>JAECYW010000004.1:0-1355635 GCA_023014335.1 Galerina marginata
CAATGACGCTGAAAACAGCGCCGACGACATCTCGGATGTTGAGGCGGGTCAGCCGACCACGGCACAGCCCAATCTGGGAGGCGAGCGAAACGCCGCGTCTTTTTCACGCGGTGTGATGATTTGTGACGAATCACAAACTGCAGCTGCAGCTCGAAACTGCAGAAACTGCAGATTCTGCAGCTCAACTCTGACGGCACCTACTGCCAACCTATTTGCAAAGCGCTGTATTTTATCTCCCTGGGGCCTGGCTTATTTCCAACAGCCCGCGATCAACTCATGACTACTGCCTTAACCTGACTTATATTTGGCTCTACATATATCAGATTCTCGTTGGTCCTTCATCACCGGCATTTCTATTTCAGTTTGCAACTCCCACTGGGTCCTGTTTCACGTGTACTTTCTCTTAAAAATCCAGCGGTTTATCTACCTTTAGCTCGTTCAGTGATCTGACCACTCCTCTGGCGGTAACTACTTAGAGCACAAACAGGAGAAATTTAAATGCTAAAAGCTCAGACCTGCCAACGCAAAGAAATATTCTCACCGCAAAGAAATCTGCACCGCCTCGATTGTTCGAAAATCAACGCGTTTTCGCATATTACCTAACAACGGTACTCACGCGTCCAACGGTCAAATCCCAGGGGACTTCGAAGATGCGGATACTTGTGGATGAGCGGCGATGCGATACTTAAATGTG
Source organism: Galerina marginata (assembly GCA_023014335.1). Classification (NCBI taxonomy): domain Eukaryota; kingdom Fungi; phylum Basidiomycota; class Agaricomycetes; order Agaricales; family Galerinaceae; genus Galerina; species Galerina marginata. The sequence goes on from JAECYW010000004.1 coordinate 695, forward strand.
ATATAAGCTTCCGAATTTTAAAGTCGGAAAGCAGAACAATCGGCAAACGAAACGTATATAATGTATGTTTTTTGATAGAAAATATCCCGAAAGAACCCATGCACTTTTGGTTCGCTTCAGAGGAAAGCATTACAGCAATAATAGAGCGGTTAATTTAACGACGTTTCGGATGTCCACCTTTGTACAATTCAGTAAAACTACACGATCAAGAAAAGGCGTACATCAGTACAGTGGAAATGACTCAAGGGTCAGGAGTAGGGTGTAGGCGTACGAGTAGAGCGGGCAACATGTGCATAGATATCGATTGATATGACTGGAAAGAAGATAAGAACTCCTAACGCACTGGACACAGCAAGGCAGCAAATATCGAGGATGAATTGAAGGACAATTTCGAGACTTGATTTCCTTTGGCTAGCTAAAGACGGGCGATATATTTGACTAGAGAGCGGAGTCACTAGTCGCTTTGAATGGGAAACAGTCTTTGAGCAGATACTAGTAACAGCAGGCATCATGGAATCCGAGAAAGTGGCAGACGAATGCTCCGAGGATAGACGGTTTGAACGTGTTGCATTTGCCTAAAGACTCTTGCAAGGATGATGAGAATGGCGTTAGTAGGTTTGAGAGAGATGTAAGCGATGGAAAGAAAATTCCTGGGAATAGGAGCTGACGAAATGAATCGGAAAGAGAATGTAAACGACGGATTCAAGGAAAGAGATTAGGAAGGACGTACATTCAGTTTAAAGCACGAGAAGAAAGCTTCTTGTCTCCATTTTAGGAATACAAATTCGTCGCAAGGAGGGATAGTTTCCCGTGAAGTCGAACAGCGTCCAGCAGGAAAGCCGAGGTTAAACGCACAACATCAGATTGCTGTTCAAACAGGCTACGGGCGAAGTGACGAGGCATAAAAGCTATTCAGCAGCCAGGCACGAGTTCATATAGAAACCAAAGGCAGGAGAGTATGAGGATGTGGCAGGGAATTTTGTGGGAACACAATGACAAGAATGGGTCGCGGAAAGGAAGTAAGTGGGAAGGAGATGGAACGCATAAAGTGGAGAGCGAGTCCCTGAGGAACAGGAAGTGTGCCACGATTTTTAGCACATGGACACCAAGTGACATCGCAAGGGCTGGATAGATCGTAGAGGCAATCCATGCACTGGGCTACGCTCTCGGTAAGTTGGTTGCGCCCAAGAGAGGAGGGAAGCAAGAAGGGTTTCGAGATAAGATTGAGACTGGCAATCATCGTGTGAATCCGAATCCGGTGAGATCTGATCGGCTCGGTCCTCGGCATCGCCGCATCGTGGGGCAAAACTGCACAGTCGCGTTGACAGGCCGAATTTTGTCATCAACATGAACGTCTATCAACGTCCGCCTCTACTCAGTAAAGGTATGTATGTGTATCTTCTTAATTTCCTTCGTTCCTTGTAAGATAGTTAACGGTCGTATAGTCTATCTAGACTCTGGAGCAGCAGACGCATCGACGGCCTACAGACCCGAACTTTCTCACTCGGTGCGCGATTTCCCGGTTCTCCCCCTCTTCTTCGACTTACCGACCGGTGTTCGTCACAGCCCCCACTTCCAGCACTACGTGGCTGAATTAAGTTTCTAAAGGTCCAACAGAGCATCGGAGATTGTCAAGGTACGCCCCTTAATATTCAGTGGTTCATTCACTCGCTCATTCGCTGTTGACAGTGTTGGTGATCTAGAATTACCTTCGATGAGCTTGACCACATCTCTGTGGAAATCATCGCTCACGTCGCATCGCCCTCATTAGCTTGGACCGCCTATATAGCACCGAAAACTTCAAGGTATGGCCCGACATCCATTACGGTTGTCCCTCGGCTCCTAATTCTATTCTCCTTTCAGCTACCACTCTGGCTCTAGAAGTACCGCTCAACATGCGCCGTCGTTCCCGTCTGTTGCCCCGCCAGCACAGCTGCATCTGCATCTTCCTTCGGCGCGTGGTTGCTTGTCCAGCATCTAATCGTAAGCGGGCGGCTCTATGGCTCGAACTCGGAGGCTGGTGTCCTTCCTATTGTCGGTGGATCGTGCCTGCTTGCAGTTTGGGAGTGATATGGCTCGCCTCTTCGTTACCTCGTCTTGGTGTCGTTGGAGCTATGGCATCTTCGAACGTCGACATCTGTGGTGATGGGTCATGGAGTGGGCGCGAGCTGCGACGAGGAATTTGGACTTGGCTCAAGATCTCCCTGCCAAAAATTGACCGAGTTTTGGTTGGATAGGTTCGTCTTCCTTTCACTCTTATCTCTCCCATGCACTCACTCGTAACGTGTAGAATTCCTGGTCGGAGTTACCTATGACGTGTCTATGAAAACCGTCACTTCTGTCACCCTGACCTACCTAAAGACCGAATGTTTGACGGTAAGCCCGTATACTCCACGTTTGTCCTGTAGTCTCTAATCCGTTCCCTTTCCAGGTCCAAAACCCGCAGCACGAGCATCACGCCTCAACACTGCAGTTACTCGTTCGTCATCCTGCTTTCCCGCAGCGTCTCACTACTTTGAGCGTCGTTCCCAGCAGGTGGTCTAGCTAGGCTCATGTATGTTCCTTTCTCTTATCATATCTCAGTCCTAACGAAAAACTGACCCTCGATGCTGTTGTAGATTCCGCGATGCCCTCGACGCGAACTCGTATGATGTAGGCTGGCGAACTCCTGATCAGGTTGGAGTTGCAGCCTCTCCCGACTCCGATTCTCAACTATCGATTGTAGGACGTCTAGATTGGTGGCGGTCAGGGATGTGGGGGGCATATGTTGGCTAAGGCGAGGACATCGGACTGGTCCAGGATTCCCCGCCATTACTACATACCTCTGTTGGGATATCGTCAGGGCTTTTGGTGTTGATGGTTATTTGCTGGTTCGTTTTTCTTTTACTTCACTTCTGCTGTTGACCTGACTTACTATTCCCAAAAGAGTTATCCTACTTCTTAACATCTAACTCCGTCGGAAGCGAGACGGTCACTATATCAGGACATCCGATCCATAAGATTAGCCATCTCGCTCGTGTATGCAACGTGTATGTCCTCTTTAATATCTCATTCAAACAAAAGGCTAACGTTCAATATTATTGTTGTAGATTCCATGGTGGCTTCAACACGAATGATATGGCCACGCGCACTGTCGCTCGGTGACCGACGACGGTCCGTACCTCTAAATACTTAATTTATTATTATTCTAACGAACGTCGTTAGAGCATTTGTGATTATTTTGGTTCATTTCTATATTGACCTTACTGTCGATGTTATACCGACAAAGAATGAGCAGTCGCGTCGATTTAGGCTGAATCACCGTGGCTCTCTATTCAACACGAAGTCAGCCCGAACATTGTGCGGTCCTCCTCTGTGAGCCTCAGCTATCTGTTCGTTGATTTCTGTTTCCCTGTACCTTGTTCACCTGGTAATCGGTGTCCTTCCAGACGACCTGAGTATTCTAATCTGAAATGGCACGAACTGGCGAACCATCGGCCACTGATTGTTGACCATGTCGGTACGAAAATCAATCCCTTTCAATCCCCTCATCCTGACGTAAGTACTGTAGCCCGCTAATACGTGCGTCGTGCATAGTCTCCTTTTCATTTTATCACCACGTTTGCCCATTTCATAAGGTTTTTCAATACCTCTTTCAGCGAGACAATGAAGAATCGAGAGCATCGCTTCGGCTCGTTGCCCTTCCCCTGGGTGCTCCGACGATGCAATTCATGACTACCTCTGCTGGAACTGACGGAAGTTCTGACGTCAGTTTTGCCTCTCAAGGGATGTGAGCTGGCGTGCGAGGACGTGGGCTGGAGTAACGGACGAGCGGATCAGTAATTCAACGTACTATTATATCGTCTACCTATTTTTGTTCTGACTATTTCTTGACCAGTGCAGCCGTTATGAGCAACGTTGAAAAGGTTTTCAGAAAAAGAATGGCGTTCGGCTCTGCTATGGAGTTGGAGGTCATCTTTAGCCTGAATTGGAATTACCCATCTGTCAGGATTGCGACAGCCAAAGCGTATTATATGCGAGTCAAAGACGATTCAACGTACCTTATTCAACCTGAATACACACCGATTACGATACTTTCTAAGAAACTATTTCTCAGATGAAGTGCTCACCATGCTCGAGTGTGTCGTTGGCGTTTTTCTTGTGTTTTCAGGGAACACGGCCGCCCCAGCCTTATGTTAATAAATTCACGCTCTTTTGTTTACCAACCCTTTCGTTTAGGTGAGGTAACATAGGAATCACGACCTTTACCTTATCATCCCGACCCCAATGGGTAGAGGTACGGCTCCTTTGACGCTGGCGATTGGTAATATCGAACATTTGCTCGTTTAGGTCCGGCTGCAGTACTAATACTCGAGTATACTTGCCCTGGCCGTCTTCGACTAGAAAGTGTAGCAGTCGATCGATGAACTCAACTTGCAGGCTATTTTTGTGTCGATTGATCCAATATTTCTTTTTCTTGGACTGAACGATATGAATCAATTTTCATTGCAATTGGACCCGCTCTGCATGCCCAACGCGAGTGAAAGAGGCACGGCTGGTAGCGATCATTCCTTATGTTTTATCAGAAGAGGCATTTTATTTTACAGGCATAAAACGATCAAAGTAACGTCCCAGTTCTGCCGCTGAACTTCCTCAGCAGAACCATCATCTGATTTTGACTTGAGGGCGGCGTTCACTCGTCACTTCACATGGGAAATGAATAAAAAACAAGGACAAAACGCGAGAGTGGCGGAAGAAACTCACAGGCGCGATGTTATGGGTAATAATTGAACGTGAGTCAATTTTTTGCGGGGAAAGGAGGATTTAATCGGGTTACCATTTCCTGACATTGCATAGACCCGCGCTAAAGGCATTGGAAGAGATGTAGCCGACAGAGCGGAACGCCTGGTCGTATTTCCAGGCGTTGGCGAGTAACCTGCTTCATTTTAGTAGGTTACGTTTGCTGTTACCCAGGAGCCGATACATAAGTTGCAAAATGTTTCGGAAAGAGACTGAAAACGATGAGCAAGTCGGGTACAAAAGGTAACCGGGAAAAGGCGTACAATCCGTCAAGCCAAGATTAGGAGCAACCTGTCTCTCTTCTCCGTATAAAGTTTGAGTGTACAGCTTATTTCCACGGTGAATAGTTTTCTGCGAAAGCGAACAAGTTTCGGTGGGACAGCCGATGTTATATCCGACTGCTCTCCAGCAGTCTAAGGCAAAACGGTGAGGCATGAGCGTTACGGTGAGTACTACGTCCAGCATCAAGCGCAAGAGAGCCAAGTTTAGGCATATGGCAAGGAGATTGTAGGGAAACGAAGCCAGATGAAACCAAGTAAGCAGTGGGAAGGACCGATGGGGCAAGTAGGAAACGCATCAGCAGATGGAGAGCGGGTCCCAAAGTGGATGATGCCTCAGGCTTACTAGCGAAAACGATCTTCACCAAATGGACACCCAGTGGTATCGCAGAGGTTGAACAGATCGTTAAGGAAATCCACGCAGTGGGTTACGCTCTCGGAAAGTTGGATGCGCCCATGAGAGGAAGAGGCAAGATGGTTATTGAGATAAGATTGCGATACGATATAATTACCGTGGGAAATATGTAGTTAAAATTGCCTCGGCTCGCTCTTCGGCATTGCCTAAACTGTACAGTCGATGCCTCCTTTCATCAACGTTCGTCTTCCGGTCTCTACTACGTCAATGCCGCCTAGCTCTCGTGTTGTCAGTCGCGGTGCTCTTCGTTCATTCTTTGAATCTGAGGGTAGTTGACATCAACCTGGCTAGCTTCTGGAAGGCAGACGCGTCTTTCTGAAAACACGGACCATTTCGCGAGTTCTACGCGTCTGAAGGCGCGATCATTCTCCTTCTCTGTGTGCGATTTCCTGTTTCCTCCATCTTTCGACCTTTCTGGTCGTTCCCGCAGCTTTTATTCCCGCAAGACGCTTCTCGATAACCCCGTAGGGTCTTTGCCGTTGGTGCACATGGTGCCTTGCTCCTAGTTGCGACGTATCTGTGAAGATCATAGCCCTCATCAGCTTGCCATGCCTGAATACAGAGTACCAACCTTTTGAAAGTAAGTTCACATATTCATCACGCCTGTCTTGTAATGCTCTTCCCCTTCCAGGTCCGGGTCACGCAGTTCAAGTACCGTTCAGCCTTACGCCTCCCAGCCTGCACGGCTTGCTCTAACGTCGACATCAGTGGTGATGGGTGGAAGTGGGCACGAGTTGCGGCCAGGAATTTGGACTTGGCCCAAGATGATTTGTCGTTATAACCTCGCTGCGACATATTGGCCGAGTTTCGGCTGGATAGGTTCGTTTTCCCCTCACTTTTACCTTCGCTATTGGACGCACGTGTAATGTATAGAATTCCTGGGATGTGCTACCTATGACGTGTCTATGAAGACCGTCACTTCTGTCAGTCTTACCTGCCTAAACACCGAACGTTTGAAGGTAAGCCCGTATACTCCATGTTCGTCTTTTAGTTTTCTAATCCCTTTCCCTTTCCAGGTCCAAAACCCGCAGCACGAGCATTCCGCCTCACCAGTGCAGTTTCTCTTTCGGCATCCTGCTTTCGCGCAGCGTCCGACTCCTTTAGCGTTGTCGCCGGCAAGTGGTCCAGCCAGGCTCGTGTATGTTACTGTCTCTTATGCCTAACGAAATCTTACCCTCGACGTTGCTGTAGCTTCCTTGACGGCTTCGACTCGAACTCGTGTAGTGTGGGCAGGCGATGCCCTGCTGGAGTTGGATTTGCGGCGTGTTCGACTCCACTTTCTATCGTCATTTGGAAGGAAAATATCGTCAGGGTTCGTCTTTCCTGAGCATATCACTTTTTACCTTTGCTGTTACTGACTCGCAACAGGTGGAATCCCTAGGGGATTCAACCGAGTTTCTTAGGCTCGACGTCCAACTTATATGGTATCGTCGCTGTGAAACCCTATGCCCATTTCTCTTTTCGTTTACAAACATTGACCCCTGATATCGCCGTAGATTCCCATAACGACTTCGACACGAAACGATACGCGCAGGTGCGATGCAGTGTGGTGTTGACCGGGTTGGTAACATGCCTCTATGTACTCTATTCATTTCCGTTCTGACGGTTTCTGGACGGGCAGGACCTGGCTGAGCAAACTAACTTCCTCGTCAACATCTGCGAAGCTTGATGCTGCGGTCTTTCTTGCTTTAGACTCGCGTACGCTCATTTCTCTTTTCGTTTACAAACAGTGACGCCCAATATCGCTGTAGATTCCCATAACAAGTTCGACACGAAACGATACGCCCAGGTGCGCCGCAGTTGGGTGGCGACCGGGTTGGTAATGTGCCTCTAGGTACGCTTATTATAACACATCTGAGTCTATACACAGATGCGAGGCCGTTTGGGACTTAGCGACGCAGCGGGCGCTAGCTGCCGGGTTTTCTTATCTGATATGCCTTATACACAATGGTGTCTTATTTGGTTCTCACGTCTGGGTCAAACATCTATCGGTTTGACTGCCCTTCCCGTCTTCATCATCATTATGCCCGTCGACGAGAGCCACCAAGCCGCTTTCTCTACTCGACCTTTCCAACTCGCTCATTATTGACCTAACCTCCTCCAAAACCGACCTTGGTTGCTTTTCTGAATCATCTTGAAACTTGTGCCCACCTTAGCCTCTCAGCGACCCTTTGGTCGGCTCTTCCGTCCTTCATGTTTTCTTTAGATGATAGGTAGGTCTCAGGTACGAGCTATGGCTGGCGCGAATGCTGAATACGCTTTTCTTCTCCTTCTTGTAGCATTGCTCTCCTTAACTTTCCCCGTTGAAAGGGAGGGTTGTTACGGCTACAACATTGATCAATCAGCCCCGCACCGAAGGTACACGACTGCTGCCTCTGCTTCAGGTTCAGTGAGGGAGTTGACCATCTTACACCATCAATAGCCAATGCTCGTTAGCGTTCACCCGCCTTCCCCATCCCGTTATCCCTTTGGTCGTGGATGAAAAAGTCGTCTCCATAACCCGACCAACCTTGCTAGCCTCTTCCTTGCCGCCACACCCTTGCCGTCCGATGATGAATCGACGACTATCTACCCGACATCATTGTTCTAACCGTCACTGTCTTCGTGTTATCACAATCGCCCGCGCTCGGCACTATCGACAGTACAAGCACTGCCCCGAACACGCCGATCGAATTCGACTTCTGTGCAGATATCGACACATAGGAACGAGAAGACGGGCAGCGAGGTTGGCTGGATAGCCGTAGCCCGCCCCGACGAGTAGAAGGAACGCCGAGGAAAGTTGTTGAATAAAAGGTACCCCAGACCCGGCGCATCCACCCCTCCATCGTCCCTTCTTCCCTCCAACGCCCCTGCCCCTGCCCCCGCCCCTGCTCCTCGCCTGACCTGCATAAAAACACACGGTCGAAACAACGGCACCTCGAGTACGCGCATCAAGCTTCAGCGTTTCAACCTCGGAACTCGCTTCGACGGGTCGACTTCAACCTCAACTTCAACCTCGTTTGCGTCCTCTTCCCGTCATCTCCGACGACGCTCCTGCCTCTATCGGACGAGCAGCAGCAGCAGCTGGTGATACTCCTTTCGCCCGCGCTCAGCGCCCAGCTTCTGCCCACTGTACGCCCACTGTACGCCCACCTCCTCCTCGACGTGCCAACCTGCCCGCCCTACTTGGTAAACGACTCGGATGCGGTATTTGGGAGTTTTGATGGGCACCGCTGGCCTGGTCTTTAGGCTCATGTCTCCTTGTGTTCGCTCAGTGAACTGGATCGGAGGGATGGAAGGATGGAGGGGGTGAGGGACGTTGCTGGTGCTGCGGGCGGTGCTCCTGGTGCGGGAGCTGGTACCGCTGATGCTGCTGGGGTGCTGGTACTGTTGGTGAGGACGCTCGCGAGAGAGCTCGTGCTGCTGAGGCGGAAGTTTTTGCTGGTGCAGAAGCTCGCGCTTCTGGAGGTGCTGCTGCTGCTGGGGCGGCGCGGGTCGGATGCAAGTGGGCACGCAGGGATCGTACGTCGCGAGCGTTGGCGATATGAGCACGGTGGACAGGAGGAAGGCGGTGCTGCTGCTGCCCGGGCCGCTGGTGACGTTTGGAATGCGGAAGAGAGGGAGGATAGATGCTGGTACTGAGGCGGGGCGGGGCGTGGTGGTTGGAAGCACAGGCGAGATAGTCCAGGAGCACTTATCCATCGGTAGTGCGCAGCTGGACTTGTCCGTCCTTCTTGCACCTGCACTTGCACCTTCATCTACGCCCAGCCTCGAGGTTCCGATCAACATCCACATTGGCATCACACGAATCTGAACACGAACTCGAACCCATCACGCAAAGACGCGATGTCCAACAATGCCGCCTCCCGTCACACCTCTTTACTTCTTTCCCTTCCCGCCCTCTCAACGCCCCGGGAACTTCTGAATCCACGAACCTGGAAAACTTCTAACGCTCCCTTCGACTGGTCCGCCTTGTGCTCCTATCCATCCTCGTCTACATTGTCTGATGAGGATACAAAATTTCATGGATTTGGGGTGTGCGTCTTCGTCTTTGGTGCTGCCCTATTCGTACTGCAGCTGGATATCGGGCGTTGGGCGTGTAAAGAAGACAGAGAGTGGAGAGAAACAGAGGATTGGTTTTTCGGGCTTCGTACGGCCTTGACTTGGACGCAGACGCAGACGCAGACGATCTCAAGCCTCAGTTCCGATGAGTGTGGTCGCTTAAAATGACGTACACCCAATGCTTCTCCGTCAGTCTGGGCAGCTCTTGTGCCAGCATTTCGAGCAGCAGCCGGGCGACGTCGCCGCTGTTGCGTTTCTCATCGGATGGTATTGCCTGCACGCTTACGTTTACGCGTATGTTACTTTCATACTTACCAAGATAATTTGACTGACGAGAACGAAGAGCTGTTGATTGGAATTGACGATGGTGACGGTGGGCTTACCGGCGTTTTCTTGAACATCGGTTCTTATGGTTGTGAGCTGGCTGCCTTGATAACGCCAGCAAGTAGCACCATCAGCAGATTCCAGAAAGCCGGACCCGTTTGTCCACCCTGCACCTACGAACTCGAGGAACTATTTTGCTCAGATCACGGCCGCGATAGATTTTGCCTTCCTGGGCCCATTCCTTTATCGATTCGTCGGCGTGCTTGATCAATGGCACTATGCACCTTCGTCTACTTTCGTCCGTCTCTAGAAACAGCGGGTGGGCTGCTGTTGGACTTTGGAAGTTATACATGTGTCTTCCTGCCAGCCACCATGCCCTTTCTGCCAACTTTTCGAACTCACGATACGATTCCTATGGCTCTTTTTCGGTGGCGGTCACGATATGCGTTTTCCCGCTCAGCCTCAAGCTAACAGATAGTATGCTTCCCGTCAATAATAATACAATTTCTTCTTGTTGCTCGTAGCACGCGCACTGCATATGAGCCACGTTGTGTCGGTGGTATTCAAGTCGCGTGTTTAATGCGTGTACTAAAATGGGATGGCGGCTATGCCGCGGTCGTACGATCTTCTGGTTCATATTCCTTCAGAATCAGAATCCTCACAGCAACGCTGCCTTGACGAAGTATTCGTCTTTGTATTGTCTATGGCAGAACTGAAATCGCCTGTGCCTTTGAGTTTACCGTCTCCTCTTCACGCTCTTTCTCAACCGAACGGCCAGAATCCCGACAATATCTCCAACCTGAAACCATCGCCGATTTTCAAGCTCCACAACGACATATTATGGTGGATTTTCTGGTTAAATGCCGATATGGAGGACGAAGCCGAGGAAAAGGATGGAATAGCGGCAATTGATACGCTCCGGCATAGCTCCCAAGTCTGTCCAAGGTGGCGAGAAATCATCATGTCGTTTTCATCGCTCTGGGGACAGGTCATTAACCTCTCCCATCTTGAGCACGACGAGTGGAGGGAAGAAGTTCTACGAAGGACGGGCAGGTCATTACTTTCAGTGTTGTGGGGTTACTCAGATATGACATGTCTCTCCGAGGACGTTGCCGCAGAAATTCTCAAACGTTATTGGGATCGGATCCGATGGCTTGAACTTGATTTCACGAGCATTGGCTGGATGGAGGAGTTCAAAATCGCGCAGTTCTGGGATATTTTCCAGCGTCCGTCGGAGGTTCTTGAAACCTTTCGAATCACCTTTGACCTCATGGAACGGGAACAACCACCCATTCTTTCTCCCCCCGACTTCATCATCTTCGGTAACCTCGCTCCTGCACTGCGTATTTTCTACGCTCCTAACCTCAAGTTCAGTTTGTACGCACCTTGGCTGGCCAACCTTCGATTTCTTGCCTTGAATTGTCAGGTGTCCGCTTACGATGTGATTCAGGCAATCTCACACATGCCACTCCTTGAATTCCTGGAGGACGCCACTTCCAATGCCATCGCCTCCACTGGAGATGCACTCTCTTCGCTACCACGGATCACAGCCCCTTCCATCAAAGCAATCACACTTGGTTCAGATCCGGATATTGGCCCGTATATGGATTTCCTCGCTCATATAAAACCACCTATCGGATGCTACCTGGCTTTTAAACACGAAGGCTTCACCTACGATGAGGCAACGTTCAGCCTAGCCAATCAAGTGCTGTACACCTACTCTAGGTGTTGTGATTTCCCCAGTGCGATCGAGATTTCCCTCACTTTACATCCGTTTCACTTCAGCTTTGAAGCTCAAATTCCTCGTCAAGGACAGTTTCGTTTCGACATCAGATACAGCAAAGAACTTCCACGCGACGTCATTGACACCCTGTTTGCCGCTCTACCTTCGGTTAAATTTCAAGATCTTGAAACCCTTGCCCTTTCGATCTCACCGTCGATTTTCAAACCTTCTGATAGCAAGATTTCCCAATTCATTTTATCGGCCCCCTCCGTCGAAACGAGTCGGAAACGTTGACCGTTAGTGCCAAAACTCTGGAATTTCTTCTCAATCTCCCCAGCGACGTCCTGGCCGTTTCCTTTCCAGTTCTCCATATGCTCGAAATCAGTTGGGTCATACTAGAAAAAGAAATATCGACCATCAAACAATTCCTCATATTACGAAGTTTGATAGGCCGGCCGATTGAACTTCTTTCTATCCCAATCAATTTTGATTCCTACATTGACTTACGATCCTTGGACAAATTTGTTGGTCTTACAGTAATTCTTCGAAGCAGAGACGAAGAATATGAACACACGTGCGGGAGCGGCCAGGTTGAAGACCTTCTCATCCGGCCTAGACGACAACGTGGTTCTGATTCAAATTCAAATTCTAATTCTTCGGAGTGCTCATCTGAAGACGAATAATGCAGAGTAGTTTAATGGGTCTGTACATCGTAGTGGCTTCTCACGACGACAACCTCGAGTAACTAGTGACTCAGATTAGTAGCCTTCGAATAACACAGCTGACCGTAGCAAATCTGAAAGCCTTGCAGCGTAGACAAAGTGGAATGTCCCTATTAGTTAGTATATAGAAAGGAAGATATTCGACCTCACATTCCTGCGACTACCGCCATCGGACTTCGAGACGAACATTGGGGAAGTCGATGATCGAGGTCAGTCGGTTTGTAGTTTATGGTCGCTGATGGCATGTGGACTCTCGAATTTCCTCCTTCGACTTCTGAACGAATAGTCGACGTGGTCGAACTGGGTATATGCGGTCCGATGTTCGACTTTGGAGGAGTAGGCGCTGCCGCAGTCCACCAAGGGGATAAACTATAGAAAGAACTGACATGGGCGATGATAGTACCGGGTATATGACTGAAACGCACCTGAGCTTTTCGATCGTGACCTGGCCATTGTTCCTTCCACCACTACCGCCCACGATGTTCTCAGTCGAAGCGCTAGACGATGATCGGCGAGATCTCAGAATTGGGACATCTGCTCCACGCACCAGAGCTGAACGTGATTGAGCTTGGGTATATGCGGTGCTGCGTACGACTTTGGAGGTGATGGAACCGCTACGGACGGGCAGTCTACGTGCCTAAAGTCGAACTGCGACGGTGGCTGACGTTAGCGACGGCGAGAGTGGACAGGCCGAAAGAGGCGCACCTCTGAGACCAGCTCATACTCGCCAACTGCTACATTCCTTACACCTGTCGGAGGCTTCCAGACGACGACGAGGCGGTGTTGAGTCGTTGAATATCACTACATTCGACGTTTTCCGTCCGAGATTGAGGTAGCCGTCCGATGTTAGACCGCCAGGCTGGAGTTGAACACGGTTGTACGGAGTATATGCGCTCATATGTCGACTTTGCAAGCGGAAACGTGGAAGCTTTTGGTTTGGTGGGGTCGATGTGCTGGCGGTCAAGCTGTGGAGGCGGGTGATGTCAGTGACGAGAACGCCAGCGAATGAAAGTCGAAGAAGCCACGTACCTTTCTCAGTGAATATATCCAGTCTGGTACCGCCGACGAGCCTATGTTTGGAGATGACGTGTAAGACTGTCGAACCTGACGTCGGTATTGATGCGTAAAACTCGTTCATCCTAGAAGGTTGTCGAAGTCGGACTGGAGGTGCCAGAGGCGGTGGTCCAGGTCGAAGAATGGGTACTGGTGACGTGTATCGTTGCAAGTTTGATTGGAGGTGCAGTAGATTGGACGTTCGAGTTGGAGCTGTCGGGGTTCATACTACTGCTGCTGACGTGGTCGAAGCACAAAACGAGTTGCGGTTCCGGGCTGGGGTTTCGTATGGCTGTCAGCAACGAAAAGCGGGCGACAGACAGAGACAGGACTCATACCTGCAGTCGTCGATGGATCCAACTTCCTTCAGGCAGCAGAGGCGCAGGCGGTTGGCCACGGTATAAGCGTAAATTTTTTTGAATGGCCGAACTTGGGTATCGTAACGTAGTCAGCGGAAATTCGTTCTATTCTATTCGTGACTTGAAGTCGGGGGTTCGAAATTCTGCTGCTGCGAGGTAGGTCGGTGAGTGATGACGTTGACTATGACGTGAGACATACCTAAAGTTCGTAGTTAGTAGGCGTCCCGAGAACTCTCGGTTTGGAACTGCCGAGGAGCCCATCCATGCCCGGAGGCTGGAGATGCGGTATAAGGTCCAGAAATAGTTGGACTTGGGCTGGAGGTGCTGGAAGTAGTGGTTCAGGGCGAAGGCTGGTGTCGGTCAGTATCGTTGAAAGTTTGATTGGAATAACGTTGGAATGATGTTGAGATTGACGCTCGAGTTGGAGATGTCGACGTCCGTGCTACTACTGACGTGGATGAAGCGCAAGACGAGCTGGAGTTTCAGGCTAAGGGTCGTATGACTATCAACAACGAAAATGGGGCTAGAGACAGAGGCAGGGCCTACCTGAAGTCGTTGATGGAGACCGGGCACTTGTTTAAACGTGAAAATCTTCGACTGGCTGAACTCGGGGTTCGTGACTTTAGGTTGAGGGTCCGAAACCTTGCAGCTGCTGCGGGCTAGGTTGATGTGAGTGACGAAACGTTGACTACATACCTATAGTTTGTAGTTGGTAGCTTCCCGAGGACTCTCCTTTTGCGCGGGTGCGGATGGTGCTGACGGAAGCGGCGCTGTAGAATGTACTTGAAAGAGTGGTTGAAAATCCTTTTTAGGAAAATAGGTGACAGCTCGACGACGAAGAGAGAAGCTTCAGAAAGGTTGCGGGAGGGGTACTCAAGGAAGGAGAACGTGGAATTGCAAAGGCATGTCATTAACGACGAACCAATTAACCAACAACCCGCACTAGCCGTACTTGTACTCCGGTATATAGATAAATAGCGCCCCAACACAACTCGATCACTCCTCCTTCTTCCCAACACGCTTCTCGGCCTCTGCAATAGCGGCGGAGTCTGTTTGAGGACCGGCAGCAGCTGAAATAATTTTGAAGTTAGCCAAAGATAAGGAAAAAGACGAGGGAAGAGACTTACGTCCGAACATGCTGGCAGCCTTGAAGGGGCGTTTGAGCTCGCCGGTGGCGGGCTTTCCGAGGAGGTGGATGGCGACGGGCTTGGCGTCGTAGACATTTTTGAGGCCCATGAGGCCCTGGATGAAGAGCGGCTGGGTGAAGTGGAAGTAGATGTGCATGACGCCCATCATCGCGATGCCCATGTACGCAGAGCGGAGCTGGAGGAAAGGAGGCTCAGGAATGTGGTGGAGAGAAGAAAACAAAGAGGAGACGTACGAGTTTAGATGTCTCGGAGAGGTCGTAGTCCCGCACGGTGGTGGTCACCAATTTCCCTTCCTCCCCAGACTGCAAGACGTGAGTATGACGCGTGGGCGGGGTCGTGTAAGGTATAAACGCACCATGGGTGATCCAGGCTCCACTGGTGACGAGTAAGTATGGTCAGAAAAAGCAATAACGTAGAAGACTAACCGTATTTGAGCACTGTCTGGTCGTTCTTCCGCTTGATCTGCAGACCCATATCAGCACAGTCGACGATGCAGAAGAAGAGCAGCGTACAGTGAGAGAGACATAGTAGTACACAGCGAGCATAATGAGCTGCACCGACACATACCCCACCCGCACGTAGTTGAGCGTCACCGGGTCATCGAAGGGTATTTTTCGGGCCACTGTAGTTAAAAATTTGACGTCAGGGGCGTGTTTGAAACATAACCAACGAAGAGGACATACGCTGCATGGCACCGAGCGAGATGACGAGGTTCTGGACACCGGCGTTCATGATGGCGGCTCAGGACGAAGAAGGACAAAAAAGCGGAAAGAAAAGAAGGAATGTTCAGGTCGACGTTGGACGTGTGGAGAGAAGACGACACGTCCCTCTTTGGTTATGTTTACTGATGGGGCTTTTGCGTCCTCAAATCAACGTGACGTAACGTGTCGAGTGATAAAAATAACCGCGTCGACTCCAAGTCGACTCCAAGTCGACTCTATGAGAGTCTATCAGCACACGTCTTCGTTTATTAAACCCTCAGCAAACAACAATGCCGGGGAAGCGTCTTCGAATTTTCGTTATTCCAATTAGAAACGTTCATAAAGCGCTAACCACCAGACGAAAGTCTCGAACCATTGGACAAAGAAAACGCAAGAAAACGGAACAATTCAATCTACTCGTAAAGGCTCTCGATATTTCGAATTGTTGTGTGGCCGAATCCAACCTGGTTCATTTGGAAATTGCCTTTCTTCCTCGTAAAGTTGCTGAGGTCTACGAAATCTTACTTTGACTGTGCTTCCAAACTGCGAAAGAGTTAATAAATTAATAACCAATTGACTGAGGTACCTACCGCTTGAATAGCGTGGACAGCGGCTACAACGGCACCAACGACCCACCCATCTCCCTGAATATTGACCTCAACCGGTTGATTTCGCAAGAACTGTCGCCACTAAGCAGGTATATAATCGTCAAACCTATCACTGCATAGACTTGAGTAGTTAGAACTTACATGTTTCACGATTGGCGAGCCGTCTTCGCCATATGATGGTCCTGTAAGCGCCGGTGCCGGTGACTCAGCGAAATATCCCTCTGAACTCGCGCTATAATGACTGCGATCTCCATTCGGTCGTTGCATGGCCTGGGCTTAAACGCGCGACGTGTAAGTAATTGTATGTGGTATTGAGATGAATGTAATCACCTGGACTAATGTCCTGACTTCTCGAGTCGATAATTCCTTCACGAAAGCTGGGTTCGCCGCCAAGATCCTGGGGCGGACGAGGACGATGAAGTTCGCCGACGGTGTGCGAGGTGTTAGGAAAAGCGAAGGTGAGGCAAGAGAGCCTGATATCAACAGGTAGAGAAAAATACCCCCGCAATGACGGGCAGGAGTAACCAAAAAAATAACGCAACTTCGGCTTATATCTGTCCTGGCCGCATGTTCCTGCCCTTCGAAACGGACCGACACCCAAGGAGAAGCCAGACGCAGAGTTGATAGGGTCGTCCGTTTATAAGTAGCCTCAGTAAGATTCGGGGCAATTTTTGTGGCCCTCCTGATCATGCACCTGATGGAAAATTAACGTACGCCTTTTTCCTTTTTCGCCTATCAAGTAAACCTCCAGGAATTCATTTCCTGGAAAAGAATGGGCTCGGTGAATGGGAGGCCAAAGGCTGTTATGAAAGTTAAACCCCACCTCGCTTTCTTCGTTTATCCGCGTTCACGAAGGGTTGGAACTTGGAACACCGCAAATTACTCCTTCGGTGCAATCAGATTAACTCCCAACTATCAATTGTGCCGAACTGAATTCAGGACGCCCCGAATAGCTACTTAGGAGCTAGGTGAACTCAAAAGCTTTGTTCACTGAAGTTCTTTGGTGGATTTGAACCTATGGTAAGTTCGTGAGTCAAGCTGTAGCTTTGATATTTCTATTTAGCGAATACTGTATTCTCTCTTCGCATTTGCAAATTGGAGTAAATGGCGAGGCAATCCAGGATGCTGGACACGATTTACCAAGCGAGCCGCCCGCAGTCATTGGCCTCGACTCAATAACACCTGATTAGATTCCCATATGGAATTCTGAATGGACCCGCCGTAAGGCTGTAGTCGAGATAAACACCTAAACAAATGCCCGCCAGGATAAGCTTCTCCTCCCACTTTCTATGTGTAAGGCGCCCCAGGAATGTTACACCTTTCACGCCGATTCCGCGACTGAATAATTCGAGTTTGAGCCATGATCATGGCGGAAGATTTAGGCATTCGTTACTCGGGCGAATTTTTCAATGACTAAATCACCCTTTTGCGGACCGAACATGGGTCACGATGCATGTCGCATGGTGCTTGGGGGTTAAATAATTGACAGTTCCGCAGAACATGTTTTCAATGAGTGGTGCAGCCTTCCCTGCATTCATGCACTGGCATGTCCTTCATCATCTAAATCTAAAATCACAGCAGTCAAAGGTGTTTTCCTACCCTTGAGTGCTGTTAGGATCCGAAACAAAACAGCCTTCCTTGCATAAGCTATGAAACCAGATCACATTGAAATATGGAGAGCGCCGGTTACGTTTACGGACTACTAGGCAGCCCAAGATGTTCACTGCCTTGCGGTTCGATTGGGTGACCGTTTCGGATTTCGGCATCGGTTATGTAAATTTTCGGAACGCCTTGGAGTGCATAAGACTTATGTTTCTCGGGAGGACTGCTCGGCGAACCCTGGAAGAGACATTTCGAGATTGAAGGATACTTTCCGAAGGCAACATCGAGCTACCATATTTGTTTTTCCTTAAGTCCCCGTGTCCCGAACCACTCCTGCAATATTCGTAGATCATTTGACTTCGTCCAGTCGACGCTTACGGTGACAATGTAATCCTCCCGGCTCCGGAAGATCTTTCAGGCCTTTAGAGAAATTTAAGGAGTCTTCGATCGAGATGGGGTTGAGTGCGAGTTCGCCCAAAGATCGCCAGATTTTATCTATGCCGACCTGCAAAGCAGACTCTTGTCCAAAAAATACCACGCTTTTATGACAGGGAAAATTCTCCCCGGTTATCTGGTTGTAGTTTAATCTCAGTAAATCTTGAGAGAACAGCCTGATGAGTCAAGAAACATTCCCGTTCAATTACACCCATGAACGACTTCCGTTGCTTTCGGTGGTGTAGCTCAATCTATCGACGACCTGTCAAATCATCGTGAGGCATGGCAGCAAAAATAAGACCTAGATGCGACCCGGTCGCGCACCGGAAATGATGGACTATCGAGCAGCGCTTCTAACAGTCTATTTGCCTCATGGTACCTCGCAAAGTATAAGTGAGGCTACCTAACTCAGTCGAGAAAGTATTACATCGAATGAGAGCTATAGGAGGTGCTTCAGCTCTGATATTCCAAGCAGCCCCTAAGATTCAGTGTTATATTCTCAGTTCTCGGCTCTCGTCGCCACTTCTTCTCATTAGCATGAACGCAATCTTACAACTGTAAATCTCCTTACCCGATTAAGGAGACGCGTCCGTGAGATTGTGAATCACGTGTAAGTTTGAAATGGGTTGCCAGTCTAGTACTAGGCACCCGCAATTTTCCCTTCTATCCACGTTCAGTCGACTGTCGATCTATGATTTAGGCGCCTGCGGATTCCCATTCCTTCTCTTATTCTCAACGACCTGTCTTATGTCCTGCTGTCGCGGGACCATTAGCAAGGCGATCGTGCCGTGATTCGCGACTTGTTAGATTCGGCTCGGTGGACCCGTTTCAAGTCTCTCGCTTGCTCTGCTTCTCAGGGTTTCTTAGCATTGTATCCTCGATAGGTCACTCTCGGAAAATCTAGCACCGTTCTTGCTGGACTATCCATTTTTCCCTTTTATGTCAGAAAGCCTTGTCCGCTGTTGTTGTTGGCGCATGCCCCATCTACATCAGTGCTGACAACTTCGAGCACTCACAGAGCGAAAGCATATATTGGTCCGTATTCTCTGCCTCTCAACCTCATTTTATGTTTTCTGATGCTTGTTGATTCTCAATATTCGTATACTAGAACAGATTCTCGGATGCCAGTCTTCAAAAAACAAATCAGTTTGGGGTTTCATTAATTAACCGCTTTGCCACCAGCAAATCGGCCAAAGCGTGGTGCATGATTAGTGTATGTTTTATTTTGGCTTGCGATTTGTCCTGCTCTTTACGCTGGTGATTGAAGAAGTGCCATTGGCCGGCGCTGCGCTTCGATTTTTACACTTCTCCATATTAGTCTCAGTACGTTTGAGCTCTGCGCTCAACGTCTTCTGTGAACCTTAGTGACGATCACGAGCCCCCCGTCGTACACCCGCCAGGCCAACTTCAGCAGCCACTCGACGGCAGCTATCTCCTTTGTTCGTCACTACCGTTGCGTTATCACGACTGCCCGCCCCGTCCCGCCACTCCTGCTCCTGCTCCCCATCGGCCTCGCAACGCCGCCCTGCCTCTTCATCAATAGGGCTGGGCTCTGGAGCCAGCATCAGCAGCACCGCCTACAGGCTTTGTTGTCGTCACCAACCCCGCACTCGATGTACTGTATGCCCATCGAGTGCTCGTTTTCTGGACCTTGCGGTACTATGCCGGGCAGGGGTCGGGAGGGGGACGAGGCAGGTGATTTTCAGCAACGACGACGTCTCTACGAGCTGCTTTTGCTGCTTCCGCCCGCGCTCGCCTCCCAACTGGCCCCGTCCTCGACTTTTTATTATTCTGCGCAGCCTAGCCTACCTGACGAACGAATCGGATTTTGGATTTGGACTTTAGATGCGCGGTTTCTATTCCTGCGGCTGGGCTCGTCTTCCTCTGACGTTTTTGCGATATGCTGGTCGAGGGGGTGGAAGGAGGCGTTTGGGATGGTGTTGAAGGGGGTGCTCCTGCTCTTGGCGGCGGCGGGTCGTGATGAGTGCGAGATTGCTGCTGGTGCCGGGGAAAGACGGGGCAGGATAGATAGAGCGGCAGCGATGGGATTCCCAAGGTTGTAGAGACGATCCTGTCGACGGAGAAACGCGGAACCACTCTGGGCTGGAGGAACGCATGCCTGCCTGCTTCCTCAGAAAACCACGACTGCACCCACTTCGTCTTTTTTTTTTTTTTGTCAAACATCTCAACTTCTGCAAAGACCCCACGAGCAGGCGATAATAATGGTGAGCATCTATTTTAGTTAATCCCCGAGCCGGCCTGTGTGTTTAGGATCGAAATTCGAATACCATGGGTAATTCTTAAACATCAATTTCCGACCTCGACTGATGACAGGGCGTACATCGGTCAACCTGTGGACACTGGACTGCGGCGCTGTGACTTGAGCCGCTGGGTGACGGGGACGATGAAGATATAGGCGCTCGCACTTCCTCGTCTTCGCGACCCCCTCCCCATCTCGAACCGCTCAACCCTGACCGCCTCAACGTGACGAAAACGATGCCAGCCGCTGGGCTCGAGTTTCATTTAACGAATGTTAACTCCTACGTCGCATTATTCAGGTTTACTTCCCATCTGCTCTGCTTTGTTTTGTTCCTTAGAATTGGAAATGATAATCTGGTTCAACCTTTACATTCTTTGCTCTAAGTTCGAGTTTTGGCTTCAGACCTTAGTTATAGTTTGCCCCCATCGTCCTACTTCTCCTCTGTCTCTCGTCTCGGGCGACGCAGCGAGAGGTGATGCGGTTAGCGCATGGGGCTCAAGGGACGTTAGACTGGTCCGCGGTGCTGGTCTTCAGATGCTCTACGATGCGCGGCGACAGGCTTTACGGTATTCGATCGCGAGTTGAAAGAAGTCGTCATCCAAGTTGTCGATTACACTCGTCTTCCTAGTCCTCTTCCGTTCAACGGGCGATGTATAATACTCGTAGCGGGCGGGGTTGATACTGTTGGTGGAATCATGTTGAGAACAGAGTTTGGGAGGCAGATGTCAGCGTCGTTGGTCGTGATGGAGCCACTGGTTGGGACGAACACTAACCGTGAAAAGGGATGGTGGTGGTGGGAAGGGCACAATCGACGTTGAGCACGAGTGATAGGCAGGAGTCGTTGGTGTCAACGTGAGCGTTGAGCAGCAGGAGAATCGCCACTACATCGTACACCTGCGTTTACCAGCATCGGCATCGACTTCGACAGCGCTGCTCATCCTTTCTTGCTCACCACCTCTCGTCCGCATATAGAGAGATTCAACCGCCAACTCAGCCTGGATCCCAGTACTCGAACGGGAGAAGCAACATGATGGGGTACGGCTTGATCAAAAAAAAGACGAAGAACAGCGGGCTGGGGGATATGAACGGCTGTTGGGATCGACTTCCGAGGTATACGCCCCGCTAACTTGGCTTCAGACGCATGAAAACGATGCGAGGGAGTATGGGCGAGGGGCTAAGAAGACTAGAACGAGGTTATGGATAAGATGATGCAGGTTGGATTAGAAACTCGATGCATTGGGCAAGGTCGCGCTGATTCATGGACGCGGCAACACCAGGAGTGAGGCCAGGCGTCGACGTGTCAATGCTTTAACAAGATTTCTAGCGTTGCCCGAGTCAAAGCCCCATTTGAACTTGAAATGGAGGAAACAGACGTAGTGTCGAAAGGCTGAAGGGTAAGGAAGCCGTGATATAGTAAAGTGACGATACTAGAAGTAAAAGAGGGTACCAATCAGCATTCTCGTTGCCCGTAGCTCGCCCTTAGCTCATACCTGTATCCAATAGCGCCAAAAGGAAAGAAAAGGCAATGTAAACGAACGCGGGTTTTCATAGAGCAGAGGGAAGATTTGAATGAACAACTGTCGTCGACTCGTCCGTTCAGAATTGGATAAGACTTCGCGGATGGTGGGAATGCGCCTAGGTTACCTCGACTGGTTAGTGTGATAAAGACGAAGACGAGATAAGCAGCCTGCGTTGGAGGTTGGAGACGGAGCAGGACGGAGCGCAAGTTTACTGCAGGAATATTTTCTGAGATCAGCTATTTGCTTCTGGGGTAAGAACTAAATACCCATATGAGGTATATCGGACTTGGATAAGATAAGTCCAACCCCTCCTGTCCTGTTTCTGGACAGCCCTCAAATCCGTTTCTCTCATGAGGAGCTTAACATTAGAAAAAAACCATATAAGCTTGACATAAGCTCAGAGCATTATTTAACAGTTAATATTCCTAGTAAAGCATGTTATATTTATGAAGCGCGCAAGCGGCAACAGTGCACCGGGAGATTGAAATCGTTTCGGAGGACTTACACCAAAAGATTCAGTCTCTCCGACCCTCCTGACCCACAGACATAGTCGTAAACAACGTCACTAGCTTTCCATACCACCCTTAAGCCTTTCACCTCATCCAGAAAATCCCAGTTGATGGCTTCTTTTGACGTCCAGTTGGAAATGTCGAACTCGTGAACTGGCACGTTCGCGTCCTTCCTGCGAGAGAGGAAAAGGACGATAGGTTTCGGCGAATTTCAGTGTTGCTTCTGTGAGGTATTTCAGCTTGACGGTCTTTACGCCTGGGAACACCAGTGCATTATCTAATGAAAGTGCGTTGAGAAGCTTGATGGAGGATTCTGATACGGTCAGTGTTTTAACCGCGAACAAACGACAAGATAAATCCAATAAACATTGGGTCATCTGGGCTTAGATCGCATGTACTGTTGGAAAGAAGGTCCAGGGTCGTGATACTGGCAAGTTGGCGTGCTGAGAAAGTGGACAAGGAGGAGCGCAGTCGATTCTGGGGGGAGAGCGGGGTAGCAAGTGATGTTGAGACCGAATGGAGGAACCATCCCAACTCGGCCTATGGTCTTGTCTTGAGTAAACGGGGAATACAATAAAGCTAGCCGCTGTCATCGCTATTGTGAGATCAACCACCTTCGTCGAGTTAAAATAGCTCTTCGTATATCGCGAAATGACCGGATGAAAGGACGTAAAGTCGGCGCCATTAAACTCGCGGGGGTCGTAGTCCTTCGTAACGAGATAAAGATCACACGCGAGGGACTGGAACAATCCGTTCTAAAAGAATGAGGCTGTTCCTGAGGAGGATTTTCGATCTGGATGTAGTGTAGGTGTGGTAGAACTATTTCGTTGTGCCTGCAGGACGGACGGGGTGGGGGCGCGCGCGACAGTCAGCTGTCGATAACGAGTGATTCTAGGTGTGGAGTACGAGAAAGAACATCCAGAACCTCGACGAAGTCAAGCGGGGATGAAAGGGTGAGAATGCGTAGTTGCGAAATCCAGGATGCCCGGTGGATATCGAAATCGAGTATCTTACAGTGGAAGAATTGCAGTAACGGAGCATGTCCCAAGAAAAGGGTGCGTCGTTGTTTTGAGTGCTCCAGCCTCGTAACAAAGCTATAGTTATATCCCAGGGAGAACTTCTCCAGATTTGGTGCTGGTTTGTCCCAGAAGATATCCAACAACGAACTGTCGAGTGTGTCCGAGGCTATCCACATCGTGAGTTCCCGTATCCTGGACCAGTGGTTGGCTAATAGATCGCTTAGAAGTGACTTCGACGTCTTCAGAGGCAATAGTATGTTTCCCTTTACAGAGAGAAGCGAGTTTGCCGTCCTTCGCATGACCTCGTTCCTCCAGTCCTCCGTCGTAGCGTTGAGCAGATCAATGTCGATCAAGCTCGCCCAGATCGACGAAGAGTCGATAACCAGAGCGCGCCATCTACGGCAGACCTGTGAGGTCATGCGAGTAACAATCAAAGGATGTGGTCCCGCGCTTCCTTCGTAAAAGTCAGAACAGTGCTCGAGGTTGAAGTTGATAAACTTAACTATATTCCCCTGGTAAATGTGCATTGATCTTGAAAATGTACAACAACACGTCGTCGTCGAGATATGATATAGGCGGATTTGAATCAAGATGGATCGCAGGGGATGTGCCTCCCATTTTTCATGAAGGGTTTCTGGCAAGACGATTTCGCCTGAAACCTCGGTGGCTATTCGGAATTCGGACTCAATGTGGCAGCGGCTGTACAGTCTGTACGTAATCAATCATTCAATTTCGGTCAGATTCCGACTCAGGATAAAATTCAGACCTCAGAGCCGAAACGCCACCCTTCATCCTTTCGTTATCTTCAGTCGATTTGACTAGTTTAAAACCAGTTTCTTTCAGTAGTTACATCATACAGGCATCCTCGTATCTTTCTTTACTTGCAGTAACTTCTGACATCTGGCCAATCTACAGGAAGAATCGTAACGAAATTTCGATCATTCTGTACTACAGATTATTCAATCAAGCTTGGTGATTACAAAAAGGTCCTGGGGACGGTAAGTGGGAGGAAAAGAACGCCCCACAATGTATCGCTTTATGGCAATCTGCAAACACGTTCGGTGAGCTCAGTCAGTCTCCAGTCCTACAGATACAGTAGAAATATTCACCTGTTGTCCTGCGTCAGGACTAACGGCGGCCTGCCATCCTTCACCTGTATCCTTCTCGAGACTTATACTAAGTGGTATAGTGAGTAAGTAGTTCCTCCCTAGATATACCCCCTTACGTATAGGTATCTTTCCCTTGGTGAAATTGTGGGTTTATCCTCCATTTTGTTGGCGGAGGTTGGTCGAGCAGGACTGCATTCACAAGCTTGTTAATATCCGCCGTGCGACCGCCTCCAATATGTAAGTGCCATCGACGAACGATTCGATGGTCCACTGCAGTGGGAGTTAGTACTCTCCCAGCAAGATTAAACACTAATAATCACTGTACTTACCTCGGGAGGGTCAGTGTCTTTAGGCCTCAGGGAGCGGTCCTCATTCGCTTTGCGTCCGACGAACAAATTCCCTGCCTTACCAGCGATGCTATAATTGCCTGTTTGAAAATACATAATTACTGGAGATGAGGAATGGGTATGGGTTAATTTGTACGACAGTACCTCATACAGGCAAGTATTTATTTTCCCGTCCATCATCACCCGGTCTCAGACTAACTAGGATAGGAAATTGCGACGGTACCTTCACCAACATTACAAGTTGAATGGAAGGATACAGTTCTAAAACGTCCATAAAATCCCACTCAACTTGTCTCATACTTCCCTTCAACTTCAATTCAACTTTGCTTTGGCGTGAGGCTCGCCATACCATCAGACTCCCGATACACATTATTCTGTGACGGTTTGATGTCTTGGATTGTTTATTCTTGGAACCCTTTGGGAGAATTATGGTTTTATGGCGATGAGAAGTATGCTTTTTAGAAAGACATTAATATTATCAAAGTTTTTTGTTTTATAGCGGTCAATATGAGCGGCCAAATAGGCGCCGGCGGAGTTCTCATTACGTCGTCCAATGACTGGCTCTATGTTTTAATTCTCATAAGTACTTTGGCAGATGGTCCAGGATGTTGGACCATATTATTATGCACCACGTACTTCCGCTCGTTGTGAACATCGCTTGACGATACAGGATGAACGCTCGTATACCGAGCAGGCACCATTGCCCAAGTTACGCGGATACCTTGTTTGAATGCAAAATGACTGCTCGCACGTTGGGTATAAAACAGGGTACGATTAGAATTCCCGTTGTAATTCACTAAAATCGTGTAATTTTTCGACTTCACATCCTAAGATCCCGTTTCGCGAAGGTCTGAGCTACTTGCCCGCCCACAGAAGAGGGCTGATTGTGTCGATAGCACCGATTCAGAACGGCCTCAGATTGCTTTAACAAGACGGCACGAGTTTGCATCACAAGTGCAAGTAAATTGAAAACTTCTAGAGATCAAATGACCCAGGTCGTTGAGACCTTGCTCTCGAACTTAATCAGTAGGATTACCGTGCCTTTACTGCGGCGAAAAATGCCCGTTCTGTAAGATGCACGAAGCTTCCGTACAAATCTACGCCCTGCACGGAATAGGCTGAAGTGACCCAATCAATTAGACATAAGTAGGAGCTGAAGAAAACGTGGCTTTCAACTATAAGATTCCATGATAGCGGCATCCCAAGACGACACTGAAAGTTGGCAGGATAGGTAACGCACGACATGTACTTAGGTTTCATGTCATTATTATAGACGATCCGGTCTGGTTTCGCCTTTTCCTATAGGTGGTTGAACCGAGAACAATGACGAGGGTGGTGAAAGACGCGCAGGGACCGTCGGAAGAACTCTGAGCTCAAGTCGTGACAAGGCTGGGCCCAAAACGATGTTCAGGCAGGGCGAACGGGTAAGATGGCATGAAAGTACCCTAAAAATAAGGTCGAAGGCTCAGACCGAATGCCGACTCAAGGAGAAATAGCCTCCAAACCTCCGTTTCAGTTGGTCGATGCAGTCGTCGGCTTTCAGCGCGAAAGGCTCAATTACGAGGATTACATACAACCATGGATCCGAGACGGAGAAGAACCAAACGTTGAGAGGTTTTTAGGGACATCCCAATGGGTCGAAGCTTCCACCAGACATCGTGTCATAGCCCACCTCAAGTGAGTTATCTAGAGTAACGATATAAGGTCACCCAAACTTGAAAGAGTAGCAAGTACGACGAAGTCAGTGAGTCCAGGAGGTTGGCTTGTCAATGTCGATAGGCTCGGGCTAGGAGGAGACAGACAGAATGCTGAGGAGAGCTGGTGTGTTCCTAGTGAGAAGTTCCTCAGTCGTCAGTGAAAGGAATGAACGTAGAGCTCGGTGGTTGCTATCGACGACGAGGCTGTTTACGCAGAAAATCTAGGCGCCGAGCTGTGCAAATTCCCTAATTTCTCGTAGAACTGATGCTTTCTGTGGCATGAGGGCGAATTTGCAGCTAACATTCACCTACGTCAAAGTAGTCCCAGTGAAAAACGAGGCAGTGAAGAACGAGGCAAGTGAAAGTTGACAAGCTTCGGACCCGCCTTTGAATTTACCGAAAGTGGCCAATGATGACGCAATTTTTGTGGCTGACTTGTGGTGTGAACAACAGAAGCAAATATCAGTGCGTGGATTTGCTGATCAACTTCTTATCTGTTAACCGACTGGCTGCTCTTCCACCTTACGACGTACCCGGTGCATCTTCCTAAATCCTGGGAAGCTCGCTTATCTTTCTTCAATGGTACATTTGTGTACTTGAACGATCTCACCGATACTTGTTACGACCAAATCGGTGCATTTATTTGAAAGACAAATTTTCGTGACGGAAGGATTGCTCTTAACGCGAACGTTTAGCCCTTAAAACTCCCAAGCGGTGGACAATGTCGTCTCAGAATATATGTTCATACTCTCGCAGGCTGTTTCCTTCTACTGTTCTTGATCTATCAGCCAGCCGACATCTTTGCAGCCCCCGTTTGAATTTCCACTCGGCGTCTCCTTACTGAAGATACTGCTTCTGACGTGGCCTGGACAACGACCTAATATCAATCCTGATCGAGATATGGCGTAATTCTGGACCATGCCAATGATCTTCGGTGCACATGGCAGAAGCACTTCGATCATTCTCGTCGATCATTCGCGTCCGTTCTGTCACCATATTTAATCTCGAGTTCCCATCTCAATGGTCTGTAGTTCAGTCACGGACAACCTATTACTTGAACCAACACTGTTTCTCGTCCTTCAATGGTACACCTGGAACGGGGACCGACGCTTCATCGAGCATATTGCCACTCCAGCGTAGGACTTATCTTTAGATCATCTTACTCTCATCTGCCTGATCCAACGATACTATTAATTTGTAACCGACGGTTAATGTCATATAATCGCCGCTGTCCGTTCCATTTTCGTCTGATCTGTCTAGACTTTGCAGAATGCCCCATCTTGCCAGCTGAATGATCGCTCATTGGGTCAGATACTAATAACTTCACTGGATGAGAAACAAGAAATCTTACCTTCCTGAATATGTTGTCCAACTTTATGCGCCCTTTTTCTGATATTCCTCAACAAATTGCAGACGCTGAAAGCCTGGACTCTCATCACGTCATCAAACCTCTATAAGTTTTTTGATATTTGCGATTACGCGATGATATGTCGTACGAAATGCTCCACTTCGACGTCGACGTGGTGGTCTATTAAAGATATTATCCAGTTACGAAACTCGATCATGTCGGCCATTCGGAGGACCTCGTTTGCATCTGTCTATCATTGAAAAACTGCCCATCTTTTCCTGGGCAATGCCCTTGAGAAAGCTCTTATCTTCTCCTCGTTCACATGGCGGCTATATTCACATGACTATCGTGGAATTTCGTGCCGATTTATCATTCCTATTATATGACCTTGACGTCCTGATTTCCTGCCTCAATCTTTTTTTGCGTGTTGTACTCGTTTTCGAAGTGGGTTCCATCAAGACGAGGAATACGGGCAAGAGACTTCGGCTTTTTTATGCAAAGTTGTTTTCTAACCTCGTTCTTTTCACCTCCAGTCGTTGAACGTCGCCTCGCCGTGGCTCTTGACGTGGCATTTGATAGTTCTAAACCTTGATATTTTGATGTAAATCTGGGTTGGACGTGAAGTCGGAATTCAGAACAAAGCGGCTGAAGACATTCAACTGGAACGAGTGTTCGAGCATTTTCTTTTGAATATTGGAATACTAGAGCTTACGATACTTTGAAGGTACCGTCACGCTGGTGCAGGTAGAGGTAGCGGCGCAGCATTGTTGGGACTTGGGGAAAGTACATGCCACCTTAGGACGTGCTCGCATTTTCTCCCGTTTGATGGCTCTCACCAGCTTCCACCACCGACAACTCCTCGGTATGAGTATTACTGGTTCCTCCATCCGTGTCCGTTGTTCTTCCGTGGCCATCGGCTTCGCCTATGCGGCTTTCTACAGGGTCTATGTTTAAACTCTGACGCTCTTTGTCGCTCTCACGTTCGCCTACATTCTCAAAGCTCGTACCTCGCTGTTTTCTGCGAAGAAAATCGCTGCCGAGTACTTCTACGAATTCCACCGCTGTCCCCTGTCGCCTGTCCTCTTGCTGTCCATCCTTCTTCGCTGTCCTAGTCGACACCTTCGAATCGAGTTTTTCAAGAAAGAAGTTGACGGGTTGGTCAAGGAGCGGTGATTACCCCTGAAAATATGCCTCAAAACAAGTGATCAGCGTCCGTGCCGCCTTTTTTGCTATGCCTTTCGTGCCGAGGATGAACAAGCGGGGAACAGAGGTGTTGGGATTTCCAGGATAATGCTATATAACCTGGACTGAAACGAGTCAACATGCCATCCTATTCACCCAGGATACACTTGTTTCCCAAAGTCACCCGACACTTCAGCTTAAGCAGACATGTCTCGGACGTTCTTCTCTTCTTTCGCTCTCCTGGGGTTGCTGTTGGTGCCTGTAAGTCTTCACGGTCGCCTTGATCACCAGACCTTATGCTAACATTCGATTTCAGACCTCTGTCGCCCTGCCATCCCGGGGGTCAGAGTTATTGGAAAGACAAAGTGCTACGAACCCGAACGCCGCACTTCCTGGCTGGACCTTGGTTGGGTGTTTCAGGTTAGGACTGGTTCCCCCGGTTATTTCTCAGAACATAATATCCTCCTCTCTGCAGCGATAATAACCCAGCTGGGCGGACCCTCCAGGAACAACACACCATCAGCGCGAATTTGACACCTGCAGCTTGTACTGCTTTCTGCGGATCTAACTTCACGACGCCTCTCAACTTCGCTGGGGTCGAATTCACTGACGAATGTTGTATGTATTTTGATTCGCTTTTGTTCTCAGGAACCACCTATTATCGTCGTCTGATTCCTTCTAATCCCCTATGAATAGTCTGCGATTTCAATATCCAAGGCACGGCCACCAAAGTTAACGACACTTTGTGTAACTTTCCCTGCGCCGGTGATAGCACCCTTACATGCGGCGGCTCCGGCGTGGTTAGCATCTTTCAAAATTCGAACAAAGGCGTCGGCCCGATACCTGCAAACAAGGCAAAAGTGGGCGCATGGGCTTTCGATGGGTGCTTCACGTGAGATTTTCTCCATTTCAGTATCATAAGGTATCTTATGAAGGCCCTACAACAGAGACGCTGTCGGCACAAACCCGCGGTCGCTCCTAGAACGGTTCCCAATCCCTAGCGTTACTATCGAGACCTGTACGACTCAATGTGCCGCAACGGGGTTTAGCATCGCTGGATTAGAATTCGGCGAGGAATGTTGTGCGTCATAGCCTCACTCACCACTTGATACATAAACATTATTCACGATTCCATACAGGGTGTGGCAACTCCTTTGCGTTGCCAATTGCCAACATAACTGCTCCTCTTACTGATTGCTCTCGTGCATGCGAAGCCGACCATACTGAACTTTGCGGAGCAGCTAGTCGCCTTTCAGTTTACACTATCGCACCCGTGGTATCGTCCACAACCGTCTCCTCGACAACTGCCAAGCCGACAACTACTACGCCTACGACGACTGCGAAACCAACGACCACGCCCACCACTGTTGTCCCTACAACTACCCCGACTACTACCGCGAAGCCGACGACTACTACCCCAACCACTACCGCGAAGCCGACAACTACTACTCCAACTACTACGGCGAAACCAACCACCTCGACTAAGTAGTAAGGTGGCTTAGATTTTATTTTGTCCTTACGCACGATTCTTTGCTAAAAGCCGGTTGTTATACTCGCGCAGTAGTACTTTTCTTTGCTTCTGGGACTTATTTCTTATCGGGTGGTTTTGTGCGTTACTATTAGAATTCAATACCAGTCTTTCGGCGTGGGTTTGAAAGTTCGTGAAATGGGCTCAAATAATATCTGCACTGTCTGGAAACTGGTGATACACCTACAGTGCGCTAGTGCCGTGCACAAAACATGCGCCGTAATGAGTGGCTCTGTGGTGCGTTTCGGGGTTCGTAGGGTCTAACACAAATACTGACGAGGGTGAGAAGGTCGAAATACGAAGGAGAATAAGAAGTCAAGCAGACGAGATTTTATATGAGAAACCGGGAGCACTATTAATGACCATACAGGAGGGTTTAAATAGAGTCATGAATAGGAGAGAGGTGAAAGTGAATGAGAGAATGACGAACTTAACCATAACAAATGGGAATGTTTCGAACTTATGATCGTGAAGGTGAAACGGCCTTTAGGATATTGTAAAATAAATTACAGCGGGATTTGGAGGAGATACGTCGTGGAGAGAAGAGATTAGAATGAGAAGTAGTCGGGGGTCACTTAAATGTCAGATGAGGCGAACGATGCGAAATAAATGGTGTGTGGCGCATGGCTGAAGCGACAAAAATCACCAAGACCCCCAACATGCCAGTCGGTCAAGTCACCAAGCTTCCATAAGTTGAGCGATAGGCGCAGTCCACCGCTGGGTAGATTTCTTCCTTGCGTTCGAATCATACCCATGGCGAAGGCTGCATAGAATATAAGTTCCAGGTTCAGATAAACAAACTAGCAAGCAGGTTCAAAGAGTACAAAAATTTCAACGTAGAGCGTCTTCTTGATACGTTGAATTCCTGCCAGAATTTTTGGGAAGGCTATGAATGGTTCAGGAGGAAAGTCCATGTCAAACCCATCTGCTTGGTCAGAGACCCAGAATACGACGTCCTAAAACCCCCTTGGTTAAGCTGCCTCCGAGTTAAGAGTTCGCATAATTTGCGCATGATTACCGCCCCAGAGAAAGACAAAGCAAAAGCCAATGAGTATCGTTGAATTTCAAAACAATAACAAGCTCCAAGGAAGTCAACCATCGAAAATATTCGGCGGGAGGACGCGACTATCTTTTTCTTCCCTGGAGACCCTGGATTTCGGGCGACGACAAGACGCAACACCGCCAAAAACAAATCAAAACCAAGGTTGAATGAGAATGCAAACGATAGAACCAGGAGGGGGGATAACTCGGCCAACTAGAAAGTCAACCTCGCCACATCGACGTGCCGAGATCGGATTTTCTACTTATTGAGGTGTAATTAGAGCACGGAAGAAGGAGAAATTTAAGTAAACCCACAGGAACGACGTATAATCCAGGGGGTCCCAGCTCGGAATTGAACAGAATTTCGACAGTAAGCACTAGGACTCGCCTACAAGTCGCCATCGTACTTGCCAGCTGCCGTAAGTTCTCACTCAATCGCGTACTAGCAAACGCATTTTGAGAATTGAAATAACGGCGTCGACTCACGGAACTGTCTTAAACCTTGGCAGGATAAGGAAGGAACAAAAAGTGCCTTGTTAGAGATTTGCAGTTGGGTTCCAGGTCATTTTTATGTGTAGACGATGCGGGTTTGGCGTCGCCTTTTCCTGTAGGTGGTTGAACCAAAAACCACGTCGAGAATGCAGAAAGAAGGCGCAAGATCAGTTGGAAGAAGTCCTAGCTGAAATCGTGACAACGCCTGGATGCAAAATGATGTTTACGCAGGGCGGATGGGTAACTTGGCACGGGTGTACCCACAGATAAGGTAGAAGTTTTAAGAAGAGTAGCCTGGGAGGATATCAAGTCAATGCTGGTACGAAGCGATGTCAGCTCATGGAGAAATGGCCTCCAAACCTCTATCTTAGTTGTTCGATGCAGTGGTTCAGATTCTGAGAGGGAGGAATAGGGTCAGCGGCTTAAATGAAAACAAAAAACGGTACATCCCTCACAGAGACGGAGCAAATAACGGCTTTCAGCGAGAGGGGCTCGTTTACAAGCATTACCATGCAAACATTCGTCCTGAGGAAAAGGTTGTTGGGTAAACTGGCAGTAAGGCCTTTGAGTATACTGTAGAACTTACGAATTTTCAAGCATCCCGTTGCTCTATCGAGGAGTAGGACATGACTCACATGAGACACATGGACAAGGAGAAAAGAATCAAAGATAGGCTCATGGAGCACCGGCACCAGCGATAGTTGAACTGCACTTCCGTAGGAAATCATTCATCCCAAGTGCAGGTAGGTTAGGGACGAAAGAACATTAGGGATATGAGCCTAACCCGGCGTTCAAAAAGCGTTCAATCCACCAGCAGAGGAACAACCGTAGACGAGTCCACAGACTGAAAGGAAACTGGCTGGAGGTACACATCCAGGACTGTGGCGATGGCAAAGGGCGA
Source organism: Galerina marginata (assembly GCA_023014335.1). Lineage (NCBI taxonomy): Eukaryota > Fungi > Basidiomycota > Agaricomycetes > Agaricales > Galerinaceae > Galerina > Galerina marginata. The sequence continues at coordinate 33,836 of JAECYW010000004.1, forward strand.
TAGAGTAACAACAAAATGGCGCCGAGAAGGAGCAGCAAAGAAGACAAAAATCAATGAGCACCAAACGTTCAGCTTGTCGATGTAGATAGGGTCAGGCCTGGAGGAGACAGATAGCATGCCAAGAGGAGCTGACGCGTCCATAGTGTGTCGTTTTTTGGCTTTTAGTGAGGGAGAGTAAGTAGATGCCGAGCCCAGAGGTCGCCATCGAGGAAATTTCCCCGATTTCTCGTAAAACCAGTCCTTTGTGTGTTATAGAAGCAAAATTGAAGCTAAACTTGATTTGCCTCTACGCCCAAGTGATCCCAGTAGTAATAAGCCGCGAGGCAGTGAAGAACGAAGCAGTGAAAGTAAGACAAGCTTGGCCCATTGGATTTACCGAATGTGACCATTTTATTTGGTACTATTTATTGATGGGGCAATTGATCCAGTGACGTCAACCACGATTCACCAAGCCCAAATTCCGAACCACACCCCAGACACTCCCTCCTCTTCTCCCCATCCCACCATGAGCCAATCAGGAGACCACACCAACCCCCCGCGCTCCGCCTCCCGCGCGAGCGCGCGCAGCCGCAACTCCACCATCTCCCGCAACCAGTCGCTCATCAAGAAGAACATCGAGCTGCAGGACCTCAAGCCCGCGGATGTGCTCATCGAGCGGTTCGTGGCGTGGAAGGCGATCGTGAAGCAGCTTACGGCGTATTTTGAGGTGCGGTTTTTACGTTTTTGGCTTGGTCTTGGTCTTGGTCTTTCTTTACGTGGGGCTGATGGGGTTTTGGGGTAGGGTATTGCGGATATTGAGAATAATACGGCGAGGGAGCTCACGAAGCTCGCTGGCGTCATTCAGGTTCCGTTCCGCGCTGGGAACCAGTTCCTCGGAGAAGGTGGCTTGCAGGTGAGACATGACCTTACCTTCAGCGAGACAAGACGTTTAAGAAGGTTCTAGGACGTCTACTACGATATTAGGGACAAGACCCGTGTCGTCGCTGACCAGCATGCCGATCTCGGGCGGACGATCGATAGTTCTATCGTGCAGCATCTCATGAAACTTCGGGCTGAGATCAAGGCTCATATCAAGGTTCTTTTGGTGCTTTCTTTCTATGAGGGTTTTCGTGCTGATATTTGGAATGTAGAATGTGCAAAACGACACGGGCAAACTCGCCGCTGGCGTCGCCAGGGAACGAGAGCTCTCCACTAAGCTCGTAGGCGAGCTCGCGAATGCCATATCCACCTTCAAGAACACGCCTATGAACATCCATGCTAAAAGTGACCCGTAAGCTTCGTTCCTCCTCCTATGTCTCTCTTTCCGCCCCTTTCGACCACCAAACTTACCACATTCAACAGATTCATCGCCAACCAAGCTGTCGCCCGCCAGCTGGCCCGCCAAGTCCAAGAAGAAAACCTCCTCCAAAAGTCCATCGTCATGATGCAGCAAAACTCGGCCCACTTCGAGGCGGGCATCGTCTCCGCCATCCAATCCGCGTGGCAGACCTTTGACGAATGGCAATCCCGCTCCGCCACCTCTCATCAAACCGCTTTCCGCTCTCTCGCAGCCCACATGGCGTCGTTGGCTCCTGATAGAGAGTGGATCCAGTTTGCCGCTCGCTCCGACCACCTTCTGGACCCAGACACCCCGTTAAGAGACCCAGAAGCGATCAACTACCCGCTTAAAGACGATCCTGCGAGTGTCGCCGTGCACACTGGGCATCTCGAACGCAAGAAACGGTTCACGCGGACGTACAAGGAGGAGTACTTCGTCCTCACCCCTGCGGGGTATCTCCACTCGTTCGCCACGTCCGACGCGTCGACGCCTGCGGGGCTAACGCCTACTTTCTCCCTCTTCCTCCCAAGCTGCACACTAGGCCCAGCGTCCTCCCCCCGCGCCAAAGCGCACAAGTTCCACATCGAAGGCCGGCGCGACGGGCTGGGCACGACCAAAACAGGATCGTTCAAGGAGTTCTTGGGCACCGTCGGTGTGGGTGTCGGCGGGGGCGAGAGCGCAGGGAAGAACAAGGCATGGAGCTTCAGGTCGAGGAGTCGGGATGATATGATGGAGTGGTGGAATGATATTCGCATGCTGTGTGCGCGGTACCTTGTGGCGAGCGAGATGGTGGAAAGGACGGGCCCTGTTGAGGAGGCTGTTAGGAGTGTTGGGTATCAGAGTGAGGAGTATGAGGAGGAAGGGGAGGAAGAAGAGGAGGAGGAGGAGGAAGAGGTTGATGGGGAGGAGGAGGTCGATGGGGATGTTGGGGTGGCGCCGCATCAGAGGACGAGAGGGAGGATGGCGATCACTCAGCATGATGGGGATGGGGATGAGCATGAGGGCAGCAGTGTCGAGGAGGAGGTGGACGAGCATGCACACCCGCATGCGATGGCGCACGAGGAGCCGCCTGTGTACTCCCATCCCGACAAGCACTACCCCGGTGCCCCATTGGAGATTGGGCCTAATGGATACGCTGTTCGTGCATGATTCTTCTGTTGTCGTATATGTTGCTTATTATACCCTCCTTTCCTTCCCTTTCTTGCCTGTTGGTTTTGGCATACAGATCGATAAGAAATACGCACCTCGAAACTCCCATCAAGCTCAACCCCCGCCTCAGCACCCCCAATCTCAACTTGCTGCTCAGCAGCCCCAATCGCAGAGGAACAGGGGCTACCACCCCGCACCTACCTTGGTGCATCGGAACAAGGACTCGGATGTACGGTCTCACCATCTCGATGTGGAAGACGCAGGGCCCGATGCGGGTCCTGATACGACTGCGGTCAACGGGCCTGGACAGAGGACCGCGGCTGGGCATCGGCTGCCGCGGAGGCTGAGCAAGCGGAAGCAGGAGAAGACTCCTCTCGGCGGCGGCGGAGGAGGAGCGGGCGCGGAAGAGGGGGTTGACGTCGATGTTGGCGATGACGTAGATCAGCCTGCTCACGCGCATACATCCACCCCTCCTCCTCCTGCTGCTACTACTGCTCCTGCCCACCCACAATCTCAGATCGGCGGGAATCGGGAAGCAGAGCCGGTTACGGACGAGGATGAGGGGGATGAGGGGATGTATGCGCCTGAGGTGCGACCTGCTGCTGCTGCTGCTGCTGCCACGCCGGCGGATGGGGAAGTGCCAAAGTCGCAGGTGGTAGAGGTCAGCGATGATGATGAGCACAATGTGTCGACGGCGGAAGCGGGGAAGAAGCCGAATGGTGCGAGTAGTGTGTGGACGAGTGTTGCTGAGACTGTTGGTCTGGCTTGAAGGTGATCTGGAGGTCCCTTCTGGCTGTTCTATCGCGATGCAGCAGATATTGTCTTGCTGCAGTCGTTGTCATTCGACGTCAGCTCGCCTTCGTCCCTATCCTTTTCGCCATCTCTTTCTTAGGTCTTTGCGTGCTCAATTCTTTCGATATTTCTTTAGGCTCTACTCGAATCTCTTTTCGCTCTATGTCCGCGCATACATGTACAATCAGGATCCTCAATTACTTCACCAACATCGTACTTTCTGTAAAAGCTATTTTCCGCTTACCTTCTTATCATTTCGTGTACAATATGTCTATCTTACTTCTTCATATCTCGTATCTTTTATCGTCGTTCTTATTATAATGGGTTTTTACTGGACTCTCATGCAAATCTCATGTCTTACGGACTTTCAGTGTTTCGTTCACCTTTGTCCCAATTTCATTTCATTTCATTTCATTTCCAGCTCTCTGTCTCTTATCTCCTGCGCTTCTCGTCGTCGCATGGACTTCATCTGCTTTATTTCCTCCAGCATTAATCACTTAAGTCTCCTCCTTTCTCATCATCCTTGATGTCTTCTGTGATATCATCCTCATCAACTCCTCTCCCAACGTAAGTACCCATTATTAGTGCTCGTATTATAATCAGTCGCTTCTTTGAACTTCATCTCCTTTATTTCCTCCAGCATTAACCCACTTTAGTCTCCTCCTTTCTCATCCTTCTTAATGCGTTGTGATATCGTCCTCATCAACCTCTCCCCAGCCTTAATACACTCATTAATGTAGGTATTACTCCCGCATCCTCTGCTTTCTGGACCCTGACTTCGACTCACTCCTTTCCCCATCCTCTGATAAGTAACCTCGTTCGAACGCGACCTGAACATTCATCCGCAATCTCGTCGCGTTTCTCGATACAATTTAGCGTTTCATCCCAACATTATATGATTGGCACTGGCACTGGCGTTGGCGTTGGCACTGACTAGTGACAGTTCATTTCATTTGCACCTCTGATCTCCTTATTCGTCCTCTAATTCGTACTATTTCGTATGTAGCCCGAAATTTAAAACTCGTGGTCCCCATATCACTTCGTTATTTGTTTTTCGCGGTTCCCATGGCGGGATCCTAGTCCTTGGTACTTGGTAGTGATCGATCATGCGTTTGCTCTATTCATAAGAGGCGTTTCTCCTTCTGCTGAGTATTTGTGTGATCGACGCCATGGCGGCGGTGAATATCAATTTAACATCGAGTGCATACTTTTACTTCCGTATGAGATCGACAAAAAATTACTTCCACCTCCTGATCGTAGCCACAAAACTAGCTTGATCAGCGCCAGCCACCGACTATTATTTATTAATTTGCCCAGCCACCCGACGGAGAAGTGGATGCGGCGCTGAGGATGAAAAGGATCACCGCCTCTCCTCAGGTCTGGACGCTAATTTGTAGGCTAAATTGTAGCCAGGCCTAATACATACATATCGATCGGCCTCGTAAAACTCAGCCTTAATTACTTTTCGTCAGATTTGGTCGACGGAGGAGAAGGACTACGTAGAGGAAGTACAAGCACAGCGGCGGTGTGAGGTTGTTGTTCTAGGTGAAAGGGATCAAAAGTGATAGTGATAGTGCCAGTGATCGCTGATCGATCAAAACGTGCGCCACAGTCTAGGAACACAACGCCCAGCGGGAATCGGGATTGCACAGCGCCTCTGACTTTCCAGTAACCAGTTCGAGTCATTGCCTATCAGCGTCCGTGATAAATTACCGCCGTCGTCGACGTCGTCATTCCCTTCAGTCCCTATTCTTTATTGAGTGAAACAGACCCCAGAAATTGGACAGAACCAGCCTGAATCGAACCCTCCGAACCTGCACGCCAGAGGCCAGATTCACAACCAAGCGGGCGGGGTATTACTTTTTCCTAGGACCACGCTGCGATGGGGTAGTTTGTATTACCCTATCTCTCGACACTTTATTGACACTTTCCTTCGTCAATGAAGGCCCCGTGGTCGGCAAATTACGTCACTGGGCTTCCAGGTCTTTCGCCTCGTGCAGTCAGGCTGCTCGCCTGAGTAGCATCTACGGCTGTTTTCCCCGTTCTCCCGTTGTGCCCAATCCGTGGAGACAAACGGACTGCCTAATCGAGGCGAAGGAATATGTCAATACCGTCGCGAACGTTTCTGTGATGCGATTGTACGCTCTATGTAGCCTAATCCCATCAGCCAAAGTTAACAAGAGACTACATATTCGAAACTAACGAGCGTTTGTTTATATTGAATGGATGAATCAATAGGTTCTTATTTCGTTTGTACTCTTTTTGTGCTTGAAGGTTAGCCTTCAGCCCCCGCCGCAGCGAGGCGAGTTTGTTCACTAATATGGATGTATAGAACGTCCATATGACACCTAATGCTTGTATTGTTCTGAGTTTCAGCTTTCAATCGTAGGGAAAAAACCCTATGAACCTGCCGATACGCGAACCTCCCTCCTGGCTAGACTTTAGTCTGCATATATGTCAGTCTACTTGAGACCGTTGAGATTCCAGGATACAGAAAATGGGAAAGGAACCAGTGATCCGCGAGAACGATTGTCAAAATGTCCCTTGACCTATTTTACGCTGGGAAGGAATAATTAGAATCCGGTCCACTACCTTAGACGCTTTTAACTTCGAAGCCTGAAATTTTCTGGGGAATGTAAGTATAAGCATCCTAGAACTCCCAAGGAACGAGTTCAGTGAGATAAAAACAGTAATATTAACCCAGGACTTCACGGTTTGGGGTTGTCGGCCCGTCTTTCCCAGTTCCCAGTGCAGATGAAAGTCAATTCGAGTTCATTACCACGGCTTTGGTTCATCTCACCGTTTATTAAAGTTGGCATATCTACCGTATATCTATTAAGATGAAGTTGCGCTGCGAATATGAATGCTGTAAGATGGTAGAAATGACAGGAACCAGGATGACGCCAGCGGTTAGGTTCCAAGGGAACGATGAGCGGAATGGGGCTTAGGACGAGGAATGGGTGAGCCGTAAACCGCCGTCGTCTATTCTAATACGGAAAGCCCAATAGATATGTGATCACAGCTATAAGCACTTGGTATTTCTTATCAGAAACATCAGAAATCCTTGAGAAATCCAACAAGCCGTGAGTACAAGCTTGCTCCAAATTCTCTGGCTAGATCCACGGTTTGTGGACGAGGAAAGCCAAGGTTTCTAGATGGTTGACGTCAACCAATGCGATTGTTCCATTCTTCGGATGCGTAGATCGCCGGACGGAAACGGCTTTTCCCATATCGGGAAATTTGAATCCGAAATATACTTCCTTCAATTGTTGGATTATTAAACGATATTAATCAGGGGTTGTAGGTCCGTCATTGCACTGGCAGAATCCTTCACTGCATCTAATGAGCAGACTCTCTGAGTTGGAGGCAAGTTATCGCTTTCACTTATTGAGAGTCCTTGAGTTACTTCGGACCAGATTTAGAAACCACAATGAGCACCACTGAGGTACGTGGAAACGTCGGAAAATACTCCCGAGTTAGGACGATTGAAAGGTTGAATGCTTGCATCAGATTCCGCAGGACCAGCAGGCGCTAGCGACAGACGGTGTCATGCATGAAGTGTATATGGAACGTCCAATTCACCAGTGTGACTCAGGGACTGGCGTTTGGTAGCCTCGTTTTTTGTCGACCCTGAGGTAAAAGGGGTAACGGGACCTTTGGCCCACTGCATCGTCCCGACGTTCAATGATGGTGGGCACCGGTGTGGGCGACTTGCTGATGGTCGGTTCTTCTCTGTGTGTATGATCTTATCGTTTTTTCCCAGAAGCTGGCCGTTGCACATTTCTGAATCATGTTAGCTGGGCATGAACTAAGTAATTGTATCCGATTGTTGACGAATTCCTGCTTCCTTGAAGAATGATTGAGCGCCCACGGAATTTGAAGGCAGGTAATTATCTACGCTATTGGTCTTTTGGGACCGGTGGAGATCAGCAACGTTCACTTATCTTGCTGGATATCATCTGCCGGCGCGGTAGCGATTTTGACTCAATCATTTTACAAGGAACTTCTTGTGGCGGTCCTTCAAGATCACATTGTCCCCCCTATGTCGGTCAATGTACTTTTATTGCAGGTCTGTAAGTCTACCTCAAGCAAGGCGTGGCATTTTAGTTGCTGAGGCAGCACAGGATTATTATTTTTTTCCAAAACATTTGCGTTCGTTGATTACAAGAGATGGTTGGATACTCGACAAACACACACGTGTAAGGCGTCCGTCCTCTCACTGGTAAGGCATAAAATCGCCCTTATCGTGCCCTAGAATATATGGGATTACTCATATTCCGGGCCTCCCGGGATGGAGCGATACTGGCATGATGGCGCTCACGCCGGGCAGCCTCGAATCCGAAATCCGCTATCGAAATGCATGCCACAAGACCAGACGGCCGATAATAGGCAGAAATCTGTTTGTAATTATATCACTGACACGTCGTCATGGTACCTACTGCTCGAAAAATTATTTTGTCGCCTCCGAGGCCGGTGTAAATCGATAAAAGCCATCCGCTAACCCCGTGACTGCGAGGCCAGTTTGCCTCAGTTTGCCCGAAATGCCCCTTCATAGATTGTGTCTGTGCTGTCAGGTATCAGGTACCGCCCTTTACATAGAGAGGATTCCCGGAGAGGGAAGCCATGTTTTGAACTTTTAGAGAACTCAACGATCGGCCAATTAGTACAAATCGATCCTCACCTGAAGATCTCGCCGAGTCGTAAAAACTAGAAAGGGCGCCGGTTCTTCCTTCTTTAATTCGACTAGAAGCTCGACTTTAGACGGGAACTACTAGCAGTAATTTGCGAATGCGAATTTACACGAAAGAACCAACGAAAAATCGGAATTTTGATGAATTGATTGTTTTTGGGACAAGGGCGATGTTGTCGGATAGCGTGATTGATCATGAAGAAGACAAAATTCAGATAGATATGAGAAGTCCCGAGCCATTCAGCTAAATTCACTAGATAGATTTTTTTCACAGAACGAACAGATTCACAGCATCACCTCGTCGGCGTCAACTGTCGACGTAAGCCCATATAACCGACTAATCGTATCACAGCCCCAAGACTGAAAAAATAGCCACAATTTAGGGATGACGTAGGCAATAAGTTGTTGGATTCGTACATACGAGGAGCATTGAGGAGAGTTGCACAGGTAGACGACTGGCGATAGCGGTCATTGTGTCATTTCGTACGTGCGACGATCCCAAGACCCAAGGATGATCGCATCAGAGTTAGGCATTCTAAAAGTCCGAGCACGACAAGAAGAGCACAAGATAACAATAAGTCAGTGGAACAGGCCTAATTGAGACGATCACGAGAGATCCTGCGCCATGCCGGTCGCTGGAGCACGTTTTCTCTGTTATCGAAGGCAATAAACAAATACTTAGGAAAGAATACCGCCAGACGTTTAATTTCAATATCCGTAAGATGGGGGTTGGAATGAAGCTTGCCTCTGCGGCTGCGCTCCCAGGCGGGTACCGTACCTGTCCTACAGGGAAGACTGTATGTAATCCCGGCAAGTTGCAACTGCGTTCACCACCCGTCATCGCATTCTGTACCTTATACACCGGATCGCTTGATACAGTAGTGACATACGCATCATCGATGCGTACATGTCTCTATCCCATCACAAGTACAAAGTACCAATTTGCTGCGTTGGACAGTGTCGTGCAGGAGTGTTGACCTCTGACCTTGTTCTCGTTGAAGGGTAGGTCAAGACGGTTGCGCCACGGCGATAATTGTGATCACGCAGGCCTGGACAAGTGCCGTGGGAAATCAGCCTTCATCGGGTTCGCTTGCTTATGCCGGTCGGCGAAACTTAAGATTCCCGAAGGGGAAGGAGGCGTTGATGGAGGCAATGAAATGGGGTATCGGTGAGAGTGAGAATGGAGTTTGTCGAAGCTAATGAATACATGTGCTTCGCATCGTCGTCCCTCCTCAGAGACGCTGTGGATAGAGGAGGGATAATGGAACGGATTTCGATTTCGATTGTAATTCGACCACTAGGTTTAATGAATAAGAGTGAAAGGGATCAAATAATTCAATAGGTGGCGGGGTGATGCAAAGGTTCTGGGCACAAGACGCACCATTTACGTTAGGTGACAGGAAGTAATTTCGCTAGACGATGTCCTCAGACTGTTTCTAACCGGGTTCCTTTCCTTCTAGCCTCGTGCATGGCGGTCTGGCAAAGTACTTTCGAAGGTGGGAAACCTTGAACGCCTCGAGTTGTGCATCGTGTCGAGAGAGTCGCAAAGCCCCGCCTTGCTTGTCATAGAAATTAGATAAGATCGCGCTCTATGATGGGGACCCTGAGATTATGAACTCGCTTATCGAATGCGTACAAATTTAACCAAATAGTCCCTGCGGAGGCAAAGTTGAAGTAAATTCGAACTCGAACCACCTACTGTCCATGTCGAGGCCACCAAGCGCATGGATGAGCCTTGTACAATAACGTAGATAGTTTAGCATCTCCATGCAACTCTGCGCCGCTTTTTGCAAGCGCTGGAGGTGACGAGGGAAGGAACCGATTGCTGGTTCACAACTTCCATTTACGGTGTGTACGGCAGATCTCATCCCGATCCAGGGTTGCATTAACTGGGACTTTCGGTTTGAATGTTCTAACCTGTTCCTTATAAGACTACGCCAGGGCCTCGTGTTTATATCTAGCGATACCTTTTCGTCCACTCCCCGTCCTTCTTTTCTATCCCCCGTTTTTCGTCGCTCAGCGTTATCCTCGTACTCCCCTTCAAATACACCAAGTCGTTGCTTACTCGCCGCCAAATTTTCGGAAATGCCTGCAGCAAGAACGAAGGCTCTCAAACGTTCAGATTCGACTGGTGAGATAACTTCACAGCATCGGTCCCAACTAGTATCACCACGTTGACACCCAAGCGCCTACAGGCAATCAGTTTGTGTGGGCGTCACAGCCTGAATCCACAAATGGGACAGAACTCTCATTCTCTCCTGCCATGACGCCGATCAACTTTTCCGACTCGCCTCCACCGCTTGTGGACTTTCCCAGCGAGTTCGTCATGTTTCCGCCTCCCGACGAGAATCCTGCGCCTCGGAAGCAGCCTCACTCGAAGAAGAAGCCCGAGAACCATATCCCCCGTCCACCGAACGCGTTCATATTATTCCGGTCGTCTTTCATCAAGAGTCAGCATGTTTCTACCGCGGTTGAGACCAACCACTCGACGCTGTCCAAGATCATTGGCTTAACATGGCAAAGTCTGCCCGAAGAACAGCGTCAGGTCTGGCACATGAAGGCGAAGGAGGCGCTCGACGAGCACAAGCGCAAGTTTCCCAAGTACGCTTTCAGGCCGGTGCAAACGAAAGCGAAAGGGGCGCCATCCGAGAAACGGAAAGTACGGGAGGTCGAGCCTAAGGACATAAAGCGGTGCACGAAAATAGCACAACTACTGGTGGAAGGGAAGAAAGGACACGAGCTCAACGAAGCGATTCAGGAATTCGACAAGCACCATGTTCCAGAGATCGTCACCCGCTTCGAGGCTCCCATCACCGCCCGTGCTTTCCGAAGGTCCTCGTCCGCTCCCATTCCCGATACCGAAACTTCCCGAGCGGGCCAGTCGTTTTTCCAGGAGGTCATGTCCAGTCCACGGAAAATTCGTTCGACCAGTTCGCGCCCAACTCGGTGTTCTACCCCAATGGACGTCGCGGAGCAGAACTTGCTCATCTCCCACTGGCAATACGTATCTCCCGGTGGATTCTCATGCAATTCCACTGAAGGAGGAGCCGTCATTCGTAAGTCCGGACTTCACTTTACGCAGTTTATTTTTCTCATCAACGTGTGTATCATTTCTGCAGAGCTTTGGCAGTTTCTCGTTCGACAATATTGCTTCGCCGATTCCCACATACGACTGCGATCCCCACTCTCTCCACCAGGTGGACTCTTTCGACGGGAGCCAGTACAGTCCTTCCCTCTCGGTCGACACCTCCTTTATGAGTGACTGGGCGCCAAGTCCATCTCCAGTCTCGCCGTCATCTCCCAGTTATATGATGACCCCCAGCCCAGTGCTGAGCTCGTCGCCGGCGCCATCGTTTGACGGCGGCTTCGATTTTGATCACGTTCTCGACAAGTCGTTCGACGATTTCTCCGCTACCTTCTCGGGCTTCCAGCAGTCCTGCGGCGTCTCTCATTCAGCAGCGATGTGCGGAGGTGGCGTTGAGAACGTTTCGATCATGGGTACAGGACGCCATTTACGCCGCATTTGCAGACCAAATCCACCACCATCATCCGAGCGCGCCCCTTGCTCACCTCGACCTCGATTTCTCAGCGTTCATGACTTCTATCCCACAGTATGCCATGTAACCGCGGAGTTTATTCTCTTCAACCCTGCGCCCAGAATTCTTAATCGACGTCAAAAGCATTGTTTTCGCATCACCCTCTCCCTCCCTTCAGGCGAACTTGGTTACTTATCGTCACCTTTCTTCCCTTGTGGATATTTTTCCCTGTCCTCTCGGTGTTTCTTTCATTATTGATGTATGTATTATATTTTCCACTCCCATGCGTTCGCGACCTTGTTTTCTCTTTCATCCACATCTGCCGCTCTAGTCCCCTCATCCGAGTTTGAACCCTTCTGTCGTTCTGCTTGCTGTATTTCTAGTCATGGGGTGTAGCCTTTCGGGCCGTTTACCCGATTGGCTACACACGCCGCCTCACGCTCCTTCTCAACCACGCGTACCCTTCTTTCCCTCTTCTCACCGTTTCCGTCCGGTTCTCCTGCGGATAACCAGGCTCCACCGTCGTCCTCGCCAGTGTCCATGCTATTTATACACCTACCTGGTGGCCGTTCTTGTTTATCGCATTCAAACTTACAAGGTGTTGTTCTTGTATCTGTACATACTTATATTCTCCTTCTTTAGATCATTACGAATATCCGGTGTCAACCTAATACGCCGTGATTGCGACAATATCTGTTGTTCATTATGGGCCCTTTCCATAACTAGCCTGCTTCAAATTTCTTCAAGATCGCTTTGCAGCCTCAAGATGTCGAAGATCGATTTCGGGACTTTATGAGCTTCAAGGTTTTTTCGTCTGATTCTTGAACAAAAACCCTCACGTTCTACTTCGACTCCGGGTCAGCCAGCTCTCGGGTGTAACAGCTTTATTCGTGGTGTAACGTCGTGATGATTATGTTTGCATCGCGCTCACGAAGAGGACTTCTTATGTCGAGGTCTGTGATCCGTTTGAACGACTTTGGAGTAAGCATTAAGGTTTTCTTCCTTTTCGTCTGATTCTCCGTCTATAACGCTGTCCCAATGTCTACCTAAATTGATCAATACAGCCAAGATTTCGTACGGTAGCCTCGTGTCGCCTCTGCTTGCCTTTTACATCTTAGTATGGAGATGATACTCATCCGAATTTAACAACGCAGGCTTAGAGCGCAAGTAAAATTGGCCGAACTCGCGTCTTTGAATATAACGATTGGGCATTACTCCTTGGGTATCTAGGAGCAGAGCGGTCCAACCACGTTCGAATGCAAGAATAAGCAAGCTGACATTGGTAAAGGCGAAAACGTAGGAACTCTTTCAAATCGACATGCGTGCACTTATCAAAGGTCAATCGTAGCGCGACATCTTGAAGTCGTACAAGTTTCGATGATAGAAATACTCGTTACTAGAACAAAGTCGATTGTTAAAAGTGAAATTCAAAATTTGCTGTAAGCGGAAACTGCCCTTTCCTATCGCCTCCTATCAAAGTGATGCCTGTCCGAGTTTTCTGGTTCGTTAGTAGTTCAATGTAATCAATATTTTGAGGCTATTATTGACGCTAATTCCGAGGACTCGAGAAATGAATCACTCCTGCACATTATTGTTAATCATAAAACTTTACCTCGTGCCATTGGAATGCAGCCGACGATTCGGCGACGAATTATGTTCGTCTTCCAAGCGCGAAAATGGAGCCTGGCAAAGCACTTACGCTCATTGTAAAGCAAGCCAGGGGAAGATATCAGAATCGCAATTACGTTTGTCTCGTCGTCTAGATGTTGATAAAATTTCTGCCAGCCGAGCCTCTGCACTGAATTGTAATTATTGACTCATTGAGCAGGTCGTCCCAAACGATAAGTTAGAGATAAATTACCGAATAGAGTCTTGTCCTCGTTATAATCGTATTACCGACCGAATAGGATACAATTTAGGGGCGAATATCATTCATGAACCCTGACGAAAATTGGTATCAAATACCCAGACCGACTTACATAGCTTTGAAATCCTTGACCCAATTATGCGTACAAATATAATACATCTCTACCAGTGGCAACCTGATATTCTCCTGATATGCTACAGTTCACAAAGCACCAATCTGCATCAGACGACATAATGTTTATTTTGCGACAGAGAGTCGTCTTCCTTGTCTGAGCTTGGGAAAACAATTTCTTCTCGGGTGATCGTGACATTGACTCCTTCACCCAGCTCATACGCGTCCGTGCCCCGCGAAATTGGTTCTGATCGTAGGCGCGTGATAGTCATTTCCGGAGCTGCGTCTGAACCAATGCGCATCCGACTATTTAGTAGTACCATCATCGAATTCGAGTACACCTTGGCAAGGATTTCAGAAGGCACTTGATAGTAAGATGGATGACTTGGTAATGAGGCGAGTATGAGATTAAGGGTAGCGACGGCAGCTTATGGGCAACAAAAAGTTTAGTATTTGAAAGGAGAAAAGGGAATAAGACAAACCAGTGGCCGTCCCCGTTTCTATTATCAGTCGGATAACCCGTTTTAATAGAACTTGGGTGTCCTTCATGCCCTCGGACCCACGGCGTGAGAGCTATTCGAGTAAGGTCAGTATACCGCACATCAGTGTATAATGCAAGTCTCTTACATAGTAAGTCATGCAGACTGCTATAATCACATCGCAAAGTGCACTCCCTCCATTCCATATCTAATGTGTTATTTGTGAGACCGGTTTCGCATCAGAGCGGATTACATACCCCCGAGGTGATCGTGAAATGCGGGCCTAGCAATTTGCTAAACAGAACGGCGTCCTTGAGCACCACCGCTGATGCTATGGAACCTGCCAGCTGAACGAAGGCAAGCTATTGGTTTCGTCAGTCGGTGTATTCGGTGAACCACAATTTCATAAGTCAATATAGCTTACCGCTAGAATCACTCCAGCCACCCAGTAGGAATCCGCCAGAATGCTTATGCGATACGCATAGAATGCCTCCGCCAGGAAGGCAACTGGTGATGGGTATTCATCAGCGTTAAACTTAGCCAAGAGCCAAGGTTTGTAAACCTTACCCAATCCGCTGATAACGGGCACGCTGAACCAGGCGAGCTCGACGTTATTATAGAACGCAAAATTCCCATAACCAGCCGCGAAAACATGGAAGGCTGACATCGTGATGATGATTGTTTGGGTGACTTCCAGCACGTAGACCAGGTACACGAAGACCTTATTGCGAGGCGGGTCCTTAGGGAATGCCAGGTAGTACATATCCAAAGAGGAACATATCAGCTTACATGCAAGTCTTATCAGGAATCGATACTCACAAACTTGGGTCGACAGAACGCCAAACAGTCCCCAGTGAAATAGGTATCCCAGGATCTATCTTAGAATGAGTATTTTTTTAGCCTGATTCTGCCAAATCACTGACACGAGGACCCGTCCTGAAGTAGTACAGAGCGTAAGAATCGTAAAAAGTGCTGAACAGATAATGCTTACTTGGAGACGATGTCGTCAGGCAAGGCAGGGAGCGTCGAGTTGGAGGCCATGGAGGGAAAAGGGGTGATTCACCGCGATGTCCGTTAGGGTCGCGAATATAAGCGTGAACATTACCGAGATACTATAAAGGACGGTCGTGAGGAGATCTCGGACCTGCGCCGCTAGAAAGCATTGGAAGGAAAATCTCCATATTACCCCGTGTCAATCGCAAGTCTGCAGCCATGACTTGACAGCTTTCACGTTGATGGAAACAGTCTTATGGAGATGGGAGTGTATTGGTAATCCTTGGAACTAGCCATGCCTAGTGTACTGACGTCTCCGGAGTTGTCAGATAATTCTCCTCTACCCACTGAGAGGATTCCCTCAATATTCGTTATTCGTATTGGTTCCTATGTCTCAAAAAAAAGGGAGAGACGGAAAGGATTGCCTAAAAATACATGGAAATGTTTTTCCATGAATGGTAACCGGCTCGGAAGTCTTAGCCTAGAGCAGACCCAAGTTAGAATGATGATGGTGAACGAAAATACCCACAGCAATCAGTTCGCTCCTTCTTTATTAAAATAAACCAAGGGTAACTCATGAAGTAGATCAAAAAGGTAGGCCTTGATATTCGTAACAAGTGCAGTATAGGACACGTTCTGTGATTCTCATCGATGATCGACACAATGCGCCAGAAACCCCATGGAACACGTCTCGATGGAATCAGCCCTCTAGGAGAATGACACGGACAGCTTAAACATGCAGCGCATCCAGTTTGATCGTAGTAAATGTTCGTTGTATTGCCACAGCCTTAAGAAGGAGAGTTTTACTCCAGCGAATATCGTCGCTCATGTTTCTAGGTCCGGACTATTGAATTCGATAAGTAGGGCACGGACACTCGGTAAGTAGGCACAAAACAAGGGGTAGTCGTTTAGTCACGTTCGAAACTTTGCCAATGATAGACACTGACGTGCGCGCCACCAACCCCGCTCAATCATCCTGGCGAACTCCAGAAAGCATAGTCGGTCAGGCCTCAGGTACTAGGGTCATCGTAACAGAGCAAGAATGAACGCAAGCAATGTCGTTTGCGCTCGCTGGCCACCGACATAAATTTGGGAGCAGTCAAATATAGGGCTCTAATGGATCAAAAGAAGAATTGTCAAACATGGCAGCGGCAGCGTACATTCTCCTAAGTTACGTAACGAATTTTACAAGCGAGGAAATCACTGTGGATTCATGAGACTGAGCTCCGCGTAGGCGCAATCACGATGAGGCGTCGGAAAGCAAGACATATAGACCAGGGAAAAAGGAACACAAATTGAGGCGTAGTCGCGCAAGAGTGAGACACATACGGGCCCAAGTTGGGGTTGGAAGCGAAGCAGCGAATATAGCGCAGGATAGGCTGATGTCAGCCTGAAGCCAAAAGCTCATAACAGGACGACCTGAGGTTAGCTTGTCAAGGAAGTCACTGACACTCACCCCATCAAGCCTTCCAGAAAAGGGCCAACTCCTAATCCAATACGACCACAAACAGCTTGAACTATGATTGCGCCTCCATTGAACAGTGGAGCATTGGCGCGAGTGCTTTTGCGGGAGAGGATAGTCAATCCGCGAGGATACAAAAACCCAGTTCGTGCGTAATGAAACCCTAAATGAATCAAACGGTTATCGATTATCCCCAACAGTCGCTCGGAATTTTCAGAACCATCGTCGAGAAGAGGCTAGAACCAAAGGGTGAGAAGGGGTGTATCGACATTTCACCACCAATGTGTCTTACTTACGTTAAATTCCGTCGCTAAGATTGCCTCAATCATCATCAAAATGTCGCCTTCGACAGTTCGACTCCCCGATTTCACGGGCGCAAACATATCAGGTCGTGCCACATAAATGAAGAAGGTCAATGTAAAGCTAGAAACACCTACAAGCGATACCGCTAGGGACTTCTGCAGCAAGTAATTCACGCAGAGTGGTTCGCCTTTGTGTTCATTCCAACATCGAAAGCTGGCCCTATTGCTAGAGAACTAGGGATGTTGTCCTGAGGAGATATGGAATCCAAATAAACACCATGCTGTATTTGGTGAGGAAGCCAACAGTATCTTGCCTGTCTCTAGCTGGAATGATGTTGGGCAACGACTGAAGGAGAGTGTGATGGGCTCGGTGTGAGCCACAAGGATGAGGGTAATCTATTTACGTTTGCTTGGAAGCGGGGCTATTTGTATTCTCCGCCCAAAATCGTGACCAGATCAAAACCAGATAAGATAACAGGACGCGGACAGATCCAGAATATAACGGCTGTTCCGTAAAAAGCTCGCCATCGTCGTTCTCAACCACCATCACCTCGCACCAAAACGCGTCCAGACGCTGCAGCGTCCCGGGCACGGCACTGCCGCACCGCCAACTTGGAAGACATTTCCAGATTTTTCTTCATCAGGACCTTGAACCAATATTGCCGCACTCCTCGTCTTGATGATATGCTTCTACTTGGCTGTACTATCGCCCCGTTTGCACTCCTTCGAGGCGACACTCAACGGTCCGCCATAATTGCTTCTGTATTTAGACCTTGTGGAGCTTTTACAGACCTGAGGCTGAGATCGTAACAGTTGGAAGTACCCGTGGATTAACCTCTCTCGCTTCTCGGCATGTTTCTTTCGTTTGAATACTACCCAGCTCACACTAGTATTACCGACCACCGGCAATATCACATCGAGGACAAAATTGAGTTGAACACCCGACCTCCTTTGCTTCACTTGTCTAATAGTCGACTAATAGACTCGCCGCACGTGTATGACGAGTATTTGCCGACGTTCTCCAGCTTGCTTGGCATACTGGCCTTCTTGAACCTTGGCCCGGACCGCCATCATAGATCGTGTTTCTTTACTCCAACTGTATTTGAGTGTCCATGATGGTCCAGCGGGAGTCATTCGAACAAAACGGCCCGGGCGGTATCCAACCGAGTAGATAAATATTCTAAAAGATAGGAAGGAAACACCTCAACCGTGCGCCATTTCCGCATCGTAATAGGATCCAGGTACAATATGCATCTACTTACCAGCTCCACTGTGTTGGTCGCCTTCGCCGCAGGGTTACTCCAGGCTGGTGGTGCATTAGGCCATGGAAGAGTGACTAGTCCAACGCCCCGCGCTGTAAGCCTGATTCTCCGTCAGCAGATGATTTTTACTGATGCGTATTTCCTTGACGATTAGTACGGGAATGCTGCTCTCGCCGCGTGTGGAAACGCCGTGTTGACTACTTTGAAATCTGGTTTGTCTCCGTTTAGCTTCCTATTTTGAATATTGACGAATGGAATAACTCACAGACTTAACTGGACCGGTATGCGTCTTTCGTCTACCTACCATTCGCTGGTTATTTATCAACGCAACTAGATTGAGAACTCGGTCAAGAAAATTGACTCTGCTTACAACGCTACAGCATGCCATCTTTACTTCTGTAAAGGTGCTCAGGTATGTCGATTTTCCCCTTTTATTTGACGGTTGTTGATTCTTGGTATAGTGGGAGGATAACACCAGTAACACCCGGGTGTATAAACCAGGAAGCAGCGTAGAATTTCTTTTCGATCTTGTAGCGCACCATACTGGAACGGCTGTACGTGCAACTTCTCCTCAGTAAAACTTAGCTTGCTGACGTTTACTCGTGCAGAATGTCTCCATCGTAAGTCAGACCACCGAGTACCGGAATGTCTATTAACGTTTTCTAGGTGGACCTGACGACCCAAAAGACAATCGGGTCACCAGTGTTTTACTGGCCAGTATACGCAAATGACAGCCTGGGTCCCCCAGACTGGCCAGCTAACCAAAGTACGTCTTTGATTCTACGTTATTCATAGGATTCTAGCTGACATCTTTCCATAGCTGACTTTAAGATCACCATTCCTACCACGCTTGGAACCAAGTGTGCAACCAAGGGTAAATGCGCGATCCAGTTCTGGTGGTGGGCGTATAGCAACGGCCAGACCTACGAGAACTGCGTAGATTTCACTACTGCGTAAGACAATGACTATTGAAGCGGTCTAGATGTGTAAAATTCTCCATTGTGATTGGAATCATGCGCACTGAGGCTCAGATCTGTCGGCATTGACATGGAAGTAAAAGAGTCGAAAGGTGACACTGGTTTTATTTGTTACATTTACATGCGGAACACACGCACTTTGTCACTTGGATACAAATTCAGATGAATAGTCTCAGAGGTCTTCTCCTATGAATTATTGGCTTGGTATTTGATCCCGGGTTTCCAGACATTCCCAGCTTGCTTTAATCCGTAGAGCGAGCGGACTCGGTTACAGACTACTTTGATTGTGCTCTCAGCTACCGCGTTGGAGGAGAATTAAATACTTTGTAAAGGATTTAATTCTCCTGGATATTTAATGCTACGCAGTTAGATACCACCTAGTGCTGTCACCCTTGTGCATAATTTGACTCTCATGAGAGCCCAATCATTATGCACACTGGGCTCTAGGTCAGAGGTCGACTTTTAGTGGACGCCGTTGATGTGAAATATATGTCACTGTGATACTCCACATGGCCATGGCCTATGTTCTGAGTAAATCTATTATTATCGTGCACCGAGTCTTTCGATGGCTTTTCCTAATTGGTCCATGAGAGGCGGCGCTTCCCGCCTAGTTGTCCCGATCTAGTTCAGTTGCGTGCTCTCTTTTGTCACTAGGAAGCACTCGTGTCATACAAAAGCAAAACAAATAAGTCACTAGTATAAAGAGGCGGCGGGGTGCGATTCTGGCTCGGAGGCTCAAACAAAGAACAAGGCGAGCTGGGGTCGAGGTACTTACTGAGTATGGAGCGAATTTGAAACTGTAGACAACGAAGACGGCTGTACACGAAGCTTGAGAGCAAGGCAGTCGTTGCAAAAAAAAAAAGGAAACAACTAAGGACAGAATTAAAAAGGTGTAAGATACGAAAAATGGAGTGTGGTGCACGGGGGAATTGACAAAAACAGTCGTCGGCTTAGCGGGGCGTTTTGAAAGCGCCCCCGCGGTTGGCAATGTGGCTGTGTCCGGTACGGAAGGCGAAATAAGCGGTCGGGCGCCTATTGCGCTCGATGAAATCCACGATGGAGCGTGAAGAGCGCGGCGGCGCTCATCATCACTAATTACGAAGGATGATTTTATCTTTTATTCGACCCCTCTTTGTGAGAATCTCAGTGAGATTGTGCGTTAGTCTACCAGGCCTCGACTTGTAAAGCGACTATCAACCGACTATAACAGGTGATCCTTCTCCTTCAGCGCTTGTTTGAGAAGATCTAAGAAAGATTGCACCGCCGTTAAGGTTAACATCAATCCGTGGGTTTTTTATGCGTCCAACCCGAGCCTCGCATCACTGAGATGGTTAGATGAGTCGGATGACGATCTCTTGGAATGGTTGTCCATATCTCGACGCGCAATGTCGCGCTTGTCGAATGCCTTTACAAAGCTGAAGTCTGATGTAGTGAATATTGCGGTACATTAATTTAAAGGCTTGAGTTCAGTTGTTGGAGTATGATTGTCGGATGAGTTTTATGCTATCTCCAAGGCTGGGTAAGTACAAGTTATGACTGGTACACGATCGGATGACCATTCACTTTTGTACGAGAACTGTTATGTTCAAATATTCGTCGCGTTCACAACATGTGATCTCAATGCGGATAAAAGTTACCAAGTTAGAGCAAGTACTTATGAAGCTGCATACAGCAGCTATCTGAGTCGTGGTCTGAGAAGTGTGTCAGGCAATGATCAGGACTGTTGGCGGTCGCATACAGGTCACATACCAGAGGATGAGGTGCGGCCCGAGTGGCCAAGCTAATGTCGCCGTCGTCCCGAACGATGACACTGCGGGTTGGTCGCTGCTACTCACGATATCTGGAAAGTTTGATCTATTATGTCCATTCGGACATGCTCCACGCGTTTAGGAACTATTTCTGAAATATTCAGTGTCTCCATAAGGTCTTGTTGTAAACTTATGCATAATTTATGCGATGCCCCCCATCTGCGCAGACTGCACAGCCTCCAACTCTCGCATTTTGCATCGTCATGCACAATTCTGGCTTAGAGGATATTGTGTATAATGGACTTACTCTCATTAGAATTAAATTATTCACAATTATAGGGTCATTGCCTGTAGATACAGAAGCGAGGTGGACAAAAGTGCGGAGCAGTTCCCGACAAGCGGTTGGATCTAAATTAATCCTGTGAGGGTTCCGAGCAAGGCGATGCGACAGCAAGCCAAATTCCAATCCACCCCACCTTACCCAAACGAACCGATATTTAAACATAGTCCGAGTACCAAGCAGCATGCAGCATACTGCGCGCCATTGACAAGAATGCGGCGATGCGGGTTTCTGGCCTAATTGTTGACGCTCAAGACTAGAATCGTCTTAAAAGCAGAGCTGTTCTTTAGTTAGTAATTAGCAACTGCGCACCAAGCCATAGTGCAGCCACTGCAGCTGGTATTTTGAGATTGACGCAATCAAAACCAGTTATCGTGGTGACAAAGTGGTGACGATGCAGCAGTCTTCTACTCTACTACTACCGGTTGCAGACAACCGAGGCCAAACCCGAGGATTGCCCAGGCTGAGTACATGCTTCGGTTTGTTTCTGAAGACCAGTATTCAGGATTTTCCTGGCCATGGTTTGGTGGGAGCGCCCCGAACAAGAATGGATTGACGGGTCAATATCCATCACTTCGAGAACCCTCGAAGTGTTCCGTCCCAACAGGTTCCGTATGAATGATCGGATCATGAAGCGTTTATTTGTACTTCTAGATCATAGTAGAGTACCAAGTTGCAGCGTCTCAGGCTGGAAGCTTCGAGCAGGTTTCGGAAGGAAGAAATCATTGTCGTTATAGTATGCGCCTTGGAACAATTGGTC
Organism: Galerina marginata; assembly: GCA_023014335.1. Taxonomy (NCBI): domain Eukaryota; kingdom Fungi; phylum Basidiomycota; class Agaricomycetes; order Agaricales; family Galerinaceae; genus Galerina; species Galerina marginata. The sequence goes on from JAECYW010000004.1 coordinate 55,622, forward strand.
CGGACTTTCTGCGTTGCGAGTGTTTTAAACCGTTGCACAACCTTCAGCAGCATGAGCTCAAGTAATAACAAGGTCAAAGCCGTACATCATGATCTCGTAGCGCGTTTCATCGCTCCTGCGCACGGCCTTAATTATTTCGTAGCCCTAGTATTAAATTGTTTTTCGCACCAAATGGTCACAACGAGTCAGAAAACGTGGCTTATAGCACGAACGCGTGTTAAATATACCATTTAAATTGGCGAATGACACACCAGCGAGAAATAACGACAAGTAAGAATGTAGATAGGGCGTAGGCTGACCCGAATCATACATGGTTCATATGTGACTACCGATATGTTTATGTCTCATCTCACTTCCTCACAATCATTGTATCGTGGAGTACACGGAGTCTCGAACAATTCACTGCCTTGAGTTGGAGGATAAAAGGTGCATTTGCCCTGAAGATCTGGGCATACAAACATCCGTTTTAACTACATATCCACATCGCGCCATGTATACCAACAACCCATACGCTCAAGCAGGCTGGAAGAATCCACAGAACAGTAAACTCCATTAATGAAATTCCATGGCAAAAAGCCCCTGTTGCTCCACCTACCTTTGGCGTACTTCCCTCCCAACGTGACGCTACGACCATCCTGAAATTCACGTTCACGTTATTCAATTTCGATATATGCAATTGCCTCATCACTGGACCTAATGACCTCAAATTTTTCGAGGCATCAACCACTGGTCCGTACAACTAGCATTTCGAAGGCTGGAGGTAAATTTGCGACAATCGAATGGGCCCAACATCCTTCTGTAGAGGCGAAGGGACTTATTGCTCAGCAACCCACGGCGCAGTTCCTGAGGCTATCTGCCGACCAAAAGTATGTCACTGTCATCGCAGAAATTCTCAATCGAAATTCTAAGCACAACCTTCAGATATCGAACAATGACAATCGGGGGAAAAACATACGCATGGGTGCCTCATGCAAAAGGAACATATGTATGTATGCCTGTGTTTCAGTCGTCTCAGGCGGTCTTGATTTACATTACCTTCCATAGTTGTATAGTATGGGAACAAATTCACCAGAGGAGCTTGCGAGGATCAGCCTGAGCAGCGATGCTTGCAAAGTTGTCCTCGAATTAACCAGCGAAGCATTTCATGCGGGGATTTTTGAGGCGTGTGTCGTTTCTACCGTCCTACTTTACAGTGGAAGGAGTTTACAGTAACAACTGCTCCTGTCCTGGATGCTAAGTGCTGTCCTGCTAATTTATTATGACTAGAAATGCTGTCAGTAATTATTCACCGAGTATCTAGACATCTATTTTCTTACTAGTAAAATCTCTCTCCTAATTTTACCCACTGCACCATCGTTCCGCGAAGAAGACGGTAATAGTGTCAGCACTAGGTGAGCGTGGTTATGTCGTTGAGGGAAATGTTGTGGGATTCTCTCTTTATTTAATCAGTATGAGCGCTTCCGACGTAAACGGGAGCCAGCCGTCTCTATCGAAAGATATTTGGATTGTTCTAGCAAGTTTAGTAAGTAACATGCTATTTGTAATGACTGTAGGGTCCCCATTCGTTTATCTTATCTGGTATGCAACGAAGCAACGACGAAGACGATTTTGAAACTACTTAACGCCACAGGCTGGGCAAAGGCCGGGTGCTGTAGCGCTGACGGGACGGATCAAACACGGCCCGCTCACTAGGCTACGCCATGATCCCACCGTGCACGGTCTCTGGCAATAACATTTCCTATCCGTCCATCCAATCATTTGACGACCAACCCTACAACCTTAAAAATTACACCAAACCCGCCTCCTTGTCCACCTCAAAATCGGCCTGTGTAGGCGTGAACTTGGCGTGAACCCGCCTCACCTCCCCTGGGCCTCACTGACACAGATGTATCCACCGAAACCGAAACGATTGACTGCATCGCGTCCTCACACACTCTTCTGCATCACGACGGGCAACCCGCGCTCGACACTGGGGCAGGATTAGGCGATAAATATGCGAACAGATAGAGTTGAGGCTGACTGCGTGTGTCGGACAGGTCGACAAAGAAGGGGCGGGCTGCTATTGAGGGCGGTGTGAAACAAAAGTCAGAACTACTGTCGTGCAGCTGCTCCAGTCTGCACCTGCTGCTACCACTAGTCCGCCAGCACCCTCGCTGCCACCGCTAAACGGCGCCTTGACCAACCCTCGCCTTTGACATCTCCCCCCTGCGTGACTGGCTACTAGGAAGGAGTCGATGCGTACATCTTGCACAGTTGACGTGCATCCCTGAAAATGCCTGGGATGTTGCAGTGAGTTCTACGTTCTTTCCCATTTCCTTGAGTTCGTTTTCTTACTCTTTGAATCTTTCTTATTGGCAGGTCCTTACGATGTCTGTCTGTCTACCAAACCGCTACTGTGTGAGCGACAATGGCAAAGGGTTGGTGTTAACGCAGGCCTCGGACCGGTTAGTGCTCCTGTGACGAGCCCCATCGGTTTGGGAAGATCTAGGCGCAGCTCGTATTTCTTGAAAACGACTCAGGATTAGCTTACGGTATGCTCATAGGAGCGGTCATATTATATGTAAGTTGTAGCCTTCTTTCTTCGTGTCTCCTACATATACTCCCATAGGTACTGTCATATTCCTGACCGTATTTCATATAGGATGACTTAGTAGTTTCAATGCCGATGACACGTATTCGCTGATTGCGTCCTTGTTCCCGACACCCGCCTGCGTCTATGAGCTCCCGTCTTCACTTCTGCTGTTTTTCTTGCAAGTTAAAACGTGGGCCTGGCGTGCTTCTCACTGGCAATTTCTTTTCTATACGTATAAATATCGGTGCTCAGGTAGCTACAACCTACAGCTTAGGCGTATCTCGTCGTCACCCTCGAGCGTTTTTTAGCGCCTCCGCACTTAGCGTCTTGCTTGCAACTTACCCTCTCCTTCTTCTTGACTGATTCTCTTCCTCGTCAATCTCCTTCGTTCTGGTAGATGCTGATGCTGTATATCTTACTCTTAATTTCTTCATCTTGTCCGGCTTAGGACCAAATTGCCGTTGCGGCTATGAGAGGCACTTGTCAAATATGCCCCTAGCGGCAAAATTTCCAAATATAGATCAAACTTCCAAAGCCGAGCTCAGCTTGGTCCGATTTCGCCTCAGATTCTCCTTTTGATTGATTATTGATTTCACAAGCCCCAAGCCGAGCCCGAGCTGGACCGACTTAGAGAAGTAGCGCGTCAACGTCGAAGGAAAAATTTGTCGGTTTTTCACATGGTTATTTTTATCTCTCTAGGTTCCTAGCTCTGTGTGCGATACTTGAGGACACGTTAAGGCAGTGACGCTTTGATCGCATGGTAAATAGTATACCCAACTAAGTACGTCTAAGTCAGTATGGGCATCCGAGGCTCCTCCCATTCCCATCTCTTCTAGGTCCGTTATAACAAGGCAATACCCCCCAATTCACTAGATTAACTGACACTCTAAATTTTTTTATCTAAAACGACACATCTTCTGTGGCAAAATGTACAGCTGTTTGCTCCACGGCTGCTTCACGAAGGTTGAACAAGACTCGGCTTGCTAAGACGCTGGACAGCACGGGGGCAAACCCTATGGACGTTTCTATTAACGGGAGCCTGTTGGAATTGTTACGTTTAGACTTGAAATATAATGAGGGACAGGGACTCACCGCTTGGAACCTCAGACAGAGTATGCAGATAAGATAAGTCAGGCCAATACTGCAGAGACGGAAAGATATATAATTAGAAAGGGAGAGTTCAAGGTAGAATGTACGCACATCAAGAAATAAAAGATCGAGTCTCGAATAAGGATATCGATAAGGCTTTTGCTCTGACGGAAGAAAGAGCCCTGCCAATCTTGACTTTTGGAGCCCTTTCATAAGTGCCAAGGTGAATAGGAGGCCATCGAATAGGAGCAAAGGGATATAAAAGATGTAAAGGCGGGGAAACTCATTTGAAGATATACAGGATGGTCGTCCGGCGACTGAAACTGACCTCGACTGAAAATCCAGCCAAATCAGTCCACATTACCCACCCGGAGACGGCGGATAGAAGGATATAACAAATGATCATCAACGCCAGGACCTTCTTGTCACGCATGTAGAGTGCGTATATTCGCAGTTGTAAAATCGCTGCTCTCCGGATCAGGTAATGAAAAAAGCGTATCTTAGGTAGGTTCAAGGAACCGACCTTGAGCCAACAATGCGGCCGCCAAACCGGTCCATCCCTCCCAATGCAAGTATTGCCAACCTGAAAAAAATTCAGTACCGTGGTGCTCAATACAGTTGTTAGGCTTACAGCTAAAAGAGTCCAGAGAGAAACGAAATTCAGTGGAATGGTGGTGCAGTGATCAAGAAATATCATACAACTACATTTGAGGAATAACAGTGAGTAAGAGGTTCTGGACACGACGGTGGCTATGGAAAACTTACAGGCACCGTGAGTTTACTTGCAAAGAATGCTAAGACATTTCTTCAGCACTGTGCTTGCGATCAGTTTAGAGGGGTTTTTACCGTAGTAGCTGAACCTGAACGTGGTTGGTAATTTATCAGTTCGGGTCAGGAAGATATGTAGCGTGAAACTTACACGACAGAAAATAAAATATAGTATCGATTCTGGACAAACTGTTTTATTTTAGAGCACATTTTATTCTAAGAACACCAACCATGAAAAATAAAGCCTTGGGTATGGACCACTGGCTGGCCTATTATGGACGCCAAACGTCATTCGGGTGATTGGAGAGAAAACATTGAGACTTAAGCTTACCCAGATGAGTGTCACCTGTCAACGACGTTAATTAGGAGGACATTAAAAATGAGGGCCTTGGCTTACCTCTTGATCCAAAGTGATCACTGGTATGTAGGTCGGTTGGTAGGTTCTTTTCCAATGAAGAAGAATTATAGACGCACCGTAATCATAGAGAAAGATAGAATTTGACGCCACTGGTTGAAGAATTCTTGAGCAGACAAACGTTGGGTAAATCTAAGAGCATACTTCGCGCAAAATGCGTCGCTTGAATTCCCCGAAATACTTGAAGGAAGAGGGATGGAGAAACACCGAGACCACTCTCGGACATGTTGGATCTGAGAAGCTTGAGTGTATTCCGAGAGAACTGTGGCCTTTTATCCTTCCCTTTCAAAGATCAACACGACAATTTCGGTTAGACACTCTCAAGATTTCTTCTGACTTAGGGACTTATAATTGGCACAGAGGATCATCAACAACCGTTGACGTGCTTCCTAGTCAGTCAATTTTATCCGTCGGACGATACAGGAGTAGCCACCCAATCTTCGGAAGTAGACATGAAATATACCTCCACTTCTAGGGAGAGGAATTTGGCACGGAAGAGTTTTTCTGTCTCGAGGAAATCGGTTCTTGAGACATTAACGTACTTTTAATTATGGGACGGACTGGATATGCTTTATCTCTATTCCCATAGCGTTAGAACTCGCGGTTTGGAATGATTCCTGCATACTACGACTCCCTGCTAAGAACATGATTGACAGTGTGATGCAAGCTGTATACTACATGTAGTTCGAGATATCTAGACGCAACCACCGCGACGTATCAAACGACGGCTTTTCTGATTGATGATAAGTTAGAAGAGTAGAGTGGCTTCGGGCCTTTTATCACTGGTGTAAATGAGGCGCTTAAAGTTGATAAAGTTTTACCTCCTAACTCCGATTTAGTTTTTCCTATACCGAAAAACACTGCCCGTGGAAATGAGCCAAAAATAAGTCAGGATAGAGGGAACTCAAACTTTATCGCTTTTAATACGCGACCATAGGCAGCCACTGTTTAAAGCTGCATCCCACTTCCGAAAAAAACGCAACATAGACCTAGGAAATTTTAAACAGCCATACTAGTTGCAAGATATACCAACCCGCTGTGATTAGTGGATGAGCGTTAGTTCTGGAGGCACAGCTCCAAACGATAGGAGACTTTGTCGTTGTTAGTTCGGCAGTATTCATGTCCGGCAGTTGGGTCTGTTTTGAGGAGGCGTTGCTGCGCATCGCGCCTCTCTACGACCTATATCATACCGCAATGCCTTCCATTCCCATCATCACCGAAATTTTCCGTGCATTCTTTGTGTTGAGTTATGGGTGTTCTAGACGCAGTTCATGCCATATTTTTGTTGTGCAAGTCTCACGTCACCGTATCGCCCATAGCCCGACGTTTGGTTTCTTTCCCCTCTTGTTAGAATAATTGAAAGAGTATGCCAGGGTATTTATTTTCTGGACCGTCGTTGCGCCATTACTGGGCGTTTAGTGTGCCGGTGGAATTGAATCTTGGAGAAACGATTTTTTAAATTAGACGGAGACACTGGCATCTCTTAATTATCAACTCCTGATAGGATATATCTAAGAGCAACTTTATCAAAATATGGAGCTGCAATCAATAGCGTTGGAAGAACGTGCGACTGCTAGTTAATTTTCAGTGCTCTCACGTCTATATATGGCTCGCTATCGTCGTATGTCATTTAAAGTACAGCAGCAATATTAGCCATTGGCGAAGGGCTTCCAAAAGATCGTACCCTCAACACAATAGAATGCCTGCGAGATCTTCAGCAGATTGCAAAAATAACAGCAGCGGTAGAAAATAGAATGACCGTTCGTTTCTGTAGAACTTGGAACATTCAGTCCTTCTGCTACTTTCCAGTGTGAGCTTTCTATGTCGAATTTATTGCTCATTAAAATAATCCATAATCGTGCTTAAATACTTGAAGGAAAACTCGCGAAGAGTACATCCCAATCCCAAGTGAATTTGTTTGGAATTTGTAGCTAGCTGCTAATTTTCATCAACATCGTTATTCTTGTAGGTAGTTCTTTCGGACTAGCACTTTCTCAAATAAATTTTACCGCAGCCACGCAGACTGCGGCAAAACTTTGGGGGCTCTGGAGGATGAATTTAATCGAGCACCGACTCGGAGAGTAGACCTCAAATTCAAGTTGTAAAATCGGTATTCTTTCATCTTTCTTTCAGCACCAGTCCCGTCCGTCCAGAAGCTCCAAATACAACAATTTTAATCCTAGGTGTAAATTATATTGGAATGTTTGAAGTGGTGTGTCGTTGAAAGCGCTGCATTTGCCATTTTGGGGACAGAGACGCGTCGCGTCGCGTCAACATGCAATTCAATCACGTGTTTGTTGGGATAAATTTTCGTCTTCCCGCAGATCCCGCCCTCACCTACCGACTGTAACCGACATCCACTCTTCGCTGCCTGTTTTTTTCACGTTCGGCTCTCTTTCGATCATATAAGCAGGCCCCACTAACTTGTGGCCTTTATTCTTGCTGAAACCTCGATGTATTGAAGACCCCGACGACTCATACGACGTCGCTTGTCTTTTTCGCGTGTCGTCTCGTCCAGGTTTCTAGCTCATCCTCATGAGCACTTGGATGCCGTAACACAAGCTCTAGGTGAGCAAACAACGTTTCTGGCATAAACAGTTTTCTAATATCTTCCAAACGAAGCTCGTGTTATGACCACCTACTTTGCTGGCCTGCGATTCTTCCGTGCTTACAAGGCCCATGAACGCGCCGATTTTGCTGCTCCCATCGACATTGACATCACAACACGGTTTAGTGAAAGAACGAGGCTACTTAGGTACGCGCGTCTTGATTCGTGCTTCATCTATAGTCGGAGCTGAACACTATTCGTCGTTCTGTAGCTCGCCCACAAACTCGCCATCGCTGGAATTGCTACATGGGTCCTTGGTGGAGTAACGAGGCGGCTAAGTACGTGCATTTTGGTTCCTTGGTTCTTCTGTAGTCGAAGCTGAGCGCTTTTCCGCTCTCTGGCTCACTGTTGGCGTTGCTTCTCCCCATTCCAACATCCGCTTCCCCACCTGCAAACCTGTCGCGATCATGATGATACTCGTTTAACTGTCGTACGAACAAGTCTGCTCCTTGGAACGTTTACGCAACCCTCACTCTGGAATTCAACCCCTCGCGCCTTTAAGTTTCAACCGCGCTCTCTTCCTGCCCCCCTGCCCATCTCTCTAACTCGCTCGTTTTTCTTTTATCCTTCTAAATCAACCCCGTGCAATTTTAATCCCGACCGTGCAACATCTCTTGCCTCAATTACACGACCCACGTCTCTGCCTTGCCTTTCTTTCCCCGCCAACTTTCACCAGGAGTGGATAGAAGATCGACATTGAACATCCAGCCGTCCGGATATTTTCTATATCAGTGTTAGCCTTCACAGTTCAAATTCAGCATATGCGAAATATGCCTTTCTTCAGGGACGAACTCCTGGTGGATGTACGTTTTCTTCCTGTTTATATGTGGGTCGTGACGACAAAACTGCTTCATTCCAGTTCAATCCTCGTCCGTCACAGCCCCAACGACCGTCTGTTAGAAAGTCCAACCTAGGCCTGCACTACCTTGGAGCTCCGAACAGCTGAGAAAGCAAGCGTCTCTCCTTCCTTAACCGCTGAGGTGAGTAGAGTGAAGTTTCGTATAACACTTGCTCATCTATCTCTCTCGACGTACATATCGTCGATGGAATATCTTAGCTGTGGTTCAACTTACCCAGCTGGATTGTCCTGTCGAAGCGCTGCCACTCTGCGCTCATTTCAATTCAGCGCCCGTTCGTCGATTTGTTCATCTGGCTGGCTAGTATTCGTTCTCTCAATTTGAGGTGTATCGCACGACAGGCGATGAATGGCGGGATGCATAGGAAGACCATCCTCTCTCAATTTCGCCTCCTCCTTTTTCTCCTCTTGTTTCGCTCAGCTGCTGTCAAACATTGGAATTCCGGCGTCTTCCATTGTACATATGATTGCCGCGCGTTGCCAAAGTAAATTGTTTCCCCCTTGATTAAGCAGTCAAGGACATGTTTCCAGCCACGGAGACCGCATAGGTTTTCTATGTTTGTGGGAGGAGTCAGTAAACTTAAGTCCATCATCGATTTTCAGGAGGTAAACAACGATACAGGAGAGTTTAAACTGGTGTAAAACCGTCGGAAATTGAAGTATAAATTACAGTGGGAGTCCGAGGAGGTTTGTTGGGGAGAGGAGAGATGCGATTAACGAGAAATTGGGACGGAAGTAAAATAAATCGGTTGTGGGCTTAGCAGGGGCGTTTTCGACAGTGCCTCCGGTAAGATGACCACGGGTGGATGTGGCTGTGTCCGGTACGGAATGCGAAGTAAGCGAGCGTTACGGCGCTTATCGTGTGAAATCAGTAGTTGGAGCGCGCAGAGCGCAGGGCGCTCATCACCGCTCATACATCCTACCACTGACATCAATGACAGAAGCACCTCTTCGACCGATCACGGTCAACACTGCCCCGCTAACCGCAAACGACGACAGCCACAAAGTCAGTGGGTTTGGAAGAAAGCAATGACTTGGCAGTGACGCACATTGCAAGGGACACAGGTGCAAGATAACCCACTGCATTTGACATAGCTGACCACCTGGTTACACCCATTCTCGCACAGAACATTCCGGAGCAAGTTTCGTACCCGTGCCAGATCACCACGAGGCGGTCCCTCTCCTATGCCGCCTCCGTCAGGCCAGTACAATTATCTCGTTACAATGTCCGCCCAGCACTGTCCGCCGTCGCGTGCAGTTCCACGGTATGCATGTTACGAGCCGCCGCCCATACCTCCGCCGCGAGCCCATTCGCACCGCCAGCATATGAGACAGCGTCCTCTGCCTTCTCAACACCAACTGGGATCGCCATCACCGGCCCTTACACGACTTGGACCTGCAGTGTCGACTAACTGAGATGGATACGTTGGCCGCTTGGATAGGACTTTACGGCCGTAGTCTAGTTTTTCCCTGCTAACGCTGAGCATTCCGATGGACTGAACTGTTAAGGATTTGTAGATTACTCTCTCCCGCATTAACCGGACTCACCTTAATAAAGATCAGGACAGCTTGTAAAGCCGAAAGGATGACATCCTGTGCAGCACCGGATCAACGCTGTCTCTGACCTATTCACAGAGCCCTATAACTTGCACCAACTTCCCAGTAACAAGGTTCTGTCGGGAAAACTGCCAGGCCTGTCCCCTCGAAACGAGGGCAATGACATGTTGGAGACATCATCGCGTCCGCGGTAAACCGTAAACATAAAAGTGTAGGCAAAGGTGCATTTAAAGGTGCATTCGGTTGAGTGCCAGCATTGACAATCTACAGTTATAATTGAGCAGAGGGCTTAGAACACAGAAAGTGCGCTCACGATGGCAGTATTTATCGGATTTGCAGACATCCGGGGCAATTGTTGATCTTTTCTTTCATCTCCTTCGATGTTTAACGTTTGATGTGGTATTTGACGTTAAGCTGTGTCCATAGTCACTGCTAAGATGCGAAATTTCTGCCAGTGGTCAAACGGCGAGTCACGGCATTTGGATTTTGCTATGGCATTTAGCTCTCATAATTAAGGGGTACACGGGATGGAACGGGAGAGCAACAACCAAACGACGTATCCGATGGAAACAGCTTTCATGTCAACGCTTCAGGTAAATCTCGGTCCCAGCCCCAAGAGCGGTAAAATTAGCTACAGAGTTCCCAGCAAATTTGGTTTCTGAATGATATATTAACGTCAGCGAAAGTCACTTTCCCTTTGGTGCTTTGACCACCACCAAACGGGCGGAGACAATCCAATTGGCCAGAACCAGCCTTTTAAATGTAAGTCTTCACAGACCCCGAATCTAGTCAGCTAACATAACAAATAACCACCAACTAGGATTTGGTTCAGGTCTCCTCAAACTATTCCAAAGCATCGTACGCGTCTTGAACGTCGTCGATGCAGTTGCTTTCACCTCCCGAAATGGTTTAAAGCACACCGTCTCCGCTCCACGTTCGGTAGCTGGTGCTTGTTGATCTTTCATTATGGTCGTCGTACCTTTTCATCAGTTCTGGCGCCAAGGAAGGAGGTGATATCCAATTTCTGGAAAGCCTTAGCAACAGCAACCTGGAGTGAGTGATATTTTCGGAGCGCTAAATAGAGATAAAATGTGTGACCACCTTTTGAAGCTTTTTTTTCTTGGCCACATATATAATATAGACATTCCGAAGAAAACCGTTAGCTTATCAGTGGCTCATAGGTGGCTGCGGGGCCTATAGGTTTACACGAATGAACCCATATACTTCGATGAATTGTGGTCCACCGAATATGCCTGTAGAAGTCTACGTCGATGGGTATGCAATTACTCACTAATTTCTTGAATTTACTTGTTTCTTATGGAATTCGTCTTCTTAGTTCACTGCGCTTCTCCTACGACCCAGAAGCCCATCCGTGGGTTTATGCTGGGAATAATGAACCTAATAGTACGCTGTAGTAAGTGACTCGCGTCGACTTCGATGGGCCCTCTGAATCTTTCTCAATGTAATTCTTAGTATCGAAGCCCTGAACGAGTTTCAAACTACGCACCTGCTAGAAATCAACACGCAGAAACTAACCTTGGGGAAGTGGAACCACTATTTCGATCAGGAATACTATTACCCCTTTGAAAACTTCCGTTTCGAAACCAATGTAGTTGCTATGCACCCAGACAACAGCAGCACTTCGCTCAACATAACAAAGCTAGGATTTTCAGACCTTCCCAAAAGTTTTGAACCTATATATAACCCGGTCCGATCAAGAGTCAGCGTGAACGGTACTATGGTTGACTCGTATTATGCACAAGTGAATCTATACAGAGCCAATAGCGTCATATTCTTATAGGTGTCTTATTTCTCATCAATTGGGCCCTCGCCATCATGGTTGTTTACATCGCAGTCGGGGCATTTGTGTCAGGAAGAAAGGTCGGAGAAGGAATATTAGTCCTGCCAGTAACGGTCATCCTGACCATTCCAGCACTGCGAGCATTGTTTGTGGAAAATCCGCCCTTCGGTGAGTGGTTAGTGTCGAAGTCTTCAAAGCAATACGAGCTAATAAAGATACCATACAACTACAGGCATTTTGATAGGTAAGATAATTGGATACTGGAACAAGAGCGTAAATAACTTCAATTGTTCAGATGTCTTGGGTATATTCATGCAGATGATCATTGTCGCGATATGCTCGTTGGTTTTATTAGGTGGGGTCGTCGCAAAGTCGTTTGGAAAAATAGAACAGTTTACAATGTAGCTCAACATTTGTATTTCGTCTATCCTAGTAGCAATGTAAGAGTAGGTACGGAATATATGTAATCAGTGGGAGAGAGAGCATGGGTGCCGGTTGTGAGATGAGCTGCAGTCGGCGATGCTGGGTGGTGAAAGCGCGACGTCCTGAAAGCGCTTACTTGATCGTAAAGGCGCTACACCCAATCAATGTAAGCGTCCTGGTAATTGATCTTTGAGACAGCTCCATTTTAAACCGGTCACATCGTAAGTGTAAATTTTATTGGAATATTTGAAATAGGCGTGTCGTTAAAAGCGCTGCATTTGGGAACAGAGACGCGTCGCGTCAAGTTGCATTTCAATCACGTGTCTGTTGGGATCAAATTTCGTCACGGCTTCCCGCCGTCCCCGGACTCCCCTCTCTCTCACTTAGAACTGACATCCACGCTTTGCTACCTGTTTCCTTCCCGTAGTTTTCTTTCAATCATTTAAGCATGCCGAACTCATTTGCGGCATTTATTCTTTGGGAATTCTGGATGTCTTGAAGATCCCGACGACTCATACGACGCCGCTTGTCTTTTTCGCGTGTCGTCTCTCTTCCAGGTTCCTTGCTCCTCAGGAGCACTTGGATGTCATAACGCAGGTTCTAGGTGAGCAAACAAGGTCTCTGCCATAAACACTTTGCCAATATTTTCCAAGGACCTTTTTCGTATCATGACCACCTTACTTTGCTGGCCTACGATTCCTCCGTGCTTGTAAGGCCCATGAACGCGCCGATTTCGCTGTTCCCATCGTCTTTGGTATCACAGCACTTGTTTATTAAAGGAACGAGACAACTAAGTACGTGCATCTTAGTTTGTGCTTCATTTGTAGCCGGAGCTGAAGACTATTCGTCATTCTGTAGCTCGCCCACGAACTCGCCAACACTGGAATTGCTACGTGGGTCTTTGGTGGAGGAACGAGGCGTTTAAGTAAGTGCAACTTGGTTCCTTGCTTCTTCTGTAGTCGAAGCTGAACGTTGTCTTCGCTCTCTAGCTCACTGTTGGCGGTACTTTTCCGCATTCCAACATCAGCTCCCCTCCTGCAAACCTGACGCGATCACAATGATACTCGTTTAACTGCCGTACTAACAAGTCTGCTCCTGGGAATGTTTACGTAGCCCTCATGCTGGAATCTAACCCCTCGCGCCTTTCATGAAGCAGGATTCATCAACGACTTCGGGTATGTCCTGCCTCTATCTCTAGCTCGCCTTCTCCGTGCTGATAGTTATATGAACCTCAGTCCAAAAATCCGGCTCTTCTCGAACGTCGACGATAGCAACATCAATTCTGAGAACAACGACTCGTATCATCGAGCTTGCGATGATACGTGTCAACTTACCTGTGCCCATTGTTTGGCATAGATTACTACTCTCTGCGCCGCCAGCTCAAGTTCAACCATCCCAGGCAGACGAGTACTACGAGTCGATACAACAGGAGAACCCCATCATCTCTGGGCATAGGCTACTCGACCATACCAGAACGCATATATTCGCTGAGCAAGGAGACGAGGTACGTATCTTCTTCGACTTTCATTCGCTCGCGTTCTCATCGCCAATACCACCCGACTCCACAGTTTGACCTTGGCTCATTGAAGCACAGGAAACATATGCAACTGCAAAACCGACAGCTTCAATGTTTCCGCTTGTAATATCGACATAAGAGCGCATATACCCTGCTCAACCGTGTTCAAGTCGAGCCTGGTGGCCTGAAATCGGATGACTACCTCAATCCAACATGGCTAACAGTCAATGATCCCAGACCCCGTTCCATCGTCATCTAGAAGCCTCCGACCAGATGAAAGGTTTGATGTGTTTGACGATCATAAACGTGCCTTCAGAGGTGTGCTTCTTCTCGCCTGTCCAATGTCCCCGTCGCTAAAGTCTGCTCCCCTCGCAGTTCGACTTTCGGCTCGTAGCATCTTCCACGGCTCTTTCACCTCCAAAGTAGTAAGCAGCACCGCATATACCCAAAGGCAAACTCGAAGCCGTTCAGCTCTGGTGCATGGAGCAGAGCGCCCAATTCGGACATCGGATTTCCAGTAATTATCTTAATGAGGCCCCGACTGAAAACATCGCGGGTGGTAGTCGTAGAAGGAACAATGGCCAGGTCACGATCGAAAGGCTCAGGTGCGTTTCTTTCACCATCGCTAACATCAGCTGGCTCAGCAGCCTGCCCGCTGACTGGAGGATTGCAGCAGCTTCTACCTCCCCAAAGTCGAACATCGGAGCGCATATACCCAGCTCGACCACGTCGACCCTTCGTTTAGAAGTCGAAGGAGGAAATTCGAGAGTCAACGCACCATCAGGGACCATAAACTACGAGCCGACTGACCTCAATCATCGACTTCCCCAATCTTCATGTCGAAGTCCGATGGCGGCAGTCGCAGGAATGTGAGGCCGAATATCTTCCTAACATTTCGAGATATCACTGACACAACTCTAGTATTCTAAATTCACTATGTATTCACTTGTATTCAGTTTTCTATGTTTTAAATGGCCGTTTTGTCTACCAACCGCACTGTCGTAAGGCGAGAAATTTAACTACGGCAACGGTTACGGCGTATCCATTGCTGACATCGCTCGATGGTAAATAATAGCGGCCAGTTGGAGATAGCGTCATTCTCGAGTATAAGAAAGATCTCGCAGCCATTCAATTGATGAGAATATGTAGAAAATGAGGTACTCAGTTTACGGTTTCATATTTCTTTAAGCCCTCCATAATGGTTTGCCATCGACCGTCATGCCAGGACATTATGTCCCTCCATTCCTGACTGCCTTCTCCCCAGACCTTTCTACACCACATGCTGAATGCCCCGACAACAATATCTGCCCAGGAAGGTGTCTCTCCTAACAGGAAGGGGCCCATCCCACCATTCTTCGAATACCATGCATCCACCGTTCCCAAACTATCCTTGTACGCTGCCCACTGTCTAACGGCTTCCTCCCCTTTCGGAAGAAATTCTTCCAGCGTCTTTCCCAAATCTTTCTCCCGACTACGACGGATGTATTCAGCGCTGGGTGGATTTAATCGTAGAACCTGGGCAGGCAGGATGAAGGGCAACAATTTGGGGATTTTCGACATGAAAGCGTCTGTGAAAGCCATCTGCAGACCGGCAGTGTTGTTTGGAAAGATGGTGGGGGCATCGGGGTAAGTTTTCTCGAGGTATTCAGCGATCCGGAGTGACTCGGATACGTATCTACCGGTCGAAGGATCGTAGATGGCTGGGAGTGTGTAAAGTGGGCTCCCGTCGGGTTTCTTGAGGGTTGGGGAAATTCCAAGTTTCTTCGCAAGCGGTTCAATATCGGGGAACTCGACCCATTCGGTGGTGTAAGGGATACCTTTGATGTTCAAGGTATATCTGATGAAGTGCAGTTATGAACTAGGAAAGTAGAGAATGCGAAAGAAGGAAGCACACCTCGCCTTCCACGTGCTGGGATTCAAAGCATCACCAGGGAGAGTTGAAGGTATATCGTAGAGAATTATAGTCATAATGACAAGTGCAAGATGTGGTGTATATGCTTCGTGGGTGTGCGTAGACAGCACTGGTGGAAACCCAATGTATAATTTTCGGATTATATAGCTGCTTGATACTGATCACGACAGGAGCTGACGCGTCGGCTGACGCGTCGCGTCAACGTGGATTTCAATCACGTGCTGTTAGGATCAATTTCTTCCCGCCGTTCCCGCAGGTTCCCGCCCTCACCTCCCGGCATCCCGCATCCACTCTTCGCTGCCTGTTTCCTTTCCGTAGTTCTCTTTCAATCATCCCGATCATCTAAGCATGCCGAATTCACTTGTTGCCTTTATTCTTTTGGATCCCTCGGTGTCTTGAACATTCTGATGACTCATCTGACGCCGCCTGTCTTTTTCGCGTGTCTTCTCTCTTCCAGGTTTCTTGCTCCTCATGAGCACTTGGATGTCGTGACACGAGTTCTAGGTTAGAAAACAACGTTTCTGGCATAAACCCTTTTCTTATCTCTTCTTAGAACTATGCTCGTATTATGAACTACTTTGTGGGCCTACGACTCTTCCGTGCTTGCAAGGCCCACGAAGGCCCCGATTTTGCTATTCCAATCGTTATTGGCATCACAACACGGTTTGGTGAAGAAACGAGGCGACTAGGTACGCTAGTCTTAGTTGTGCTTCATCTGTAGTCGGAACTGAACGTTCTGTAGCTCGCCCACGAACTCACCAACACTGGAATTGCTACATTGGCCTTCAGCGGAGTAACGAGGCGGCAAAGTACGTGGATGTTGGTTCCTTGCTTCTTCTGTAGTCGTAGCTGAATGCTTTCGTACTCTCTAGCTCACTGTTAGCGATACTTCTCCCCATTCCAGCATCGGCTCCCCTCCTGCAAACCTGGCGTGATCACAACGATACCGTTAAATTGTCGTACCAACCAGTCTGCTCCTGGGAGCGTTTACACAGCCCTCACCCTGGAATCCAACCTCTCGCGCCTTTTATGAAGCAGGATCCGTCAACGACTCCAGGTATGTCCTGCCTCTAACTCTAGCTCGCCTTCTCCGTGTTGATAGTCATATGAACCTCAGCCTGAAGCGCCGGCTGTTCTTGTAGATGCCCTTCGCCCGCCTCCACGTCAGCACGGACATTGTCAACTCCAACTTGAACGTCGACGATTGCAACATCAATTCTTACAGCAACGACGCGTCCAATCGAGCTTGCGATGACACGTGTCAACTTACCAGTGCCCTGGACCACTCTTCGACCTGGACCACTTCCTGCGCCGCCAGCTCAACTTCAACTATCTCTCAGGCAGACGAGTATTACGGGTCAATACGAGAACCTTATACTTCATCTCCGGGAATAAGCTTCTCGACGATACGAGACCGCATATATTCGCTGAGAAAGGAGGAGAGGTACGTGTCTTCTTCGACTTTCATTCGCTCGCGTTCTCATTGCTAATACTGCCCGCCTCCACAGCTTGCCCTTTGGCTCATCGACGCACAGTCAACATATGCACCTAAAAAACAACGTTTCCGCTTGTAAAATTGACATCGGAGCGCATATATTCAGTTCAAATTGAGCCTGGTGATCTAAATTCGGACGACGATCTCAATCTCATTCCAAACACCGCCTCGTCGTCTGGGGGCATCCAACAGGTGGAAGCTATGAACTTTCGCTAGCGCAACATTGCCCTCGCTGACGTTGGCTACCCTCGCAGTTCGATTTTTTGCTTATAGACTGCGCCTTCCACGGCTCTTACACCTCGAAAGTCGCAAGCACTTGAAGCAGCACCGCATATACTCAAGCTCAAACACGATCAGGTCTGGCACATGGGGCAGAGAGCCCGATCCGAACATCAGATTTCCAGCAATCATCTCATGCGGCCCCGACTGAAAGCATCACGGGTGGTAGTCGGAGAAGGAACAATGGCCAGATCACGATCGAAAGGTTCGGGTGCGCTTCAGTCACGTACCTGGGACTGACATCGCTAACATCAGCTATCTCAGTAGTCTATCCGCTGACTGGAGGATTGCGGCCAGCTTCTATCCCGCCAAAGTCGAACATGGACCGCATATACCCAGCTCGACCACCTCGACCATTGGTTCGGATGGAGAAGGAGGAAATCCGACAGTCAAGCCAAACCACAAATTAGCTGTCTTCGATCATCAACTTTTCCCAGTCTTCATCTCGAAGTCCGATGGTGCCAGTCACAGGAATGTGAGGCTGAATATTTTTCTGTCGTTTGAAGGCATCACACTAACACAAGCCACGTTGCAGCCTGATTTCGAGCCTTGTTAATTACAAGGTCCACGTCAGCATCACCACCTCCGAGGCCGAACAAAGACCCGCATATACCCAAGTTGAATCATCTTCGGGCCGAAAGTCGCAGGTCGGAAGCCTTATTGGGGGTCGTTTGGGTGGTCGTTGAGGAAGCTGTGAATGTGAATATAACCCTTCAGTTACTCGTTATCTAGGAAGGCTTTGAAGGTACGTCCCCCATCGCCTATCCCATGCTGTCATATTGACGTCAGCCCTCTTCAATTTGGCTTCTTTTGACAGTGTTAAAACTCGATCATAAGACACACGTTCGCACTTCAAATCTGGCATGGAGGTTGAAGATAACAGTCGGATAGCTATCACTATCAACGGAAGCCTCGTCTGGAAACCTCTTGTGTGATGGTCGTGTGATGGTATAAAACCAATGATTGCTCGTCGCACATGCAAACCATTCAGAGGTGCGACTGGTGCGTCGATATCATACTTTTTCAGTGCTGCAGCTTTAACTCGTCGCCAGCATTCTCAATGGCACCTCCAAGCATCAAAGTTCAACCACATTCGGCCTAGTTCGCATGAGGAAGTTCGTTTCGCGGCCTTCGTCGACGAACATAGCCGTCGACAAGAGACCTCGTTCGTTGTGCCCGTATGAGGAATACGTAATCGAATCTCAGTAAGTCGTCCGCCTTTTTGGACTCGGTTAGTTCAAACCCTCATTCTTACCAGACAACTTTTCTGTAACAGAATACCGGATCTCAATTCTGGACGCAGGAGAACCAACCCATAAAAACGAAACAATCGCTTCTCATGCCGACCGCCGACTCCATCCGCCGTATCGCAGCAACTGCTTCAAGCTGCTTCACCCGGACCGTATTCAAGTTCGAGTGGCAACTGCAACATCCTCGCCTTCGATTTTTGTTCCTTCCATGTTTTGCTTTCCTCAGCGAAATACCAACTTGGCAGGGTCAAACCGCTGACGTCCACCAGCCAGTTATACCTCTCTCGTCGTATCCTACTTGTGGTAATGACGAATTGTGCGTTCTGCTACCTAGTGTGAGCAGGAGTTTTTTGAGACTAGGACTCGAGGACGCGCGGCTTTTGTGCTGCGTCTCGAAGACGAGGTTAATTTTTAGCATTCCTACAATCTGTTCTCGCACTCACAGAATGGGTTTTTTGTTTCGGTTAGGCGGCATCGGAGGAAGAACTTGACCAGACCGACCAGTCCGAGTCCGACGGTGATTACAATAATTAACCACGAGGTTGACCACGTTGGCTTGTCAGCGCAACTGCACTTGTACTCGAGTAGTAATGCAGATGGCCATGGGTCGAATCTGGATGCAGAGGAATTAGGGCGGGTGAAGAACTGGGTGACTGATAAAGACGGTCCTGACGTGGTAGCAAACCCATCAGTGCTCGTATTTTCCATGAAGAAAATTGAAATGATTTAGCTTGCACAGTTCATGGTGAGATTTGAAGCACGCTGAAACTACGGCGCTGCCCCTCCACACGCTCAGGCGAAGATCGGCGACCTAACTGAGTTGGGTTGATACCTTGGGTACCTATGGGGCCCGATACAACCTGATTTCCTGACAGTGGAGTATGTTCATATCGTGAAGCAAAATATAACGGGGAAACCTGGCCGTGTATGTGAATCACAAGACCAATCCAGTGAACATTCGTCTACGTTGAATGAATCAGAGAAAGAGGTTTGCAGAATCAATATCCCAGAATGTACGAGAATGAGAATTCTTTGAGATCTGCACACGGAGGAGATCTCTTTGCGAACGGGCTCAGATCTCCTATGTAAACACGACCGCTTAGCGGTTGCTATATAGCTTGCGTCCCGTTGTGTACACACTCTACACACTCTCGACCTCTTCATTTTCTGGCTCCAAGTTCGCTCTAAAATGTTTAGAAGCCTAGGGTTACAAATTGCTGGGAAGAACTGCTGACCCAGAAAGTGTGGAGGTTCAATATTTCGACGGTTTGGCTACGAACTCCTCGTTCACCTCAGTGGAGCGCAGTCAATACTGTGAATGAGTGCGCTCATCTTATGGTTACTTTGATGGTCGGTCTAACGGGTAGATTTTTGTCTACGCCAATTCTAAAATTAGGTGCATACCATATGTACGTCTGCATCACCTGGATATAAATACCCGCCATGAGCGGCTATATAATGTGAGCCAGCATTCCAATTCTTCAGCGTTCCTTCGACTTAACCCTTCACTACCAAAGACCACCATGAAGTTGCTCCAAGTCGTATCACTCGCCATCCCTCTTCTACTCGCCTCTCCCGCACTCTCTGCCCCCAACATCTGCTGCGTCGAAATCGCGGGAGGATCCTGCGATGGGATCGAAGCGCCAGCTTTAAGCGTTGCTTTGCTCGCAGACCCAACAATCGAGCTCGTCAACAAGGAGGGAAAAGCAGTTTCTCCAGACGCGTGTTGCTGCGTCGCCCCCAACCCTCTCAATTGCCGTAACCTCTGCGATGTAAGTTTTCCTCTCTCTGCTCGGTGGTTGCAAATCCTTAGAGCTAATGCTTCTCAGTAAATTTCCAAGGTCATTCAATCACGAATATGTCCATGGACAACGAAGAAACGAAGGCCATGGGTGAAAAATTGCGTAGAGAAAATTTGTAAATATATATACATTCGAGAACCCCGATCAAATGCTAAGCACTGTAGAATTATGCAAATTTCAGAGCATCGATTGTCGCATAAAATTCTTGCCTGACCCTGTCTAAGTCTTGCAGAATCTTCGATGTAAATGACCAGGTCGCTTTGATCGAAAGGCATGCCAAGAAACGAAGACTTCTCGCACGGGATTTCTTTGTTCAGAGCGTTTTGGCATTCTGCATTATGCCCACCGTTTTTATGGCGGTCGATGTTCAAATCGTTGACAACTATTCACATACGTCTCCACCGCGTCCTTCAGTTCTAATTCCGTGATCCTTCCCTGCCGATCTCCGACCTTTCTTAACGAGTAAGATTTTTTATTTTTTATTATAATTTATATCCCTGACCTCAGCATGAACGCGAAAATAGAGAATCTAACTGAACCAAAAAAACAGGATTTTCTCTCCTTTGAACCCCTAACGCCGTTCTAATCCTTCGTCCCCTCATTGACGGTCATCTAATTTCTAGGATTACCAAGCGAACACCTCCGATAATTCCAGATTCTATAAACACCTTTTAACCCTGTCTTCCTCGAGTCCTGCCGAAACACAAACCTTGGGCTGTTGATTGTTGGATGCAGGTCCCGGTGACGTAACTCCTACCATTTTATAACGAAATCATCGGCGTTTCGAAACATCTTGCCACTGAAGCGCAACCTAAACAATCTTATTGACTTTCAAACGAGTTAATATCGACTTAACAACGGCCCGTCGGTCATTTTTAGAGGGGGGAATTGAGCGCAACCTGGTTTCAAAGATCGTGGCCAGGCCCAGCTAGAAGAAATATATGCCATCAAACGCTGCATTGAAATCAACGTTAGAGGTAGAATAAGGGTGTTGGAATTCATGTTCGAAATAAGGGTACTGGTACTGAGAATGGGCAGCGGCGATGCGAGCAAGCACGGCCAGTCACAGCTTCTTGGCACAGCTTCTGGAAATACAGTTTTGATGCTATTGCATTGACACTGCATGGACGTCGCCGACTCGCTGTAAAGCCATATTGATCATCAGGGCGAGCAGATAAAAAAATGCCGTTTTCGCGTATTGAGATAGTTGTTAGTGCGCGGTGGAATTGAATCTTGGAAAAATGATTGCCATTAGACGGAGAGACTCGCATCTATTAATTAACTCCTGGTGAGGAGCCGCGATCAAAGGCGTTGGAAAAATGTGCGACTGCTAGGTAAATTCTTGTACATATTTCTCGCGAACTAACACTTCTTTTTTACAGCTGCATGCAAAACCCTAGACAGTCTTCCGAATTTCTTTCATTGCGCCTGTGTTTGTATAAACAACCAGTTTTGGTCAGCTCCACGCGTCGCGCCTTGCGACGAAGTCTTATTCTGGAAAACCCGCCGGCAAATCACTCCAACATGGAGCTCTCTAAGGGTCCTTAGTGCTTCCCTACGTCATCAATACCGTTCGCGCACCACTCAGGTTCATTCGGGCTACTAAACATGGTTGTTTACACAAACAACGGCGGATGGTGCGGAATTTTGAAAACTGTCTACGGTTTTGCATGCAGCTGTAACCCAGACTCGGACTAATGTTCACCGGATTAATCTTGTGACTCACATAAAGGCCAGTTTTCCCTTACCGATTTCACGCGATAAGCGCCCTACCGCTTACTTCGCATTCCGTACCGGACACAGCCACTTCCACCCGTGGTCAACTTACCGGAGGCACTTTTGAAAACGCCCCTGCTAACCCACGACCGGTGTATCCATTCCCCCATGCGCCACACTCCATTGTTCGTCGTCATTTTACATTGTTCGCCACTTTCGAATTTTACTTCCGCCCAGACTTCTCCACAATCCCATCTCTCATCGCCCTGATAAACCTCCTCAAACTCTCACTGTAATTTATTTTGCAGAGTCAAGACGGCCGTTTCGCCCTCACGAACACTCTCACTTATTGTTAAGCTCATCATTCGTCATTTACTTTCACCTCTCCCCGTTTCTCTGACTCAGTGGATCGCATTTTCATTTCCTTATTTGAATTTTTAATTTCTGAGTTCTCATTTTTTTTCTACTTCGATTTACGACGTTTCTACAGTATTTAAACCTTCCTGTATCGTCGTTTACCTTCAGTGAATCGCATTCCCAGTTGACCCTCCAAATCCAGTCTCTCTAAGCTTTTTATCTCGCTCTCAGTTGCCTTCGTCGTGTCCAACTCGCTCTCGAACTTCGTATATCGCCGTCTTTGTCGTTAACGGCTTCGCCTCTCGCCCTCGACTTCGAACCTTCGACCTCGTACCTCGTTAGTATTTGTTGCACCCTACTAACCCCGAATCGTACCTCTGGACCACTCATTACGGTCGCTTGCTTGTTGTGTTTTGGGCACGGCACTAGCGCACTGTAGGTATATCAGCGTGCATAACTGTGCAAACTAAAACCATTTTAATTTTCTCCATGGAAAACACAAGTATTGTTGGGTTTACTACCGTGCGGGGGTCGTTATCAGCCCCATTCAAATTCCTCACCCGCGCTAAATTCTCCGCATCGAAAGTCGGCTCCACCGGCCGTTTGCATTTCTTACTACGACCGCAGTCCTTCAGACAACTTGAACACAACGACGTGGTCGACCTCGTGGCTATATATACATATTGTAATCACCGTCAGACTCGATTTGGTTGAGCTCATCCGCTCCTTCGCCTGACCTAAACGAGAAAGATCATTCCGTAAGTACGAGAAGACATTTTGGATTTGTTAGGAATTCACCTTGTTTTCGAACTTGCGTTTTCTTGATTCGTAGTCCTCCAGCGCTTCGAAGAAGTCCAGCTCTCAATAAGAGAGCACCCCACAGAGCGCGTGTGCAGCCTAGTCGCGCCGAGACCCTGCGTTTGCCATCAAACTGCAGTGAGCTGAGGTAAGTACCTTCAGTTGTGGAGATAGTAAGAGAGTGTATCAACAAACCCAGGTGAATTTCCGTCATAGTGTTAGCTCCAGAAGCTCCCAACGTTAAATTAAGCTGAATTGATAACTTTGCCTTGATTTTTCTAATCTTAGAATACACAACAATGATTGCATATAGTCCATCTTAATATATCTTCAAAACTCAAACAGCTTGCCAAAATATCCCTGTCAAAACAATCCCAGTGCTGCTGTGCGTTCCAGTGTCCACGTCCATGACGCGGTGGTAAAACTCTCAGGGCCCCCGTTTCCCGAACGACCCTCTGTAATTAATGAATGGGACATCCAGCGAATAAATCACACCCTGATTGACAGTCCCGTCCTTTTTGGTAAGGTCAGCCTCCAGCGCGACTGCGATTCCCTTATCATTATAGACCTCCACATTGGATGCGGTGGCACTCCAGTTCCTCTCACCATACTTGAAGGCCCCGTCATTATTTCCCAGCCAATTATCAGTATTGATCGTCGTTTGGTGCAAGTGTCCATCGATGCCGTAGGCGAGACCGGAGAGGATACCCCCTTGGATGGAGAAGCTTGACGGGACGACTGAGTTGCTGAGGTTGATTTCTTTACCCCTAATCGATTGTGTAGGCGCTCGTCATGTTGGGAACTTGAGCTACTTACGGCCGAGTGAACCCAAGTGAGCCATTGTTGTTCCCAACGTACAAATCGAGCTCGAAGGTCCTGTCGATGAGGTTCCCGGAGTCAGTTGTGGGCAAGGAGGCTGAGAGGATGACAGTGCTGGGATCAAAGGTGATGTTCTTGGCGACGGAGTAGAAGTTCGCACCCGACGCGTCGAAGTCTCCGTTGATGTTTCCGATGTAGTCATCGAGATCGATGGACGAGTCGGTGTATGTCGTGCCGTCGTCCTGGAGGCACGACGCACTGAGGACGGACCCGTTGAGCGAGATGTTTTTTGAAGTGGCTTGGAAAGCCATTGGAGGCTGATTCCAAGCTGTGATAACTTAGACACTGCCATTATATATAAATGCTATCAGTGTCCTTGGGAAGGCACTCCAGCCTGCTTCCCCGGCTCCGCGTCCCATATCCGAACTGTCTTGTCCCACAAGCCCGAGACTATGCGTTTGCCATCAGGCGAGAACGCAACAGATACGACCCAAAATGTGTTTCCCCGGAACGGCCCTCCCATCTGCTTCCCCGTCTCCGCATCCCATATCCGCACTGTCCTGTCCCACGAGCCCGAGACTATTCGCTTGCCGTCAGCTGAGAATGTGACAGACGCGACCCAATCTGTGTGTCCTAGGAATGGCTCTCCCACCTGCTTCCCCGTCTGCATCCCAAATGCGAACTGTCTTGTCCCACAAGACTACACGTGTATCGTCAGGCGAGAATGTGACCGGCCAGTCATAATTTGTGTGTCCTCGGAACGGTTCTCCTCCCTGCTTCCCTAACACAATACCCGTTCGCTTTGCCGCAGACATTGCATCAATTTCTCGAGAGCCCTAACGCATTAAAAATGTTGCCAGTTGATAGCGAACAGCTTTTTGAGGTTTTCGTCCTTTGGAATGAAAAAGTTTGTATTTCTTTCAAGCTGGGACACGAGTTGGTCAAAAGTATTCTGGCTGAGGCAGTACTCTTCAGTCTCTTCTTTGTTGGATAAAATATTATGGACCAGCAAAAAGATAACATTGCCGAGACTAATGTCTGAACTCTCGTTCTGGCCATCCCAATTCCTTCTCAAATTATTCTTCGCACTTCTGGATCTGATTATATGGCACCCTACGCCTTTGAGCATAATGTAAAGTGTACCGTGCATGGGTACAGATCACAAGGGCATGACTGGAAAGCTTTGACATCTCTATGTCAGTCTGACCGGTCAGGCACATCTCTTCCTCGAGTTATTCCTCATCAAGTTCAGCTAAATATTCCTCCTTGAGGTTGTATGTCTGTAACTGAGGCTTGAGCACGTCTCGCATGAATCAGGTATTCCGAGGACATGATCAACATGAGTTCTGAGGGGAGAGCCATCGCCGTAGGTATTGGGAAAAGGTAGATGATAAGATCGATAAGGATTATCTACATTACTTGAGTATATACAAAGTATATAGTAGTCCCGTAGATGTGCGCCTCAACGCGCCCCAGATGAAGGGCGGCGTTGGTCTTGGGCCGCTGGCACGGTGGTTTTCACAAGGTGGCATCAACTCGAGAAGCTCGCTTGAGGTCGGACATTGCAGCTAAAATCAAATCGATAGAGCAGCGCTGTTCACATCCACACACAGGCTTTCAAGTGGAGTTCGTTGCAAGCCCTCGGCCAATGGGATTCGTTAAATACAGTAGCAAATAATTTAATAAAGCACTAAATTTGAATGCGAGCCGAACTGCTCTATCAATTTGAATTTAGCTGTGAAACTCGGCTGTACGTTTTCGTATTTTCAATTGGGAACGAAAGTTGATCGGACGCGTCGCGTCGCGTCAACATGCATTTAAATCACGTGTCTGTTGGGATCTTCCCGCCATTCCCGCTCTCACCTACCGACGGTCCGACATCCACTCTTCGCTGCCTGTTTCCTTTACGTTCAGCTCTCTTTCGATCACCTACAGCATGCTGAATTCCCTTGTAGCCTTTATTCTTTTGGAAGCCTCGATGTCTTGAACATTCATGCGACGTCGACTGTCTTTTCCGCGTGTCGTCTCTCTTCCAGGCAATTCCAGGTTCTTTGCTCCTCATGAGCACCTGGATGTCGTAACACAAGTTCTAGGTGAGCAAACAACGTCTCTGGCATAATCTCTTCCAAGAACAATGCAAGTATTATGACCTACTTTGTGGGCCTACGATTCTTCGGTGCTTGCGAGGCCCACGATACGCCGATTTCGCTGCTCCCATCGTCATTGGCATCACAAACACGCGTTTAGTGAAGGAACGAAGCGACTAGGTACGTGCGTCTTAGTTTGTGCTTCATCTGCAGTCGGAGCTGAACACTATTCGTCGTTCTGTAGCTCGCCCACGAGCTCGCCAACACTGGAATTGTTACGTGGGTTTTTGGTGGAGGAACGAGGTACGTGCGTCTTGGCTCCTTGCTTCATCTGTAATCAAAGCTAAACGCTTTCTCGCTCTCTAGCTCGCTGTTGGCTCTACTCCTCCCCATTCCAACATCCGCTCCCCTCCTGCAAACCTGACTCGATCACGATAATACTGTTGCTGATGCAGGGCTGATACTGCCGGAAGACGGGTTCCTTGGCCAAGGCGCATATTAGCACCAGCCAGCCCCTGCCTGCCCGAACTTCATATAGAAACTTTATGGGTGGCTGTTCGGGAGGTCGTTGAGGAAAATGTCGAGGCAGGTGTGGATGTGAATATAAACCTTCATCTCGTCTGCCTCGTCCTATGAGAGGTTTAATCATCGCCAGCGTTCTCAATGGCACCTCCAAGCACTAAAGTTCAACCACATTATGTCTTCGGTCGCATGCGGAAATTCGGTTCGCGACCTTCGTCGACGAACAACCATCAGTCCGAGTCCCTGCGTCACTCTCGCGTGGAAGGTTCAGGAGTTCAAAGGCGTACTTTTCTCTTCGTAATTCGCCAGTTGTCATCGTTAACATGGGCGTCCTTTGTAGCTTACTTGCTGGCTCAGGCACCCACTACCCCGAATGCGACTATGCACCCGAAAAACGAAAGTCGGACTCGGAAATCGAGAGAACATCAAAAACTTATCTACGTTAGGTTGTTGGATGTCGGAGATTTTTGCGTTAGCGTCAACTGAGAATATCGACCTGTGAGCATCGGAGTCGTGAAATATACCTAGGTGCGTTTTTTCTACTTCCACTATGGCCTCGTTGTTAACGTCAGCTTTTTCAGAGCAAGCCGTTGGCTCATCAACAAAATCCTGTATCAGAGCTCCTACATTGCAGAATTCAACCACATTTGTCTGGCTTAAATGCTGACAGGCGAAAGTCCAATGGCCGTCATCATCGATATTCGCGATCCATCCGGGTTAATATTCAAAGAAACTTCGACTACCACCGGTGCGTATCTTGCTGATGACTTCCCCTACTATAGTACACTACTCTAACACACCACCCACAGAAAGGTTAGTGTCTGTCGCGGTCCTAAAGCGAACGATGTATTTCTGGGAGACGAATTTTGCGGCTGAACGTGGGCCAAAATTTCGTCGTCGCGGAGGTGATGGCCAATGACGAAGTGGCGACCGAGACTAGGACGGTCATGGGGATGGTGATGGCGGAAATGAAGGTGGTGGCGTCGACTGGTGGAACAGTAAAGCCTAGAAAGAACAATTATTGACCTGAACGGCTAGGCTACCATCTCTGAGAAAACCTATCGATCGTATCGGTGAAAATGCGACCCTTTAATTTACGTACGTCGATGTTAGAGAAAGGAGGTTGAGGTACTGCAGGTAGGGTTTACGGGACGTAACGATTAAATTCGAAGTGTGGCTGACCTGCTTCTTCGACCGTTGAAGGCCAGTAAATACCCAGAATTTATTACACGGCAGTTAGTAAAGGAACCGTTGATCCGACCCATGTATGTGAACTGCCCACTTTCTCGATAGTTTCGTCAGGTCTCGTCCATCCGGAAGGGGTATTTCGGTTTAAGCTACACTTAATTTTGTGCATACACGAGCTTTCAATACTCTCTCGTCGGCCTCGTCATCGAGGCCCTGAGTTCTGGAGCATTATATTAAACTTTGGATGCTCTAATTATGGCGTTCTGTAGAGCATAATGAGGATATTGAATACCAACGTTCGAACGTGGCAAGAATGAATTGAACAGCTTGTCTGTACGGTTTAACTAGCTAAGCGCCGCCTTTCAACCGACCTACCCAATCGCGTGAGTGTACTGGAGGATAAATACTGCTTGCTGCACACTTCGACAATACAAGACGGCGTATCTTTGCCCACCGACTACCAGTAACACTCATGTCGCTAACTTCTGGAAATTACACGATTACCACCAGGAGGGCAGGTTACCCTGTCGGACGTAACATCGACGCTGAAGACAGCTCCCTCCGCCCAAAGAAGGTCGTTATCCTTGGTCCAGGCGTTAACCGCCCTGTGGTACGCTGAATGTAATTTCTACAGGAAAGTTACTGAAAATGCATTAGTGGGCTATTCAAAAGTTGGGTGACGGCACCTACACCATGAAGACCCGCCATGGAGCTGCAGCTGATATCGAAAGCAAGCTTTTTGCAGTCCTGATCGACGAGCCTGAGCCAACGAAGTGGAGGATTGAACCACAGTTCAATCTCGGAAAGAATCTGTACATGTAAGTTCCGGGATTGGTACGCTGTGAGTGAGCTAAAGCTCATCGTTTCACACAGAATCGGCTCAGCGAACCACTCCAGGGTTGGATGGAACCTTCCTGTGGAGAGTGAGAAGGAAATCGGAATGCAGGTGTGTTGTATATCAAACCATTAATAGAGGGAACGTGTTTCTGAATGTGCACTCTAGATTCGTGTCGGACCCCTCACTGGAATACCCACCGTTCCGTCGTGGTACCCAACTAACGAACTCTTTGAGATCATTAGACTCGACTGAAATTGGTCTGAGGCTTGGTTACCGAGTATACTAGCTTTCTTCGTACCTGAGCCAAAGACTATGTAGCGTCTGTTCTGGAAGTAAATTGTCTCTCAGCTCAATCTCATCTGGACAATCGTTAGCTTTTTTCAGTGCTTGGACATCTATATATATTGGTTCAATATCCTCGTATGTAAGTTTTAGCACTAGTCCCGTCGGTCCAGAAATTTTTTACTTGCCACGAAAAAGATGTCAAACCTAGGTCAACCTTTGCAAACGCGTATCTGGAATATTTCCAGTGTAGCACGGCAGTGTGGCGATTATTAAATGAAAAATGGAACTCTCTTAGTGCCCTACTGGACTAAGTATCCCAAGAGACACTAAGAAACAACCCTGACCTCCAACAGAAACGACTGCAAACAATTAAGCGTAAGTGTGAATTATATTTTTTTGGAATGTTTATTGTCGTTAAAAGGGCTGCATTTGGGAACGAAGACGCGTCGCGTCGCGTGAACATGCATTTCAATCACGTGTTTGTTGGGATCAATTTGAATTTCTCTTCCCGCCGTTCCTGCCATCACCTAAGGACATCCACTCTTCCTTGCCTGTTTCCTTCCCGTAGTTCTTTTTCGATCATATACAGCATGCCGAACTCACTTATGACCTCTATTCATTTGGAAACCTCGATTTCTTGTCAATGTCCATCCCCGCGACTCATACACCTTCGCGTGTCATTTCACTTCCACGTTCCTTGCTCCTCATGAGCACTTGGATGTCGTAACACAAGTTCTAGGTCAGCAAACAAGTTTCTCTGACTGAACCTCTTGCTGATCTTTTCTAAGACTGAAGCTCGCTTTATGACGACCTGCTTCAAGTTTTTCTGGCTGCGATTTCTCTGTCCTTGCATGGCCCACGAACGCGCTGATATTGCTGCTTGCATCGTAATTGGCCCGACATACGAGCTAGTGGAGGAATGTGGCAACTAGGTACGTGCTTCTTAGCTCGGGCTTCGTCTCTAGTGGGAGCTGA
Source organism: Galerina marginata (assembly GCA_023014335.1). NCBI lineage: Eukaryota > Fungi > Basidiomycota > Agaricomycetes > Agaricales > Galerinaceae > Galerina > Galerina marginata. Next base: position 85,550 of record JAECYW010000004.1, read on the forward strand.
ACCCAACTCGTCGGTCTGTAGCTTGCCCACGAACTCGCTAACACTGGAATGTCTAAACTAAAGTTACGAACCTCGAGTCCAGCCAATCGAATATTTTCACGTTCAAACATATGCCCGGTCTCCGCCGCCGCTGGCGACTGCATCAAACGAGATCCATCAACGCCTTCAGGTATGTCCACCCTCGATCTCTAGCTCGCCTTCTTTGTGCTGATAGTCATATGAAGCTCAGCCCAAAACCCCGGCTCTTTTTGCACATGTGCTTCGCCCACATCCACATCAGCACGGACGTTGACAACTCCAACTCGACCTCGACGATTGCAACATCAGTTCGGAGAACGACGCGTGCAGTCGAGCTTGCGATAACACGTGTCAATTCACCAGTGCCCGCTCTTCGACCTTGGCCACTACTTCCTGCGCCTCCAGCTCAATTTCAACCATCTCTCACAGACGAGTTTTACGCATCAATGCCGACCTCAAGTTCGACAGTCTTACACGTCATCTCCAAACATAGGCTCCTCGGCGGTACCAGAATGCATCTATTCACGGAGAAAGCAGGAGAGGCGCGTCTCTTCTTCGACTTTCATTCGCTCGCGTTCCCATCGCTGAGACTGCCCGCCTCCACAGCTTGACCTTTGGCACATCGACCGCATAGTCAACATATGCACCAACAAAGCGGACAGCTTCAACGTTTTCGCTCGCAAAGGGCCCATATACCCAGTTCGACCGTGTTCAACTCCAGCCTGACGGTCTAACATCAGACTGCTACCTCGATCTCGGAAGGAATACCTTGTGGTCAACAACCGATAATTGCAAACAGCGCCTCGTTGTCAAGAAGTCTCCGACAGGTGGAAGGTATGAAGTATTTGGCGAGTATGAGCAGGTTTGAGAGGTGTGGTTCTTTCGCTAGCCCAACATCGCGTCGCTAACATCAGCTACCCTCTCAGTTCAACTTTGGACTCGTAAAGTGCCTCGTCCGCAGCGGTTCCTACACCTTCAAAGTCGTACGCAGCACCACATATACCCAAGCTCAAACTCGATCAGCTTTGTCGTATGGGGTAGATGGTCCAATTCGAACAACGGTGACCGGATTTCCACCAACCACCGTCTCGAGGCTTTGACTGAAAACATCACAGGCGGTGGTCGTAGAAGGAACAATAGCCATGTCACGATCGAAAGGCTCAGGTGCGTTTCAGCCAAGTACCTGGTACTGTCATCGCTAATATCAGTTCTCACTATAGGTTATCCGCTGACTGGTGGACTCCGACAGCTTCTAACCCCCCAAAGTCGAACATCGGACCGCATATACCCAGTTCGACCACGTCCGACGTCGGCCATTGGTTCAAAAATTGATGGAGGAAATCCGAGGTTCAAATCGCCATCAGCGACCATAAACTACAAACCAACTGTTCTCGTCTCGACTTGCGCAAGCTTCATCTGGCAGTTCGATGGTGGCAGTCGCAGGAATGTGAGGCCGAATATCTTTTTATCGTTCGAAGGCATCACTGACACAAGCCACGTTGCAGCCCGATCTTGAGCTCGTCGACTGCAAGGTCCACGTCAGCCTCACCACCTCGGATGTCGAACAAAGACCCGCATATAGCCAAGTTGAATCATCTTCTGGCCGGAAGTCACAGGTTAGGAGCCTTAAGGGTGGTCGTTTAGGTGGTCATTGAGGAAGATGTGAATATGCATACGACCTTTCAGATGCCCGGTATATAAGAAGGCTTTGAAGGTACGTCCCCCATCGCCTATCCCATGCTGTCATATTGACGTTAGCTCGCTTCAGTTTAGCCTCTGGCTTGTCGACAGTGTCAAAACTCGATCATAAGACGCATATACCCACTTCAAGTCTGGCTTGGAGGATGGAAGAAAGCTATCTTTATCAACAAATTTCCAAGCCTCGACTGGACGGCTCCTGTGTGATAGTTGTGGGAGGTGTAAAGCCGACGAGTGCTCGTCACATATGCAAACCATTCAGAGGTGCGGCTGTTCGCGTCGATATCGTCCATCTTTCAGTGCCTAAACTCTACCTCATTGCCAGCATTCATTCTTAGTGGCACCTCCAAGCACGAAAGTTCAGCCACACTTAGCCGGCTCGCATGAGGAAGTTCGTTGTGAGGGTTCCCCTCTGTCTAGGCACGAAATCTCAATAATATACCCGGTTTCGAACGAACCGCATGCTAGGCAAATTTATATTTCAATTTCCTTTCCTTTTTCGTACCGTTCACGATGCGCCACATCGTCGATCACTTCTGAAACTGTTCCTTAGCAATTTTCCCTTCCTACCATTAATTCCGAAGGTATTTTCCTTCTATTCTTCATTCCTCTGCCTGATTGTTTCCTTTTCACTGTGTTTCATAAATTTTACATTTCCCCATTTTGATCTCTACGTAGACTTTAAATACAGAGTCTTATGTTGTAGATCCTCAGTTGAATTCGAGTATTCTTCTCACCCCATCATCGTTAGCACCTTACGGCTCGGTTTCTACGATAGAAACGTCGTTTGGCATCGTTCCGGATCGCTCCCCATCGTTTCGCTCTCGTCTCCCGCATCGAAATTCGTTTATTCCATTTTATTTACTAACTACTACCCACCTTCCTTAGGATCCCCTCGAACCACCACGCAAACGGAGTTTGCGCCCCGCTTCGTTTCCACGAAGCATTTCGAACTCACGCACTCACGTGCATCTTCATCGTTTCGCGACCTTTGTCGACGAAAAACCTTCAGCGTTTAACATTCCGAGTTCCTGCGTCAACCCCGCGTGGAAGCTTCAGGAGTGGCAAAGTCGTGCGTTTGTTCCTCTTCCTGAACCGCGCGTTGTCATCGTCAACATGACGTCCTTTGTAGTCTTACTCGCTTGCTCATCGACAAGGGTACCTGCAACCCCGGATTCGATCACGGGCTCGACGAACGAAAGGCAGATTCGGAAGCTGAGAAAACATTAAAAACCTATCTAGGACATCAGCGAAAGCGCCAAAACCTCGGCATGCAAGGTAGCCAATGTAAGCTCCGCCAAAGCTGGGTTTTGGTTCCATGCACCCGGGATGGCCGGCACAGGTTTCCCACAACCTTGGATGGTCGCGACAATCTTGGTTGGTCCTTGGATGCGGGGACAAATATTAATATACCTTTAATTCACATCAAAAAGTAGCTAGGAGTTTAGAATGCCGTCACCAACTTAAAATTTGTTGACAAGAAATCTCTATGGAGTGTATTGTACATGCCGACTTTGTAGCGGCCTTGAAACCTCATTCAATATTGGCGGCGGTAATTCAAGGACACGGAAACTTTCTTAGCCATGTAAGCTTGCTTCAAAAAAAATGTGACAATCTAAACTGTAACAAGTACGGTATAATGTATGTATCCGATGGCATTACGACCTTCGAGGGGTTTGACACGGCGTTGCGAAACGAAAATGACGTACATATAGCTATAAAGTCTGTCTGAAATTATGTCCGTCGTCGTGTAGTGGTTAAAGTCGCCGTCGCTTGACGTTTGTGCGCACTGCGTTCGAGTCCCGCTCATCACAACTATATGTGGGCGCTTATATGTCTGTTGTGGATGTGTGCCTATATGTTTTTCGCGTTACTGGGCGCTCTGCTAATTTTTTGGCTGCCAACCGACCGATCCTCTGCTGACTCACTATCTATCATAATACAAGGCAAAAATAAAATTAGGGAACCTTACAAGGTTATTCAATAATGGGTTGAGAATTCAAGGTTCACAAAGATGGGTCTTCCTTCCATACTCCGTCAACCTTAGAAGGTCCTATTGTGAACCTATTCCAATAGAAGGCGGCTAAAATAATTCTACACTATGTAGTGCCATGTGGTCTATGTATTGCAAGGTATGGTTGGTGCGCTTTCGCTGATGGATAGTTTGTTGGACGTTGGATGCTTCTGCGTTATCGTCATCTGAGACTCTCCGGTGGATCGATCTGTGAGCATTGGAGTTGTGAGATATGCCTAGGTGCGTTTGTCTAGTCCGACTATGTGGCTTCATCGTCGTTAACATGAACCCTTCTCCAGGACGAAGATGATTCTGTTTCCCATCCCATTCTACCACTAACTGGCGCTTCATCAACAGACAATATTGGAACTACGAGTAGCGGTCGCCCAATTTGAAATCAAATCAGCGACGTCCCTGTTTGTCATTTTCATTGTCATTGTTAGAATTCACCGCCTTTGCACTGCCAAAGCCTGCCCGGCGTCTGCGTCCTGTCAGTGTGAATTCTGGGCTTCGTCACCTCTATTTCCGTCTCGTTTGGCTTTACTCGGATGACGAGAAATAACCTGGGTCCATCTAGGCATCTTTATCTTCAGGATGTAATTGTAATTGGCCCTATGACTGTTTAAAAATTATAGGTGCTCGTTGGGTGTTCGTTTTGCTCGCGTGGTCTGCTCAGTCAACGGCTTCCATTCCGTGCAATCGATGCGTAGATTTTGACGTCTCGTGTGATCCCATGGCCTAAAAGTATGGAAGCACGAGTAGGCGATGCATAAAATCACTGCGTTCAAATCAATTGAGACCCTGGGCGCTAATATGATTTATACGGAACAGCATAAGTCCAGGCGGTATGAAGAAAAAGAGCGAAGGAAAGACAGTGTCGGGGGAATGACCAGGAACAAAAGATGGGTGGAAAAAAAGTTGTCCAAAGGATTTCGAAGCTTTCAAGAAACAAGAGGTGAGAACCACTGAAAATGTAGCATGGTGTGACGGCCTCACTGGGAAAATGAGTCGCACCCCACGCCGAAGTATTATCCAACCAATGAAATATGGCACCAGAGCAGTGGCTGAAATCCAACGTTCCCGGGTGTTAAATCTATCGTTTGATTGGTAAAATTGTAGGAATAATCCCGGTAAGGCATAGGGCGGACTTACATGGTGGACTACTAAAACCGTAAACAGAGACATTCTTTGCATATCATCTCCTTTGGAACCGTTTGATTAACTCGTATCGGACTATGGCAACTACCTGATGAAGAAGGTTGAATATAGTCATGAGAGCGTCCACAGTTCGGACACCTGGCAGTCGAAACTGTAGCTGGAGATTCGGCGATCGTTATGTCCAATGGTAGCTTGGTGGGCTGGTTCGATCTCACTGGCTTCCACCCTGTTTTTGAAGTGTGGACACCAGAGACAGTCCCCGGCTTCTCTTCTTTTTGGTCGAGAATTTGACTTGAAATCGAGAGCGGGACCGGCAATTCCGAATTAGTCGACTAAAAACGCACGGTCAAAATGAAATAATGTATAATAGTTAAAAAAATCATACTGTAGGTTTGATTTTCTCGAGAAAAACTACGCCTGATCAACCGCGAACTGTCAGTGAAATGGCAGAAATGAATAAATAATGAATGACCTTCGTCCTCGAGGAGACGAATAGAGGACACTATCAGACGGCTGGTGAAATCCTTCGTTGTTGGCAAAATGGTGTCGTCCTAGGTCATATTGAGCACATGCTCTATTTATTTCAAGGGTGGCATGTGTTGGTACATTACCTCTTTGAGTAGCGAGATCCAGTCCCAATCTTCAGTGATAGCCATTCTTGCGTTAGGTTTGATCTTGGAACGATGAGATAAGCCGGCGGTGACAATGCTCTACAATATAACTTACGCTTAACAACATTTGGTTGATACCTATTGAGGGATGTACCTATACGATAATAAATCTGATAAATTCCGTTGCACTTGAAAATACCCGGAGACAGAACGGGAACAGAACGGGAATACTTACCACAGGAGTTGGCAATGAAACAAAGTGACCAAAGTTTGTAGCCGCAGTTGCCAAAATGTCAATATCCTCAGCCAAAGAAGTAGCATGTAACCATGGACGAGGACCAACGGTAGAGGGCCGTTGAGATGAACGAGTGGAAGAGCCTCGATTAGCTGGGCACTTCGGGGAAAATAATGAAGAATCCAATTCCGGAGTGTTAGTGGGCCTATCGTCAACGTCAACTTCCCCAAAGTCAAAAGCTAGTTGCTTCCAAATCCCATCTTGGAGTGTTACATTCATGGTACGGACAAAAAGGCACTGGTTCTCGTATTCCACCCCTTCTTGCGAGGGATCGCCATTGCGCAGTGCTTCAATCTGCCTTGCACCAGGGCCATTTCGGACTTGAGCCGTGCCCGAGTAATCCCAGATGTAGGTTTTGCCCACATTACTCTCGTCCATTGACCGGAACCTGAAGCGACATGGGCCGTCCTGAGCCGTCCTGTTTGAAAAAGTTGCCATACCCCAAGCCTTGGTTTTGTCGTATCCAGTCACCAGATGCAAATTGCCATTCCTAACATCCCATCCTCGGACGTTATTGGCATATTTGTACCAATCTACTGCTTGCGTAGCCACACATTGTCGAAATTGACCTGTGCTTTTGAGGTCTGCAGATTTAGATCCGACAGGCATCATAAGAATAGCACCTTCGGATGCTGATGATTCGAACATGACGCCACTATCATGGTTGATCAATACACGGAAGCGGGAGAGGGCGATGACTTACGCTGAATCTCCCTCCTGTAAGGAGGTCCTAATAGAAGCGCTCGAAAGGTAGTTCTCGCCCACAAATTCTGAGTATTGGGTTACATCAATTGGTGAGATTTGCAGCGTCGTGAAGTTTTCTGGAAGCTCTCTAGGGTTGATAGGATGGTCACGGTCAAGACATATGTTGAAGAGGAAGTCAAAGGTCCCAATCTCAGATATAATACCGACGTCTCCTATTTCTACTCCTTTCCGTCTGTATTGGATGGGAAGGCCCTCACTGGGCTCTGGGAGCCACAAGGGAGACCCACGACGTTGGACCCCAATGTGCTGATAATAAATGTCGCGACTTGTTTTTGGCTCGGCTGTTTTTTATTTCATCAGCAGTTCTAAGTTTGCGATGACAGTCGAATAATTATCCTTACGGTTGGATAGTACAGATTCTCTGGCAGGAATGCCTAGAGTTTAGTTGCCTGGTTGTAGCTGATCAGCAGGCCTCTGAGTTTCTTGCGACTGCGTTGGAGTTAACCCCTGGGTCAATGACAATCAGCATATAACAAAGTTGGAGGTAATGAGAAAACCAAAATTAAATTCGCACTATCGGATTCCGGGCTGGATTCAAAGGAGGCCCTTGCCTACTTGTTTCTGCTATTTTTCGTTCATGGTTAACTAGTGTTAAAAATGAGTTGGGGTTACAACAAGACGTACCATCAACGTTCGTTGAACCCATTTGAAAGACCTGAGTGCCGACGGTGTAGAATTGCCCGCCATGTACATTGACTCCGGTTGCTTGTAGAAACATGGAACCCCGATCGCTACTTGCGTTAAACATTATCTCTCGAAATAATTCTATGAGGTAGACGAATGCAGCCTTGAAAGCGCACCTGGGGACTGCATTTACGTTCATGTCTGAAGTTACGTCCCTTCTCAGCTCATGACCAGGAGCAGGAGTTACAGATCTCGACCTTGAAGTAGCCCGAACTACTGCTTGGTTTTGTTGACCGCGTCGAGGCTCGCCACAAAGGTTCGGGGTCTGATGCTACACGTTGATAAGGTCGGGTCACAAGACGAGGAAATCTCAACTACCCCTCGAGATTGACGATGTTGTGACATGTCAAATTCCAATGCCACAGGAGTGGAGGTCCTGACCGGAGGGTCGATGGGGCTGGACGAAAGCAAGCACCCGTGAAAGTCAAGGAGAAGATCGATTGTAGAGCGCCTGGACTTCTGGTTTATAATGGGGGTGAAAAATCACTGGTGCACAGCCAGGACACTGCCTACATATCAAATGATTTGAACGTGCGTCGGATTCGTTAAATTCTGCTTGGAAGCTACTTATCCCCAAAAAATAAGTATGAGGTGCAAATTTTGAAGGTTGACTGCGTCAATAATTTCGCGGGGCCAGTCTCTTTTTGCACATCTTTGAGAACACAAACTGCGAGTTGGTAACAGCACCGGACAATTCTTCGCAGCTGCAGCACGCGGCATGAGAGTACAGGCGATACCTGACCATTGACAGGTGGATTCACCAAGAAGAGGATCGACAGCATTGTTAAAAACGATGATGGTCTGAACGGTTCTGAAGGGGTTGGTCCGTTGATGAGGCAAATAGGGTAGTTCAAAGTTGGGCGCCGTCGCTTTCGCATTCCGCATTCTCGCATTGATGGCGTTATATAATACAATCTTTTTAAACACCCGCTGTGACTGATTCGTGACCATCATGATGCGGCGCGTTGTCAGGGCGTCGGTGCCTCATTGCATCATCCCGACCATTCCCGACCTCTCCCGCCCTCCCATTAATTTTCATCATTTTTGGCCGTAATTAGCACCAGAAAAATTAGAGAAATTCATAATAATTACAAGTATATAATATATATTACTTCTGCTGCTCGTTGGATGCTTATTTTGACCAAATTCAAGGCTTTCCGAAGAATTAGTCCCTGGCGGGCCATTGGTGCCGCTGTCAGGGTTTGGGCCTAAATAGGTCGATCAATGATGGCGGTACGAATGGGATGTTCCTGGAATCCTTTGTGACCATAGCGGAGAATAAATATATTTTATGTAATGCCATCAATGCGAGAATGCGGGAATGTGAAAGCGACGGCGCCCAACTTTGAACTACCCTAATGGCTGTTCAGAGCTGGCGGCAAACCTCTCGGTCCGCCATCAGCTGACAAAGCTGACGTCAGCTTCCCAAACTAAGCCGAAATTCAAGTTTGGTCTTCAATTGGTCTCTTCCATGCACCAACCGACTTTCTTGGGTCCTGTTCGACCATATAAAACGCCATGAAGGTAGCGACGGTACCGCCAACCTATGCACCTCCAAAGCGACAGCTTCAACTCTCCGCTTGCAAACTCGACATAGGAGTGCATATACAATGTTATCCTGTTCAACTCGAGCCTGGTGGTCTGGAATCGGGTGACTTCTTCAATCCAACATGGCAAACAATAAATTATCCAGACGCAGCCCCATTATCTTCTAGAAGCCTCCGACAAGATGGAAGGTATGATGTGTTTGACGATCATAAGCATGTCGAGGAAGTGTGTTTCTTTTCACCTGTCCAACCGTCACCGTCGCTAATGTCAGCTACCCTTGCAGTTCGACTTCGGGCTCGTAAAGTGCCTGTTCCGTAACGATTCCTAAACCTCCAAAGTCGTATGCAGCAGGGAATATACCCAATCTTGAAGCCGTTTAGCTCTGGCGCATGGAGCAGGTGACCTGATTCGAACATCATGAGGCCTCGACTGAAAACATCACGGGTGGTACTTAGTCGTAGCGGGAACAACGGCCAAGAAAGCACTCATTGGTCACGATCGAAAGGCTCAGGTGCGTTTCAGTCACATAAGTACTCAGCACCGTTTCACTGACATCAGCTATCTCAGTAGCTTGCGCGCTGGCTGGTGGATTGCAGCAGCTCTTACCCCTCCGAAGTCGAACATCGGAACGCATATACCCAGTTCGACTACGTCGAGCATTGGTTCGGGAGTTGAAGGTGGAAATCCGAGATTCAAATCGCCATCAGTGGCCATCAACCAACCGTCCTCGATCGTCGACTTCCCCAACCTTCATCTCGAAGTCCAATGGTGGCAGTCGCAGGAATGTGAGGCTGAATGTCTTCCTATCGTTTGAATGCATCACTAACACATGCACCTTTCAGCTCGATCTCGAGCTTGTCGACTACAAGGTCCAATGTCGAACAAGGACCCGCGTATACCCAAGTTGAATCACCTTCTGCCCGAAAGTCGCAGGTCGGAAACCCTATGGGTGGTCGTTGGGATAGTCGTCGAGGAAGATGTGAATCTGAACATAACTATTCAGTTGCTTGTCAATGAGAAAGCTCCAAAGGTACTTCTCCCTTCGCCTATCCCGTGCTATCATATTGAGGTTAGCTCTCTTCAGTTCGACCTCTGGCTCGTCGACAGTGCCAAAATCGAATATAAGACGCATATCCTCACTTCAAGTCTGGCTTGGAGGTTGGAGGAAAGCTATCTCTATCAACAAATCTCGTAAGCCTCAACTGGACGGCTCCTGTGTGATATTCGTGGCAGGTATAAAGCAGACGAGTGCTCGTCATATGCAAACCATTCAGAGGTCCAGCTGCTCGCGTCGATATCATCTATCTTTCAGTGCCTAACCTTTAACTCATCGCCAGGATCCTCAATGGCACATCCAAACACCAAATTTCAACCACATTCGGCCTAGCTCGCGTGAGGAAATTCATTTAACCTCGCGTGGAAGGTTCAGAAGTGGAAAAGTCGTACATTTCCCTTCCCGAACCGCCCGTTGTCATCATATGACGTCTTGCGTAGCTTACCCGCTGGCTCGTTGAAAATTGCACCTACGACCCGGGATTCAACCATGGGCTCAACGAACGAAAGTCGGAGGTCAAGAGACATCAACGTTTAAGTTGTCGGACGTGGGAGGCCGCTAGTTACCATCTTCCTGTGGATCGATCTGTGAATAGTATGGTCGTGAAATACGCCGAGGTGCGTTTTACTACTTCTACTATCCGGCCACGTCATCGTTAACATCAGCTTTTTCAGAAAACAACCTTTGACTCGTCGAAAGAATCCTCAATGAGAGCTCCAACGACAATTGAGTTCAACCACGCCTAGCTCGAAGGCTTATGGCTAAAAGTCCAATGGACGTCACCACCGATTCTTCACGATCCATCTGGGTCAATATTTAACATTAGCTGCAAGCCTTATGAACCTTCATCTGAAGAAGACTTCAACCACATTCAACCCTCCACCGAAAATTGGTTCTTGAATAGAGTCGAATGCCGAGACAACCGTCATCAGGATTCCGATTCCGTCTTCCTTTCCACATTGTCTCTGTGCTCAGCCGTCGGGCCTGTCCCGCCAATCTTTCACAAGCAGAGCGTGGACGACTGCCTCGTGCTCCCTGCCTCGAGTACTTCAATACCGTACCTTCGTGTATGCTGCGTTGGTCAACGAGTTATATTGGAGTAATACGTCTTTTAATAATGCACTTTGTCGTCGACAATGACTCGACATTCCATTTTGCTGGCATCGATGTCATTTCTGTCAGTATTTGTCCATCTCCAAGTACTCAGACCGGCTCATTATGTAATTCTCGCCATCGCCAGCCCACCTCACCCCTCACTTCAATGCTTAGATCACCGAGATGTTCCTCGGTTCTTGCTTCAACCGTCCTAATGTTACACCTAACATTGGTTTCGCCCTACCTTGACCGCACCAGAAAACGAACCTGTCCTTTTGTATACACCACGCACCAATGTCATGTCTAGAGTACGCATGAACTTGCCACTTACCCAAGATCAAGTCTTTTTAATTGCTTTTAAAGCCTTTTTGAAAGACAAAAGGAAAGAAGAAAGCAAGACAAACCGTTTCGTCCGCGGATTCCGTTGAGCCCGTTTTGATGCGGTGAGATAATCTGATTGATGTCTTGGAGTTGGTAACCGCGCATTTCGCCCTCGATAACTAGGGATGAATAAGTCGGTACAGTTCAATGAAGTAACTGGAATTTTAAGTCGATGGACAGCAATGATTCCAACAGATTTATAACAGGCTAATATATGTGCTTATGCATATCGTCAGCAATGCACCTCACCTGGACGTCGACGTATGCTGCCCATGCGTCAGCTCGCTAAGTTGGAAATGTAGGCATTCCAATCGTCCAGCCTACACAAAGCGGAGAAGAGGAAGGGTTGATTAGTCCATGTCCAAAAATCCAAAATAGAACCAAACGACGTTAAAGGTCCAGGACCTGTATAAAGAAGCAAAGGGGAAGAGAACGCACTCGAATCCACTAGGCGCATTCGACCACATTGTAATCGTATCGCTATCCCAAACATCACGCATCTCATCCACAACCGCGCCTTCATTTCCTTGCTGCTGTTGCTGTTGATGGTCGATATCTACCGCCGGTACCCCCTGGCGTTCTTGATTTCCCCCATTTCTGCTCAGATCCATCCCCATTCCCAGGTACGGCTCCTCCAACCATATCGACGGCGGCTGCACTGTCGACGCCTCGGCTTCCGCATATAACGAGCCCTGTTGTACATACCCCAGCGTCTTAGCCATATTATCAAACATCGCCAATGAAGCAGTGTCCATCCCAAAGTCCTGCCCCACTGCCATCGAGCCGAACCCACTCGACGACGATGGCGACATGGTGTAATCGGGGCCGGAACGAGAATTTTGGACGTCGGGAAATATCGTCGAAGCGCCTCCTCCATTCCAATTCCCATTTGGCGTGTCGATAACGGCACCAGCACTCGTTCCAAGCGGCTGAGAAGGCGACGGCGCGTTCCCGTCGCTACTCCCGCCTGTCAAATGCCAATTGTTCGAGTGCCGCTGCTGGGACTGCCCGAGCGGCGACGACGAAAATGTGGAAGCCTGTGCAGAGAACGTAACTCCCTGACGCAATGGTAGCCTGCCCAGCTCGTTACTATACATCGGCAGGGAAAAGGTCTCCGCGTCTGACATGGATGTCGATGCAGGTGTGGGCGGTTCTGAGTCGGGCTGATGCTGGTGCTTCTGTGTTTGTGATTGAGCCTGCGACTGAGAATGGGAGAGAGAGGCGTGCAATACAACTCTTGACTTGTCCTTTGCCCTCTTCGAGCCCGCAATTCTCCTCGGCCCAGTATGAGTCAAACCCAATAATGGCATCTTTCTAGTCGCAGATATCGGTGTCTCCGATTCCTGTTCGCGCTTGTTCGCACTCCCTGGCGGACCAAGCGGCTGGGGGAGAGGCAGATCACCTACTGAGGCGAGCTCAAATAACATATCCCTACATACACCAGCCAAAAAAACAGAAGCAACGAATAAGAAATAAAAGACGGAAAAGGGGCGAAAATAAATTCAAACGCACCAATATTGGCCAGCGGAATGCCATTGGTGCTCAGAGACGCTTAGCGCTTGCATGCACTTGTGCACGTCCCCCATCTCCTTATTCAGGTTCGTCATGAGCTCCGAGGGTTTCCCACCCCACATACTGAGCAGTAATACAATACCAGACGTGAATATGGCCATCTGTTTACCCCACAAAAAATTATGAGCCAGTGAGCCGGGTAAGCTTCAAAACGATAAAAGCGCCAAAAGCGCCTCGAAAAAGGAAGGAAAAGAAAATATACACATACCTGTACGTGAGATAAAGCAGCAACCCCAGGATTTCTCCGTCTCTGGATATCAATAACACGACTACACGACCTCGCCGCGTTCGTGCATATAGCTAAAGAAGGTAAGGACAGGGGGGATGGCTTGGAGAGCGAGGGGATAAATGGACGGTGGACGAGAATCTGGATGTGGTAGTACTGCGCATAGAGCATGACAGATTGGTTGAAAAAGTTGAGGTCTTTGCGGTCTGGCTCCCAGCGTACTAAGAGGAGGAGAGGAGTTCATGCTAGGCTTAAAAGAAAGAAGCGTGGATCAAGACGTACGATGATCAGGCACCGAATCGACCCATTTGTTTAACGCAGAGTCCAACTCGGCCACGATATGTTGTTCCCACTGATGCCCCACGAATCCTAACAAAATTTTTGACTTGTTGATCGAGTACTGCGCAAAAGAAAATTCCGGATTCGACCCCTGGCCCAAGAACGAGAAAAAGAACAAGGCGACGTACGATAGTCCTCAACGAAAACGCCAAAATCTGGTGTAGCTTGATAAAGAGAATGAAAGCAGTGATCGAGGAAGGCTTATTAGGTGGCTGCTTGAATCGCTTCGCTGGGTCGTTGTTATCCCAATATTCGTCGTCGCAGTCCACAGGTAGGTCTAGGTCAAAGCTGTGACAAGACAGATATCAGTAAGGATGAGATAAGAAAGAAAGAGGAAAGGAAAAAAAAAAAGTACTCCTCGTCATGAGTAGCACAAGGTCGGCCCGAAGATGAGCTGACCGCTCTGTCCATGCACACGAGAACCCTAATATAGCAGATCAGATACAAACCTGGCAAGGAGGAAATAGAGAAATGGAGGGAAGAAAATGGAAGTACCAAAAAGCCCGTTTCCAAAGCTCATCCTCGGGCGTAAGCATATGGTTATTCAGCTTCCTCCGGTGCGCTCCAACTTCCTGCGCGAGCCGGATCCCATTTCCCACCAAGGTCCAACACGACTGCGGCACAGATGAGCCCTGTAGAAAATGCACAGAAAGCTATCTCAACGATTCGCAGAGTTATGGTAAGTTAAAATAACGACAAGAAAGTTAAAAGGCATACGCATAACCGCTGCAGATCATACAGCGTCGGCGGCGTCAACAACGACATTTGCGTAATTTGCACCTGGTTAAACCACTTCCATCCAGACGAATGGAAGCTCTCCACCCCGTCGAGCCGCACCCGTGGGTCCCTCGAGTACCTAGCGCCAACAGCGCATACGAGGAGAAACACGTGCGCGAATCTTTGATTGGTATAGTGCAACCCCTCCTCAATGGATTTCTGGAACGAGGGCTTGTGCAGGAGGGGTAGGTAGAGGTTGACGCTGCTGAAGTAGAGTTCGATGCAAGACTCAGCGAGGTCGGATTCGGAAAGACGAGTGTGGGAGCGGGAGTCGAGTCAAGGCCATTTTCCCACTGGATGGAAAAGGAGTATAAGAGAGATAAACTTATCTAATAGCAAAAAAAGACGCAGTGGGAGAGTAGAGTAAGAAAGCGAAAAAGGAACGAGGCGCGCACCGGTCGACTCGTCCAAAACTCCGCCCTCCGATACTTCAACTTGTGGTTAGTCGGATGCACATGGGATGCTAACGTGCGGTTATAGTACTCCTTCTTCAGCTCGAGCGCCGTATGTACGAGCATTGCGCCACTTGACTTTCCAGAGAATCGGTATGTCTGTTGGTCAAGTTGCAGGCGCTCAATGCTGTCAGCCAGCAGGAGAGCCGTTTCATCGTCATCCTCGGTCATGTCGCGCGAGGTCTCGGCGTCGCGGTTCATGTCGCGGATAGCGGGGGTGACAGCGTCGAATGTCGATGTGGACCCCGGCATCTGAGGGTATTTTTGTTCCGCGGACCTGTTGTCGATTGAATTGTTGAGTTCTTCGTATAGCGATTCGTCTGGAAGAAGCTGCAGTAGACATGAGAGAGAGACGAATGACAAGAGACAGCGGAACGTACCTGCCGTAGAAGTTTATCCTGCCTCTCCAGCCGATCTTCAAGATGTCCTACATATCTTCAGTACTCCCTTGAGCAAAACTTCGGTGTCACGAGTAAAAAAAGCTCACCTTTTCAGAGGCCCATCTGCGATGTAGGGATTTTCAAGAGATAATCGAGATGATAATCGATTAAGATCGCCTGAGGTGCTAAATTCATGCAGAATGTGGTGTTCTGGACGACTTGCTACAAGCACTGCCAGCGGGATGGGAAGGCCTTTGACAATGCGACATATGACTTGCAAGATTGTGGATTGCTTGTTTGATTCGGAGCATTCATCCAGCCCATCGATAATAATTATTCGAGGAAATGGACACTCGTCGAAAGATGGATTGTCACGACGCACGGAAAGGATCGGAGATACAATCAAGGCCTGAGCTTGATCCCATAGCGAAAGAGAAAAGATCAGTGGGTTTTTCTCAACGGCCTCTTCGATATACTGGCGTGTTTCAGGAATGTTTATGGCGAGCTGGTATGCGATTGTAGCAATGAAGTGGTTGGAGCTATTCCGACCGGGGGCTGATCGGAGGAAGAAAAAGCTAGCGAGAAGAAGCCGTTGCTCAAAGAGGATTTGGGCGATCGTTCGTAGGATTGACGATTTTCCTGATCCGGGTGGTCCATTGAGCCACACGATGGGATGTTTATAGGTGACTGCCGCTGCCCACGCCTCGAGGCTCTCAAGGATTGCGACTCGAGTTCCTGGCTGGCATTTAGGTTGGTCGGATACTTCCGCAGAATTATGCAATGCGCCTGCAGCGACCTGTTTCCCAAGTTTCTCGAAGCCTGGTTGGACCAACGAAGAGTGCGGTTAGATCAAGATTCAAAGGGCGACGCTGTGAGCACCTTGGTTTGACGAATGGTTATGCACCATAGTGGAGGTACCTCCCGTGATAACGATATTGCTGTTGGTATACATCTAAAGGGAAAGAGCGAGGTTGACGTATCTTTAGGTACTGATGTCGGCACCTCACTCCTATTCATGAAAACAATGTTGGATTGTTGGAGGGAAGAACGGAGTTGGAACGGAGACGTGATAGGCGTTGTTTGTTTGTGTTTGGCAACCAGGACGGAATCAGGGGAAACCATCCTCAAATGTCAAGAACTTGGGCTTCCTTTCCGTACATACTTGCAGTGCGCGTAAATTTGTAACTACACTGCCAGTGAACTTAAGATAACTAGTCGTCGACGTCCGAATTTTTAATATCAATTACCGGTGAGTCCCAACTTTTGGGTTCGTCTGCACCCACCCAATCGAACAGCAGTAGTGATAAGTGATGTAGACGACTATATTTCTGTCTGTATTTATATTGAGGATATATAAGCTGCAATATCCTACACTTGACGAGGAGATTCCGTTGACACGATTACATTGTGGCGATGACTACGAACGGGGATTTCCGTGATGCGTTGCCCAGGCGCTAATCATCTCAGATGGGCGCTTTCAGGTTCTCGAGTGCTGGAGATTAATTAAATACAATAAAAGACACACTAGAGCACCTGGCGTAGCTTGTTTAAGGTACTAAACAGTACTTAATCCATAACAGAACCACACGCTTTCGTCAATGATCAAGGGAGCAAACCAACGAGACGAAAATGCCCATAAGGGCTGGATATATGGATAGTGGCGGAAGCAACGAGAGCACAGCCGAAGACGGCAAGCGCGTCGTAGGGGCTGGGGCAGCTGACAACGAAGTCGTCGTTATATTGCTTATGAGCGACCGTTGATCAGATGAGAGAAGCTCCTCTACGCCGACCATGCCAAACGCCGGGAGGTAGTCGACGGAAAAGGAAACATCACCAACTACAACCTCCATATCCACTGTAAGCACAGAACCAGTTGTGTTGACCTGACCGCTGTAATAGTCATATTCCTTCGACAAGAAATTCCGGTGGTATTATGTTTGAGATCAACAGTCGAGTTGAAGATAGCTCCGCTTTCTTGAAAGGTATAATCGAGACCATGAATTTGAGCACGAGTAACATTGCTCCCACTCCGAATCTACACATAAAAAGTGATCAAAAAAAATCCTCATCACAAGGACGGGCTTACTGACTCCCACCACGAAGTCGAAGGACTGATCAAATCCATTCGGGCCCGCTTTCCCGATACCATGGCTGAGTAAAGGCACATATATAATTTCGTCCTGTTGAAACACATACCCTTGCCCTTCGTTGTCGTGGATGACCGGAGCCTGATCCATCGCCATCATCGACCTGGAACCAGAACCTCGACACAGACTTGTTGGCCGAGATTGGAACAGTAAAATGGTAAAAGTTGAAGGTGATATTTTGGGACTCGGTCAAAGGAGATGTTGAAGGGATAAAATCTCCTCCTTGAGACGAAGCGACATTGGTTATCTTTGCACAATCCTTGAATTCGCCACGTTTATCACACCAGAGTAGTTTTACTTGTCGATTTCCGGAAGGTGCAACGTTAGTTGAGTGCGAGAGCTGGCAAATAGCGTATGAATAAATAAATAAGGAAAGTATTGAAGTCTTACTCGTAACAGAGTAAAAAAGATAAGTTGTGACTTAACCACTGTGATTTGGGCGTTCCAGACTTTGACCGGAAGTAGTTGGATTTCTTCCGTCAGTGTTACATCTGAAGGCACAGTATTTAACATCTTCGCTAGCAACGTGGTGCACGTTTGGAAGTATGAACTCTCCGAATTTAGACTAGACAGGAAAAGAATTAAGGTTATGGAGTGCTCCCGCATAAGCCTATGATCAACTTACCTGTTCATCGTTACATTTCGGTCGCTGCCAAATATACGGAGGTCTGATGCGAATGAGGTATTCGCGGACCCGGATCAATGGATTCTTTGTCGACGAGTTTAGATATTCGCTAATTCTAATTTCATCAACGTCAGGTATTAGAATACCTAAACACGAGGATGGATTAGACATACATGGCATGATCGTATTTAGTCGGTGGAGTCGAATGTCGAAATATTCAATCCAGTTGGGTCCAAAATAATGGAAGGAAAATCGGCACTCCTTACACCGCCAAGGGTATGCCCGCACGCGACGAGGCCAATCATTTCGGTAGGGGTGAATCCTTGCAGTCGAAAGCTCTCCGTATGAGAAGCTAGATCCTGCTGGGGTTCTGGGACGCCTGTGCGTCCCGGGCCTGTTGCATCTATTCGCCCACCTCGGTAGGGAATAGAAGGGCCACCGCAAGAAGCGACACCCCATACCGCACCCATTGCGATGATATCGGCGTCTGAGCTTGGAAATGAGGTGGGAAGCTTTCAGCCGAATATCAATGCAGACTCACGGGATATATATTTACTTGACGAGTTTCGGAAATCAGCCGCAGAATTAGTCAATGCAGCACCAATGTTCTAGCCAGAGATTGTTAGTTATGAATCATGTGGACAAGGTCGGCGCACCTCTGGTCGGGTGAGCTCGTACAGTATTGAACCATCTAGGCCCCCATGATCCATCCGTGACTATTGTGTGTCGCCGCGTCATGGTACGCCTGATATCATATTGTTATTTGTAGTATGGTTTTAGGTAGGACAGAAAATATACCATGCGAAGCCATTCTGCAGCAACTGTTGATGGGTGACGTCCCGAGGCAGGAGTGGTTCTATGCACACAACCAGTAGTGATGAAGGAGATAAGGTTGCCATTGACATCAGTTCCCTCATAAAGAAACTTTTCGAGAGCATCGTATTGTGGTGAAGGCCATGTATAGGCCAATGCAGCCGTCAGGACAGAAGACAGGATAATGAAAGAACCAAAACCATCGTTCCCGGATGGGATGATCAAGGTGGGGAGAAAGCTTAAGATGAGATTCGTGATCGAGTCATCAACTAATTATAAATCGTAAATCATTGTGCAGTGGAATTCCTATAAAAAGGGTCTGTCTGGTTCCCGGCAAAAAGCCGGGTTTCCAAAGCCGCCCACCTTGATGGCGGTTTCCAAGCCCGTTCGGCTTTCGAAATGGTGTTTTTTTGACAGGCGGTTTCCAAAGCCCGGCTTTGGCGTATTCGTCGCTTAAATTTCTGCCCACGCCGGACACCCTTTCCCCTATGTATGAACCCTCTGAATCTGCTGACATTAGGTAGGAAGTGCTCGTACCAAACCGCCTCCCCTTACCTGTTTTCCGCCTACCTGCTCCGTTTTTCCCCATTTCAACCACTTTTTCCTCACACCGTACTGCCACGGCCCATAATATTGTTCTGTTGGTTCCGGGACCCACTACAGGATCAAGTATTTTTCTCCATTCAAGACAAGCGAGACGTTGGCGTCAATGGTGGGATTTGCCGCTCTACCCCCTCGCGTCTTCAAGTCGCCAACTCACCCAACACCAACACAAACCCCGTACTAGACGCAGTTTTTCGTCTAAATGGGATACCATGGCGCACATTGTTACAATTGTTACAATATGACATCTATCCTAGCTCACAGGAAGCTAAGGTTACCCTTGTTAACCAATTCCACAGTCCGGATCGGACGGAGGAGAAGAGGATCACACCAGGACCGTGTACGAAAGTCGAATCACGTCTCAGTTCCGTTTCGCCGTTTTCTATCGCTACGCGAGCATAAGTTGGTTTCCTCGTCGACGAGTCATTGATTCCTCCAAACTCCTTCCCAACCTCCTCCCAACTTAGCTAAATTCTCTCTCCACGGTCTTACCGGAGGCGTTAGCGGTCAGTTTAACTTTTACCATATCTTATAAGCTTGTGTGTGTTTGCAATCAAGTTCTAGCAGTTATGAAGTAAACATTGAACACAGTAAATATTTAAATACTTGAGTACATGCACGACACCTGTAAGTAAGTCAATGTTAACAATAAGTGTTAGGGGGATAAAATGCATGTAAATTCGGTGGCCTGTCTATTACAAGAGGTCCTGTATTTATAATATATAGTGAGGGTCGAATCATGCTGCGTCGAGGGAACACAGCTATCGGTGGCCTATATAGGTGAGTAGTGCTGCGCGTCTATCGTGAGCGCTTGTATTGTAACTTAGATCGCAGTCCTCGGAATAACCCGTGATGCTCATCAAACATGAAAGTGCGTCTCCCGGGCCTCTCGCATAGACTGAGAGTTCTGGAGGCTTTCTTTTAATTTAAATGTTTTCTAAGTTTAACAAATACATGGCACATGTAGTTACTGAACTAGTTCGTATAATCTGAGAAATTATTGAGAGGGAAAACCCGATTTTACTCGAGTATTTTATTCACAAACTTTCAGATGGTCACAGATGCGCTTTATATGGGATACAATACTGTTATACTACGTATTTGCCGAGATTTATATAATGTTGGTTGCTTGAGGCAGAGCTGTGATACAATCAGCAATGTCGTGCCTGAGAGTTTAGTCGTATTTGGGGAGCAAAATTTATCTACAAGAGTCGTCCACGTCGATGAAGAGGTCTTTCGAGTAAGATCAACAAAATTTCTAATCCCAAGGTTCCGCCTATTCGACTATTTTCCGTGTTAGGGCATCTTAGCTTGAATTTCAGTAAGCTTACGTCGCAAAAAGCTTTTATTCGCATACACAAATCATACTGATAGGCACTTCACCATCCACGCCCGACCAATATCCTCAAACTCGAGCTCGAGCTCAAGGCGTCATATACCGCGCATACCCAGGCGGCAGAACATCCGTCAGCCCCATCGCCCATGCGCTCTGCTCATGATCCCGCAACCACACCATCTCCCTCTGCATATCCTCCAACACCCTCCTCCTCTCCTCCTCCTCCTCCCTGCCCTCCCAATCCCAATCCCCATCGCCCACACCACGCCCCTCCTCCTCCTCCGAGCTCGAGGCGATCCCGCCATACGCCTCTCCGTGCCCGTGCCCAGAATCCGACGCAATCCCGCCATACGCCTCCCGGGAAGTGCGCTGCGCCTCCTGCTTCTGCTCCTGCTCCTGCTGCGCTCCGACCTCGTCGATCTGGCCTTGCAGCATCTTGATGCGGTCCGCGAGCTGTTTCTGCCGGCGTGTGCGTAGAGGGGCGGGGGAGACGGGCGAGCGGGGGGTGATCACTGTTGTTATGGTGCGTGTGGCGGAGGCGGAGGCGGCGCGGAAGGCTTTGGCTGATACCGTGGTGGTGGTGGAAGGGCGTGGGCCTTTGGGAGATGGCACGATGTGGCCTGAGCCGAGTGGGCGAGGCATGGGGCTGGCGATCCCTCGTTCGACGTCCAGGCGGGTTGGATCGTATTCCTGTCCGTGGCCAGTGGAGGTGGTCGGTTGGGTGTCATCTGAGGCATGCGATTCGGATGTGGGAGGTCCTGGTACCCCTAAAGAAGGCATGTCCCGCCGCGGCTGCACCATCAAGTCCCTATGGAAGGTCAACCGTCGTTTGGCGGTTCTGCGACGTCGAGCGAGCATGACGAAGAGAATGGCGAGGAGGGCGAGGAGGAGCAGGCCGCCGATGACGCCGCCCACGATGGCGGGGGTGTTCCTATTGCGGGCGAGCTTGGTGAGTCCGCGCGGAGTCCTGGGGAAATGTTAGATATGTGTGGTAAATGGGTGAGTAGAGGAAAAGAGAAGAGACGCACTTGGGTATGGAAGACGCGCTTGGGTGGGAGGGGTCGGAAGTGCTGTAGGAGCCAAAAGCTCAGAATCGAAAGTATGGAGAGGGTAAAACAGAAGATTACTTACTGAGGTGGGGTCGAGGTCGGGGTATTTAGTGATGCTGACGACGATGAGGTATTAGGAACTGAGGTTTTGGGTCTAAAAAGTATAGTTCAGTCTTATCCTCCTCGCGCTGGTGAAGAGGTACGTACGGTGTTGCGCTAGAAGCTGGAGTTACTACGGATGCGGATGCCGACGCCGAAGTTGAAGCTGGGACTGAAGCAGTGTCTAGTCCAATCGCCGATATCTGTTTGCTTGTACCAACGACAGTGGTTCGCGGACATCTAGGTTTTGGAAGTAAGTGCGTAAAAAGGAAGGAGGTAAAGGGAATCGCTCACCCTGTTACTGCTCTCAGGGTGTACTGCCTGGATAACAAAAACCAGTCAGAAAGGACGTTCAGAAATATGGAATGGAAGCAGTATGACGCACCCTTGAGCTGGAAATGTAACCGAAGCAGTCCCATAATCATCCTCTTCACCCATCTCGACGTTCGCGAGCGCCAGTCCAACGTCTGCATTCCCTTGCACGAAATGGAGGTCAAATGTCATGGTGTCGGGATCCGTATCGTCTCGGGTCCAGAGGACGAGCGTAGGTGTACCGACGAGCGTTTGTGGCTGAAGCGTAATCCCGAGCGACGCGACATATGAAAAAAGAACCGAAAGGTTCAGAAAACTGAAGGAGGAGCACAAAAACAGATAGTTGGTTCTCGAAAGGATGGCAGATATGTAAATCGGATGATATCACTCACAAAAGGAGGCACTTCATCACTCCTGCACCAGGCTGGAGAATGACGATGTGAACGTGCGAGACGCCAACCGACAGCCGCACCAGGCGTTGAAGGTGTTTTTGCGAGCGTCAAACGACCCCAGCGTCCTGCGTTGGTGGTCGTAGTGAGAGGGTGGTCCGCCAGCGCTCAACGTTTCGTGTTCGGTCCAGGTTCATCGGAGATCGGAAAACTGTGGTCTGATGGTTGTCAGCTGATGATGGCGGGTCCGTCCAAGCATAGCCACGAAGAGGATCGGCGGAGGACGTTCTGGAGGAGTGGGTCCGTTGACGAGACGAATGATTAGCGGACTGTTTTGGTGGTTGAGAAGGAGTAGCAGCCGTAGATCGACAGCACGTTGCAAAGGAAGTTCTGTAGCCGGCGGCAAACGCTACGGCGGCCCGCCATCATGATCAACCGTCAGCCTACCAAACAGTCGCCATAACCCGAACTCAACCCGATCTTCGAACGCCATGAAGGAGAAAATCGAACATTCGCTGTTCCAGGAGGGTACGTAGACTCCATTTATCGTTTTGATATCGCCGTTCCTTCACCTCCTGCCTTATCTTCTGAACAACTTCTGAATGATACAGAACATCAGTTGACCTCTTACTGCGGAAATTGGATGGTGTTCACATACGGTCCTCATTCACCGTTGAATCTGATAACAAACGATGTGAAGGAAATACCCTTCTAAGGTTCGAGAAATCGTATAAATTCCTCGGACTCCTGCTTATCCCCCAAACCTTCTTCCTTCATTCCAGCTGCTTCACGTTGAGAAAATGAATAGAGGGTTTGGTCAAGGTACATCCCATCCCCAGACACCTGACCCATTAGCCTTACGACCTTGATGCAGGACGATCTTTCGTGGCGGGGTTCACTCGGAGGACACAGGGACGAAACTTGAAGTCTATCGTATCATCAGGTAATGCCCATTCACCTGCTCCCTGTATGACGTCTCTGATTTATCATCCCAGTTTCTGCCGTGTGCTGGGCTTGGTGTATTTTCTCGTACGCGTCACCTCTCCTATGATCTGTCAAGCTGTTTATTTAACTCCCAATTATAGCGCTGTATGCTCCGCTGGCTCTTATATTTCGTATCACTGACTGGATGCAATCTCCAAGGTCTCCTTCTTCCGGAATGCCAGCGATTACCAAGGCAAGTGTACTATGGTTCCATCCTGTTCCAACTTCGCTAACGGTACTGTTGTCCTCCAGGTCGTGGCGAATTTGCTGAAGGACGTAAACTAGCCCAACTATCGACAGTGTTGGGGGCGCTATACATCCTTCTCCTTGCAATTCTGGTCAGTTTCAACTGTCGTGGGGCAATCCACATTGTTTAGACTTCTTTCTTTCAGTCCTTGGGACTGTATGCCACTTACTCGGTAAATTACACCGTGATTGTCATCCAACATTCAACGCTTATAAATTCAAACACACAGCATAAGCGAACACTTGTCCACACCTACGCACACCTATCAGTTGTCGGTGCTGTAATCATGACCGCGGCTGGGATCCTGAACATCAGCTACTTTTTCGAGCTTAAGGTATGTCATAACTAGACCCCATAAACCTTTGTTGACTTCCTACCTCTAGAACGAAATTTTAGCCGCGTGCGACAGCTTCAGTTTCGATGATAAAATCTTTTATCTTTTCATCGTGAGTAACGGTCTATGCACACCAGACGATCAATAGCTGACCTCCGAGTAGGGCAGCGCTGTGGGTCCCATTTCTACCAATTTGAATGTAAACTTCGGGTTCGACAAAAATCAAGTATTGTCGCAGCAATGTAAGTATCCCAATATTTATGGGAGTTGCGCCTAATTTTACTCTTACAACGGTAGGGTGCGCTAGAGAATGGAGCCGAATCGCAACTGGAAATGTCGTTATTTTCATCGTTACCTCGCGTACGTCGAAACTCATCTATATGGTCTGCTTTCCTTTACACTAACTAATACAATGCCCTTCTCAACAGTCACGGCGAGCTGTCTCTCGATCCTCGTATTCTTATACAAACGACAGCTTCTCAACGGATCCTATGCGCCGAAAGCCTTAGAACTTGCGGGCCATCCCCCGGTACCACAGCATTACACTCAGCATTATGCTACCAATATCGCAGATAGATCCGACGTTGACCCGAACTATGGGACTCCAGGTGGTCTATTCCCTGGATACAACCCCCATGAGTTGCCGGCGAATACAGGCAACGAGGATTTTGGTGATCAGAAACGCCAGATCGTTTAAGTTTTAACGAGAAGGAAGAACTACACTCCAGAAGCGAGCTCGAAGGCGTTCGCACTCATCGAGTCATTTTTCGATTATGTTTCATTCGCTAGGTGGACTTTCAAGGACATTGTATATACGCGGACTCTTTTTTGTACTTGTAGATTCGGATTTACTCCTTCTTGTTTCATCGTTACCTCAAAGGCCTGTCTGGAGGCGTAGCTTCTGACTGCATGGCTCCATAACCCCAGAATCACTTCTAAGTTCTCATGTCAGAATGAGTTTTACAGAACAAATATCACCAAGTTCCCGCAACTAACCACCGTTATTGACTCGTGATAAACTGCGCTCGAGTTGCACCAGCCGCTGCTATACTCGAACGTCACCGGGGCGTTTAATCTAACCCGCTTGGTGCTCAAGCATATGGCGAAAGTCTAGCCTGAGCGCGGGGGGACAGAGTATTTACCGTAGATTAAGATTGGGACCACGGTAATCTCCATGTAGACAACGATTATTGAACAAATTACCATCAGAAAAACATTTAACGACAGTATAATAATGTATTAGAAGCTAGACAGGGTTACTAAACGATGATATGAGTTGAAGAGACGGCTAAAAAAATCTGAAAAAGTGTTCGATGCTCGAACCCGGGAATGAAAACGTGACTAGATTCTGAGTTCAAACATACCAAAAACCACTTCACTTTTCACGGCGATTTCCCCCATGACGGAAACGACACCGGCTGCCGGGGGCATGCATTGAAGCTGTGGCGCATTATCATAGCAGTTCTGGCAATTATGTTTACAGCTAAGGGCCGCTGAACCGTCCAATGGCACCCAAGAAGATTGAAAGATGTCTGGACTCTCAACCACGGACTGGGGAACTTGGATGACTTCTTGCTGTCGATCTTCTTTACCGGGCTGTTCTAGAAAGACGTTACCAGGCTGGAGACTGCACACGTCAGGACCCAGTGCGACACCTAAGACGTCGATACCTCTCTCGCTAATAATTTCTCTAAAATCATTTAAGAAATCATTGGGAGGAGGGGGAGGAAGCTTGGAACCGTCATTGGTGGAACGGTGCTCAAAGTGTTCACCGGTGCTGAACCAGCGCTCTGGTGCCATACCGTCCAAGTCCGTGGATGGTTGGCTCGTGTCTCCAGTCGTGACCATCCGCTCGCCGTTCTTCAGAGCGTAGTGGCGATGAACCAGAAAAACGGCGTACGGCGTTCCTTGGAAGAGCTTCACGAGGTCCGGATCGGAGAAGAACTGGTCGCGCGTGATGGGACCGCCCGGGGACCTGTCGAGCTGCTCGTCGAAAACCTGGTCGGCCTGTGCAATGTTGCGAATGGCGTTGTAGTTCCTAATACTGAACGTCTGGTCGCACACCATAGTAACAGTGGGAGGGGTGGGTTTGGGGTCCCAAGAAGATTCGTACACTAGGTCCTTAGGCTTGTCTGAATTGGAAGACGGGACGTTAGCCGAAATAAATTGCTCGCGAGCGCCAGCGCCTGCTGCCTGTGAAAAAGGTGCCAGGCCAAATGTGGGATCGTAGCACACTCCCAAGGCTTTGACCCCATAACGTTTAAGGATGCAGTTGAATTCAGGAAAGAATTTGTCGGAGGAAGGGGATTGAAGGGTAGTTGGGTCGACTGAGAGCCTGTATTCGAATGCCTTACCGTCACTCAACCAATGGTCAGCGACAATATTAAGCGACTGGTCCTTCGACGGAGTTGTGCTGTTGCCAATCGAGACGATGCGCTCCCCGGTTCGCAGCCGGTAGTGACGGTGAACGAGGCAAACTCGGAAGTTTTCGTTTCCCTGCCTGCTGAATAGCTTTGAAAGGTCGAGGAAAAGAGCGTTGCGATTCTCGCCGACTTGATCCTTGAAATTTTGGGTGGCGGTAGCAATGAGGGGGAGGGTATTGTAGGCGACGGGATCGATGGTAGTATTGGTGTTAGTGGTAGTAGTAGGAGTAGTGGTAGCAGTGTTATTGTTGGTGACGGGATCCATGATGCCGAAAAAAATCAATAAGAGATTTATGTGCGTCTTCCCTGAATTTCAAGACGAGGTCAACAGTCGTTTTATAAGGTCCTGAGCTGGCGTCGGGAACACGGAGGATCCATTTTTTCGACCCGTGAAATCAAAGTTCTGGTAAGTGTTCAACGGAACTACCATAAAACATGCCTGGGGGTTATGTCAGTATAGGGCGTTGAGCATCCAAGAAGGGTATGTGAATCTTTCGTGGTGAACGATTGGTGGAAATTTTCTCTGTTTGCGTGATATCGATGATCGGATGAAAGATGTAAGCTGCTTTCATCAATGACAAGAACATTCAGACATACGTGTCGACTTGAGGCTGGGCGTCTGTTCAATGTTGTGTTGTTTCAACTGCGTAAATGCGAGGTGAAACGGCGCGTGTCTCATGGCGATCTCTTTGGTCCTGTCATTGCTGTGAAGAACTACATATTTATGCACATATGTGATGCAAACGATGACAGCGGATCTTCGTACACCTTTGGCAGCAGTTGCGGAACCAACTAGGCCGGGTTCTTCGAACCAAAAGAACCCCTCCAAGAGGCATTTTGACACCCGCTCCCTTCCCCCTTATGTCCCGATTAGGACAGTGATATCGTACAGAGATCGCCAGGTGTATCCCACAGAGATGCTAGAGTAAAAAGTGTAATCTTAGAACGAGGGTTTGGGGATTATTCCCTTGAACTCAGAAGGAGCACAGTAATAGAATCTAATGATTGAATTTATCGTACATGCCGACATATTGAGCGCAGGGCAGATCTGGGGGCAACTAGACTCTATTGCACGGTGCTCCCGAGAGCGCTCTGACGAGGTTCATGAGGCTCGCCGCTCTCGAGCCCGGCTGTCCTCCTGTCTATCGTTGCATAGCACTCCTGCCGCCTGCGCGCGCCCAAAATTGACACATGACCCCTCCCACCGCTCCTCTATCCGCCAATCCATCACTTTTGTCGAAAGCGCTCTCTCTAGAGCGCCATGATTCGCCTCGTTAGGCCTTCGAGGCCGCCTGCCCATCCACCTCTTTTCGTCGCATGGAACCCTTGATAGCGCCCGACTCCACTGCCCTCGACTCCACTGGTCGTGTCAAGCGATATTAATCCGAACACTGCCACGCAGCCCTCACGAGCACTCGATGGAAAAAAATAAGGCATGTATAGGAGACGTTGTGCAAGGAGAGGAGTGGTGGAGGACGTTGCGTCAGGGTGGCGGAGAGAACGAGCTTGTGGTTTCGAAACATGAGTTGGGGAGGGCGCTTCGAGAATACTCGTGGTCGTTGCTGTGTGTGCGGATTTGCGCCTATCATGCTAGCCACACTGTCTTCATTCCGGAAGGTCACAACCAATGCAATCCATCCCTCAGCTCTGTCAAACAGTAGCACAATTTGACTCGGTTTCTTATGGCGTGATTGTTCACCTCCACTCCCTGAACTGACAGTCCACCAACAGCCAGTTGCACGATCATTACGCCACCCCCAGTGTTTCCGTCTTCTTCCCATCCTCTACGGAGAAGAAGGACGAGCCTGGCGAGTAGAGGCAGGAGGACCCTCCCCTTCTCTCCACATCCACACACGCCTATGCGGCCGCGGCTTGTAGCGACTTTGATCTTGCCACCGGGCATAGCTGGCATCTCTGTGCAGATGGCGCAGGCGGCCGAAAGGTGGGGTGAATCGGTGGACGTCGGGTTAATGCGGACACCATAGTGAGCAGATGGACGTGGTGGGTGTGGAGCTGTTGAGATGGAGGGCCAGGGAATTGCGTTGTTTGGCCTGAGAGTGGGTAAGACACAGACAAAAGCATCTGATATCGGCGCAGGATTCGCTGGAGTACCAGGCAGTTTTGCTGGTGATAGCCTGCGTGGACGAGTGGTCTGGCAAGATCACAATTTTAGAGCTCGGCGCATGCGTATGGCAAGATGGTGAAGGAGACTGCTGCGTCACGAAGCCGCTGGCGAACCTTCTCAGAGCCTTCTCGTGCGTGTCTGATTCCTTCTTGGACTCCTCAACAGAGCACCATAGCTCTATCTACTCATTTTCGCCTCCTTCTTATTCTCTATCATCCTCCAAATAGAAATCCGAGTTGGTCCCATCCACGTAACGCACGGAGCGAGTACCTAGCGCCCGAGGAGATCGTGAACTTGCAATATCGTTATAGAGAGCTGTGGTCGTATAAACCCAGCAGCACCTGTTCCCAGCAGTCGGATAACCAGAAACAATGCACTACTAGGAGTGAGATGTCGAGGGAAGTTGTTGAAATTATTGAGCAGTTGAGAGCGAGAATTTCAGGAGCCGGGTTAGGACACCTCGGTTGTGAAGTGTTACGAGGTTGATAATCGGCAGTTAAGGAAAGGGATCTCATCGCATAGGCGTCGGTTGGAGGACAGAAACTGCATGTCTATAGTGCTCGGAACGAAGGTAAATGTCTCGAACCAACATTCAATCAACAGACGAGAAAGTTCCCACGGACAAATTGTAAATGAAATAGACATAGAAATTCAACAACAATGTGTGTCTTGCTCTCAGGCCTGAGAGGTCAATTGAAACGAAAAGGGAAAAATGTAAGCTTTCTTCTGATATAATTTTTATTGTATATTGTCCGTCTAGATAATAAAAGTCAGACGAAACCTGGATTGTCGCTCTCGGAACTTGCTCTCAACCAGGAGAAACAACCGCACTTCCCCTTCAAGCAGGGAAACGACTCAACAATTTTTGTTGGAGAACTTCTCGAATCTTTTTTTGGAATCCTTAACCCACACCGAGGTTTATGTTCAAGGAACACTTGTTTACATTATTTATCAATCATTGTTATCGTGAAGATTTGAAGGGTACGAAGTTACATGGCAGTTTGGTCTACTTCGCAGATGTAGACTGGGCTTGCAGACTGCTGCTTTGCACGGCAAAATTTGTCCCCAGTCAGCTTTGGATTTTTTTCTCTCCTAACAATTAATGTACACTGTTATATCTATGTTTCTCAGTCCATTTAATCAGTGAATGTGAAGTGTATTGAACGCGACAATACAGGTACAGTGTTCGACGGGCAGCTCTCGCCCGTACCTCTTCACTATCGTTTTACTAGGGCGGAAGATCAGTATAACCTAAAATGTCCGAAGTTAGGGTGGAGGACAGACGTACCAAAAAGCCACGCACGGCGGGGTGATCGACTACACAGTCGTCGCCTCCGCCCTTCCTTCGTTGGTCGTTATTTGACTGCCTTGTCGTTTTTTCGCAAGATATTTGGTGTTGAGTGGAGGTGGGAGTGGTGTCGTAGGGAGGCTACATACGAATCCTTAGAGAGAAGGTCACCCCCGGCACCAACGTTCGGAAGGATGGAACGGGCTTACGCCACTCGTCGTTTGCTCAGAAGTCTACCCCCTACGAGCTACGCCGCCACGGTCAACATTAGCTCCGTTGAGGCTCGACGCTCTACCCGATCTTAGCAGCTCGGTAACCTCGAAGCACCCAATGATGTTTCTGTAATGAACACATCAAAAAAAGCTCTGCCGCGGCGGCTTGGATACTAGCACGACGAGATAATGGCAAAAACTTACCTAGGAGGGAGTTTGGGCCGTGAACGTGCTGCCATCGCTTCGCGTCGCGGCAGCAATCGCACCTGCCTTCTATTGATCTTGTCATCTTCGTCTCGCCGCCGCTCTCGTGCTGGCCGCGCTCAGCCTAACAGCGGTGTTGGCTTCGTGGCGTTTACCAATCGAGGTTGGGGACGAGGTGACGAGGTGACGATGGCAGCAGATGTGGAATGGGGTGGTTGACCACAGGCCGTAGGCGAGAAGGATGGTTCGGCAGACGCGAGAGTGGCAAGCAACGAATTATTTGTCACCCCGATGTCTCCGAGAAGCAACAGCACAAACTGTTGCTTCGCCACCAGTTGTCTTGTCCAATCCCACACAAGAAGCAGCAGTCGTCGTGCTGCTGTTTCTCCTGCTGGTTGAGCGGATCCGACCCCGAGAGAGCGTGCAAGGCGGATGCGAGGAGGTGATGGGGTTGCTTTGAAGTAAGTGGTAAGTAATGAGTGCTGGGATAAAGAAATAAGCAACACGAGTCATGTTTCAACTCTGTTCTCCACATACCAGGACATTGACCTCCAGGTTCTCCCCTCACTGAATCTCAGCTGTTATCCCCATCCCATGTTCTTCCACTGCCGGCCCACATGCCTTGAAATGGCGAGAGCGAGGGGCACGCGGCGACGGGTCGGGTTTGCTCAGGTCGTAGATTGACAATACTGCGGGCTGTTGCCCGCGATGCACGAGATGTTTTGCATAGCGTTGTACGAGGACCACAGACATGAGAGTTAAGGTCAGGTTTGGTAAGTGCTGAGCGCTGAGCTGGGAAGGATGCGGTAAGCGGGCGATGAGGTCAGCATCCGAGAAAGGGCGGCAGGACAAAGCCTCCCGTTGGGAGGCTTTGTCGTGGTATCTGTGATGGATTGAAATCTATTTTTGGATGTGGCGGTATTGCGGGAGATGAGCATTTTGGGGTGTTTAATCGGTTCCTTTAACCCGACCTAACAGGGCAATGATCCTGAGATAAAGTGCTGCCAAAGGTGTCTTCGTACCTGTGTTTACCTGAAAGGTTGTGAGTGTTCCATTCTTCTTTCTAATCGATAGGATGGATGCCAAAGCTGGCAAAAAAGGAGCCTAGCGAATGGTAAACGACGGAATAGTCACAATTGTAAGTATTTCGTTGCATCCTACAGCTGGTGATAAGCCGGGAACCTGTCAAGAGCGATGCGCTGATACGTGATTATGTGAGACATGCTCGCCGCAAATTGCCGTGGCCAGTTGGAAGACTATCTGTCCAAGGTCAGACAAGCAGATACGCAATGTAGTCCGCTTCATTGGAGGTAGCATACCTGAAGCGATAGCAATCTTTTCAGGATACCTGGATCCGGTACAATGGAATATTAAGTGATTTTGTTATGCCTCGAGGCGCCATGTGCTATCGAAATCGAAACGAGGGGTCCAGATGCTGGGTTCATCACAAGCCTCATTTCTCGCAGGTTTTTATAATGTTCCCCACTTAGCGATTAATTTAGAGAGCCAGCCTCGTATCAGAAGACCTGAGTAATTGAAAGGCCAAGAACTTTCATCAAAGAGGTTCGTCCATGACTCCAGGCTTCCAGCTGAGAACGGCGGTGATCTTTCGTCTGCCATCCATTAGCAATTCTAACTGCAAGAGACTATCGTGGATGTGACGTCCAATTTTTGCCTGCCTTTGCTCTAAAACCTGGGTACCTGAGTCCGGTTATCCGAAGTTCATTTCGCGGGGCATTTCATCTGCCTTGGTTTCCAGATTCGTTGTGGAATAGGCTGAAAGGTGGAACTCTTGATTGTACCCGGTAACCCGAAATATTCACACTGTCAGAATAAGTCGAGTATTATGATATATAAACCGAAATGTCTCTCGGCAAAAGTTAGGTCCCCTCGATAATCGTTACTAAAAGAACAACTTACTGCCTATTCGCTCTCAATTCCTCTTTAACAATGTCCAAATTTGATGTTACATCTTACAACAACTTCTACCCCATTGCGGCTGCCAATGCACGCTTCGAGAAGCAGCTCTCATACTCTGGAATCACTCGTGCCGAATTTTTCTCCGAGCTTTCGGAACTATTTTTGGAAGGCGTGTATGCAGGCCAATACGCTCCTTGCCTCATCCATCGTCATTATTGTCTTGACGAAGGGGAGCGCATGGTGACCAATTCCAACAGCACTCGCCCTACCAGGGATACATCTCTCAATATCGTTGCAGAACGCTGGCTGAAGACCGGCGAGGAAGTCGAATTTAGGTTTACCAATAATCCTGCCTCGCTTGCTCCCCCGCCTTCGATCGCTTTCATGGCCACGTTCAAGTCGATTGTTGAAGAAAACGGAATTGATGTCTTAGGGGTCTGCTATGCTCCAACCCCCAATGAACTGGCACCAGGTTTCGTGTATTCGGAAACAGTCGGCCGAGGTGATCGAGAGCAAGTTCTCAATGTCGTACACCAATCTTCCCTGCAAGGAAAGAAGACATACCAAACATCATGGATCCCCACTTTCAATCCGCAGGATCAGTCTTTTACGATGTCATGCACTCATAATTGCATTGGATGTCTCGACGATCAGGATAATATCGGGCAGAATTTTGAGATCCAAAGGGGAGCAAAGTTTGAAACGTTTTAAATACAGTTACTCAAATACCTTGCGGGTCTTTAGTTGGTTAGATTAATTCGAGCAGCGTGTTCCCTATTCCACTTCCGATCAAGATACTTTCTTCGTCCAATCGCACCGGGAAGGCATTCAATTTCCTCGTACCTCATTCTAGAGCTTCCCCATTTGCCTTAGTCACGGGCAATTCTCCGCGGTGCATCTGCAACGGGTTGACATTCCTCACACATGCTTCAGATTCACCCCTTCTTTAGGACGCAAAATTTACCTACATATCGTCCTCGGTTTCCTCGTTCCAACTCTCGTAGACTCTGAATTAATACTTCCAGTTTTCCACATAGTAAGGGGAAAGCCGTTTATATAGAATGTCGTAATATCGCGCACAAGCGGCAGAAGGAGCAAATGTATGCCGACTAAATGACTTTATGTAGGTCTACTGTATGCTGGGAGAAAAATCGGACAAAGGGTTTGAGATTGGCATGATCTGAATGATTGCGTATATTCTATAGTACTACTGTCCTAAACCGAGCAGTCACCATTTTTAGGCGTTAATTTGTTCCTCTACTATTTCACCTTTGGTTGATGATTGGCAAGATCTCAAACGCGGTGTTCCAATGACTGTAGGAACCGTTAAACTTATCGTACGGCTTTCCCTCCCATTCCGTGGAACGTCTCGTCTCTGACCTACATTCCATTTACTAAATTAATCCACATATG
Source organism: Galerina marginata (assembly GCA_023014335.1). NCBI lineage: Eukaryota > Fungi > Basidiomycota > Agaricomycetes > Agaricales > Galerinaceae > Galerina > Galerina marginata. The sequence goes on from JAECYW010000004.1 coordinate 119,140, forward strand.
GGCTGCAGAGCTTACCTCGTTCAATATCTCTAGTGGATTCTTGACGTATCCTTCGATAGAGGATAACGAGCAGCAAGGTAAAACTCTGCCACGCTTTCTGATTAAGTTTAACAAGAAAAATCCCTTCAATGACTTACGCAGAGCGACATAATAATGAGCACGGGAAGAATCGTGAATAGGTCTGCAATTTGAGATAAAGCTTTGAACATCACTCGTTCATTTGGAATTACGAACCTATGGTTGCTCCTAAAAATCGTTAATGGGTCAGAAGCGGTACTCACGAGGTCAATAAAAAATCTACCAAATCCAACGGGAGCCCCTGGGAGGTTTGCACGAACAGACGTGAACGCGAATAGAGCGCCAACAGGAACCACGAACATCTCCGCATAAATTGTGTGGGGTTTACGGTAGACAATAGTGGCAGCACAAATTGTCAAAAACGCCGTGGCAGTAAGCCCTAGATAGTGTGAAATGAATAGGTCTTTATCAAAGCCGAATGCAACTTACAATTTGTGACGGCGACCATCACTACAAACATCTTGGTGGCCGTGGACCTCTCAATTTTGAGGTAAAATTGCAAGTTCTGTTGAGCGCGGTTGTAGCTAACGATAGTATACAGGAGTGATATTTTGAAGTTCCTGCCCAAGGGATGTCAGCGCTTTTGTCCGGGTTTTTCCAACTCAGGTGCTTACACTGCAATGCCGAAGGAGTCGGAAACCTTCAACGCTGTTATAGCACCTGTCCCAACGTTCTGGGTATAAAAGGAGAATGGCGCAACGTAGCTGGTAGAAGAGTAAGCCATTAGCGACTCTATATACTGCAGCAATTTAAGCTTACACGTCGAAGGGATAACTTTGGAAGGTCGACTGTTGTGCGATTTGCTTCACTCTTACGTATTGTTTTGAGGAAATAAGTTTTGTCACCGTTCGGAAGGAAGGAAACTGGGGGTTTAAGCCTAAACAGATTTCTGTACCATTCAGTCGAAATGTAGCCTGATCCTGTAGTTGCGAACTCCATGAGGGACTGCTGCTGTCGAGGAGCATCCTAGATAGGTAGATGTCGGTTACGATGGAATCGTTTCTCGAACAATCCAAGGAGGTCAGTTCTGGATACCAGTTCATAACTATCGTTCTCGCTAGTGGATCTACTGAAATAGCCTCCGCTGTGAGACTGACCTATATCACGGCCAAAGCGAGTCAGCCCCAAGTTATTGGTTGATTAAAGAACATACATCTGGGGTGAACACATCAAAACTGCTTATGATAGGCGCTTGAAATTGTAGAGGTTCAACTCTCATATATGATGCAGAGATCAAGAAGGCAACAAGACATGTTGCGACGAGCGCGATCCAGTAAATTGAGAACTTTATAAAATCCCGTCTAACCTGACTTTGATTGTTGTTAGCGACCTTGAAAGCGCTCGATAAAGAGACGGAAGATGAGTTGGAAGTCATGGAGGTAGGGCAACAAGATTAGCCAGCCTATGGTCCGTCGGTGAACAGGATCGCTCTCCAGCGTTTTCCATTAGAACGCACCCTCCTAAATTATTTAACTGTATTGATTGAACGTAATGTTGCAGGCAGTGTCAAATGTCATCGCTTTTCGCGATTGGGGCTACGATGGTAAACCTACATCAAACTGACACACGGTTCGGAGCATCGTAACTTTGTTTCTTATTCTCTACACGAGGACTTCATAATCGGGCTAGTTACTACCATGTGATCGCTACAAAGAGAAACTAGGCACAATCGAACTAAATCAGGAAAAAAATAGAAAACACGACGAAATGAGTGAGGCACAAGTAAAACTGCCGTTTTTCGGAGGAAGCGTCATTGGTCGCGCCTAGAGTGAACTGGAGATCTGGTATAGCAAATCCATTAAATTGAAAATTACTACCATTTGTTCCATCAGGCGCATCTGATGAGGGACCAGAGAATACCAAGGTAAGAGTGTGGTTCATGCGGGATTCGTACCCCGGAGGAGTGACTGCAAACGGAGGGAATTGGACGGGATAACAAACTGGAAGCGTTAGATTCCCCGGTCCCGAATATGTGTCTATAGTAGAAGTCGTGTTAAAGCCATCGGCGAGCACCCAGAAGGCGCCGCCTATCGAAGAGGTACCGGTGTGTACCATAATGCTCGGACCTACATGAGAGAATGTATGTTAATAGCGGCAAAAAAATGGGGCTGCAATTTACCTGTATAATTATACGAAACCGTCGCATTGATGCTGTCCGTGATATGCCACGATTTGCTTGTAGTACAGTTGACCTCAGTACTGGAAACATTCCATGCCTGAGGAGGGTCGTACACGATAGCAACGTCGCTGCTCAGGATCGGAGTAGCAGATGGAATAAGACCGGTAGTCGCTGAGGGAAATGCCGATGCCGTAGTTCCTAAGGCATCAACGCATTCCACGACATTATTTGATCCGTGAGTGAAGCACGCAGTTCCAATAGCTGGGACGACAATTATCAATATCATTAAAGAATTTGAAAGCCTAAAACTGTACGCACGGCAGCAGAATCCACCGATCCCAACTACTTCGTCGCATCTAACTGAAAATTACATATTCAGTCCTATGATTTCGATGGGATGTGGAAGCAATATACTCACAGAGGTACGGGTCGGCGCATGGGTCCCGATCGAAACCAGAAACATAATTCTCTCCAGTGTTTACACAGATTGGTATTCCGCGGCGATAATTGCATTTAAGGCTGTTGTCCGTTGACTATTAACCTTGCTTTTCCGTCTCTAATAAAAACTTACCCAGGCGCGCAGCAGGATGGCGTAGGACCGCACGGAAGAGTATTAGCGCTGCAGTTTACCTTCCGGCTTTGAGCGTACTGGAATGGTAATTCTGATGGAGGGCGACTTACTGTTACAGAAAATACTGCCCCGTACTCTGGCGGTTCATGGGCGCGTGCAAGCAAAAATGTGCTCAGGAAGAGTAGTGGAATTAATGCAACGGCGACCATCATACGATTAGAAGGTGGACGGAATGGAAAGTTTCAATCAAATTTTATTATGCAATTACTTTATGAGATGCGGAAGATTCATGACGTGGGGGATTAAAGCTAGGCCAAGAAGAGGGTGCATCTGAAATCTATCAACGGCCCTCAGAACGTAACAGAAAGTCATTTATTGCCCCTGGTTGTGCCAAGTCGTCGATACCTTCAGCGATTAATCCGTATCGTCGTAGAGGTTGACTAGAGAACGTTGGCTATCCGATAAAGTTTCATTTGCGCCATCCCCTCGTGAAGGCACGTCCTCTGATTGGGTGGATTGGTACACGAGTACACCTCAAGGCCGACTCATTTACTATACTCTTCCATTCACGCAATACATTTGAAGGTGCTTCTCACGATTGGCCTGTGAAATATAATTGGCTGACGTCGCGGCGTCGCCATGCCTAGACCTTTCCTATAATCTCGCCCATTTCGTTATCGAAACTTGTGTGATGCTGCCTCGAGCCCGAAGGTTGCACTAAATATGAAATTGAATCGCTTTGGTAAGAAGTCGGAAAGAAACACTCAAATTTCTTTTAAATTTGGCATGGCTCAAAATTGGTCCACCTCAGGCTGTCTCCCCTGAGTCGCCTCACAGGTCGCGCGCTAAGCGTCCGGTCCGGGGCAGAAGGATTGTTGATTTGTCCTTGTTTACATTTGGGGGCTTTGACTTTCCAGGCAGACTGGTCGGAGATTTCGTCCAACCAGGCTCCCACTTCAACAATCAGCGCCCCATTTTTCGTGCAATGCCTAGGTACAAACGTGAGGCTTATAACGTACGCACCTCTTAGCCCATCTATTAGCCGCTCGTTTCTGATCTTCCACAGCGCACATGTCTGAGGACATGCGAAGAGCAAGACAGCAGATGCCAGAAACTTGAACTTACCCATGGACGTCGATAGCCCGGAGGAACGAAGTACGTCCACTCGCAACCGCATTTCCTGCACTCACATACACAATTCCGTTTTCTGCCGCAGTCCATTGCCCACCGATGAAGTCGTCCATTAGCGGTGACATCGCCAGCCCCTCGAACCCTTGTACAGCACATGAGGGAGAGAGCAGCGGATATTGTAGCAGCCTTTAGAGGGCAGATGAGCGACGGGCTGGTTGGACCACGTTTCATTAGACGCTGGCTGAGTAGCAGTGGACACGTGGACGACTTACGGTTGAGGGGGTCAATTGGGTTCCGATTCACTGGGGGACGAATCGTCGTTCTGCCGGGAAAGCGTACATGAAATATGTTGGGCGGATTTATTGGCTCGTCTTCATCGTAATACGTGAGTCTTTTCTCCTTCTCTTGCCCCCTCACGGCCTTGATTCGTCTAAGACCAATAGGTAACTGCTGGACGAAACACTTTATCGGGCAATCGTTCTCATAAGTTTCCCACAGGTATGTTGCTTGAACTGTTCCTCACGCAAGTTCAAGTGTGTAAAATTCACATCCTATGGCACCGATAAAGCTGACTTATCTCTCCTTGTGCAGTTCCACGATGACGTTTCGAAAATTACACGTAAGTATATTGGGGCTACAATCAGTCTCGTCTTTTGTGCTATAATGACTCCTCCCATAGGACGATCGAACCCGTTCGCTCTATTTTGAGCTGAATATTCCATACCTGTAAGTCTACGGCCCAATTCCTTGTTTATAGAACTGAAGACGCTTTTTAGTATTTACACCAGCGCCGAGAAAAAATGACAAGAACGAAGATTACAATTACGCCGTCGACTCGCCGCCTTTGTTGACGAAGGTGTGTATACTCTGAAGGGAAAATGGCGATAGGATCTAGTTTTCTTATTTCTGCGAGTTTGATTTAAAGATTTTTGTTTTGTCTTCGTCCTCTGTATCTGATCTGATTTCACCAGGACGCCCAAATAAGTTCGAGGACCTCGACACACATCCTTCTTCCAGTTGGACTCCGCTTCTCGGTTTTCGGCGCATGATAGCCTCTTGTACGTTTTTCCGACCAGTTCGTTCAATCTCATGTTTCTCATTCATTCATCTTCGCCCTTGGTAGACGCCCAGAAATGTCTGGCATCTATTGTACTTATCGCCCTCATCGCGATATTTTTCCAAAATAAATTCGTAAGAGGTAACTGCGTTTTGGGATCAGTTGACATCACGTTCGACATTCTGACATTTCAGTTAGCGTTCAGGACGATGACCAGGAAGGCTCATTAGACCCGATCTTTTCAAGTCGCGCCCTAGCCACAGTTGGGCCCTGACTTCGCCGGCTCGATTCTTAGTCTTCGGCGTACCGTATGTTTAATCCGCCTTTTCGTCTGGTCCCTTTTTTTCTATTCGAGTCCTGCGTCTCAAGATCACCGGCCCCTACTTATGTTTTCAGGGTGTATTTTGAAAGGAAGAATCGTGATTGGAGTTCACATTCCGTATTTCGGGTCTTTCTTATGTCGGCGAGTTTTTTTTTCGACTTCGTTGTCGAGTTCTGATATGATTTTAGCAGGACGCTTAAATTTGACGGCTTTGAAAACACTTCCAAGTAACAGATGTACCCTGACTTTGTGGTCGTACTGGTGACCTTAGTAATAGCCGAAAATCGGTTTTCTTCTATTCCCTCGCTTTAATAATCGACCACCGTATTGTCCGCCTTAACAGCTACGTTCCATCATTGGCCGCCATTGTGTTGCGCTAAATTTCTGGCCTACATCTCAGTCGCGTTTTTTTCGCCTCTGCCTAGCTGTAGGACAGTGAGTATTTTTTTGGTGACAGTAATGGCGGCCAATGCAAACTGACGCTAAAACAAAGTCCCCAGGATATTTATTTTGACTTCATTGATTCTGTTCCTGCGACGACCCATGCAGGTTCATGCAGGTATCCGGCTCTCGGACACTCTCCCACTAATATTGGTGCATATTTTGCGCACAGCTGTTATCGGCCTTGGGCAGTCTCCTATCTGTGTTCTTGTTTCCTTTGCATTGGTCTAGGGATTCCGACAGCAGTTACTTACATCCAGTCTAGCATTTACAAAATAGAATATCACCTAGGACAATCTAGCCAGGGATTCCTTGCCACATAGGGAAGCTACATTGTAGCGAATGTATCGGTCCATTGAACGTTTACAATGTGCCGACTGTATCGAGGTCAATGAATTCAATGAACGGTCACCTACCACATAAACGGCTTCGGCGCAACCAGACGGGCCCGTTCGGCCTCAAAACTGGGGCCGCTCGGCGTCATGAGTACCCGGCTTCGTAAATAAACAGTGAAATGGCGGCCACCTGTACGTCGGCATGAGCTATACAGTATATAATAATGGCTACAGTGTATTTTATAAGAATTCCGATCAGAGAAAACGGGTGTATGAGGCACCAAGCGGTATCAAATATTCGTGCGGCATCGGCGATTCATTTGCGAGGCTTTGAATCCCCTGTTATGCGAGATTATAAAGTGCAGAACTAATAGCTAAGGTGTATCTTATAAAATGCATTCAATGAACAGACATCTACCGCGGGCACGGCCTTGAAAATGGCGCCGTTCGATGTTGCTCGTCTCACGGCATCGGCAAGTATGGATTTTCAAATTCTCTCAGGGAATTATTGGTCCTTCGGCATACATAGCATAGTGTCCTAGTATTTATAATGTAGCTATTTAAAAGGAATAAACCGAGTAAGTCTGCCAGCACCATGAGTGAGAACTTGAAAAGGCCTCGGCTTCGGCATTAGCAATGATCATCATTGTCAACCTGCTCATTTTTTTAGCAGACATACACTATAGCATGGGTATGTAATATATATTGAAGCTTGTTGAATTGCAGCTACAAGACCTCGTAACTTTGAGCAAAGTTGGCCTCGGCTTCGGCTTGACATCTTGGGCAATGTAAGTATGTTAAGTAACACGGGAGATGGGTTTGGGTACATATACAATTCTCGGCTTTGGCACTGGCATCGGCTTCAGCAAATTGGCCAGCATGCAGATCACGGCTTCGGCTTCGGCATCGGCTACGGGTAGGTGCTGAGATACCCGCGGGTTCGGCATACCCAAAACAATTCACGGGAAAGGGAACGGGAACGACTCGCATACTAATAACCTTCAAAACAAGCCAAAGAACACATTTTTTGAGCCAAAATTGAATGGGTTACAGCCAATTTCGTGAAATTCATCGAAATCGGCAATAGCTCATTCAGTTCTCAACCATTTTGGCTGGTCTCGGGCTTGTTTTGACGGGTAAACCATGCCAGTAATCATTGTCATTTTTGGCATTGTCAAATACCTGATTACCCAGTAAATGTCGGCTTCGGCTTAGGGTTTGCCTACGGCTTCGGCAACAGGTAGACGCTGAGATACCCGCGGGTTCGGCATACCAAAACAGGTTACGGGTAAGGAAGCGGGAATGACTTGCATACTCATAACCTTCAAAACAAGCTCAAGAATACTTTTTTTGAGCCAGAATTGAATGAGTTACGGCCAATTTCGTGAAATTCATCGAAATCGGCAATAACTCGTTCAGTTCTCAACCATTTTGGCTGGTCTTGGGCTCGTTTTCATGGGTAAACCCATGCCATTTTCGGCGTTGTCAAATACCCAATTGCCCAAAAAATATCGGCTTCGGGGCATCAGCTTCAGCCAATCAGCCAGTGTGCAAATCACGGCTTCGGCTTAGGCTATGCTATGGGTAGGTGCTGAGATACCTGCGGGTTCGGCATACCCAAAAATTGTCACGGGAAAGGGAACGGAAATGACTCGCATACTTATAACCTTCAAAACAAGCCAAAGAACACATTTTTTGAGCCAGAATTGAATGAGTTACGGCCAATTTCGTGAAATTCATCGAAATCGGCAATAACTCATTCAGTCCTCAAAGATTTTGTCTGCTCTCGGGCTCATTTTGAAGGCTTCGGCTTCGGCTTTGACATCAGCTTCGGCATAGGCACCAATATTGAATTATAGAAACATCCTATCAAAACATCAGTATTAAATGTTGCTGATACTAAAAATATATCTGCTGGTGGTATTGGCTTCCAATCTTCCAAAACAATGGCATTGAAATTTAAGCTGGTCATTGGCATTGGCACCGGCAACATTATGAGTGAAGTTGGCCTAGGCATTGACCTCGGGCCTCGGCTTCATAGATTTCGGCTTCACTAAATTGGCTAACTCACTCAATGCTCCACGAAACAAAAAGTTTCGGGGCTTGTGGGTATGCAAGTCACTCTGCACTCATGTACCGTACCTGTGCTCTTGAGGTTTCTAATCCCTCAAATCTCCCTACCACCTTGGCATCGGCATCGGCATCGGCATCACAGACAGTTTGGCTTATAACATTTTTGGGCTGAACTTCTAAGGAAATTCCTTTTGCATGGTACATTTATAGATATATTCCTACAGTATTCTGTCTTTAGACCTTAAAAAAGTATTGTTTCAAATACCAGATAAGTTACTGTGAGCCTATACATGTAGTAACAATATCCTGGATGTCCGAGATCCCGCAATACGTGTAATAATAAGCAATCACACAAGGGAATTTCAGCATGTACCCATAGTACTACCTGTACAGACCAATACCAGCAACTTGCAAGTGTGTACCCCCTCAAAACAGGTCCAGTAACATCCAAAATGTCTGTGAAATAAGTGAGATAGAGCTGATTTTAATGAGTTTCACGAATTCAGTTGTATCTCAGTCAGTTGTCAGTCAAAAAATATGTTCTTGGATTTGTTTTGAAGATCACAGGTATGGACGTTGAATATCCATACCAATTGGTACCCCTTCCCTTGACCAGGTCTAAATATCAAAGCCAATGGCCATATTTAAGGCAGATGTTTTTGATGCCGATGCCGATGCCGAGTTGGTAATAGGGAAATGGAAGGGTTTTTTGAGGGTACAGGTAAGGGTTTGAGCGGGTTGGAAACCTGCATAGATAGAATCAACAGGTCATTGGTAATTCATATACTATACACACTAGAAAGTAATTTTCTTAATTATATGTGTCTAAAATGCTGTAAATCAAAAGAACGTAGTCAAGAATGTGTTCATCTATCGTTTTTTAGTCAAATTCTACTGTTTCCCAATCTATCTTGCTCCAATCCACTTTTTCGAATGAAGGTTTTCTTACCAGAGGCACTTTTTAAAAGGCCTCCGGTAAGAAAACCTTCATTTGGAATGCCTATGCTGAGGCCGAAGCCGAAGCCGAAGCCAACATTCGCTGGGTAAACAGGCATTTGACAATGCCGTCAATAACAATGGCTACTGGCACAGGTTTACCCGTCGAAATGAGCCCGAGACCAGCCAAAATGGTTGAGAACTGACTGAGTTATTGCCGATTTCGATGAATTTCACAAAATTGGCCTTAACTCATTCAATTCTGGCTCAAAAAATGTATTCTTTGGCTTGTTTTGAAGGTTATAAGTATGCGAGTCATTTCCGTTCCCTTTCCCGTGACAATTTCTTGGTATGCCGAACCCGCAGGTATCTCAGCACCTACCCATAGCCGATGCCGAAGCCGTGATTTGCACACTGGCTGATTGGCTGAAGCTGATGCCCCGAAGACGATATTTTTGGGAAATTGGCTATTTGACAACGCCGAAAATAGCATGGGTTTACCCGTAAAAACGAGCCCGAGACCAGCCAAAATGGTTGAGAACTGAACGAGTTATTGCCGATTTCGATGAATTTCACGAAATTGGCCGTAACTCATTCAATTCTGGCTTAAAAAATGTATGCTTGGGCTTGTTTTGAAGGTTATGAGTATGCAAGTTGTTCCCGCTTCCTTACCCGTAACCTGTTTTGGTATGCCGAATCCGCGGGTATCTCAGCGTCTACCTGTTGCCGAAGCCGTAGGCAAACCCTAAGCCGAAGCCGACATTTGCTGGGTAATCAGGTATTTGACAATGCCAAAAATGACAATGATTACTGGCATGGTTTACCCGTCAAAACAAGCCCGAGACCAGCCAAAATGGTTGAGAACTGAATGAGCTATTGCCGATTTCGATGAATTTCACGAAATTGGCTGTAACCCATTCAATTTTGGCTCAAAAAATGTGTTCTTTGGCTTGTTTTGAAGGTTATTAGTATGCGAGTCGTTCCCGTTCCCTTCCCTGTGAATTGTTTTGGGTATGCCGAACCCGCGGGTATCTCAGCACCTACCCGTAGCCGATGCCGAAGCCGATGCCGTGATCTGCATGCTGGCCAATTTGCTGGAGCCGATGCCAGTGCCAAAGCCGACAATTGTATATGTACCCGAACCCATCTCCTGTGTTACTTAACATACTTGCATTTCCCAAGGTGCCAAGCCGAAGCCGAGGCCAACTTTGCTCAAAGTTACGAGGCCTTGTAGCTGCAATTCAACAAGCTTCAATATATTACATACCCATGCTATAATGTATGTCTGCTAAAAAATTCAGCAGGTTGACAATGCTGATCATTGCCAATGCCGAAGCCGAGGCCTCTTCAAGTTCTCACTCATGGTGCTGGCAGACTTACTTGGTTTATTCCTTTTAAATAGCTACATTATAAATACTAGGACACTATGCTATGTATGCCGAAGGACTCATATTTCCCTGAGACAATTTGAAAATCTGTACTTGCCGATGCCGTGTGATAAGCAACGCCGAACGGCGCCATTTTCAAGGCCGTGCCCGCGGTAGGTGTCGTTCATTGAATTCATTTTATAAGATACACCTTAGCTATTAGTTCTACACTTTATAATCTCGCATCACAGGGCATTAAAAGCCTCGCAAAACGAATCGCCGTCGATTCGCCGATGCCGCACAAATATTTGATACCGCTTGGTGCCTCATACACCCGTTTTCTCTGATCGGAATTCTTATAAAATACACCATAGCCATTATTATATACCTTATAGCTCATGCCGACATACAGGTGGCCGCCATTTCACTATCTATTTACAAAGCCGGGTACTCATGACGCCGAGCGGCCCCAGTTTTGTGGCCGAACGGGCCCGTCTGGTTTCGCCGTAGCCGTGTATGTGGTAGGTGACGGTTCATTGAATTCATTGGCCTCGATACAGTCGGCACATTGTAAACGTTCAATGAGCCGATACATTCGCTACAATGTAGCTTCCCTATGTGTCCTTGCCGCGACGGTAAAATTAAAGGTGTAGCAGCAGCTTGAGGTTGGTTCGAATCAATAGACCTCCTGCTTCTATGTACTAACATTGACCGATATAGAATAGTCGCCAATAAATTCCAACACGTTCTTAAAAGAAAACTCCCTCCTGCAGAGCACGATTAACTTGGGGATTCGACATCACAAAAACGAATTGGGATTTCATTCCATAAGGTGACACTTAGCATGTCAAGGAAATGCGCCAATAACAACGCGAGGCCGGTAGCTCAATGACGCCGTGAAGAGAAGGAGAAGACGCTTAGTTTGAGAGTGGCCGAAGTTAGGCAACGTTTATGGAATAGTTCGTCAAAAGTCTGTATTAGACTAGATGTTAATTTCGCCTCTCCTTCACAGGTTATATTCCGCCCCTACTTACACTCTGTGATGGGTCCATTTAACATGCAGGCAGAAACGATGCAGCAATGCAATCCAGAGAAGGTTGACTATCGGAAACGTAGCTAAAAAACAAGCTAATGGCGCACGATAGAAGGCTGATATGTGCATGAGGAGAGGGGACGTGGTCGCAAGTCGATACATTCGACAGTAGTAAGGGGGAACGAAATCACAATGGGTACGCACCTTCCGCTTGACGTCTCCTTGTAATCTAACACGCTGCGGCCAAATGGATGGTGTTGAACGTTGAACGCTACACTGGATTCTTTGATGGCGGTAGAAAACGGAGAAAAATATCCGTGGGAATTCGCCCCGAGTTCTTGTGATCAACGTCGATCAAGAGCCTGCTCGACATCCTCGACGTTGAACAAGCGAGCACAGCCTTAAACGTCCTCCGGATCCATCAACTCACATCGTCTCTCTCACTCCTTCTGCCCCCACTCTCCTGGAGGACCTTTTCCACTCCAACTCATTGAGGACCACGACGTTCGCAGTCCGCCCACTGACGAGCTCATGCTGCGCAGCCTCAATGTCCATGGGCTAACCCTGCTTCTTAACCTCGATCGTCTCATTGGCGTGCATTCTGTCCTTAAGAAATCCTCCTGCAATCCGACACTGGGGGAAGAATTGTGGTTCCGCTGCGGGAGTCTGGCAGAGATGTTGGGTTTACCTGGTTTCGGGCGTCTGCTCCCTTGTCCTACGTGAGGCTTTCCTTCTTTCTTTGCTTCGTTGTGGCCTTGATCTACCTAGAACCAATAGATGACTGCTGAATGAACGTTTATCGGACGATCGGCCTCATAGGTTTCAGTCTCGACATACTGTTTGAATTGTTCCCCATGCATGTCAGAGTTGTACGGCGTCGACGATGCTGACTTAATTCTACTGACCTGTGGAGAATTTCACGTATAGAGTGTTGCCTGTGTTCGAGGACGTCCAGTCCCACACTCGTTCTCGTCTTTCTGAGCCATAATGACATCTTCCATAGGAGGACTGTACCCATTCGTCGCTTCATGATCCGATGTTTGTGGATCAATCTGAACTCACTATATTTAGCTGTAATTCGCATACCCGTACGTTTTGGGCCCAAATTGTTGTTTAATAGACAACTTTTACGCCAGCTTCGAGCTAAAAGAGCTGGAACGAACACTACATACATTAACGCCTCCGATTTTCCGTGTTTTTTTGTAGACGAAGAGGTGTCAATGCTAGCAATGTGAGTGACGATGCATGGCCTGACGCTATTTATCTCGATTCAGACATACATTGATTCTAGGATCGGATGTACTTGCGCATGCAAAGTAAAAACCTTGCGACGGGCCCGTCCTTGTGCCTTTTCGGCTTACTTGGGAGGGGAAAATAGCGATACGAGGCCGTTTCTTATTTCGGTGACTTTAAGTTGAGGATTTTTGTTTTATCTTTCGTTCACTATTTTTGATATAATTTCAGTAGGATGAATAAATACAAAGCCATCGATACACGTCCTTTTCATGGTTTGGCTCCTCTTCCTGGTCTTTGGCGATCCCTCCTGTACGTCTTGCCTGGCCGGTGAATTTTATCTCATATTTCTCATTCAATTCCTCTTCGCCCGTAGTAGATGCTTGAAAAATGTTTGGCATCTATTGTATTCGTCGCCCCTCACCCCGATTTTTTTCCGAATAAATTCATGAAAGCTAACTGAGTTCTTGGAATCAGTTGTCGTCACGTCCGACATTCTGACATATCCGCTCGCGTTCGGGAACCTGCAGAATTAGATCCAAGGTTCTTCCAGACACATTCTAGTCACATTTGGGAGTCTGACGGCACCGTCCCGATTCTCAGCATTTGGCGCATCGTTACCTCCGGTATGTCTATCTCACCTTTTCTTTTATTCGAGTTCTACGGTACAAGTGGCAGTGGCCCGTACTGATGCTTTTTGGGTGTATTTTGGAAGGACATTTTTTATAGGAGTTCACATTTTGTATTTCGCGGCTTTCTTATCTCGGCGAGCTGTTTTTATCGTCTTCGTTCTCGATATCTGATATGATTTCAGCAGGCCGCTTAAATTTGATGACTTTGAATACACTCTGGTCAAAAATTGGCCTTGACCTCGGTATAGTACTTGAACCCTTTCGTAACAGCCGGAAAACGGCTTTCTTCTATCCTCTCGCTTTGATGTTCGAACAACACACCGTATTGACTGATTTTGACGGCTCTGTTTCATCCTTGGCCGCCATCATGTTGCATCAAATTTCTGGCCTACATCTCAGTGGCGTTTTTTCGCCTCTGCCTAGCTGTAGTACAGTGATAGCCCTCCCAAGTGACAACATTAATGGCGGCCAAGTTGCAAACAGGCGCGTTAACAAGAGCCACCTATGCAGCTATCTGGTTCTCGAACGCTCTCTCACTTGTATTGGCGCTGATTTTGGGCTCAGCAGTTATTGTCTTTCTGTCATTGGGCAGTCTGTTGTCGATTACTCATGGTTAGCATAGTTTTCGTTGATCTGGTTTTCCTTTAGAATTTGAATGGGGATTTCGGCAGCCGCTACTTACCTCCAGTCTGACTTGTGAGTCTCTCAGATTCAGGCTCTCTGCCAGCGAGGGTTGTAAAGACATCACGCGCACTAAAGATAGTTTGTCGAAGGCCAAACTTGAAGGCTCTCTAGCTGCTTTATGAACCTCAGCCTTCCTCCAATCTTCAATGGTGTCAACGATGTTTTCTATCATCTTCTACTCTCCCACTGCCTCAAACATTCTACTTACAGGATCATGCATTAACCTCTTTGTGACTCGGATCTGTTTCTGACCCCTAGTAATAGGTACGTATTTTGTTCCTCCCCCGTTTTAATCAATGTAACTGATGATCTATGTTACTCGATCTGTCCCGTAGCTTTATCCCCGTGTCTGTTCTACCCTTTAGCTTTATAAACATCCATTTTCTTCCTCGAGGACCTTTTCCATGCAAACCGTTCTATCCCATCTTCGGCCCCATGATCGTGAACCTACCAAACTAATCGTTGCACGGAGTAGAGGAGCATGGGCCTCGACTTCCGCTCATACGCTCATCTCGTTGCTGGACAACGTCGGCCGACTTCTTTATTTACGAAACGATGTTTCATGGCTCCCGCTCGGTTGTTGTCGACTCCATCGAGTTGAAAGTTTTATGTAAAGACTTATCGGTACCAGGAGGCCACGTCCGTGGCGCCCAGGTGTAACGACATCCGGCCGTATGATGGCGCTGTAATTTTTCGATAGGTATAGTGGACTTTGCTTCCTCCTAATATCAGCGTATAATGATTTCTACGTCTACAGAAACACAGGTCGGAGCCCTACACCTCCTACCCCGTTTGCAATGATACTTGTCAACTTACCAGTACCCACGCTTCGACCTGGACTACCACTTTGGCTTAATTGCGACCATCTCTTAGGTTGCGTCTAAACTTTGAACGTTGGCTCTGGAAAATGGATCCTCAGTATTCACTGAAAGGAGAGGCAAGTCTTCTTAGCCGGACGACAACCTCAATTTAGCTAACAAACAGACGGTAATATTTTAGCCTAAAAGTCGGAGAAGGAAAGCCGAGAGTAAAACCACCGATTGCCTTAAATTACCAATTGTTTATCGAGTATTTTCCTCAGTAAGTACCATTCACATGGTTGGTATATTGACCCCGGCAGGATGCTTCAAGTTATTAAATTATCGTCGGGAAACATATTATCAGATATGGGTATATGTGATCGAAACGAAGGTCCGGAATGGATTTCTTCGAGTGCGAGAAAGGAGGAATTGACCAAAAACAAGCGTAAGGCCCGGCATGGCAAGGATGGCCCCTAACCATTCTAATCCCACGATGACAAGTTGTACAACCGCCAGTCTTCAGAACGTGATGCTGCGAACCAAGATTCATACCACCATGAGGAATATGAGGCGAATTTGACTATACCTCGACAACTATGGCACAGAAAGCACTTGAAATTTATATATATCGCGCACGTTGAAAAGCTTGGCAACTTTGGGAATTCTCATTCGTTATCTAGGAGTCTGAACTTGAATGCTCCTCTCTCATCAGTTGCCCGCCACATCAATCGTTTGGAAATTGGCATGGGAAATCTATTGATATTTAAAGTCCAAAGACATGCTACATGGGAGGAGTCTTCTCTTTAAAAGCATACAATGGGTAGTCAGAAACGCAGGCATCAATCACCGACCCCTGTTCACAAAATGTACTCAGGTCTCCTTCGTCTAGTTTTCGTTGGTTGCTGCATAATTGCAGGTACGGAGCCCTACCTTTAAAGTGTCTCTTCGCTTGACTGACTTAACACTCTTCTAGTTACCTCCGTAGTTTGTAATGCCAAGCATGTTATTGAATCAAGTCTTATTACTATGCCATCGGGTCACACCATTACGATGGAGCAATTTAACTGTTCAAACGCAATTCATGCAGAAGCGGAACCTTTCGGTGCTATAGACAAACGTTATCCTTCGTTTCTTAAAACCAAGAGGGCAATCACTCAGTGCACCACCACCAATTGTATATGCGGGATCCCATGTGAGTTGCCATCTAGCGATGCGAGTTCGTTGTCCTAATAATTCCCTTCAATCAGGCTTCTTCAATGGTTGTAGGGCTGAGGATTTGCCCATTAACGCTGCTGACTGCGTAGCACTTCAAACTGCATTGATGAGTAATCGTGAGTCCCCACATACTCTACTCCAACGGCATTTCTTTACATCAATATTAGCCGGCACCAGCACGATTCAAGCAGGCGTTGGCGTTGGTTTTATTCTTGCGACGTGTGAATACTCACTGTTCCCCAATACTGGGGCTCAATTCTGCTTCGATGATGTGGTAAGTTTTCTAGTATACCTGCAATATGACCGACACATCCTACTTGTTTTAGGGAGTTGCTGCCGCCCAAGTTTTTGCTGTTTGTGGGACTACACAAGACGGTTCGTGTGACGGGGGCACTGAGGCCCTTGGTTACTTTGTTGAGTAGGCCCACCTCCTCTAGCATGTTGATTCAAATCTGATTTAAACAAGCCAAGCGGCTCGTTGAAATATATAAATTGTATACCTGAAAGCGCTGTAATTGCAGCAATGTACTTCGCTTCTGTTCGCTCTGGTTTAAGTTTAAATTTTGGCACGTTTCGCTGGTACGCAATGTCATTGTTCAATTAGTCACCCAAAACCAGTTTCTTTTTTACGAGGCAATTTGGTATGTCTCATCGTATATAGTCGGCGCTGATAAGAAAAAAAGCACCTAATCGCCTTCTCCACGAGCACACTAGCAGCCGAGTCCTGCTGAGAAAGCTGGTTATATCTATAAGATCAATGTATAGAGAAATCCAATACTAGCCGATTATCGAAGTGCGAAGGTTGGAGAGAAGGCGGGATTCCAATCCTGCTAACGCAATGCTGAATAAAGAGGAACCGAGGTAGACTGGTAGTATAATATTCAATGCGATAATTTGGGCCCGTAGCGGCTGAAATGATTGGAATGCTAAGTATTAACCACCAAGACGAAGGCGAGGAAGGATGGCTTTGGAGAGAAACCAAGAAGCAACAGTCCGAATATTTCTCCTACTCCCATTTGAACTCGCACTCGTCTGATGATATTAACTACTAGTTCGGTTCCTATTGGTGGCCTAGAAGTCAGCCAGTCACGGCCCAAGTCTATCCTGACGGCCTGAAATACTAGAACCTGCGCGAATGTGAACACGATGACGATGCAGCTGACGCTATATTTAGATTCTAAATGCTCTGCCGTCTTTCTCTCCCGTCTCGGCAAGAGCACCTACTGTTTTCTGGGCGTCTACCCACTACCACTATCGGACCCAAAAGCCCTGTTCCAGCCTCCACCCCTCCCACTCGCAGCCGCTCGTGAACCCCATCCCCGTGGTAGCGGACGCGTTCCCAGTACACATGACAAAGGAGAGCTTCCCCAGAAGCAGTTTCATCGTCGCACTTGTCAACGGCGACTCGTACAGGGCCAACGTCCCTACTGCTGCCGTCCCATCTGAACGCCGGGCATGAGCATGGGCAGTGACGAGCTGGGGCTGGGCCCGCAATCATTGAGCAAGGGTCAAGGGAGAGTGTTTGAAGGTGACGGATGAGGGGAGACGGGCGGAGAGGATACCGATCCCGACGTGTGGTCGGTATGTTATGGGTCCCTAGCCTGTTCTGCCCAGCTGACTAATTCGCTGTTGCTGGTACCGCTCCCTATGTGGGCGAGGAAGCCGCAGACGAGCCCGTTAAACTCAGACGAGCAGGCACAGCCCGCAAACCCGTTGGTGAGTGGTGGCGCCGTCGCTGTTGTCGTTGACGTCGGTGGAGTTGTGGTATATCAAATTGACGAAGATAAAGACGTGGCGGATGTCGGTGCAGGTCTGATGCTGACCAGGAGCCAACCGGAGCCCAGATGCGCTGGCGGTCCACTAGACGCAGCCGTAGCTCTTGACCCAGAAAACTGGTTTGAAAGAGGCGTCCTCCTCATGACGATACTGTTGATGCTTCTCAAGCAGGCGTCGGCGTCTTCCACCTCTACTCTTCCTCTCAGTTGACATTGACTGCACCCGTTCTTCCTCTCCCTACCAATACCGCATCTTCAGGATCTGCGCTTTTGGCACTGAACTTGGAATCAAACTTGACGGACTCGGGCTCGGGACGAAGCTGCTGGATATGCGGCGTGTTTCGCGTTTTGTTGTTGGTCCCGGAGAGGAAGGGCTGTAAGGCTCGCCTAAATTTGGGACTGATCAGCAAGAAAAGGTTGTAAATCAGGATGGGCTTCAAGGGACTGTGCATGGGCGTGAGCGGTGAGCGGTGAATGCTGTAGGTGACGACAGTGACGGGGTTGATTTTGGTGATGAAGGCGCCATGCAAATGAGAGGCTCTACACAAAAGCGTAAAGCATGTCAGCTCAACCTTAGAGAGGAAAAGGAGGGCGATGTACAGAAGGTGGATTACTGATAGAAAAACTGTCGAGACCAGTCGTATATTCGGATCCTTATTCGAGTATGTGAATCAAGACTCTCTATATTAGCCTGTCAAGTCAAACAAAAGAAAAGTCAATCGCGATGAAAAAGGGAAGGTATCACTAACTTCTCGTTTTGCTGCTGGTTCAGAGTTTGGTGCGAGATGGTATTGGATTATAAGTGGCGGACGACGAGTAGGAGAGAGAAGAGAAGAAGAGACGAACACTTCACGATCGCGTCACATCACCTGCACAGAGCCACGATCACGCGACTGTAACTCGACTGACGCGACGGTTGATCGACGGTTGCGTTGCTCTTCGCTTTATACCGTGCCCGCCTTTTTGAGTGATTCAGAAGCCCAAGAGGCTACGAAACCACATCCTCTCCAACACAATTTCGGTTTGAGCAGGTGGACCCTGCATCCATCAATGAGCGCTTGCGCCCTGCTGTTCAACATCTCCGACAACTATGACCGACAACTCGTGCTTGGGGGTTTTATGTCTTTGAAAGCTTGGAATTCCTTTGGAAATAAGCACACGACTGGAACACCCCCTGTCAGAATATAGGGTTCCACCACGAGGTGCCAGTCATATCATTGATTCCTCGAATTGCCCAAGAATTGCCTACAGAGCGCTGATATACCTACGACTCGCTAGTGCCGTGCACAAAATACAACAACTAAGCGACCGTATTAACGAGTGGCTCCGATGTGCGATTCGGGGTTTGTGGGTACGAAATCGAAGGTTCGAAGGTTCGACGTTGAGGGCAAGAGGGGGAGCCGTAAACAACGAAGACGGCTGTAAAACGAAGTTCGGAGGTCGAGGCGGATGTTGCAGACGAAGAGGGCGACTGAGGGCGAAATAGTGAGCTAAACAGACCTGTTTTGGAGGGGAAATCTGGGAGCATAATTCACTCGAGGTAAACGAAGACACAGGTGGGTTTAAATAGTGTAAAAATGTCGAAAATTGAAGTAACAATGACTTCGAGAGGGTTATGAAACAGGTAATTAGAATGATATCTTACCGGGAACTTATGAAATCGTTGAAAGACAAGCAATGATATCACTGGGTTATTACGAACCGGCATAGGCAGGAATGAGTTTGAGACCGCCTGGTAATTTAATTAAACGGTATTATAAAGCTTACTGAGCTTATTATCCCTTGTTTCGCTCAAGTGACCTAGCATGTTGATATTAGCATGCACGCTGCTATACGATGGCGACACCGACGCCAACTTACGGCGTTATCGTTGAGATCAGCGTCTGGGTTGTTAGGTCTCTAATTGCCAGCATCGATATTTATATTGACCTCGTCGTTTTCTGACTTCTGACGTCGGAATTCAAGTACACTCGAGTCTCCTTACCGATATCATTGTGAATGCCTAGTTTTGACGACTATCCCCTCCCAAGCTCTATTCACGATTTTGCATTGGCAGCGAGAAAATGATAAATACCTGTTGGACTTCATTTCCAGGCCCAAAAACACCATCTTACACACATAATACATCGATGATCATCTCGTTCAGGCAGCTCTGTAGTAAGTAAATGCCCACAATTCCAGGTACCCGGTGCCACTATCAAAGAGGGCTTTTGTCATCAGGCGTATCACAGCAATATCACAGATTCTGTTCTTCCAAGTTCCATCGTTGTGTAATAATTGCTTAACCCTACATTCACGGTTGTCACCTTTGGCAAAGTTAATAAAGTCGAAAAGCGCTGAAAATTTGCGGAAAGCAAATGAATAACAAGTGGGCTGAAAATCTACTCGAGTAGATGAAAATCACAACGATCCACTATAGGCTTGACACATCCAAAGTTGTGCAAACTCCTCTACGAAAGGTAACGATTATTGTGATCTGCAACAGGAGCGTGGTTTGAGTACAACTTGAATGAACAATCAATTAATTGTGTCCAGCCTTGAAGTAGATTAACACACCCTTGTACCTCCATAAGCACTTCCAAATCAGTGATGAAATTTGATGCTCAGCCCCTTGCTGCAGTTGGGTCCGCCCCGTTCTCGAGCAGTACCTTCACAACCTCCGTCTGACCTGAACTCAGCGCCCAGTGTAGTGCGGACCCTCCCTGTGCATTGACGTCCGCCCCGTTCTCGAGCAACAACTTCACGACCCCCTCGCGACCTTTAAACGACGCTGCCTGTAGTGCGGACCCGTAGTTTCCTTTCACTGGCACTGCATTCACGTCCGCCCCGTTCTCAAGGAGCACCTTCACGACCGCCTCGTGACCTTCAGCGGAAGCTGCTTGGAGTACGTCCCCACGCAGTGCATTCATGTCCGCCCCGTTATCGAGCAGCATCTTCACGACCGCCTCGTGACCTTCAAACGACGCTATCCAGAGTGGGTACCCTTGATATGTGTTCACGTCCACCCCATTCTCGAGCAGCATCTTCACGATTGACATGCGGCCTTTACACATGGGACAGTAGTATAAGTACATAGTATACAGAAATACACCGATCAAAAAAGTAGCATAGTAAACGGGTTGAGTCGGACCGATCAATTTTGTTAGGAAGTAGCATAAGAGATGGATCCGATCGGATTGGCTACGAAGTAGCATATGAGACGGGTCCGATCGGACAGGGCTCTCCCACTAACGGGGACCCGCCGGAATTGCAATTTTCTATTACGGCGGCCGGTTGAGCACCGCGGCAGCCAGCATAAATATTGGTTGGGTACCGTTACGGGTGGACATACTAACGGGGACCCGCTGGGTATTGACTATATTTTAGGACGGCTGCCGGTTGAGCACCACGGTGGCCAGCATAAATATTGGTTGGGTGCTGTTAGCGGTGGATTTTCTCGCCGGTGGCCAGGTGATGTCTGTGGGACGCCGGTCCATTTAGGGGTCACCAGCTGGTTTTTGTTGCGGCCCCCGATCACGCGCCTCCGATATTTCTGGGCCAGATAAAATTGCGCCGGGCGCCGTTCCTTAAATTTGCAGATGGCTTATTTGATTTCAGTGAATCTTAGAGTGCACAAATTATCTGAAATCTGTAGGACAGCCTAAAACAATGTGAAAGTTGGAGCTGGGCAGGTAATTGTGCCCAAGTAGCTCTGCGGTTCCCCGAAATTAGGAAGCGGTGTCAGGTAATTGGCGGATTCGGAATTGTCTTGTTTTGTATGCAGCACACCGGTCCAAAAAATCAATCCAGTCGATAGAAAGAGCGATGTAAATACAAAAAGAATTTTTAAGACGTAACGTATTTATTGGGAACACCATCCTGGTCATCGACTTCGCCATCGTTCTCGTATTCTTCCTCATCCCCCAAGTATTCGCCGTCATCATAGTATTCATCAGCTTCAAATAAGTCGTCTTCCTCACCGTCATGATCATCCTCTTCACTGTCCGAGGGTGAACCTTGGAAGGATGATGGAATCGATGTGGTAGCAGTTCCATCGGAGACCGCGGAAACCCCATCGCCCATCTCTTCTTCAGCCATATCGACCTCCATCTCATCTTCGGCTTGTGCAGCCTGCTCAGCATTATTGAGATTGGCGGGAGATGGATGACGTGCGGGAGCCGGCACATTGGCGGGATCAGGCGTGGGCGAAATCGAGGGGAAACGTTTTGCAAATTCCCTTGGGAGCTGATATGTTTCTGTCTGGAATGGTACGCCGTATTTGCTATTGATCTGGTCGAGTGCTTGCAGGGCCCCGATTCGTTGCGCTGACCTTTCTGCGGCCTCCCGATCTTCGACTATCTGGGCGTCCACCACGGTCTGTGTCATGCGAAGCTTTTCAAAGGCAAGTTCGAGCGTTTGACGCAGCGGAATACAATATTCACATAAGGCTTCTGTCGGCCGAGAGGAAGGCGTTGGAGGAGGTGCAGGCCTTGGAGCGAGGCCGGGAACATCATCTTCGCCTCCCCACATTCGGAGGCCGAGAGCGATAAGTTCTTTAGATACACTGGGATCGTCTTCATTCAAACATGCCTGATTGACTATTATCAGAGAAAAAAAAATCAAATTTAATGTTTTCTTACCGCTGAATAAAAAGCCGTAAAGTGCTCCTGCCCAAGATGACCATTTACATGGAGGTCCTCCGAGGCACCAGGTTTCCACCAATACGCAAATTCCTCTGTAGACTCAAGAATCAAGGTATCGTCGTCGTTCGTGAAGTCCATATTGAGGGATTGGGGAATCGTCCATTGCGACTTGTAACCGAAATGTGGATCAAAAATGTGAGCCGCGGCATCCGCAAGTAGGTACGGTGTGCGGATATGGAAGCCCTGAACTGTGCAATAGCCTAGGTGGGCCAAAATAACTTCCTGGACGCAACGCGGATGGTAAGGTGTGGTAGGCAGGTATGGATACAGCTTTTAACTTACAATTTCATGGCGAACGTGGGCCCCGCCACGTTTTGGAGGACCTGTCTTTGGTGGAGCAATGAGCACTCGGAGGCCGGTTCTCAACCTTGCCATTAGAACGTGCAACTTGAACTTCCCCATAGCTTCACGATCTTCCCTCGCAAGACAGAACTTGCCGCTGGGAGGTGGACCAAGGAGTGGAAACATGTTTTGGATGTGGTATGATAGAAAAGGGTTATCTATTGGCGACATCGATCTCCAGATCTCAACACTTGTTTGATCACGTGCCCACCACAAATGGCAATTTCATTGAACATATTCTCTCACGCTCTTGTATGTACGGTCAGTATTGGTAAAAAGAGAGTCGGCCACCCGAGATAGCTCATTCCATAAGTTTATCTGCTCCTCTGCGTAGGCTCGGTGGCCGGGATGCTCACTCGGCAACCTGTCCCGTCTGTCTCGCCACTTTCGTGCCATGTGGACGTAGAACCTGACTGTCCACCCCATCTCATGCTGTGTCAGATTCAGTTCTTCAGCCCACCGATTTCTCTGCGCTCGAGCACTCAACCAGTTGATTCGGTAGACTAAATTAAAATAAAAAAAGATTATTATTTTTCAACCATGAGTGGAACATGAACTGACATTCATTGTGATGTTCGTCGTTAGGATCCGCGGGGTCCGTGTCATCGCGATTGGCACTCCAGAACCACGGCAGCCGTCGTGTGCTCTGGCCAGAGGAATTGGGAGCAACCACCTGTGTGCTAATACTGCAGTCCTTGATATCCAAGTACGGAAATTTGGCTTCCAGATTGGTACGGGCATCCTGGGCAACTAATTTTCGCATTATGGCTCGATTATGATTGTAAACAATGCACTGCAAAGCCCAAGCACGATTGAGGATGTGGACCGAATCCCATGCTTTGGTTCTTGTAGCAACCCCGGTAGCCGGTCGCACGACATTTTTCATGTGCCACGACAACTGAATAACCGCAGTTCTAACGAGGTCCAATGCATCTTCAGCTTGACCATGCCGAATTTCCAATTCGGCTCTTCGCAAGTCCTTGACAAGGCTTCGTTCCTCTGGAGACAGGGCAGTTATCTGATCCTCTGTAAGAGCAGACGGAAAGGGCAGCAGCTGGTGCTCTGGGTCACCCTCAGACACAGGTGCAGACGTGGCTGCTGCATCCGCGTCCTCGGTATCCGACACTTCATCGTCCAAAACCACCACTGTTCTCTGGCAAATTAGATCCACAAGATCTTCACCGAGATGTTCATGGGCGCCTTTTGAAAATGTATTGATTTCTTTCTGCAACTGGCGTCTTTTATTGACCAAGTCGAGCTTTTGAGCTGTGGTCGGCACCCGCGAACACTTTCTAGCCTGTGAGCGCACGGCGGTCCTGTTACAGTCATTAGTGAGTTCAAGATATAAGAGGTAGCTATCTCACTGGCGCTCTTCGGTTTTCAATCCAGCTGATAACCAGGCGGCCACACCCAGTCTATTCCCGGCCTCCGCACCCATTGCAACCTCCTCCTGAGACATCTTCAGTTCTATGTCCCGACGAGTCAAAGCTGTGGTCATAAATTAGTATGATCGGGCTGGAGATGTAAGATCTGGTCACACGTTTAGGAACATTTTTTTGCATAATATCCATTTTTTTCACGTCGGAGGGCCGCTGCATTTCGGCCTCCTCAATTTCCTCTCTCCACTTTGGTACTAAGTCCGCGGGAGCCGCTTTGGTGATTCCATCGTAATAAAGTTGGCTGTTCCGTTGCTCAACAACTGCACGACTATAACGTTTGGCAATTGTTCCAGCTAGGCAGAAAAACGTCAAAATCTTGACATTATTGTTAGTTAATAGAAGATACGGACCCATGTTAATGATTTTCTTCCAATTTGAATCACCCATATGATCATCCAAGATTTCCGTGCGGTGGGCCGTTGTTGCTCCTACGGTGCTCCGCGAAATGCCGTTCAGGACCGACCAGAGGGTTTCCAGTACTTCGCCATCCACAATGGCTGCGCCAGGAACATAAGTCGTCGCCCAACGATAAAGACATTCTTCCTTGTGGCCATGTACGTGGAATAGTCCAATTGCACCTATCAGAGTCACGGCATCCGGGATGCTGAGCGTTGTGCATTGGGTGATGCGCTTGACGAGGTTGACATGGAACTGGCACATAATGTCGTAAATGCAATGGACGCACGTAATTCCGTCCATTTGCAGGTGCTTGAGACATTCGCAGAGTGACCAGTCCATCGACATTTGTTTCTCCCCTTTGATGAAGTCAACAAGGCTACCGATTGCGAAACACCCATGGCGACCGCAGGCCCAACATCCAACCCCACGAACACGTTTTCCGGGGCCCGCCTGGTCCTTGTTTAGGGCAGCATTGTGATGATTGCAGGTGCGTGTCTGTAAACACGTTGAACGCGGTGCACCGAGTTTACCACTATTACTTACCTGTTTGTATATTTCGGGATGTTTCTCTGCTTCCTCCAAGTGTGCTTTATACGGCGCCCGGGCGGTCATAAATGCATCACCATCTGTCAAATGAACATCATCGGCCTCATTTTTCTGTTTCAAGTGATAGGCTTTGAAATTTCCATCTCCCGTTAGAGTCACGGCGTTGAGCTCCCTACAAATTCCTCTTTAGCCGAATGATAGGCTTGAAAGGTGTTCAAAACTTACTTGGCTGTCTCACTTTGCCAATCATCTGGCAAATTAATACCGGGTTGTGGACAAGCGGCGCAAAATAAAGCTAATTTCGAAAGTGCAGCCAAGGGGATTTCTGAGCAACAAGGCACCCTGTTTCTGCCTGCTGAATGTGTATTGCATGCGGCGCCCGACGTGTCGATTGGTGGGGAGCCCAATCCATCACCATGGCCAGCACCCATCTGCGAACCTGCCGCGGAGCCCGACTCTATCATTGGAGCGGTGGCCAGGTCTGCTGAGGGCACGGCAGCCGAAGGCGCACGCTCTCCGGCGCCCGAGTTATCACCTTGTTTGGAGGACAATAGTCCAATAGGTGTAGAGCCTGACTGGACATTGAGTGCGACACCAGATGCCGCCATATTTTGTGCAGCGCCTGATGGTACAACTACGTTGGAGCCCGAATGTGTCGCGGCGACGGCACCCAGTACGGATATTGCCTCGGAGCCCAAGGGTAAAGATGCTACGGCACCCGCCTGTGAGGCACTTGCGGTGCCCGACTCCCTAGTGGGTACGGTGCCCGCTGCGACCATTGGTATGGCAGCCGTGGCATCTGGATCACCCTGACCGGTGCCCGCGTCTTCATTCACGGGTGAGGGTCCAATCATGTCGTGGCCTCTGCCATGCATTTTCCAAAGTTTCAAGTTGCGATACTGCCGGCTCACTCTGCGAAGCTCGCGATATCGATTTATAACCGTCTTCGGGAACGCCGGACAGGTAAGTCGTCTCAACTTTTGGTAGTACTGGTAACCTGATGTCTTACATTCGAGGCTAGACAAGCGAAAGTCGTTTAAAACGTTGAGAGTAAACACCGTCTTCGGTGTTTGAAAACTTGCTGGAAAGAGGCCTAGCTTGAGGTACTGAATATCAATGGCATCCGTGGACGATTGGCAAGTGCATTCGACAACTGGTAGTTGATGAATTCCGGAGGTGTCGACAATATTTATGAATTGGTTGCCGTTGGTATCATACGCCGGTGCCCGAAAGAATTGTTCTGGCTGGGGGGTCCTATCTTCTGCAATGTCGTCTTCATCCTGTGGCTCGTCGTCCACTGGATTTTCCCTGTCCCAGCCTACCTCGGCCTCCGCGCTATCATCTATGTTGCGGGCGGGTGGGGGACCGGGTGGGTAGCCTTCAGTCGGGCGCCGTTCTTCCTCGCTTCCGCCGCAACAAGGCAGCCCGTTATGCCCAAGGTAGAGCTTTACGCCAGTCTCCCAAAGTCCAGCAGAGCGAAAATGCCTTCCATTCCAGCATTTAATGCGATGGAATGGCAAAAATTGATGAAGTGTGCAGCAACAGGTAGCACAAAGCATATGGCCACCAAAACACATCTCGCATCGCCAGGTCGCCGGTGACTGCTTACAACTGCTGCAATCCGCATCTCTGGGGGCCTCAAGAGAGAGCAAGGTGTGCAGATGTGCGGGCCGCCGTGGAACCCACTCCCTGAGGTAGTCGTTCTGGGACTTACCACCCGTCTTGGCAAAGGGTAATGCTTCAAGATTATCAAGAACCTGTTGCTCCGTAATGTCTCCATCGAAAGCAGGAACCTCGGGCACCGATGTGCCAGCGTCCTGGGTGGCGACGCTGCCTGGTTGCGAGACGCCTGTGTGCGGAATTCCGGCGTCCGGTTGCTTGACATGCCTAGTTTTCCTCTTCTTTTTGCCCCAAGTCTCTTCCCCGTCACTGGAGTCATCGTCACGAATGACTGTGGCGCGTGGTTTCACCATGCAACAAAAAATCTAAGGGGGAAATGAAAGTAGTTACCCATTACATCGCATGTCTAATATAACATATAAAGATAGGTCTGCTGGGATATTTGTCGGTCATTTGTGCAGCAGGTTGCAACGTGATTTAATATCGGATCGCTGTTCTTATTATACATGGAGCATGTGGACATGTAATCTGTAATTGTCCTGTCTACGCAGCTATCCATTTGTAGCCATGGACGAGTCGTAGCCATGAGGAAGAGGCATGTGCTAGTTCCTTTAGAAGATTTGTCCGTCATTTGCTTGTATAGTTTGCAATGTGGTTAGTAAGTATATGCTCTGGAACTGTTCTTTTATGCAGCCTCTGGTCGTTGAATGTGCGAAATGAGGGTTTGTTGCTATCGAGATATTTTAATACCCCACCATACGTTCACCCACCCACCTTCCTCGTGTTCAGAGCATGTATGCATCGTGTTATGGTCGCTCTCCCTGCAGATTGCGCATTTACATGAACAAGGCATTGGGACGAAGGAATGTTATATAAGTATGGTCAACTCGAAGAGAACATTCACCAAGTATGGCAAACCCAAATCCCTCAACCTCTGGCGACACCACCAACCGTGATTCTCCCATTGACATTGACCCAATTCCCGACCCCACTATGCCTTGCGACAATCCAGAAAATTCTATATGGACCCCAAAAGAGCTGGCAGTTCTTAGGTCTCACGTTCATGCTTACCGCGACGTCCCTCGCAAGGAGAAATCACACTATATTGCGTCTCATGTAGCGCCACAGGTCAAGGCGTGCTGGGGAAGTCGATACAGCAAGGAAAATACAGCAAAGGACAAGGCCGCCAAAGAGCAATGGGCTAAGAAGAAACATGTACGTGGCTTATTATTTACGTTCAAATGTGTTAATTAACGCATCATCAGCAAATATGGACTTGGTTTAAGAACCATGCGACGACGAAGAGACGGTTACGGATCCCCGGGTTTAACATCTCTGTCACCTTCGACTCCGTAGTAATGGTTGAGAAGAAGGCAGAGATCGAGAAACTTATATCGGAGATGACGGACGCCCTTCCCGGCAATCCAGGCTGGATCCGATTCTATCAGCGAGCCAAGAAGCAAATAAAGGACGAACTGACAGAGGATGAAAGGAAAGCATACGAAGAGAAGGTGGAGGAATGGAAACGCGACGGCGTGCCGCGTGATGTTCAGGCCAAGTAAGTTGCTTTCAGCCGCCGACTATCCTCACTCATTTTGTTAGCAATGCGTTTAAATATGGCAGCAAGATCATACGTGAAACAGAACAGGCCAAATTTCGAAGTATGAATATGCGCACCATGGGCATGGAATGCCATTATGATAAGGAAGGCCGGATGAGATGGTCCTCGTAAGTTTAAACCGCGGGCGCCGGAGCCGATGTCTCACTGAACGGCGAGCGATGTAGATTCGACACCCAGCGGCTACAACTGGACGCACCAAATATCCCTTCATTTTCCGTATATAACAAACCGCTATTCAAAGAGCTGCGACGTGGGTGGATTGAATACACGAAGAATATCGCAAAGATTGAACGCGGGGAGGAAGCGGCGGCTGCCGCGCCAACTACCTTTGACCGCAAGGACTTGACTTTCCATCCCAACGGCTTGCCAAAAGTCCCGGGCCCCGTCCTCAATAGCAAAGGGTTCGAAACCGCCATTATGCAGCAAGCAATTATCCGTTACTTTTACCGGGCTCATTATGGTATTCTTTATTGTCAGAAATGGGATTGATAATTGACGAGTTTCAGGGCTCGCAAAGAAGTCTGCAAAGCAAGTACCATACTCGAAAATGCGTGGACCGGGAGCCGTATGGACAGAATTTGTACAGGAGACAGACTTTCCACCCGGTATTGAGTTCAAAGACCCTGCAAGCTATCACGCGCACGAGACGCAGAGAATTTTGAGTCTGTGGCGGCAACGCGAGGAACGAGGTGAACTGGTGTTTCGCTTTCTCTGTGTCCACGACAAGGATGGTATAACAGAGGCCAAGTACCCTTTGAAGGCATTTGATGGGTTTCACATTCCAGCGGCGCCCGCAGCAGTGTCTGCCTCTGTCGAGATTCCAGCCCCCGCGAGTGAATCAGACGATCCAGACTTCCAGACCAAACACATTGAGGATTTGTCCGAAAACGAGCAAGCGGTGGCAGCCTTAGGACCTCCGGTGCCCGCCTCTGGGTCTCCCTCGGGCGCCGCATCAGAGTCAGAGGAGTCAGCGGCCCCCGCACCTGTACGTCCTTATGGTCGCCGGAAGCGAAAGGAGACCACACAGTTAGCAACGCCAATACATAGTAATAGGCCAACTTCATCACCACCACCGGCTAGCCGACAATTACGTCCCAGGGTGCAGAATGACAGTCACGAACCTGCCAAAGCAAAAAAGAAGGCCGCAAAAAAGGGCAGGTAGAAATGCTGGGGTAGTCGACTTCATGCAGTGCAACGAAATGTTATTTAATTAATGATATCACTTGAAGACTTCATTTCACACCTGGAAACATGAGAACAAAATTATATTTGGGGCCAACCAAATTATATACAGCTACGGGCCCCGGCGCAGCGAAAGACTATGCGACAAGTATGATACATTAAAAAAAACGGCCCCCGTGCATTGCAGACAAAAATCGAGTGGGGGCCAGAGCACACTACCTACCTCTTACCAGCGCCTGAACGAGTGCGCCCTGCAGTTCCTTTTCCATTCTTCGCCTTCTTCGGAACTGGCGGCTGGGGGGTGCCATCTTCCTCCTCTTCGCGGTCAGATTCCTCGGGGCCGTCCTTACGTTTGGCAGGTGTGAGCGCGGGCGCCGGATCCGCAGAAACCCTGGAGGCCTTGCGTTTAGAGGACCCGGCCACCGGGGGGACATCGTCTCCAATATCGGGTAGCTGTCGTACCGATGTATCCGCCTGTGTGATGGACGAGTCGGTCGGAGACGGTGCGCCGGGGGGTGCAGTGGCCTGAGAGTCGAGGAGGGCGGATGCAGCAGCTCCATGGTCTTCCAAGGCTGGAACCAAGGGAGGAGACGCACCCTTGTTGGGCGCTGACGAGTTGGGGGGAGGGGCGGGGGCCGCCACTGCAGATGCAACGGGTGCGGGGTCCGCGGGCAGCTGGCGAACGGGTGCGGGGTCCGTGGGCAACTGGCGAACGGGTGCGGGGTCCGTGGGCAGCTGGCGAACGGGTTGTGCAGATTGGGGAGCGGTCTCCTGAGCCCCAGTTTCGGTGGAATTGACATGGTCTACGGGAGGTGGAGGCCTCTGGCGAGTCGAAGGTTCTCCGGGAGTGGGGCGGAGGGGACGCGGCGCCCGGGAAAGCACGAGCTTCCTGACCTCTTCGTGCTTTTTATCCATGTCCTCCTCGTGTGCCTTGAAGATGGCCTCCAAGCCATCGACGGCTGCCCGAGCGTCCTTCTGATTCGCCTCGATGGTTTCCTCCAGTGCGTTGACTTGATCCTGAAGGGCCTCGACATCTCGTTGGAGCTGCCAGTTCTGATCGCGGATCAAGCGCGAAGTCAGGTATATCCCGGTCAGAAGCTCGCCGACCGTCATGAGACAACCTTCCTCCACCTCCTCGGCCCCCACAAGATCTACCTCTTCGTTAAACCGGGCAAAGAGAGCCACGGGGACGGGAGTCTCCAAACCCATGGTATTGAGTTTGGCGAACGGGCACCGCTGCTTCTTGTTCTTGCACGCCTGACACGCGGCGCCCTGACGCTCGGTGAGGTCCTCCGCTACCATGCACTTTCCAGCGACCTTCTTGCAGTTTGTGCACGGTTCGTCGGCCTCCGTCCATGTGGTGACCTTCGGGGCGTGTTTCTTCGAAATCTTCGCCAAAGCCGTCCCGGCGGCCCGCGCGCGAGCGTGCTTCAGGGGGGCCGCTTCTTCCTCCGACTTCTCCCCATCAACGTACTCATCCTCGTCGCTCTCCTCTTCCTCACTGGGCTCTGGAGGGGGCGCAGCTTTTGATTTCCCCGACGACTTCCCTTCTGCAGTCGGTTTCGCAGCGGCAGAGGGTCGAGCTTTCGGGGGGCCGCTTTTGGGAGGTGGGACTGGATCGGCCTCCGTGTCGGATTTCACGATGGGTGCACTTTTGATCACCCTTTTCTTTTTGCTCTCAACGGGGGCGGGGGCGTCGGCTTCTTTGCTGGCGGAGGCCTTTTTCGTCGAACCAGCCTTCCGACCTGCTTCGGTTGCCGTGGGTGCCTTTGTGTTCGCCGCCGCGCTGGCTTTTTGCTTCGTGACAGGGGCGGGGACGGCGGCTGGTGGAGACACTTCGGTGGGAAGCTCCCCGTTGTTCCACCGAGCAATGATGCTCTGCAACTTCTCCCGGTCGGGGAGGGTGGGCTTCTGGAAAGCGCGCACGGTGTAGTCGAATAAGCGCCATCGGGAGACGATGCACTGGGCCCAGGCCTCGTTTAAGCGTGCCTTTGCATGTTTTGTCAGTTCCAAGCATGCTAATCGCAGAAAAAAAACTTACCGCCGTCGTGGTCAAGAGGGAAACATTCGAAGCAAACTCCTCCTTATGCTCCACCAGGGCGCAGAGGCTCTTCTCCCAGTTGCCCGTCTCCTTGACGAGGGCGGATGTGGGGGGTTTTGTAGGACCAGAAGCAGCGGCAGCGGGAGGCATAGTCGATGTTGGGGGGAAGAGATAGGATTGTGGTTGTCAGGAATAGAATGCCGTCGAAACAGTCGTTTGTGGAAATTGAACATCGGCCAAACTTGAGCAAATTGTGTCACGTGCTCGCGCCCGCGGCCACCACCTCAATTTAAACGGAACTTCAATTCTAATCGGATTCTGTGATGGAAAGATAACTTCGTCTTGCATTGATGCTCCTCAGTCAATCTGTTCCAGCCCAAAAAGAAGACAATCCCTCTGCATTAGAAGTACTGACGCGCGCACTCGAAGATCTGGAATCAAACAAAGCCGACTTCAAAGCACTACTCTCTCGGCGGCCGGAAAGACCAATGAAAGCACGCTCTCGTTTGCCACATACTAGTAAGTTCGTTCATAGCCCGGTCACCGCAGTCTCTTAACAACTTCAAAATTTAGAGCGACCTGCCCGAGGTTCGAAGAAAATGCAATCAGTTGAAGGTCAGTGAAACAAACAGGTTTTTAGTTGTCGTTTACATGCAATCTAGATACACAAGTCACTCGACAATTGCCTGACTTGTTGAGCGATGAAGAGGCCCTTGATGCAGTGCCCGGGAGGCATTTACCTCCGGTGCCCGACCAATTCAGCGAGGACGAGGTACCCGGGAGGCCTTTACCTCCCATGCCTGACACCAGCGACGAGGTACCCAGGAGGCCTTTACCTCCAATGCCTGATAACTTTAGCGACGATGAAGCACCTGCCAGGAATTTACCGCCAATGCCTGCGACATTAAGAGACGTGAGGCCTTTACCCACGGCGCCCGACTCACAGAGCGAGGACGAACAACCAACAAGGCCTTTGCCTCCGGCGCCCGAGTCACCGAGCGAGGCTGTACCTACCAGGCCTTTACCTCCCATGCCAAGTGATGAAGTTAGGCATTCGGCTGCCACCAAAGGCAAGGGCAAACAAGTTCGGCTACCTTCTACTAGTCGCTCTCCACCGTCAAAGCTTCATACTCGTAGGCTGCCGGATGTGAATTTCAGTGAGTAACATTTAATTTTCTTTGGCCGCAAACTGATGTTCTCCAGGTGAGGATGAATGTTCAAATTCGACAGGTCAAGGTCGCAAGCTGCCTTCTTTTGAATCATCGGAAGACGAACATGATTCCAAGGACCAAAATTCGTCAGGCTTCCGTCGTTTTGGGAGGATAGAAGGTGCTCCTGGTACGCTGCAGCCTTGTTATATTATCACCACTGTTGAACCTGATTCTATATATTCACAACAGACATGCAAATTGATACGTCTAAGGTTGAGAAAATTCTCAGTATGTTTCATGTCGTCTCCTACCTTCTACGCTGAATATTAGCAGATACGACAGGACACGCGGTAACCAAGTCCCGGCTTCCGGGTTTCGTCGACAAGGTTATAGCAAGTGACGCTTTCCCCCCCCACACCAAAAACTTTATTCCCCCTCCGGAGGCCGCTCATCCCCGCAACAGGAACGTGGCGAGCAGGGTGGCCGGGCCTATGGATGATGTATCGCCAGGTCAACGACCTCTGAAGCCCTCCGATCTTAACCTCGACACTACACAGGGGCCAGGAAACTTTCATCCACCCGCCACCTTTGTATGTTCCTCAGCCTATTTTACAGACTGATCCTAGTACTTATATTTGGCCGATCGAAGCACTATACCAAGGAACAGCTGCACAACATCCATCTGGGTGTCGAAGAGGCTGAGCTCAATGTAACGAGCTATCACAACAGGCTGTGTGTTATAGCCTCGGCGCGCCGGAACCAGTTACAGGCCGAAATGATGTCGGTGAGGCGTTTGGAAATGGTCCGGGCTGAGTTGGACGACATCGAAAATCTTTTGAAACCCTGGCTGTAGTAGAGTTTTCTTTTTACAATGTGACATACAATGAGATTTGCTCGACGGATAAACTACAACAACCACATAAGTGCAACCCACCTCTATGTGCTACGATCATACATGACATGTAGGTAGCCTGCCAATAGTAAGGTTACAGATACGGCCTGAACAACCCACTTGGCAAGTTGCCCAAGGGTATGCATGGGACCTTTTAAAGGCTGCCGGGAGTGCCGGGGGTAGGTGGGTGCATCATTGATAGGGCGGGGATATGTCAACACATGTCAACAATGCAGGAAACAGTGCCCAACACTGTATTTTGGGTTGTGCTCGTCGTAGGGCGCGCATCTGGGCGCGGAAAAAAAATAAATAGGGTCTAATAATATTATTACACCTGTCTCTGCTGTTTGCGCGCCCCTCGGGGGGCGGGAATGGGTGGATTGGCGCAGATGGGTTTGGATGAGCCTCCCAATATTGGCGGGGCAGCTGTCAGACCCGTGTGAATGCTGTAAATACCATCCCCGAGGCTGCCCGAGCATGTATTCGGGCTCCCGCTCGCTGTACTGCACGGATTTCGGTGCGGAAAAAATTGGAATAGGTTAATATAATTATTTGCTACTCGATGCCACCTTTTGCGCGCCCAACGGAGGGCGGGAAGGGATGGATTGCAGCGGACGGGTCTGGATGACGTTCCCAATTTGGTTGCGCCAGCTCGGGCTTGTTCGGTTCCCGTTATTTTTAGCACAGGACGCATCAACCGCCTCGGTTTGGCGCTCTGCCCCTCATTGTAATTAGAATTTTATTTTACTGAGTATATAGTCTTGATCCCCTGGTTATTGCGAGCGCAGCCATATAATTTTTATCTTGAAAATCGAACGGGAAGGGATGAATGTAGCGTTGTGCATCCGGATGTACCACAGGATGAGTGTTATAAATAGATTTGCCTGACTTTCATGCCGCTTGGCTGGAATTTTACCTCCATTTTTGGTGTCCCCTCAGTTTTAAGTATCTAGTCATAGTCTCCTCGTCAATACGATTCTAATGATATAATTTTTATGGCTAAAATCGAATGGGAATGGCTGCATATCTACTCATTAGTAAATCATGTTCAGTCAGGCCATCTAAAAATAGCATTCAACAAAATCTCTCCTCTTTTTTGCCGTACATTGAGGCCAATGGACTTTTCCCCTCACTTAAGTACACACATCTGTATTCTACACGCAATTCTGCACCTAATGATACCAGTTTTATACTAAAAGAGCAGGGAATGCCCAGTTACTTACTCACAATTTTATGAAGCAATAAATTATATTAAACACTATCTACAAGTACTACGATACATTTTCGGACGATGTACATAGATTGGAAGGACGAGCAGCCAACGCTGCTCGTCCCTCACTGCGTCTCGGCACGCACAACTCCTAGCAGTACGAGCAGCAGCACGCATGCTACTGCCTGCACCCCGTCATCCACGGATCCGGAGGGCAGCGAACATGCTGCCCTCGTCTCTTCGTCGTCTTCTTCTCGTGAGGGAGGGTGGCGGGTTGCGTCGCAGGTGACAGAGAGAGGGGTGGTGCAGTGGCAGGTCGCGGCGGGGTCGTCCGGGTGGCAGGCGTGCAACTGCCTCCAGCCGCCTCCGCCAGCCCATCAACTGCACGCCGCCTGCGCAACGAGGTGGGTGGAGAGGGGACATGAGCGGTGGGTGGCCAGCTGCGTTGGCCACAAACGAGGAGGGACGGTGGAGGTGGATTCGTGGAGGCGACGAACTGTCGCCTCCACGAATCAGAGCAGCAGCAAATTCTTGCTGCTGCTCCGCTGCCTCGCTGTCTCGCATCTCATTACAGCAGGAGCGGCAGCCTATGCCACCGCTCTTCCACCCCGTTTCGCATCCAATCGTAGCAGCAGCAGCAGCAGAGCATGCCGCTGATACCACCCCCTCGTCGTGTCGCGTGGTCTGCTGCTGCTGCTGCCACGGAGGCGTCGTCGTCGTCTCGGGTCGGTTGGTCTTTCTTGTTGGAGCGGCTGCGACAGGCGGGGCCGTTGCGAGGTGGCGGCGGCTTTGTGAGGTGGCGGCGGCTTTGTGAGGTGGCGGAGAGTGGTGGGTAGCGGGACCGCTATCGGAAGCGATGGCGGTCGAGAAGCAGCAGCGCGACAGCTGCTGCTTCTCGGTTGGGCGCTGTGTGAGAAGCGGGGGGGGGCTTTTGCAGGTGTTGGTGGTCGAGGGCGGTGACGGGTGGTGGTGGTTACGGCGACGAGGTGGTACCGGCCTGTAACAGGCAAGTGAGTGGGGTGGGGGGTGAAGAAAGTAGTTGATAAGTGAAACGAGTCGAAATATCGACTCGTTTCACGACGTACCGGGCGGGTCCCCCTCTCCAGGGCCTCCCCTTTTTCGTTCGCCCCGTATTCCTAGCCGATGAAGTCGGCGTCGGCCCACAAGCCCTCGAAATGAGGGGGG
Source organism: Galerina marginata (assembly GCA_023014335.1). Taxonomy (NCBI): domain Eukaryota; kingdom Fungi; phylum Basidiomycota; class Agaricomycetes; order Agaricales; family Galerinaceae; genus Galerina; species Galerina marginata. The sequence goes on from JAECYW010000004.1 coordinate 155,252, forward strand.
GCTCGCGACGCGGTGGCGCGAAAGCCTCGTGCATCTATAGATCGTAAATTAGTAGAAATAAACATTATATCGATGTAATAAACACTTACATAACATTTTTTGAAGGCTTGAGGGGCGGGATGGGCAAGGAGAGAGAGAGAGAAGTGGGGGTAGTGGTGGTGGAAAGCAGAGATCAACGATGCTGATCGCTGTTGATCTGAAGCCCGGCGTTTTCCGCGAGCGATTTGATTGGCTCGCTCCAACGGCCCGCCCAATCTCTCAACCCCCATCAACGTTCGAGTGGCCTCGGGCGACGTTGAAACGATCTATACAGCCATATTTTGATAGGTGATTTATTTAGAATGCAATTTAAGTTTTTTTTGTTCATGTCCGGTGCACAAACGTATGTGTGGATGCTCGAAAACTCGAGCCATAGTCTGGATCATTTCCTTGCTTTTGGACTTTACCTCGTGCTTCATGCATTCCAATGTACAGATGGATTGGGAACGGGTATTTACTGTTCCAGGCAGTTCGGAAAGGAGGTAAAATTTAATCTATCATCTGTATTTATTCCATGAGTAAAGTATCCTCGGCTGTATAAAGTATACTCGAATACCAAAGCCAAATATGTGTGAAGGTGGTGTCCCGAAATCACCACGAAATTTCACTACCTCCAATTGACGTACAGTATGTCAAAATTTTAACTGTTAAAGCTTGTACATATGTTTTAATAGACCTAAATTGTATATACCGATGACTTACACAGACTCGGATGCGCTGTAGTAGGTGACTCTGCAGACAATCGAGGCGACCAAGACGGATCGGAGTCGCTCCGGGCCGAGCGCGCGAGCCAATCGCATTGTTGCCGAAACCAGCATCAACAACGATCAACGTTGTTGATGCTGCTTTCCAACCACCACCACCACTCCCCCTCTGCCCTCCCACCCCCACCCCGCCCCTCAAACTTTCAAAAAGGTATGTTTTGAGTATATTAAACTTGTTTTATCCATTTTACTAACATTTGTTCAATCTATTTAGACCTGACACAAGCCCAGCAAGCGCGAAAACCGCCGCGTGCCCCTCGCTCCCTTGAGCATGTGGGCCGGCGTACTAGGGGTGGAGGGTGGATAGTGAACCGAGGCCAGAGGGCCGCGGGTGAAGCGCCGACGGCCCAGAGACGGGGGGAGGCCTTGGGGGGGGAGGGAAACCGCGCACCCACCAACACCAACCACCGTCTGCACCCAACACCACGCGCCTCCCACACCAGGTGCCGCCCACTCCCGACACACCCGCCCCAACGCCAGTGCCGATCCCGCTCGGTTCCGCCTCCGGTGCAGATCGGCGGGCGTGAAAGCTCGAGCCCGGGCATTCCACCCGCCGCCTGCATCGCTTTTCGAAGGACCTCGACGGACCTCAAGAGGAGAGGGAACGCGGAGGAGGAAGATGCGTAGGGGGCGGAGGTGGTGGGGACGAAACGGGTGGCAGCGAGGATAGAGACGGAGACGACGGATGACGGGGAGGATTGGGGAATGGGAGACGGGGTCGAGGGGGGGAATGGGGACGACGACGGGACGGCGGGGGCAGCAGCAGCAGCCATTTGCGAGAATGGCTGCTGCTGCAAGCTGGTCTCTGCGGCGTGCGACGAGTGGAACAGGCAGCGGCATAGCCAGCCGTTGCTCCGTCCCTCCTCGTTTTCGAGTGCTTGCACTCGCACCACGCACCGGGAGGGAGGCGACGAAGCGACGAACATCATTGTTCATCGCCTGCCGCCCTTTCCCTCCCACCTTCGTCGTTCCCCATTGTCGTTGAAGGCGTCGAATGCTGTCCGCTTAGGACAGTATTCTCGTCTTTTCGGCTCACCCTCGTTCTGCGAACCGACACCAGCAGTGCACAGCTGCTGGTGCTCGATTCAGCAGTGGTATCCCAACAGACAACCCCTCGCCGCGTGTTTTTTTTTCTTACTTCAATGTAGTTATACTTATGTATGTATTACGAGCAATAAAATTTATGACGATTTTGGGCCTACAAGGGAAATGAGGAGGAGAAGTGCAACTACAAGAAGGTGATCAGGTATCCGTGTCTTAACACGGCTCTTTCTCTAGAAAATTGGTATCATTGGAAGCAGAATTAGTTGTAGATTACAACTGTATATATTAAAATAAGGGGACAGCTAAGTACAGCTCAATATACGGCAAAAGGAGGGGAGATTTCGTTGAATGCTATTTTTAGATGGCTTGGCTGAACATGATTTACTAATGAGTAGATATGTAGCCATTCCCATTCGATTTTAGCCATAAAAATTATATCATTAGAATCGTATTGACGAGGAGACTATGACTAGATACTTAAAACTGAGGGGACACCAAAAATGGAGGTAAAATTCCAGCCAAGCGGCATGAAAGTCGAGCAAATCTATTTATAACACTCATCCTGTGGTACATCCGGATGCACAACGCTACATTCATCCCTTCCCGTTCGATTTTCAAGATAAAAATTATATGGTTGAGCTCATATTAACCAGGGGATTAAGAATATATACTCAGTAAAATAAAATTCTAATTACAATGAGGGGCAGAGCGCCAAACCGAGGCGGCTGATGCATCCTGTGCTAAAAATAACGGGAACCGAACAAGCCCGAGCTGGCGCAACCAAATTGGGAACGTCATCCAGAACCATCCGCTGCAATCCATCCCTTCCCGCCCTCCGTTGGGCGCGCAAAAGGTGGCATCGAGTAGCAAATAATTATATTAACCTATTCCAATTTTTTCCGCACCGAAATCCGTGCAGTACAGCGAGCGGGAGCCCGAATACATGCTCGGGCAGCCTCGGGGATGGTATTTACAGCATTCACACGGGTCTGACAGCTGCCCCGCCAATATTGGGAGGCTCATCCAAACCCATCTGCGCCAATCCACCCATTCCCGCCCCCCGAGGGGCGCGCAAACAGCAGAGACAGGTGTAATAATATTATTAGACCCTATTTATTTTTTTTCCGCGCCCAGATCCGCGCCCTACGACGAGCGCAACCCAAAATACAGTGTCGGGCACCCCGGGATGCTGTTTCCTGCATTGTTGACACGTGTTGACGTGCCCCCGCCCTATTAATGATGCACCCACCCACCCCCGGCACCCCCGGCAGCCTTTGAAAGGTCCCATGCATACCCTTGGGCAACTTGCCAAGTGGGTTGTTCAGGCTGTATCTGTAACCTTACTATTGGCAGGCTACCTACATGTCATGTATGTCTCTAGCCTACAAGGCTGGTGCAACCAAATACATGAGCCATCCGGGGAGCGGGGCCCTGAGCAATTTTATCAGGCCGATGAAATATTGATTATGCGGCCCCCAAGAAAAACTGTATGTGTTCTGACGACCGCGTAATCGGGGGCCGCAACAATAATCAGCTGGTAAGAACGGCACCCAACCAATATTTATGCTGGCCGCCGCGGTGCCCAACCGGCAGCCGTCCTAAAATATAGTCAATACCCAGCGGGTCCCGATTAGTACGTCCACCCTAACGGTGCCCGACCAATATTTATGCTGGCCACCGTGGTGCTCAACCGGCAGCCGTCCTAAGATATAGTCAATACCCAGCGGGTCCCCGTTAGTATGTCCACCCGTAACGGTACCCAACCAATATTTATGCTGGCTGCCGCGGTGCTCAACCGGCCGCCGTAATAGAAAATTGCAATTCCGGCGGGTCCCCGTTAGTGGGAGAGCCCTGTCCGATCGGACCCGTCTCATATGCTACTTCGTAGCCAATCCGATCGGATCCATCTCTTATGCTACTTCCTAACAAAATTGATCGGTCCGACTCAACCCGTTTACTATGCTACTTTTTTGATCGGTGTATTTCTGTATACTATGTACTTATACTACTGTCCCATGTGGCCTTTAGACGACGCTTCCACGAGAGCTTGCCCTCCCTTTTCATTCAGGTCCACCCCGTTCTCGAGCAGCGTCTTTACCAGCGCATCGTCACCATTATCTGTTGCAAGCCAGAGTGCATTTGTTCCCTCTGCATTCACGTCTGCCCCGTTCTCGAGCAGCATCTTCACAACCGCGTCGTGACCTTCACACACCGCTGCCCGGAGTGCGGACCTATTTTCTCCTCCCTGTGCATCCACGTCCGCCCCGTTCTCAAGCAGCAACTTCACTACGGCCTCGTGGCCATTATACGAGGCTTGCTGGAGTGCGGATCCATATTGTCCTCCCCATGCATTTACTTCCGCTCCGTTTTCGAGCAGCATTTTCACGACTGCCTCGTGACCTCCGGACGACGCCTTCTGGAGTGCGGACTCGTTTTTCAATCCACCCTGTGCATTCACCTGGGCGCCCTTCTTGAGTAGCGCTTCAACGATTGCTTTGTGACCTCTAGACGATGCTGCCTGGAGCGCAAACCCATCTTCTCCTCCCTGTGCATTAACGTCGGCCCCCTTCTCGAGTAGGTGATATATCATTTGTTCCAATCCAGCCACTGCAGCGTAATAAAACGGTGAACAAACTTTGGTTTTGTCCATTGAGAGGTTCTCCGCGTGATGCCATCGCCAGGGCGGGATATCAATGTTCCATATTCGAACCCAATTTGTGAAGGAAGCACCTTCGGTTATGAAAAGTCGTGATACCGACTCCACAACACTGCAATGCATCCCTCCAGATTTTGCGTGGTCAATCCAATACCTGGCTGCATACCGCGCAAGTGGGGAGTTTTCAAGCGTAGCCTTCGCTAGGGGCTCAAATGAATTAAATTGTAACAGGTAGGCGACAGAGATTTCCGAAATTTTCGAATGAGCGGCTTTCTCATTGATGCGGAAATTCTTCTCAACGCGCTCAGAGAGAAGATACTCTTTTACGGAGAAATGAGAGAGTTTCACAGTTCCTGTTCGAGTGTCAACAAAGGCTAGATCACCGGATTAAGCTAGGAGTGTATACCTTCCGATTCGGTAACAAAATTTGAGCACCGTACCAGTATATCCCGTGGGTTTGTATATCGTTTTGTTGCGTCAAAAGCAGGACCATCTTTTGCATTAAAATTCACCGTAACAACATCTGCGATTTCGGCGACTTTCATTGGACGCTTGGAAAAGGTCAACCACTCGAGGAAAGTCCTTGTGTCGGCACGATATTTCCCGTCGATCGCCTGCAGCATTCGCTCATAAATTTCGTCTAAACCCTTTGGTAGGTTCTTCATTTGCGCCCATATCTCGTATTCACTCAGACATTTTTCCAACTCGGCAAGCTGTAGCGCAACCCATCGAAACCTTGTTGTACAATATCAGTGAGAATTTCATGCAATAGATTGCTTGGAGACGCCGACGTACGATCCTCCTGCGTGCCATGCCAAGCGAGACTTTATCTGCTTTCGAATATTTTCGTCGTACCCTTTGAGTTTTGATTCCATTTGACCCTCGAGATACTTGATGATGTCTTTGTTTGCAGTCGACTCTCCAACATCAATAGCACATGGGTTACATGTGCCGAAAACCTTTTCAATGTCTCGTTCAGGGCGACTGGTGACCATTATGTGAAGGTTGTCCACTGCTCGATCTGGATCTGCGAAGAGCTCATTAATCCAAACCAGTGTCTCTTCGCGGTCAGCACATTCGTCCAGAGCATCAACCACAATATAAGCGTCCGGAAAAGCATTGAGAATATGGTATAGAACATCGTGCAGTTGATTAAGCGATGGTTGCTGATGGCTTCCACAGCGTTTATGTAGATCTGCTAATTCAGTAGGTATACCACCTCGCCGATAGGAGAGCTGTGAAATGAGGGATCGGATAAGGTTCTCGTGAAGTTGTAGGGTTTTCTGGGAATCCCTTCCGTCGAAGAAGAAATATGCGAATCCAACTTGCGGATTTTGTTGGAAGAGCTTATTTATTACTGAAGAGCTGAGAAATCGGCTCGTCGACCTTGCTCGCTTACCATCTATGAGGGAAAGACCTACCAAAGAATGCTTTTACCGCTTCCCGCTATATAATTGTTTAGGTATCCAGTTCTAAGAGCCTACCGGGATACTTACCCTTCCCCTTAATCCAAAGGAACCCAGGTTTTTCCATCCAGTCTAGGAATTGCATTCCGTCGAGTAACCAGGTGCAAGTTCCGCGCTGCCGTTTCTTGTCCGCTTCGTTGTAATTTCTGGAAGTGTCAGGAGGGGACAGCCAGCTCCGGATTTTTCCGGCTGAGGAATCCGAAAGAGTTAATTTTAATTATCAAAAATATCTGGAAGGTGAAGTACCCAGCTTGTCATCTTTAATTATCTCCAACGTTTGTCCTACGCCCAATTTAAATGGATTAGAGAGAGGACTCGTCAAATAAATAGAAATGTACTCGTTTGTTGCAGCTCAGCCTTGATCTCCTTCACTTGAATGTTCGTATCAAGGTGGAGTCTACTGTAAAAGTTGTCTTTCAGAACGACGCAACTTTTGCGACATATATCGATACGTGATTTCAAGTCACCAGGCATCTGGATTCTGACGGTTCGCCCTACAAACAAGTCATCGTTAAACTTGATTATGTCAAGAGTCAAGCGGTGGGGAATAGGACGGAAGTACCTGCCCAAGATAATTTAGTATATTCATGAATAAGCGATGCGACCTGTAGAGATTGACGGCTGATCTCTTCGATAACCTTGGTCGTATCTGGGATTTCTGGAAGATTAGGAACCGTACTTGCAGTACCCAACAATTCACGCAAGGTGCTGGCCAGCTCTCGGATGGATTCATCTTGGAGATCCGTTTCCTGTACCGGCCTGCTCGAGTAATATTCAACAGTCAAATCAGTTCGGTCAACATCTTATTGGACTAATTCACCTGGTAGAGACTAGAAACAATAGTCCACGATGCGTTGAGTATCGGGTGTGCCTGATCACGACGATCAACCAATTACCATAAAGGTCGTTCGACAGAGGTTAATGCCGTACCTTGGAAAGGTGGTCCATAACAGTCTTAGTTAATTTCAAGACTTGCCCGAGCGTCGAGATAGCGCTCGCCACGGCGTCATTGCTTGCCAGGCGAGAGATATCGGCGTCAACCTTTTCCATGAATTGTTTGATGTAGTCCTTCCGATTCGGGAATGGGAGACAAGGTTATCTTCATTTTGATAGGAATCGCTTTTCCGGTCTTATCATCAGATCGAAACCGGCGCCTAGTAAAGTCGTCTTGAACATGAATAAATGGATGTAGAGAACGGTGCTTACTATTTTCGAGTAAGTCTACGACTTTCCCTTCATACCGACCCACGAGATCATTGAATAGATTAACTTCCTTGAATCCGCGGTAGAGCTCGACCTTCACCGTTGACGATGGCTCGAACCAGCTGATTCCAAAAGGTGAATGTCGACTGAGAGGTCAATAGAAAGGGCAAGACCTACATTTCATTGTCTGCATTCCATTCCCATCTGAGGACTGACGAGTTTGGCTTGGACTTTGTAGATTTGGCAACTTCCTTGTCGGCCACATAAATCTGCGCCGAGTAACTTGATCGTGCCCGCCATTTCCCACTTTGAACGTTGCCCTCAACTTCGATATCTACACAAGCGGTCAGTGGAAAACAAAGTCATGGTAGTTATCGCGTACTTACTTCTTAGGATTGCGCAAAGTAGCAACGGTTCATGGGTGGCCATCTTCGGGTGCAAGGCGAACTATGATGGTCAGGGAAGAAGATGGGATAGATGAACTCGAATCTAGCATGCACCGCCTCGTGGTACAGCCCACAAACGGGATTTTCCGAATTTACATGAGGAGGATAATCCGTGGGTCACGACTCGTTGGTCAATGTCAGAATACATAGCCGGGTAATTAGCGCAAGAATGACCTGGGAGGCTTACACATCTATCAGGCTCCGGAGGTCGGATTTGACGAGGAATCCGAAAGATAATAAGTTTGGCTTCGTCGATTTCAAAAAAATTGATACAGGTTTACGTCTACCAAGATCTAGAGAACGGAACTACGAGTGGGATATGAGTAGAAGTCCGCGTAAAATCAGCAGGGGCGGAACGACCTTGTAAAGCATTCGACGAATGACGGGAACTGATGTTGCTTCCAGTTTGTCATCCTTCAAGACTGGCTCAAGACCGGCTCGTGGGTGACGGCGGGGTTGTCATTGAGTTACAGTAGGGAGGAAGTTGAGTCGTATGAACATTGGTATCAAATGAACGAGAGTCGACAAACATCAAGCTCACGATCTTGAAGTATCGCCGGCTCGTCGGATGGAAGTCCTCTAGATAAAACACGCTGTCGACGTTTCAGATGATGCCGTAAAGGACATGAAGACACCGATATCGGTATCTTCTGCGCGGTTAACGGTTTCGAGAGATGTTTTCTGCAACGAGGATTAAGGAATTAGCATCACAAGTCCTCGAAACGAACGAGAGAAAGAGAAAACAAAAGTACCGTGAACGGAAGTTCTCGCCGTCCCATTGCTGCCCGGATACGCCAGGGTAAGATTTCTGAGGTCTGAGGTTCATCTCTTCGTACTTGCTGTTCAGCTTGATCGTACGCTCTTCGCCGCGCTGAATGATGACATCGATGTCTTCGTAGATGAGTTTATGCACTGGTAGATGAACGTTGAGTTGTAATGTTATCCAACGATTTATCCTTATTCGCCGCTGCTACGAGCGCATCCGTTAGCCAGCTTTAACAACGAACAGTCAAACCTACATACTTTTCGGCTGTTGCGTATGAATCTGCTGAATAAACCAATCGACCCCACCTCAGCTTTCGCGCAGGCATAGTCAATCATCCGCTCTTTAACCTGGCCATAGGAAGAAGGGCCTGGGTAATAGCCTGAAAGACGGCTTGGGGATTTCTAATATAACCCGAAATCAGAAAACGTCAAGATAAGTCACGATAAGAAAAAGAATGGAAGGATTTGATAAAATAAGTATACGAAGGAAAGGCCGGAATAAAAAGAATACGCACCAACCGTTACATATGATAAAGCATCTAAGTCAAACTCCAGCCAATCACATGCGCGACCAAACGCGTACTAACTCAAAAGATACACTTCTTGTTCTCCAGCTTCATGAAGTCGTTTTCAATCTACTAGAGTAGAACAAAATCAGAATATGCACATATGCGGGTTATTAGATAGGCAGAGAGGGAAAAAACGCACCTACAATACCGCCACTGAATCCCCAAACAATGTCGCGAGTTCCTCGCCCTCGTGCTGCTAGCGGGTTGTCAAGGGTGAGTGTCATGCCTGAGGCCCGAGTTCTTGATTAGCGGCACGTTCGTTCCCTACTCAGTTCTTAAAGGTTGAGTCGACACGATGGGGGCGAGGGTGTAAGGCTACATATAGTAGCTGTCGGTCTCGTTGACACTCGATGGGAGTTACGACTTGTGCCTATTTGTTTGGCCGACGGCACGTGGTGTTGTCGACAGTGCTTTCGCACGATTTGGAATTTATTCTTGCACGTCTTCCTTGCGAGTCCTTGCCTTTGCCTAGATCGAACCTGACGTAGGACTAGGTATACTTTGTCATCGACATGATTCTACCGCTCTTTTCACTTGGTCTGGGCATGAAGAAACCACAAAACAGCCGAAGAGAAGTTTCAGGAAATGTTTGGCCTTTGTTTACTCGACTTTTCTTACTCGTTCCAGATTTCATCCCAGCTTTGACCTGCCCGCCTGCTTGATGACTTTCCCAGAAATTATCTGCTCTTGTTTACGACTCCAGGTTTGGAGCACACATCTCAGACAAACGAGAAGTCATACTTTCTTCCGTCTCAGCTTTCAGTGTCCTGGCTATCGCTGTCTCGGTCGCTATGAATCGACCTCGATCCACACATGGTCTCCAGTGTATTTCTGGTGCCCCATCACCTGCCTCCACTTTGTTGTCTCTTTTTAATTGTTCTTCTCACCTTATCCGAGCTCGTTAGTCAGTGTCCTTCTCCCCGTTTGGCCCAGGAAAGCCCTACAGACAGTTAAACACAACGCAAGTCCAGAAAGCAGAATCCGTTCATGACTTTTGTGGAGTTTTCCACCTCTCACGCTCTCCTAGTTTCAACCCACTATACAACAGGTGCTGACGGTGGGTTCCAGATGAGAATAGGACGAGAAACGCGATAGAGATTTGTTTCTCACAGCATTGTACGTTGTTTTCTTTGTTTGTTTTTCGATATTCACTTTTATTTTTGTGGCAAGGGGTCCTTGTTGACACTGACCCCACCGCCAATTTTATTCAGTGATGGCTTGATAATGTTTTCATTACATGCACTGGGAAGCACACCTCTCGAACACTTCTTTGGGCATTGACTTCCCAGGCACAGGCTGATATGATGGTAATTGAATCCAATTAAATCTAGGCAGAATCCAGTGGCTGGGCCAAAAAGACCTGGCCAAAGATTCGCCCTCGATGCTGAAGAACCTTAGAGGCGCTGGCTAGGTAGAATGTTGGCGACTGAATCGTCTCGTCTGGCCCGATCTAGGCTTTTGATCCGGCACCCCCGCTTCCGGAAGTCGTTTAACTACTCGAGTACTGTAATATTCGACGACCGCCTAAAAATAGGAACTAGTACATCCTCGCCAACTCCACCATGACCCAAACACGAATGCTAGTTGTACGTCTCAGCCGATATGGTTCTTAAGCATCGAAGGCTAGACTCCCAGTCGGAACTATAAGCTTCTATTAAACTTCGGCACCACTCGCGCGTCATCTTTCGGTACGCGTCATGAATCATTCCCCAGACGAAAAATTGAATAGTTATTTTATATATATAAAGGTGCTATTGACAGCTTTTATCACCCATCGTCTTCACCTCCCTCTACCACAGTTATCCAAAGATTACCACTGCCGTCATGTTCCGCAACCGTAACCACAATGGAGGCTCTCTGACAACTTCCAATAACGACACCCTGGCGGGGCATCGTCACAGGGTCGCTCGAATCGTTCTTTCCTCGTTACTCGTACGTCCATCGATCGATATATATTTCGAAGGTGGTACTAACCAGTGTCATTATTGCAACCATTTCAGCTCGCCTCGGCGCTCGTTCTACTTGGACTGACTGCCCGACGAATCCATTTTACGAGGACCTTCTCGGGAGGATCTGGTGAGTAATTTCTCCCATTCTTCTTTTGCTTGGTGCATGGTCCTGACTGACTTTCTGTCGATTAGAGGGCCTCGTCGTAGAGTTGCTCATCACTTCAATCCTAACCATCATCCTCTCGATATTGCTGTAGGTGTTTCAATGCCCTGTCTACCCGTCAACTTTGGTAATCGTAGCTGACATATCCCTTCCAGCATCCTCTCACTTGTTCGGGCATCTAACATCGGATTCATGCGCAAATTCATCGAACTCGGATTCCTTCTCCTTATCTGTCTCATGTCCCTCGTTGGCGCCGCCATCGCGTCCGTGAGTAACCCAGTCTTTCATGTTTCGCTCAGTTCATGACAAACCTTTTTGACCTCGCACCCACAGCATCATTGGTCGGAAGTCAACGAATGCGGCGGGTTCTTCGCCTTCAATGAGTGCCGTCTCGTTCAGGCCATTAGGGCATTTTCTTGGATCGTCTTCGTGCTTACGTCGATACTTGTCGTGCTCCGCCTGGTTAATTGGCGTCGGGATAACGATAACCCTAGTCCTGGTTACTACAACGGACAAGGAAAGCATGCCACTGGCGCTATTCCCGCCTCTAATACTGGTGCCGTCGTCTGATTTATTCCTCTGTTCGCATTTAAGTTACTTTCCTCGTTTATCTACCATGCAAGTTAATTTTCATAGCTGTTCAAATTTTGTACGATATTTTAGTTCGTCAATCCTATATCAAATTACGGTTCGCTGAAGCTCCTTTGTATGCAACCAATGACCGTTGTTATCACCATTCAGCAAAAGAAAGACTAGTCCTAGCTAGTGAAATCAACCTCAACGTTGAACCAACCCAATCCTAATTTCACTTTCATCTTCACCGTCTCGATTACCGCCGCCGCCAATGCCTCTGATATTCCCCAATCTCACCCTAACTTTGTCACTCTACTTCAACATCCATCGTTAAGTAGACCGTCAAAAACATCTGGAATCCCGCCAGCAGAAGCTGCAGCCAAAAGGTGGAGTGGATCCCCAATATCAAAGATCCCTCCTTCCATTTCCAATTTCGTTTCTTCCCGCTGCCGTGTCCGGGATGTAGAAGCCTGGTCCGAGGAATTTTCTTCTGTAGGTGTGCTTGTAGGAGTGCTGTGGGAAGATTCCGAGTCTGGCACTGTATGTTTCGTATCCTGGTGCGCGTCCCGCTTCTGCATTAGGATGTAAGAAGTGATTAATACTGAAGCTATTCCAACGCCGGTGATGGGGAGAAGGGATAACGTGAGGATACCCGGTTGGATGGAAAACCCAACCGTCGTGACGCTGAGCACCCCTTTTAGGTCACTTGCCTTGCGGGCCATCGCAGTGCGCGGCATGTACGAGACCTATTTGAGCCCGAGTCGACTCACCAAACATGCACTAACCAAGAGCCAAGTTTCCGGACCGGGTTTCCTCTATCACGTTTGTTGAGCTTTGCCTCCGACTTTCAACGTTCAACTTTTGCCATCTTAAGACCTTGGATGTCCGCTCCCTCGACGCCTCAAGAAATGTATAGGAAGTGATACACAGGGTGTAGAAGATCCGCAAGGTACGTCGTGACTGAGCGAGTCGCATAGACTGGTTTCACTTCCCTCCTTTTCATCGCCCAACCCGCAACTTACCCATTCCTAATAGTTCCATCCACAACAAGATCGTAAACCTAACACATCGTGCACCTTCTTTCCAACTGGAAGGCTGTGGGCTAACATTTGGATTCGCAGACGGATAAGCGGGGCGGCGGAACACAAGGGGAGACCTAAGGTATAGGAGACCCACTGAGTACGTCGTGAAATGAGTCTATGCGACTCGTTTCACTTCCCTCCATGTCGCCGCCCACCTGCAACTTACTTATGATGAACAGCAGCCACCATCTTATTTCACAGGTCCTCCCCCTTCACGCCTCAACTAGTGTACTGTAAGTATTTTTATTTTTCTCCTTTGCTTCCTACTAATCTTTTATAACTTTACAGATCTTCACGACGCGAACAATAGCAATCTATAACATGTTGTGCGCCCTGCGCCCTTCCAACTTGAAGGATGTGGGCCAACATTTTGTATCTACGATCCCGAACGCTTTGGGGGCGGCCAAAACACGAGGATATACTTGTGGTGGAAGACCCACAAGGTACGTCATGAAACGACTTGTTTCATTTCCTTCTTTTTTGTTACCTAACTGTAAGTCACCTATCGAGGCCAGGTACACCCCACTACGACGTCGTGAACGTGAATGACCAACAAATGGCACCACATTGCTGGGTCAAAGTTTGGATTCGCGGACGGATAGGCAGGGAGACGGAGAACAAGCGGAGACCCACTGAGTACGTTGTGAAACGAGTCTACGCGACTCGTTTCATTTCCCTCCTCGTCGCCGCATAACTAGCCACTAACTTGTAATGAACAGTACCCACCGCTGGCACGCTGCACATCACTTCGGCTTCCGATAACGACACAAACTCTCCAACCACACGCCGCTTTTTCCACCATATCCATGTTGATCCTAAACGAACGCAATCGATACTACAAGTACCAGCCGCTGTTTAATGCTGCTGGTACTTCTGTGGCTCAATAGCACTAATGCAGGCAGGAGGTGATGCGGCTGATGCCAGCAGCCACGGTGGGCATTACACCGAGCCTGAGCCTCTTTGCTCGTAGCAAGCTCGTAGTTACCTCCCGCCTTGAATGTTGCCTCCACATCAAGTATGTGGTGCTGCTACCAGCATCGCCGCCCCTAGTGTCGCTGCGATTTCGAATTTCCAGTTCAAGTAAGTAGTGTTATTTACCTCAATTCAATTTATTATTTGATGATCTTTCGTTTGTTTTTTGCTAAGCATTCCACTAATGCGATTCCAAACTAATCTACGACTAACGGAAGTGGTTCCAACTCACATAATGTGTCGCATTACCTCTTCCTCGTCATTATTCGCTAGAGGCGCGTGGAACTAGAGGCCATAACCGAGGTAAGAACAGTTATTCCAATGTTATAATCATTGATTAGCGCTTTTTCTGCCTAATTTCTTGTAAATTTATCGATGTTTCACTGCCTATGCACCAAATATACGTGTCTATCTCAATGGTTCGTAGGTAAACCTTCAGGTACCTGTAAATAGCCCGCCATAGCGGGTGGGCTCAAAGCTACCCTTTCTGAAACTATAGATTAAGTAGATATGATATGGGTATGGGCTTACAAAGAGATTTTCTGGAAAATTGTTATGGTAAACATTTCCCACCCTTCCGTTCCAAGATCTTGTCGATTGCATCATTCCTCCTCTTACCCCAAAAACTTTAATCAAACTAATAGGCTATAGAAGGCATTGGAATTATGTGTTGGGGCAGTCGGGGCGACGACAACAGCTCGGAGAATTGCTGGAGAGAATGCCAAACACATGGTGTGAATGCATTACCATAACGGGGGCTAAGGTACTTAACCGTGAGAACGGAAACTGAACTGTGGTACAAGAACGATCCCCTAACGGGTCTCGTAATGAAATCGGTCGGACTCGGAGAAACTCGCGCCAACCATCTGTAAGTGGGTTCACCGTTATCAAAAGCGCTCGAGCCAAGCATTGACAAGATCGAAGTCGCTTACTGTTGCAGTGTATTCCAAATGACCCTTGATAAAGGCTTCCTGCAGATACTAGTTCAAATTATACCAAGTGAATAACTCGGCAGGTAATACCTACGAGCATTGTAAAGGGAGCGCTGTCCTGGTAATAACCACTAATTGCTGTATCTAGTATTGAGGCGAAGGACTGATCAATCGAGTTTCCCCCAAGTTTCTGTGCAGAAGCAAATGTTTTCTCCAACGCTAAAACGGCGTAGTTTGCAAGGATGTTGGTTGATACGTCTGGAATCGCTGTCTCCTCCGTGTTGGTTAAAATTGTAACCCATGCACCTCCGTAGCTTGTGTTAACTGATATTACTTGCGGATTAATGTGGCGAATTGTGGGCTGGTCAACAATGCCGGCAGCATTTGGCTGGCTATTGGCTATAACGAGGGCTGGGATACAAAGTAAGAAGTTGGGCTTCAAAGAGTTGAGATTGACGCTCACTATACCTGGTTGAGTCTTGGTTTGAGTCCCGACAGGCAAGGCCAACTAGGACACTGTCGTTTGGCCACGCATAAAACTCGTCTATAATGTTGGATGGGTAAGTGTGAAGCCAAAAAATGTTTGACTGCGACTTACTGCTAAGGTTTGTTCCATTTTCACAGTCCCTTGAAAATCGAAATGTGTGCAATCTTTGGATAGAGAGAGTGTGGTTTTTTGGCCATACCACATCAGCCACACCAAAAGTCTGTGTCAATGGGAATAAGGTATCATTTTGAGTTCCCATTTTACACGAAACATCGGCAGAAAATCCTTGATGGCCGCTAACTATGAAGCTTTCAGAGAAACCTAGCGGCAACGACTGGTTCTGAGCGGGTCGGAGGGTAGAAGGTTGCATGTAACTACGACCGTCAGGATTGAAGATTGGCCAGATCCATTGAGGATCGATAGCTGCCGGCGTTATTCCGCCTATAAATCAAGCATTACAGAGCCGTAGATCAAGCTAGCAATAAACTGGCCCACCTGTTGTGCCTTCAAACGTGTAAGCTTTGTAGTGGATTGAAGTCGGGGAGTTGGAAACGTCTCCAAGTGCTGCATTCGTGCCCACAAATTCAAGAAATGCCAGTTCGTTGGGTGTAATTGAAATACTGTCAATGTGATTCTTCAAAGCAATGCTATCTGTAATGTCTCGCTCGAGACCGATCAACGGTGTTTCAACGATGATATTTCCGGGTGTGAGCAAGGTTGACCATCTGGGTGCGTAGTTGTCAGTAAGATCGAGTGGATAGCCACTTATCTATAAAGGATTTTTGTAACTAACCCAGCAGTCTGTGTGCTCGTAATGAGCATTGTGGACATAGCTATACAAGTCCACACCAAGTGCTCAAAGCTGAAGACAAAGGAGCGGTTTAAGATCTTGATATTGGCTCCCAATTCAAATATTGTGAGTGAGCGACGGAACAAATAGAAGTTGACCGCGTATCGAATCGACAAAGACAGTAAGCTGCAGGTTGTTGGAGGTATCAAGACGTGAATCCTTCGGAAGTCATCCCAAAATTAGACGTACAATGAAGATATAGCCGATGTTGCAGTAGCAAGTAATGTTACGAGCAAGGTCACTGTGTGCTGATTGTCTCTCACCCAAGCTGCGGAAGAACTTGAAAGGGGAAGAGGTATAACCCGCTTCAAATGGAGCACGATGAAAAAACCCCAAGCTGCTGCTAGGATTAAGATCTGGCAAACTATTACTAGTATTGCCTGTTGCTTAGGGTCCACGATGTGATTGAATTTGACTTTCCTGTAGGGGGAGGCGTCAGTCCTGACTAAAAGGTGCCGAGGCAAAACACGAGTCACGCACGAAATGAATAGAAGAGGCTTTAAGAAATATTTCTTGACCTTCGTTGTTGGTTTGTAGGCAATTTTCGCGTTTTCCTCAGCAAGCGGGAATTTTTCGACAACATCGTTCGTGAATCGAGTTTCAGCGATGTTGAACTCCGAGTCGTCTTGCGGTGGCATGTGACGAGGGGATTGATGGGCGACAAACAAAGAAAGCAAAGGGTCTGATCTTAAAAATCGGAAGTTACTGTACATGAGAGACTATAAAGTCAGGCAAATTTGGAATTCCAGATTTAGGGAGACGGTTACCTCATTTCATGATCCGATTAACGGCGTTCACCACACCGGGAGAATCTCGGGCAACGTCGCTCAACAAGAACCGCACTGGTTCATCCTCTCCTCACATGGTTTTGGGTTGCTGTGCGTTGTTGCTCGCTGTGTTAAGGGTGCGACTAATCAGCCTTTTAGATAGAAGCGAAGAAGCGTCCCAACCTGTAGCTCCTTGTCTTGGAATGTCATCGAATCGACTGAACGATCATGACATTACCTCCGGCCTCTTCGGAATTCAGTGGCCGCCGTTTTGTTCGAACTCATCGTTGTTGCCTCCAACCTTGTTCACTACTTTGGCTAAGATTATTTTGCCGTCGGTCAAAGCACAAGTTATGTCACTTGTGTTTTGCCTATGTATTTTTGACGGCAAGATGTTCAGTCAAAATTCAAACGGCGTACCCCGACATTTTGACCGCCGTCAAAATAGTCTAGGCCCAGTAGTGAACGTTTCCATCCCTGTCCACAATTCAAACAGCACAGAATCCTGCCAGGCGCTTCTCTGAAAACTATCGATGCGGTGTTCAGGGGGTGTGTGTACATATCGGTCGTTGGAGCCTCGGCGACCCTATCCATAAATGGCTCACCGATGTGGAATCCCATCCACGCTGTAACAATGGCTCGGGACAACCTAGGAATGCACATATATGGCGTTTTAAACTTAGACATGCCGCTGTGGTCGTACATCTATGTAATCAAACTTTTTTTGTATCGAAGCACAGCATTACTTAGAAGAAGAAGGCTAATCGCATGGACAGTTTAAATTTCTTTTGCCAGTCGAATTCACTGCCGCCTTGGTAGGCCACCATGGACTTCATACAAGCCATGACATTTGGGCAGTTTAATCCTCCGATATTCAATCTAAGCTTGGTTATTATGCTACTAGTAGTTGTTTTGTCATATTCCTCTCACTGATCCATCCATTTATTCTGCATATCCACGAGTAGTTCCTAGTTATTGTTGTTTCGGCCACTTTCCACGCTGTTGACTCTCGGTGAAATCTAGCTAAAAATTATTTCCCCTGGAAGGAGTGCTGGTATCACATTCTACCCCGCTATTTTGGATCCTTTGCGGTGCTCAGTTTTTTCAAACCAGGTGTGCTGAATTGAGGTAGGCCGTCGCTTTGTGATGATTTAGGCAATTTTTATACCTACATCCATAATCACCGTCGTACCCAGACCTAGACCCAGCTCGTTCGTCGTTATTCTTGTCTTCACACTCTTCGTCGTCCGCGTCGCCACCCCGGTCATACAACCCTAATTCCAATCCCATATACTGCTCCCGTTGGAGTAGTCCAATCCACCCGGACCTGGGCGGCTGAGGCTCGGAGACGCGTGCGGAACCGCGTCGCACGCGATGGCAAAAGGCAAGCAAAGGTGAATTTCTCAAATACGCGCACACCGGCACACATACCGTGCACAGCCACTGATGGGATTTACACTACTCGTGGGCAGCTTCGCCATTCCAAGGGATTTCCAAAAGCGGACGAATTTCGATCAAGGACCGACTTTGACCGAGCAGACCGATTTGAAATCCGAAGGACCGATTTTAGACACGTGACCACACGCATGCCCAATCCACGCGTCGCGCGAGGCGCGCTCTGTGCGAAACCGCATACAGGAGGCCCAATTTTGCTTCAAAAAATTTCAAACTTGGCAGAAATCTATGTAATTAAGTCCTGAACAAGTAGACAAAAAAATATATTGAGATACCAATCAGCTACCAGCTATATTACTCAAATCTTACAAAATCTTCGCCCAAAGAGATCCCCATGGCAGGTGCAGTGTAGCCAATAACCTATTGGGGTCCTTCAGAAAGCTTGGGAATATGTGTTAGAATGTTTATTTAAGGGTTTTGAAAGGAAAGGGGTGAATGTGCTCCTGGAATTCAGAAAATAGAGGTACTTTTCGAAATTTAGAACAGAAGAGGAGGACAGAATGGAGCATAGCTACACCAGTTTTCAGCCAAATCACTTGATTTTTTTGACGTTTTGTGCGTATAAATAAGCTCCAATTGAATGCGCAAAGACGACAGGGTCGCGCTGATTTTTAAGTAGTCGAAACGGCAGTTTTATGCATTTTGAAGTAGAAATTTCAGAAAGGATGGAGCCTAGATACACCAATTCTTAGCCAAATCACTTGAATCCTTTTGTGCTGCGTACACATAAATATGGTCAAAATAAATCCTCCAAGACGACAGGGTTGTCTTGATTTTTACGTATTCAAAACAATGGTTTTTCGCATTTTGAAGTAGCAATTTGTGCCTTGGTAATTAAGTCATGGTTGGTTCTTCATCTTGGAAGTCAGAGTCACAGAACTGTAGCTAGAAACAAATGATTTTCCTCAGATGAACCTCATAGTGCATGGAATTTATTTCAGGGAAAAGGGTTTCTAACTAATACTCGAGTACAATGTTCATTGACATGGAATGACTCAAGTTTGGGCCTGAGAAATACTCTCCGAGTTTAGAAATCCCTGGACAAATTTCTCAACTTTTAGAGGGAAATCCCTGGGCTCCAAAACGCACAGATTTGCTTCCGAGAGCCCTTGGAATGACCAATTTTCCCTACTCGTGGTTCACGAAAGTGACCGTACAGCACGTGCTCTAACAGTGTCACGGCGTCTCTCTTCAAAATGGATGGCCGATGCTCTCGACAATCAGCAGCCATTCGACTAATCTAAGTTGACTATTAAAGTTCCATGAGTATTCGTAAGGTATATGAGAAACCTCGAGAAATTTTGGCCTCTCCTTCAAGCCGTAGACACCGCCTTATGTTCTGGTCAATTTAAGACGACTGAGCGACTTGCAGGAGCTCTGCAACGTTATCTATTTAACATTGGCTCACAAAAATGTGGCGGGTGATAGAAATTAGCTTAATATTGACGCTACTAAAATTTAAGATCTGCTTCTGTTCTCGTTCTGAGAATATCGTGTGATCAAGTTGATTTAAGAAATTTCTCGGGTCACCATATTTTGAAATTTGCATATTTGGTTTCAATTTCCGTGATAAATTTGGCACAAGAAAAAGGAAATTCGTTGAGTAGGTCTTTAGAGACATTTTACCGAGTTACTTGCAATTAATCTCCCCGTTTATACCAGCAGTAAATGTTTCTTCTGCTTGGCCACCGTCATTGTGGTTGGCAGTAAGTTTTCAGTGCCGCAAATCTTTGGACAGAAGGCCTCGATTTACGCGAAATTCAGTCACTCACACGTTTATACTATATACTCCTATTTGGTGGAATTTTATGGGTCAAACCTCAGCAGAAGAGGGCAGACAGGCTCTGTAATGTCCTCGATGGCCTGAAAACGACCCAAACTGTCATTATCATCTACATCTTGAAGGATCCGACAAATCTCCTTAAAATTTCTAATATATCTTGAGAGTACATGTAGAATTTATATTACCGACTTAGATTAGTTGAATAGCTGTTGTATGTCGAGAGCGTCGACCATCCATTTTGAAGAGAGACGCCGTGACACTGTTAGATCACGTGCTGTACGGTCACTTTCGTGAACCACGAGTATCTAATCTACGGCGAGCTCGGTCCAGATCCCACTACTACACCGTTCTCGCCCTTGCCTTTGCTCCTCCGAGCCAAGCACCACCAGCACCTCCATCGGCTCACACATCTCGCGCACCTCCCGCGTTGTGCTCGTCACCTCGCTTGCTTGTAGAACTTTTTTGAAATCGAGTTCCAGCGTCTGCAGCGCCTCCTGGTGCTCGGTGGGCAAGGAATGGGCCGCACGCAGCTCCACTTGGAGTTTGAGCATCGACAGATAGCTGCAGTTATGCTCTGGGGGTCCTCCTACCGTCGTCGGTGAGTGCGTGTACAGTTTCGATCCAAGAAAAAAAAGGGGAAACAAACCGTACCCCTCCCCCACAACATACCTCCTATCTTCCGAATCCCAAACGCGTTTGTCGAACTGATGAACTTATCTTCAAACCCTTCAATTAAGGAGCACCCAAGCGGAGACCTTGTAATGGAGTACTTTTGTGTTATCTCTTCTATAATATTAATGCAATGCCGAATATCTGGAGCGGATGACGATGAATTAGAGAAAACTTTGTAATGGGATGGAAAGAGCACAAGGAAACGGATGTACCATAATTTACATCTCCTAAGTTCCACCGCTTCCGAAACCTTTCATGATTTCCCAACACCGCTGACGAACATCGAACTATGGGTTCGAGACGATGGTGTCAGCCGCAGCATCAGGTTAATCTCGGACAACTGTGGTCAGCAATGGACCATACCGGTTAAAACTCACCTCACCATTCGCGCTGTTCGCATTTCTAATGGAAACCTGTCAGACCAGATTTACAAGAGCTCCGGCTATTTTTTGAACCAAATCCCGAAATCGAAAAGAAATAGCGTTGAGCGAAAAGAGAAGAGTAAACTGAACGCACCTTCCGAAGACCATTCTCCGCGTATCGTTCGACTTCAGAGAATAGAGGCTCCCGAAAGCACTGAGACCATAGAGGGTGGGTATCGGGATTGTGCTAGACGCGAATTTGCGGAAGCTGTGGCGCATTTCGTCATCTGCGCTCTCACGAGCAGAGAGAAGGGTAAGCCTCCGGAAAGCCTTGATTTCTAGGAAGAAAATTGGAATGAGACGACGACGGACGATGTACTGGAACATGAAATCCAGTGATTCATCGATGCGCTTGCCCTGTGGGGAGACTTGGTAGTGTTCTGAGCTGGGGAATAGCTCAGCAAGAAGGGAGTTGAATGGCCCATAGAATTCGGTTTCTTCGGTGGTGTAAAGGTCGACTATTTCAAACTGCTCGACGACGCCCTCTGGCCAAGGCATTTGATGATGGAAGAGCAAGGCAAGGGCGCACAGACCACTGGCCCAAATTTTTCTTTCCCATCAATAACATCACTTCCCTTTGTCTCCGGACCGGATGGGGAAGCGCACCGTCAGGACTGTGTCGCGACTCCTTGAGTTCGAGCTACTCTCCAGAATCCACAGCCCTGGCTAAGTTGGGTGGGCAAAAAAATCTACCAGCTGAATAAAGAAGGTAGGAGGTCACACAATATGAATTCACTACTGAGACGAAGATATACACATTTTTTGGGTTTTTTTTCAGTAACTAGAGTAAATTGACCTTCTTCATAAGCGCACGATGTACCAAAAATTCAAGGACCATTTGCCGAGTGTAGATTTCCGGGTGTAGATATTGTGCTGGATAACTTCTCAGCCAGAGTTAACGAACTCCCAGCGGGTCTCGGAGGCGCCTCCATTTTCGACCAAAATGACCTAGGAAAAATACGTTAAATAAAAAAAGTAAGAACGAAGATGAGGTTAAATCTCACGTTGCGTGCAATGGTGAAGTTGTCAGCGGCAAACTTGGGGTCGTTGACGAGCTTGATGCTAGAGGAACGCTTTGTAAATTTCACGAAAATAAGTACACAAGGAAACACTTACTTCCACAATCCGGTGCTCGCAGCCTTGAGGGACCACTTGTAGTCGCCTTCCTGCCATTCGAGGTAGCGTTTACCATTCGAATCGGTTTTCTGAGGTCGAACATCAATATTCCGCAACGGGGGAAAGATAAACTAAGGACTCGCCCCAGAATCGGCGACGCTCAAGTTGGAGTCAGACTTGATGGTGTAGGCCCCGGTTTGATCAACCGAGACGGTGAGTTTCTACATGAAGCAAACATCAACCGTGTAATCTCACAATAGATGAATAGATGAACGGTTGCACTTACGGCCTCCTTGGGGACCTGGTCGCCGATTTTGATGGTGGTGACTGCATCACCAGAGCTAGTGTCGTTGTTGGGCACGATGTAGTACCCAGTCTTGCGGTTCCTGATGAGGTAGATACCTGGAGTGACGGACATGATGTTCAAAGCTGATTGAGCGAGTTTTGATACTGAGATTGGCCGAGAGTTAGAGGTGTATTTATACGTTTTCCTTCCTACTATTTTGCCATCCAGGACCCACGGGAATTGTGTGGATGCCGTCTCTACTCGATTATAGATTCCGGACGTCAGTTGTGGCGGCAAGAACAACGGAGCGAGTATAGTCAGCTAAGCAATTCGTTCCATTTTTCATTTTCACGCCCATTCTAAAATGTTCGAGCGAGTAATCCTGGAAGTGGCGTCATCATTCCATTCCATACATTGAAGATAGAGTAGCATACTCGCCTTCTAGGGCTTGTTTAAGAGTCCTATTCTCCCAGAACGATACACAATCTGCTCGCACAGGAAAGGAGAATTCTCGAGATTAAAGAGTAACGATTTTTTTTTTGACGGCTTGCATGATGAAGGCCCCCAAGAAGGAAGCATCTAGTGGCGTTTTTGAAATACCAGCGATGACGTGGGCCTTGTGGAGGAATCTGCACGACTTTATTGTCGACCACTTAGAACCGCTGTAGCCAAAGACTGTTAGAGACGGACGACTAACCAACAGGTTACCAACTCCGGGAGAAATTTAGACTGCTTACATATATAGACGAGTTGTTCCATTGCTCGTAAGGTATCCTTCCGAGCATAATTGATGCTGTCCTTAATAGCGATAGTATGGAAGAAAGGAATGAAGATATGGATCCAAGAAAGTAAGCTTCCATACATGTAGTATCGTTGCACAATCCTGATATCGAGAGGTCGGGGATTACAATACCTATCGTCGAAAAAAAAAAAGCCAGCAAAATCAGTACTCATAGCGAGTCAGACTTTAGGTCAATGAGCTCACTTGGACGCCAACAGCGCTAGATGGCGGTTGCCGCTAGCGCCGCTCTCATACGGCATTGATTCCTAAGAGAGAAGAAAGTTTGCGAGGAATCGGGACCGAGAGTTCCGTACATAACAAATTCAGCTCGATGGAGGGCACGGTTGGTCAGGGCCGATAATAATCAGGCGGGTGCACCAGGATATCTTTTCGTTAGTGAACAAGTCGGACAAGGTCGTCTGGAAACGAGATCAATATATGAACCGAAGTCGGAGTCCATGCTCCTCTGTTTCTGGCGCCTGTATGCGCACTGGTTAGTTTCGTGCAGTTGCGGTGGGCACACGGTTAAGAGATCCAGCGAAAGAACAGGAAACCTCACTTCGCCGACACGAATTTCCAACATCTATATTCAAACCTTCCTCGGGGAAGAAAATAAATCATTACGAAGCTATAAAGGGTAGGGAAGACTCGGATAGGAAGCTGTAGGGTACGTCTAATATAAACCATGAGCGATATTGCTTAAAAGGGGGAGAAGGAAGATACGGACCTATTCCTATTGTCCAAAAGCAGATCCTCGTCGCCTCATTGCTCGGGTTTTTATGGCTCGGAGAGTTTTAGGCAGCCTACGATACAGTAGCCATGGACGCGTCAGACGGCGATTGAAGATCTACAAAGGATGTCAATTATATAAAAGGACAGAGAAAAACAGGGAAAAAGCATACGCAATCTCTTATGCTTTAATTCGCACATGCTTCGTGTCAGCTGAGTGCAAAATCTATGCAGAATAGAAATACTGTAAGACGGAGACGATAGACGAAAACTTCAGGTAAAACACAGAAGACGTACATTGATAACTTGACTCCTGACCTCCAACGCCGCGACTCAAGGGCCTCGATGGCAACTAAGCCGCGGATGACGAGCATGGTCCAGGATTTTCAAGTTTTTGACGCATATGTGAACCTATCACAATTTCACTCCTTAAGCTCGCGCACACAGCCCTCAAAAAAATGAAAACTGGAATTACCTTGCCAGGTTATTACGAATCCGCTCAGTCGGGCTTGTGAGAAGTTGTCCGATGCTCCTCGTGGATCAAGACGCGGCAGTATTGATTCATATATCAACAGGCTGACTGATCATCCTGTTCTGAACGTGAGACGAAGTACTCCATAGATGAACTGTCCAATTGATGAAATATCAGCCATGCCCCGCGTAGAAAGCAAAAAGGAGGAAAGAAACGTACATGCATACCACCGTCGAGACTTGTAACTCTCTCGCGTTCCACTTCAACAGATGGGATTCGCGTACGAACTGGTGGTTCCTCCTCCTCCGACCTGTGACCCCGCAAAGCCGGAGCTAAAAGTGGTTGGGTCGATAGTGTAGCGTACAGCTGTAGTAAACGGCCCAGAGGACCTGGGTCTGCCAATTAGCAACGAGGATTGGAAACGGGGCACGACGAGATCCGTCCGAGTTCCTGTAGGATATATGAGGCTTCGAGAGATGAAGAGAGGGAAGAAGACATACCTGGATACCCCTTTGTCCGTCAACCAACGATCCATTGTGAGATCCCAGCGCTGCAAAGCTTTATGCATTGCTGGAAGGTGCTAAGTGGAAAAGATGATCGTAGAGATTCGTCGCAGCCAGCATCGCTGTTTGAAGAGGGTAATAAAGACCACTAAGAGGAGCTGCGGTCGTCGACTTTCCGTACGCATTGACGAGCCTTATAAGACCAGATGCTTAGCGTTCAACGTTCAACATGAATGGCGCGTTCGTGAGGTGAAGCTTCATTTGAAAGTACTGGTAGGAAGTTAGTTCGAGGGCTATGGAAGTCACATTTCCTCACTGAAGATTCAGATCCCGTATACGACGTAGGACTTCCTTTCTGTCCAAGGCGAAGTTACAGTCGGCGACGTCTCTCCGTATCTTATCGTAGTCGTAAAGGTTGTTGGCTTTCTCGGTGCGTGGGTGGACAAGGGATCGTCAGCGGGAAGGATGCACTGCCGCGCCCGGACTATTTTGCCGGGGATGCAAAATGCAGAGCAAGTTGTTTGGATTTTGCCAAGTCACGTGTCCCCACCGTAGGATTGGCAAAATTATCGTCAAATCTGAGCGCTCTGCTTTTGTAACGGCTTGCTTCAAAATTGTACAAGTCAAGATCCGGCGTTGATGAGCGCCCCTGCGCTCTGCGCGCTCTAACTACGGAATTTGCCAATTTCACGCGATTAGCGCCCTACCGCTTACTTCGCATCCCGTACCGAACACAGCCACTTCCAACAATTGTTACAATATGACATCTACCTACGCTTACAGGAAGCTAAGGTTACCCAAAAGTAGATAACCTCGATAGATCAGTCGGTGAGAATGTGCTAGTACCGGGTGCATCAAAAACCATTTAGGGAAAAAGCTACCGGACTGCAGGTTGATAAGTGTGAAGATGAATGGGTTCGGGAAGAGCCTGCGGCAAGGGTGTGGACGAATATGAGCTGGGGAAGTGAAAGGTTGGTAATGAAAATGTTGCCTGGGGTTCAAGTAGGCTAGAGGAGTGATGGGGATGTTCGTCGGAGATCTTGTTTTTGAACGTGGTACAATCTGCTAAATTTTGAAGAAATAACAGCTGGGCGCAATGGAGGTCTTGGAGTGATGATAATCGTTGTGAAAATGTTTCTAATCGTCTTTTTAAGATTGTGATGAGGTTGTTTTGGCGTTTTGTCTCCGCTAATTGTTTTCGTTTCAAGCGAAGGCGAGTGCAGGCAGCGGGGGTGGTGGGTAGTTTGACATGGTTTGGGAATATTTTGAATCGACGGATGGATTTGAAGAAACCCTTTGGAATGACCATGGGGGAGCGAGGTTTGAAAGGCGGGATGTTGGACATGGTTGATATTGATGAAAAAATGTTTGTGGTGTTGAAAATTGGTGTTTGGATAAAACCTCGCTGGGCTAGGCCGAGCGGTACTGAGCTTGATGTAGCTGACGACGACACTAGAGGGCTCGATGCTCAAAGGTGGCCGGAACAGCAACGACACACCAGCGACCAGATGGTGGTGGTGGTTGTTGTTGTTGTTGTTGTTGTTGTTATCTTACCGACGACCGATATGTCCATTCCCCCATGCGCCACGCTCCATTGTTAGTCGACATTTTGCATTGTTCGCCTCTTCCGAATTTTACTTCCACCCCGACTTCTCCTCAATCCGATCTCTCGTCGCCCCGACAAACCTCCTCGAACTCCCACTGTAATTTATTTTGCAGAGTCAAGACGGCCGTTTCACCCTCACGAACACTCCCACTTATTGTTAAGTTCATTATTCCTCATTTACTTTCACCTCTCCCCGTTTCTCTGACTCATTGGGTCGCATTTTCATTTCCTTATTTGAATTTATTTTCTGAGTTCACCTTTTTCTCATTTTTATTTCTATTTCTATTTCCGACGTTTCGACACTATTTAAACTCTCTTGTATCGTCGTTTACCTTCAGTGAATCGCACTCCCAGTTTTCCCTCTAAATCCAGTCTCTCTAAGTTTTTTATCTCGCTCTCAGTTGCCTTCGTCGTGTGCAACTCGCTTTCGCACTTCGTATATTGCCGTTTTCGTCGTTTACGGCTTCGCCCCTCGCCCTCGACTTCGCACCTTCGACCTCGTACTTCGTCAGTATACTTGTTGGACCCTACGAACCCCGAATCGCACCTCAGAACCACCCATTACGATCGCTTATTTGTTGTGTTTTGTGCACGGCACTAGCGTATCGTAGGTATATCAGCGTATTTCGTAAATCGTGAGTTCGAGCCTCTTTCCGTACCTACCAATTAGAACCTACATCGTTATAAACTTTAGCATGCCATAAGACGGGCGCTTATCTCGTGGACGACGCAGCCAATCCCTTCAATCTGAAATACTATGTTATTCGCATTAGATACTTCAAGCCATATGTAGAGTAAATTACTGGTTTTCAAAAAATAGGTTTTCTGGTCAATCTAATTGCTATCATAATCCAAACAATTCAGACAACCGTTGTAGGGCTCTCTGGTGGTTCTCCAATCCTAACACGGAAAGCACGACTAGCAGCCGTAGACGTTTGTTCAGGAAAATTGACCCCTATTGTCGGTCGATCCATTGTATCGCCCATCCAAGCCTTTCCCATCGCAACCCTGAGTATTATTGCCTGCGGGCATATGACCTGAAAGGTGTGGGTGACCGAGCTTCTTCTCCCAGAGAGAAAAGCTTAGGACTCACATTCAATGCACCCACAATAGCAGAGAGTGACAAAGCTTTAATCGAGTTAGTAGCCACCAAGACTATCCCAGCAAGCGTCATTGGGACAGCAGATTCAACAAGAATAGCAATCACTCCTGTGTATCGCCAGTAGGACTTGTTCGCTCGTGAAATATAAATGATTCTGCCGACAATTAGTCCTGTAAGCATAGTATTGAGGGCAGCTGCCAATACGACCCAAGACACGGCGAAGTTACTAATCTGCTTCACCGTGAAAGTTGCATCGTGAATGGTGCCCTCTGCCGAGCCAAATAATATACCCAACACTGTATGAAGAACATATGCAGTATTTGACAGTTATTCATGATATTTACAGAGAGCGAACTCGCCTATTTCAGCGATAAATATGACAAAGGGAAAGCCCATAACTTTCCAGTTTTCGTTCCAAACGATACAACAACGGTATAGCTATTAACCAGAAAACATTAGAAGTTTGTCGGCCAATCAAAAAACTGTATGGCTTGCCAATAGTGCGTCACTCAATGCCAGAGCAAGGACCCCACACGAAACATTCAACACTTCGAACCAACTATCCTTAACAGACTTGAGGAATGCTACCGGTCCACCTGGAAATTTTCGACGGTCGATCCACATTAATTCTTCAATTAATCCACTCGTCGCGATTTCGACAGTGAAAACAAGCAGCTGGATGAAGCCGAAGCCTGTTAAGACTACGCGCAAACGAGGGGACAGAGTGCTCTGTCCTTTGAGGAGGTACCACGAGTGGAATACCATGTAGATATGGATGCCTATGCTCATGTTTAAAACGTAAGCTCGAGAATATTACAGGTCAATCTCACCGTATGCAATAGTTGCTAAATTGTTTCCTATCCATTTGGAACGCTCATTCGGGAGTGTGGACATCTTGAGATTGTGAAAGGTGTCGGTGAGGGCTGAGTCCAGTTTTTATATCAGCTTTATACATTTCCGATTGACAACTCAATGGAACTAGAAGTTTAGATATCAATAAACAGGTCGTAATCATGCGAAGAGCATGGGTTTCTGATTTGTGAAAGAAGACCAGTTCAAGTAGCTTCGATGCAACCATTGGACCACTTCAGGTCTGTTTCTTGATGATTTGGGTTTGTTCACTAAGCAGTTTCTTGACATGTGCTCTTAGCCGCACAACTGAGCTGGGCCCGACATTGATGTGTAATTAAAGACAGAGGAGAAACGGTTTTTTGAACAGCTGTAACTTGTAAGTCACTTGTCGGGCGCTTAGCCATTGTTCTCGCAGTCAACTATGTAGATGAACTTCTGATCCTGGTTTAGATTGGCAGGGTGAATGACCACCCTATCTCTATTTACTCATTGGCGCAATCTTGATTCTTACTAGGCGGGTGCTAGTGGTTGTTAGAGCTCAACACCGGTGGAGTTGCCACGGACATGAATTTTTGCCACAGCCTACTCCTTGATGGATGCAATTCAGTGTATCCATTCAAAGTTTCACCTCTTCAAGTTGAAACATGCAGCTGGGTTAGATTTCTCTCAGAACTTCACAAAATCTATAACGTTTTTGCTTTCAACGCGTCAATGAAAAGAGATGAAGCGGCGGATTGGGAATTTTGGTAACCCACCTTCTAGTTGATCTTGCTACTACTGCCTACCTTAGCAATCTTCCTGGGGTGATAATATTAGAGCGGAGGTTGTGAGCTTGCTAGGTTCCATTCCTATCAAACCTCGCATTGTCTTGACTTCGATACTTATCATTTCACCTACAGGGCCTACAGCCGCCCGAAATGATGCTATCGCCGACCACGACGGAAAACAAGCCACGGCTGTGCATTAGTATGATTACGCCGTCTTTCCATATATCCATTTACCATCCTAACTACAAAATAGGACTTTATATTACTATGAATATTACGGGAATAGGGCAACGCGGAAGTTGCACGAACTGCCGAGGCTGGTTCCTCTGCACTAGTGGGTAGCAACGGGCTTGGGGTTCGGAAAGAAGAGAAGAAGCGGTTTCTCGCGAGCTGGGCTCAAAGCGTAGAACCATCTTCTGGGTGTTTCTAAGAGGTACGCGATAACTCAGCGGAGGCCTCCTAGTTGTATTGCGGGGTCGGGGGGTGGGGGTATGGTTGCAGGTGGTGGCGCGGCTTGCTGGCATTGAAGCAGTTGGGTAATAGTAGGGAAGTTGCTGGTGGAGGGGGGCGGGAGTTAGAGGCCAGCCAGCAAGGGTCGCGAGATACCAGGCGTTATCCTTGGAGAAGGCAAGGGAACCATGCGGGGTTATGTAAAGGGGAAGACAGCGTTTTTCACGTCGGCGGGAACACACCTCGAGAAAGGGAAGAGCAAGGCTATAGTTGTGGCTCTGAGGCCACAAACGAGCACAAAGTCATCCAAAACGGTTAGAAATGGGATCGATATACACCACCAATCGCCAACACTTGCGAAGTAGCGTATATCATTTCCAATTCTCGCTGTTTTCGATGGTTTTGGGCTCAGAGTAGCCTTGCTATTCTCTTTCATAAGTGCCTTCACGAAAGCCCTCCAGACTAGGAGCAGACGAAATCAGCGTCATGGTTTACGCAGATTACATCTGCTCGTTCAATCTCAGAGCATCATGAAGGCGGTTGTGGCCCGCCTACCGAAATAAGACGCCGGTTTGAAGAATGAGGACTTGAAGTATCCTGAGCTGGTTAGTGAAAAACAGTCCACGTTAATTGGTGAATGGTAATTAGAGGTCCAGAAAAACTGTAACGCACACAGCGGTCTCGAACAACTTCATCATTCAGCGCAGTGGTTACACTGAAGTTCCCTCCGGACACAACAAAGTGGTGGGCATTCTGGAACATGCCTGTAAAATAATGAATATAGTGCATATTTGGTATGAAATATACATAGCAACTTACCCGGCGAATCTGAGGAACGAGCTTCCAAATGATCGTTCTGAACATGAAAGCGGTCCATTATTCCCTATTGTCATAAGTCGCTCCAGAGTTTAGGTGCTTGTTTATAGGTAGTCTTTTCGTCTTACCTGGAAGTCTGCCATGAATGCATCCAGACGAGAATTGATTTCGTCTTCAGAGAGTTGACTGCATGTCGCGTTAAAAGCAATTTCAAGTAGGATCCTGTTCGGGAAACCCTTTAGACTCGCTGGAATTTAAATAAGAAAACGGACTGACAATTCATATGTCGTCAAGGACGCGTTGAGATAGGGGAGAGCAGACGATAGCGGAAGGAATTGAACGTTTTCCCAGACTTGCTTGGGCAAGTCGGAGACTCTTTGCAGCGTGCAACTGTCGACGCTTTCTCCCTAGAGTAACCAGGGTGAGTCGCACCGAGCCAGTATAAAACCTCAACGGGATGCACTTGCCTTCATCGCCTGAACAACCTCCTCTGCTTTGGCCATAACTGCTTTCATCCTGAACAGAAAATGAATCAACTCGTCCGGATGGTGGCCGGCTCCATCAAGTCGAAGGGCCGCGTTCGAAAAATTTGACTGTCGTGGAGGCGTAAGCCTCCACGACGCTGAGGGCATCGCTTCAAAGTCTAGGGAATTGTGAAAGAACAGAATGAAGGACATTTGGTTTCCGCCACCTTTTTATAAACCCACATACACAGCCCTCTCGTGCTCCATGCTGCTCTACTCGGAATTCGATGATTTTGGAATACCTATGTCCGTGGCAGTGTAACGGGTGTTGATGCGGTGTTAATTTCTCGCAATAGTCATCCACATATCCCCTGCAGAGAACCTACCACATTTAATTCTGAAAACATGATCAGTTCAAGTAGACTTTGCGGAGAAATTCATTCGACGATCGCACTGTTTCAGTTCCGCGTCCTATGCACCTCAGAATACGAAGGCTTAAATCAAAATCGTATAATAGTTGAATGGTTATTAATTAGGCGGTGACGGGAGCCGCAGGGCAGTAAAAAGTTGATGCGCGAGTCGGCCAGACATTTGGAGGAATATTGACCGAGGCCGATGAGCCTCGTGAATGGTGGTCGGGTTATTTTACGCAGAACGTCTGCGTTCAAAAGGAATCGAACCTTCCTCCAGAAAGAAAATGAATCATCATAAAACATTAGAGGGTAGGAAGGACCCGGGTATGTAGGATACGTCTAACATAAATAATCAGCCACATTGCTTAAAAGGGGGAGAAGGAGGTTACGTACCTATTCCTACTGTCCAAAAACAGATCCTCGTCGCCCATAGCTCGCTCGGTTTTCTATGGCTCGGAGAGTTTTCTGCAGTCATGACGATACAGCACCAGTAGGCGACAGACGATTATGACGAATAACTACAGCGGATAGCAATTATATAGAGAGAGTAGAGAAAAACATGGAAAGGGCTTACGCGACTCCGTACATTCAATTCGCGTGTACTTCGCGAAAGCTAAGACCGACGGGTATCTAGAATAGCGATGCTATAAGGCGGAGACGATCTCAAATTCAGATAACGGGCATAAGGGTAGAAGCTTGAAGACTTACATCAATATCTTGATTCGTGAGCGCCAACGCCGCGACTCATGGGGTCTTGCTAAAAACTAAGGCTTGGGTGACAAACGTGGCCCAGGACTTCCACATTGTGGTTGCATATATGAAGCTGACGGAATTCAACTGCTTAAATTCGCGCATACAATCAACAAAAAACCGAAATTGGAATTACCTTGGACCATTACCGTGAATCCACTCAGTCGATGTCTATCGGAAGTCGTCAAATGCTTCTCCTGATTCAAGAGCGACACGATTGGATGCGTATATGCGCTTAGAACAAGCTAAAAACTTGCTGATCCTGCACTGGACCTGAGATGAGGTAGGCGATAGATGAACTGCCCAACCGATAGATATCAGCCATGCTCCGTCTCCTTGAAATACAAAGATAGGCAGCATACGTACCACTGTTAAGCCGTGTAACTCTTTCGTGCTTCGCTTCAACAATTAGACGCGCGAACGAGCTAGTGGCGTTTCCTCCTCCTTCACCCGATGTCCTTGCGACGCCCGAGCTGGAAGTAGTTGGGCCGATAGCGTAGCATACCGCTGCTGAAAGTTTAACTAGACGCCAGTCGTCCTAGTCCTTCCGATATCCAGCGGGGGTTGGGGACGAGCTCCATCGTGGTTTCTGTAAAGCAGAACGTTTGAGACAGTGGGAGGCTACGAGAGCAGATAAGACATACACTAAAACCACGTCGTCAAAGGGTGGGCGGCTGGGCTTCGTAAAGCTTTCTGAAGAGCTTTTTTTCGTCGACGAACGATCCGTCGTGAGCTCTTCGTGAGCTCTTCGTGTGCTACTGGAAGGTTCTGAGTGGGACGCTGGAGATTATCGAAAAAATAGCGTGTTCTTCAAGTTCGCAGCCAATAATGGCTGACAACCATCGTGGTCGTAGTCGTAAGGCCGAACGGCAGCTTGTTGTTGGCTTCCTCGACGGGCTGCGAGACAAGGGATTTGGACAAGGAAGGATGGTGGAACCACGATGCCAAATAGCGAGGCAGGTGGGCGTGAAAACGGCGAGGACAAAGTTTGCGTCGCCTGTCTTTTGTTGGCGGATCAAGGACTTGCGTTGCAAACATACATACACAACGCGTCGATTTCAGGGGTCGCGCCGATCCCATCCAAATCCCATTATTAGGCCGCCAGATTCTGGTCCATTCGTTGTGAAGGTGCAATAGGATCGCACTGTAGATTCTGACGTAGTGCTTAAACATTACATGTCGCCTTCACCAAGTTTACCTCTTGTCTACCTCTAAACTTTAAGCACCATTCAACTCGACATTTGTACGTTGGCTGGGGTATATTTTGAGGCACGCGCTCGTGCTAAACATGCCAGGGATTTCCCGCCTCATCAAAGCGGTGAATATTTGTTTGTGTACACAAAATCATAAGACCGAAAACCCCAAGGCTTCGGGAATTATCCATACTCCCAGCACAAGCAGCGTAACTAGCAACACTGAAGCAGTTGGTTTATCTGCAACACTACTGGAATTTGCTGTGGAATTTGAAGCCGTGTAGCTGTATGAAGAACATGTCAGCTCACGCCCGTAAAAATCAAATGACTGAAAGAAGAAAGAAAGTGGAAGGACCTCCCCAGTTCTATCCCCTGAACAATTAACGAAAAATTCCAAATAAACTCACATAAAATCAATTAACGAAAACACCTGTAAAACTCCTGCCGGGTCCTCCGTCATGTTTCGATTAGGAGACGGTCCTTTTACGGAGAGTGTTACAGTGTGCTCGCTCGTGCTGAGACCGGTTTGGGAAAACAAGGTTGCGCAGGTGAAGCTGACAGAAGGCCGTACACCGTCGACGTCTGTGGATTGACCGTCAAGCGTAACAGTGTAGACGGGAGAGACGTCGGTCAAGGCGGAGTTGATGTATATCGCGGAGCCTACGCTCAATTCTCGTTAGTCCGTATCACACGTACAGGCGAGATAGGACAAACCGTTAAACTTGAATGTTGCAGTCGCTTTATGATCCAAATTCTGGCTAATAGCGGCGCTCGAGGTGCAGTTGGTCGGGAAAAAGTAACATCCGGGTGGGCCGCTCAACATCCCAGCGTTGAATTGACATACCGCAGCGGGTCCCGTCCCGTTGCCTGCGTACTTAAAGGCAAGCGACTAGCATAACGCGCCCATTCTCGATTATACAGAGCAAGGAGACGTACCACAATTGACGGGTCCGTGTCAGGCACAGTGACATTTGCCCCTTGTGTTAGGGCTGCAGCAACAAGAGGAATCAGGGATACGAGGAGCTTGTACATGGATATCAATGATGAGCGTCGGCGCACCAGCTGCGGTTATAGCTGGTTAGGCGGACGAAGAAGTAAGTGGTTTATATTAGGCGGGCAGCAACATTGCCAGTCATCTACGTCGTCTGTGGGACCACGGTGAGTTTAAGGTGCGATGCTTGAAGATAAGGTAGGAATTGCTTGAAGGCTGTTTCCCTCGCATGCGAGGTTCCTTGGACTTCTTTCCCCCACACATGTTCCTACACTAAGTACATAAAATTTAAATCGTTAAAATTATCTCACAGACTTTCCGCGAGTTTCCCCTGGAACGTCTTTTCCTTCTTCACACGTGTATTTCTGGCAGCTAAATTGAGACAGCTGATGCAGCATTAATAGACCCGCATTCCAAAGGTGCCCAGTGCCTAGTCATAGATATCCGACCAGATTTACGAGAGGAAGGTAACAAAGTGAACGCACATTCAGACCGAGCGTTCGAAAGAGGAAAGACTTGATTTGGGCGTACATCAACGAAGTTCCAATGCGAGTCGAATTGGAGGCGCAGCCGCAGTGATCGAAACCGCGGACTTTCCCGGGCCCGTCAATATGCAGCTTTAGAGCTTGACGGAAGCTGCGAATTTAAACACGCTCGTGAGTGCGATTTTACTCGATTCATACCCTGTAACTGGCAGATATAATATAAATAGAGTCCAGGATATTTCAGTCCTTTGCTTTTATTTTAAGAACGTTATTAGAGGTGAGACGACCTTCACCGAGGCGTGGGTGGGACGTTCAAAACCATGAGCGTCGAGTCTTCTTTGTACACGGATCCTCCTCCACTGCGAATACTTATATCAAAGTAGACGTCCTGTTGTTATCTGCCTTCAGCTATGTGGAATTTACTTGCTCTTACGTATCTGGCGTTTGGCGCGTCGGCCCAGCAATTGACATGGTACGCGGTTCAAGGGCATGCTCGAATGTGAGCTAATATTTAATCGGATTTATCAGGTGCGGGAAGAATTACGAAGCATCCGAGCCCGTTCTGCCTCCAGGAGGACTATTCGCGATGCCTGCCACCTCAACAACCCCTCTTCTTGCACTCCGTTGCTCACCAGCCATTCGGCCCTACATAGCGGAAGACGCGACGGCCACTTCAGACGATGTCGCGTTCTTGATCGACACCATCATCACCTTCTCTGAAATCGCTAACGCAAATCCAATTCGTCTCCCCGATGTTAAAGCGATCGCGTCAACCCCTGTATCTGTCACCGTTGAAGTGGACGGGAAAGCTCTAGCAACTGGCAATGTCCCATTGAACGTGACCAAACATGCACTATCGTTTAAATTGTCTTCGCTGCAGCCGAGAACACAAGCGTATAACATTACGTGCACCGCTACCGTTGATTCTCAGACTTTCCATGCTTCGGGCTCGTTGAGCTTTCTGCCTGACCCCCCATCTGACATTGGATCCGTTACTAAAATGGATTTGAGGACCGGCGCTTTGTTAGCCAGACCAGCGGATGGAAAAGGTGGTCCTTTCGCTCCTGTGTTCCCAATGGGCTTCTATACATCATTTGGTGGCTTTCTCGATCAAAATCCTACCACGCTTCCCGCTCAAATTAAAGCGCAGGGGTAGGCCATCACTAATTGCCAATATTTCCTCACCACTAACGTATTATTCATAGACACACTTTGGCATGTTTTACATCTATGATAGATTTTCCTCTTTTCACATTTTTTAGATCCACCCAATTCCCACATTTGACAACCAAACGGCGCTTAAGCTACTGTTAGATAGCACCCTGGAGGCCGGTCTTTATTTGGTGTACGATATGAGAAAGTGCGCGAAGATCTTATAAGTATTACTGCTATTCTAATCGCTTCAATTACAGCGTTTACCAGAATTCAACGGCGGTGACAGAACAAGTAAACCAGATCAAATCGCGTCCAAATTTGCTTCTCTGGTACACTGGTGACGAACCCGATGGGAATGGAGACCCTCTCAACGGCACGTTGATGTCTTCTAACCTTATCCAATCTCTGGACGGGGGTGATGGTCAAGGTGGCGCAGGCTACCATCCAGTTTCCCTTGTTCTCAACTGCGAGAATTACTTTTACAAGTGCGTCGAGTAATATTTTTTAATACCTTCACATTCTGACAAATTATTTCAGCGAGTACGCCGGCGGCGCGGACATAATCCTGCAGGACACGTATATGATTGGAATTAACGCGACCTTCTCAACGCAATTTGGCACACCCTGCACTCTAGATTTTGGTGATTGTGGGTCCGTACCATCTTTTTCTACTGTGAACTTTCATTGATGTAAATTATCCTTTCAGCTGTGATAACTGCATTGGATCGTTTGAAGATATTTCCACGCGGATGGATGAATTTAAAGCTCGAAACTTAGTCAACGGCTGGGAGCGCACAAAGGCGGTTTGGACAGTTCCTCAGGGCTTCATAAACAATACGTGCGTAATCCTTCCATGTGAATGTGTTTTTGTCCAAGGATGTTAAATAATTGCAGATATTGGAATGTACGCTGTGCTCATCCGTTATGCGTCTCGCATCTTACTCACCGCAACTCCCCATAAATTTAGAGAGACCCCACTGGCCAAGAGTTTGTCGTTCAGAGCGTAATTGGAATAAATCACGGTGCTTTAGGTGAAGTAGCTTTTGTTTTCTCATTGCATATCGACTAAACTTGGGATATAAAATAAAAAGGCGTCACTTCGTGGATGCAGCCTACTACAGATGAAGTCCAGTCCTCAGCTTCAACTTTCGCCAAGTCATTGCCCCAACTCACACCATTTATCTTAAATCCCTCTGCGACCTCGCGGCGGATTACAATCAATCGAACCGACGTCGGCTTATGGACTGTTAGCGGACAGACACTAATTCTTGCCACTAATATGAACTCCTTCTCAGTGTCAGTGAGCTTGAAAGACCTTGGATTACCGTCCCCACAGCCTACCGCCAAGCAAATTTTGAATATGGGCGTGCAGATGGATCCTTCTCGAGCACATCTTACGTTCAATTCTACTGGTACTGGGGCTTTTATAGTTAAATCTTGAAGGCCAAATATCTATGTTATTTTCGATCTGGAGCCAACTTGTGAAATTATGTCCCAATCGTTTATTTAACACCAGCCCGAGGAGCGTAGGGTTGCCCACAAATGAGAAAAGTAAGATTCCTTACCGGAAGCCCAATCGCGCACCTCGAATCCAGGAAGTTTTCGATAAAAAAGCACCATCTTTCACGTTCAATCCAATCTTCTGAAGGGAGGAGGGACAGGCGACTACACCGTTTTTTTTTTGCAGCCTATCGAGGTAGTTGAGAGTTTGTGTGTTAGTATCCAAGTGTTCAATGGCGGTTAGGTCAGAAATAAATTCTGCAATGGATTCATTGTCTACTGAGGAGTCCGAGCTTTCAATCTCTAGGGACAATTTCTCGAGCTCGTCGATTCGATATTGGCTGTCTTTGAGGCAGGATAGGAAAGTGGCAATAGTTTTCTCCTGCCAGCCTCCTGCGAGCCATAGATCGAAAAGAAGGAACTTTAATTAGATGGAAAGAATGCGATACGTTCGTTGGTGAGCCACACACCGGCGTTCATCACGGGTGCCAATCCTGCAGCACATCGTAGGTATTTTGGAAGAACGTTGCGGAGGATATCCAGACTGGCGTTGTCCGGGACAATCTGATAACAAACAAAACGCAGGACACACACAACGCTAGGCGTGATATGCCCCAGCATGATTAGGACAAAGGCCGTTGACTCGGGAACAACTGGAGGACATGTAATCGACAAGAAATGATGGAAATCACCAAGGCTCAGTCGTTCATGCCTGTCACAAGGGCACCGCCCGTCGTTGCTGACAGCGAGCGCACATGATCCACATGCCAATATAGGGTGGGAGCGAGTCCATTTGAGTAATAGAGCCTCTGTAGAGGTGATAGCGGTTGTTTGATCATGAGGGGGAAGTTTTACAAACACCCGCGACGTTGCCGATGAACACACTGAGATGCTTACCTGACCGAGAGACATTTTGGTGGTTCAATAACCTTAACGGTGTAACTCTTTGAAACCGCTTTTACATTTTGAGCATTTGTGTCTTGCTGCCCATGTTGTTTGATGGCAGTTTGGCGGGAACGAATTCCGTTGAGACAAGGACTCCATACCCTTAAGTTTAACTATAGCCAACAATCGAAATATATAATGCATATGGTCACATTATAAGTGGTGCTAATGGGATCGTACGAATTACTCTCGATCAAATTTCAACTGTGGGCACCATAAACTTCGCTTGTAGCACTATGTAACTTGCCACCGTAAGCAAGCGCTTGGCTCTCTGGTCCAAACCACCATCGGTTGGACTGTCCGGACTTTGAAGATAGTCATCGAGAAGTCCCTTGATATTAGTCCAGTCTATAAATCCCAACGCATTCACCAGGTCAGCCGTAATTCGTTCCTTCAAGAAGACCTGTAAGGGGGTTAATTTCGTGGTATATCCACCCTCGTTTTGTGTCCGCTGAGGGATAGGCGAATTATACTGCTGCTTTTTACGCAAGTAAACTTCCTCTGTAATAAACGGCTTCACGGCTTGCCGGAGAATCCACTTCTCGGTGAAGAGCCATTTGCCGTTGTCCCCTTTGTGAGGCTTTATTTTCAGTGATCTGTAATAAAATATCAGTGAATAAGTATCTAGGCTAACAGGAAAAAGGCGTACGGCGGAACATTATTCATGTATTCGACTAGGTTTTGATCCAGGAATGGCTGGCGTCCTTCAACTGAGCTGCACATTTCGGCACGATCACCCGATTGATTCAATATTAAGGTCAACATTACAATGGCAGTCGTGTACTGCCGTTGTAAATTGTGAGAAGTAGAACAGACGGGGAAAATAATTAAGGCGTACCAGGGCACCATGCAAAGGATGCCAATTTCCGGTGGCCATATTCGCTCGCGCCTCCGGTCGCAGGCCTTCAGCTATCGCCATGGTGGGATTAGCCACTTCCAATCCGTTCAAAACTCGAGGATGGAGCAGTTTCTCTGGAGTTGTCGTTGTTGCCCATAGACGTGGGGTGCTAATCCCGCCCAGCATGGACCGAGCCAACTCGTGATCAAAGTAGGACATGTCGCCGATAGATATATGGTTAGGGAACGGGGGTGCCCTTTCAATCTCCTGCAAGGCAGATGCCATTTCTGCCGGAGAAGGAAGGGGTATCCCAAGGGAATAACTGGCTGGATCTGGAGCACGAAGGTAGTCCGTTAAGAGGAAGGAATATCCTCCTTGAATTTCATCCGATCCTTCGCCTGTCAGGAGGACCTACAGGCGTATCAGATCAGTCAACTTTAGAGGTTATACGAAATTGAAGAACTTGACTTTATAGCCAGCCCGTCGGATATGATCTGAAAGTATACATTTTCCAGCGGCGTGGAAGGTATGAAGTGCCATCTCGCAATGATATACACTTTCTTCAAATTTCGCGACGAGATCGGCTTCTGTAGGTGTTATCATATGGATTTCGGCCCCGATCTTCTCTGCCATACGCTTCGCGATCGGTCCTTCGTCGAGATCGCTACGGTCTTTTAACGTTACAGAAGGAGTTAATTTTCGAACTGTACAGATTATTCATCACGTACCAGGGAAGGCTAGAGTGAAAGTCACAACCCTTGCAGCTGGGTTCTTCTCCTTTAACAAGGCCGAAGCTATGCCAGCGACCGCGCAGCTATCAATCCCTCCGCTAAGAGAAACCGCGAGGGGGACATCTGAACGGAGACGCACTCGGACAGCACTGACTAGATGCTCCCGCACGCCATTAATGATCTCTTCGATTGAGCGCGTCTCGGCTGAGTTTGAACTTTGATATGGCTGGTCCCAGTATGGCTGAATCTTCAATTGGCCCATTTGCGTAAATATGAGCTGATGCGCCGGGGATAGCTGCGTCAAGTTGTTAGAATAATAAAATAAAGTTTTGAGATCAGAATCAACCTTGAAAACACCCTTGAAGACCGTCCTATTGTCGTTGAAGTCACCGCCTTCACGGATGCTTTGAACATCCCACTCAGCCTTCCAACCGAATCCCAAAAGACCTTTCATCTCGCTTGCTAGCAAGAGTCGACCGTTATTCAAGGTGTAGAAGAGGGGTTTGATGCCAAATCGATCCCTCGCTGCAAAAAGCACCTTCCGCCGAGAGTCGTAGAGCACAAAGGCAAACTCTCCCCGAAGGTAATGAACGAGGTTGAAGCCATAAACCTGGTAGCTGTTACGAAATATTAGTCAAGTTTTCAAACTGGCGACAGACATTTCTCGTACAGGTGAATTACCAATTCCGAGTCCGATAACGTTTGGAATGTTTGACCTTTACCCTCCAGCTCTTGACGTAGTTTTTCGTAGTCATAAAGTTCGCCATTAACCACTGCGTGTATATGGCCATCAGCGTCGTGAAGCGGTTGCTGCCCGCCTTCCACATCAATAATGGACAACCTGGTGTGTCCGAGACCTAGAAAACAGCTTTAGTTATGTGCGCAGCGCCCATCTGATACCAAGAAATATTGCTAACCTAGGCGACCATCTTCCGAAATGTATGTGCCAGTCGAATCTGGACCTCGATGAGCTAGGAGTGAAATGGACGCGCGGAGTTCAGATTCAAGTGCTGCAGTATCTAAAACTTTGTTGGGCGAAACACCATAGCTAGCTGCGATGCCACACATAGTAAGTAAATGTAAAACGATGGAGGGTTGTTTCCGTTCAAATAGCATCAAGACATCGTCGTTTATGAACCGACGAACTCCAATAGATGTGTCACAACGGCCGTTTGCATCGCA
Organism: Galerina marginata; assembly: GCA_023014335.1. NCBI lineage: Eukaryota > Fungi > Basidiomycota > Agaricomycetes > Agaricales > Galerinaceae > Galerina > Galerina marginata. The sequence goes on from JAECYW010000004.1 coordinate 196,438, forward strand.
ATAGAAGCTACAGAAAGCGGAGTGTAAGTAAGAATGCGTGACGAACCCGCAAAAGTGCTAGCCGTAGCCCGCTGAGTGCCATGAACAGGTGATCTGATTCCTTTTCCCTCGGTGTCGGAACGGTCATTACCTGGGAATTACTCCAGCAAGGGTAGGACTTTGGCTATGCGTGACGTTGGGGCGATGACACCTTCAGGCAAACAAAGTCCATTACAATTGCCGATTATCATCCGGATATGAGGAGCCAGTACCTGCACTGACGACTAGGGCAGCACTTCCATTGCCGGTGTCGGATCTGGTTTTGACTCATTAAAGAAGACTTTGTGACTATGATTCCTCTGGACAAGACTTTGAAGGGGGACGTTGCATCAGCAAAATTCCATTCATCTGCCGGAAATGGTATTGAGCTCTCGATGTCACAGATATTGTGGACGCAGAATCTCTTCGGGAAACAGAAGCGCCTCATCTGTCAGAACTAGCAAAATTAGATTGTCAAATTTAAACGCGTTCATTGTGATGATTATTACCTGCGTACACCTGAAAAACCAGACTTCTTCCTTCTCGTCACGCCAGAACGCATAGAAGTGAATTGCATTTCAAAGTATAACGGTCATGAGCCACTCCACCTATCCCGATATCCCTGGACAGTCATACTGGGGATACGAAGAAGTCACTTGTTTTGAAGGGAATGGCATATTCAGAGGATCGGAGGACGAGAACGTCGCAAGGCCGTTTGTCACGGACCCGGGATGGATAGCCCGTTTTGAGAATTCGTAGTTCAGTCGCTGCCAAAAGTATTCGATCGAAATCGGGGCAGGACAGAGCACATGATGGCGAGCGTAGGCAGGGCATGCATGAGGCGCCCATCGCCTCTAGTGAAGGCAGAGGTGAAGACAGCACGATAGGTAATCTTCTACCCGCCTGAGCTCGGGGTCGTTTGTCCAGTCGAATTCTCGTTTACCCGTGACACCAATCCCCAAGAATTGTCCACAATCGCGTTCAGCCACGCAGAATACTAGTAGTCGCTCCAGAACGGTAACCAGGCGAGCCTTCGAGAAAACGCCAACTTCGGCATCATGATTTCGCTGTAAGGAAAGAAAGAGAAGGAATTGAGTCGATGGAGGCCGCAGCCGCGAGACGTGGAACAAAGTATGTACAGAGTAAAGATCATTTGGAAGATGTCGTTTATGAAGGCTGGAGAGGATAAAAACAAATGAACCGACGAATGATATGAGTTAGGCAGAGAGTGAAAACTTACACGTATGTGAGATAGTCGGCCATAAGCATAGATGAGCCAAGTAATTTCGTTGTTTACACTGTTCAGGATTAAATAACCTCCAAATGTTTTGAAAATGAATCCAGAAAGCAGCCCAGAAACAGTTTGCTTCCAGCTGTGAATTAAAAAACCCCAAAAAGAACACCAAAATGTGCGCTAGATAAGTCAAAACAAAGTCCGATGTTCTGTTAGAGGCGGTTCACCCGGCAAAAGACTGACTGCATCGTAATAAGATCGTGAGTGGAGATGTGGAAAACGACATCAAGGTTGGATAGCGAGGAACGTACACATTTGAACAAATCTTCCTCCTGAACGCTGTGGCGGCAGGCAGGCAGGCAGGGCAGATCGACTCGAGCAATCCCATCGGAAAATCCCGGCGGCACTTAAGCAAAGTCGTGTCGAATGCGGTACATTATACATGAGAATCGACGTCTGGTAAGGGTTAGAGTAACTGACATAGTGGGCATTTAGTGGTATGAAGGACAGAAAAAGAACAGTAGGCTTACGATGACCTAAAGTCGATTCCACCCGAGACCTTGGAATATAATGATGAAAACCTAATAAGTCTGGTCATCATTTCGTACGACGGTGGACATGATGAACGGAAGGTAGAGATGGGGCGATAGAAACCATAATGACGGTCACCAGAGGTGGTAGTAGTTTGATGAGGAAGAGCCTTCAAGCTTCAAGTTGAGTTGATAAAAGCTCGGGTGCTTTAGCACGAATCACAACGCGCACGTGACTAATTTCATGACGCGTCTGGACCCTTGACGCGCTGACAACCAGTTGTACTCTAAACCCAAGCGAATAACTAAGACTTGGTTTTCAGGCATATATCGAGTAAATTATATGATGTGGGTTTTAGAGAGGAAGAGCCGCTTTTGAGTTAAAAATGAACTAAATCCAAAGTAATCCCGTCAATTAAACAAAAGGAAACTTGCCAGATTGGGGTCGCCATTTCGTATACCGTGTTTACACATTTCTTCCCATCTTCTCTCCGCCTTGATTGTTTAATGCACGCTAGATGTCCCACCCTGAGGGTTGACCGCGTGAATTTCGAATCATGAACACTCTCGCGAGAAATTGCCCACCAGGGAAAATAAACATGGTATGCAGTAGAGATCGACCGCGACGACACCAATGAGGTGGTTGCCAGCTCTACAGTGGAGATGATTTGTCAATACCGTTCTCAAATAGAATTTGAAAGACACAAGGAGCACATAACGCTGATTTAGGTCATCTGCCGGCTGGAGACAGTAATAGGCTATGCAGGCTAAATAATTTTGTCGGTATCTTCTCTGAACACTGGTTTGGTCGATTCTGGATTCTGGATAGAACCATTCAACGATGCAATCAACTGTTTAGAACGGAACCAATGATATCGATGCATTGAAAATAGGTGGACATCCAACGTCATACGAAGTCACAGGCCCATGTTATCCATAAATATAACGGCAGGAATTTATCACACAGCTGACTTATTAGCGATAACCTTATGCCGAACAAGTGATTCACTCCAAAAGACGGTCCAGGCTTGCAAGGTTCTTCCCGTGCCTCTATTTCATTGTGGTCCTTATAGGCATCTTCGTCAAGAAGCCCGCTAAACATTTTCTCATTGCTACCACCATGGACAAGGTCCCAGCAATTTCTCTCCTCCTTGGAAGCGCAATCGTCCTGTGGATCGTCCTAAAGCGATTTCCTAACCATCCGCCACTCCCTCCGGGGCCGCCTGCAGATCCTATTATAGGACACCTCCGGATAATGCCCACAGATGGCAACGACGTATTTTTCTACGAGCTCTCAAAGAAATATGGTGAGCACTGTAAGCCTCAATGTTGTTTCCGACTCTCACGACTTGTAATGTAGGAAAGGTTTCCCATCTCCGTATCCCGGGGAGAACGATGGTCATACTCAATAGCGCACAAGCTGCTGTCGACCTTCTCGATAAACGAGGTGCCATCTATAGCGATAGAGCTCCCTCGGATGTGTTTATGCTGTATGTTGTCCCCTTTCGCTTCCCAATTTCGGGGAGGGTCGGTAATCTGAAGCTTTGACAGAATGGGATGGAACCAGAACATAGCCTTCTTCCCATATGGAAAACGCTTCCACAAGCACCGCAAGACACTCAATGAATATTTCAGTCGTGAGAAATGCGAGGATTATCTCCCGTTCCAAGCCTTAGAAGCTCGTAGGCTCGTTCAAAACCTACTTTCAACACCAGAGAAATTCAACGACCATTTAAACCGGTATGCACCTTATTTCGGAATTAACATTAGCTTAAGAATTGATGAAATGTGTTTCACGGCTAGATTTTCTACTGCAATCATTCTCCGCATAGATTACGGACATGAGATCGAATCGAATAATGATCCCTACCTCAAGATCATGTCAGACGTCGGATACTGCATTAGCAACTGTGCTGCTCCTGGGAGTAATTTAGTTGATCTGGTACCAATTAGTTACGTTGTTTTCTATTATATTCTTCCAATAGACTAACTTGAGCGTAATAGTGAAATATCTTCCATCATGGTTCCCTGGAACATTCCCCGCAACTCAAGCACGCTCCTACCGGCCAATCGTCGACTTGATGCATGACTATCCATTTGAAGATGTAAAGAAGAAAATGGTAAGTTCATCAGTCAGAAGACGTCCTTCCCTATCGACCTTGAGCTTTTTGTCTGGTAATAGGTTGAGGGGACGGCGAAAGATTCATTCCTTCTCACTCACCTTGAAGGCCTTCAACGCGATGGACCAGACTACGCATACACTGCCAGAGATATTAAGGGGGCTACAGGCGTGATTTACTCTGCGGGGGCAGATACAGTGTGTTCCTTCTCTTGCTTTATCAAAGATGTCAGTGTAATTACTAATCCTTATGGTTTCTGTCGCGCCAGACGTGGTCTACTCTTTCGATATTTATACTCGCTATGGTTCTATATCCCGCGGAGCAGGCACGAGCGCAGAGAGAAATTGACAAATTCATAGGAGGTGACCGACTGCCAGAGTTTAACGACCGACCAAATTTGCCATATCTCGAATGCATTGTACAGGAGACATACCGATGGAATAATGCTGTGCCCACAGGTAAATCACAAAATTTTCTCTCTTTATTCAGTTGCTTAGGAAATCGACGCTGAAAGGCGTACCTCATCGCTCAATGGAAGATGACGTCTACAATGGGATGTTCATTCCAAAAGGATCCATCATCGTAGCTAACACGCGGTTTGTTGAGCTTTTTATGTAGATCCTTATCGTGCTATAGCTAATTGTGGGATTCCGATCAGCGGGATAACACTCGATGAGGACGTATACAAGGACCCGCATACCTTTCATCCATCACGCTACCTCGATGGAGAGCCTCATCCAGTAGGACAATTTGGTTTTGGCAGACGGTTTGTTATTCCAGATTACTCCCTTTCATTGCTAATGTATGTGACCAAATTATAGCATTTGTCCCGGACGCCATCTTGCTGATTCAAGTGTATGGATAGCCATAGCCTCCATCCTCGCTGCTTTTGACATCTCTCCTGCGAAAGCGGCAGATGGAAGGCCGATCATACCTAAAGAAGAATTTTTGTCGGGGATTACAAGGTATGAATGCGGCAACAATTACTTGATAAGACAAAATATTTACCAGTTTGGATTCAGTCATCCTAAACCCTTCAAATGTTCAATCGTTCCAAGAAATAAGACGGCAGGAGGGATCATGGATATTTGAAGATCCGACCTGGAATGTTCAAGGGTCTTCTGCTCCCGTTAATTTCGCTAATTTTTTTGTACCTCTATGTATGCCGATCTTTCCTGTTAATCGAATAGTCGCATTCTAATTTGTGCTTTTGCATCTTCGGTGTTGGCTTTGCAGAGTAATGACCTCCATCCAAAGCACTTACTGCATCCTCCCGGACCAGAGATCTTAACAAGGAAAGTAGAATTTTAATACAGAATGAAGAAAAGTGGGTTGAGATGAATAAGGAGAAGCGGCGCCGAAGCGTATCCCTACCGAATGTAGTCTCGTACCAATATCGTCGAGATTTGATTGAGCCTACAGCCAAATGTGTAAATTCCCACGTCCACCAATTAGGTAGTCAGGTACCGTCACAAGATCAAAACCGTCATCAAATTATCGATCGTAACTGGTTCGCAACTGGTTCGCATTGAAAAATTCTGGGTCTCTCTTTCTTTCTACCCAAGCTCTCGCATTGGCCAATTTGAATACTACTCGACCCGTAACACTCAACCCAGTCGTCCAAGCTGATTGCCCCTGATCTGTGCGGCGTGACTATGTCCATCATCTCAGCAGCCAAGTTGAGAGCACAAACTTCCGAGTCACAGCAAGCAAGAAGTACAGAGATTTTTGGCATTTGGCCCCTGCGAGGGTTGTATCAGCCAGCGACGTCGAGCTCTTTCGTTCTGAAAAGTAAGCTAGTTCCTACTTCTCGTACTTGCTTTCTCATCGTAACGTCAGTTTTTGAATTCTTTACAGCCTAATTGAAGGTCCGGGCCTCGTAGGCTACGTCGCCTATTCCTGCATTCTTAATGCCAAAGTCGAAGTGAACCCAAATTCGAACTATGACAGCGCACACCACTTTCAACTCAACCTGGAACCCGAAAGCTCGAGAGGAGATTGAAGTCGTATAAGACGACCCAGGGGGAGTCGGAGGTTTGTTTACTTTGCCTATTTTCTGTCGACGCCAAACGGCTTAGCCAAGGGCTTAGCAGCCCCGTTCATAGTTGGCTCGAGTACTTCCTACAACACTCTCGATGAGATGTTCGGCATTCAACTACCTTCAGCTTAGGCTGAAGGGAAGGTCGAGAGCCAGAAGTCTATCCTTTAAGGGTAGCTTCAGTTATTTGAGTCTCATCAACATTTCGAAATCTCAACGTCAACTTTGCCTCGGACACCTCAGGGACAGGTGGTCATGCGAGATGCGTGGACACAGATACGCAAATGGCTTAAGAGGTATGTTTCCCTCGATCTACACTACGTTATCGTTGACTTAAATTATCCACCGCAGCCCAAATTTTGGCTTGTCACGGTTCCTGCCAGCGCATCAAAATCGAACCTCACAATAAATTCAGGAGGTCCCTCCATTAACCGCAACCACTACCGGGTCTCACCCCGTCAATATCGACTCTGCGTTCCATTTTAACTGGTAGTGGCGCGGAGGAGGTATGAAAGTAGATGCTTTTCTTCGGTTTCAACGGGTTTTCAGGTAGCGAAAAGCTCCAAGGTTCGTTTCCTTTAGTTTACTTTGTGAATACGCTATTAACGACGGCTTTACGTGCAGTGTAAGGCTCGGTTACTCAACTCCATGCCCGACTGAACCTCCAACTTCAACCACTGACAGCTTCAATCATGTCGAAATCTTTAAATTGGGGCTCTGAGCTGCGCCAACCGATCACCACCATCCTGTGCTACGTCCCAGAACCCAGTTCTCCAAATTCGTTTGAAGCTCTGAGTCGCGAGTGGTGAGTTCGCCTTCATCTATTGAACACTGTCCTTGTCGTTGACAAGGGCTATCTTGCAACTTGACCACAGCTGCGCCGTTGTTTAGCACCTGTGAGCTCGGGCTCAACGCATTCGGTAGCCAGTGATGTACGAGTTTAGAATATAACGTGCGCCGCTCTTCTCTGCCAACCATTGTCGTGGGTTGCCATCATCGAAGCTCAAGCTTATAAGCCCCTCCCTAGGTACGTCTGGGAAGGTGTAAAGGTTAGGTAGGGGTCGCCGTGGTTTGTCCTCTGTTGAAGTAGCCCCCACTGATTATCATCGTAGCTCGCCCTCTGGACAGTTCACAAAATCATCGACAACAAATCTAGTAAGTACATAGTCCCAAATTCAACCAGGGCCGGGGCGAGCTCGATGCGCTCAACATTCTATGTTTATCACTCAGCGAGTCTCTCGATGTAATATCGTTTATCGTTCTCGCTGATCTGCCGCCCTCCTCAGCTAAATTCTTACCGCCATCTCGGTCATACGCACTGTCTCTTCCTTGATAAATCATTTTTCTCGTTTATTCGCCCTCGTATAAACCCTGTCGGAATCGGAATACGTAAGTAGAGAGGAATAAGTTAAACATACGCTGACAACCGTTACTATTTTTTATATATTAGAGCTCTCCGGTCGGTTAATTTCCTCTCTCGGAATTTAGGATGGTGCCAGTGCCACTATTACTGCCATCGCCCGTCGCCTGCCCTTGACGCTGCTGTGTGGCGCGCTCTTTCAGCGCAAACGCCGACCCCATGCGCTTACTGAGGCCCAGAACGTTGTTGACTACTTTTTTCCAGGCTAACGGGGACGACGGATGCATATCATTGGCGTCTGGTGGGTGAACGTCTGTGTTGCTGACACCTTCACTGCCATCGCCATTCGCGTTGAAATCTCCTGTAAAATCTGCGTCTGGTGAGTGGATTCCTGTCCTCGGTGTTGACGATAGCCTACCATGCGTGGAAGTGGCGTCTTCCCTGCCATCACCATTCAAATCGATACTACCCATCAACTCGGCGTCTTGTGGGCGGAGTCCCTTCCCCGACATTGAGGATGGACCGCCGTCTGCGCGGGTTTCCCCTTCACTGCCATCGACATTGGGTTCGAAATACGCCTCTTGAGAACACCGCATTTCCTGCACGAAGTTCTCGATACTTCCAATTTCAGCGTCGTTGAAGACCGTCAAGGTAACTGGCAAGCCGAAGGGCTGAATAAAAATATTATCACAGGTCGATGGACGACATTTGTTGTGGCAAGGTATTCCCCGTTGATATAGGTTGTGAAGGCGGGATTATCTCCTTCGGTGAGTTTGTCTACTCTCACGACAAAGTTCACGTCCTCCTGGCTACCTTGGGGCTTCAACTTTGCTTTTTTGATTTGTTTAGTAGTCTTCGAATAGGTTGAGAAGTGGTCCGGGGGAAACGTGAATATCCAGTATAATTCCCTGCCGCAAGAGAGATGGATTGAGATACCCTTTTGGCAATAATCACTGTATGCCTTCATGGTCGTGGTGATCACAAAGCTAGTGCCATCGGAAATGGGTTGGTAACTTCGTCCAGCAATGAATCTGTACTGTTTCATTGTACTAAATTATAATACCGTCAGTAACCCAGAAAGTCGGTATTGACCAGAGCTTACCCTTAATAATTTATCTCTTCAGAGCGTAGGTGACTAAGAGTAATACTTACCAATGGTGGATTAGATTCAAAATTCGAGGATGATGGGCAATCGATAGTCATCGATAAGGATTCACTGGATCATCGATGCGCTAGCCCCGTCAAATCGGCTTGTTCCTGGGCATACGTACAACTTAAAATATAGGGATAAATTTAGAGACAAGAACTTCAAATCTGAGTGTTTACCCCCACCTTTCAGATCGATAGACTGTTTGATATGCAATGTAGTCGGTAGGTGCCGGTATCGGAAATGAGCGGAATCATCGCACCCATCTCACTTCCCAGATCGTGCTATCCTTTCCGACTCCGACCTTAGCCAGGTCGATGAGCAACACTATATCAACGTCAAAGTATGTACCGCTTCTTCAGGCCCTTGACCTACCACCTAATCGACCACCAGCTCTCCGCAGTCAGAGGTGATGTGAGACTCAGCTTCACTGAATCACCCGTTTATTTCTACGCTAAATTACTGCATAGTAGATGCTACATCAGTGAGGAGACCGGTGAATCTTTCCGACAGATTCCCGTTCTAAGCACCGGAATCTCTAGATATTGTGATTCAGTACCCCCTCAACACCGAGGATGGCTCGACGCCGCCTGCAACGAGCTTTGAGGTCCTTAGTTCTGGACCGGACACTGGGGAAACTTTGCTTGTGGTGCAAACTTCTCCAAGTGAGTACCTTTATACCGATATCGTAGAGCTGTGAGTTTCCGTCTTTTGCCGTCATCATAATCGGAGTGCTTGATGTTGAATTACTTGTCAGGAAAACCGAAATAAATTTTGTTGCGACATGGAAAAGGACTGGAGACTCCTCGAAAATTAGCCTCAGACAAAGTGATCTTGAGGGGGGCTTGGAATCACGAAATCGTAAGCCGATTTCGATACGAAGAAACGATCCGTTTGTGGCTGAAGGATTGCATACGTAGCGATAGCACGAGAATCTGTGAACGACCTAGATGGTCTTGCTTGGAGACTGAAGTTTCATGTCTACACCATTCGTCTAGACACGAATATTCGGGGCGGAGGAGACAACGATTTGCTGTTTTCGGGTACGTAGCGTCGCGACATAATCGCGAAATAACTACTCCATGAATTTAACCACTGTCCACATGATAGATTTGCAAGCTCTAATGGCGAAAGCGCCTGAAACGATATTCACTATGGTCAAACACCTCCCGGATGATCTTGCTAGTAAACCGCGTTGCCTATATGAATGTGGCGGTTATTTTCTAGAGACTCTCCGATCTAGTATGGAAGAAGCTAACATCAATAATTGTGTCCTTGCGTATCGCCTAGCTGTCCATCTAACTCCGGAGGGTCACCCAGAAATGCCTATCCGATTGAACAACTTTGGAGTCTCACTCCGCCTTCGCTTTGAAAGAGCAGGGGATCTCACTGATCTCTTACAAGCAATAACATACGGGCAGCAGGCCGTTCATCTTACTCCAGACGGTCATGCAGACATGCCGATCAGGCTGGGCGAACTTGGATTTTCACTTCTACGCCGGTATGAACAGGTAAGGGATCTTGCTGACCTCTCGGAAGCAATCGCATACCAGCGAAAAGCAATTCATCTCGCTCCGGACGGCCATGCATCGACGCCTATGTGGCTGAACAACCTTGGACAGTCACTTCAAGACCGCTTTGAAGAACTGGGAGATCTCGCCGACCTTTCAGAAGCGATAGCATCCCAGCGGAAAGCGATTCACCTTACACTTGAAGGACATGCAGACATGCCTATTTTTCTTAGCACCCTTGGAAATTTACTTGGACGTCGCTTTGGACGAGTAGGAGATCTCACTGATCTGTCAGAAGCGATAACATCCCATCGGAAAGCCGTTCATCTTACTCCCGAGGGCCATGCGAATATGCCTATTTTCCTGAGCCACCTTGCGCATTCCCTTGAATTCTACTTCGAGCAAGGAGGGGATCTCGCCGACCTTTCGGAGTCAATAACACACCAACTTGAAGGTATTCGTCTTACTCCGGAAAACCATCCAGACATGCCTTTCAGACACCACCATGTTGGATGTGCACTTCAATGTCGCTTTGAATTCACTGCCGATCCTGCCGATAATCAAAGTGCTACCTCACATTTTTGGAAGGCAGCTACTTACCCCACAGGAGCGCCGTTCCGGAAGCTACTCGCTGCAGAGGCATGGATTCAGTACTCAGAAGATGCCCAATCCAGAGCAGCTTGTTAAAAGCTCACGAAATTGCGATTACCCTCATTTCAGAAATCGCAGGTTTGGAGCAAACTATCGAAAAGCGACATAGCAATCTTCTTGATATCTCCAACCTATCTTGCTCGGCAGCGTCTGCTGCATTTCGGTTGGACCGCCACGATTTGGCGTTAGAATGGCTCGAACAAGGTCGATGTTCGGTTTGGAGTCAGCTTAATGACCTACGTGCTCCGATAGACGCCCTGCAAGCTCATAATCCAGCGCTCGCCGAAAGTATTTTGGGAGTATCGCGTGCTCTGGAGACTGCGGGGTATCGAGAGTCATCGTCCGTAACCACCACAGAACTTAGCATGGTGCAGAAGATTTCTCGTGAAGACGAGGTAATGACACACCGTCAAACTTGCACAGCAATGGGACCAGCTGCTATCGACCATTCACGCTATTCCGGAATTCGAAGATTTTCTTCGACCGCTATCTTACAACGACTTAGTCAAAAACCTGCCTGATTCGGGAACGGTCGTTGTGATTAATGTCTATCGGCACCGCGCCGACGCACTTGCCATTGGATCCAGCGGTAAAACCGCTCTTCATATTCCACTCCCTAGCTTTTCCTATTACAAAGCAGATGAGCTTCGTACACAGTTAACAGCTCATCTTCATTCTTCTGGGGTTCGAATGCGTGCCTCTCATCCTGATAGCCGTGGAATGCGTTTGGAACGTGACGGCGAAAGCGGAAAGATTGTCACCAATATCCTGAAGGATTTATGGAACCTCGTCGTCAAACCCATCCTCGATCGTCTTGGGTACAATGTGAGTATTTCTCCAAGATCTATTAGTAAAAGATAATTCATTATCTATTTACAGGAACCGCCATCCAAACTATTCAGGATTTGGTGGTGTACAACCGGCCCACTGGCATTCCTTCCTATACATGCAGCAGGTATATACGCCAACCCTACTGCAGAAACGAGTAAAGGGCCTACTCTCTCTGACTTTGCAATTTCGTCATACACACCCACGGTTAGGGTGCTCGTCGACAGAATAAAGGCTTTTCGCATCACAGAAGATAATAAAACGGGGCTCTTCCTCATCAGTCAACCGCACACCCCAAAGTTGCCTTCCATCCCGGGCACTACAAAGGAAGTTCGAGCAATTGGGCGGTTTCTTAAAACGAAAGAAATAAGAGCCCTGTGCCTAGAAAGCGAGGCCGCAACGGTTGATGAAGGAATTAAGAATATGGAAAATCACAGCTGTATTCATTTCGCATGCCATGCGCGTCAAGAGACCGACACACCGTTGAAGAGTGGGTTTTCCTTACACGACGGACAACTCGAACTTTCTAGGATTATAAAACAGCAATTACCGGGAGCTGATCTCGCCTTTTTATCAGCATGTCAGACAAGCACAGGGGATGAAAAGCTCTCAGAAGAAGCTGTTCATCTCGCTGCAGGCATGCTGGCCGCTGGATATCGGGGCGTCGTAGCGACTATGTGGTCGATAAACGACAGTCATGCGCCAAAGGTCGCACAGGAATTCTACGAAAACCTCATAGGAAAGCAAGAAAAAGAACTGAATGGTGATAATGCCGCGCGAGCACTTCATTTTGCTACACAGAATCTCCGAAGATCCTTAGGCGATTCGGAATCTTCTTTGATGGCATGGGTTCCATACGTTCATTTTGGAGTGTGAGCAAAGTGTGAGGTTACTTTCGATGTAAATTTGTCCAGTCATTACGAAATCCAGGAAGAAAAAAAAATGCAATTGTAACGGAGGGGTGGAGCATTGCTACCACTTTTTGTACCTTTCCCTTGAATAAAATATTCATCGAAAATGCTCTACACTAAAAAGCTAAATGTGCTCAGTGCTTTACTCCATCTTGCTTGAATACCAGTCTAATATGAAAGCAGGACGTGTCAAGCCACTGAGCTCATTTACCCTCTCCACTTTAGGATTTTCAGGCTACTGGTACTACGTATTGACTAAGTAATTCTACCGAAGCCCACCCGCTCCGCAGAGTGGAAATATGTACTCCAATAACTAACCCAAACCCACCAGACTCGTCCAAATGCATCTCGATCTTTATTACGATTATTCCCGCTCTGGCCTTCCTGGTTGACGCGACGCGTGAATTACGACACGTGCAGCGCGTGCAGAATCACGGGACCGTCAAATTCCACGCAATATTTAACAACCGATGCGATGCTTATATCTTGAACCCAACGTCGACGTAGTTCTACCAAACCTTGAGCGCTTCAGCTTTGGCGCTCGGCGTCTTATCCGCCTTGTCGACTACGCTTCACTATAGCGCCACATTCAGCCCCTGAAATCGAACTGGAGTTCGAACTGGGACCGTATAAACGTTGTTGAACCTCCTTCAACGGAGGAACTCAAAGGTACATGCACACGTCTTTATGCGTCTAGTCAACCTAGTAACACATCCGTTGACGCTGTTTTACCCCACAGATTGCTCAACTGCCCCAGCTACAAGGCAGATGCGACCTAGAGTATGGCCTGAGGATCGGTATTCGGCAAACTCTTCTCTGGCCAGAAGCTTTGATAGTCAGAAGGTTGCCGTTTGAGGAAGTCTTCACTTTCTGGGTCTTATCGACGTTCGAAATACTCAGCTGAACCTTAGACGGAAGCAGCTTGAAGGGCGCTCTCGTTCTTCACTTTCGGTTCGGCTGGCAAATAGCTCAGAGGTGCGTTTCTTCTCTTGTACTTGGAGCACGCGTCGTCAATGATAGCTATATGACAGCCTAAGTTTCGGCGTGCCGACCGCATTTCCGACTGCACCTCGAACTTCAACCAAGTTCTTATCGCCTCGTCAGACCTCAGGCATCAAGGATCGAAAGGGAGGGCTCCAATCTGCGACCACCGATCACCGTCGTCAATGTTTAACCTCCCAGCTTTCGTGGCTTCAACCTCATGTGGAGCTCGGGGCCGTGTGTTATGCAGAGTCGTACGTTTCTCTCCATTCGTCCGCTCTCAATGCTGTCGTTAACATCGGCGATCTTACAGCTTGCTCCCAAGACCATTTCCAGCAGGACCTACGACCTCAACACCAACACCAACACCGACTACAATCTACTCTGGCTCAATGGACGGTAATCGCAACCCAGCTATCAGCACAGCCGTCAGCGAAGTTTGGTATGACGTGGTATCCTTTTACGCCAACGTCATCATTATTGGCAACCTCTGCAGCTCAACCTCTTTCCCGTCGACAACGGCGAGTAGAACGACCACCTTGATCGTGTTCCGCCTTGGGTCAAAGGACAACGTCAGAATTCCGAGGGTTCATGTAACGTCCAAATTCTGCGCTGATGTTTAAAGTGGTAATCTATGAATACTGGGGGCATGAAAATATTCTTGGAGTACGTTCCTCTTTCTCAGGTTACTGCCCGTCATTGACGCGCATTATACTCGAGTAGTCGTAGCTGACCTACTAGTGGTCCACGTCTCATCAACAACGGCTCCAGCACCACCGAATTCAACCATGTTCAACCCTAGCTTGAAGGAAGGGTGAAGCTAGATCTACTACCTTCGAAGTTCGACATCAGAAATCTGGTCAGCGTTGCTCGGAAGGTTGAGGACTGGTCTAAAGCTGAGGGTCCCGAAATTTGCAAACTGGGATGCCATTTTCCTTTTCGACCCATTCTCAATGTTAACACTGGCTATCATTGTCAGAATATAACCTCTGACCTTTCACAAGTTCTCAATGGTATTCCCCTAGTCCGACGCTCAACCACGTCATCCCAAACTCGAGAGTCAATGTTCAGGAGTAACGCAACTACCCTTCGTGAAGTTTCCGATTGCTCTTTTTCAAACTCGCTTACGGGCCTCACCGACCATCGCCTGAAGGGACGAACTTCAACCACGTTCGACTCCGACTCGAGAAACGATCTGTGGAAGCAGCCGCAGGGCAAAACAAGGATTATCAAAATTCACCCTCAATCACGCCGACCTCGATTCCGAACCTGTCCTTAACGAAGTTACACTGGTCCAACGTCAACGCAAGACCCAGTTCGCGTCAACTAGGTGCTTCAACATCCCATCTTCGTGCATGCTACTTGTGCTAACTGGTTATTCGAGATGCCTCAGTCATCGTTGACCAAAATTCACTTCTCAGCTCGTTGTTTACATGGCCCTCTCAAGCACAACAACCTTAAAAGCCTCCAGTCGACGATACAATAGCATTCGGAGGGCTTCAATCACCAGCGGCTCGACCTTTCTTCGACTGATTGTCACATAGACAACATCCTCGGAGGTGCTTTTCTTTTCTTTTACTTGGTGCTGGCATCATTAGCGCTATATCCGCAATTTAAAGTTCTCTTACTCCGGTGCACCTTCAACTTCACCCTATCGGCTGATCTGACCTCAAGTGTCGAAAGTCACTCGGCCCCAGATCCATTAACAGGGATCGTCTTTGCCAGCATTTGAGATTCCAACCCTTGCTGACTTTGCGTGAAGGGTACGTCCTTCATTAACCAGTGTCATGCTGGTTGTTAACATCGATTCTCGTTATAGAAAGTGCCAAGGTCCGCCGACAGCAGGGCGTACGGCTTGAACGTTGAACTTTAAGAACGTCATTCGAGCCTGGCTCGACAGATCGCATCCCCAACTCAGCTGTCAGCATCGCTTCATAGTCAGTGGCCTGTGAAGTTTGTGTTCCGGAAGATGACGTGGTGTGTGCTCTTCTTCATTTACCCGCCAACGTCAACCTCAACGTCGACTATCACTGCAGCTCAACCCCTTGACTGCCCACAACAGCGAGTGCGACGACCACTTCGACCACATTCCGCCTTGGGTCAAAGGACGAGCATCAGAACTCCAAGAGTTTATCCAACAACCGACAACCCTCGAGCTATATGGTTCCAATTCTGCCCTGATGTATGAGATGGCAATCTAAGAATGTTGGGAGAATGAACATATGCGTAGGGTACATTCCTCTTTGTCAATTTACTGCCCGTCATTGACGCAATTTATATTCATAGCTTGTGCTCCACGACGAGTCAACAGCAGCTTCAACACAACCAAATTCAACAATGTTCAACCTTCTGAAATCTCGTCGACTTAGCTAGGAAAATTGGGCAATGGTGTTAGGCTTGGGATTGCGAGGTGTACAGAAAGGTGCGCTCTTTTTCGTTCTTGCCACGTTGTCGTCTTTAACGTTAGCTATTCTGACAGCGTAACCTCTGAACGTTCACAAGATCATCAACGGTATATTATCTCCAGCAATCCGAAACTCAACCACGTCCATCCCAAACTCTGGAGTCGATAGGAGTAGTACGACTACGGCTGGAGAAGGTTCCGATCGCCACTCAGTCAACCTCGTTTGAAAGCCTCACGGACCATTGCCTGAAGGCATAAACGTCACACGTTCGGCCCCGACTCAAGAAACAATTTGCAGAAGCAGCCAAAGGGCAATTCGAGGATCGTCAACATTTCACCCTCAACCACGCCGACGTCAATACCGAACCTGTCCCTGACGGGATTACACCTGTCCAGACTCAACGACGGACCCCGTCCGCGTCGCCTATGGTGCTTCAACCTCTTATCTTCGTGTCCGCTGCCTGGGTCAACCGGTTATTCGAGGCCAAGGGTTTCATTGTTCACTGAACTTCCTCTTCGTCATTGTGCTTCGCTGTCATCAAAATGATCACGTGATTCAAAAAAAAAAAAAAAAATCTGTGCTGCCTCAACGTTCAACATTCAGTTTTTAACACCACCTCAGGCGCTCTCTTCACGTTTGTCCGTCCTCTTCCCCGCCTTCGGAGGCCTCAACACGGAAGGCGACGTTATCGCGTCAACTGTAATACTCCAAAACTAATGCGGAGTCTTAGCGTCATGTTCTTTCTGCCTTGTCGACCTAAATTGCTCATAAGTACGACGAACTCCAACTTGTTGTCTCCGTTGTTTACATGAGCCCACACAGGTCTCATTTACATTATTTGCTGAACGTCAGATGAGAGACGCATCTCCGGTTATCAACTGTCATACACTTTCGGAATTCCACATCTTCAAAGTTGCGTGGCTAGTTGTTGAAGAGGATCAGTCGCTATTTAATTATTTCTCTATACCGGAGACATACCACGGCTCCGACATTATCCTCACGCATGACTGTTTCCCCAACCTTGCTCTAATCGTAAATGTCGCTACCGTCTGGAGGCATTCAATGGTCATTCTAGCAAAATTTTGAGTTCTGTCCGCCTTGTATATTTCGTCTGTTCCAAGTCTAACCCCTGCTTTGAAACCGAAGCATATGACTGCGAACGTATCAAAACGGGGGCCATACCCGAGTATCCTACTTTTCTACCTTTTTTTTTTCATTTTTCAACCTTTACTGTTTACCAGCTGCTGCTAGAGCGCACCGACAAGCTATCCATCGAAATACACCATTGCGGCTGCTGACATGCGGCCACCGTTACCACACCGCGAGCTCCAGAAATCCGTGCCAAATATAATTTGAAAGCGGCTCATCTCCCGCACGGAATTGCGCGCTGGCCCACGTAACTGTAAGACCCATACAGTGTCCAACCCTCGAAGGTCGCCCTTGCCACGGTCCCGAACGTCAATATGTTTGATGGGGTTCCGTTTTTCACTCCTCATCTTGAACAATTCAGACAAGTCTTTGACAAAGGACTGATTAAGTCCGCGGCTGTAGACTTCGCGCTCAGCATCTTTTGAATTTCTATTATACTGATGCCCTGCGCTCATCTGAGCGGATCACATATGTATTATCGAACCGATATCAGTACAAATACAAGTGGTCGGTCGACTTTCTGAACATGGTCCGTTACTGGCCTTGGGAACTGGCGCAATCTAAATTCGCTTCCTAAACATCACCTGCGCCGTCCTATCAGGAAGCCTAAGACCCAGCAGCCAAGTACTTTCTGGTCGAGGGCAATTATCGGGCAGTTTTACTTCATAGTTTAGTAAAATGAACGCAACCATGGCCTTGATCTCATTAGCTGCGAAGAAACGGCCTGGACTATTCGCATTGCAAATTTCAAAACGAAGCATCAGCGTTATAGGAAGTAAACACACCATGCATGTCGACCGGTGCCAAAGGTCAAGAAATCGGGCGTAAGGGAGACGAATTGATGTTTGATGCTCTCCCCCACTTCGTCTCGCATCTCTGCGAATCTGAATCCTTGGAATTCGGTAGGACAATCATAGTTTTGCTGGGTCAGATTGATGGTCAAAGGGATGTCTCGTAGAAGAGCTATTAGTGACATACATTATCCATATGTGTCGAATAAGTCGCAGCTGCAATCTCAGTACCTGCTGGCACAGTGACACCGTTCGAAAAAGTGAAGTCCTTCACGACTTTACGATTCAGTGTTACTGGGGAAGGTAGCAAGGAGTCAATCAATCAATAGACATTTAATTCGGGATAGGATGAACTCACATGCTCCGATTGCAAGACGTTGGGATTCCTTGATGAAACTATCGACTTTCCGCATCTTCCCCATCGCACCTTTCGTCCACCCCTCGGATTCGATGACCGCCTCCACCTCCTCGCGCATTGGCGCAGCGTACTGTGGGTATGCGGCCAGGTTATACAAGGCCTCTGTCAAGGCCTAGGTAGGCGACGTGTCAGCAACACAAATCGAAGAGTCAAATCAAAATACATGGACTTGCATTCGTCGACGTGTGTATGGCCGCGAAGTTGATGGTAAGAAGGCGGATGGCTAGGTCTTGAACGGTTCTTCGAGGCCCGTCGGCTTCATCTATTAACCAGGAGATCAAGTTGTTCTATACGGTAAAGCTCAGCGGCGACATTAAAAAAATTGACGGAAGGTTCCCTACCGGTTTATCTGGCCAGTTTTTCCCATATTTCTCTTCCTGCTCGAGTTGGTGTTCGATCAACGGTCCGACATGGAATACCGCGCGCTTGATGCTCGCGGGAACCTTGCTGAGATATCGACCTACGAGCCTAGGAAAATTGAACAGTCAATATTGAACCTTCCTTGAAAGAAGACGTAAAATATTCACGGTTTGAGTATTTTTGGAAACAAATTTATAAATTGGGCGCTCATGAACACGTCAATCGTAAATTGTTCATTGAGTTCTCTGTAATCAGGGTTTCTACCTAGTTAGATATATGTTATTTCGGATTTGCGACAATGGCTGCATCGTTGTGCTCACATAATGGCGTCCCAACAAATAAGCGGTTGCTCGTCCTGCAGACAATCTTCATTATTGTTTTCATAGCTGGTACCGTCGTCCATTCTGATCCCAGCCTCAGTATAACTCGGACGAAAGCGGAAGCAGGGGGCGACATACCGTTCTTCTCCAGTGGGATCAAGTCGTTGAAAGCACAGGAAATTTCATCCGTGATATCGTCGAAACGAATCGCCAAATTCCTAGTCAACGGCGTCCTTACAATCCCAATGTGGTACGTGTCAACACGAACTTGGCGACCAAGTGTATAATCTGTCTGAATTGTCTGCAAAGGCAGTCAGTAATCGTTCACATGCTAACGGATCCTAGATACATCTGCCGCTGCTGCTTCGAAAGACAATTGATCGTCACTTGCTTGCCGAATGTCGTCAATCATCTGCGGTCCACTAACGATGACTAGCCACTTCGACATGTTGGCGACTTTAAAAGCGGTACCGTAATACTTCGAATGTTAGGTTAGAATGAGACACATATTGGGGCATTTTACGTCAACTGAGTGGCTTAAATACCTTTTCATAGCCTTCCTGAATCATCTCATGTCCGTGACGGACAAATCTGAAGGCATCCAAGTACGAGAAGATAACGCTCGATGAACCAATTGTAGGTATATGTTTCAACTATTACTGCGGTCATTAGCTTCCGTTCCATTTGCACAAAGCAGATCGAGCATTCACCTGGTGCGTCGAAGAGAGAAACCAGCTCGATATCAGGTAGACGGCGAATATGACTGCCACTGCAGGCCCAACGGTAGAGAGATCAGGCATGATGGGCGTGAGCAAGAAGACGATCAATAACGCAAATCCTTATGTGCAACAAATCACCACGAGAAGTCACAGGACTGAAGATGCACGATGGTGAGTTGCCTCTTTCGGCAATCGATTTCGATCAGGTCAGACGTCTGCGAGGGTGATTCTTTTTTTAAGCAAAGAGAAGCTCTATTCCTAGTCACAAAGCAGAAAACCAACGACGAGACATAGATAGATATCTCCATTGCGAAAGATTGAAGAGTCGCTCCCTGAAATACTTTCAGGCCTTGGTTTTTGAATCAGAAGAGAGCGAACCTTCAGAAGTGGACTCTCTGTGTGCGTGGACGCCGATTTTCCCCTATCTTCCCATGTATAATCTTCTCGGGACCCACCTATTGTGTAGTATTTTCTATCTTTTCGTGCATTAGCGTAGGATGATGACTGACCGGCCCAAACCTCCAGTATTTACCAGTGTAATGACAGTTGCTATTTTAGATACATATGTACCTAAAAACATCCCTTGAGAGACAGAAGATTTAAAAAACATGGTGCCTGGGCGACGAACAAGCGACGAAGCAACTTTAGTGACGGCTTGAGAAAGGAAGCGGCAGCCTAACCTTTGATTTTTCGACTTGTTGTGGGAGTGTACGTGTGTGAGGTACTATATAGCTGAGGTAAAAAATACATCCCTGGTGATGTAAACGTTTGTGGACGAGACTCAGCGCATAAGTAGCATGTGTCACGGAATTCATAACGCGCCCTCCAATTTCTGATGTTGCTCGCTGTGCGCTCTTGTTATTCTCACACCGTACATATGGCATATGAATGAATGAAGAGCAGAATCAGTTGTTCCTGCCCCATATTTTTCGCTAGATTTTGGCAATTCGGGCCCATCACACCAAAACTGCACCCACCACCTTTGACGAAAACAATAAATTTAGTTCTGCTACTCCATGCTCTGAGGGGGGCATTGTAGTGTAGCACCACATTTCAGGCCCATACATAACCTCGTAGCTGGAAATGTGGGGCGTATTGTCCAAATTGGTCCAGCATCGTCTAAATGGGAATATGGTGCATTTTAACCGAATTGAAGCGCTCGGGAAAAAATTAGTGTCGGGACACGGATAGAAAAAAGGCCGAGAATTCCCGTCAGGGTTGCTATAAGCTACTTGTGCAATTCTTGTGAGGGTAGACAGAATCCAAATTTAGGCTCGAGTTGATGCTCGAAATTTTCAGTACATAGCCGCGACTTTGATCAATAATATTAAGGATTCGGTACCTTCGCACTTGGAATCACAGTGCGGAGGTACACATTTTCGACGACTAAAGCAAAAGGATCAATAGCAACAAATCTTGGGTGCCGCGGTCAATTTAACTACACAGGCGCTTCATGATTCGGTGGAATTTCGACCACATAGGGAATGGGGTCAATTTCCCGTCATTTATTCGCGTCGGTTCTCCTCCACTGTGGCCTAATCCAGTGCATCCCCACTGCAATTCCGTTGTCCATAATCAAAATAGGTGTGCTTGCACCATAACCACTCGATCAAACTAGATCGAATGTCTATCCAGCCTACTGTGGAACTCGCAATCTGTGGGTATGCACTGGTTAAACTACTAGACCAGGGTTAATACGGTGAGTACTCACTGGATTGAGTCCGAGACAGTAATTCTGGTGCAGGCCTACCGATTGTGACTGGGAACCGAATCGATGCGAATAAATGGTGGTTACTCACTAGATTGAGTTAGAGACAGTAATTTTGGTGCAGGCTTACCGTTTGTGAATGGGAACCAGTGCGAGTTAGTGAAATAGAATTGGTGGGTACTCTCTGAATTGTGTCCAGTCTAGTAGTTCCAGTGCCTGCCCACCGATTGCAAATTCACAAATACGGTATGTAGGTACTGGATCGAGTCTGATCGAGTAGTTCTGGAGCAGGCGCACCAATTGTGAATATCAGCAACGAAAAAACGGTGGGCATGAACTTAATTGATCCTCAGGGAAGGAGAACCGACTCCACTAGATGAAAGGAAAAATGGTGGGTACCCACCGATTCTATTTCATTTATTCGTATTGGTTTCCATTCTTAATTGGTGGGCATGCACTGAAACTATTGTCCCGGACTCAATCTAGTGAGTACCCACCGATTTTTCTTTTTTTATTTGCGTCGGTTCTTGTTTAAGTGAGGTTCAATCCTGTGCAGCCTCACCACATACATTTGTTTAATTATCAAAATCGGTGTACCTGCACCGAAACTACTTAATCAGACTTGATTCAGTGTTCAGCCGCCGTATTTATAAATTCACAATCGGTGGGCGTGCACTGGAACTACTGTCTCGGACTCAAATCTAGTGAGTACCCACCAATTTATCTTTTTTTATTTGCGTCGGTTCTCGTTTAAGTGAGGTTCAATCCTGTGCAGCCTCACCACATATATATGTTTAATTATCAAAATCGGTGTACCTGCACCGAAACTACTTAATCAGACTTGATTCAGTGTTCAGCCGCCGTATTTATAAATTCGCAATCGGTGGGCGTGCACTGAAACTACTGTCTCGGACTCAATCCGGTGAGTACCCACCTATTTCTTGTCATTAATTCGCATGGGTTCCCACTGAATCCAGTGCCTCCTCACCAAATATTCTTCCTATATTCTCAATCGGTGTACTTGCACCGAAGCTACTTGATAAGATTTACCAGAATTTATCCTGTACCTCCGTACGCATATTTTCTTGCGTCTGTAATTTGTACCGCGCTTACTTATTGTAAATACCCACCGCGTTTGCTCAACCGTGTCAAATTCAGTGTCTTCCAACAGCATATAAGCTTAAAACTGTACCTGTCCACTGAGTAATTTGATCAGACTCCTCCCCGCTTGTCCTCGGCAATTTCCCAGGCACATCAGACACGTGTGAATCTCGTCTTTCCCGGCGGCTCGGGTCAGTCCGACGGCTCGAGATCCAGGAATTTGGTTCGATCACTCCAGATTCATCGTCACAAAGATTAGGTGTACATGCACCGTTTTGGATCACATTTCCAAATTTGTGGGAACACACAAAATGATGACGCCATAGCAATCCGGCGCCTCGGAACAGCATTTGACAAGTCTCAATACGGTGTAAGGATACACAATTCACTGTATTGCATGTAAATTTTGTCCACACCAATACGCCAGTGAATTTTTATTTTTTCGCACCGCAGATTTACCAGACGCTAATATTTATATCCCCTACACGTGAAGCAGTTCGGGCTCCTTCTTCTCCCATTGAAAAATATTAAACTCGCTTTCCCATGGTCCATCGTTTCCTCTCGCACACTCGACGTCCTCAAAGTCTTCCTTGAGGGTGGACAATGCCCATCCATCATCAATTCCCAGTTCACCGGTTAAAGCGGGTGGAGCCAGCCCCTTCCTAATTGGCTTCGACTTCTTGCCGCCGCTCAGGTAGAGCTCATAAGTGAGTTCTCTGAGTCCGATACAGTTTCGCAAGTAATCGGGCGGTTGGCCTCCTGGTCTGAAAATCAAAAGTCTTCGACGGTACTCACAGTTCAGTGGTACATGTGGATCGAGGTCCCTAAACGTGCCGCCTTCATGCCAAAACTGGATATTCACTGTCCTGTGGTTCAGGACGAGTTGTAATTCGGGGCAATCCACGTAGAAAAACTCCCTGTCGAACATTCGGAAATCAACGCGGATCGGAAGATGTGGTCCTTTCTGTCGCACCGTTAGCATTAGTATTGAAGTGAAGGATGTCTAAGAGTGTGTACCCAGTGATCTAAATAGAAATAACACGGAACAATTTCCGGTGTTTCACATTTTGCCTGGCTCTTTCGCAACGTGTGCTCCCTCTCGACCAATGCCAATGATTCTTCATACTCGCGTTCATACTCGCCCGGCGGTTTAGCTCGGGTAAGGGCGAGTTCCTCAATACAACAGAACGATTTGAAGGGATCAGGACGCGCAGTTGGGTCGTGAAGGTAGCGGATGTAGTCGAGCTGATAGGAAGTAAAGCCTTGGTGCATGTAATTATAAGCCCAGTCTGGAGAGGAGGCTCGGGAAGCCAGCTCCTCGATGGATAAAGGCTTTGCTGAAGCAGTCGACGGCCGCTGACAGTATTGGACATAATCAAACTCGTCATGGGTTAAAGATGCCAACATTGGCGAGTAGCTTCGACCTCTAGTTGCTGAGCGATATCCATCGAGGTCTTGCAAAAGCTTGGCCATGAAGTTGGCTTCTTCTTCTGCTGTTGGAGCCATGGGGGAAAAATCGCCGCAGTAAGAAAGTTGGGGCATAAGCAAAGAGCAAGTACGGCCTAAAAGCATTTTATAACAAATTTTTCCTTGGTAATTCAGACTTAAGACGACCAAATTTTCGTGGACACAAAACCAGTGCTCCAGGCACAGGATTACAGCGTGGAATTACAAATTCTACATAACGTGAGTCCCAAAAAAGCCTCCGTACAATTGGCTATCGATTTCCGCACTCCTGCCGTCGCAACATCGTCTACATCCCATCCTCTCCGCCGAGCAACTCCTGGAAGCGCCTCTCCCCTGCATGAGGTGTAGAAGTGATTATAACGCTATACCCCAACATGTTCAGCCTCTCAACTTGCCTAGCGATAGATACTGCGGCGAGTCGCGGAATCCAGCCACCAGATTCGTTGTCATCGCCATATATATCGTCGACGGTGAGGCAGGTCACCTCCATCCAATGCTGGACCCAAAAGCGACGAATTTTGGCTGGAACTATATCGTTGTCCGTCATGTACTCTCTGTGGGCGGATAATTTCGGGTTCGTCGAGAACGACTTGAAGGTCTTCCACACAAAAAATTCTACCAGGACGTCGTCAACGGCGCACCCGCAATTCATATGTCCAAGCTGTGGTTCCCTGTATCCTGCGGCCTTGGACGACATCGCCTTCTTATATCCTACACCCGTAAGTTCACCACCAGCGGAGTCGTGCTGATGATGCCCACGATTGCGCTGGTGGTAGCGACAAACGTAGTTCTTGGAACTGGTGTAGTGAACGATTTTCGCTACTTCCTTCCTTCGGTAACTACTCTCGGGCAGAAATTCCTGAACGTCGCGAGTCGCCTTACGAATGCCGACCTCGATATTATTCAATGCCTTCTTCTGAGATGCAGCCGATGTCGCTTTGCAGTACTTTTCTATGAGTTCCTGACCGCGTACTGAAAGTATAGTAAGACATTAGATTCTTGGAAAGTGGTAAGCAAGTTTCGACGGTACCTTCCAAATCTTGATGACCGGTTTCGGTGAGCTTGTAATATCTGGCGCAATTCTCTGCTGGGTCGTCGTCGTCCTTGTCTTTGGTCTTCTTCGCTTCCTCTTTGGCTTTGGTCTTCTTCGTAGAGGTCTTCTTCTTCTTTTCACCTTTCGCCCTATCCTCTTCGTTCGTCTGGACCAACAGCTCCAATTCATCCTCTTTCGCCACAAGTTCGTCGCGTAAAGCCTGGAGCGAGTCGGGGCCAATGGTTCTAAACGATTTCTTTAAATCAGAAACCTCTTTCCGTAAGGCTACTTCTCGCTGGATGTTCGCATAGACAGTGAAGTGGCGCTGGTATTCTTTTTGGGAAGTATCGGCGGCAATTTTCTTCTGGGCCAATAGGTCGTCCATATTCTTCATCCATCGCTTTATTTCGTCCAACTTGTTGGCGCCAACTCTCCCTTTAATGACACCTTCCTCGAAGAGGCGATCGACCGCATCGTGTACAGATTGCAGGTCATCTCGCTGTCGTTGTGCGTCTGCGAGTTCGTACTTTTTGACATGTAGGTCGGCGCGTGCGTCTCCGTTGTGCCTAGGTTCGCCTTCGAATCTTGGAGCCGTGGGGATCGATTGACAGTCCCACTCGACAGGCTCGTAAACAAAACTGAAAGCCATCAGGTCGTCAGGACTCGAAGGAATCACGAAGTTGGCATTTGAGGCAAAGCTATAATTCTAAGGGTGAGTTTGGCCGTCTCAGAGATAAAATAAATTGGAGCTCTCACGTCCAAAGATTCTGCCACATATCAATTTCATCTGGCAAGGCTTTCACGTTAGGTGACGTGGTATCTTCTTTGAGCACGTTGTCTCCGGGCGGTACGTGGTCCATAAAACTGTGTGATATCGGTGAGCTGACGATTCAATTATTCCACGACAGCACTCACGTATCAACTCCGCTTTCTTCCTCTTTGCCTTCGTGAGTTGTTCCAGTAGCAATGTTCGCGTCATGGTTGATTCTAGTTCAACAGACTAGTGTCAGCCCTCGAATACTAACAATGTTTGCAACAAAATGACTGCTCACTGTGACGAACTGCCTACAGTTGAATCGTGAGCATTCCCTGCACCCATCTGTATATCTGACCTGAAGAAGTGCGCAGAGATGAGCTTTCAATTCGTTTTAATGGCGTTAAATTGAAAACATACCCAGGGTGAGTCAAGTTTATATCTCCTACGGAGGCGTTAACATTTATTTTCTCTAGCCTTGTGAGCGGGAACGTGAGCTTCGCAATCATAAGGTCGAACGATAAGTAAGTGCTATACCCAATAGGCGCGCCATTGACAGATTTAGTAACATTATCGACCTCCATTTCTATGTCAACCCTAACACATTAATGGGAAGGCGTGAGCGTCGAGGTTATCAGGAGCAAGTTTATCGAGTGGGGACTTACCCTGCCTGAGCGCTTCCAGACATCTTATCGACGTCCATTTCCATATTGCTTCTAGCAATACTGGGAGAGGTGAGCATTCGAATTCTAAAGGATTCATTCTAAGTAAATTAACTTGCCTGTTATGTTCTTCACAGTCAGTCCTTTCTTCACGTTTGACTTCCATTTCATGGTCGTTCCTTTCGTATTGTTCGCTAATGAGTTTCTTGAGAAATAGAAAGATTAAGCTTGGCCTACCCAACGCTCCCGTCATTAATTCCCGTCTGCGCGATGCTGGAAAAATGCGGGTGAGCTATATAATAATTGCTTTCAAGACAGGGATCGCATACAGCGTGATGGCGCTGAAGCTTTTGCGCCCAATGAAGCGAACATTCTCGGGAAGGCTGGAAAGGAAGGTGAGCTATCGCAAATACGGTAATAAAAATTTCACATACAGGTTAACATGAACTACGTTTGCACCTGCCGAAAATCCTTCATCGTTTGGTTCCTTCTCAATACTAAATAAGATAAGTCCAAGTCAGTCGCACTAAATAACCAGAACATAATTAACTCGACGTACAGGGAGATATTATTTTTCTCTACCCCAAGGCTAGTTTCTACGCCCTCAGAACCATCTGAAGAAGTCCTTGTGTTTAAGGCCAGACTGGAAATAAAAATAAGGTCGGCGTTCACCTCTTTTTCGATTGAAAAATCAAACTTCACTTACTCATTGGGAATCGTTTCCTCTAGACCTTTCACAGCCGGAGAATTTGGGAACGATGTGGTTGAAGAAACGCTTCCCATCCGGCCTAGTCTAATAGAAGCTCGATTAAGTCCAGGATTAAATTTATTACGAATGAACTTACCCATTTTTCCCGTTCTGTTCTGTATCAGATAGGGCCGCCTTGTCTCTTAACGCCAGGAGCTCATCCAGACGGTTCCGAGCAAGGACTTTGTCTTCTACACGTTCATGGTTAGTCAAATTTGCGAGCAAAGGCCAAGACATGATATATACCTGGAAACTCCTTGTTTGCATTCCGTTTCTTGAACTTCACTTTCTCGTAGGCGATGCGCGCGGCTTCAATTTCGTCGCTTAAATCCATTAAAGACACTATACAGTCGGGTGAGCTTCTATGGGAAGTGGTGGTAATAAGCGAAATACCTGTTTTACGGCAAATTTTCTTGAAAACGAGCACTGGATTTTTTTCGCGATGAGGGACTGTAAGGTGAGAGTGGAAGGTTTGAGAGTACGGGGCTGTTTGACCCCCAAATTTCCCGTCTCGTCACACCATCCATCACGCTTACCGCCTATCTCTCCAGTACCGCCTATCTTTCCAGCAGGGGGATCACAGCAAATGCAATTGATCTCCGTCGGAGCATGTACAAATCTGAATATCGGGAGAAGCTTTGAATTGCTTTGTATTTCCGCCCGCTTCACCAAATATCTACGCAAATCAGGAGTGCAGGGTACAATTAGAAACCAATGATATTCTCCGGTACTACTGAATCCTGATCCCTATCTTTATACAGTATTGACACCCATAGAACAGTTAATTATTGTAGAGGAGAAGGCCAAGAACGACAAAATACTAGAAAGAAGATTCGGGCAGCCTTCAAGTCGGCATCCACGGAACGGTTTTCGAGGATTCCTGCACAAGGAAGAACAATGGTAAACCGAAATGGGGAAAATGAATTCTCATGGATAGCGTCCGTGTGGCACTTCAGAAATCTCGATGATCGTTAATTGTTTTTATTTTGGTTCGACCAAATGGAGCCGATTCTATCTTTGGACCAGGGACTATTCTGCGTGTCCTAATCTGGCTGTGGACCGGTGAAACAGCCCAGTTATGCAAAACAGTGCCCGGACGACAAGTTAGATTACTATCGATAATGACTATTCAGCTAAGGCAACGAGGATGGCATGGTTGCTGTCGGAATACTCTGGATAGCGATAAGTAAAATTTACGATCCGCCCAGACCCGTCCAATATGATCTCGCCCTTAGTAGGAATCTTCCACTGCTCCCGCAACTTGAATATTCGGTCGGTAGTTTCCGCATTGCTATATTCTTGGTCGTGGCCTATCTGTCGCAGGATAGGCACGACCTCTTTGACGAAGTTCTCCACACTGGATTTCAGTACCAAAAAATCGTCATAGTAGGCCAGCTTGAGCATTTCCTTGGTATAGAGACGCGACTGCACTGGAGATAGAACGTCAACTTGTTAAGGAAGAAGAAAAAAGCTAAGCGTAATGTTCAGTACCTATCTCACCGGTGACCTCTGGGGTTTGTATCAGCGGCAAGGAAAAATTTAATACACCGAAAACGCCACGTACGAGATCTCTTGTAAAAACCGCCTGCTGGGCCAGAGACCCATCCTCGAAGGATCTTGATTTGGCAGTAAACCGCTATATCCTCGTCGCTGGGAGACGAAATTAACTCGATATAGGTTCGGCGCGCATTGAACTCGTCGATATCTTGGGGATTGGAAAGCGATAGAAATATTTCCCTGGTAACGCGTTCAACATCTAAGTGGTCGATGTTCTGGGCATTTTCGAAATATGTGGAGACGGCCTGCTTGATACGCTCGTCAAGTTCAGACATGGTGTACTGAGGGGAAGTGGGTATGTTCACAAATATAATTATTCGTACTTCTGCACCAAGATAACGGATTCCTACGACTGCAAGTTTCGGTCCAATTCAACAACATGTGTCCCCATTTATTCCCGAAACAGATGACCTCAGGCTGGGCAATCGAGATCGATTGCCTTTTTAATCGTTCAGGACATGAGCTCAAATACTCAAAGGTCATTCGTCTTCCCCAAATTCTTAACGCCTTTTCACATTTGTACTTCTCACAATTCTCCGATGTCTCAACTCTCCGAGTCTGCCACTTCGCCAGAGTTTACCACGTCTCCGGAGTCTGCCACTTCTCAAGAGAAGCCTTTCGGTCATTCTGCCTCGGACGGTACTCCCATCCAGACCAGACGACCTCGTAAGCTCGTCTTGATGTTTATAGTCATACCAATTTGACGATACCGCTCAGTACTTGCCTTGAGCACAGAAGAAAATCTTCCTTTCTGGTATGCCATCATAATTGGTCGAGACCCTAAAGTTGCCTTTGGATCGTACGTTCGTCAATTCTGACAGTGCACTTTGGTTTACTAACCCTGTGGCTAGTGACGGCGTCGCAGAGAACATTGAGCACGTCCCTGGTGCGCATGCTGCCCGATTCAAGACTGAAGCCGACGCAACGGAGTATTTTAACGCTGCTCTGGACTTGGAGCTCGTTACCAAGTTCACCATCATCTATGAGCGCAAAAAACTCGACGGATCCTCCCCAGGTATTCCTGGAATTCCGGGTAAGCTGAACGAACAAGCGAACACAATTCCACCTGCTCATGTCATTTCTCCCAGCTAACTCAGGTATAGATCTTACCTTGAATAAGTATATCGCAATTTTCATCGGGAGGACTCCAGGCATAATCGCTGGGCGGTGAGTGTTAAGATACCGCTTTAATGTGTAAATCTAACGTCGTTTTTTTTAGCGGGAACACGGCTTTGAACTTGTTGGACATCCCCAATGCTAGGGCTAGGAGGTACGGTAACTATGCAGACGCCTTTGCAGCGTTTGACACCGCTCTCAATGCTGGTGGAGTAGAACGTGTTGTTTTTAAACGTACCTCCGTCGTCCTTACTCGGGCTGATTTTGCGTAAATTGTATCTTGGACAGTACTCCCTTTCCCAACTGCTTGCTATGCGCCTTGTTACTGCTGTAATTTGTCTGTACCTTTGAATATGACGCCGTACTCGTAATCTGCCTATGCATTGAGTTTACAAACTTGAGATTTGACGTGCTTTTCAAAAATTAGTATAAACGGCCGTCCAATTATTCATGTTGTGATTCGACGCTCTACCCTGTAACTACGTCTATCCTCCTACAGTAATATGTCGCAAGCTGGTGCTCCACCACAGAGCAAGTATAAAAAATATTATGAGAAGTACATTTTCGCTTGGCCTTTATTATCCATATATTAACGAGGATGAACCAGAAACAAGGAGGCAATAAAGGTAAAAAACGCAGAAATAAATCGCCGACGTCGTAGTGAGAAGTACGAACAATTTCAGTCTTTGGAGGCTCTACTCATATATTCATACAGAAGCTCCCAATCGGTTCAAATTGGTACTGGAATCGAGAGTCAAAGCCAAGAATTGCGTGAATAGTACGTTGTTTATGGCGAACACCCATTTAAACTCACAGCTAAATTCTTCGTAGCATCACCACAGGAGTACAGACTGACCCAGTCGACGACTCTCTGGAAAAAATCATGGAGGAATACTGGCAATCCCCAGCCTATCCGGATTTTGAGGACCTTTTTTCCGTTATGAAGACAAAGGTCGTCCGTCCATCGAGAAACTTCACGGCCCCTCTGAGTGCGTTGGAAGAAATCGAACCGCAGTTTCCACAATACGAATCTTTTATTAAACTTAGAGCAAAGGTACAGAAATGGAGCAGTCCGTGGGGGGGTATCTCATCCTGGCCAGATACCTTTGAAATCCTGCTGGATCGATCAATTGACCGTGGACCTGAACGTATATCACAGTTCATCGAAAGGCTCTGGGTACACGAACTGGCGGGAAAACAACTTTTGCGCAGCCTACAAGCAATAGAGGGTTACCTCCCAAATAACCACCCTGCCGTCAAGATCCTGTGGGCATACCAACAAGAGCAACTTATCGAAGTCGTTCAAGGTTTGACTATAATCCAAACCAGACTCCCAATTATACGCCGTAGTTTGTACAGCATCGGCAGTTCAACGGCCAACTTCCACAGTATTATTCAACGTTCGTTTGACGCCGAACCTGTCATCGCAGACATGGACCAGGAACTAGAAGAAGAGGAGCTAATTCAACAGGCGCTTGTTGAGTCATAATACAAGACAGGTGTTTTATTTAATTGAAACTTTGAGATTACTGCTGTACTTCACTTGCTCTGCTTTAAACATCTTTACATCTTTTACCACTTCGGTCCTGGACAAGCCAAAAATCTTCAGGTACGGCCAATTCCTAAGTCGTTTAAGCAGCTAGTTCAACGGGCGCTTGTTGAATCGTAATATGAGACAGGTGTTTTATTTAGTTGATACTTTGAGATACGCTACTGAATTATCGGATCGAGTCTCCCTAAATCTTTGGTTCTTCTCCGAGTGCGCTGGTAAGTTGTGAACCGCTTGTTTAGAGGACAAATATATATCGGTTGGATATATTTTACAGTGCGGATTACAAGTGCAACTTGTTCACTTAAAACCTGATTGCTCTGCTTGAATATTTTTACATCTGTAAACACTTCGATCTTTGACAAGCTAAGAGTCTTCGAGTAGTACAAGTACAGCCAATTTCCAAGTCGTTTAAGCTTTGTTTAAGCTTCATGTCGAATATCTCTTCTTTTAAATGAGGGTTACGGACAATTCCTCCATAATGTCGTCCGGTGTATGACCAATTTGCTACCCGTTTGCTACTTTGTACTAAATATTGTACCGTTCCACCACATTCACATATACTCAGCGCTAAGATAAAGGTGACTTAGATCCAAATAAACCTCGATGTTTGCTACTCGTATTTGCTACCAACGTGGACATGGTTTGCTACTTATTTGCTACCCACTGCTTTACTGGTTAGATGGACCGGATTTCCCTCACCAGTCGTCGAGTCGAGGAAACCCAAGTGGATCACGACAAACATTTCCCGCGCGTTTAGGCTCAAACCCTCAATGTAGGTACAAGCCAATGAAAAATCCATGTTCATTTCAAGTAGGACTCAGAAACGTTGATTCGTGCTGCAAGACGCGTTGTAAGCCCAACTTTGCATGAACTGTGAATGAGCCTGCACCTTCATCACCTCCTGTGGGACCTACCAAGACGGCTTCCATGCCGAGCTAGGCTGTTACTTCATTGGGCCTGTGTGGCAGAATCACCTTCCTAAAGCGATCACTGAACTTCGCACCATTATCGGCCCGACAGGTCGGACAAGAAACCGAAGTGACTTCAAAAGTGTGGGGTTGCCGATTTGCCGAAGAGAGTGGCGGTGTTCATGTGACAGGAAATGCCCCTCTTTCGGCAACCTCCTCAGCGCGCATCAAAAACTCTGTGCCTTGCGCGTCAAAACAGACAATCCTGACGACATGTTGCACGAAATTTCCTAAAACACGGTATATAGTATCATCTCTGTTTCTAAAAGCTCAATCCAGCTGTCTTTTGGTTTTTTTCTACATCCTAAGTTAATTTTATCCACCCAGTCATCAAAACGGTGAGACGCGCCCAAACCGCTGGGATTCTGAGAATAGCCAGATTGCTCATTAGTGTTCTGAAGGGGTGAATTTTCGTACTCCACCGCCACCGATTCCTTTGTTCTTTCGATCACAGCAGTCTCCCATTTTCCCAGTGCCTCGCATTTCCTATCGCCGTTAGTGCAAGGAAGAGGATACAAATCCGAGTTCCAATTCTTATCTTCCCGAATATTAACCAACCTACCAAAATGACAAGCGGCGTGAAAGGGTAAACTCCCAGAGGTTCTCTGAGGACCCGAATTACTGGGACTGATAGTCATATCCCTGTACAAGCGGTGTGAGAGAGGCTTGTAGGCATCGATACCGGAATTAAGATTTTCTATCACTGACAAGCGACGGGAAAAGCGAAAGGTCGTGCGTCCATGACCCGGATTATCGGTACACGTATCTGCTTATCACCTCACGTATCTGCTTATCACCTCATGTCTCGTATCGGAAAGGCGCCACAAAACGCCAAGTTCCTGAGGTCCTATCTCATCTCATCGATTTCTGGCCCCCGAGTAAGTGTGAGACTGACAAAGGGAGAATTAAAACGCTCCACATATGTCCAGGTGACCATTTTCCAAAACCCGAGAACTCGGAAATGTAGACAAACGAAGCCAAGCGGACGATAAATTAACAAATAGAAAACAAGACAGGTGATGATTGCATAATGTGTGTGATCTACATCCGGCGTCGAGTGAGAGGTTACTCCGAGCGCGCCTCGAGTTCATCTGCTCCGATTCCCAGCCTGGTCGCATAGAGTTCTAGTAGCCTCTCCTGGTTCGTGAGTCTCTCTCGTAGCCCGTTCGCCTGCTTGAGCGCCTCCTCCTTTGCTGTTTCGACCTTTAGGAGTTTCATAGTCAATTCCAAGGCTTCCGTTCGACGAGCTTGAAGTAAATTTGTCATGAGAACATGGAAGTCGTTGGCGACATCGTTCATTTGTTCGCCCGCGTCACGTATGAGTCGTGGAGAGGTGTAATGCAGAGTGGCACCAACACCGCTGCAGTGTTGTGCTCCGATGAATAACCAGCAGCCAGTTGTAGCGGCTAGATCATCGCACTACAAAATATAGATTAAACTAGGATTAACAAACGCAGAAATATGCTTACTCTCTCGATTAACCGGTTCATGTTCTCCAGGAACCTCTTACTTGCAACTTTCGCATCATATATGCCCTGCTGTCGAGCGTGCTTTCGAACTATGTCTAAATGAGAGGCGGTTAAGTTCAGAGGTAAGAGAAATAAAATAAAGAACGGACCATGACGAGCGGCACCCCTCATAGCCCGCACAAATCCATGCTTCGGGTTGGCCTTCGTAGCCCGAGAATAATCCGACTTTATTTCTGATGAAGTGAGCGATGTTGGAAGGTCGTCGGCCTGAGGGGGGACTGGAAGGGATGATGGCATTTCGGCAATTCCATCACCTTGAGGAGATGAGGAAAGCATTGGGACATAACAATCGCTTGGTTGAGGTGATAACGGATCCGGAATGGGGAGGATTGAGTCAGCATTGGAACCAGCAGATTGATCTCCGGGGAACTCGAGAGGACTGTCACCCGGATCGCCAGATGTATCAGGAGGACCATCGACAGCAGTCGTACTGGTCGCAGTCGAAAGCTCCTGGAGAATAAATAGCTAATGAATACCCTAGCAACTAAGGTATAGTTAATGACTTACTGCGAGGATCTGCGCTTCTTGAAGATAGATTCTGCCCAGGCGCGTGTGAACACACTGGGAACGGAGCGGTCTTCCATCACACGAATTGCACCTTGGGGATGACCTTACGCCCTTCTTTGGCTTTTCAGCAGACTTGGTTAAACGAGTTAGATGCCTTAACAAAATACTAGAGGTGAATTCGTACCTCGGCTCGAAGCTTGATCATGGCGCGACCTGCTTCCGTGTGTATGCACTCAGTGCGCAGTGGCCTGCCGGTGCATTTATTACAGTGCATTGGCCCCCTGGCTTTCGAAGGTGAGGTCCGAATGTTGCCTCGACGAGCATTGGTCGTTTCCTTGGGCATTACTCAAGGAGATGGGGGTGAGCGACGCGTGGGTGATGGTGGTAAAAGAACAAGGACGTTTGGGACAACATAAGGCGGATGATTTAAAAAGAGAATATTTGGGCGAGGCTCACCAAATTTGTCTCTGGTCCCAATCAAATTCGGTTCCTTTGCACTGAATTTCTTGCTTTGGTATGTGTCTTATTGACTTATATTATTAAGTCGTTTGAAAGCGAATCTTGTTTTGCAATTACCACATTCCAATCGTGGAACTTAATCTTGTTTATGGTTACCAAATTCCCACCGGAGGATCCAATCTTGTGGGTATGAACAAGATTCTGTCATAAGATCAAATCGGTAGAACGACACTTCTTTAGCCCGATATACCTATTTGCTGAGGGAATCACAATTCTAGCGCCCAATCTTAAATCGTTCAACACAACCGGTCTATATGACGCATATCTCCGATAGAAAGCGCATCCGGTAAGACCATCGAGAGGGAACCAACCCGACCTGCTGGTGACTATATTAGATTAGATAGAGTCCGTAGTGTAGGCGTTTGTGTGGTGTTTTTGTGCGAGCGCGCCATCCCATCGCAGAGTTGGAACCGACCAAATTCAGTGCCAGGTCAGCGAGCATCCACACCGCATTTCCATAACTTCGTCAAAGTCATTCATTCACTTCAGCTCTTTTCTCGGCACCTTCAGGACCGTTTTACGATTGCAGAATGTAAAAATTTCTGTTGAAATGTCTTGTTTTAAGGTAACTACAAAGGAGCCGCTCTTTTAGGTTAGGTCTTAACTGAAGCCTCTGTTTCTGAAACTTCTTTACATAGTCTTCAACCGTACCTTCTTAAAAAGACAATGCACTTAATTTAATGGTTGTAGCACGAGATCTCACGAAACTGTCGTGCTCATGATGTGTCTTGTCAGAATTTCGAGAATTTTTGATTTGGGATCAAATTTCGGGTCGCCAACAATTCCAGAGATGGCAATCACTTTTCAACGGATGCTATGAGCTAACTACAAGGTCTCTGATGCGTAATCTATTCCAAATTGACAGAAATACTTTGGTGAAGATAATAGCGTGTCCTTGATTCATGTAGCTGACCGACTTCCTAATCCTCGCCAGCCCACCATTTCCACACTCTCCAGCACTGGAATTCACCAGAGCTAGTCGCGAGTCCGTCTGGGCATATGTGGATAGGAATGATGAAGGACAACATTTGGTATGGTCTGGAGCATGGAACTGGTCTATCGCAAATAGTGTGTCTTGGAAGAATGCAGGTTCCCGGAGCATACAGTATGGCTGAAGGGCGCAAGCGAAATCGTATAGAATTATCTTCGGGGGCTTCTCCCACCTTGTATAGAGTGCTGAGAATACATCATTTCGACCTTCGGAAATGGGTATACAGTGGAATCCATAAGCGATGCTGTGGGTACACCATGGGACCATGATACCTCCAGTAAGTTTTCGAGGGCTATATTTCGAAAAATACTTCCTGCAACCGCCAACTTTCTCCATGCCTCGGTCAGGGGTTTTGTCTTCGTGTAGATTTGGATACAGAGGTCTATATCTTATCTGCGGCATCTCATAAAAACAACCTGTCTGTGCGCATGGAAAATAAGTTCTTTTACATTTATAAACTGGCAATGGCTCACCTTTTGCCATTCAAAAATTCCCTCAGCTATAGGCGGACTGGGGGGTTCAGTTTCATGGACTAGAAGCGCACGACGCACTGTTTCAGCGCGGATATAGAGCCATTTGCAAACTCCGTGGGTTTCTGGGGAGATCCCGCTGAATGTTGATCGCGAGGTTTCAAACATTAGAACCTTATAAAGTGCGGGTATATGGATGAGATGAGAAAGGGCTTCTTCGGTTGGTGATGTAACAAAAATTTTGAGGCGCTCCAGAGAAGGGCGATTTATCATTTGGAGGGAGGACTCCTCGGCGCTTATCTGCGTATATTGAGCAAACGATTCTGACTAGAGATGGATGCAGCTTACCTGAATAAACAAAGAACGATAAACATCCGGGGCGACCGCCTTATTGACTACTGCACCAGGTCCGAACCAGCGATCGAAGAGGTCTCCAAGCGCTGAATTAATGAGCTTTAGGCTCGCAACTACACCCGGGATCAGCTTGACCCTTGCTAACAGTGCTTGTCGCTTTCGCTCTTTCGCCGCTTCTCTTCGTAAACTATTGCGTTTTTGTATTTCCTCGTCCTGCGAGGAACCTGACTCCACTGATTCGTAGCCGGCCAAGTCAAGATACGAGAATTCAAGTGAAATCTCCTGGTTCACAGAAGAGACGTCAGCCGCGTTGAGGGATGGACCAGAAATGATTCGTCTAATATCCTTGCGTATGGCGGTATCTAGGATGAACTGCAAACCTCGGGTTCGGACTGTATCTTGCCGAGCGAGAGATTTAGTCGGGTGGATTTTGGTTGGGGGTTCCAAGGACGAAAGTAGGTTCCGTTGGTTAAATGATAAAGAGACGCCGTCAAATATTATTGCATCGGGGGTCGGTCCACATGTGGGGCATTTCATATCTCCGTGAAGTTCGACGAGTCGTGCATAGGAAAACCAGATTGCCCCAAACGGAGTGTGTTTCAAGAAAGGTATAGATTCAAGCGACTGATAGCGTCGAGCCATGACATTTACCCAGGCCGTGATTGGTGTCTCCGATGCTGTGAACGCATTGACGTAGTCTTCTAATAGCTGCTGCGTAACCAAAATACGGTTATTCCAGTTAAAAATCCCAAGTTCTCGGCAATCAGGTCCGACGTATCTCTTACATCCGGAACAGGGCTGGACCTCGATTGTTGACATCCAAGCTCCAACTAATCCATAGATAATGCATGGTCTAGTTTCGGTAGGGACAAAGGGATTGTACCCTAGTCTAACAGGTTTGCAGCAGCACGACGCAGTGCTTGGATTGAGTGGGATTATTTCAGGCGCGTTGTTGAGTGGGTGAATAAGAGGAGCCGGAGAATCTGAAGGAATTCTGGCCCACATTGGCGGGGGGATCGGGAGATGCGACACTGATTCATTCATGTGGCTGGTAGCCTGTCGAGGCGATGGACCTTCGGAAGCAAGTAATGAAAAAATAGATAGAATATCCAAAAACCTTCGACTTACTGATATAATACATGCGGTTAGAACTTGCACTTGGATCAGTTGCATCCACGTCGGCCTGGATATGCTTCTGAAGTGAGTGCCGGGCGTCAACGACATGCGGGCAGTTTACTAGGTTTGGGTCTCTGTTGCATCTCCATAGCCCAGAGCCATCATTCGCACCCACATGCTTGACGACGGCTCGGTTTTTAATTGTTGGATTTATAGCTGCCTGAATAGAAAAGAGAGTTTTGTATATATTGTCATCGGCTTGATATCGAGAAAAAATGATCACTCCGGTGTCGAGAGCTAGCAACAGTAAGTGAATATCTCTGAAGAAAAAATTCTGCTGCCCACCTGGTACGTCTTCTCCTGGTGGAAAACGCTCTTCTCCATAATCTAGCATGAACTGAGTATGGAAACAAGACTTTTTTGCTCGTCCTGTTGGGCACATACACACAGGAATTTTATCCAATCCGACTGTCATGAGGTCGAGATGGTACCAATGTGTCTGAGCAACAACTGAGCGTCATAATTTTTGAGTAATAAGTATTAGATATTAGACTTACAGTAATATTTCTCGACGAGGCGTTCCATCCGTTGACTACAAAGATTTGTCGTGACAATTGAGAAATAACGCACTCTGCAGCAAATACCGCCTCGACAAAGTACTGGTATTCGCTTATTTGGCCTGCATCCCGAGCATCTACCACTGACATAAACTCCGTATCCTCGTTATTCAAATCTAGGCCATCAGCTGGGCACTGCTCAGGCTTGTGTGGTGAAGCGAGAGGGTGGGCGGAAGCATTTCCAGGGGTGTCAGTCGATTGGATTGGCACTGGTTGACCGGCTGTTGTTGACCTGGGGGTGAGCACCTCTGAATTAGGAGTTTCATGGCGTGATTTGAGACGTTTTTTCGCCCTTGTGGTGGTTTTTGAATGCCTAACTGGAGTAACAATGACAGAATCATCGTGCTGGAGTAGATTGATTTTCCGAGGAGGCGAGTTAGATTCAGGAAGCAAGATAATGCGACGGTGCTCATCGGCCATTTGACCATGGGAGGAAAGAGAAAAACGAGTGGACAAAGGAAATATAATCACAAACAATGAGTACGCGTTGGAATGACTTAATTCAAGCTCAACTCACGGAGTGGAACCTTAATTTTTCTGTGTAGCTTGACCATTTCTCCAAGTGGTGATGGCAGGATGCAATGTTGAGAAAGACGTGAACAATACGGTAGACCCAGGCCATATTTAAATATTGGTGTGCTAGTGCGAAGTGCGAAGTGAGAAGGACACTATTGAAGTACATTATAAGTGAAGATACTACATACAGACATATGCATTGTCTCGCAAGTTGAGTTGGGTGGGACAAGGCAGCTTTCACGCGTATTTGATGCGCTTTGGAAATTGCCGAGAAGGCCACTTGACCCGAGCTGGCGGGAAAGAGGAGACTCACACGTCTCTGATGCGCTTGGGAAATTGCCGAGAACAAGCGGGAGGAAGTCTGATTAAATCACTCAGTGGACGGGTACAGTTTTAAGCTTATATGCTGTTGGAAGACACCGAATTTGACACGGTTGAGCAAACGCGGTGGGTATTTACAATAAGTAAGCACGGTACAAATTACAGACGCAAGAAAATATGCGTACGGAGGGACAGGATAAATTCTGGTAAATCTTATCAAGTAGCTTCGGTGCAGGTACACCGATTGAGAATATAGAAAGAATATTTGGTGAGGAGGCACTGGATTCAGTGGGAACCCATGCAAATTAATGACAAGAAATAGGTGGGTACTCACCGGATTGAGTCCGAGACAGTAGTTCCAGTGCACGCCCACCGATTGCGAATTTATAAATACGGCGGCTGAACACTGAATCAAGTCTGATTAAGTAGTTTCGGTGCAGGTACACCGATTTTGATAATTAAACATATAGATGGGGTGAGGCTGCACAGGATTGAACCTCACTTAAACGAGAACCGACGCAATAAAAAAAGATAAATCGGTGGGTACTCACTAGATTTGAGTCCGAGACAGTAGTTCCAGTGCACGCCCGCCGATTGCGAATTTATAAATACGGCGGCTGAACACTGAATCAAGTCTGATTAAGCAGTTTCGGTGCAGGTACACCGATTTTGATAATTAAACAAATATATGTGGTGAGGCTGCACAGGATTGAACCTCACTTAAACAAGAACCGACGCAAAAAAAAAAAGAAAAATTGGTGGGTACTCACTAGATTGAGTCCGAGACAATAGTTTCAGTGCATGCCCACCAATTAAGAATGGAAACCAATACGAATAAATGAAATAGAATCGGTGGGTACTCACTGGATTGAGTCCGAGACAGTAATTCTGGTGCAGGCCTACCGTTTGTGACTGGGAACCAGTGCGAGTTGGTGAAGTAGAATTAGTGGGTACTCACTGGATTGTGCCCGGAGGCCCACCAATTAAGAATGGAAACCAATATGAATAAATGAAATAGAATCGGCGGGTACTCACTGGATTGAGTCCGAGACAGTAATTCTAGTGCAGGCCTACCGTTTGTGACTGGAGCCGAATTGATGCGAATATATGAAAGAAAATTGGTGCCCACTGACTAGATCGGGGCCGAGACAGTAATTTTGGTGCAGGCCAACAGAATGTGAATTCAAAAATATGGCGGATAAACACTGTATTATTATCAAGTAGCTTCGGTGAAGGTACACTGATTGTGAATATGGAAAGAATATATGGTGGAAATGCACTGGATTAAACCTCGACGAATGGTAACCAACGTGAATAAATGGAAACAATTTGGTAGGTACTCACTGGATTGTGCCCAGTCTAGTAGCTCCAGTGCATGCCCACCGATTTTGAATCAAAGAATACACTCCGTAGACACTAGATCAAGTCTGATCGAGTAGTTTTGGTGCAGAGACACCGAATGTGAATGAGAAAACAATTAGTAGAAAAGAGCCGATACGAATAAATGAAAGGAAATTGGTGGGTATTCACCGGATTGAGCCTGGGCTAGTAGTTCCAGTGTCTGCCCACTGATTGCAAATTCACAAATACGGGATGTAGGTACTGGATCAAATGTGATCGAGTAGTTCCAGTGCAGGCGCACTAATTGTGAATATGACCAACGAAAACACGGTGGGCATGGACTTAATTGATCCTCAGTGAAGGAGGACCAACAAAAATAGATGAAAGGAAATTGGTGGGTACTCACCAGATTGGCCGCGGTGGAGGAGAACCGACGCAAATAAATGAAAGAAAATTTGCGGGTGCCCACTGGATTGAGTATAGTCCAGTAGTTCCTGTGCTTTTCCACCAAATTTTACATCTGTAAGCAAATCGAAGTCTCGGGACGCCAACTGGATTGATATTTGCACAGGGTTGGGTCCCGCCTCGGTCCTGAAGAAAATCCTGTTTCAATGCATCTGATTTCAAGTGTTTTTCTCGAATATGGTGGGCCTGCGCCTAAGTCTGGGAGCTACATTACCCATAATACGGTTGAAACTGCCCAGATTAAGAGTACGGCCCGATCAAAAATTGTTTTGAGGAGGACAGCGCTTTATATATGCGAAGAAACGATTTTTGATCAGGAAAACAGTATCTATAACTACAGCCTGTGAACCATGGTAATCCGGTATGTTTGAAGAGTAAAAGCTAGCAGTAAATCGATACAATTTAATTACCTATGTGGTGGAAATTCAACAGAATCGTGAAGCACCAGTGTAGTCAAATTGG
Organism: Galerina marginata; assembly: GCA_023014335.1. NCBI lineage: Eukaryota > Fungi > Basidiomycota > Agaricomycetes > Agaricales > Galerinaceae > Galerina > Galerina marginata. The sequence continues at coordinate 237,803 of JAECYW010000004.1, forward strand.
TCGGAGCACCCAAGATTGGTTAGTATTGTTTCCCTCTTCTCTTAGTCGTGAGGAAGGTGTGCCTACTCACCATAATTTCGCAGGTCCTTGACGAAGATCCAGCCAAGGACATAGATGCAGTGGCCACAAGCAGCATTTTCTCGCGAACGGAGCGCCAAAAGCGGTTCCTGTTGTCCAAAGTCGGGTTGTAAGAAAGCGCTTTCTTGTTTGCCAGAACGGAAACCCTACCTAAAGTTCCATGTAAGGCGCGTTCATGCCTCAACGCAGGGTGCGATTTTTGCTTATCGCACGGTGTGTTTTGCTTTCGACTGACACCCTTACCTGCCCCAGACTCAGAGAGGTTCAAGTCGAACCTCCACGTTTTTCCTTGATCACGCGATCACGGGTAAGAACGGTCCGCCTTTGCCGGCCTGAAATAGGTTTTCAACCCTTTGTTGCTTCAGCCGATCGCGACGATTTAACCTCGAGAAGAAAGGACGCAGGAAGCGAGGCCTCACTAGGCCACACTGATTCATTGTACCCTCAGCGACAGGGCAAACTCGGGAGACTGAAGTTAGTTGGGTGATGTGTCTTTCTCTCTTCGTAATCGAGTGGCTGCAGTAATCCGTGTTCTTTTCCACTTTGAATGATAGCCTTTAAAATAGTTTCATAGTTTCTGAACCTATCTTGTTGCAGTGAACAGTAGCCTTTAGCGATATTTCTAAGTCTAGTCTCAACTTTCATTTGCTCCTCTCACTTCTTCCACCGCGCACTGCTCTGATATTAACAATCAGATCACCAAACAATTTCTCAATAGACCGCGGTAAGACTATTCTGATCAAATTTATAAAACTATTTATTGAGTAAAGTATGCATAAATGGCGCACGGAATAAGTTATTCTGGTTTCACGAATCAATCAACGTACTTAGGGTTCCGGAATATAAGCCGCTCTGGGTTGCCACTGCCGCACAAATACCTTCCCGCACCATTCTTCCATCCGACCTCAAGCCCCGTGAATCGATCGAAGTGAGAAAGATCATAGTGAACGTCCTCCCCCATCGGTGGCATGGGCAATAGAATACTGTTGAGTACTAGTCCTATTTCCCATCTCCATTCGAGAAATGAGAACATGTTGCCGAATTCAACCACCCCGTCTCTAGAATCGTCATCAAGAACAAGTATACGCAGCTGAGGTAAAATTGTTGAGCTGGTGTCGTTACGGAGTCTGAGGAGAAAAGGAAACATATGACGGGTGGTAGTTAGGACCTCCGCATTCTCGAAGATGGAAAGAAAATGCTGTAAATTCTGGTCGGAGAAGAATGTCTCTGCAAATAGAGGGGGACTGGCGAGGTCGACGCTAAAGAAAAAGCTGGGATCACCGCGACCAGCCTCGATCTTGAAAATACCACGTCCTCTATTGTTGAAGTAAAGTGAAGGATTCTGTCAGGGATGGTTCGGGGACGTCTCACGAGGCAGCCAGACGGACTGAGGTGTGAAGACCCACAGTCGCACGTAGTCGGTCGAGAATCCTAGATTCTGTTTACCAGAAGTTCGGAGATCTCCGCACTCAAGGTTATCCTCGAGTTGCGTCGACGAGGTACGACTCGGATCACCTCACTCTCAGTACTGAGGAACGGTTGGTAGTACAACCGACTCACTCAAGTCACTAAAAGATGAAGGTAATTGTAAAGAGTAAGTAATCCTCGAGGCATACATGAGGTATAATACATGAAGCTGACTAATCAGAATCTTCGGAGACTTTCCGTATCGAGTAAACAAAATAAACGAAGCTAGTGACTGGAAATTATCTACGTGAAGTGGAGTAATTGCCTATCGATCTTCGAAGCTAAATCCACGAGCTGAAATATAATACATACGTTACAAAGCCCTCCCAGTTTCCAGGTGCATAGCTTCTCAGTCAACGCTTTCGGGCAGGAAGATGTTTGAAAGGTGCGTGTGATCCCAGGTGCGAGGCAAACCGACTTTTTCGATTCCCTTAAATATATCGGTGACGTCGGAAGTGGTGAGTATGTAGCTGGGCGCTAGAGGACCTCGGTTGTAAGTCCGGAGAAAGATTTTCCATCCGCCTCGAGATTTTGGTTCAATTTCTGGAGGCGAAGCCTTGACGCGATGGGAAATGTAAGTGAAGATAGACTCTAGACCCGCGTTCCATTCTCCAGTCCAATGATCGCAGAATTCTTCGAGGATATGCGGCGGCGGGAATAGCCAGCGGTCTTGGCGGTGGTCGGTGGGATGTGGAACGTGGCCGAAGAGATATGAAATTTCTTGCGCTGTAACCTTGTCCCAATGCACTCCGAAAGGTCGTTCGTATCGTACGTCGCTCATTCCCGCTCCGTGAATAGTGGTTTGTATAGACGGCCCCCGCATAAGTTGATCGATGAGATAATCCCCTCCCCAGTAGTGCGCTAGCCAGCTGCTGGGGCCTCCTAAGGCGATGAAAACCATAGCGTGCGGACGTTGTAAGATATCCGTTATTGTTCCGAGGTAGGTAGCTATAAAGGACGTCAAGTTGGTAAAGGTTAGAGGAGCCTCTATAAAGTCGGGATCGTATAAGGTAGCCGTTCGAATTCGTTCTAGATGAGAAACGTTACGAGGAGCGAATCTTTCAAACATAGATGAAGGAATGCCGATGCGGAAGGACCAACGATGTTCGATAGCGATTTGGAGTAAGGAGCTTAGAAAGCGAGCTTCCGGCACGCAGTTGGCAAAATATCGCATCCGTACTTCCACGCGAGGATCGGGTAACATCAGCACTCCATGTTCGAAGAGGAGGTGATTCCATCGTCCGGGATCAGCGACCGAAAATAAGGAGGTTCGATAAGTCAACCGACTTCCCAGTTCCCGTAAATGGTGCGTAAAGAGAGTCGCGGGACGCTGCTCTGGCGCAACATGCCCTGAAAGCGTCGGCCTCGGGGATGCGGAACGCCTCCTGAGGGCCAGAATAGGTCGCGGAAGATTGCTTTCAGCGTTTGCGATTCTTCGGCTGACGTTACGCCAAGAGGTTATATTCGAGATGGAGTCGTTACTCGTGATGTATGGCGATTCTTCAACGTTCGCTAATCTTAGACGGTCGAGGAGCGAGGGGGCAGCGAGAGATTCGATTGGAACTGAACTCATCTCGACGTCTGATTCACTAGGGGGACTTTCGCTATCCTGTTCGCTAGTGCCCTGGTACTCGCCTGTAAGATTCGTGCGAGAGGGTCCTCTAGCGGCGTCGATAGAGTCGTCGTCGTCGTCGTCGTCGGTCGGCCGGCCAGTCTCTGAGTCGTACTTACGATCCTGTGTAGGGGCCAGAGTAAATTTATACATCTCTCTGATAACTCGCTCGCTTTCCGAATAGAGGACTTCGTTTTCTTCAAGCGCCGAAGATAATGCCGCTAGGGAATTGGTTTTCTTCCTCCATCGCCAAAAGGTCACGACGGTCTGATCACCTTCTGAATCCACTCAAAAGTCGAAAGCCGCTTTATACCGATCGGAGTCTGCCCTTGGATGAAGAGGACGTCGCTTCCACCCTTCGAAATCGATAACGTAGAAAATTGCGTCCAATTCGTAGCTTTCGTGACTAACGTTCGTCGTTGAAATTCGTGGTTGGAAATAGTCATCGAATTTTGTCGAATTTCTCGCAGCCCGTTCCCAAGCTTCGTCCCGCTCTAAGTCGAATATTATTACGCGATCTTCCTGAGGGGCTAAGGCTATCAGATTGGGATTTAATTTGGATAGTCGTTCCTCCATCCGTTCCTCAAGGCCCCATATATAGTATACCGGGATGTTGTGACTAAGAAGAAACGCGATGTTGATCTCGGACCAATCTCTGGTTAACTCCAGAATGACGCCTCTGGAGGGTAGAGACGAGTTACAGAAGAATTCGAAGGTCGTTGCCATCCTCGGTTCCAGTTTGGCGATCAAGTTTGGGAAGACTGCGTGTAGCCAGCGCAGCCATCCAGCATGGTCGAGAATGGCGCGTTTAACATCCGCGGCGGCTCTTTGTAGAAGTTCTTCGGAGCGAAAGCCCTCATCCAGGACGAAAGGGATAATATCGGGAGGTATTCCACAGGGTGCTCGCTGTAGAACTGTAGCCAGAATATCCTCTACTAGTCCTCGGATACTCTGGTAGGTTCTTTGGTACATTCTAGCCGCTTCGCGCTCGACGAAAAACCGTTGATTAGGGCCTATTGGGTTCGAACCGCTATTATGCACGGGTATACCTTCGTCCATTTTAGTGTACCAAGGGGCGTTCGCGACGGTTCCATCGTCTATAGGGATGAAGCCGCGCCAGTGATGATTGTGCCTATACCAGTCTGGTTCCGCTCCCCAGTCCAATTCGAGATATCGGCCAGAATTAGAGATTGGTTCAGCGGCCCATTTCCTGTCCTCGAAATTCTTGAAGATCCGAGCTTCGGTGGGCACTTTATCGACGTCGCAGTTCAAGGCTATCCAATCAGTCCAGTCATGACCTAGAGTAGCAATGTTGGGAATTTTTCCTTGATCGTCCCGAATGAGATCGGGTCCTAGTCTTTGGAGAAGGGGCGTCCCCTGATCGTTGCGCAGAGTCAAAGGGGTAGCCATCGCTCGGAGTATCCTCTCGAGTTAGGCCTCTCGCGTTGAATCGACCAGGTATCCCTGGGGATCAATCTGAGGGGAAGAAAGAAGTGGGAGGAAAGAATGGGGTTCGCTTCTCCAACGGCCCTCTTAACTGACACGCTTTGACCTGCGTGTTTTCCTTTTAAGGCGTTGAAACTCAGCAAACTCTTCGAATGCGTCTCGAAGCCATCTGCGGGGGATATGAGCTGAGTTAGTGGCTGCGTAATAAACATAGAAAGGGAAATAATGGTGCATATCTTTGGCTCCGTGGCCAGGTGTCCTTTGAGGGGCATATGTTATAATATCTTTGGAGGTACGGCTTATGGTGATTGTCGAGATGAGCGCAGAAGGAAAAGAGTCGTCGGGATCGGATGGAAGCGAGTATCTGGCTTGGTGATCTCCGGTTAAACGAGCCAGCAGTCGCGGAGGGAGGATACTATAGATTATTTTGCGACTTGTATTCGCGCAGAAGATCTGGCGAGTTCTTCAAGTCACGTGCCGTAATCCATTGGTCGAATTGCGGTCCATATCCTTCCCATCTGACCAAGAACTTCAGTGTCTTGTTCTTGCCAACTCGTTTGTGAGCTAGGATGCGTTCTACGTCAAACTCTTCCGATTGTTCTTTCCTCTTCGGGTCTGATGGCAGCTGTGTTCTCTCCTCCCCGTTGCCTGGTTCCATGTACTTCTTAAGGTGTTCAACGTTGAAGACTGGACTACCCGGGTAACTGTCTGGGAGCCGAAGACGAAAAACGTTAGGATTTATCTTGTCCATTACTTCGAATGGTCCGATCCACCGTGCGCTGAGTTTAGATCCTTCGCCTTTTGATTCTATCCAATCTAGAGAGTGTGGATTGACTAGTACTCGGTCGCCCATTTCGATCATCGGCTCCTTTCTTCTTGAATTGTACTGCAATGCTTGCTGATGCTGTGCGTACGCTATTGCTAATCGTGCGTTTTCTCTGTGCATGTCCATCGCTTTCAAGAAGTCTGCTGATTCTCTTTTTATGTTCAATTCCTCCCCGGGTGCCGGTTTCGGAAGAAAGTCGACCGTTGACCTTGGTTTAAAACCAAGTAATAGGTCGAATGGTGCCGTCCCTGTCGAAGAATGAATTGTGGAATTGTACGCGAATTCCAAAAGGTAAATCCAGTACGCCCAGTCGTCTTTCTCACTATTGACGTATGCTCTCAACATCGTGGCTAGGAGTTTGTTGACTATTTCAGTTTGCCCGTCCATCTGAGGGTGATGTGAAGACGACAAGACCATCGCAATTTTCATGGCTTGTGCGACTCCTTTCCAGAAATCGGATACCCATCGCGGGTCCCTATCAGTGATTATGCTTTCTGGTATTCCATATCGACTGATTACTTTTCTAGTGAATAGATGTCCGAAATCTTCCGCGTTAAGGCCTGTTGTCGTCGGTACAAAGTTCGCATGTTTTGTTAAGCGATCGACGGTGACGAAAATAGCGTTGTGGCCATTCGACATTGGTAGGTTTACTATGAAATCCATCGATATGGATGCGTATGGGCGATGGGGAATCGGATTAGGTATGAGGTATCCCCATCGGTTAAACGTTGATGGTTTGGTCTTTTGGCAGATATCGCATGTACGGCAGAATCGGACGATGTCGGCCTTCATTCGTTTCCAATAAAAACGCGGGGTCAGTTTTTGCCATAATTTCTCTGGGCTGCAATGGGCGGTTTCACTCGCTGTTTCGTGCGCCGTTGTCAAGAGTTTCTGCTGAAACGATTCTGGGACGCATAGACGAGGGTTATAGTCGGCGTCCTTGAAGTACAAAAGGTTATCTTTGTCTCTAATGAACCTGTAACCTGGGGTCCAATCTTCTCCCGATGAACGGATGTCTGTCCAAATGTTTTTGAAAGATTTGCTCGTTTCGTATGCTGATACCCATTGTTGCAGTATCTCCGGGTTCATTCGCACGTGGAGGTGATTTGTGGTTGTCATGTTCAGTACGTCCTTGTCGTCTTTCGTGTTCTTTCGATCATTCTGATGTTTGTGCGACCCCTTTTTAGTTCTCGTCTTGCTGTTGACAAAAGCCTGCCTTGGCGGGTAATCTTCCAATGTATCTTCGATGTTCCAAGCTATGAATGATACTTTGTGAGATGGTGACGAGTGCTTCTCTGTACCTAGAGTTGCAGGCATCACAATCGGGGCTATGTCGTCGCATGGCGGCGATGTGTGAGCGGGAGGAGTTCGAGGCATGCGTGATAATGGGTCGACATTAGAGTGAGCTCGTCCCGGTCTGTGGATAACCTCTAATCCTGGTGCGTAAGCCGAAAATACTGCGCCCCACGCTGCTAATCGTCGGTTTGAATTTTCGTATGTTCGGGCCCATTGAAGTGCAGCATGATCAGTTACTAGGAGAATCACCTCGCCTTCGATGAAGGGTTGGAAGCGTACTAAGCCTTCCTTGGCGGCTAACGCTTCTCTTTCTGTTGCTGAGTAGCGTAATTCTGCCGATTTAAAGGTTCGCGACCAATAAGCTATCACTCTCTCGATGAGTATTTCAGTCTCTTCTACCGGGTTTGCCCAACTTATTTCGCTTTTGTCGTCTCTCGTCTTTTGGGATAAGATAATGGGAAGCTTTCCAACACTGCTTTTACTTTTTCCAAATGAGTGGATAATCCCAAACGAGACACCTTGTGTCCAAGTAGGAGAATGGACCCATAGAACAAGTGGCACTTGGTAGGAGATAGCGTGATTCCGGATTTTTCAATAATTGACAGTACTTTATCCAGATGAATAATGTGATCTTCATACGTCTTCGAGTACACGACTATGTCATCGATGTAGACCAAGCAGAAAATCCAGAGGTATGGGGACAGGATGTTTTGCATTATACGTTGGAATATCGCCGGTCCATTTCTTAATCCAAATGGCATTCGTTTGAATTGGAATAACCCACGATGGCTCCGAAATGCTGTCTTCTCCTTGTGTTCCTCATCCATTTCTAGTTGCGTAAATCCGGAAAGGGCATCCAGACAGGAAAGGACGTTAGCCCCAGAAAGTGAGGCTAGGATTTCGGACTGTCGAGGTAAGGGAAATTCGTCTGGAGTAGTGACAGCGTTTAACTTTCTGTAGTCGATGCAGAAGCGAGGTTTTCCATTCCGGTACGCAATCACGACAGGTGCGCCCCAAGGGCTATTTGACGCTTCTATTACTTCCTGCTCAAACCATTTGTCAATCTGCTCGTTTATGATTTTCCTTTTCGCAGGCGACGTTCCGTACATCGGGAGGGTGATTGGCTTCTGATTCTCTTTTGTCCTTATAGAGACTTTTCCTGGGTAATGTCCAAGTCTACCATCGAATCCGAAAGCGTTAACATGGGACCGTAGCATTTTCCAAGCAGATTCTTTAAGATGATCCGGTAAGTCGCCTACATCGAGTAACTCCTCCATTTTCTCCGAAGGATAGATCGTTAAGTCTGGTAAAGCAGCAGTCTTCGGTCCTGTCACATCGTCGTCTGGATCATCATCGTGGTTGGTTGCGTTCTCCTCCTGGTGAGTGTTTGGAGGTCTTTCCTCCTCTTTAGGAGGGAGATCCGCTTTATCCCTGATAATAGCTGAATACGCTGATGCCCTGCCTTCCATGTTACGCTGTTCAACTGAGGATGTAGCTCTGTCAAAGTACTCTTCCGGGTCTGTCAACTGGCCAATGATATCTCCTTTTCTTACGATCCTCGGTTTGGTCGACGTGTTTGCTAGAGGGATATAGGGATTTGAAGAGTGGAACAAGAGGTTCGGGGCTACTAAAAAGCTGTCTGCCGATGACACTACGATTTCTCTTTCGAAAAACCATTCCTTGTCCGTTTCGAAATACCCCATCACTGGAACTCGTTTGCACTCATCTGGCCGGATTTTGATGTCACTGGCGGCGCGTATGATCAGCTTATCTCGTTGGAAGCGAGCTTTAGCTTCTCGGCGTTTCTTCTTATTTTTACGATGGATCTTGTTTCTGGTGAAGGAGGCCGCTAAGTACGCGCTTTGTCTCATACGGTCGAAATCGGTAGTCCTGTCAACGGGAGTTCCGGCGACTGAATACGGTGTGCCTTTGAAGTGTATGACCGTTCCTTTTGAAACTGATCTTTCTATCAAGAGCTCATACATCGTTTGGAAATCCTCCCCCAGTAAAATAGGAACTGTCATTCTAGGTACGATGTAAGCCTCGGCCTCGAGTTCGAGGATGACTCCGTCGCCTTCCTTAATGAGGACTGGTATTCTGACGTATCCCTTGATCTCGCAGTCTTTGTCGGTGAGTTGCCACAACCTCATACGCATTCCCTTTTCTATCTTCGGCTTGTCCAGGAGTGAGTTGAAGAAATCTTCCGAGATGAGCGTCACGTCAGCGCAAGAGTCTAGCCGAAGGTCAACTTCTTGGTTCCTTTGGGAAGCTAGCTTCCCTCGAATAGAGACCACTGATATTCCTGCGGACGATAAACCGGGCTTAGCTTCTCTGGCTTTTGGAATACGCACACGCCGAGTCTGTTCTGGTTTCTCCGCATTTCGACTCTTATCTGAGGATGTTTTCGTTGTACTGTGTGCTTCCTTAGGAGGTGGAGGTTCTGGACCTTTCAGAGGATCTATATCCTGTAATAGAACATTGTCGCTTGCTTTTGGTTTCTGCTTAGCTGCGACTTCGTCCTCATCTTCGATTTCTTCGACAGTTGCGCTGGTTCTTGATTTACTTGAAGCGCGGAAGGTCTTACGCTCCGTCGCGATGAAAGCCTCTGCGGCTCTCAGAGCTTCGTTTGCTGCCTCATAAAAATCCTGTTTCGGGGAGTAGTCATCCTCGTTTTGTAGCTGCTCTGCTATTCTACTGTTCATGAGGATGGAATATGCGCAAGTGTACTGCTTTTCAGTCTCGTCGTCGTCGTCTGTCGACCAAGCGACGTTAGCCGTTCGCTTCCTCCTTTCCAGGTATGTATGCCAATCTGGGCATTCCTTATCCCAATGGTTAGCGCTGCCACAGCATTTACATGGTGATGGGGGGGCCTTTCCCATTTTCGTTGTAACGTGATCGTTTTTGGAAAAGGGGTATCCTCCTTTAGGCGGGGGTCGTTGTCGTTGCTTCAGCACTTGGTATACTTCCTTTAAAACCATTTCGTCGGCGTTATTCCCCATGTCTGCGGAATTTACGATTTCTTCGTCTGGTTTGAGGTCAGGAATTACGACTTCTCCTTCTCCTAAGTGCGCGCGTCTATCTCTGGCTGGGAATGATCGTCTTTCGGAAGGCGTTTGAACTGTCAACCCTAGTTTCTTCATCGTGTAAATCAAATTATCAGGCGTTAGTATATTGCTCTGATTCCTCTCTACTTGGCTTGCGTAGATGAGAGATTTCTCGTGTTCTGTGACCTTAGCATAGAGCGCACTGGAATTTGTTATGCTGTCGATGTTGATAACTGGTCCCCACGATATCGGCGCTCGTTGCATAACGAGGAATACTTCTCTGGGCCCTCCATTATCGCTTCGCACTAGCATGCGGGTATACATGATGCGTCTAGCTACGAATCTAGCTGGCGATTCGTGCTCGTGACCGTATTGTCTGAAGTATTGATTCTCGTAAGTCTTGTTCATCTTTAATTGCCAAACACGGCCCAGATAGCCTTCTTTGATTCCCGTTAGGTATGCGAGATAATGACTTCTCATGTACTCTTGCTGATTGGGTGGAAGCATGGCGAACCAGATTTGAATGGTACTTCCTTCTTTAAGGTTGAGCCATAACCAGTAACCTAGGGCTTCCGGTATGTACCCTCCTAGAGCTGCTAATTGCTGAACTTTCCAGAAATACTCAATTGCTGTTTCGTGGTTCCCGTCCCAGGAGGGCAAATGCTCTTGTTTTAACTCTGCTTTGATTGTAGGGATGAAATTTCCGTACGCCGGAGGAACTTGAGGGGGGTTTGGTATCATAAATCCTCCTCCCCCAGGTCCTGGTCCTCCGCCTCCACCTCCTCCGCCACCTGGGCCTCCACCCCCACCTCCTCCGCCACCCCCGTATGGCGGTTGTGGTGGTGGTAACGGTTGTGATGGTAGTGGATTTGGATTTGGTGTTCCCGAAGGACCTCCAGGATTTCCTCCTCCGCCTCCTCCCCCACCGCCTCCTCCCCCGTTTCCTCCACCTCCGTTAGGATTGTTAGGAGGTGGATTAGGTGGCGGCTGGCTTGGATTCGTCGGAGGATTCGGTGAGGTGTTTCCTTTGTTATCTTTTCTATCCCCACTGAAAGTGTAGGTCGTATAAGAATTCGTACGCGGAGGTTGCGATGGCGTTTCAGCCGAAGGCAGTTGTCCATGAAAGAACGAATTGTCGTTGACTCGCCGGTTTCTCCAATTTTCGCGGTCGGATCCTCTTTCAGGCGCTGCTTGCTGCATCCAGTTCGAAGTTGCCGAGGCTGGCGGATTAAAGTATCTACTTGTCGGGTGAGGAGTCGAGGTAGCCGTAGTTAAGGGTTTGCTCGATTGAAATCCACTTAGACCTTGAGGAGAGGCTAAACCTATGAGTACATTAGGTACAAAACCTTCATAACTGTCCCCTGATCCTGGATTCGGAGGAAATCCTTTGCTTGGACCTCCTTGACTCCCTTCGAAAAAGGCTTTTTGTGTTTTAAAAGGAGTTCCTACTCCCATTAACGGCTCTCCAGTCGGCATGGTGTCGTCGTCTCGAGCCATAGTTGTTTCGACAAACGAAACGTGCCTTTCTTTGTCGGGGGACGGCTCGTCATGGAGAGAGTCGTCTTTTGTCTCATATTGGGCTCGTCCTCGTTCGATGCTATCGTCGTTAAAGTCGATAGACTTTTTGCTCGCATCGTGTAGATTCTCTGGCGTTGAAGTATCGTCTGTACTCGCTTCCGACTCCAGGAGTTTGTCTATCCATGGTGGGGTCTTCATGACCTCATCCCATGGCTTACCTTCGAGCAACCCTTGACGGCTTTGAGGTCCTATAGAAGAGAGGTGACGCGGGAATTTAGATTGCATTAAGCGTAGCTTAGAATCTATTCCCTCAGTGCTACGTAGTTCTTCATACAAAGTCGGCGCCGTTGAAGCTGGCGAGCTTGGGGCATTACCTTGGTTGTACTCTTCTACGTATTTCAAAGCGAACCTATGAGCCGTTTCCATGCGTTTAGCCAACATAGACCAGGCGGCTTGTAGTTGGGCTGCGCTTTGACATCCTGTAAGTGTCGAATGTATTATCTCGTCGGGGTCTACCACGAAATAAGAAGTACGGTCCGGTATTAGACTCGACATCTTCTGCATGAACACGTCGATCTCCGTCGTTGTACGTTGAGCAAGCTCGAGTAGTTTTTCCGAGACGGCGTATCGATGATAAGAAACACTAGCGTCAGTTCCTTTATCCATAACATCGTCCGGTACGAGGCTGACCTTGGTTGCCAAGAAAGCTGCTCGGGACGCGGTTGATGAGGATAACCCATCTTCAGAGTACTCGAGGAAAAGTTTTTCGATTCGGTTGGGGTCCTTTCTCATTGTTCCTCCTTTCGTCGCTAACTTTGGAGAATTCGGGTCGGCTGGTGATTCTGAAACAACGGGCGTTTCGATTGGCGGAGCGAGAGGAGCTTCAGGTGAAGCAGGACGAGTCGGGTTTGGTGGAGTGAAAGCGGGCGGCGGCCAGCTAGCTACCGAAGATGTAGATTTAGGTGGAGGTGGCCCGCCGCGCTGAGTCGGCATTGGCGGTAATAGTCGTTCGCTTTCCGAGGTAGACGAAGACTCGAAGGCTGATTTGTTGAATCTGGTACCTCGCGATTGGTTTCGTCGTCGGAAGGCTAAGGGAAAGCGGTAAGGGTGATCGGGCTCGATCAAGGATCCGATAGCTTCGATGGATTCCTCTTCCGCCCTTCCCAGTAGTGGTAGTTCCGTGGGCTCCAGATCAAGGTTCAAATCGATTGATCAGTCGGGTTATTGATGGCAAGTTCGTAAGCTCGAGAGATCGAGGAGATTTGTTCAAATATGAGTAGCCGGTCTGGTTGTGAGAGGCTCCCACAGTGTCCACCTTTGTCAGGGATGGTTCGGGGACGTCTCACGAGGCAGCCAGACGGACTGAGGTGTGAAGACCCACAGTCGCACGTAGTCGGTCGAGAATCCTAGATTCTGTTTACCAGAAGTTCGGAGATCTCCGCACTCAAGGTTATCCTCGAGTTGCGTCGACGAGGTACGACTCGGATCACCTCACTCTCAGTACTGAGGAACGGTTGGTAGTACAACCGACTCACTCAAGTCACTAAAAGATGAAGGTAATTGTAAAGAGTAAGTAATCCTCGAGGCATACATGAGGTATAATACATGAAGCTGACTAATCAGAATCTTCGGAGACTCTCCGTATCGAGTAAACAAAATAAACGAAGCTAGTGACTGGAAATTATCTACGTGAAGTGGAGTAATTGCCTATCGATCTTCGAAGCTAAATCCACGAGCTGAAATATAATACATACGTTACAGATTCGATAACGGTCGCATCTTGAGATAATTTACCAAATACTGTAACACGAAAGTGAAGAAGGTGGCTATTTCTTCCGGTGTGAACCTAAAACCTTCTGTGCGACGGAAATCCACGTGAAGACCGCATCCGGGAGCAGGATTGATATGGCTGAGAACAGCAACAAAACTTTTGGGGTTGCCCTCGGATAACATCACGATTGATTCCAGTCGTGGGAGGACAACATTCGGAAGGCGATCGATGGGCGCTAGCAAGTCAAGATTGCATTGGTCCAACCCATAAATGACCTGCAAAGATGGCATATGGGAGAAAGCGTCAAGAAGTTGGTTGGGAGACATCATACGCTCCGTCCTGTGTTGTGGCCGGGAAAAATACCACGCGAAAGACGAAGCGTGCAATATGCGCACGTTAGGTAGCCATAGCGCCTGTGGGTCGAAAGCAATATGGGACAGTTCGCACTCCCTCAAGGACGGGGCGTCATTGGCGAAAAGGCGGAAAGTGGAGTTGGGTTTCGAGAGACTGACGCAAAATACTTCCAGGTTTGGTGCTGGTTGTTGAAGCAATTCTTCGAAAGCGAGTTCTTTGCTGAGGTCCAGCCGTATGGAACCCAATCTGAGACTCTTGATTCTTCCCCAGTTATGCCTGAAAAGGTCTTCAAGAATAACGGTCCCCGCCGTGCGTGTCGCGCCATGAAGCGGTACTAGATATTTAATGAAGGCTGTGATGTAGAGTGGTGCTTGGCCCGTTCTGCGTATTACCTCCTTCGTCCAGTCAGTGTGCGCAAACGCCAATGTTGTGATATCTATTGCCCGACCCCACAACGACGATGAGGATAAGACAGTCTCTCTCCAAAAAGTACAGACTTGGGAGGTGCGTCGAAGGGTTGTGATATCATCTCCGTGTTCAATAACGTTGAGGGAGAAGACTCTCCACAGTACATCCCGGTTGAGGGTGCCAAACCTGGCCTTTGGGGTCGCCGAGACTTCTACTCGATTTGAGTTTCCATCAGCTATGGCGTGAGAAGGACGGGTTTGCGATCTTTCTGCAGACATGGTGTAGGACCTCGAGTAGTTAAGACTTTGAAGTGTCGCGATGGAGTGGGATATTTACTCAGTTTTCGTATAAGCTCTGTTGGTGCGTTGAATGACGACCGCCAAAAAAAAAAAAGGCACTCGGATCATCCCACGCACCGGTGGCCAGTGATAGCAGGCGCTCGGACCCCCTGGCCGAATTACAGTTTTACCCAAGTTCGAGTATTATGTATATGGGTACCTTATCCCGCATCCGTGTGTTTACCAATGGGCAAAAATGATAGGCAAGTCTTTGTAGCGTAGTGAAACAATGTGGAGCAACCTCGACTGTTTTTCAGAGCATCGTTATTTAAACTCTAGATGTGATCCGCTCCATAGCACGACCCTAATAATCAATGAATATAAAGGTATCTAAAAATCTTTTAAGCAGCTGGAAGCCGGACTCTATTTCTAATTAGAAGGAATATCGTCGCTCTGCCGCTTATCAGCATGGCTTTGCTTATTTATTTAATCCCCCAAGTACAAGGCACCTACTTAGTGATGGCACGTCCGAGATTTCAATGTATGTAGTGAAGTTTAGGAAATTACGTAGGGAATTTATAGTCTCCTTCCGAGTCGAAGGTTGCATGGTTAGAGGAGGTGGGTTTTTGATAGATATGAAGTGGCGTGTTGGTGGGGAGTAAGGCAGATCAAAAACCCAACGATGATTGGTCTGATGGAGATTTGGAGAGAATTTTAAAGGATGCATAACCGCTGTAGAGTTTATGTAGAGCTAGAAACCTCCACCAAAGCAGACAGTGTCGGACTTGTTTCAAAAGTACGGGTATGGGAACAGCCTGAACCGGTGATTCAGACCCGACGAGACATCGACCAGTACATTTCTCTAGACGCACAAATATTTTTCAAGTTAGGACGATACTTCAAACAAATATTCGGGACTTACAATCAAAAATCCTCCATCCGAAGAGCAGGGAATATTGCATGCAGAATGAGACGGAGATTTGAAAGTCAATAATATAAGGACAACCTTCAAGATATGGATTCCCCACTGCGAAGAATATTCGATATCACAGAGGAATGGGTAGAGGTAAATGTTGGTCGCTATAACATTTCTGCTTCAAGAGGATGTTCGGCGTGCTTTTCGGCGTTGGTGAGAACACATTCGTGATCCGAGTCAAAGGTCGCCATCGCCCGAAGAATAGACATCCTGAATCTTCGTCGCAGTCTTCGGGCTGATTGACACGTTTCGTACCCAGAAAAACGTCAGAAGCAGATAAAGGTTCTGTAGCAGCGAGGTCTGATAAATGGCGAGCAGCGGAGGCGTAACTTAACACCGTCAATTTCCAGCCGTCTTCATTAACGACTTCTTGGGTGACGCACTGAGCGGCTCAGTGGTGAGAGAGGCGTAGAAAAACGTGGTGGGCGACGACGCATAGACCTTCGGTGGATAGAGGGTTGACCTGGGTGTTGAGTGCTCGACCGCGTGCGAGCTCGCGGGTCGACACCCGCCTCTGTGTCACGCACTCTCAGCAGGGCGGAAGGAATGAGTATGGCATTAGAATCATAGGAATGCAGTGGCGGGGGTGCGGTTACTGTAGTTTGTGAGGTGGATATGGTTGACTGTCGTAAGTGGAGCAAAAGAAAAGGTATGAATGCCGCCCGAAGGATTGGAGGTAGAAGCGGCGGCGGAAGAGAGAGTTGGTGGGTAAGGTAGTCCCTGGATTTGAGAGGTTGACATTCTTCGAAGATTTCAAGTCAGGATAGTCACTGGACGAGGAGGAGGCGGGGCAAGAGAACCGGGGCGTTGGGGCATTCCGTTTGACGATCTGCACTCGTATTAGAGGTTTACGAGTCGAGTATACTCGTATCATAGGAGTCAGACAGGCGCCATTAAAGAATGGTACCGGTACCGGCTGGGGGAAGCTAATGACAACATATTTGTCGTAATGTCGGAAAAATCACGAAAAACCAATGTGGGCGTATATGAACCAATATGAAGGCATATGCCCATCAGCTAGAGGGGTAGGACACCAGTTTCGAAGATGTTTAATAAGTATGATCAGTTTACGGTCAACACAATTGGTGACGACCGGACTTACTATGCTTGATCAACCACATTGGTGCTGACCAGGGGATATCGAGCAGATTGTTCGCTCTATGAATAGTATTACTGTTTATCTTCTATCTGGCTGTTATTGCGGAAAGCATAGTGGCAAATATTTCGTTTTATTGACAATGTGGAAAGATAATAACATTTCAAGAGCAGGTAACTAAATTTAATGAACTAACAACTTGACGCCGCACAAGTTTTCGGACCACGACAAGAGCTGACCTTAGAGACGCCTTACGAATGGTCTGGACAATTAAAATCAGCAACGTGAAGTGGATGGACTCAGGGGAAAAAATGGTCTACTCACCAGTCTCGGGTAGAGCCATTTACTAGTAGATGGTCGAAATAAGCTTCTGTAGGAACGGGCCAGCATCCATCAGCACCAGCTGACCAGCACGACAATAATGTTCAAGTTGAGCTCACCATTAAAACCGCCAGTTGCAACAGCGGCGACGGGACTTAGTGGGGTACTTTGAGTCGTAAATGTGGTCCTTTATATATTCTTTCGGTTGTGGGGCCGCCTCACTGAGTCACCTCATGCATGATATCACCTGCCAAGACTGTGGGGCCAGGTGGGGCTCTCTCCAAGTTGATTTCCCAGCTCGACGACGGCGCCTGATTGAATCCAGTCAGCCATGGCACGTAAATTAATCAGAAATTAGGGTGGTTGATGCCCGTTGATCCCAACATATTTGCCTTGTAGAGTGTAGCTGATAGTTATTACGGTCTCAGATGCGTTGACATAGACTCAGATGTGTTATAATAAGCGAACCTATGACCTTGCATCAGTTCAGTTAACGGTCTCAGGACCAATCAGCGATTCACCGTTTTTCCGACAAAGGTAATTTGCTTGAATGTTTCATGGGCCTCACAGCAGTGACGACAGATGGGAGACAGTATTATCGATACCCAGAATTGAGTCAGGGCTTGAGCAAAGTTTAGAGTCAACAGAAATGAGTCATAGCCGCGGCGCAGTCCAAGGCTGAGAACCGTCAGAGATGGTGAACGGATAAGCACTCGAACCTGGAGGCGGTGCCGTTGACAAAAAGAGTACCAAGTGGAGGACAAGACTACGCTTTCCCTGCTTGGAAAAAGTCAAAGCGCCGACAATTCGATATCCAACTGATTCGATGAACCTAGATAATAGATGTGTCGCGTTCTCAGTTCGCCGAACAGTATTGTTTTGCGATATTGGTCCTAGAGAAATGGCCTTGGACTCTACACGTTCTGTTTCCGTCTTTAAATAACATGAGCGCCAATGCAGTTATGATCACTTGAGACATTGAACGACCAGGCGTTAATATGAAACCTCAGTAGATGGTGGCGGGACGAAGATTTGGCAAACCACTGGCAATTTTTCGTGGCTGTGCACTGATGGCACTTGGTGGAGTGTTGAAGGTGGTTTCCCCCACTTATGTACCGTCAATGTCATGGGATGTTTAGAATCTATTAGCGACAGCCGGAGAGTACGTGAATGTTAGGCAGAAAATATAATTTTATAAATGGCTTATGAGTCGGAAAGAGCGCCGAATCAAGTCTCGATAGTCCAGTGGAAAAGAAGCGAGAAGGTGTCTGATGGATAAGCCGTCATCTCAACTGGATGTTCGCACTAAAAGAAAGTGATTGAGGTTGCTGGATAGGCAACGATATATAGGTGGTGGTTATACACGGTAAAATCGTGCCACGTCACTCCAAGTTTGGGAAGAACTAGAGATTGAACCAATGGTCAATGGTCCACATCAAATAGCTGGTCGTCGGTCCCTGGCTTCAGCCAGCCAGCGGTATCGGGCAGGCACACTGCAAGTTGAAAATCGAGCGGCATCTCCAAAACTGAAGAGAAGCAGGCTTCGTGGGTGGTGATGCTGCAGTTACAGGGCGACGCGCCGAAGATCAAAGACCTGAAAGTATGATTTAACGCTTGGTCTTCATAGGCGATGCTGAGAAATGCTGGAGGCTCACTTGGATGATATTCTGGTGTCGTAAATGCCGGGAGTTCCACTGTAGCATGACTGCTCCCTTCATCCCAGCGACGGACATACACCCCACTCGCCGACGCTGGCTGCCACCGTCACTTGCGCCGAACACCTCTCCTCGCCCCAAAAATCTCGCCACGTCATCCTTCCCCGGTAAACTTCGACCGGCGAATTGGGGTCAAGCAGCTGGTTTTTGGGTTCCAGTTTTACCCAGTTCGTGTTATCGGGCAGGTGCACTGCAAGTTGAAAACCGACCGGCGTCTCTAAATTCGAAGAGAAGCAGGCTGCTTCTTCCCTTAGCAACGAAAACGTCGCCGTGTCCACCTCCCCCGCTGTAGCACACATCCCGCCCTGTCATACGACCTCCTCTTTCTGAGGGCTGTCCAAATTCGATCCCGACGTGAGTTATCCATCAATCCAGATTGTCATACGACGCGTCTCTTTGGCTTTGGAGGAGTTGTAGACAAGGCCGGTACGGGGGTAATGGCACTGTTAACGCGCTTGTCCAGTTCAAGGAAAGCAAACTCGGATCATCGCAGACGATTTAGGTGAAATATGCGGGACAAATTCACGTTGAATGTCCTTTTGGCTTCAATTCCACTTTGCATATTCGCGGTACAGAGGCTGGCTGGAGCCAGAAAGATAAGCTGGCAGTCGGGCCGTGAGTTATCCTATCCTTGAGAGCGCCGAGTAAATTTCTGCTGGTTTGGTTCGACGTCGGTGTTGGAAGATAGGTCAACTGCCACTGGGGGCTGCACATCTGCTGACAGTGTAGTCGAGGGGGTAATCCACTGCTTTTGATTCGAAAATCCTAGTCGGTGGTTTATGAATCTGACGAATCCGATTCATCTTCGAGCATAGTTCCGGGGGGGGGGAAGAGACGATGTACCTGATGACTGAGATTTCATTCGTGTATATTCGACTGGGTCTTCCCGCTGAGATAGTGGTTGAGGTTGCTGAATAGGTCGCGGAGGAGGATGTGGGGCGGCCAATAGCGAGCTCTGGACCGAGTTCAGAATACAGGTACATTAGGCTTCAGACGAATGATGCCAGGTTCGTTGGTGACATCGGTGGTTAACCTCCGTTCAAGTCTGAAACTCCTTTGCCTGTTTCAAACTGGTCGGCGCTGTCGACTTCCTGGGCCACGACTTTAAATAATGAATATACAATTTGTTCGTTGAAAATCAGTCACGCTTACAAGGTGAAAACTTCAACGACACATTCCCGCCCAGAGCTTCAGTATTGAGCTTGATTTCGAACACGAAAGGGGCACCATACCATCGTCATATTTGGCGTCGTCAACCTGAACAAAAGCACTGAATTAGAAGGGATGATGAATAACAAAAACGAAGTGTAAATACCGTCGAAACCTGCTGGGTCATAGGTAGAAAGGGCTCCTGCGCATGGCAGCCAGTCCTATCACTGTCGTCCACTACCGCTTCAAATTCTCGCTTCTTTGGTTGACGTCCATAGAGAAACGCGAATCAATGGTCGCCCTCTGACCTTCATGTCTTCTCAGGGGGTATGAATATGCCCTCGCCTTTGAACCTGGTAACGAACGCGGAGAACAAGGCAGACCGTCGTAGTAATGGAAAAGTTTTATGGCCAAGAGATAGTCCTGCTCAGGCTTTCAGCCATGTTCATCGACTCGGAGGTTGGACCGATGTCTCCCGGTGGGCGTGTGCGGTAACGACCCGGCAGCAAGTTGAGCTGTACTGCGATAGTGCGATCAAAAACCATACGAGAGAGGCAAAACTGTTGTATATGAGATGAGCAGAATGCTGCGCAGAAGTGGGTGCGGTGTCAGGGAGCTGGTCGTCCGTCGTCGTCGAACCTTTGCTGATGGTTCAAATCATGGTGACGAGATTTTTCGCAAAGCTTTTGATCAACAAGCCGGCCCGAATTCGCACTCGGCGGTTCGGTCCCCGTAAATTATGATTGATCCCGAGCAGTTGTCCCCAGTCGCTGATCGCTGATTTGGCGCTCGACTCCCTGTGCCGAACCATTGCGTTTGCCCCTTACTGAACTCACCCCACCCCTCTGCAGATCATCAACATCTGGTCACTGCGTTCATACCTCCTTGCAACTTCCTTGAGTTCTACCGGACCAGATTTTACCTGCAGGAACGCCTAGTAGCCTGTACATTCATCTGAAGTAGGATCCGCTTATATTCAGAGGCCAATCGCTATTACGCCAGGTAATATGGGGTCCGAAGCACCGAGCGCTGATAGTTTGCACCTTCTTAACGCGACGGCTGGACAGGCTAAAGTAATGACAAACATTTATGAAAAAAATGAGCGAGCAAGATGGATGAGGGGGAATACCACCGGAGGATATCTAGCGGATCTAGTTCATAATTTAGTTATGGGGCCTTCATACCTAAATGCGGGTGCTTCGGGATCCGCGTCTGCGCGGTGTCTAAAAATAGCTTCATGTACAACATCGAGCGCCTCTGAATGTCGGAGACCTGAAGATCCTGGTCCGGTGCTATAGCTACCTGATTACTTCGTGTCATCAAGTTATTGTACTAATGTATACAATGCGGACTGAAACGGGTACGCCCACGCCACGCTCTTCATTTTAGACTCCACTCGCGTTTCCTTCCAGCCCAGCCTTCTACGTCCGCAATACTGTATGAAACGCTCACTGCTGACTTTACAACACACTCCACGATAATATCATCGTCGCTATAGAGTACCTTATCGACCAGCTCCATTTTTGCGCTCATATTCGGTCAGGTTTCCCCGCACCCACTGGCCTGCATCGGCTGCGGCCTGCGAAACGACCAAGCAACTAGATGTCGTTTAGCACCTTTTCGCCTGGAAAGTTGGTTAACAGCACATGCAGGATAAGAAGTCAGTTCTGGCCGTCTTCTTTGTCTGTTGGATATGCTTGCCTCTTTGAACCAACACAATCCCAACGACGATGGCAGTTCTGAAGCTGGCATTTTCCTGTAAGGTATAACAATTATGTTCATCCATCTAGACATCAAAACAATACATTAGCATATCTCCATAAATTCCATTATGAGATCGTTTATGTTGTCGAGAGCGTCTCATGTGTCGAATTTGCTCAATGAAGCGCTTCACCGCGACGCCCGTTGCCTTGTGGTAGTGTATCGACCCTGTAAAGATTGAAACTTGCATGAAAATAGCACAGGAGAATTTGAGTGGTCCGAGTCGCCCTCATATGGGGCTATCCTTGCCAATAGTCGCTCGACGGGCTGTCAGAAAAGTATAAAGTGGGCCGTCTTTCCAGTCTAACAAATCAGTTACAAATTCCACCAACATGAAGTTCATAAACCTCACCGCTCTCGTCATCTGTGTCTATACTGGTCAAGCAACTGCAGTAGCCGTCGATGGATATGAAGCCCATGACCTCGCCGCCCGTAGCTTCAGCTTTCCTTTCCCGTCCATCACCATTCCGCACCTGCCTACAACGAAGCCACCGCCACCGCCCCCACCATCGCCCCCGCATGTTACATTCAACGTGGCGCCACTGGGTGTTGGTAAGCACATTCCTTTGAACATACGACATAGGGCCTGACATCACTATCACAGCTTGTGGGCACGGAACCACCATTACCTGCTCGCCCGTTGCTGGTCAAGTCGTGTGCAAGAACAACTTCAACCCGAAGCAGGCGTCCATCATCGTCACCCATGCTCAAGGAAATTGCCATATCAGCTTGTACCCCGAGAACAACCAGCAGGGCGGTGTCATTCAGAGGTTGAACACCGATACGACTGGAACCTGTATTTTCACCGCCGACGCCGAATACCAGAGCTATGGGATATACTGTGATTAAGGAGGCGAGAAGGATGTTTTTTTCGATAATAATTTATGGACTCGTTTACATACAGAGACATTTCGCGTGGATTGTAGTCGAGTACTTTATCGAAATCGTATAAGTCCAGAGATAGTCAGCCAATTATGCCTTTGCTCCAGAGTATAACGTGTTTCGTACGCTTCAAGTTAGTCGCTAGTATACACTGTGGTAGTGTTTGGACCCTCTTTGCAATTAGTTTCCAATTTCGTTCGCACCCGTCGAGGTCGTTGTGAGGTCTCGGCACAGATTCCAGACAAAGTCTAAGGGAACAAAGCGCTTAAAACAATGGTCGATTTCATTGAGCAATCCCGGGGTATTGGTATTATTGGTATTACAAAGTACCCATAATTGACACCTAGGGAAGAACAGCAACATGGAAGTACAAACGAGACTGCAACAAGACCCTCGGCAATAATAATGACAAGAAAAAAGCAGGCAAGACTGTAGCAAAATCCACAAATTCAGTCGGTCTAAGCCCCAGACAAGACACCTGGGCAGGCCAGTCACGAGAAATCATTGGACGAGGTAAGAGTTGAAGGTTACGATGACTCCCAAATCCTGGGAAAGGTAACCGAGTGGTATCATCGCTCGATCGGGATCCAAAGAAGGAGAAAGAGCTTTCCAGAGTCGCATTCGTCCCATCTCCTCAGCTGACACTGGCACTTGACGCGCGGCGTTGAGCATTCACCCATGCTGGGAGTTAAGGATGGAAATCGGGCAGCATAACAATTCGCATGAAACAAGTCGATAAATGATGTTGAGACTAGAGTTGGGAATAGGACTGGTATAAGCGTCGATTTGTCTCCCAGAAGAAGAGATGTCAGGTCGCGAGAGGTTCTGTGGAGTTGGAGCTCATCGTGGTCAATGCAAGAGGAGCGTCCTCGTCGCCAAACATGGCCAATGGCGGTGTGCTCTGGCCCGAGCTGCCCGAGCTTCGATTAGATTAGATACTTAGATCGATCAGCGGGCTGTGCGGGAGCATTTGTCTTTTCCTTGCCCGCAACGCTACACTGCGCTGCTGCCAGGCTGCCAGTGCTCGACGCGCTATTCGAGCCTTGCCAGATTCAAGCTGCTAAGGCTGACAGTCCTACTCCACTGGTGGCTTTACAGTGTCAATCTGCACTCTGAATATTTAATGTCGCGTAAATTCCCCTGGATGATACCGGCGCGATAAGCTTTTTTCTTTGGCGATCGAGCTCAGGAGCTGTCAAACTCATGTACGACATATATAGTTCTCGTCACCCTCTGAAAACACAAGGACAAATAGCCGTTCCACGTTACTTGTGAGTGCGAGTCCACCTTAAGTGCAAACCATCATCTGGTGAGTCATGCCCAACATCTGCGTCCCCTTCTTGATCTTGATCTTTAATTCTAACAGTCCGGAGGCTATCACCTCTCAACTAAAAAAGACTATGTACTCAGACAGTTCAAGTTCTCGTTTAACCCCTCAAGATAAGATGTCCACCACACAAGCCCAGCGAGCAGGGCAGATCCGATCGACATTCGCTCTCTTTCTCTTCCTCTACACCTCACCCGTCCTCACGTTCTTCACCGTCCGCTGGTTAGTCAACGCCGTTATCGGCATATGGAGCTGGATACACATGATACGCTCGACAGAGCCCCTCTCCAACTCGCCATCCGCAGCGCCGTACGTGTTGGGCAGCCTATGCGCGGTGGGAGTGATCATGTTCGGCCTTCTGCCGGAGTTTTTGGCCCTTGATTTGATAGAGTTTCCCGAGAGTAGCGATTCGGTTTTTGTCTTGTTTTCCGTTTTGCAGATCCACGTGTTTATGACGGTGATGGTCATGAGAATATGTGAGCTTTTCTGTTCGTTCTTTGATATTCTTTTGGGAATTGTTCACGCTTTCTAATTTTCTTCTTATATCTCCACTCACGAGGTAACTAATGTCTTTACTCTCAAAAGATACTCCCCCGGTTTCTATGTTTCTCCCCGCCGCCATTATCACCTATCCTATCACCCACATGTTCATGCACCACCAGTTCCTGTCTGCAGCCGCGTCTCCAGCACACTTGGGGTACTTCACGGTGGCGTCGTCTGTGTTCAACTCGGGCATGAAACTAGCGCGCATAAAAGTTCTGTCTCAATCTGAGGAAAGAGACAGCAAAGTACGGGTGGAACGCTCGAAAGAGAAAGAATTACAGCAGACGGACGGGAAGAGCCCGGATGGGTTATATAAAAGAAGGCAGGAAAGGCCATAATTATAAATTTACGCAAAGCAGAGTTTGCACCAAGGAGTTGCGCCTCGACCTCTGAGTCATCTCATGCTCATTTATTACTGTTGTTCATTGTAGATCCTATGCGAACATTTCTATTCACGAAGTCAGGCTACCAACCACCCAGCTCATGATCAATGGCCGGTGGACCCGCAACTTGTACCATTTCCCGACCACGATGAGGGGATGGGGTACAGTATTAGAGTATAGTAGAGTATCATGTCAATACTAGGGCTGCGCACCGGCCGTATTACGGGTACGGCCGTCACAATTACGGTTGATGCGGGTGTTCTGAAATGCTGAACGGGTCGGGATGGGTTAAATACGGCCGTAAACGGGTGTGACGGCCGTTTTCGTTACTTACCATTTATTTTGATTGTATGTTCGCTTTCTCTGCTCTTCGAGGAAATATACGAAACTGGCCAGGTGTTTGGAACACTCAGGCAGACAATTAGTTAAGTTTTGAACGACAATTCCCAACTTTTCGAGGTTACTGATAAGGCGCGGGGTTTGAATTCTGATCAGCCTCCGACATTTTGCGTCCATCAGATGCTTTGGGAGTTGACTTTGGGTCTGTGGTGTTGCCAATGCATAAAGAAGGCATCGGAAAACATAAATATCTTTCTTAGGTAGGCGATAGCCCATGAATTATGGCAAAATATTAATATTACATGTGGTACCCGTATGACGGCCGTAACGGGTCTCGACGGACGGGTTCAACGGGGTGTCCCAAAACCTCGGACGGGACGGGGGAATACCCGTCAGACCCGGCCGTACACCCGTCGCTTACGGTTACGGTGCGCAGCCCTAGTCAATAGGCAGTTTGCGTGGAGCCATGGAGAGCCACACGTGGCAAAATGTTGATGCGTGAGTCGGCCCGGTGGCTCGCTCGTGGCTTGGCCCATGGCTTCAGTTCCTGCAGTTAGAATCGGTTTTCTGTCGTGTATCTGGTACATGTGAAGCATGCTGAGCTGTGTTATCCTCAGCTTAATTTATAGCTCTTAAAAACCAAATTATTCCTCGTATTTTGCATATTTACAAGAATTGAGTTGAATTCACGCCATTTGACAGCAAACGTGTACGGAATGCCGCTTTTGACTCATCTTGCCGATTTCTTCATGAAACCGAGACTAAAATTTTCAGGGTTTTAACAGAGCCATACTAATATACCAGAGAGCCATCTGTTGCATTTTGGCGTATCTTACTGCGAATAGTGGCCGTTGGTAAAGGAAATAGCTAGCCACGGGCCAAGCCACGAGCGAGCCACCGGGCCGACTCACGCATCAACATTTTGCCACGTGTGGCTCCCCATGGCTCCACGCAAACTGCCTAATATGCTTTGGGGCTGAGAGTGAAAACCGCGAGAGCTGTTGGTAAAGTTTAAATGTGAACAGAGTCACCACGGTCCTCAGGTTAGGTTACAGTACTCTATTCCTTCACCGTCAACGTGGCTAACATGGATCACATTCTGCAGATTAACTCTTGTCTAAGGTTGAACCACCTTCAGCACATTCGAAGCTCGAATGAGGGTTGATTATAAAAACGAAGGGGTAGAAATACGAAGTATACAGAAATTCTGAGGCTGGATAAGACAAAGAAAGGCGACGACTCGGAAAATAACGCGAAAAGAGAAAGGGAATTACATGAAAAAAGAAAATAGGGAAGAGGGGTACAAAATGAATTACATTACACCAAGGTCGTATCAAGTCCGATGAACAAGAGAGTTTAAACGATCGCGAACCTAAACATAAAACCAACAATATCAACACCCACCCAATTCGCAGAAGAAAAAAAAAGACACGTACGCATCACTCTTCCAACTCTCCCCGCCCTCCGCCAATTTCTCCTTCTCCGCCGTTCGATTCACCCATCCCGCGGGGTTACCCTGATTCACAAGGATGGACTGCCTTTTATCAGAAACCACCTTGAAGTGTGAGTGCGACTTGGAGCTCTCCGTCCTCTTGAGCGACGACGTGTCCGTCGTGGCTTTTTCTTTCGCTGTGTCTTTGGCAGAGTCTGCTTCTTTCTTTGCGGCGAAGAGCTAGACGAAATCACAGTATAATTAGCCTCTCGAGAAAAGATTAGATAAAAGCCAGGAAGAACGTACACCCTTCAACCCGCCTTGCTCGCCCTCCGTCTTAATCCGCTCGCGCACCCCAACAAGCTGTCCATCGACGTACTCTAGCCCAGTGACGAGCGCGTCTCGAATGGCCTTTTGTATCTGCTTCTTGATGAGACCAGTAGCGAGCGGGCGCAAGGTCTTGTACAAGAAATCGTGGTTCGAATCACGGATGGCAAACTTGAGTGTGTCGACTTTAACATGCACATCGGAGACTTTGAACACCGAGGATGGGTCTTTGCGCGTGGACACGAGCTCGATGGTGGCCTACAGAATTACGCGTCAGCGCCTAAAAGCAAACAGAGATGGACAAGGACAAAGGAAATAAGCAGAACGTACCGTAATGCCCTCACCACCGAGCACGACATCCGCAAGCCCCGAATCCCGTAGCTTGAACGCACCTGTCTTCTTGCGGTAGTAAAACGCCACGTCCCGCATGTCCGCCTGCATCTGCTCGAGCGTGACACGGATCTTGTGGTGGTGGTCGTCAGAGATGGCGTTATACGGCGAGAACTTGACGAAGTTGTGTGCTTCGACTTGGACGATGTTCGGGAAGAGGTTGCGGCCTTGGAGTGTAAGGTTCTCGACGACGAGGTCGAGCGAGTCGTCAGTGTATTCGACGCGTGGGATGGGGACGTAGCCGACCTGGTGAGAAGTTATGTGAATTCTGGCGGTTACGATTGGTGATTAAGAAACTTACTTGGTCGATTAGGGTTGGGAGGATCACTTTACGGATATCGTTCCATAAATCGGGCTTGAACTTAAGGCTGCCCTCGCTATTAAACAGCAAGTCTCTCGTAAGCCTCGCCCAGTCCTCGCCAAAGCGCTTATTGAGCTAAAAACCATGGAAGAGAGCCATTCAGGCTCGCATATAGCACAAGAATAACAGCATGAAACACTTACAGGATCGTCGCCCATAGCCTTGAACCAATCGCCAACGCTATTAAACAAATTATCGAAGTGGTTTTTATATTGCGTATCATAAAACTCCTTTCCAAGATCGCGGAGCTTGTTCGCATGGGTGTTACAATCGGGCTCAAGGACGTATCCAGGCTCTAGGAGAACCTAGGAAAGTCACGTTAATACTCTATTAGCAGGACGCATATCGAGTAGAAAAACTGCAAGGCACCTTATGGACATACAGATCCACAGCCTCGAACCACTGCTTCAGCGCCTCATCACGGTTCGCATCGTCGATCAGCGCGTCTACGGCATTGGTGATGATGTCCATAGACTTTCCATTCGCGAAGCGTTCCAGGAGCGTACGGAGCTCGGCGGTGCGCTCGCTCAGGTTGGAGGTCTGTTATGAGAAATTTTGTTAGGCAGGGGTGAGCGGAATTTGAGAGAGCAAAATGCGAACCTCATGGGCCCCTTTTGCGCGATCCTTCCCAAGATTGGCAGCTTTTCGGCCGTGCTTGGCGTAGTCCTCGATATATCCGAGCAGCCATTTTATGGAGCTCTGGTAGTCGTCGTGCTTTTGACATTCCAAGATGACCTAGCAGGAGATGAAATCCATAGTTAATCGTTGTTATCAAATCATCTTAAAACATAAGCATACCTTCTTCAAACGGAAGATAAACTGATCACGACGCTCTTCAGGGAAATATTCCTCAGAGAGGAAACGCTTTCCACGTTCGAAATGGTCGTTTGCGTTGTCCTTGTGCTCTTGAGGAACACGATCGCCAAATCCATCCTACAAATAGAGTGAGTCTTCTCGTCAAAGCGTAAAATATGCGAAACGTACTCGAACGTTATCCTAGACGCCAAAAAAAGATGAATGTATGCGCACCAAAACGACGAAAAAGACAAGAAACGTACCCGAAGCTGTTTCATCTTACCCATCACGCCCTTTTTCTTCGCATCCACGTCCTCCGAATCACCCTCCCTAACTCCCTGCGCCTGATCCTGCGCCTGCCCAGCAGCCTGCTGAGCCATCGGTCCCGCCTTTTCCTTCGCTTGCCCAACCTGAACCTTCGCTTCGTCCTTCACCTCGCCAACGGGCTTCTGCGTGCCATCACCGCCCGTCAACATAGGCTGCGAGTCCTCCTTTGGATGGTGCTTCACCGTCGTATCCGTCCCTGGCAGGCGTGCTTCGAGAACAGGCGTCTCATTCGGGGCAGCGACGCGCCCGCCCTCGGTGATGAACTGGTTGTCCGGCGCCGGCTTGTCGATGTTGGCGAGGCTTTCTTTGGGAGGGGCGATGGCAGTGGCGGCTTTAACGGCGGTTTTGGAGAGGAGGTCGCGGCCGATGAGGGAGAAGTCGGAGAGGAGCTTGCGAACTTCGGAGTTGGAGAGTATGAGGGTGAGCAGGGTACGGAGGTGTTTGACGGCTGAAGTTATGTCTCAGTATCGGTGCTAGAGGTGGATGGAAAGGAGAGAACTCACCTTGGCCCTTGTCATCCTGCGCCTTTGTCGAATCCACGGGCATCTGCTCGTTCAACTCGCCTGTAGTCTGTTTCAAATGATCCACATCCACATCCCTGGTGTGCCAGACGAAGTTCTGGACGAGCTCGTCGGCGTTCTTCTCCTGCACAATAACCCGGGCGGTGCTGATGATCTCGCGAGTGTCCTGCACGAGCTTACGGCCCTCCGGTGAGAGCTTGTCGAGGTTGAACGGCGAGTGGTCGAGCACATGCTGCAGGGTGCGGTCGATCTGAGCGTTGGAGGGCAGTTTTCCTTTGCGGAACGCATTTATGACGCCATATAACCGGATCTAGGGCATAATTAGGATGTCTGAGCTGAAGAGTGGGGTGGAATAGCACACCTTTCTGTCGACGTCGGCTTCTTTGGCGGCCTTGTTGACGGGCTCGACGACGGAGCCCTTGGTTGGGTGTGCGCTAATATCCTTTGTAGTGGGAGGAAGAGACATGGTTGGAGTGGGTTGACTGGAAACTCGAGACTCATATCAGGCCAAAGCTATAGTGACGTCACTCAACATGGAGTAGACAAACATGTATCTCGGCGCTTACCATCTTTATCGATCTAGGCACATACAGTTTCTTGGCGGGAAAGGATCCCAAAAGATAGGAGTACCTCCTGATTGATGATCGCTCCGTCTAGGTCTAGCGCGACGCTAGTGATAGAGTAAACCGATACACATAAGCTTGAAGGTTTTCTGGCTTACAGTGCATGTTCTGAACCGTCAAATCAAAATCTGCTTGAAACTCGAGGCGGAGGTCGACGACAGTAGTTGAAGGTGGCATCATGACGTGTTCGCTCGCCTGAGGATGTGTTAACCGTCAAGAGAAGGCAAGACGAGTGGGACACATGCAGTGTATTTGCACTGAAGAGCTGCCCGACATCCTCGTTTAGGCTAAAACTGTAGTCGAGCGGGAGATCGGTTCAACAAAGTCGAAGAAATCTGCGCAAAAAGAAGTTTGTTGCTGAATTCCCGACCGACTAAATTCGCACTGAGAGACTGACGGATTTACGTTGACAGTCGAGTATGGATTAGGGTGACGCGTCTACAAATCATGAAAGCGGCACATCCAGAGTTTGGGCAAGAACGAAGTTTTGTGGCCTTTAGTGAGATCGTTCAGGCTGGATAAGGACATCTGATAGACGCGAACTATAAGTTAGATAGGTAGTGCCGATTCCACACGCAGCGAATATTCCGTAAGACGCTGACATACTCTAAAGACATTATAATCAGCAAAAACATTGAATGTACATCCAGTGATGCGCCGAAGCGGAAGCCCAGAGAAGAAGAGGCCTAACGACCTCGATATGAAGCCTGGAATTCGGAAGGCCTTCGGAAAAGTGAAAAAACAGGGAGCTTGGTAGGAATCACTGTGTTATCAAGCGGAGTGGGCCTATCAGGCCTGCCAAAGCAGTTCGAGGCCGGCGAAGCTCGGGAAACACGTCGAGCAGTGCGCTATCGCGTCGCACGTTGTGGTAAGAGCATGAGGCAAGCCAAGGGAACGCGCTGGCACGCAAGTTGTGCACAGCCGCTGATGGATCCATCCATCCATCTAATCTAATCGAGCTCGGGTAGCTCGGCCTGATTCAGAACCCACTTCTGCAACTTGAACGGCATTTTCTGGCACGTCGCTTAATTTATGTCTTTTTACTCATGGATCGTCCGATTGCGTCCCATTTATATTTTCCAAGTCCATTCGAATTTCGAAAGATGTCTCGAACTTTACTGCACTCAGATTTCAAGGTTTTGTCTCTAAATCAACTCTAAGTGTGTCACTGTATTTGTACCCAGGAACAAGCCGAAGTGATGTGGCGAGCGCGTCAAGTGAATCCTTATCGATTGCCCATCAGTCTCGACTCTCGACTCTAATCTACTATTTGCAAGTATTACCATTGATTAGTAGGCTTTGAAAGGTGAGATATTAAAAGAAATCTCTGATATTGCCATACTGACTTACTGGGTTTGCTGATACCGTACGTCTAGAAGAATGAAACAGTACAAATTCCTTGGTGGAGGAAGTTTCCAACCCATCTCCGACGGCACCAGCTTTGTGATCACCACGAGTATGAAAGCATACAGCGAATGCGAAAAGGGTATCTCTATCAATCTCTTTTGTGGCAGTGAAATGTACTGGCTAACCACATATCCTCCGACGGACAATTTCTCAACCTATTCGAGTACTACCAGAGAAATCAAACGTGTAAAGCGGAAGCCCAAAGGTAGCAAGAAGGACCTGAACTTTGTCGTGAGAGTAGACAACCCCGCCGAAGTAAACAATCACGCCTTCACAACCTATGTCAATGGGGAATACCTTGCCACAACCGAGAGTCGCCGTCCATCGACCACTGGCAGTAATAGTATTTTCGTTCAGCCTGTCGGCTTGCCAGTCACCGTGACTGTCTTCAACAACGCAGAATTTAGAAGTGTCGAAGAGTTTGTGCAGGAAATGCGGAATTCTGAGAAGACGTACTTCGATCTCAATGCCGATGGCAGTGAAGGGGTAACCCGCGCAGATGGCGGGCCACTTTCAATACCAGGGACGGGACTCCGCTCACAAGACGCCAAGTTAATGGGCGGTCTCGATCTGAATGGTGATGGCAGTGAAGGCACCACCGCTACGCATGATGGGCTATCGTCGACACCGCCGACAGGAATCCGCTCACCAGATGCCGATTCCGGGGATTATTTCAATCCAAACGGCGATGGGAGTGAAGGCATCAGCAACTTACACGACATCCATGACGGGGCATCTCCTTCCGTTGGAACAGAAGTCCACCCACCAGACGCCAATGTTGTGGACCAGTCGTCCACGGTAGCCTGGAAAAAAGTAGTCAACAATATTATGGGCCTCAGTAAACGCATGGGATCGGCGTTTTCGCTGAAAGAGCGCACCCCACAGCAATATCTGAGGCAGGGAACGGACGATGGCAGTGACATGGCCACTGGTACTATCCTCAATTCCGATGGAGGCATTCAACCGACCAGAGAGCTCTAACATAGGGAAATTAGCAACTGGTGTCAATCTATTTTTGATTTATTCCTTTTTACTTAGTTATTCGGAGTACGAACGGTCAACGATGACCACAAACCGTTCCCATCGACCGAAAAATCGAGACTTATAGTACTCGAGTAGACAAGCCAAAGGTATGGTGAGGTCAATATGGAGTAAGGAGGAAATATGTACTTCGGCGCTTACCATCTTTCTCAACCCCGTCGGTAGTGGGGGGAAAGAGACATGTTTGAGGTGGGTTGACCGAAAACTCGAGACTCATACAAGCTTAAGCTATGTGACGTCATTCATTCTGGAGTAAACGAATATGCATCTCGGCGCTTGCCATCTTTATCGATCCAGGCACTACATTTGCTTGATGGGAGAAGATCGCGAGAGCTAGAATGCCTCCTCCTGATCCTAGGCACTAGACGATGGAAGCAGTCGAGTTCCGAGAGAGGGCTATGTTGGAGTTCACGATCCCGATTCGGGTATTTACTCATGTTAACATTAGATTCTTCATCATCGCCATGTTCGTTTCTCCTTCTTTACCTCTTACCACCATGTCGTAGCACGTTTATGCGATACCTCGCCCGTTCATATTCCAACAGGTTATGGGCCCCGCGCTCTGCGCGATCTCTTTTGTCTCTCAACAGTCATCCTCCTGGAAAACTCCTTCTGTTCTCGCCCTCGAAAACCTGATCTCTCATATCAACACCAACGCCTAGGCCAATTTCCCTTTTCGACGCTTGACAACCACGCCATTAGAATTTATTGCCCATGTTTACCCGCTATGTCTCGCTGCCAACTTTGTTCACGAAACTTCGCTATTCAAGTTTTTCTTGTGAAACCACGTCATATTTCCTGATTTTTGGGCTCTTTCACCTCGTATCATCACGCCTACTTTATTCCTGCGAAACCTCAATGTGGCAATGCCCCAGACGCCTCACCGTCACCGACGTCAGTCGCCCATATCGACTCCGGTCACCTTAGACTTCTCGCCAACTTCGGCCTACTACCCCGCCGACTCCGGTCGCCTTACCTTGTTCGATTTCGATCGCCATACCTCGCCGACTCCGGTCACCCTACCTTGACAAGATTTTGCCGACTTCAGTCGCCTTACCTTGATTCCGATCGCCTTACCCCTCGACTTCAGTAGCCATACCTCGATGCCGATCGCCTTACCTCTCGACTTTGGTCGCCTTACCTCGTACGATTTCGATCGCCTTACCCCAACTTCAACCATCTTCCTTCAAGATGCCTACATTCTGCTAGCATGATTATTTTATTATTATAACTACTTCTCGGTTTTGCATTCCCTTCTTTCCTACACACTACCTTCATCGGTCTCTCTCTCCCTTTTCCACCTTCGACCCGTTTCCCGTTGTCTCGTTGAGGGGGCGTGTTGGAGTTCACGATCCCGATTCGGGTATTTACTCATGTTAACATTAGATTCTTCATCATCGCCATGTTCGTTTCTCCTTCTTTACCTCTTACCACCATGTCGTAGCACGTTTATGCGATACCTCGCCCGTTCATATTCCAACAGGCTAGGCATTAACATTGACGAGTTGACTGGTGGCCTCGTTTTGGGCAGAGTTATAGTTAATCGACGGATCGGTCCAAAGATAACACCGTAAAAGAGGTTCATGCCAGTATACAGCCGGTTATTCGTCACCACTCGCGCCTGGAGGTAGGGCACGAAGACTGAGGATCTACGAATCAAGAAATCGAGGCATCCAGAACGTCGACACAAGAATAAAGCTCGCGGTTTTTAGTAAGACCATGCAGGATGGATATGAAGATCTGATAGACGCGAGCTAGATAGGCGGTACCAATTCCAAGACCCATAAGAAATTTCCAGTCAGATGCAGACGCTGCGATGAGGGCTTATAAACTGCGAAAAACATTGAGGGCACGTCCAGTGACGCGCAGAAGCCGAAACCCAGGGAAGAAGGCAGCCAACGATCTCGATATGAAATGTGGAATTGGGAAGGCGGCCGAAAAAGCAAGGAAAACAGAGAGTCAACGGTAGTAGGGACTGTCATGGATCGGCATTAACCGGATAATAACCGTGAACCGCGTATCCGTTGATCCGTGGTTCACGTTTGGCAAGCTATCCATGGGTACCCGTGGGTAACCGTGGACATCAGCCGTGTCAATAGTGTCACAAAGGTATTACAAACTTTCTAATTGAGTAATTACGTGACTATGTTACAAATGTAATCAAATTAGCCGAGTTGCCGTCAACCAACGCCAAACGCCCATTTTTGCTTCGAATATTGCTTGAATCACATAATATCATCAACAGGAGTTACTGAAGTAAATTTAGCAATTAAGGTAAGTACTTGAAGCAGTTTACGACATGTAACTGATCAGTCCGGCGGTCTTGAACTGCAAACAGTGCAAAAAGCTGGTGTCACTTCGAAATAATACATCGGAATTATGTTGGAGCTTTCAAACCTAAGGTTCTGTGCTGAGAAATAATTGAAATACATCTTCCTTAATGTTAGTTAAATCTTACAGCTAGGGATTGGCAGGGGTAACCCTGGGGTATTCCAGCGCTACCCGTACCCCTACCCCAGCAAACCCGTACCCACTGTCAAGGGTATGGGTTTTTTGCGGGTGCGGGTAAGGGTTTAGGTGGGTACGGCGGATCCAGAAACCCGCGCGGGTAGAGTTGATGGGTAGTCGGTAATTCACGTACTGTACACCATAAATAGTAATTTTCTTGATTATATGTGTCTAAAATTTTGTAAATCAAAAGAATATAGCTTGAAATATACTCATTTATCATTTTTAAGCTAAGTTACACCACTTTCCAATTTATCTAGCTCTAACCTACCTTTGCAAACGAAGCTTTTCTTATCAGAGGCGTTTTCAAAAGTGCCTCCGCTAAGAAAAGCTTCGTGTGAAACTCACGTTGGCGCCGATTAAGCGCCTAATTTGACCTCAGCGCCTGACCCACCAACCCCTGTCACGGGTACGGGTTTTTGTAGGGTACAAAAACGCTTACCCGTACCCACACCCTGACAAAACCCGCACCCCAACCCGCGCGGGTCGCTGTACCCGTGACAATCCCTACTTACAGCCTCAAACTACCTTGAATTTTGAAAGGGGATTTTACAGAAACATTTGACTACCTAATTTGGCGGAGAATGGTGGTTATCCGTGGGACCGTCGTTCGGTTATCCACGGATAACGTGACCCACGGTTCGGTTACGGATAGTAACCGGATAGATCCATGACAGTCCCTAAACGGTAGGAATCGCTCTGTGGAGTCAAGTGGAGTAGGCATAACCTAGCAGTAGAAGGCTAGCTGATCCCAGGAAACGCGTCGAGCAGTGCGCTATCGCGTCGCACGTACTTAGTGGTAAGAGGTAAGCCTAGGGGTGAGGCAAGAGACTAAGTAGAGTAAAATGCTGACAAATAAATTGTGCACAGCCGCTGATGGATCCATCCATCCTAATCTAATCAGCCTCGGCTAGCTCGGCCAAAAGCCCACTTCTTCAACGGCATCTCTGGCAGATCGCTTAATTAACGCTTTTTACCCAATGGATCGTCTGATTGCGTAGCATTTGTATTTTCGACAAATTTTCGAAGTCCATTCGAATTTCGCAAGATGTCTTGAACTTTACTGCACTCAGATTTGAAGGTAGATGTACCTACATACTCGTAATTGTACCCAGGAACAAGCCGAAGTGACGTGGCTATCCTTATCAATTGCTCATCAGTCTCGAATTTCGACTCTAATCTACCATTTGCAAGTATTGGCCCTTAATCAGTAGGCTCTGAAAGGTGAGGTATTAAAGGTAAGCGTAGCCCTGGTCTTGTCAACACCGACATAAACATAAAGATTTGCTGACTGTACATTTAGAACAATGAAACAGTACAAAATCATTGGTGGAGGAAGTTCAACACCTATTTCTGACGGCACCAGCTTTGTGATCACCACGAGCATGAAGAGATATAGTGAATGCACAAATGGTTTCTCAGTGAATCTCCATTGCGGCGGGGAATTGTACTGGCTGTTCACGATTCCCCCAGACTATTTCTCAACCTATTCGGATACGACCAGAGAAATCGCAAAAGTAAAGTGGAAGCCCAAAGGAAGAAAGAAGGACATGAACTTTGTCGTCAGAGTCGACAAATTCACCAAAGGAGACAATCCGGCCTTCACAACCTATATCAATGGGGAACACCTTGCCACAACCAAGAGTCGCCGTCCATCGACCCCTAGCAATAAAAATATCTTCATTCAGCCTGTCGGCTTGCCAGTCACCTTGACGATCTTCAACGACGCAGAACTTGAAAATGTCGAAAAGTTTGTGCAGGAAATGCGGAATTCTGAAAAGACGTACTTCGATCTCAATGCCGATGGCAGTGAAGGACCAACCCGCGCAGATTTCGGGCCATCTTCAATACCAAGGACGAAACTCCACCTACAGGACGCCGAGCCAATGGGTAGTGTCGATCTCACTGGCGATGGCAGTGAAGGCGCCGCCGCCATGCCTGATGGGTCACCATCAACGCCGAGGACAGAAACCCGCTCACCAGATGCCGATTCCACGGATTATTTCAATCCGAATGGCGATGGCAGTGAAGGCATCAGAAACATACACGACATCCATGACGGGGCATCTCCATCCGCTGGAACAGAAGTACACCCACCAGACGCCAATGTTGTGGACCAGCCGTCCACGTTAGCCTGGAAAAAGGTAGTTAACAATGTTCTGGGCCTCAGTAAGCGCATGGGATCGGCGTTTGCGATTAAAGAACGCGCCCCGCAGCAGCGTCAGAGGGAGGTAACAAGCGACGGCAGTGATAGAGCCAATGGTACTACCCTCAATTCCGACGGAGGAATTTAACCGACCGATCAGAGAGCTTTGACATGCATACGAAAATAGGTAATGGGTGTCAGTGTTACTTGACTTATTCCTCTTTGCTCAAGTATACAGACTGCATTCATACTGGGGACAAATAAATGGAAAGTCTGAATTATTCGACGAAGAGACGGCGCGGACATCGATGTTGAGAATGAGTATCCAACAATCCCTGCATATGTTGATCAAGTACAGAGTGTCCATTTCGACGATGACTAGTAGATCCAAAGATTAGTTATCTCCTTTCCATCAAGTGACCACTGCCGCATTCAAGGTAGTAACCACATACCTTGTAAGCCCCGACAGAAATTCTTCTTCTGGTAAAATCGGTGTCCCGTCCGCAACTTTCTCAGGAGGAGATATCAAAGGCGGCGAGGATGGAAGCTAGGGCTATCCAGACAATCTAACTAGCAAGGTAGCGTCCCGGACAAAGGCCGTACAGGCAGACGCTGAGATGAAGACTTAAGAAACTACAAAAATATTGAGGGCACATCCAGTGGTGCACCGAAGCCCAGGGAAGAAGGGGCCTAACGATCTCGATATGAAGTGTGGAATTCAGAAGGCCCTCGAAAAAGCGGAAAAAAAGCAGAGAGTTTGGTAGGAGTGACTCTGTCGAGTCAAAGTGGAGTAGGCCTGTTAGATTTCTTCTAACAGTTTGGAGCTGGAAAAGCTTGGGTAACGCGCCAAGCGATGCGATTGCGTTGCACAAGCTGTTGCACATATTGGCAGGAGGCAAGCCAAGGAAATGCGCTCGCAAATTTGCACAGCCTCTGATGGATCAGCCAGGCTCGGACAGCAGCGGTGCATTCTTTATCGATGACTACTCATCAGCCTTGAAGCTTGACATTAAACTACCACGGGAAAATATTGCTGTTAATCAGTAGGCTCTCAAAAGTAAGGCTTTGAGGGTAAGCCCAGATCTTGTCGATACCGACTTACTGTGTTTGCTGACGGTACGTTTAGAACAATGAAACAGTACACATTCATTGCTGGAGGAAGTTTCCAACCAATTTCCGACGGTACTAGCTTTGTGATCACCACGAGCATGAAGGCATACAGTGATTGCAAAAGGAGTATCTCAATCCATCTATTCTGCGGCGGGGAATTGTACTGGCTATCCACGTATCCCCCGGACAGTTACTCGACCTATTCGAATACTACTAGGAATATCAAAACCGTGAAGTGGAAGCCCAAAGGTAGCCAGCTGGACATGAACTTTGTCGTGAGAGTAGACAAACTCGCCGACGTAGACAAGTCGGCCTTCACAACCTACATCAATGGGGAATACCTTGACACTACCAAGTGTCGTCCTTCGACCTGTAATAACATCTTCATTCAGCCTTTTGGCTTGCCAGTCACCCTGACGGTCTTCAGTGACGCGGAATTTGGAAGTATCGAGGAGTTCGTGAAGGAAATGCGATGTTCTCAAGAGGCATATTTCATCAATGCCGATGGCAGTGAAGGGATAACCCGCACAGGTGGCGAGATATCTTCCATACTAGAGACGGAACTCCGCCCACAAGAAGCCGAGCGGATGGATAGTTTCGATCTCACTGGCGATGGCAGTGAAGGCGCCACTACCATGCACGATGGGCTATCGTCAACACCGCCAACAGGAGTCCACTCGCCAGACACCGCTTTTTCGGAATCTTTCAATCCGAATGGCGATGGCAGTGAAGGCGTCAGCAACGTACATGATATTCAAGACCGGCCATCGTCAGCCACTAGGACAGAAGCCCACCACCGGACGCCAATGTTGTGGACCAGTCGTCCACGTTAGCCTGGAAAAAAGGTAGTCAGCAATGTTCTTGGCCTCAGTAAGCGCATGGGATCGGCGTTTGGGCTGAAGGAGCGCCTGTACCACAGCAGCCTCGGGGACAGGCGACTGGCGATGGTAGTGATGGTACCACCTTCAATTCCGGGGAGGAATTCAGGTAACCGGAGGGCTTTGACATGAATACGAAACTAGTAACGGCGGCCATGATCAGTGTATGTTGGACTTCTTCTCTCTATTATGTCTTCAGACAGAATCTATGCGAAGACGAATAAACGAGAAGAATGAATTATTTGAGGAAGAGACGGTTTAATCTACAAAACACCTAACTTTACGGCTAAGGGGCATAGAAGCCAAGAAAAAACAAGGCTAGCGACCTCAATTGCTTCACATACCAGCTCAAGTCTTCAGTTATTATCCATAACTCCCGCCGCCGTCTTATTTCTTGGAACGATCGAACATTTGAAAGGTTTAGGATGACTATTTCCAAACCATTAGTTACCTCATTTGCATCGAAATAACTAATACCGCATTCGTAGTACATACCTCGTAATCCCCGACAAAAATTGTTCTTCAGGTATGATCGGCGTTCCATCCGCCGCTTTCGCAGGAGAAATGTTGAAAGCAGCGAGGATGGAAGCGATGGCTATCCAGACACTTGAATCAGCAAGATGGCGTCCCGGACAAAGGCTGTATGTTGGTCTCTTGAGTTTAAAATTACAAAGATAACGAGTAATATGGACAAACGAACCGTCGACCAAAGCCAAATTGCCCGACTGGATGAGGCTCTCCTTGAAGGTAGCGTGACGGGTTGAATGTATGTGGGTTCTTGTATACGTCCTCATC
Organism: Galerina marginata; assembly: GCA_023014335.1. Classification (NCBI taxonomy): domain Eukaryota; kingdom Fungi; phylum Basidiomycota; class Agaricomycetes; order Agaricales; family Galerinaceae; genus Galerina; species Galerina marginata. Next base: position 277,054 of record JAECYW010000004.1, read on the forward strand.
GAGCGTTATCCCGCTAATTCAAAAATCCACAGTCAGCGTGATGAAGACCCGCATAAAAAGCGCAGACAAACCGCGTATTTGCTACGATGATGGATCCTTTTGGGATGAACATCCCATTGTAGACGTCATCTTCCATCGAACGATGAGGTACGCCTTCGAGTGTCGACCCTCTGAGCAAATTTGTTAAGAGAGAAAAAGTTTGCGATTTACCTGTGGGCAAGGCATTGTTCCATCGGTACGTCTCTTGTAGAATACATTCGAGGTATGGCAGATTGGGTCGGTCGCTAAACTCTGGTAGTCGTTCGCCTCCTAGTAGCTTGTCAATTTCTTTCTGTGCTTGTGCCTGCTCAGCGGGATAGAGAACCATCGCGAGTATAAATATAGAAAGAGTCGACCATGTCTGGCGTGACAAAACTGTAAGGATTGGATTTCCGGCAATGACGAAGGAACGAACTGTATCTGCTCCTGCGGAGTATATGACGCCTGTTGCCCCTTTGATATCTTCGACAGTGTAGGCATAGTCCGATCCTTCGCGTTGAAGGCCTTCAAGATGAGTGAGAAGGAATGAATCCTTCGCCGTTCCATCCTCCTATTGCCAGACCAGACAGAAAGGTTTAAGGTCAATGATACTAGTTCGGATCAAGAACGTACCATTTTCCTCTTCACATCTTCAAAAGGGTAATCATGCATCAAATCAACAGTTGGCCGGTAAGAGCGTGCTTGAGTTGCGGGGAATGTTCCAGGAAACCATGATGGAAGGTATTTCACTATCACGCTTAAGTTAGTCTCTCAATATTCTTGAGAAGAAATGGAGGAGAAAAGACGAAACTGATTGGTATGAGGTCTACTAAATTACTCCCGGGAGCGGCACAGTTGGTAATGCAGTATCCGACGTCTGACATGATCTTGAGGTAGGGATCGTTATTCGATTCGATCTCATGTCCGTAGTCTATGCGGAGAATGATCGCAGAGGAAAATCTAGGCGCAAAAATATCGATGAGTCAAAGCAAAGCTAATGCGAATGCCAGAACAATGTCCGTACCGGTTCAGATGGTCATTAAATTTCTCTGGGTTTGAAAGTAGGTTTTGCACAAGCCTACGCGCTTCCAAGGCTTGGAACGGGAGGTAATCCTCGCATTTCTCGTGACTTAGGTATTCATTGAGCATCTTGCGGTGTTTGTGGAAGCGTTTTCCGTATGGGAAGAACACGATGTTCTGATCCCATCCCATTCTGTGAAAAAAATGCTTAAGGTTACCAAACTTCTGAAAAACGAGGAAGAGAAGGGAATTGTACAGCATGAACACGTCCGAGGGTGCTCTGTCGCTATAGATTGCACTCCGTTTATCGAGAAGGTCGGTAGCGGCTTGTGCGCTGTTGAGGATGATCATTGTGCTCCCCGGAATACGGAGGTGGGAAACCTTTCCTGCATTACAAGTCGTAAAACTCAGAGAGTCCAGGGGCTTACGGTGCTCACCATACTTCTTCGAGAGCTCGTAGAAAAAGATGTCGTTGTGATCTGTGGGCATTATCCGAAGGTGCCCTATGATCGGATCTGCAGGTGGTCCTGGTGGGAGAGGTGGGTTCGGAGAACGCTTTACGAAGATCCATAGGACGATTACGCCTCCAAGGAGGAGAGAAACTGCGGGAAGCTTGTCCATGGTGGTGGCAACGAGCAGACGTGCACCGGGCTCTCAACATTGGTAAACATAACGGCAAGAAGTTATCGCACAGCCGACATATTAGCGATAGCCACATGCCGAATGAAAAGTCCACTCCACAAGACGGCTTGAAAGGTTCATCCGGTGCCTATTTTTGAATGCGAAGTTGTCCTTAAGGCAGCTTGGTTAATTATAAGAAACCTGTAACTCCGTATCAAGCGGGATGCCTAATGCACTAGTTCCGCTCTAAACCAGTCGGTTCCCTCCAGAATCCAGAATCGACCGAAGCAGAATGCGGAGGAGATAGGCTGAATGCCGCGCAAAGTATGCGGTGTCAGAAAGCTCGTCGACGGTCGTTGTCAGACCTTTGTTGACCGAAACTTCCGGAAATCGATGGATGAGTTTTTTCGCAAAGCTTTCGGTCAACAAACTCCGGCCCGCGCGGTTTTCCACCTCTAAACAATCTTTTAACCTGTGTCTTTTTTCTTGTATCTCATCCAAAGACCTTTGTCTATTCTTGTCCTGGCAAGGAAATGTCGCATGTTCAAGACGATGTCTTTGGAATTAGCTGAATGAACACCAACAACAACACCAAGTTCCAACTGGCAAACGATTTGGCAGCATAGTCGCAGGCTTTGACAGAATTGAATGTGAACGGTACACATTCATCTATCATTGTCTATTTCCCTGCATTCTCGTCACTAATTCGCCTCTTCCATTCAGCCTAGCCGATGATATTGGCCTCGTCGACTATATTGCTCGCCATTCCTCTCCGAAGTCGAATTCTACTCGAGTAGCTAGAGTCGGGACCGTTTACAAGACGTTCAACCATGTTCAGCCCTGCCTGGAACTCAGCAAGACGGAAACTTGGAAGCTGAGATGAGGCAGACGTGCAGCGCGACAGAGGACATAGAGGTACGTCCTTGTTAGTCCTTCGTTGTCGTCGTTATCACTGTCTTGCTTTTTTTACAGTACCAGTTCCTTTTCATCTGCTGTCTGATCTACTTACTACTGTGGATATAATCTCAAGTTAAATGTTCAACAAAGTTTTGTTCTGGCTATGTAGAAGCTCCCCGGTACATAGGAGATTTGCCGTTTTGAGACCCCGTCATCGTTCCGGTTGCATCAACTTTCCGAACCTCCACCATCAACTTTGGGAGGAAGCTAGCCTCAAGAGCGGGTAGTCGTGTGGTGTAAGGACGCATATACTCGGATACAAAGACCCATAAAGTTCGTTTCTCGTCGTCTACTCTATGTTTCCGGCTAACCTGAACTATCCCCTCAGCCCGAGTTGGGGTTTCGTCCTTGGAATACTGCCTCCCGGCGCACCAACCTCAAAACTCACGATAAACCACCATTAGAAAGACTTTGCTCCTCAACTCCACCACCCCGACTCTCAACCCGTCAAACGCGAATTCCCTGTCCACTGGATGGGTAGGTGCTAGTGCGAGTTGTGAAGTCGGATAACGTGCTTCATCGTTTGTCAAATAGGTGAAAAGCGAGTATACGGACGCGTTTTTCATCGTTTCGTCAGTGTTGGTGTCGTTAACGATGCATGTATGCGCATCCCAGGGCCCCGTTCCCGCTCGCGCACTAGGTGACCCAGGCCCAATGTCGAACTCAAACCTGAGACTTGAGTTAGCACCGCATACATTCCGTTCAGTCAATTTCAGCCATTCAGCGCTACATGCACTGGCGAAACTTGGCAGCCCGAGAGGAAATAGTCACGATCAAGTAGGGCGATGACAGAAGCAGGCGCTTTTTCCTTAATTCACAAAATTCAGAGCTATCGTCGTTGATACCAACTTTTCTAGACCCGAGGTCCTTTCGATGGCGGGCTTGGCCTCCGCGGTGTACATAATCCCAAGTTGGACGTTCAATCACGCTCAGCACCGGGTATGGGGTAGAGGGGTCGAAGGTCGGAAGTTTAGCGTCTCACAGTCGCTTCCAACATTCTAGATTCGTCAATGTTCTGATCTCTAGCGTCAATATCGTACGGAAATTAGAAGCCACTTTGGCGGTTGGACGTGCGATATTCTAGATACACGGGTATGTCTCTCTTAACCTCTCTTTTCTTGTCGCAACCGCAGCATATGTCCACAATTGCAAGTTAAATTAATCTTCAATCTATTCACGACGTCCTCACAGAAAGATACGACAACGCCCGATTCAACCTCGCCCATATCGCTGACGGCGCTTCGAGGTCTGATCTTTGTGTCTGCTACGCGATCGACAGATTCTCGTCGATGTTTCTCGTTCTTGTGGTTTCTGGCCATCTACTGCCATAAACCTGATCGTGTTAGGTCGAACTTCGACTCTTATCAATGTTATCTTCATGTGAAAAGCTCTCGCTCCTCAGAGTCGTCGCTCGCGTCGGCTCCGGGATCTGGTTTAACTTAATTGCCTTATACATATGATTGTACATACTGGACTTTAACTTTGCCCAACCTTCCCTCGAAGGTGGATGTCAAAATACAATATACCATGTTATTTCGCTTCCGTTCGGCAAGGTCTTGGTGTCCTTTCTTGCCTGGTCGTATTTCAACTGCACCCAGTCGATTCTCAGGCCATGCCATCAGGCGTTCGAATGCTGAAGCTCACAGCTGATTGCGAAAGTATCAAAACGGCCTCCATAGCATGCTCCTCGTGTTTTCGTCATAATTTATCCCTTCTGGTCAGATTAATTTCCGCAGACACCAACGCACCTGGCAGGATGACGCTTCCCAATATCGGAAATATACTAAGCAAGCAGCCTTTTAAAACCAAAAAAATTACAAAAAAATCCTCGATAAAGTACCAAAAGCATTCACGGCCTGTTCCGTAAATTGACTTCCTTTGTCGATGACGATTGTTGGTTATATGGTGGAAAAGAGTCGATCAAAATCGATTAACCTATCGAGTTCGTGAGTGCGATTCCTCTGAGCCCTCGACGGCGAATCGGCTATCAACAACCTTGGGACGAGGTCGTGGCGGTGGAGCATCAAGTGAGTTGGATCTATCAAGTCAATAAACCAGAGCTGGTTATAGTCGTCCTAGAAGCGGCAGGATGAAAGGTAAGTGCCCGGTCTCAACGTATCTCCTGAAATCTCACATTCATCAGCTTCAAGGCGACCTGAAGTGCTAAAATCGGTATTAGTCTTATCTTAGCCTACGAAATTTACTTACGGCGTTGTTTTCCACAGTAAGGACAAAGTGCTTGTGTTGAGGAGCTGGACGTTTCACAGTGATCCTATTAAATAATCAGCATACTGATTGAAAGTTTGTCGATAACTTGATGGGTGGGTTGACTCACGAATAGGCAAAGTCGCCAACCTTTTTGATATTCCATCGCAGCGCGGGTGCAGCTTTAGACAGCACTGGTACCCAGTCACTTTCCGAGAATGCTGATCTCTGCACATTCAGAAATGCTCCTACTCGGATATTCTTAATCGTCGCCTTCCCATTTCCGAGATGCTGAATTTCCCACTGGCTGGCGGTTAGAAATCGCTCTGCCAGATAATAGATTGACAAACGCACGACATGATGATGTCCAAGATCTTCCTGGGACACTGCACACCTGTGCGCATCGCCCTCGGCCGGTGCTGAGTGGATCGCATCGCCTTTTAAAGTCTGGATTATATACATCCCTCCGCCGTCAGGAAGTGTGGTCAGGGAGTCCTCGACAATCTTCCATTGAAAGGCGTTGATGTTCTCGATTCGATATTTGAGGTTCGAAGGAGGTAAGGTGAAAGAGTCCATGAGTGAGAACTACGCACACTGGGCCGGTGGGATTTATGATGGAAGCTTGGCTAATTATAACTCCTTTATTTGCTTACTAAGTTTTTTGAATGACGTCATCACGGTCTGGAATGCTATGGGCCCGTTATCTAGCCGAATTGGTGGCCAAGCGCGGCACATTGGCGGCACAAATAGCTATGTCGAACAAGTAAGAACGGCGCCTATTACCCTCGGCCAGATCAGGAGACAAGTTTGATCTGCGAAAGTGGTTACTGAAAAACTTGAATTTCGACATTGAGTTACAAGTACACGACTTCTAGCAAATAGTGGTGACGGGGCTGCAGTATGCGAGACGGGTAAACCACGAAACACATTGGGAATGAGCCTGGGCCGAGTTTCGGTACATAAACTAGAGTGCTGAGTTTTTTTTTTTTTCTTTTTAACATATGAAATACGATGGAACAAAAGAGAAACAAAATTCAAAGAAGGAAAAGGGAAAAACTGCGACGTGGTGGATAGGGATTAGACGAACTGCTTAAGACGAGGGACCTTGGATGAAAAGGAGATTTTGTAGAGCTTTATTCGCACTGGGAACGGCGTTGGCCGACCCTGAGCTATTCAACGCATTTGCTTCGGTTCCCGGCACTCCAAGAGGCATAGCGATGGGCACCTGGGTGGCTGCGGCACCTGCGGGTACTCCAGTTTGGGTAGGATTGAGAAGAAGATCAACGCATGAATAGAACGCGTTGGGGGTGTCACCAATATTCCAGCGGGCAAGGACCGTCTGCCTCCCGGTGAAGCCGTTCATGGGGACCGAGTGGACAACCGTGAATGGGGGAGTGGCGTTGAATTCATTGAAAGAGGTGAGCAAGGCGTTGTTTTGAGTCAGCATAAAGTATTCCCATGTAGTGGTCCTGTGGGGCGCGGTGAGCGTCCAGGTGAAGGAAAGAGAGTCGATGCCAGGGGGAACTGTGAAGAAATGGGGCTCCCACAAGGCTTCCTCGTTGAGCTCAGGGAAATTCCCGCCACCGTTGCACAAAAACGATCCCTGCAGCGCCTCGACGCTCTGTGGCTCCCACTGAACGGGACCACAGCCAGGGACCTGGCCATCCCTGCAACGAGCTTGACGGCTTGGCGGCTCAGAAACATAGCCATGCGCGGAGACAGACGTCACAGCAATATGCAAAATGGCGAGCGCGAGAGCAGAGAGGATGGAAATGTTGATCATGAAGGGCAAATTGGTTGATATAATTCGGATGAGCTTGATAGAGACCTATTGGATACATAGATAAAGAGTCAATGCGCCGAGGACAGTATGAGCGGCGAGTAAGTACTTACTCGAAGGCTGGTATAAGAGTCAAAGTACGAGAGCTGGGCCTGACTCTCATTGACGCGTCTGAGCCAACTTATGTATCGATTTCATGTTACCACGGGCCGGTAGCGCACCGTAGATATCTTAGCGGTGTTTGGTGCACTTTAATTACCGAAAGCAGCTCCGCGAATGTCAGGCCGTGTCAAGGTGAACTAGACTTTCCAGAAGCTTGACGTGAGATTCCTCGGACATATGTGATGTTGAGCCTTTGAGCGTTCAGATTTAACGACTCAATTGGTTCACTGGGTCCGAGATTTTCACTTACTGTAATGGGTTGTAAAATTTCCCTGGCTTAAAGCGTTCAAGACGTCAATTGTCATCAAGTGCCTGATTCCGAATTTAGACGCCCGGTAAGCCGGCCCTACAAGACCTTCCACAAAAGCTACGTCAACAGTCGCTAACAGTAACGCTTTTTTGTGACGAAGCTGTGTGCATTTATGCACGGTCAGACACAAGGACATGGTTTTTTGGAAGTCAATGAGTCGAGGATAGAAGGTGTATTTGGCTTTGAAGGTCAGGGCTAACATCCGGAAATATTCCAAACGTGGACGCATGAAGGAAGTTTGACTTCGGAAAGGCAGGAAATTTGTTAAATTATCATAGAAAAAAATGCAGCAAAAGCGGTTTCCTCATTACTAATATTATAAGTTTGATCGATAAATATGGGCTCCTTGAGAAGTTTGTAACTACAACCTGTCGTCTTGCGATCACCTGTGCGCACCATATGTTCTAAGACTTCCAAGAAAAGTTAAGTGACATAGATAACGAGTGTAGACCATGTTCCTTCTGATACGTGAAGTTCACGTAAATAAAAATATACATACTTTGTGCAGTTTCAGAACGTGAGGATCCCGAATTCTCCAACTTGCACCGGCCAAAGATGACTGAGTAGTCGATAACAATGTGACAATGGAAATAATTGTCAACACCTTTCCTGAAATTAATATCTAACAATACAACCTTGCCGTTGCATCTCTGGTGTGGATGATTCAAAAAAAGTGAGATTGAATTTATGATTAAAAAATCAAACAGCAAATTTAGTATTTACCGATTAGGAGTTCTACTGCAAGTATTTAAGCGTGAATAAAGGCCAGGACTCCACACTAAAACAAGGTTTTGGTCCCTTGGTGAACATCCTAATTTCGTACGATGTCGTATAGGCTGTATTCGTCGTTTTCCATAGAACACGAAATGGTTTCTGTTTCCTTCACGAAGGTAGATATTCCTGGAGTTGTTTTCTCGCACCAAGACCGATGTCAGGGCAGTGGCACTTGAAACCTACCCAAATCTTGGACGTAGCCACTTCTCTAGGGTTCCAATCGGCTAAATATTTTAATTCTCAAAAAAATATCGGACGTTTTCACAGCTAAGCGTTCGGAGCAGCTCACCCCTCGTACCTCGGGACCGCGTTAATATTAGGTCTCGTCCGAATAGCCGGTGTCTAAACATTATATCCCAATGGGAGTCATATTCAACAACGAAGCTGGATATAATTAACATCCTAGCAAACCCTCGCATTATATTGGTCTCGGTCCTGTGAGTGGCCGCTAACTGGCAGGATTCTTGGTGCAGCAATGCGCGATTAAAACTTCTTTGACACCTAAATGAGAAAATGCACGTCGCTGAGATCGGTTGGTGTAAATTTCCGAGGTCACGGTAAGGGACCGGGTATCTCTGACATCGCGTATTTCTATATATAGTAACGCAGCAATTGCGCCACCGAAGCTTGAATCGGAAGGAAGCAGTTACAACGGCGATAGTTGTTTACAGTTCTACGCCTAAGATGCATTCACTAAAATCTTGTTCCATTCCTTCAAATAACCGGCAGGAAACCTTTCCGTAATATTTATTTATTGATCCACGCAATGGGTTACGGAAAGAAGAAAGCAAGCGCCTCCGATCTTTATGGACTTGCAGCAACTTATGCGTAGATCTGTCTTACAGCTTTCTGTTTCTGGGCATTTATTACTTGCTAGATGCTGTGATCAGCCTAATCGGTTATATTCTATCATCGGCATGTAATGATATTGTTGCCTAGGGGCTTATAGCGGAGCAGCTCGAAAAAATTCGGTAAGAAGCTAGGCACTTCAGTTTTGAAAAATCTATGCAAATTAAATTCTTTGTCGGCCAATCGGTGACCATGGGAGGATGGCTTGGTTGAGAATACGAAGAAGTCGCTTACAAAAACCCATGGTCAGCTGATGATTTGAGCTGAAGGTACTTACAGGTTTTAATTAAGGCTCAATGGGAATTCTGCATTGATAAGCTGCCTACATCTTGCCGTGAATCTTAAATATGGAATGTGGCAACGAAATTGGAGCAAACAAGTCACACCAGGATGTTTTGGATGGGAGTAACGTTTACAAATTCCTTCCAAGTTCCTCAAGTAAACTTGAATCGGACAGAGAAGCGCTGGAATCGGGCGTTCAAGGATCCAAATCGCGGAGGAAATAGTGTCTCAACCTTCCCCCATGACAGCAATGGTAAGGTGACCTGGTTCTTAAAATCCGACTTGATTATACAGGGGCGCAATTTTAAGTTTAGGTTTGGGGTTGTTTCAAAAGGTTTCAAAATAAAGATCTCTTCCTGTCGTCCCTAAGCACCAACGCCATGTCGGGAAAATCGAGATTGGCATAAATGCGGAGACCTGACGAGATCAACCCATATCAGTGCATCACCTTTTCGGGGGGCAGACATGGTTCAGTAATCATTTATATCGTATTGGCACCCTGACGTGTGTGGCGTCTACTTTCAGTACTGACCACGATGACCAATACTGACGAGAAGGCTCACCAAAGTTTTGGTGGCTAGGGAGTATTACCCGCTGACCAGGTTGATCAAAAGTCGTCAGAGTGATCACCTTGTACCAGCAAGATATTGCTGCTGAATGGTGATATTTCCACCTCAGTTGCGCAGAAAAAATATCATTTACGGGCTGGTTTGCGGTCGCATATGGCTCAATCGAACCGTGGTCAAGTAATAGCATGGGTAATATTTTCATGATGCATACAAATTTACAAATACGAAGCTGTAGAGTATACGCGCGCCTCGGCCAATTCTTGTACATACCCAAAAAGCTCGTCCAACTCGTGATCCGTGTGCTCTGCGATCTCTTTCAAGCGGTCACATCGTTGACCTCGCGCTTCAACCAATCCTCGTCGTCGCCATCGGGAGATATGACCCACCACCTTCTAAACTGGGGTCATCAACTCATCGGCGAAGTAGAGGACTTCTGCGCTACGATTAGTAAAACTGCCTGTAGATGGGTTTAAAATCTCACCTTTGCATTTCGAGTCCCGTCCTTAGCAGACGATGCTACAATCGAGAAGGCCCTAATCAGAGTTCTGGTTGTTGCTAAACCAATAGTGGACGGCGGGGTCAATGAGAGCGTCAAAGATCAAGATAAAGCAGGAATATCATGTTGTGCGGTTGCGTTATCCGATAGGCAAATATTCAGAGAGTTTCCGGATGCCGACTTGACTCAAGTCCGAGGAGAAGAGAGGCGGCCAAGGAGAAAGTAAAAGGGGACGGCACTGACAATTCATGGCGGAAATCACTTCAGCCTTTATAAGTTTTTGGGGTTGCTGCGCAGCAGGGTCAAAGTTGGAGCATGACGACTGAAACTCCAAGGGTGTGGAGTATGTTCTCGTCGCCGTTCTCGAACTCCACAGTCGTTACGGCACGATTGGGCAAGGACCTAAGCATCCTGATTCGGTGATTCCTGCAAGCACAGTAGGACTTGATTTTGGCATCGCTGAGGGAACATACAAGAAGATCGAAGAAAGCTGAGCGCGTCCCGCAAGCGGTGTAGTAGCTGCCTGCGCTGTTTGTTGCTGGGAGGTGGTAGAAGAAGGACAACCTTTCGCGATCGAATGGATGATAACGCCACGTGCACCTGGCCGGCAGTTGCCTAAATGGGACATGTTCGCCTCGAGTTGTTCGGCGTTGAACGTTAAGCGTTCAACTTCGAACTTTGCTGGGACCATGCTCGACGTAGGGGCATCTATATTGTTGTTGTCCTCCTAGTTCTCAATATCTGCTCGTTTTCACCATAGCTCTTATAACGCAGCCTCAGTTGTGTTCAAGTTAGCTCAAATTTCCGAGTCATGACAAGATCCTGCCAGGTTCACCATTATCACTACTGGGGTGGGGAACTTTTGCTGGCGGTCAAAAGGTGAGTCACAGCGCTTGGATTTTGCCGAGGCATTTTGCTCTCATAATTGAGGGGTCCACAGGACGGCAAAATGAGAGAGGAAAACTCAAACGACGTACCCAGTCATTTTGACTCTTGTCAAAATAGTCCGGCCCCAGTAGTGTATGTATTCATGACGCTATCAACATAGATATGCACCTGCCTGTACCTATTTTGCCGTGATACGATGGCATTGCTGAGAATGATGATTAGACATTGATCGGTACTGAAAATGACAGAAACTCAGCGCATCAGATGTGATATTCCTCCCCTTCCGAGGGTGACCAGAACTTGTGAGAATTATCAGAGGTGACGTGGGGTGATAACCTTCTGAGATGCCCACTGGGGAGAAGCATATCACAGACTGATTTTCTATACCAGTAGTTTACCAGTGGTGACGTGACCTGATAATAGGCTGAAATGGCTGTCCGCGAGAAGGTGATCACCCCTCATATGTTCATCACCCGTCGCAACCATTGATATGCTACTTTCGATTTTTCCGACACACTGGCAACCTTTCTAGGAATTCCTACGAAGACGAATTTTTTGTGTCGTTAGATTTTGTAATTTCTTTGTGGAAATCCGTTGTTAAACTAAGCTGAAGATTGCCTGTAGGGTACTCGAACATTTTATGGCCGAATGGACTGTATTATGACTGGAAAAACTTGGGTAGTTAATCTATGACTACCCATACGGGTTTTTTGATCTATGTACTTTATTAATCCGAAAATTTTTGCTAACTTTGTGGGTCTTTCGAAGTGAGAATGGGCGGATTTGATGACCTTCCACGCCAACAAGTCTGATGGAAACTAAAAGGTAGCGATGAGACTCCCATTGCTACCTTCTTTAGAATTCCATTTACATGCCTTCAGGTGGAATGACCTCAGCCAGGCAGCTGGCCTGTCGCAAAATTATCCTTCAGGGAACGATCAATCACGTTATAACTACTAAGACTTGGATTCTTTTAAGACATCCACGGCACGCCACTTCGTTCGCACCTAGATCATGTCACTTATATCCTTCTAGGCTGGCGTACTGCTTTGGAACAAATCTGAAAGAGCTTTAGCAGCCAAAAATGGCAGGATTTGTTTCGGTCTCCCATGCTTTCCGTCCTAGAAACCTGCAGGTCCACTGATGACTGTTGATACATTCCACGTTCATTTGCAGGCGCGAAAGAAAAACCATTGCTGTGGCTCGAGTCTCACAGTTCTCATGTTTTCAGACCAGCTGTTCCTGTGGCACCGTCGCGCAATTGGCGGAATTCACACTTCTGATTGCGATAAGCCCAGCCTATGAAATAACTTCGAATTACAGGAGCTCGGTGAAAGATCTGTAACCCTTATCGCTGAAGGACAGCGTGGTTGGTTTAATTTTCCGTATCATCCTTTTCCCGGTTACCTATGGGGTAGGTCTATTTTGTTTCTTACTAATTACTCGTTTTTTAGTCAGTACCACGGATCTCGCTACATTTAATACGTGTTTCCCAATGATTAGGTTAGTTTAAACCCTCTAGTATTCAATTCAACTCCTCGTATTTGATGCCCTCTGATCAAGTAGTATATTTACCCAATCACTTTGTTTTATTTGCGATTCACTTACCTTTCTAAATCTTCCTCGTTTCGGAACTCGCTTCGTCCGGTTGTAGCTATGAAATTGGTCTTTCCATTGCCGACTCGGAACTTGTGGAAGTGTGTAGTCCAATGTGAATTAACTCTTTCTCTACATTTGCATTAACTAGATACGAGGTACGACCCGGCCTATACTGCAGAGGTGGTTATTTTTATTTTAACTTGATCCTTGTTCAAGTCCTTACCCAGATGGCATGGGGATAGGTAGGCCTTTCAATAAGGTAGAACGTAATTTACGCCTCAATCTCAGCAGCACAACAGTCACAAGGTTCGAGATTCCTGTTACTCCGTTTCGTGTTGCCTGGGTCGTGATATTCCGGCTAAGATTGTCGCATTCATTGAATCCCATGCATTGCCTTCATAACTTTCTTTTGTTCGGCCATGATTTCACATGTCCATCTCCTCGAAGATCTCGATTTACACGTTCAATGGTCCAATGAACGGCTAGGCTCAACGGGACCTTGAACAAGTAGATGTGGGCCATTTTCGACTCTCTTGGTCCACATCCCTCCCGTCATATCGTGTCCCGGCACGGTTATTACTCAATGGTTACTATTCTACACCTGCCTCTCGCCGAGGGTTTCCAGGCGCAATTCATATCGAAGCCTTGCTGCCATGTCATAGAGAGCCACTCTTAGCTACTGCACCCCGAACGAATGTCTGTCCACACCTGTTTACCGCTACTTGTTTGACGGGGCTGCGTTTATGCTGCACTAAATTTAAGGCCAAACTTCCAACATATCAAAGCATAGTAGTCGAGGGACGGCTCTTGCCCGAGCCCCGAAATCAGACGTGATTCCCGAATGCAAGCCTCAGCTGCCTCCACGCGTCGCATCATGTAGATCCCGCCGCCGTCACTGGCAGGAAGTGACGTCGGAGAGCCCTCGACGATCTTCCATCGAAAGGTTAGAATTTTCAATTCAGTAATTCAAATTTGAGCGTAGTAGGATGAAGGTCCTTTATAATGAGGCGAACGACTACTACTTACGAGTACACTCAGGTTGGTGGGCCAACTTAAGGAACTCCCAGGCCTCCAGGTTGTCATCATCACAGTCTGGATCCCTGTAGACTTATCCAACTACATTATTCGACGGTAGTAGCTATTATGGAATTGTGAATCTCGTACCACTGCTATATCTACAAAAAAATAAGCGTCCATGTCAATCACTTGGTTAAACCAGGCACGGCACAGGAATACTAAAAACAATACAGGCCGTTTGAAATGACTATAAAAGCTAATAGTTAAGCTGCCGATCTTTGGTTCGTCGGCGCGATCTACACTGCAATTGCCAGTGTTCTGGCGAGGGTCTCGTAAATTGCTTCAAAACCGGCTTTACCAATACCAGAGGACGTAGGAGCAGGGGCGCCGTCGTTTATACATGCCTCAGGATCGTCGACAACAATGCCGTTTCTAAAGTAAAACACCGTCCACGGGTATGAGTTGGACCTGGGTATTGATCAAATCGCCATTAGTTCCCATGAACGGCACGTTAAAGGAGTGATACCATTTCAGTTGGTAGAGTATGGTGAAATTTCGGGTACGAGTTCGTAAGGAAAATTGTCCAGTGAGACGGGGCTAATCCGCACTCGACTTCCGACTCCTTCGTTTGAGACTGATCCGGAGCCCATTCAAGCTCAAACTAGCAAAGAAAGAGCTGCGACCACGATCCGATTCGGAGTCAGAGTCGTAGTCCCGTTGGTGGTAGTGGTATTCGGAATCAGAATAATTTGGCTGGTTCTATAAGAAGGGAGAGATTGACCAGAAGTCACTGCTGATCAGTGATGAATATGACGCGACCAAAAATTATCATAAAATGGTAAAAAGAGAGGTGGAAATTAGAAAGAGAGTGGAATAAGTTCAGTGAGAATGACTTATGATAAGTAAGAGAGCCGACAACTTACAGCAAATTGAATGTTCTGCCCAGCAGGAACGATAACATATCCTCCCTCGCCCATAGGAACCACGACCGGCTGATTTGAAGACGGCTGGTAAACTTGCCCATACGAAGGCGATTGAAGGGGGCCCGCGTAATTTGCTTGAGGTTGATACGAGTAGTCCCTTGAACGGGAAGAACGGCGCGACGAGGAAGGGCGAGAACGAGTATGCGAAGAGGAGCGAGAATACGATTGGTTCACGACAGGCGGCGACGTCACGTAAGGAGCAGGGTATCCAAGTAGCTGCGGCTGGTAAAACTGGTGCTGCTGTGCGGGGTAGCCGAAATACGACTGCGATGATGCCATCGCCACCGGAACCACCATTCCATTCGAGTTCAGCACCGTCAGCGATGGTGGTGTGCTGGCTGACCTCTGTGGCATCGGCACGTATGGACCGGTGTTCATGGGGAGGGCGAAAGTGGCTGTCTGTGGACTTGGTCTAACTTGGCTCTTGCTTCCCCTGGTGTAGTGACGGCTATCATGATGGTGATTGTGCATTTGGCGATGACGCTTTGAAGAGGAATATGTCGGGGAAACGAGTCCCTGTGGAGTCGCGTAAAATGCAGGTTGAAGCTGAGGAATTTGGTAAGGGTATTGAGGAGTGGGCTGATATGATTGAAGGGGCGGGTTGTACGTCTCCGAAGGCGTATGCTCCCCAGGAATTGACATAAATGGGTTAGCAGGTTCATGTTGCTGGGTCTGGTTGACCCACTCCGCAATCTGAGCTTGCTTCACGAGATAGCGTTCACGGGCGCCAGGGGAGTAGTCGTACTCGGTCATGGAGCAGATGCGCTAGTGAGAGCGGGGAGAGACGGGGAAGAATAAGAAGATAAGTGGAAGTGATCTTTGGCGGTCAGCGAGAAACGTGAGGTATGGGCCGATGCTGAAATGTGACAGGAGATGAACGGAAAAGTACGAAATCGTGTCCAGTAGCCCGTTCAAGAGCCGATTGCCAGCGAGGAAGTAGTCAATGGCGAAAGCATGCTAGGTTTTATATGGTCAGGAAGGCATGATCACATCATACAAGAAGACAAGAACCTTTACACATCAGTGTAGTATGCTCTGTAAATTAACCAGCATACCTTCTTCAGAGTCAGCGTAGCCTTAACAGTGCCTCTCGTACCGAAAATAACCTGCAGTCAGGCTGTGTCAATTGTGCCGGCAATGGATATTCTTGGGATTCACGTATGAGTTGGTTGATGGACTTAGATGGAGAGCAGTGGGGGGATACTCTGTACTCAACCTTTGAACAGAAAGCAGTTATATTGGACAAGAAGCAAGAGAGGACCTCTCCAGGCAGCGCTCGCTTTTGTTCGGCAACTCATCAAACTCCCCAAGATTGCCCTTATATCGGACCAAAGCGCTTCAACGAACTCCTCTAGCATCGTGCCTGATGCAGCTACGCCTCTTGATAGTCTCCTTGAGGCAGTTCAATCTGGGTTAGACATGGAAAGAGGATCAGAACGAGTCATTAGCAGCTCTCTGACCGCGCTGGCGCTGTGGCAGTGGCGATCAAAACGTGAGTAGATGACAAACTCCGCCTTGCCGCTTCGGCAGGGCTTCTTCAAGAGGTCACCCGAGATATAGCGAGTCTGCGAGGCTCGAGCCATCATCGACAAAGGGGAGTTGAGCTTGTGCAATACCCCATACTCGTTCAGGACTCTTCGTGTCGCTCGGAATGCGTCCCTCCTTAATTTTCCGTACGGCAATGAGTCCCAAGTCTCACCCTAAGTTCCTAACATTTTGGATTTTAAAAAGCAACTCACCTTTCCCCACCGTCTTCGCCCCTGTTCCACTGGCTACATGTAACGATATATGGGCACTAATAGGCCGGTCATAATTTCACCAGTTATAGCTTACCCTCTTCGTCGACCTAGGTTATATCCTCTTTCGAGCTGTTGTAACTAACGACCGCCAGACCAAATTCGGCTCTTCAAGAATAGCCTGCCTGATTCCCTCAAGCAACTTCCCATTTCCACACGCTTCCTGTTCCTCTCTATCCCAATCGAGAGTAAAAACGTGCAAGAGGCCTTCCAATTGTTGCACAAAACGCCCAACTTCTTCATCACCATTCAACACCATAGTAAACGAATGTTCTTCGATCTGAATCGTCGCATTAGCAATCTCCTGTATTTCTTCGAGCCGTTCACGGGTCCACGAGGCGTCAAACCATTTCCCGTTCCGAACCATAAATGGCAACGGGTCGGGAAGTGTGCGTGGCGCGCCTGCGATGCGAGAAACTGCAACGCGGAAGGCGGATGTCCAACCTGCGTCGACCCAGTTCGTCATACCAATCGTGCCACCAGGCTTTGTGACACGGATCAACTCTAGAGGATTACGCATTTAAATTTTAGCCATGCTCCATATTATAGACGCTCATAAGCAGAGACTTACCACGAAGACCCGAGATTGGATTAGGGAAGCTTTGGAATCCGAAATTAATCAAAACATGAGTGAAATGGTTGGAAGGAAGGTCAAGCGCCTTTGAGAAAGTGTTATGTATTAGTTCAATAAAAAGGAAATGTCTGAGACGGTAATAAATTTCTTACCTCCCCGTTCAGTGCTCGGGCTGAAACTTCCAGACCTTCAAAGTGCGCAGTACGTTCCTTGACATACTCGACCATCGGCCCTGAGATATCTCCACAAACGACAGTGAGCCTCCCTTCCATGTCTTTCCCTTTCACCATCTCATAGAGCGTGGCAGTGACGATCCCAGTCCCGCACGCGTTATCCAGAACCCTGTACTCGGAATCGGCCCACTCTGACCCCGGAGAAAAGCCAACCTGTTGTAATAGAGCTCTTGCTGGAGGACCGGTCGCACGTTCAGCAGTTTCATAGTTTTTCGCAGCCGACTTGGAGGAGAAGAATTCGGATAGGCCTTGATCGACTGCGGCGGTTGAAGCCATCGTCTAAGGGGCAGTAGCTGATGTGTAATAACGACATCTATATACGCAGTATATTTTTGCCTTGCCGTGAAGGTCGCAGCACCGGCTTATCACCAGGGCAAGTACCTGACCCTGCCACATGACTCAAGCATGCATTTGCTGGTGCTATGTAAAAAACCTTCGTGAGACGAT
Source organism: Galerina marginata (assembly GCA_023014335.1). NCBI lineage: Eukaryota > Fungi > Basidiomycota > Agaricomycetes > Agaricales > Galerinaceae > Galerina > Galerina marginata. The sequence goes on from JAECYW010000004.1 coordinate 294,634, forward strand.
CACATTATAAACGCTTCTCAGCAAACTCCCATACCTCCTAAAAATATTTGACCAGTGACTGTGATTCGTGAGAAGCATTAAGTCCAAGGGTGATAGAGCTCACGACGCAAAAAATTTCGGTGAACCGCCGAAACGCTCTGTAGGTCAAGGCGTCCGCAACAGACAACGATACAAGTGAGGAGCGGTTAAAAGAGACAAGAGTGAGCCACTACTAATACGCACAAGGAAGTAAGGCAAAATGATAACATAGGCAGTCGCTCGGGAACCACCATTGAATGGAGGAATCGAATTGGAAGAGACTGAGCGCTTGAGCATCCATGCGACCACGGGATTGACCAAGTGTTGAGAGAAAGGTTAACATCTTCGGAACGAAAAACCAAGACACGCCGCAGCCGCACACGCAGCACATAAACGATCGCATAATCATGACTAGGAGTCAAGAGCGGACAGGATTGAACACCGATACGTGGCCTACGAGCCCGCCTGGAAGTACAGACAGCGATCATGAAGGATGATACACTCAGCACAGAGTCTAACGGAGCGTCAATAGAAGGCCTGGGCGGGAGATATGGGTCGATGAGCTGGTTTCGATTCCGGTTCGGTTAAAATCCTGTCGCTTGGTGAGCAGATAGACAAAGTTGACCGGCGAGCAGTTACTGGAGCTTAACCCACCTGTTCTTGTGTTCCAATGGTTATTCTTCTTCAGTCCATGGCATGGTTTCACAATGGCTAGTGATTGTACGTCTTTCAGGGTATCGGAATGGGTTGCTTTTCGCATGTCGTTCATGTTTAAAACGATTAGGAATAGAAAGGAACAATAGGCGGGGAGAATAACACACCTGTCCAGTGGCAAAACCATGTAATGAGCCATATGCTGCGAATGCTGGTGCTGAACGCTTAACAGCTCGACATCGCTAGCCGATAAACAACCTGGGCGGATTTCAGAAACCCAAAACGCGCTGTATATCACCTTGCTTGCTGTGATGCTGAGCTTCAAGTCGAAAATGAGCTGAGTGAGAAGCGAAGTGGGGCTGAGGGTAAGACAAGCAAAGCTACAGACGGAGCCCAATCAGGCTCTCAGAATTCAGATGCCCGATGAGGTGCTCATCCCCGAGCAACTTGAACTTGAAGATCGTGTTGGAGGGACGCTTCCACATGAGAGACTCGTCACTAAGCTAATGCTTCGGCTTCAAACAGAAAAAAGTCGAAACTGCAATACGAAATGCGAGGTGTTGGTTCGTTGGTTCGTAGGAAGCAGAGTCGTCGGCTTATGTAACGAATTGAAATTTATGTCCAGCCGATCGATCAATGTGCGGGCCGAAGTCCACTGTGGGACATTTGAAGGTCAGAGGCTCAGAGCGAGCTCATTCGCAAGGCCGTCTACGGTTCATTGAAGTTTGGCTCAACGCACAGCATGTACTCGGCCATGTGGATTTGTAGATCCTGATCGTGAGCAATTGCATCCGATCATAATTGTCCAGCCTCAGGTAAGTAACTACCTTCACCAACGCCAGTGCCGTCATTGGCACCATTGTTCGTTGATATCCGTACACAGCGGCAGTGTCAATTTTCCTAATTTGAGGTCCCACTAGCCTCATCGACCTTCGGCTAGCGGCTCTCTCAGTACGCCTCTGGGATAATCTCGATGCCTCAGACTGCTTTTTCTAGCACCTTGTTTCTTTCGTCCGGTTGATATCCTGCTTCCAAACCAACTCCCCATCCACTCCTATATCATTTCGAAGCATATACCGTTGAGTGGGGTAACCTAAAGCCCCAAAATGCTATCATTGCACCCCGAGTGGATACTACTACCTGACAAGCAAAATTTCATCTCACGCTGGGGCACGTCAAATATGCGAGTGTCTATACACCTCACTGTACTGATGCGTGTCTTCTGGACTGGTATATATACCTCTGTGCTTCTTCTACCTTGCAGCCGTCCTGTCCACCATCCTCCGGTCTAATAGGGGCTACTCCTTCACCAAGACTCAATCTTCTTTCAGGTTTCGTGAACGAATACCCACTCAAGAGCTTTCAAACATCCTACATCTGCTTTTACATTATGTCCGGTATCGATGAAAACTTGGGAAACATAGAGGAATTTTTCGCGACAATCGTCGCTACAATTGGATATGTTGTCGTTGTCGGCCTTTATTCTAACTGCTTTCTGGAACTTCAGAAAAGGCGGTCGTCGTACTCGAAACAAAAATACCGATTCCTAGTCTGCGTACATCACAGTACTTCTACTTCTCAGCACCCTTCTGTTCGTCCAGCAAATTTTTTCGGTCACAACGTCCCTATTTCGCCCGCTGGCAGGGTCACCTCCGAAATTTATATACATCGATCCTTTTGGTAACGGACTTCATGGAGGCACTACCTATTTGCTGCCGTTCACATTTTGGGGAGCAGATGGCTTTATGGTATTTATTTCCACATCAAGCTACGAAATTGTTGACAAATTTCTCCAACAGATCTGGCGCTGTTTGGCCCTATACCGTGGCATTTCAACTGGTTACCGAATAATATTAATCGTTGTGTTCTCTTCCCTTTCTTTAGCATCGCTTGGTACGCTCCATCCTTGATGCGGTGATTCATCTTATCTCATACAGATTTATGTCCAGCGGCTGGGGCATTGACGTTTGTACCATTGTTTGTGGATATTGGAGCCCTGGCAACCTTTCTCATTTCGTTGGTCTCAGGCATAGCCAACATTATTCTTTCATGCCTCATCGTCCTCCGACTTCTCTATCATCAAAGATATCTTTCCAAAGTCCTTGGTTCTAGCCACGGATCAGTTTACACAAAAATCATGGTCATGTGCGTTGAATCCTGTGCACTGATTACTCTGGTCTGCGTTGCGTACATATGCTTGTTCGTAGTCGGCGACATAAGGTCTGTTATTCCGTTCTTCCTCCTTCCACATGTTTGTGTGAGTGTCGTTGCTCATTTATTCCGGTATCGATCTTACAACCCTCATATACCACAGGTCATATCGCCTTTCATGGTTGTCTATCGAGTCGCGAAAGGAATAGAAGCAACAACCACAGCCCCCTCTCCATATATCGTTCGTGGTTCCGGGCTACCTCAAATTGAAGAAAGCCTTCGTTTTAGGAGTACAACTGCTAGTTAACTTTTTCTTGAGAGATGTTCTTGCGCTACGTTCTACAACAGGAATGGATAAGAGACACAAGTATCTCCCTTCCTCCCTGACCCATCCTTTCTGAGATCTATCTTACTGGAACAAAATCTATGTTATACAACTATCTGGTGAATATGATATCTGCGATTTAGTTAACAACATCGCGTCATAAATATATATAGTAATAACTACAACGCGTTACGCAGGTGTATCGTGTTTTTTGGACAGACGAGCCTCTACGAAAAGATCAAAATTCGAAAATTATAGAATGGTAAAGGTTTTTGATTTGATTAGAGCGGGTTCTGGTATTGTTGGAGACATTGGATAAAGGTGGCCATTGATTGACTCCGATTCTGTTTCCGAGATTATTAGTAAATATCGTCGTAGCCTGGAAGGTTCGACGGAGATACTCGCCTTCTTTTTCTCCTGATTTTTGGGCCTCGACATCAGAAATAGACATTGAGCTAGCGGTGTCGGCGGTGTGAGCGAAAATCAGGGCACCGACATCAATATCGTCCTTTCTTGCTTGTAGGTCGCGGATCACCCGACTGTTCGGAGGATGCAGTGGAGAGTCCGATGAACTTTGCGACTGCCCGATAGGCCGCGCGGTAATTCATCCTCGCTTCCTCTGCAAACCCGAAGAAAGCAAAGAAATTGAATGCACCGATGACGCCAAGCCAGCGGCCGAGCTCATTAGTGACTGTAGCCAGTCGATCAGATTCCCAGACGGAGCGAGGAACAAAGACCACGCGCGAAAAGTGAGAATGCACATCATCCCAGTTCGTCCAAGGCAGAAGGCCGACCTTGACCGCAGCGTAGAGGAAAAAGCTCGCCACAGGAATCGTCCACAGAAGCTCAAGACACGCAAAGCACATCAACCTCACGTAGAAAGCCGAGGTGAGGTTGCTTTGTTTTTCAAGGAGCTCCTTGAACTCGATGCGCCGTCTATTGAAGGCTATGATGGTGAGCACCGCATAGCGCGCGGTGACGAGACCAATGAGGATTGGAGGAATGTTGCTCAATACAACGAAAACTGGGGAGTTGTAGAAGGCTGGAGTACACCCGATGTCTTCTAGAATATTATATCGATGGCCTTCTGAAATGTAGGCTATTTTCGGGATGAGTTAACCGCTCAGTTATCCGTAGAAGAGACATGACGCACCTAAGAGTAGCTCAAGAATTGGCAAACCCAGTCCCAGAGCAAGGTCGAACATGATTTGATGACGCTTTTCGGACTTGTCAGGAATTGGAATCGTTCCTCGCGCAGTTGTAATACGGTAAAGGCGTCTGAAAATGCATAGAGTAGACGCTGGAATGCCGACACCGCTTCCAAGGTATATTCTGATACCTACCAGAGCCAACTGAGAAACCTAACCCAAAGGTTTAAGTTAAGTTCAAGCTTACCGATGTCACACCAAACCGGACTCCAGTTTTCAACATTGCCATTCCAGACGATGGAGTTGATGAATTGATATAGACATGAAACGCCTAGCCACGTCATTAAAAGACACATGCCAGTGTTCCCATCTGCGAATGTAAATTAGCGAACAGTGTGTGCGATAAATGGCAGTTCAACTTTACTTCTGAGATGCCATGTAAGCGGGATAGCACAAAAGAGAAAGCCGATGAAGGCGAAGACGGAAAAGACAGTGTTCGAAATAGGCATTATACGGCCCTAAGAGTTGAATTTTGGTGGAATGAAGGTCCCGACGGGTGATAAAGGAGCGAGGAGTTGCCACGAAGTGGTATGCGGACGAGAAGAAGGCCACCAATTCGTGTGCTTTCAGCGAATATATATACGTCTACCTCTGGCATTTCGATGGGGTGCTTGTTCTATCCGAATGGAATACAAGCGTTGTGGGCGACGATGTGATCGTCAGAACTCGGGTTCCCTGGTTCAGGGAGAGGTTGGAAAGAGAATTCGTACGCAACTACCAGTCTTCCACATCAAGACGGTGCTTTATGTGAACATCTTTCCCAGAGGTTAACCCCAGTCGAAAGAACGTCGGCTGACAAATGCTACCGTTGTGGGTCGGATTGTCATTTCTAATTTTAACCCTTGTCAGAGCAGAGCGACCGCGTATGTACTGGCAGTGGGCGCGTCAGTGAATGATGCGGCGTTACGGCGTAGGACTCCTTGAAACTGAACAAGAGCTTGAAGGGTAAATCGTGTGGCTCTTCGAACCTCAAAGAAGACGTACGACGCACCAGAGTCTAAACGAAGAACCATGGAACCGGCGCGGACGCACCATACGGAGCCCACATTTCTGCGATATTAGCCTTAAGGCGAGTGCTGGCTGGTGCACCCACTGGGATCCGTTCCCTAGCGTTGTGTACTATTACGACCATTCAAGGCCCACAGATTCTGACGATAATATCCAGACTACCGCCTTACAAGGGCATGGCTGCTTCTGGAATCTGGATGCCACTGTAACCTACAGAGAGGAGACGAACACTTCAGTGACACAAGACAGCGTTTCGAGTATTCGTATACCTCTCTACAACATTTCTAAAACCGAACGACCATTTTGCGCCTTAAGTTTCCCATCATCCTCCCTTGTTCTTTTCCTTCCTTGTCCCCTTTCGATTTGAAGAAGACGGATTCCCGGTGAAGTAGGCTTATCAGGCTAACTCTATAGATCTAGCCGTTCAGGTCTGGCAATGTTCGGATAGTGCGTCGAGTAGCCGTGCAGTATAGCGTTGCGAGCAAGGTAGTGATTATGTACGCTCAGCAAGGGGAAAAATCTAGAGGAAAACCGCGCTGGCAACGTTGCACAGCCACTGATGTCATCCAATGATTCTAATCTAATCTAAGCTCGGGCACTGACTTGGCACTGACCTACATCGGCGAATATTTTCATTCATTGCGCATGCCGCGCCCGGACTATCTTTCTGGGGGTGTAAAATGCACGGCAAGTCTCGATTTCGCAAAGTCACGCATCCCTGCCGTAGTATTGGCAAGATAGTGACTGGAAAAATTCAAACAACGTACCGTCGGGATTGTGTACACCCGTCAAAATAATCCGGACGCGGGAGTACATGTCAGTCCGACTGGCTGATGAAAGAACAAAACGGGGGTTACAGTACTCATTATGTACATACTTTGAAGTCGTTCAAAAATCCGTTAATCCCGACATTCAACCGTTTCTCGAGCTGGACGAAACACAAAATAGAGCAGGAAATATTAATCCGGCAATATTTCCCTCAGTCAAGGTGCCGGGAGGCTGGAGGTAAAGCGACGAGAACGAGGAGAGTCGAATTTGGAATAAATGTAAGTTAAGGAGGCAGTACATAATACATATAATCCATTAAATAAATTAGCCTTAGCTTCGCCGTGTTTCTCGTAAAACCACTCGGTCGGGCTTCAAAGCTTTAAGCTTCTAAGTTCAAGGAGAGCCGGTCGTTTCGATCGCTCTGCCAATCTGGAGGTCGTATCGAGCTCGCCTGACGCCCACGATATTAGAGTATGTACTATGAGTTGTCGAACTGGGCTTTCGCCGCGTGTCGAGAGGAATAATCGGTCGCGTGTCGAGTCAAGAGGGATAAATGATGACAAGGTGGTCAGCGATCGGGAAACGTCGCTATATGCGCGTCGTGAGTCGTTTTAGAGACAGGGTTTTTGTGTCCAGTCTCGAGGTGTGAGCAACAAGTTAAGTCGGGTTCTTGGGGGTGCGACGCGACGCAGACAGCGTCCAAGAAGCGCGTCATCGATACGTTCACCCTCCCAACCGACCATACACCCGTCGATAGACTTGGAAGGCGATAACGCCCAAGCAGCCCTTCATCGACCCTTCCACCCTTCCCCGGATCAGACCCAACTCACGACCCGATCCCAGCCAACACCGCAAACACATCCTCCTGCCTCTCCCTAAACGCCCTCAACCTCGTCATACCCAAACTAAGCGCATTCACCCGATTCGCAAACGCCACCGCGCGGCCCTCCACGCTCCTCCTCCCACTCCCATCCCTTTCCCTTTCCCTCTCTCCATCCCTCCTCCTCTGCCCATCCTCACCCGAACGCGAACGAGAATGAGAACCAGAATCATACCCCACCCCACCCTCCAACACCCTCCTCACCCTCTCCATCCTCCCAACCGGCACCTCCCTCCCCCTCTCCGCACACCCCATCGCAACCCGATCATCCTCCTCCTCCATCTCCCTCGCCGCCCTCCCAATACTCGCCAGCTCCGCCATAAAAGGCCTCAGCTCCCTCGGACACTCCTCTATCCTCAGCTTCTTCCCCAACACGCCCACTATCTCGCCTTCCGCTGTTAAGGAAGTGGTGGCGACGAGGAGAATGGCGAAGGAGACGGAAGCGAAGTACGCACGTGGTCTGTCGGTGTGCAGGAGGGAGAGGAGGGAGGGGTGCGCTTCGAGTGCGTCTGCGAGGGAGGCGTAGAGGGTTTCGCGGATGAATTCTATGGCGGGGGATTCTTGGGTTAGGAGGGAGGGGGTGGGTGAGCGGTTGTTGATGGAGTTTGTTGAGCTTGAGGGAGAGGAGGGGGGGTGCGCGGACGTGGACGTGGGGGCGGAGGCGGAGTAGGGAGATAGAAGACCTGAGGTTTGCGGTGGGACGCCATGGTTCTGGCTCTGATGCTGGTTTACATTGACACCCGGACGCAGCGGGAGCGGCGGGCTATGCATCGCCGGTGGTAGCTGCGTCGAAGCCACCGACTCCAAACTCTGCCTCGGCGAATGCATAGGGGACGAACCAGGCGAAGGCGACGCATCATACATCGGCGGCGGAGCAAACGACGCCTTCCTCGGACTCGGCGTCTCCGGACCCGCTCCCGCATCGAGCGCAGCTTGCAAATCCGCGTTATACCGGTCCTGAAACGACCTCCTCTGGGAGATCTCGATGGCTACTGCGCGCAGGTCCGCTGCTATGCCGTTGATGAGCTGCGTTTGCTGGTCTCCTTGTCGGTCTCCGTTGGCAGCAGAGGCAGGGACGAGGAGGGGCTGGAGCCCACATATAACCCGCGCCAAATCATGCTGCGCCTCCGGCTCCAAGCTCTGGATAGAGGGTACCGCGTTCGCCCATACGCGGAGGAAGGAGACGAATGCGGGGGGACAGTTCTCGTATGACAGTTCTTGGTGCTGCTCTGAACCCGCTGATCCACGGGATTTGGAGGATCGGGGGAGGGGCACGGAGGGTGGGTTCGTGGTACATCTTAGAGCGGCGAAGTAGAGGCATAGAGCGGGTCCTAGGGTTAGGAGGACAGTTTCGGGTGAGCTGAGTGGTTTGACATTAGAAGAAGTAGAGTGATGACGTACCTGTAATCATCAAATCCCCCTCTGCACTCGCCAACACGTCCACATCGAGGAGACGCTCCGCCTTGGCTTGGGTGAGGGAGGATTTGAGGTAGCTGTGGAAGCTGTCTTGGATGGATTGTTCTGATAGCTGCGAGTTCATTGGGAAAAGCTTTCTTTCGGTCGTTGTATACTGTTTCTTTCAGTCTTTGAAAAACGAAAGAGAGCTCTAAGAGGAAGAGGGATTGGGACGGAAAGTGATGATGAATGATGGGTGGAGACGATAAACCCTCGATCATGATCAGTTATATACTCGATTTGTAAGTGGCTGTGTTGACGTCATCTTACCCACGGCCATGTCGGGAATTGGCTATGGGACTGGGGACGGAGCTGGACACCACCCGACGGAGAACTTAGAAGGTCCGTGGTGGGATTTGTAGGAGCATGGAGAGTGGACTAGTGAGGCTGTGCATTTGTTTAGGCGAGCTTTTCTGGACTGGAGCGTGTATTTTAAAGGGTCCGATGTTATTTTAGTGCGACTCGGACAAGTGGGGCATATTGGCGTATCCAGTAGTGCTCCCCACTTACGGTATATGTACAATTCCCAAGGCCAATTTACTAGTACCCTTAATTTATCGCAACCATTCTCGTGCAAGGATGTTTCAAGTTGTTATCCTTCCTCCCATCCTGGACCATGGTTTTAAATATGAATAACACGCGAACAGGGATCTGTCCGTTCACTCGAGTATGTACTCGTTTTTGAGCCCTCATCGAAACCAGCTTGCAAAAAGGAAAGTGCGAGTTGTTAAATAGGACTGCTCGCTGGAAATCGATATCGCAACGCTGGATCCGGATCTGGATTTTTTTTTTTTTCCGTCCACATTTGTCCTCCCTACTCAGCGGTGATGGGTTTATATTTATGCTCGTAGCTGGTACACTTGATCCCCTCAGAGTCGAAATATAAGCTATTAATTTTAATTGGTATTTTAAATTTGTGGTTCTGATGTTTCAATTGGAGCTCAAGATACTCACAAAGGTATGAGAAGTCGCCAGATCTAGAGCTCGCGGGGACGGAACGCGTCACGGTATAATTTAAATACTACAAAGCTAGGGATCCTCAAGTTGCATGCCAACCACGAATAAACGCCGTTCTTGTTCAAGTCTCAGCTTTAACCCTCTTCCGCATGTCTGTTTTCTCTCAATCTTCCCTGATCATCTCGGCCACAGAGAGTATCTAATTGGGGTAGAACCATTAGCTGTAATAGACTATACGCGACTGGATTTATGTACCTCCGAGTCTACACGGTCCAAGAGGGTCATTTAGTGCAGCCATTACAGTTACGGGTACAGTATCGTGAAAGCATGCGCAAAATCGTCACTTCTCCTGGACTTTCTCTCTTTATCTCGTTGAATTTTATTCGGCTTTCACTCGTTTTGCTGAAGCTTCACCTCTCGATTTCAAGTTTGTGCCGGTCCGGGAGTACGCTTTGACTTTGACTTTGACTTCACCCACCGAGAAGACAGATCGGACGCCCTTAAACTTCTCTCCCTACCTACCGAATCTTGAACCAGGAAGCATAGAAACCACCCATGTACCTAGAGTATAGGGCGGGCGACTGATAAGTTGAACTATTTGATGAATTTAAATTATTTCATCGCGTATCTGTGTAATGATCTAGATTAAATCAAAAATAACGGTCCCCGCCTCGTCAACTGCTCTAGACTCGGATGGCTACAGCGCGTCGTTGAGTGGCGTTACGGCGTATTGACGAAGAAGGAATTTTCGAAAAAGGGAGTTCTTTAGCCCCTCATGTCATTAACCCAATACGTCGGTGGTCGGATCGTGGTCAAAACACGAGTCATGTCGCTTGAATTAAATATAAGTATGTCCTACTTATTATCAATCTAAAGAAAGCAACAAGGCGGGGTTTTGGCCCAATATAGATAATAGGAATCGAAACTCGAAATCCAAATAAAGGACGCCAGAGTACGAATAATCAGGCTAGGAAACACGATGTACTTGTGAGCCTGGCAAAGCATTCGGGCATGCGGCGAAACGTAAACTGTTTAGAAGGCTAGGGATCTTGCATACTAGTAATGAATAAACACATTTCTTGTTCTAAGTAACCGTTCAATGAGTGATTTACAGTCTACACCTACATCGTGAATAGAACTATTCAAATACGATCAAATAACAATAACCCTTTGACGATGAAAATACTTAAAAATCGAGGAGTATGCAAATCTGCTTGGCGTGAATGTAGGTAGAAGATAGTGGCTCGTTTTCTTCCCTATAGCCCATCCGAGCTCTTCCCGTCCATTTGTTTCAAGCTTCCGAGCCCTAATTTCTGTGCGCCTGTGGTATCTCTTTCCTCGGATCGAAACAGTGCTTTAGCTTTGATGTGCATTGAAGTCAGCCAAGCATTAAGCACCGCCGACATCGACTCGAAGTACCCTAACTGTGGTGATGACGCGCCGACGGCCACGAACTGCTGGTCCATGAATGCATGAGTGATTGGATAGGCGATAATGGCTGCGGGTAGGAACACGTAAATCGGAGGAGCATCTTTGGGAGTAAGCGTGTTAGTTCCGTTGCCTATGAATAGTGGAGATATCACGGCATGAAGGAAGACAATTGAAAGGTGGCGTTTGAAAACGAACAGAAAAACTCACATATTTTGATAACCATCACCGCCAGAAACATGTGGATCTGCAACACAGAAAACAATATGAAAACAGGATCGCGACTCTCCGGAGAAACCGCCCAGTCCAAAGCCAAAAACCACGGCAGAGGGCCGAACATGATCACCCCCACCGCGCATAGGGCGCCGAACACGTACGGGGCTGCAGACAACGAGTTGGAGAGGGGCTCTGCCGGTGTTGAGCGTATCGTGGGCATCCAGCGCCATATGCTGATAAGGGCGTTGACGAACCAGCGGACGGCGAAGTAGGTGAGGGCGGGAGAGGTGTAGAGGAAGAGAAAGCGGGCGAAAGTCGATCGGATCTTGTCAGCTCGCTGGGCGTGCGTGGACATCTTGACTTGAGGGGTCGAATGAGAACTTGGACTGCGTGAGTACATACTTATTAGCTTCCTAGTTGAGGGACTGTAGCTTCTGAACTGATAAAATTAAAGATCGAACGGGACGAGATGTTGGACACAACCTACAAGATGGTGGTTCGAACTTGAACAAGGTTCGGTAGCAGGCAACGCAAACGGCTATTTGTCTTTGTCTTTGTGTTTTCGGAGGGTAACGAGAGCTATGTCGTACAGGAATTTGACAGGTCGACCAACTGGCAATTGATGCCAGTGGCACTAAAGTCGATGTACAGTGTAAAGCAACGGTGGGGTAGCTCTATCAGGACACCTTAGCAGGTTGGATCTGGGAGCTCGGGTGGCGCGTCGAGCAATCGCGTAGGATTAAGGATAGAGCTAGAGTTGCGCCGTTGCGGACAAGGTTACGGTTGGTTGAATTCAAAAAGGAAATGCTGCGGCACAGGCACACAAACCGAGCACAGCCGCTGGTCCATTTATCTAATCTAATCTAAGCTCGGGCTGATCGGCTCAAAGCTCGGACTCGGCTTTTCTCTTGTAAGGCGCAGAGCACCGCGGCGTGTAAATATATGATAGCAGTTATAAAATGCCTTTAATATTGGCTTTGCATGGAGGAGAGTTAGGCTGGGGAGGCAAATGTTCGACCTGGCGTACTAAACCTTGCGCCAAACTAAGGAGATGGAATGTATTATATGATGATTGGAGTTTGCTTTGTTTCTTGAGCGTAGGAAGCCAGACTACTGTGACGCCTGTATAAGGTGGTCTAACGATCACCGACTATTAGTCTGTTAAATGCCGAATAATTTAGTCCTGTCAATCCAGGGTTTATTGTACTTTTTTCTCTCTTCGTTCCGTTGTGCACAACAGAGGCAAAAACTAAGGGGAGGCCATAGACGGACGGCTAACGGAATCGAAAAATTGATCACAAAATAGGTTATAAACACTCCTTGCCGCAATGTAAGAACTCTGGAGAAATTGACTATTGTACCTGGCATAATGTCGATACAAAAAAAATACTCGACCACGATACATACGAGAAATTTCCTATACGTAAACGATCATTATCAAAACCATCTAGTCTTGGACTCTCGGCTTCTTAATCACAATATATCCCATAGCTCTGGTATTCGGCTTCGGCGGTGTAAATGCACGTTCCCGTCGTATCAGTATTCAACCTCTGAATGACGCCACCGTGCTGATTGTTCTCTGGGTACAAGCTGATATGGCAATTTCCTTGGGCATGGGTGACGACGATGGAAGCCTGCTTTGGAGTGAAATTGTTCTTGCACACGACACTACCAGCAACGGGCGAGCAGGTGATGGTGGTTCCCTGACCGCAATCTGTAATAGCGATGTTAGGCCGATGCCGTGTGCAACGATTTAAAGGAAATGTGCTTACAAACACCCTGTGGTGCGACGTTGAATGCAACATACGGAGCCGGGGGTGGGGGCGGGGGTGGTGGCTTCGTCGTAGGCCCGTGCGGAAAGGTAAGCGTCAGCAAAGAAATGGTGAATTTACGGGCGGCGAAGTCCTGGACTTCATATCCATTGACGGCTACTGCAATTGCTTGGCCAGTAACGACGCAGATGACGAGAGCGGTAAGGTTTATGAGCCTCATGTTGGTGTAATTAGAAACTAATTTGTTAGACTTGAAAGACGGTCTAATTTATACTCTTCTGACAGACAGACAGAAGGACTATTATCGAGGATAGCCCCATACGACGGCAACTCAGACCAATCAAAATTTCATGTGCCATGCGCTATTTTTAAGCAAGTTTCAGTCTTTACAAGGTCGATGCTCATAATGTAATTTAAGGGGATATAGTAATGCATTCCGTTGATGTCCTGAACATCATTTTCATGCCTTAGCGATACCTAACTCCGATGAAAATGCTCGCTTTCAGACTGCTCTCGTCGTTTGGCTTGTGTTAATTCAAACAGGCGAACATATTTGACGAACACAATAGGCGGCTAAGCCTAACCTTACACTCTGCATTTGGTGTTAATCGACATGTAAGGTGAACGGAATGCATACATGTTTGCTCAAGGTTGAAAGTGGATTAAACTTCATTTAGTCGTTTCGCAGGCCGGAGCCGATGCAGGCCTGTAGGTGCGGGGAGATGTGGTCAAATAAGAGCGCACAAATGGAGCTGTTTGGCCATGTACCTTATAGGGCGCTGGGGTAATAATGTGAAGAGTTTTGAAAAGTCAGTTGTGAAGCGCTTTATACTGAAAAGGGACAAGAGGGAACTTGATGTTTGAATGAATTGTGGCTTGGGCGTAGCCGTTTTTGTCCGCATTGTGTACATCACTTAAATGACACAAAGTAATCAGGTGGCTACAGCACCGGACCAGGACTTCACGTCTCCGAGATTCAGAGGCGCTCAATGATTGTGCATCGAAGCTATTTTTAGACGCCACGCAGACGCGGATCATCCCCGGATACCCATCCGGGGTTAGGGCACATCGAAAATCTGTATGTACATAGTGTAGACAGCCGGAGGGCATCTCATCCACAGGAACGAAACGCGCCGGACTGTCCGCCGAACCGTCCGCGGACAGTCCGGCGGACAACTGGCTATTGGCAGAGGGGGTGACGGAAACTCAATCAGGTTTAAACCAAGTTTAAACCTGTTTTGACCTTGGTTTGAATTTGGTTTAAATACTCATCACAACCAGGGAAATGATTTCCTCGCCAGAGATGTTATTTAAATCACTCTCCAAACATTTTATATCCTTATTTAAACCTCTTTCAAACAGTACATAGAGGATTTTAATACGAGTAATAAAGCGCAAAGAAAGGGAAATAAATAAAATAAGTAAAACACAGGGAAAAATTGCCCCAGATCTCAGCAGCAGTGCCTGAAGCAGCGAAGCTTGCAGCTTGTGGCATGTTTTCAAGTTGGCAACATCTGGTACGTGGGTTGCCCATGAGCAACCCGACGGAAGGCGGGAAAATGGGGAGGGGGATGCCATGAATTGGCGTCGGGGGCGATCACAAAGGCGCTCGCGGCGCTTGGTGGCTTTGGGGGGCAGTCACTGTCGATGGGTAACTTTGGAAAATCCAACCGGAGCACAAACCGTCCGCCGAACAGTCCGCCGGACTATCCGGCACTTTTGATTCTCATAGATGTGATTTCTTGGACAGCCGAAGTGATCCGGACAGATAGCAGTGGTCCATAAATTTCTGCTTAAGCACCGTAGGAGCTCGGGGTATCGTGTGGCGTAAAACGTTTGTGGACCCCGCGCTGTCCAAGTTTTGATCTGAGGTGGCTTAAGTATCATTATGAATTTAGCTAAAGCCACATAACTGTATCATCAACCAGGTCCGCTAGATACTTACCCTTTGGCGATATTCCCCCTTATCCATGTCGCTCGCTCAATTTTATTTCGTGAAATGTTAAACCTCAAACCGACTGAGAATTATAAGTAAATAATTGGCCAGGTCTATTTCTAGCCGTCGTGATAGGATGTTACATGGTGGTGTAAAACACGGCGGCCATGAGCGCTCGGCGCTTCGGACCCCATACAACCCCGGAGGAATATCAATTCCTACTCTATGAAGTCGGACACCTTTTAGGGAATTAGTAAGGCAGCCGGTGGTCGAAGAACTCAGCTTGTGTTCACGAACACGTTGAGCTGTGGCGAGTAACGCGTCGTATCGGGTGTCGTGCTCGATATTGTGTTGTGCGCAGCCATCGAGTGGGAGGCGTTGAAGCGGCGAATTGTGGTGGTCAACGACTGCATTCTTGCGATTGCGTCTCGTCTGGATGGGTTGATGTTTGGTAGTACTTTTAGGTCGGTTTATTTCTTAAATTCAGTTTCAGTTGGACCCAGGATGACGACGACGGCTACAGCGAAGGAGGTCATTATTGCTACATTCCTCCTCGAGCAGTTCGAGCAGCCCATCGCGCACACATGAGTTGGTACACAGTGTTGGCGTTTGGGTCGCTAGGGCTCTCGATCTCAGATGGCCCGCACAGTGGCGGACGCCGGGCGAATAATGGAAGTTCAATAGCCGTTTAAGCTAGAGAAGTAATTGAATTGAATAAAATCTTTCGATGATGCTCCTGTGACTCGTGAGCGAGTTAATATTAAGTTGGAGTTGTCGTACTTATGAACAATTCAGCTCGAAAAAGCAGACCGCGACGATAAGAGACTACGAATTTGTTTGACGTATTGTACTTTGAGCCAGATATCGTCAACTTTCGTGTAGTCGCCTCCGAGGGCCGTGTCGAGATGAATAATAATCTCGATATTACTATATTGGGTAGAGCACCTGAGGCGGCGTTAAATATTGAACATTGAACGCCTGCCCTGACCTGACCCCTGTCAAAATATTCCTGCATCTTGAATCTGATATTCGCCATTCATTTATTATGTACTCGCAACATTGTTTGGACTTATTTCTGCTCGTTTAAATTGTCCTCAACTAGATCAAATGAAGTCACGATCAGAGGGAAATACGAGCCTCAGCTCAATTTCCTTGCATTGGGTAAGATTAAATCCAGGTTGAAACGTTAACGGCTTGAATACAACATCCTGGTTGGGTGGGGCAATGCCACCAACAACAGACTGAAGTGTTTCGTTGACACACAGAACCCAAGGGAAGTTCGGATCAAAGGATGCGTCAGGCGGAGCGCTGAAGGGGAGAGGAGTTTCTTGAAAGAAGGGATTCAGAACGAGCTGCCCTGGTCTAAAGCGGCTTTCCTAATAACCCGGGGAGTGTCATAAGCATATTGTGTTCAATTTGGGCATTGAATTTCGTACCCCAACGCAATAAGCACCAAAAGTCTGGAATGCCGAAGTGATCTGCACAAAATTCGGTTGTCCACCACGAGGCGGAGGCACTACCCGTCGAGGGTTGGCAATAACTGACTGCAAACTTTGGAAGTCAGGAAGAAGTTTGATTCCTGAGAGATTGAATTTAAGATCGCCGATGCAACCAGGACAGAACTGGGTGACAATGTTGAGACTCGCCTAATCGAATAAGCTGTGTCCACTCACTGAGAGGATGCCTGCCACCGTAAAGTTTGTCACGTTTGTCAAGTTGACGCCATCTGTATTTATTTGAACAAACTCTGGGGTTACGAGTCCGATTTTCGCAGCTTCGACAGAAGTGTTACTGCTGAATATGGCTTCAAGCTCGAACACACTCGAAATCCCAGATTCTGAGATGGAGCTACTGCAAAGTCCGGTACTTAGGGCGTCATTTAACCTTGGAGCTTCGTATATCAACATCGCAGACTCGCCACCACATGCTTCTACATTGTTTTTTTTTTTTTTTTTTTTTTTTTTGGTGGAGCTTGAGTACTGAAACTCGGAGATTACAAGTGACTAACAAGGTTAGATTTGCATCTCGGCTGGTTATGCAGAGGGCTGTGCCCTGTGCGGTTAGTAATAGAAATGGCTATATGTACTAATCTATTGCTCACACCCCGAGGAAATGCATTTATGCACATTCCATTAGGAATAGTGTGGGACTCAGGTGCTATCTATCTAGCGATTCCGTCCAGGAGGACGTTCTCCAATACCCACTAAAACCCCGGTACTCCAGACCCAATTGTCTGGCAGGCTTTTCTGGTCCTTTAGGACTCCCCACCATGTCCGCTCAACAAGTGATATTGGTAGGGCCTTTCTGCCAAATTTAAATTTATTGGTAAGTAGGCACTCCATTTTGAGGCGCCTGTTTATGCTTGCTACCCAGATCTTGCGGACTGCATCATCTGGGAGCACTTTCTCTGGATTGTCGTCATCTCTAATCTTGAGATTGCAGCGCAGACGCCAAATTACTTGAGCTGACTCCGAAATTAGAATTGCATATAGCCTATTTGCACCAGTAAGTGTGGTTTTGCGCTCTTCAGCCTTAAAAGATGGGATCCCACACCCTAGTATGGATCCAATGCTTGGCTGCTCCCATGGGAGGCCTTTTAGTGCCCAGAGCTCTTTGGCCAGCTTCCAGACTGTCTTTTGTCCTGTTCCTCTACATTCAGTCAGAGCATGGTCAAGGCCCTCGGGGACATCACATATACGGCATAGTCCCCGGTGTTCAAAACCTGGGATATTGTCCCAGTATTTTCCGCATTTGTATGCATCATGCAAGGCCTTCCAGAGAAAGGCTCTTGTTCGAGTTGCAAGAGATTTTGTGCGTATTGAGGACCAAATCTGATCATCAGTGGGCTGAGTTTTTGTAAGCTTAGCTACTGCATGTCTTGTCATGTCAAGATTGACAGTTGTTGCCCTCTTAAGAGTGGGTTTTTTATGTGAGTTTTGTATTCCAGTGTAAAGTGTAGATTGAGTCATTGATGAGAATTTTGCCCCAGACAAAGTATAGGCCCCCATTTCAGTAGGATTTGGGGGAAGATGTGTGTAGTCACCTTCATATGCTAATTTTGCAAGGGCAGTTGCTTTCTGTATTCCCTTATCTTTGCTGTTGGCAGGGTGGAGGATTACTTTCCCTTCTCGCTCTCTAACATGGCCCATAATAGCTCTGTAAATTTGGGCACTTTCAGTATGGCCCCAGTTCTTGTCCTCCATCCTTGTCAGATTTTTGGTCAAAATATTTACCAAATGTCTGCAGTTAAGGTGGACTTCAAGGTTTTCACCATCTTCACTTTCTTGTAGTATGGTGAGAAGTACTTCAGCAGTGCATATTTCAGTTTTAGCCTGTGGATTTGTGGATGTGAAATTTATCTCTCGTCCTGCATATTCAGGGAACCATGCCCCAGCATGTGTTGTGGTGGCTTCTGTTTCAGACGTGTGCTGTATACTATGGATGAAAACTTCTGTAGCTTCAAGCTCCTCATTTGGTAGTGGCTGCCTAGCTGCCCTCTCTGTTGGCCCACCAGGTCCGGAGAAGACTCGGAATTCATCCCAGAGGCTTGCACCAGTGCGATAGCCCTTACTTATTTCAACTGGGTGCCACTTACTTTGTGGTGGAGGATTTGGCCCTGGTTCAATTCCAGGGGGTACTCTAGGATCCCATTTTTCAGTCAGGCTGTTCAGTAGCCGGATACCTGCAGCCCTGCAAAGATGTGGGTTTTCGCAACCCAGATCTCTACTGTTTGTGCATACTACACATTGGCAGCCTGCATTATCTCCATGTTCCTGAGGCAGCTCAACTCCGGTGTAGTCTGCCATCTGTCCTGCAGTGAAAATATTGTGGTTTATGCGTTGGCATTTTCCCCACCGCCCATTCATCATAACTCTCTTATTTGTGTCTCGTCCCTTGTGGTACCAAATGGGCATTGAGCGCACTATTTGGCTGTGCGGGCGAGGAGGGTCCAGTGCAACGCTGTATTTTTGTCCTGTCTGCACCATGGTTTTTAGACTTTTAGGGAGCTGTGTTTGTCCTATCAGCTTTGTAGACCAGGTTTGAAGGAAAATATTTTTCTTCACCTCCTCAGGAATGTTATCCTGGCTCTTTGGTGTATTTTTTGCAATCAGTGCATCTGCAACAAATGCCCATCTTGGCCTTTTTAGATCGTCTTGTAGATAAGTCTTCAGTCTCATAAGGTTGATTGCTTCATTCCTTGCTTTAAGGTCCAAAAGCTTCTTGCCTCCTTCAGTAGCGGGGTTTTGAAGTGTATCAAGACTGACTGTGGGAGACAGTTCATCCCACATGAACTTCCGTATCTTCTTTGTAATTCTTTCTTGGGTTGACTTTTCCATTCCTTGGACTCTTGTGAGGTATTGTGTCAGGCCTCCAACTTCCATTCCTACTATTAGACGGCGGCCATCTTGGGTTGGTCTGCTTTTTGCCCAGTTTTTCAGTCTTGCATCAATTTTTTCCAGTGTTGGGGCCCAAACTTCAAGGTTATTCACCTTGTTGCCTATGAAGGCCCCCAGGACTCTGACAGGTGTACCATCTTTGGCAATGTTCATTTCCTGTGGGATAGGCTCTTGGTCGTTGCTCAGTTTCCTTGTTTCTACTAACTGAGCACGGAATGCTTCAGACCCTACTGGTATAAACACAGTTTTATTGTTATTGAATTTTGCACCTGAGACACGGCACCATTTTGAGAGTATATCCATTAAAAGCTGAGGGTCATCATTCTGGGAGAGGAATACAGTTGTGTCATCCGCAAAGAGGGTAGTTATTAGTCTTTCTGCCTGGCCTGGTATTCGGAAACCTTCAAGTTCAGATTGGCGTATCATTGAGGCCAGGGATTCAATTGCCAGGTTGAATATTAGGCATGACAGGGGGTCCCCTTGCCTGGCACCCCTTGTGACTTTGTACTTGTCACTTAGTACCCCATTAATGACAATGCAGGTTTCTCCGTTTTCATATAGTGAACGAAGGGTGTTGGTGAAGTGTTGTGGAAATTGAAATTTCTCCAAGGTTTTCCACACAAAATCATGTCTGATCTTATCATAGGCTTTCTCTTGGTCTAAGCAGATTATAACGCCATTTTCTTCTTCAACTTCACACCTATCAAGCATCAAGCGTACAAGCTCAGTTTGATCTTCTATGCGTCGACCTTTCATAAATCCTGCTTGATCAGGGTGAATTAAATGTGGGACTACTGTGGATAGTTTTGTGGTCAATGCCCGTGTCATGATTTTGTAGTCAGAGTTTAGGACTGTTATTGGCCTATAGTTACTGATATTTGTGCGGTCTCCTTTCTTGTAAATTGGACACATCCAGCCTTCAGGAAAGTTTGTCTCAGGGTCAAGGCCATGTCGTTCAATATCATTGTAGACTCTAGTGAGTAGTTTTACTACATCAAAGGCATTGTCTTGTGTTTTAATATCATTGTCATATCGGCGAGTTAAGATTTTCCACAGCTCATGAGGGATCCCATCAAGGCCTGGTGCCTTTCCTTCAGGAAGAGTGTGAATTGCACTCTTTATGTCTTCCTTGGTTAGGAAGTGCGATAATATTTGCTTGTCTTGTGCAGTTAGTGTTGGTTGGAGGTGATTTAGCACTTGGTCAAATTCTTCTTCAACCAGACCTTCTACCAAGCCTTCACGTTGAAGATTATCATGATAGTTTTTCCCAATCTCAGCCATTCTCTTTGATGTAGTCTCATGTTCAACCCGGTTAGAGTTTGGGTTTGGAGGCTTCTTTAAGGATGTGATTACATCTCTTGGAGTATGTGACTTATTCACACCTATCCAGTATTTCCCTATGGTCTCTCCTTCTAGCCAGTGCCTAGCTGCGGTGTTATCACGTATTTTCATATGTTGGAGTTTCTCAAGGCTTTGGACTTCCTGCTCTGCCAGCTCAGCATTGAGTTGGCGTTCCTCGACACTTGTTACATCCTGGTTCAAGACATTCTTGAGACGCTCTTTGGCTTTCAAGATTCTGCCGTCGAGTATTGGGCCTGAGGTGCGGGCATAGTTTCTTACTAGCTTTGCAGAAGCTGTTTTGAAGTCATGGAATATTTTTTGGACACTCCGGCCTTCTTTCCATGACTCTTCTTCTGGGATATCATCTATCTCTGCAAGCTTTTCAAGCCCTATTTGTTTTATCTCTTTTATGACCTTTCGATCTTTTAGAGCAAAGAGTGGCATTGTCCATCTGCCTTTCCCAATGTATGGGGACTTTGGGTTTACAATTTCAACCGAAATCATGCAGTGGTCAGTTTTCACCGCTGTTTGGTCAATTCTCCAGTTGCGACTATGATTGAGGATGGTCTGGGAGGTGTATATTCTGTCAATGCGGGACATAGAGTGTGTAAATTTCTGGGTAAATGTAAAGGCTATTTCAGTGGGGTGGGTGTTCCTCCACCCATCAAAAACTTCTAGCTTTTCCTTAAGCTCTGTTAAGGCGTCAGTTGTTTGGCGAGAATCCCGCCGAGGTGGTAGGCGGTCAATTGTATCCTCGACAACATTGAAATCACCGAGCATCAGATCAGGAGGTGGGTAGTTTCTTTCCTCCCACTTGGTTCTTATTTCATTCCAGAAGTTCGTGCTCTCAGCAGCATCATTAGGTGCATACACTGCAAGCACCCGAAGGACTGACCCACCATGCCATGGCATAGTTAGAAGTGTAGCCCTCCCAGGGACTAAGTTTACTGTTGTAGCTTCTTTCCAGGCAACTAAGCTTTTGTTTAGTACCAGTGCAACACCTTTTGCAGCAGGGTGTGTAATGTCATAATTATTTCGGATGTGTAGTCTTGAGGGGAATTGAGCATGTAGGCTCTCAATATCCTCTTCTTTCAGGTGGGATTCCTGGATAGCTAGGATTCCGAGTTTCTCGGTGCGCAACAGCTGATTGACATGTTGCCATTTTTCGCGGGTGGCTTCAGAGCCGCCTCCCCTAATATTTAGGGACCCTATCTTTAGGGCTGCTCGTGTTGTTTTGACTCCTTTTTTGGGTCTAAAGACGGTGGGATTCCGTGGTTGTTGAGGTTCAGGATTACCAATTTGGTTTACCTCTTGCGGTGGGGGACTCGCTTGCCTGATTGGTGATGGCTGAGGGTTTTCAAAACCTTCATCACGTCGATGGGGACTATTGTCGACTCCCGCCACACGGCGAGAACTGCTCCCATCCTGACGCTCAGGTTGTGTCCCTGCCAATGTAGGCATCCGGTTTCTACTCATGCTCGGACCTTCATCGGGGGCACAACCAACTGGTAAAGCTGCTTCCCCTCCGGTGCCGAACATACCTTGCTCTCCTAAATTTTGGCCATTATTATGAACCGATGGCCTCGGCGTTAAGGATATGTTGTTTGTAGCAGTCGGGTTAGAGACTCAATTTTCGACCAGTAATTTGAGTTCGGAACTGTATTAACCCAGCTGCCACGGTCGGGCTATGTCATTCGACTACTAGTGTGCTCACTGTTATCCGAGTCAACAAGCATGCTTTCGTCTATGACTTCAGCTTCTCAGCACGGCACGCCGCAGGCCTAAATAGGCCACCGTTTTTGGGTTTTCACCCATGCCTACTCCCTTCCTAGCTTTCCTGTCCTACATGTAGTCAGTATATGTGGGCTAGTCAGGTTTAACCTCGTCGTAGGCATACGGAATTTGTCTGTCCCTCAGAATCAGGCTGTCCTTCACTCGGTCAAGGGATGCGGAACAGAGATAGATATATATTTTTTAGAAAAGGGCTACCAGTAATGGTAGCCCAAAGAAAGAGAAACTTGGCAGGGCCCTGCTATTAATTTAGTGGGCATATGAGAGGGGTTAGCAGAAAAAAGGCTAGTAGCCACGTCCCCTATAGCCACCCCGGCGGGAGCCCCCTTCACCATATCCCCGTCCATAGCCACCACCGCCACCACCTTGGCCTCACCCACCTCTCTGGAAACCACCTCGACGACGACCACCATTTGTATGGGCAGGGTGGTAGTTAGTGTCAAGGTCAGTATTGTTCTCGTTGTTGGTGGTGGTGGCTGGGACCTGGTCATACCATCCAGGAATCTGGGGAAGTGGGCACAGGCTGATGGGATGGTCGAGCGAGAAGCAGTAGGTACACTGGGTTGTGGCATGTGGCTTGCCGGTACCATGTTTTGACGCATAGTTGAGGCCGCGGACCTTCGAGAGCCAGCGCTTGTGGCAGCTGGGAATAAAAGAGGGTGGGCGAATATAGACTCGGAAGTAGGTCACAGTCGCGCCAGGCGACCCGCTGGGAAGCACCATGTGGGATACCCCAACACTGTCAACGACGTAGTCGAGCAGGTTCGGGATGGTGATGTGGGCGGGGATGGCATCCCGGTCTTGCTTGATGAGTAGCGCAACGGTGGGTTCCTCACGCAGGGCCAGCTTGACGACGTCGGTGACAGTATCTTCGCTTGCTACAGTTGGAGCGAGCGTGAAGCCTTTGAGGGTGACAGCATAGGTCCCAGCGGTGTCGGCCCATGGGAGGACCATAAATGTGAGGTTTGGGGTTGCGACGAGGCCCCGGAAGACATAGAGGTCGACGATGGGCGGGGATAGGCCAGAGATGACAAGGCCCTTGATCGCGGTCCTATCGCCTGGCCTAGACTCGTGCCCAGGACTTCCAACCGCAATGTCCGGGAGATTGGGATGGGTGGCTTTAAGAATTTGCTCCAGAGCCATTGCGTCGACGGTTGGGTCAGGGTTTTTGGTGTTCCCAGGTATGACGGCCAGGCACTTAGTAACAGCAAGGCCCTCGAGTCGCTTCAGTGCTCGGTCCGCGATGTTGCGCTTGACAGCATAGTTGTGGAGACCTTGAAGGACTTCGTAGCCTCCCTGCGGTTCGGGGAGGACACCAAGGTTGGTGGGGAAGGTGAGTCCCGGGGGTGGTGGGAAGATGGGGACGGGGCCTTGAGTGGGCGCATTTGTCAACGTAGTCTGCGCGGGGCCAGCAGGCTGCACAGCCGGGGCGGGGGCGCCATTGGTCGCGATGGCCTGCAGACCGGGGGCGAGGGCTATGGCGTTTACGAGCGGCTGCGTGGTGGCTTGGTGGACTGCATGAGGGACGGCCGTCGGGGGAAGCGGGATGGCTTGCGAGGCAGTCGTAGGGGGAGGCGGCGCATTGTCGACCTCCGGCGCATTGTCAACCTCCATCGCATTTCCGTCAGCTCTGGTGCCCTCGGGGTTGGTGCGTTCGCCGGCGGCAGCATGGTGCGTGGTAAGCCCGCTGGTATTGGCTTGCGTGCCCGTAGCGATGGGGTGGAAGATTGGCTGCGGGAAGCGAGTCCTCTGGGAGCCACCGCCAGCAGAGTCGGCGTGCGTGCGGAGAGGGCGGTCGTTTGCCATAAAGAAAGCAGCTCCAGGGGAGGGAGGCTGGGCCGCGCTCCCGGCCTTGCTACCAGGCGTCGGGGAGACAGCGCGTGCGTAGGATATGGCTCGCTCGCTGCTCTCGCGACGTTTTGGCGGGGGCCCAGCATTGCTGGTGCTGGGAGAGTCTCGGGCTCTCTTTTCTGGATTGGGGTTGTCAGTGAGTGGCTTTTCGAACTCCGAGCTGCACTCACGGATGTCAATGGCTTTCCCTTTACCATTGACTGTAGTCCAGCCCAGGGTATCTGTATCGGGCTGGATCTCGGTGGCTCCACCGGCATTGTTTAGGGGAGCTGTCACGGAAGTGATCGCGGACTCGGGCCCAGAGCTGATTTCCGTGCCTTCGAGTTGGGTAGCCAGAGCAGAGGTATCCTCAGTGCTGCCTTCATTGGCGTCGGAGGTTCGAGTGCGAGGCATTGTAGAGGTCAGGGGACGGAGAGTTTTTGTGGATAGTTTGGGTATTTTTTGTTGACTACGGACGCGGGTTTCTTTCTTTCTATGCGTGGGAACAACTATATAGTTCGGAGTTTTGATAACCAGCCACCCTTAGCACGTGAGACCACAGCAAAGGCTGGTGCATGGGGTGGGTCGTGGTCGAGGGCAGTGGTGGCGGAGGCGACTTGTGCACCGTTTCCGACGGGGACAGCAGATTTGTGCAGTTAGCCCGCTCAGGGGTGAGGCTGGGGTTAACGTGTATACTCAGCAGAGTAGGGTCTGTTCAATGTATTTGTCATTACTTTGTGTAGCTAGCTTCCTTCGTGAGGGCTCGCGGTCGCGTGCGGCGACGTGGGGGCAGCTCGTGAGCTCACTAGTCGCGCCACGCATTTCTGAGAGGTTTTAAGCCTCCGTTCCCTGCGCGGCGGGGTGACCGACTACGTTCTACTACTCGTTATCCCGCCATCCGGCGTGGGAAAACGTTAAGGACATGGTGGTCCAAGGTAGAGAAGCCCCCTCCTGCTTCTACATTGTTGACACACGACGTCGAGGCACAAGCAATATCTGGCACTCGTTGCGCAGTACTAGCGACGAAAGTACCACACCCTAGACATAAATGTTCTTCGTCATTAAGGAAAGGACAACTGATGGCGTTGGTCTACTCACAGCACTCGCCTCCGTTTGTTGTCCCAGAATAAAATGGGTTTGTTTCACCAGTCGGGAAGAATACCTGCAAAGTGCATGCTATTGCGCATTCATGCACATTTATACCTCGTCCAGGAATGCTCGTTTGGAGGGTGCGATTGATGGCATTATCACTACATGAATATCCGAGGCATTGAATGTAAGGAAAGATCTGAGGAACCTTACTAGACGTATTACCTGTAGCATCCGACGTAATTCCAAGGCTGCCTCAGCTCTTCGACCCGGCCGGGTATGTCAACTAATGGACCAAATTCAGGAGTTGACGCCGTTGGAATTCCAGGTGAGGGGGCGCCGTTTGTGAAGACACTGATTCGATTGTTGCCCCCACAGCTATATCCTTCAGATTTGTCCCCTTGGCAAAAAAGGTTGCATTCGCTAGCGTTCACAGCAGTGGCCGTGAGCTGGATTACCCCATCGCAAACTGAAACACAGTTGTTGTGAGATTCGCAGGAGTTAACGAGGGTAACTTGGTTGCAAAGTAACTTACAGCATTCCTTGAGTCATGATGTCAGATTAGACTCGGCCTTGAACGTTTGAACGGTCATTACGAATAAATAAATAAACCTACGTTTGGAGTCAAGCCTGCAAATCCAAAGCCGTTCGGAGGAAACAGGGTGTTGTTTCCGCAAAATTCCGCGCACAGGCCGAGAGTCATTGAATTACTTGAAAAAGACTGCGACTTCAGAGTTGTCGGGAAGGTTGCATTGTTGCTGTGAAATAAACATAAACCACTAATCTTAATCCTCATACCACTGCAACGACTCACGTAAAACATCCTACGAAAATGAATGCTGGGCTACGAAACAGCAGGTGAGAACAGGACAGAACTTACCGTTGCGATCGGTTAATTAAGAAGGGTTTTCCATCCATGAGAGATCTCAAGGATTCCATTTGTTTCCCAAGTCCGACAGGTGGAGGGGTACGTAGGCTCGAGACCAGCCGTAGAATGAGGGAGGGAGGGAGGAATCTCTGCGTCAGCTCTTAGAGGGGGCGGTCACCGGTCTAAGGGGTACGGTCGATGAACCAATTTTCACCGGAATCTATCTTAGGGCATGGGTGTCAGTAAGTAACCGAAACACGCACTTTACAACATCAAACACCCATGCCATCTTGAGATGTCACGTCTCCTGAATGGAATTAGTGTAGCTGGGAAAATGAGGTGAAAAATACAGTTGTTCCTTTCGGAGATTCGGAGTAACTGGAAAAGTTTTCCCCGGGGTTAAGAAAGGAAGTTGAGATAACTGGTCGCTGCTAGCACTCGAATCCATACTCTGTTGCTTTCTACCCGCGCAACGAAGCTTGTAGTGGTGGGCATAAGTTCCAATGAATTTTAGCGGTATGCAAGGAATCCACGAGGACATAGCAGACGGAATAGGGATTCCGACTACTTTGTACGAAAAAAAAAGCAAAGAACTGTGAGCGCGGAAGTAACGGCCTAACGGAGGAAGGGGGAACGGATCAGCGCGCCTATTTCGATTTTAATTGATGGGACCTTTTGGATCAAAGCGGTCCGAAAAATTAGCTGTCAATGCCGTGGGCTTTCCCCTCCATCGCAGGTACATCACCGTATAACGTCAACTTTCGCGTAGCCGCCTCCGAGGGCCATGTCGTGGTCAGACAGACGATATACTATATTGGATAGTGCGCCAGAGGCGGTGTTAAATAGTGAACGTTGGCGCAGTCGTTTGATGACAGAGAGCAAAGAGCACAACAACGAAAAGCAAGTTCATTGAAAAGAAACTCTTGGCCTCGAATTACCGGCCGACCCAAGCAGCAAGTATGAAGATGGGAGCTCGAGGCACCGTAGGCGACGCGGACATGGTCTGTCGTCGAGTTTAAACAGGTGTAATCCCGTCAGGGACAGGATGGTTGAATTTGGCGGTGCTGGAGCTGCCATTGACGAGCCGCGGACCACTTGGAGGTCCAGCTATGAATACAACCCGCATTAATGACGAGTAGTAGCGAGTAACTTGATAAATAGGAACCCAATGTCGGAAAAATCTGGACGGCATTGTAAGCCGAACCCGTTGCAAGGCAGCCGGCTATCATTACAACCCTAATTGCAATGATTGCCGGCTAATTATAAATTTAGAATAATCGTTGCAAAGATTTAAATGCATTGCAATAATAGTTGAGCAGCAGTCCAGCTCGTTCTAAGCACCAGAAATTTTACTTTAAAGACTGTAGTGTATCCAGGGGCTCTTTTAGTACAACATTGCCTGTGTACAGCTTATCTGTACGCACGAAGAGGCCAACGACTTGGCGCCGCTTAAGGGACTTACAATGCCGAACCGGCATTGCAATGGAGATCCGGACCATTACAAACTTTCTTCTTCCTTATAAGGTCCTTATGATCTCGGCCGGTCATTTTCGGTCTTAAAACCCTTATAAGGCCGTCCGGATTTTTCCGACAAAGTATATTTTCATGCCCCCAACGTACATGAAATGCAACCTCACACATCTAGGTAGAAATAGAACCTTGAACCTCGAGGGTTGTTGGTCGATGGCTGAACCCTCGGAGTTTCGATGGTCGTCCTTTAACCCCAGGTGAAAATGATCGAAGTGGCCATTGTACTCGCCACTGTAGACGGGGAAGAGGTTGAACTGCAGAGATAGTCAACTGTAAAGATGATGTTGGCGCGTGAAAGAAAAAGAACGCGTACCACGTCATGCTCTGCAACACAAACTTCACCGGCCACTGACTATTAGTATGAAGCTTCCAGACGATGCTGACAGCCAAGTTGGGAATGCGATCCGTCGAGCCAGGTTCGGATGGCGTTCTTGAGGTTCAACCTTCAAGCCGTAGACGCTGCTGTAGACGGATCTAGGCCCGTCTATAATGAAAGCTGGTGTTAACGACCATGATGGGTACTGAAGTAGAGCGTACACTAAGCATACTTCACGTGAAGTCAGCAAGGCTTGGAAGCTAGAACGCTGGAAATGACGATCCGTTGATAGAGCTAGGAGCCTTAACTGTCCATTTTGGGAGTCTAATCAACCAATAGGGTGAACTTGGAGGTGCAATGGAGGGAATAGACGAGCAGCCGAACCCGAGACTGCGCATATAGCTGTCGTTAACGACGCCTGCACCGAGACAAGGACAAGAAACGCACCTCTGAAGCATTTGCTTGTATTTCTGACAAATAGTTACGCCATCCTGCGGAACAGGAATTTGAGTTTGAGGGCGCCGGGAGGCTGTGGTGGTTGTAACTTGTAGCCACGGACGTGGCTCTCCGAATGCTACCATATCGACGACCGCGGACGATCGAGGTCGTGGTGCTTGAGAGAGCCATGAAAACGAGCCGAAACTCAAGCTGAGAAGAGAATCTAGGTCAACGATAGGGAAGACGAAGAGAAGCAAGCATACCGTTTGACTTTTTGCGTGTCTGCGTCCTCACAGGTCTCACATCCACAGAACCACCCGCTCATGAGACCACTACGCAAAGTCGACGGTAGGAATTCGGAGCTATTCGGAGAGGTGGTGAAACCAGAAAGGAAAATGGCCGCTAAACGTCAAGCTCCCTGCCATCGACGTTCTAACCAGATAAAAGCAGTGTCGTTGTAGTTTGAACCTAAGTTGTATGCTATGCAGTCGACGAACAAGGATTCGAACTGCAAAGTAAAACAGTGTTAACGATGTCGAAGCCTGGCTAGATTATACAGATAATAACGTACCTCTGAGCTTCATCGTCGCCTGGCACACCTATCTCCTCTCAGCTTCCAGGCCATCGTCTTTCGATAATTTAACATAGTCGACACTGTGTATGCGATCCTTACTCAAGTTCCAGTTCCAGTTCGGGGCTGGTTGAGTTTGCATGGGGCACGTAGTCGACGAGGCAGCAAAGCCATCAATAATCGCTGACCGGTTTCCCAGGGCTACGTCATTCTTTGACTCCGAGCCGCCTGGCACGATTGCCCATCAGACCCAAATTTCGACTATCAATACCGACTCTTACTGCGTTTGCTGAGGGTACCTTCAGACCAATGAAGCAGTACACATTCCTTGCTGGAATAGGGTTTCAACCCATTTCCGATGGCACCAGTTTCGTTGTGACCAATGATCAAGTGACGGGGTTCTGAATGCCAACGTTAGTGAAACGAGCTACGCTTTCCGTCGAAGTCCGATGTGAGAGACCGACTTGGTTGAGGAGGTTCAGTAGGGGATGAAGTTGGATCTTGCTGATTTTTTCAACCTAATCCGTAGAAGTGGCCATGGGGATTTGGTTGGGATACGGATCATCGGGTTTCCGTTGGTTCTACTCTTCTTATCCACCTGCCTACTTTCCTCAAACTTTAAAATTAATTCGCACCTACCTCGTTGAGACCTCTGATTTTCTGGAAAAACTGTACATCTTTAGGACCGGGATTTTATTACAATTTGAATCACAGGACGGATCGGCATAGAACTAAAATTGTAAACTTAATGAGTAAACCCAGACGTTGGGTGTCTTCAATTATCATCCATAATCCCCGCCGCCATTTTGTTTCTTGGAACGATCAAGCATTTGAAGGGTTTAGGATGACTAGATCGAAAACAGCGGTTATCTCGTTTGTATCAAGTAGCCATTACCGCATTCATACCTCGTAATTCCCGACAAAAATTCTTCTTTAGGTATGATAGGCGTTCCATCCGCCCCTTTGGCAGGAGAGATATCAAAAGCAGCGAGGATAGAAGCTATGGCTATCCATACGCTTGAATCGGCAAGATGGCGTCCCGGACAGAGGCTGTAAGATGGTCATTTAAAATAGAAATGAGGGCGAATAATTTGGACTGGGACAAACGAACCGGCGGCCAAAGCCAAACTGTCCTACTGGATGAGGCTCTCCGTGAAGATACCGTGACGGGTTGAACATATGTGGGTTCTTGTATATATCCTCGTCGAGTGTTATTCCACTGATCGAAAAGGGGGCCCCGATTAGCACCAGCATGATATATAGCCGCATAAAAAACCATGACAAACCGCGTATTTGCTACGACGATGGATCCTTTGGGGATAAACATCCCATTGTAGACATTATCTTCCATTGAGCGATGAGGTACGCCTGGTAGTGGCGATCCTCTCCATTCAGCATCTGCGTAAAGCGAGAAGAGTTTTGCGATTTACCTATGGGAAGAGCATTGTTCCATCGGTACGTCTCCTGTACAACGCACTCGAGATATGGCAGATTGGGTCTGTCGCTAAACTCTGGCAGTCTGTCACCTCCTATGAAGTCGTCAATCTCTTTCTTTGCTCGTGCCTGCTCAACTGGGTAGAGAACCATCGCGAGAATAAATATAGAAAGAGTTGACCAAGTCTGGCGCGACAGAAACCGTAAGGATTAGATTACCGGCTATGATAAATAAAGAGAAGGAACGAACTGTATCTGCGCCAGCGATGTATATCACGCCTGAAGCCCCTTTAATATCCTCGACAGTGCATGGGTATTGTGAGCCTTCGCGTTGAAGGGCTTCAAGGTGAGTGAGAAGGAAAGAATTCTTTGCCGTTCCCCCCTCCTAAATTAAATAGGAACTCTCTGAGTCACAGTCCATGTTGAATGGGAACACTGGTTCGTGAGCGTACCATGTTTCTCTTCACATCTTCAAAAGGGTATTCATGCATCAAATCGACCTTTGGCCGGTAGGAACGCGCTTGGGTTGCGGGAAAAGTTCCAGGGAACCAGGACGGTAGATATTTCACTATGACATTCGGTTAGTCTATTGAGAAAGGAAATATAACAAAAACAACGTAACTAATTGGTACCAGGTCTACTAGATTACTCCCTGGAGCGGCACAGTGGGTAATGCAGTATCCAACGTCTGACATGATTTTGAGGTAGGGATCATTATTGGATTCGATCTCATGTCCATAGTCTATGCGGAGAATGATTGCGGTGGAAAACCTATATCAACAGATTTAAGATAATGCAAATGCCGAAATAGGGTTCGTACCGGTTCAGATGGTCGTAAAATTTCTCTGGGGTTTGAAGTAGGTTTTGAAGGAGCCTGCGAGCTTCCAGGGCTTGGAACGGGAGATATTCTACGCATTTTTCGCGACTAAAATATTCATTGAGCATCTTGCGGTGCTTGTGGAAGCGTTTTCCATATCCGAAGAAGGTCATAGTATGTTCCCATCCCATTCTGTCAAAGCTTCAGATCACCAACCTTCTGGGAAAATCGGAAGAGAAAGGGCATTGACATACAATGCAAAAACATCTGAGGGAGCTCTATCGCTATAGATGGCACTTCGTTTATCGAGGAGGTCGACAGCAGCTTGTGCGCTATTGAGTATGATCATCGTGTTCCCCGGAATACGAAGATGGGCAATCTTTCCTATATTACAAGGCGTGAAGGGCGGAGACAATCTAGTGCTTACGGTGCCCACCATATTTCTTTGAGAGCTCATAGAAAAAGATATCACTGTGATCTGTGGGCATTATGCGGAGGTGTCCTATGATTGGATCTGCAGGCGGTCCTGGAGGGAGTGGTGGATGGTTAGGAGACCGTTTAACAAGAATCCACAGGACGATGGTAGTTCCAAGAAGGAAAAGTATCACTGGGAGCTTATCCATGGTCGTAGCAAAGAGGGAATCTCTGGCCATTTTAGCGGGCTCGAAGATGCCAATATAAGGGCTGCTGTACAATTAAAAAAAGGCACCGGAAGAACCATACAAGCCGTCTTATGGTGTGGATTCTTCGTTTGGAGTGTGGCTATTATTACTACTATGTCAGCTGTATGCCTGCCGTTATATTTAAGGACGACATTGGCCTGTGACCCCTCATGAAGCGAAATTCCAACCTACTTCTAACAAATTAATATTACTCATTTCGTTCTGCCTAGTTAGTTCCACGGTTCCAGACAAACCACTGGAACCGATCGAAAGGGAGAAGTCACGGTATCAACTTAATTTCTGCATAGCCTCGACAAGTAAAGTATTTCCAAGAGCCAAAATTGAACCCGAGCCGAGATCCCGGAAGTGTGTTCGCATGATAGAGAGACAGAATTAGAGAGAATATCGCTTATCTTTAAGAAACCAGCCTTGTTCGTATCAAGCGATCCATGGTCTTTGCTCGCGATGTCATCCTGTTCGGCTGCTTAGAATTGAAACACGTCTCAGGCTTTTCTCGCTTTCCCTTGGTCTGTAAATTCGAGCCTCGAGGACCTCCACCCTTGGTACTCGACATTACTTTAAGATCTCCTTCACTTTCTCGGGTAATCGTGTAAGCCATCGAATGATGCGTACTATTCAGCCATATAGATAGAGACAATCCGTGCACCCATCATCTTGGCCGCTAAACTATTTAAAAAAAAGGTCCCTCTGTGGGCTCATTGGCGTCGTCACGGATGATTTCGTCCAATTGTAATTTATGGTGTATAGTTTCCCCCGTAGACCGTCCGTAATTTGGAATCGACGCCCCGGTCTACGGAATAGTGACCCAAATCAGCACAAATCTGGCGAAATTCTATTGTCTTTTGACGGAATTTCAGCTTGGACTTATTTCCCAAGCTTTTCGCTCGCTTTCCTCCAGTTGTCGGCGCGTCAGGGGTCCAGACGCGTCATGAAATTAGTCACGTGGTTAACATACTCCGCTGAACTGTGACGGCAATGCCTCACCTTTTGCTTTTCTATTCCGCCAAACCTATGGTCATTCGGTATGTCTTGGTGGTTTTCTGCTTCTTTTTCTCGGTCTGATATCGTTTTGTTTATTTAAAAGAGGATGGACCGCATCAGATGGCTTTATGTCATTCGCTTTCAAGTTCGAATTCGAGGTGGCAAGTAAGCAACATCTTCGTCATTCGTGTTAGATCTTTAGCTCATTGTAGTGGTAATGCAAAATGGCGATGATACGATCGCGATTACTCGAGGCTATTGGCCTCAGCAACCATTTTCGAGCCCACAATGAAGGAGAAGAACACTTTAGCGATTTTCGGGTTTGGACACCATACACCCGGCCGTGCAACCCCGACAGCTTTGTCCCAGCTGTCCTGCTTCTCCCCCTCTCCCCCTCTTTCATCATTAAAGCCCCTGCCGTCTCATCTCGTGCTGATCCTCGATGGACAATAGAATTTTGCTCTGGAGCAAACGCATAATTGATAGGCTTTCTCGGACCTATACAATTTCGATAAATTGAAAAATACTATGGTCCATGTGAGAAATTTCCAGTATGTAAACGCTCCATTAAAAACCCAGTCCCCCTCCCCTCCTTAATCACAGTATATCCCATAGCTCTGGTATTCGGCGACGTCGGTGTAAATACAAGTTCCCGTCGTATCAGTATTCAACCTCTGAATGACGCCGCCGTGCTGGTCGTTCTCGGGGTACAAGCTGATATGGCAATTTCCTTGAGCGTGGGTGACGATGATGGACGCCTGCTTTGGGGTGAAGTTGTTCTTGCATACGATTTGCTTAGCAACGGGCGAGCAGGTGATGGTGGTTCCCTGGCCGCAATCTGTGATATTGAAGTTAGGCCTGATCTCATGTGCGGTAATTCAAAGAAAATATGCTTACAAACGCCCTCTGGCGCAACGTTGAATGCAACATACGGAGGTGGCGGTGGCGGCGGCGGGGGTGGCGGCGGGGGTAGTGGCTTCGTCGTAGGCAGGTGCGTCGGCAACGTAATGCTGAATTGACGGGCGGCGAAAGTCCTGGACTTATATTCATCGACGGCTACTGCAATTACTTGGCCAGTAAAGATACAGATGACGAGAGCGGAGAGGTTTATGAATTTCATGTTGGTAGAATTTGAAACTGACTTGCCAGACTTGAAAGACGGTCTATTTTATACTCTTCTAACAGGACTACTGGCGCGGATAGCCCCATACGAGGGTAAGCCAGGCTACTCAAATTCTCCTGTGCTGTGCTATCTTTACGCAAGCTGCATTATTTGATGTTTAGACATATGAACATCATTGTTATACCGTAGAGATAGTTCCGATGAAAATCCCTGCTTTCGAACTGCCCCCGTCTATCGGTGGTATTGGTTCAAACAGACGAACATCTTTGACGAACACCAAAGACAGACTGGCCTGATCTTACATCCAGTATTAATCTACAGATAATGCGAAAAGGTGTAACGAGCTGAGGCATGTTTAAACTTTCTTCAAGGTGTGTTAAACTTCAATTCGTCGTTTAGCAGGCTGCAGCCGATGGCATCATAGAGACCTCGGGTGCGGGGAAACATTAGTGAGCGGAAAAATGGAGCTTTACGGTAAGGTACTCATAGGAGCGCTCTGATAGTAATGTAGAGAGTGTTGGAAAGTCAGTTGTTCATACTGTATTGAATACAAAGAACGCGGGCTGGAAAGAGACAAGAGGGGAGTCTGAAATGATGAGTGTGGCTTGGGCGTACCCGTCCCCGCCCACATTGTGTATATCACTACTGACACAAAGTAATCAGGTGGCTATGGTACCGGCCCAGGATCTTCACGTCTCCGACGTTCAGAGGCGCTCAATCGTTGTGCCACGAGGCTATTTTTAGGCGCCTTGCATACCCGGACCATCCGCATTTAGAGTATGTATACTTTATGACGCCATCAAAAAGTTGTACATAGACAGATGGTGGCGGTCAAAATCTATTCGCCTCAGCTAAATCATGTCGCATAAAAAATTTATGGACTCCACGCTGTCCAAGTTTTGATCTGGGACGCCCATAGCCATGAGTTTAGCTGGAAAGCCACACGACTGTACTTCACGTTACAGCCATCGCGTTAAGACGCTACAAGGTGGTCTAAAACATAACGGCCATGAGCGCTCGGTGCTTCAGACCTACAGCAAACGGATTCATATAATATATTCCTGCAATTTGATATTCCCCGTTTGTTTACTATGGACAGCACCACAAAACTGTTGGGACTCACTTCTGCTCGTTTCGGTTATACTCGTCAAAATATCAAATGAAATCACAATGAAAGGAAAATACGAGGCTCAGTTCAATCTCCTTGCAGTGGGTAGGTAAGATTGAATCCAGGTGGAAGTAGCCTAAAGTCCTCGTTTGGTGGAGCAATGCCACGGATTACAGACTGAAGAGGTTCGTTGACACAGAGCGATTTGCACGTTGGCAGCACTCGATACAAATTTAGCCTGCAGTTTGAGATCTACCCGCTCAACGCTTTCCCGAGTCACTTACTGCCCTCAAATAATACTAGTAAAGTCAACACGGAAGGTGAACACATGTTCTGATCAATTTTGGTTAGAATGTATGGGAGAAAGTCGTGAGTACATATCAGAGCATAGGAGTGCCGACGACTTTGTACAAACAAGGGCGAAAAATTGTGAGCACGGAGGTTGCACGGAGGTTCGGCATTCGGCACGAACGGATCAGCACCTTTTCGGTTTAAATTGATGGAACCTTGATTAGCTAATCAGTTGGCCATCACCGTCGTGAACTTTCGCCTCCATCGCACGAACCATTACCTAGCCAAAGAGCATTTCCACAGGCACTGTCTTTCTCATTTCCTATCACGAACCTCACGTAGAATTTACCCGCAACACTGGTGTGCGTCAGTGCCAACACACCAGGCTCATCTTACCCAATCTCAAGCTGGAGAAGGGTGAGCGGAAACTTTGGAGCACTCGCGCAGCTGTGAGCTCTTGATTGTACTCTTTACATGGCTCATCCTTTCATCCTTCTTTGCACTTATGCTGACTTCAAATTCTTGCCACTAAGCCGCTAGGCTTGAACTCGAGGTGAACCATTCCCCCTTTTTGTACCTTGTTCTCGTAAGCTTAGACGCATTAGTTATTACTCGAATTTGTGCTTGCATGGATAGCACAGTCCAAGCATGCGAGATTCGTGAACTCCCCGACCTTCGGGGGATGTCCATCTGAATGGGGTCCAACTTCACGAATTTGAAGCACCCGTCACTTTGGTGTGTGTTTTTTCGTCTTCTCCTCCGTTTTCTGTTCCTGATGCCATTTTTCTCCCATTTTTAGATTGCAGAATGACCACGACAAATTCTACTTAAGGTCCAAGATGGAGAAGAGACTACCTGTACCTTCCGTACGGGAGTCCAACCCCGAGAACATGGATGAGACAAGAAAAGAATCGTCCGCTTGTGGCCTGTTCTGGTACGCTCAGAACCTCTCCGTCATGCTCTAATCCATGCTTATCATGTATGATACAGCGCCTTAACCTTGGAGACGCTGATGATTCCATGACGCCGTGTACGATTTTTTCGATTAGCTCCGAGTACAGAGAGACGAAGAACGCGTCCGCTGTGGCGAGTAAAGCGTCGTATCGCGTTTGGGGCTTCAGATATTGTTTCCCCTGGCCATCGAATTGAAGGCGTTGGGTGTGGCAATCAATTTAAACGACTGTATTCTCGCGTCTGAGTCTGGATGAGCGGTTATATTGGTAAATGGTGCCTTTTTAGGTCATTTTCTTTCCTGATCTCAGTTTTGTTTCAATCCAGGACGATGACGATGGCTACGGCGAACAAGATTCAAGGGGTTGAGTGCCAAATTCCAAATTTCAGATAGAGGATTACTTCCTTCGTGTAAGCTCGAGTCGCTCAGGCCCTATCCGTTCGTGTACTCATCGGCCCCTCAGCTCCAAAATCAATATTTGAAAACTCGCTGATGAAGCAGCCTGCTTTGATTGCCGTAAAAAAAAAAATTCAGCAGAGCATGTCATCATCGATACCTTCCTGCTCAAGCAGCTCCGGCAGCACATAATTCTATAAACCATATTAACATCTCCGACCCGCTCCTACGTGCACCCGACATACAGGATTGGCATTCAGGTCGCTGAGGCTCTCAAACGGCGTGTGTGTTGGCGGATGTCGGACAGCTGGTCGCTGGCGGCGAATGGAGAACATGGCCCACAGCAAGCTCTTTCCAACCCCTGCCACTTCAACTTACTAATGACACGGCGCATCATTCAATTTCAATTGAGGACGTCATCAAATACTTAAGCCGATTCCTGCGTCATCATCGACTTCATTGCAAGCAGTCGACGACCAATGCCATGAATCCCTTCAAGTATGGGTCTTGACCGCCGCAGGCATTTCCCACCTAACCACGAATACAAGCAGAGGTCTTTACCTTCAGCCTCCACAACGCGGGTGCTGGTCCACGTCGATTCTATCCTGGGCACCTATCCACGCCTTTGCCATCATGATGTCATCTAACATGACAGGCCTCACGGTGCATGTGCAGCTGGCCTTTGACCGTTCGAGTTCCTCTAAAGCTCTATCTGTGGCTCCACTCTCTTGGCTCCTGCCTGACAGTTGAGACCGATCACCGATCGGGAGAAGCTTTGCCTACCTGTTGGCATTACGCGCTACAGTAAGTACTTATGAATAAACGAACAGAAATGGGGTTGTGAATTATGGGCCAGTGGCATAAGGAAGGAACGTGGTAGCCAAGCCTTAGCTATTTATTCTATTGGGTGACGAGCGGCCGTCATGTCCTGAATTCTTGCGCTTTATCACCAGCCTTAAACATTCTGGACGTGTTCGTGTTGGGTCTCTGAAACCACCACGAGCTCCCATGACTCTGTTCTTCTCGAATCCTAGGATCCGCATCGTTCTCTGCAGCATACTCCTCATCTTCTTACTTGGCTTTTGGGCAACACTTTCCGGGCGCGACTATAGTGGTTATCTTCCTAGGAAAATTCGACAATCAAATGCAGTGATACTCATTCTCCTAGCGCCATCTCGTATTACGCAGGCACTGTTGACGCTTCAGAACATTGAAGATCGGTTCAATAGCCGGCTGAAATATCCAATTGTCTTGTTTACAGCTGAAGACGAAGCCCAGTCTATCACGGACGAAGTCAGAGCAAAGGCAAGTTGAATCACGAAGGGACGAGTGACATTCGGTGTGTGTCGTCATAATTCCTTGCAAGCGCCGCTGAACAGTTCGCAGCCACGACGACGAAGGAGTCTTGGGAAGTTCCTTCGTGGATGGATGAAGAGCGGGTCAAGAGCTCCATAAGCACCATTGGGTATATTTATACCGCGATAACCAGTCTTTAGGTAGTTAACCCGGGTCCAGGTTTTCATCTAGCTATCGAGCGATGTGTCGATTCTACTCAGGTGAGGATATGGTTGCTAGCAGGAGGAATCGTTGCCTAATTTGGCGACATTACAGGCTTTTTTTGGAAACATCCAGCGCTCGCATCATTCGAGTGGCTCTGGCGGCTCGACTCTGACATCCACTTCCATTGTGATTTAGTAAGTAATGGACCCGCCCACGCGTTATCGCTGAGAATGATCTCCTTATATAAACCAGCCTTACGATCCGATTGAAAGATTAATCGAGAACAAATCTCTATACGGTATGTCGTCACTCTACAGAATAAAGACATTTGGTCTAATAATACCTTGTGCTACAAGGGTTTGTACAGGTTACATACGACCCAGTATGGGTTCAAGCCAGCCTCGCCTCCAATGTGTCGAAGTTCCTATACGAAAATCGACACATTATACCTCAAGATGCAAATCAGCGGTTCGTTTGGAAAGGCGATGAAGGAGTCGCCAAAGCCATGGCAGGAACGGCTACCAATGACGACTGGACTGGCGCGTGTATGTATGTGAGTATATTTTCATTTTTTATGCTCGGTGCATTCCCTGGAAACCTCATTTTCCAATTATCAGGACAACTTCGAAATATCCCACCGCAGTGTATGGGAGAACACGATTTACACGAAGTTCTTTGCTTACCTTGAAAAAGCCGGAGGTCAGATAATTGTATTATCTACTCCCGCCAGGTTATTAACTCAAGGCGCTCTAGGATTCTTCTACGAACGATGGGGAGACGCACCTGTTCATTCCTATGGACTTGCTATGTCATTAAGGAGAGATCAGGCGCTTCAATTCACCGATATAGGGTATGTATTATTGCTCGTTCTGCGTTTCCGGTCGATAATCTTTTCTCTTCAGCTACCAACACCAAGGATGGCCATATGAATGTCCACAGCTTGACCGTTGTGCATGTGTGCGGGAAGGAAACTCCCGTGGTAAGCCTTCTTTTCTTCGCTTCATGAAAGGTCACTGAACCGATATTCACTTCCAGACTTTGATGACAATGCACAAGTGTACGTATGGTTTCTCGATTTATTCAGATATCTGTTCATTCTAACTGCCCACGTCACAGATGGTTTAACCCTCGATAGACGGGATTGATCAACGCTCGTTCGTTGATTTTATCGATCTGTTCTAATTAGAAACACGCATTGAGGAGGGTCGAGACGTATTAAAAACGAGTGTGCTACCTTCCTCTTTGAACTAATTTACGAGATACTTTGAACAATCTAGAAGTTACTAAGGCATTTTTTGGTTTTCCCTCAGCTCGTGCAGTTTCTATTTTCAGGCCTGGTTAATCTACCAAATTTGCATTTGCCCTTACGGCCTCAAAGGCATACATAGTCTTCCTCCAAGATAGGTTCCCATCCCCGCAAGCATGATAGTCTCTTGCAGATCTGTGAAATGTATACTTGCACGTATCGGCGATGACTCTCGAGAATCGGAGAATGACTTTCTTTTCCCTTATTTATACCCAATCAGTGGTGCTTCCGGTTCTTGTTTCCGCGCCAATTGAACCAATTTAATTTGAATTTAATACGCGACAATGAAATCTACATCGAACTCAAGGAGGTTTGAATACATTGAAGAGATATCGAGGACTGGGAGTAGCGGGTGAGTTGATTATGGCATGGTTTGACCACTGGATAGCAAACGCGAATTTTCAAGTGGTCGGTACAGGGAGTCAAGCGAGTTGCGGGCCGAAAGTTTGGAGTTGTTGACCGAAGGCCCGGGGGCTCGTCGTTGTCAGTAACCATCACCATCGCCGTGATCAACGACAGCGACAGCGACGAGCTCTCTAACTTTTGTCATCTTTCTTTGGGAGGCCACTACACTCCGCGTATCTCCTTCGACACATGAACACTCGGACTTAAGTATGCATGCCATAAGACGTGGCTTCCTCTTTGCAACTCTGACTAGGGATCTTCGCTATACATCTTCGAGCGGTATTCAAGAAATTTGGAACCAGGGCTTTGCTGTCATGCTAACGACTACCGGCTTTGGGCTTTGCCATAGATCTAGACTGTAAATGGACCTGTTAGCTTGGTTCGCCGATATTGGATGAACAGGTGCAGGCGTAAACGATGGCGTCAGTGAGGCGTTGTATCTTTGGCTTGTTCTGCCTCTTCACTACCACTAGCCAGGCGACTTGAGGTTCGAGTGGGAGAAAATACGGGTAATTATCCTGAGGCTGTACTTGTTACATTCTCCTTATATCACTATGTACTGACCTCCAGGACTGGACCCACGTCGAGTATGGTTAGTTACAATTTAGACGATGTCCGTTGATAGCCTATTGTTGCCATCGACGTACAGCATTGGAGTTTTCCTGAGGCAGTGAAAGCTGTGTTCTGACCAACTATATATTGACTCTGAGTCCGCTGGTATTTCTTGTCACTTTTCTACGACTTTTATTGCAAACTCAGGGCATCGACTCGAGGCTGGGACCTTCGACGGTAAATGGCCTCATTTCGCGGATCCCATACGCGTTACAAACCTCCAGACAAACCTCGATTGCACGGAGATACACCGCCAGTGGTTATAGAGCCTGAAGAAACAATCATCCATCTTCAAACTCTGCAGGAGATTCTCAATCTCGCTGTAGTAGTGGCCTCTGGCCCGAGCAGCCCGAGCCTTCAATTAGATTAGATAGAGTAGATCGCATCAGCGGCACCTTGCCCGCAACGCTATATTGCGCGGCTGCTCGACGAGCTATCCGAGCCTTGCCAGACCCGAGCTGCCAGGGTAGGTCTGATAGGCCTATCCCATCGCTCGAGAAATCGATCGAGTGGCAGAGGTTTACTTTCCCATATATTTCGTTGTGGCCATAGTCTGACTTATTAATTATACATTGTAGGGAGATGAGAGGAGGTTGAATGCTTGGCGGCAGACATCCGAGGTCTCACGATGGGTCTGGGGCGAAGTAGGATCTCTTCCAATTACTGTTGCACCATCCCTGGCGAGTTGTTTAGGAGCTTATCAATCGTGAGTTTCATTATGGTACGATCAACAAGATTGCTGGCTTAATCTCTGTTCTTCGTAGCCTATTACAAGCGATTTGGACGCATTTGGAAAATGATACCATGGATCCTAGAGTCGAAAAATGGCTAAATTCGCAGATCGACGAATTTGTTAATGAATTCAATGTTTGTGGTGTTTACTGTTTCATGGTCAAAGTTAGGCGAGTAACCGCAACTTGTCTTCCAGGCTAAACTAGCCATGACTCGATCCACGGTGCCCCATCACGAGCACATTGCAGGGCCAAGTAAGTTGTCTATCCCTCATGTCACTGAGTATTTCGTTCAAAATTATAACCATCACATAATAGGTTTTTTTCCAAATGCACAAAACCTCCTTATCACGGGAGGCAATTTCATAAGTCACTCGCAGGATATTACCGGGCTGCAAAAGTCATCTGTACGTCTCCTTATTTCGACTCGCCTTGCTTTCCCGAACACGAATTGACCAATTTCTATGAATCTCAGGACAAGATGCTCCGAGTCGTTTATTTTCAAACCGCCGTTTTATTTTACTGAGCAGGTCACTTGATATTCGGAACTTATGAAGTTGCGCCCAAAGTCGACCCGCGTAGCCTCCCCTGCCTGGTCCGCTTTGCACGCGCAGCTCGAAGTTTGTCGGATGGATGTTCTGATGTGTTCCTGCTGGGTTTAAACGTGTGGTATTCAGTCACATTTTTTCTCGTGTTTTCTCGCACCTCTAGGAGTTCTTGGGAGGATAGCACTCTTCGTTCTTAAGTCTTGACGCCACTTTGACGCGGTCAGACAGCGTCTCTTTGAAAGAGACCGGATTCGTCTTTGGAAACTTACCTTCGATCCCATGCCTTTGACGTGCCCTCACCAACTTATTTGTGTTTGATACATTCTTATCCAGTCTATGCTCGTCTTTACTCAATTAGCAGTCGAATAAACAGAAATGTATCGAAGTTCAATTTATTCCACCGCATACATAAGGAACCCATGTTGAAGTGATAATGAATATTGTCTCTCTTTGGCGGAGGCGACTGAACGGTTTGCGGAATTGATTGAGCATGAGTAAGTAGAGCAATATTTATTCAGCAGGTGTCACAGCTGTAAATAATAGG
Source organism: Galerina marginata (assembly GCA_023014335.1). Taxonomy (NCBI): domain Eukaryota; kingdom Fungi; phylum Basidiomycota; class Agaricomycetes; order Agaricales; family Galerinaceae; genus Galerina; species Galerina marginata. Next base: position 337,012 of record JAECYW010000004.1, read on the forward strand.
CAGACAACTGTCGATGAAAGATCGAGAGAAATGTTAAATCTGAGGTACATTGCGCCATCTGCACGGGATGCGACTCTGGACTTGTTCAAAGGGCAAATGCTTCTTTTATTGACATACTCACTGTAACACATGGAATAAGTCCAGCAGTATCAAAATGGCTCTTTAGATCCAGAGGTAATATCTGTTCACATGTTATCGAAGGAGGCACGTAACTTGATAGGTTCAATCCTGCTTTTGGTGAAACGATTGAATGATGTAGAATCTGTAACGAGAATCCACGTCTTGTTTTCGCCGTAGATTATATCCTGCGCTTCTATCTTTACGCTCGGTCGAGCAATATTATACTTGCTTTCGAAATAAGAAGCAGCTATCGTTCGGCAGTCCTGCGTAACGCAAACACATAATCCTAAGACCTAACAGTAAAACGAAGGCAGCTGAATATCTTGCCTCAAGGGTGCTTGCCGTAACCATGACATGTGTTTCTGGTCTCCAGCCTGAATCTTCGTTCTTGGTTGCATTCGCGTACGTGATATAAAACAATTTTGGACTTGGAGGGGTTTGCGAGCGGGCGTGATCCCAAGCAACCTAAGAATGAAATTCATACGGTGAGGAGCAAAGAAGAATACTGGCTTGCGAATACCTTCGGTACATAGGGGAAATCATCCATTTTTGACCCATTGATAAATACACCTATTTCTTTCCCTGGGGGTACCACCGATTTCCATTCATTAGCAGGTATTCGAACCCACTGGGTGCGATTGTTATATGACACCTCCAGTGGCAACCCAAGTGCAATATCCTGCACATTGGAAGGAAGAAGGTCTTTGAAGGCCGACTTAGCAGCGTCGACGGCAGCCTAAATGTCAGACTAATATCAGTGACTGGGAATGAAGGACTGCTCCAGAAACTGGATCCGCACCTCGAAAGACTCTGGGAAACGAACCACTGAACGAGGATATAATCCCGTTTTCCCTTCCAAGCAGAGTGTCAGGATGACTGTGTACCTTGCTGGGAAGTACAATTAGGTCGAGTTCTGCTAGAAACTCGCAGGCTAGCAAGATTATACGATCTCATCTCATACCTGAACTTGATGGACCACCAATATCGTCACCAAACTCGCCATCGTAGCTTTCGTCTAGATCCATGAGTCTGGTTGTAGTTCACAGTGCTCAGTCCAGTGTCTGAAATTTAGGGACTTCAACGCAGTCAGAAGGAAAGAGTGATTGCACGACGCACTTTATATATTTTCGGTTGGTGGGAGAAGGACTGCGCGCAGGTGGACGTCGTCCGACTCTCACGTCCAAATTCAGCTGAACCTGGACCAGAACCAGCATGGGAACTTTCGGATCACAATTGCTCCGGCACGGGCCGGCAGTTTGTTGATCAATCGTCCCTGGAAAAATTACGGAGGACCACCACTCGCAACCTCCAACGTCTTTTCTTAAATTCTTTAACCTCGCGCACATCTACAACCGTGTTTTCTGGAAATAAAAGCACCGATGTCTTGTTACCATGAAGCACGACACCCTATGAGTCTATTTCTCCAACATTTCTTCTTGTCTCGCCGACCCTGATATCTTGACACCATTCTCTTAAGCTCAAACTCGAGCTGAGACTCGACGAAAACAAACGCAGACGCGAGTGCGTACTATGACTACTTCAAATGCTGGGATTGCAACTCCATTCATTGGTCCTCGATTGAATCCACGTTCGCGAGATGTGGTACTGGCATTGCATGTTCTCTTCGCTTCCTTTTCTGATTGGCATTCTAATTGTGCCTTTTAGTTCGAGTTCCAAGCACGAGTACGAGCACGAAAATTGCTCTCCCTCCCTAACAGGTACGCTAACATATCTCGCAACGCAATTGTTATACTCAACTTCAACTTAATGCTAGACCCAGTACCGCTGCTCATGAGCATTGCGGTCCGAATTGAAGTCTAATGGCAGCAGCGCAGGCTCCATTTTTTCACCTCTAAACCAAAGGAGCTGAACTTCCCCTCGTCACCGTTTTGTCAGATCTCATGACGGTTTTTTTTTGGTTTAGGGCGTGAGTTTGAGGCAGTGGGTCAGCCTTACAACGAGGTAAGCCAAATTATCGCAATTTTTAAACACTTCTTGTGCTTATTATGCTATCACGTTTTAAAGTCAGTGAATTGGAAGTGGAAGACTCCTTTGGGGGGACTTGAGGTTCATTGTTATTTCAGTCCGAATATTATGCATCCCACGTCCACAGCCTCAGGCATACCCGTATCGCGCGTATCGTGCCTCTATTCATCACCTCAGCATTTGCCTTCGAAGCACGTTCAAAACCCTCTCTCCGAATCCCACCCAGGCTCTGCGGCTAGCGGGATTCGTGCTATTTTATTTTATCGCCGCCATAAATGCAAATAAATTCGCATTGTCGTAGAATGTCCATAATCAATCATTACTAGAATGAAAAAGTTTGAAAGAATAGAAAATGCCTTCGAAAAGAAAGAAGAAATTGTTTCGAAGTTCAAACTTATTTCGACTTGAAAACGGGGAATTCTCCAATGCGCAACTTGGTCGCCTATTAAGTACAGATCAACTCAACATCTTACCATGTAAAGATGCGAAACTCACGCCATAAGGGGACAGCCTAATAGTCGTCTGAGCTCCTGTGCAATTGGGGTTTGTTGGAGGAGACGAAACAAAGGTATCTCCAGCTTTAGACCAAGAAATCGGACATGCCGTGACACTAATCGTCATCGGAGGCTTGCCGGTATCGAAAATAGGAGATGGAAGGGCGGGGGCAGGGGTTCCTGGGTTAAACTTCAAGGTTGATAGATCGATGGCGTACTGCCAGTTGACCGTGGAGTCGAATTCAAGGTCTACTGCCAGTGGCTGTAAACGATTTTGAGCCAAAACTGTTTGGTTCCGCGCAACTGGAATCGCAGGCAGTTAGGTAAACAAAACAGGAATAGGAGTGGAAAGCAATACTGACTGTCGAAGGCGTAATGTAATGGCCCACGATGAACTGCTATGGATCCGTGAGGCCTTGATTCTGGAAAACGCATCCCAATTTATCAGCTCTGCAAATATTAATTCGAAGCTTTTGTTCCACAAACCAGTAGTTATAGGAGCTGGCAAGTTAAGAACAAATTTAGTTGTTCCTGCTTTGGCGGCGACGGCCTGCAAACCGTTTACCGGATTGACGGGTTGGGCAGCGGCGCCGTTAATCGCGATTGTTCCGCCAACAACCCAGCTAGGAATGCGGACGTAGTATGTTAAAGGCTTAGTTGCGGTTATGGTCGTAGAAAGTACATCGCTGAAAGGATACTGAGTATCGACCGTCACTTTTACCTGATTACCTGATATACATAAAAAGCATTATCGTCAAAAAGCGCTCATAAATAGCAAGGAAAAGAGGCTTACTAGAGGCCAAAGTGGTTTTAGTCTCGAATGGGCCTAAGTATATGTTGACAAGGGAAGTTTTGTTTGGCGTCGTAACAAATGCATTTGTAACGAACTTCGGCCATCCTTGGGGATGATTGACCGTGCAACAACTAGGCAATAGAGGTAAGAATGCGGCGATTTCGAGGCAATGGATTACGAACGGGTAGTTTGGTTCAAGACCGAAAACATTAGAATATGCACTGAATGAGGGAATGATTTAGTTCGCTTGGGAACGTGTCGCAGCTGGTCTGCATACCCATCATTCGGGAATGGATTCCTAGAAGGGAAATTAGGCCTAGTCCAATCGAAAATGGCAATACTCACGGATTCATATTCTTCGCAGCAATTTGGTTTTGCTGCTGTAAATATTGCCTGGACCACATATCTGCCAGACAAGGTTCCGTATCTTCCATCACAGATACAGTAGAATCAAGGCTTACCCCCAGTCAAAGTTGCGGGTAGCGCGTTGTAAGCGATTCGTTCAACCTAGATACGACGATAACGAGGAATTGGAATGTCGAGATATCAAGTACTTACTCGATCTGCGAATTTTGGGTCTCCAATAACCTGATATAAATACGATCCACTATCGAGCGCCGGTCAGCAACTGCGATATTCATAGATATGAAGTGAGTGACTAACGAGAACATGGTTTCCTGAAGCGAACAATTAGTGAAAATCAGTTATTTTAGCCGATTTACAAGAAGACTTACCACAACTAAGCAAAGTTCCGTTCTGGAGAAGAGGCCAAAATAAGCACCAAAATGTGAGGCGAAATCTATGACGTACCCGCGAACAGCCTCTAAACCGGCTAAATATTCATCAGCGGCGTAGATACCGGAGGGACGACCATGGTATTGGAATAACAAATCCCAGCCTTGACTTGCGACATCAAGATCTTTCAAAAGTAATTTCAAAATAAGTTGAAACGATCGGAAATTGTTACTGACCGGATTGGTTATGGGTGAAGCGGTAAGTCGATGGTAGAGCCTTAAGCCCCTCTGCCATGTTTACCCCATGCCACTGAATGGAAATGAACGAAAATTATCCCTGTTGAAGTCTGAAGAGCCTACCGTCAAAGGCAGGTTGAATGGGTTCTATTCCGAATAATGTTATGAGGGCAAGAGAAATATGGCAAGGAAATGAGTTACTGGGGTGTGTTCAACTGCAACCCGCGTGAATGAGATTGTCCCTTGTCATGAAGTTTGAAGACCAACCTGCAGTCGTTGGGAAATACTTCAAAGACACGTTAAATAATTCCTTCACCATGAAAGAAGACAACTTTCGAAAGTTTACCTGTGGACTGAAAACTTTCTCCCAGGGAACGCCGGTATATTTCAGTTGCTTCATGGTGTCAATGAGCAGTGCCTCGTTCCCGTTGGGATAGAAATCATACAACCTGCGAAAATGCTGTTGAGGACGGCCTTCACGGATTGACCTGCAAACCTACCACTGCAAGGTCATGACAAAATCTTCCCATCGGGTCTGAGTCCACGCTTCAACGCCTTGGCCAGCGTGCAGCATAGAGTTAGCCAGAGCAACGAATTTATGCAGAGCAGTGACCACTTGGTCGGTGAGGGTTGGATCATGTTCTACCATTTGAATCGCGCCAAACATAAATGGATACCTGCATGTTCGTAAGCGACGAGAAGAAAGATCAATGAAATATTTGAACGAACCTTCCCCACAAATAGCGGGGCTTCGTGGTGTTAACCTCTGGTCCCAACCAGCCTGTAGAATCCTGGTGGGTAAGAACGTACGAAAGAAAGGCTGAAGTCTTCGCGTTGATAGCTGAATTGTTGACCAGAACACCGTTAGGCACCATCGCATTCTACATGAACCATCGCTACTGTTATGACGGGTTGCGTTAAAGAAGTAAATTTACGTGCAAACCAATAGCTCCCGGCTATTTCATTCTTCAGTACGCAAAGTCGTATATTCAAAATGGTCGAATTCACCTTCTTCGAGGTTTGAGTAATAGGAGTTGCCTCCAACCCAATCGGTTTGGGCAACACTTAACATTGTATCCCGTCAGCTCGAATAGAACGTCGAAACAGTGTACCCACTAGTTGTAAAACTCATGCTCATGGCCCGCGAGGCCATTCGTCTGTACTTTGAGCTACAGGGGAACATTATTCTGGCTGTGGCGTCAAATACATGATCAAGAGAACAAACCTGGTCCATAAGCCATCCAGACGGCATGACCGTCCCGAGAGGCAGATTAACATATTTCATGGGTGCGACTAGATTAACATGGAAGTGAGTGTTCAAGTCGAAATACCATGAGAAGGCGATGAAACGTACGCCCAGTCTGAGCCCATACTGAACCTAGGATCGACAGTAAAGTCAGAATCACTTTCATATCGTTTTCTTGGCCTTCCGATGATTGTCGATGAGAGGTATTTATACCGGAGTGATGCTCCCGGGCCGGAATATGAGTTTTCGCTTAAGATATTTCGGGAAGAAGTAGGCAGATGACGCAGGAGCTGCACGCAAAATCGTGAAAAGAAAGTGTATTGGCGTATGCTTCGACAACACCTGATGGCGCTCGTTTTGATCATACAAGGTGACAAGAAAGAAGCTTTCGGTGAAACGTTTTAGTGGTGGTTGACTTGTCGAAGGTGGAGTATGCCGATGGTCCAGAACCTGATATGCAAAAAAAAGAATTGAAGAGAAAACCGTGACGTATGCTTCAGCGAACACCTGATGCAGTACCCATCTGATCCTATAAGACAATGAAAAAGAAGGCTTTCGAAGAATCTAGGATAGAGCTTACTGAGGAGCATTCTGCACTGGGGAAAAAGGTTTAGCAGACCTACTCCACAGATGAACTGTTCAATCGACTTCAGTTCTGTCTCCCAATCATAACTTAAACTTCGAATTCGCCGAGCGAGGATCGCAGCTCAGTAACATGTGGCCTCAGATATCAGTCAATCACAGCGGTCAATCGGGGCCACAGGACCAGTTCCTGCGCACCGCCAGGAAAGTGAAAAACGGCATTGAATGTTGTGCTAGAGAATTCAAAGAGGTTTTGGGTTATCTTGCGGCAGAACTCCAAGGTCCATTATGGGGGCGAAATTGAGCGACGGTGCTGTAAATACCGCCGCTGGAAGTCGGCGCGACGACTGAAACGACGGTTTAGGTGGGGAAGAGGATACCGGCGGAAGAAGACCTCCTTCTAGGTGTGGTATCGAGGCCAATGAGACCTGGTGTTTGACCATCCTAGTCGCCAGTGACGGTTGAGGACGACGCCAACATCGATCGTACCGAGTTTAAGGGACAAGCAAATCGCACTGACGAACAAATGCCGGTCCCAGGTCATCTAGTATTCGAGTCCTCGCACCGCTCAAATCCCGGTCTTAACTCACGCGCCGTCAAGCGAGGACGAAGCGGGATAATGAAGAAAGCCGTGTTCCAACTGGAGAAGTGGAGCGAGAAGTACGGGCGAATCGAAGGCCCGGGATAGTTAAAGCTTGGCAGGGTATATCTAGCATGGAAGATGCACGGAGCAGTCAGGTACTCTTGCAGCACGACGTCTCCGATACGAGGAGTTCAGTGCCGGCTCGATCAGCATTAGGCTTGAAAGGGCCGACTAGTTGCAGAATACCTCTAAAACCCGAGATTAATGGCCGAAAAGACAAACAAAGCACAGAAATTAACTCTCACTCCTTTTCTCGGGCTTGAACCCATTAGTCGCCCGTCCAGTCCATCCGTCTATCCAACATAAGCCTAATGCGGGCCAATAGGAAAACCGCAGGCATTGCTCGCCATCACTGATCACTTCAACGTCGCCTACTCGATGGCAGGGTGGAAGCTCCTCCTGACCACCACACCCCGTCGTATTTCTGTTCCTCGTCACAGATTTACGCATTCTTCGGAGCTTAATACTCAGAGTTGATCGAAAACGTCGACGTGAACCGCCTTGGATCATCGATGATTCCGAAGTCAAGCCACTGTCGCAGCCACGATAAGTGTGGATTCAAGCATAATGAGGTTGTTTCGGCTTACCAGAGCAGCTAGAACAAGAAAGTACGATTCTCCGTTTCCGTTCTCAGTCTAGTTCTTGTTCTCGGCCTTGGACTTTGGAATTTTGAGTTGAGTTCGTCGTCATCGTTCTGAAAATGAGAGAGAAAGATGGATCAGGAACAAAAAATGAACGAGAAAGCAAGGAATCCACACCCTTTCCGTCCGAAAGCTATTGATTTTGAATGGAAACCCGACTGTACTCTGCTATCCACGATAAGCACAAATTCGAGTATGACGATAACGTTTGAAGCTTACCAGGGCCAGGTAAAAGGGGGGAGTCGTCCCGGAATCTCTACCTTCGCGTAGTCGGTGGCCCGGTCCTAGATTTGAGACAAAATCAGTCAGCGTAGTTTTAAAAAAAAATGAAAGCAGCCGACAACATACCATCCATTCGAAAGCCAAGGAAATGGTGCTAGATCCACCTCTACAAAAGTAAAGGTCAAATACAAGCACCTTTGCCCTTCCACCCGGGAATCCTGGTGCCCAATCATGTTCCGATTGTTCAGCTCGATCTAGTAGCTGGCTGGAGTAAGTTGCTCGTAAACTTTGAGCTTAGGGTCGAATCTGAGGGAGAATTCCAGAGCCGAGAACATGGAGGCAGAGAAGGAGGCAGCCACGTCTGCAGTCACCTAGGTAAATCCGAGGGAAAGGCTAGCTGTGCGTGTTCCGCGAGGTTTTTATACTCGCTCAACCCTCTCGAGCTTGAGATTGGTTGAAATGGGTGTGGTGCAGAGACTCATTACGAGTCCGACGAAGGAGAGAATCTCCGGCCACAGCCAAATTTTGCGAGGGAATGTTTAAGACGCCGGACATCCCGTGATGGAATATTACATAAGCGTCATCACTTCGCCTCGACTCCCGACAGCTTCGGCTCGGCTCTTGTTGATTTCGTCTCTCACCTTTTCGTCTGTGACAATTTCTTATCGTCTTATAATAATAAGAAATTGCGTACTATGTACCATGTGATAAAATATTTTGCTGTATTATATATCCTTCACTTAATTCTACAAAGGTTTATTCATGAAATCGGTACTCCGCCGTACTCAGGAAATTGGACTCGTTCATGCCACGCGAGAGCACTGGCCTGCACTAGCCAATTGCTCGCGTGTCCCTCGGGCTGAGCGACGTCCTCCTCATTCGCAGATGGATCTCGACGATCAGCACCAAAGTTAGCTGGCTTCTTATATCCTGAATGCACATTAGCGATGATGAAAAGGCCAGACGCATTGGATTTTTTTTACTTTGAACTATTGAGCATCTCAAGAGCTTCTTTAGCCGCGGCTTGTGCACGGCATTTGGCTTCCTTTGATTGCAGAGTCGATTTTCGGATTGGACTGTTAACTCGTCAGAAAGTTGCGAAATTTCAAAAAGTATCTAAAGATCCTTACCTCGTGATATTTTCCATGGAAGTCTTGAGTCCGGCAGAGATAATATCGTGTGTGAAAACACGAGTGTGCGCCAAGGCTTTGAGAATATTACAGGCATAGATGACTTCAAGTGCCATTCGGCTGCTAGCTAGAGACGATAGCTCATGGAGGATGCCGGCCTCAATTAACGCTCGACGGCCAGTGTCTGATGTTTGAGCAATACCCTCGCAAATTTGAAAGACATATTCTTTGCATTTAATGTCTGTTACGCTGTACTTAGGGCTATAATATTTGTTATTCAGGTGAAGGTGGCAGGTAGAGAAAAATGTAAAAACCTTAGCCATTTGACCATGTAAAGGACTATCCCGCTTTCGATGATAGGAGGATGCGGTGATCGTTGAACAATCTTATTTAGCAGATGGAGTGACTCGGTATACACGTCGATTACTAGGCCATCCCTGTCCAGAATGTCGCAAAGCGCCGGCAAGGAATCCGTAACAAGTTGTTCGGCATGGTCTGGCGCCGCCAGGAACAGAGTGCAAAGAGCGTGAAGGCTTTCTTGCTGAGCTCCCCAGCCTGCCATCCCACCATGACTACAAAAATGTACCGATGAGCTCCACTTTGCGGACAAAATGAAGAAATTTACACTGCAAGCCAAGATAAATAACTTCCAATTCCCTCGTCCATGATCTTTCCAGAGCGTGGGCCAGAGCCCAAAGAAAGTAGTCCGATAATGGTAGAAGAATGACGCTGCATGGTCGGGTCGCGACCCTTTAAATGCTTTCCAATTGCAGAAACAAATGACGGTTGGGATACAAACCACCCTTTCTCCTTCTCATTACTTTCGTCAATCACAAGACAAGTCTCGTGTAAGTATGCTCGGACAATGTTTGCATCCTTTATCCTATATCGGGTCTGTTGAGGATGCTGCGGTAGAAATGAACAGGGATGAGACTTACATCAATGCATCAACGAGTATATCGAGTCTTCGTCGTGACAAAAGCTTGTTGACTACGGCAGGAGCCAAATCTCGGAGCAGCACTACAACAGACGGATTTCGGACTTTGCTCTCCTCAAACAGAAGTGGAAGTAACTCGGGCAACATGTCATTTTCGAGCACCATGGGATTACTCGACCATGTTTGATAAAGCGCATTGGAAAGGCCGATATCAGGGTCACTGATGGATGGGATTAGCATCATGTTTGAGAGTGTAAACTCACTACTCAGTCACTTACTCGAACAATGAAAACATCTCCCTAGCAAGTTTTGCGTCGTGTAAGAGTTCATGGCTAAGGTGATAAACAATACTTTGAAGTAGCATGAGTGAATACTGCCGCTGAGATGGGTGAAGATTGTGTAATTTTAAGGCGACAGTCAAAACATCTGGAGTTGCCGTCACAAGTTTCTGATGCTCGAAAGAACCGCCTTTGGAGAGGGATTGTATGGTGGCCTCGACAGCAGCTATTCTAATTTCAATATATCTGTCGTCCCTAGTAATGATTCAGCGTTGAATTCCAGAGGATGATTACAAGATTGGCGGAAACTCACAATATGTGGTGAAGTAGTTCAACTTCCTTGCCATTCGAGACGAAAGTCATTCCTGACAAAGAAATGGCTACAAAAATATAAATTGAGGAACAGCCGAAATACCCTTTGCGTACCTTCTGCAATCGAAGGAATGGAGGTTGGAGATGGGTTCTCTAGGTTATGCAGCAATGTTGGGAGCATGCAACTGCGGGATATTTCTGATGTTTTCGCCAAAACTGAAATCGCTTTGGAAGCCGCCTCACGCACATCTCCCCGTGGATCACTAAAATTCATAGAATCAGCCACTTTCACCGAGCCAAGAATCCACTTACTTCAGACTTCCAAACAATATATCGATCTCAGCGCGATTCGTAAGATATGGAGCGGCTTTGGGAAGGATGCGACACCATAGTTCCAGAATATCATTATCAAAAGTAATCCATTGATGTAGGATTACGACAATGGAAGCTTTTGCCATATTTTCCATGTTTCCATAGCGTGAATAGACCGCATTTTTTAGCGCCTGGATCGCCGAAGAACGGAGACGATGTTCATCGTTATCGAGTAACGGAAAGAGCGTTGCTCCACCATCGTCCTGAGTGAAAGAGGGGCCAAGCACCGGCAGAAGACAGTTCGACATGAAATCTAACAGGTCATCCTTAGCTGGAGTGTATGCGTACAGAATTTGTGGTAATATCCTTGCATCTACGAGCCGCCGGCGTGCGGTTTCGTCGGAGTCCTGAATATAGCTCCGAAGCTGACCAAGGATTGGTTCCCGCACGCGGACATCTTCGCTACGTAACATATGGAACATCCGTGTGAAGTCACCGTCGTTAATAAGGTCGTGCGCCAGGGATCGAGAAAGGCAGTTCCCTGCAACTGCGCGCAGCAACGGAGACGCGTGATTGAGCCGAGGTAGAAGAGCGTTCCTCAAGCTGGCTTTCTGTTCTGCAGTCCCGCTCGCCATATGCAGAACTGATTTACTTGCTGCGGTACGGATCTGCTGTTGTGGATGGCTAAATCCACAGCATATTTAGTTTATTAATATCCATAAAACGAAATAACTCACTCTACCAGACCAAAAATTAAGTCCGTCTTGCCCGCTTCAAGGTAGTCAAGAGCGAGTATCGGAATGATCGAGGCCAAAAGATCCGTTTGTGCCTGTTCCAAATGTTCCCCGTGGCCCGCCAGTCTCTCAATGATAGCTTCGTCAAGCAGGCACTTTCGATCTTGCACAGATCCCTTGGAGATGCTTTCAAGAGCCCTAGCTGCATCGTCGCGCACCTTTGGTTCCTTATGCACCAATAGTTCCATGATGTTACTGACATGACCGTTCCTGGCGTCAGGACCGTATTTCTCGTCTAGAACGAGTCGGCGAGTGAGTTCTAGTAACGGTTGATTGTTAAACGAATCCCGGATCGCTTGGTCTGGACGGCTGGCAATCAGGAATACGAACGGAATGGGGAATTTGCGAACGGAGCGAGATATAACCTTGAGTAGGTATTGCTGGGCGTCCTGTGTTCCACACTCGTCGAGGCCGTCAAGAATTATAACCTTAGGACCTTGAAAGTCGAGACGCCCTTGGTGATCGCTACCAAATACTTTCCGCAGTGGCTCAAGGACGAGAAATTGCATCTGTGCCTCTAAGGAACGAGTAAAAAGTGCCAGGTCAGTGTCCACAGCTTCTTCGACATAGCCACGTATTTCTGGAATTGCTATGAGTAGCTGATAAGCCAAGGATGTGATGACGTTATCTTCATTGTTGCGGCCAGCTGCACTGCGGGACCAGAAGAAACTCGCCGCCAAATATCCCAATTCATGGCATAACTCTGCAATTTCCTGCGCGATTGCTGTCTTACCCGACCCAGCGGGGCCGGAGAGCCACCTGATAAACGATACCTTCTGGCCGTCTTCTATCCACTCGATGATAGCTTGTATAACCCCTACGCGAGCGTTGAGGTGACATTTGGGATGGTCGTATCGTTCCTTTGAGTTGTGGAAAGCGCCAGGAGATACGTGCTCAAACAGGAGGTCTATGCCTTTGCGGCGTCTATCAGCTATCGAGATATCCGTACAGCAGCGATTGCATACCTTTCTTTCTACTAAGGCTAGTGAAATTTGCCCCGGTGATAGTAAAATTACTTGAATTTTCGAAGAAGGACATGATGAGGAGCGTAGATTTGGTGGTGGTGGTGAGAAACAAGTGGGTGATCATCGTGCTCAGACTGCCTTGAGGCTGTTCTAACATGTCAAACTGAACTAGGAAGATGGGCGTCTAAAAATATATGGGAACGAGGCAATGCTGTACCTTGTTCCGATTAGATTAGATTAAATACTCTACAAGCTGAGCCGGCATTGTGGATGGATTTGGATGAGGATCAGGGAAGACGCGTTAAGACGCGTTGCCTGTTTTCCTGTCAATTCATTTGAGTGACCTGAGTTGATACAGCCTCATTTTTATCGTAGAATTGGTGGCGAGTTTATAATAACCTCGGAGGAAATTAGAAAGAAAGATAAAATCCTGTGCCGATGGCTGTCCGATGCGGTTTTAAACATGAAGGCAATGCGTACCAGTGTAGTGTCTAGGTGTATGCAGTAGATACGATGCCACAGTCTTGGGCGACATCTGTGCATATGATAGGATGCGGGTATAGAGAGAACGGGAAACGGACGCGCCGTCTAGAGGTGGCGGGTCCCTAAAACGGCGGGGCAGGACTCCCGTCGGGCTTTCGGACTGGGGAGCGAGCACCGAGGGTGCGCCTCAGGAGGTGCTAAGGACAGTCACGGGAACCTAGTCGGAAAATGGCACTGGGGGCCAAGAGCGTAGCGTAGCAGTCCACTAGAGTAAAGCCGCTATGGATCCTGTATGGGAACCGACAGGCTATAAAAACACAAAAAAAAAAAAAAACCCGGAAACGGAACGGGTGGATAAGAAAGCGGTGTGCAGAGACGAAAACTATTTTTGTCCTTTGAGCTATGTCAGTTAAAGTTTTTTGTTACATTGATTTTGGGCCGAAAACTTGGACTCACAATATTAAATCAACATTAAGGTAGTGCGTACACAGTGACCTGTACATCCTAATGCCTCCCCCGCAGGTCAAGATGACGGAAGAGTAACGGTGATGATGGTCATTGTTGCGCAGCTTGGAGGCGGGAGTGGTGGTGAGGCGGGCTTCCGTGACGGCGGTGGCGACGACTAGGAGCGTGAGCGTTGTTGGTGAGTGACGGGCAGTGGGGAAAAGTAAGATAGCGACGCAACCGTTGCAGGGCCAGAACGAGCACCAACATTATCATGCGGCAATGCAGGCGCGCTTGAGTCGAATCTCTACCCGCGATCTAGGCAGCAGAAGCACTGGTTCTGCTGCTTGTATCCTTGGCGCGTCGTTCGCGGTTGTTGGATCTGTCGAAGGTTCGCATGCACATCTTGCAGACACCGAGGACCCCTGGGCTGCGATCGAGCTCTAATTGACGGATATGTCCGAGACGCACTGCGTTTCCAGTAGAGAGACACATCGCAGAGAGCGCAACAGAGAGATTGGACTAGAGTGCGACGGTGGTAGGTGCGAAGAAGACTGCCTCGTCGTCGGGGTGGGGGTGACGAGGAGGATATTCTGGAGGCCACAGAATGCTGTACTTTGTAAGAGGCTTCTGGGTAGCAAAGAGGGCATTGGGTTGACCAGGGTGTAGAGCGATCCAAGCACGAGAGCGACGGCGAGCAGGATGATGGCAGGGAGATGAGTTTATTTTTGGATGTGATCCATTTTGTGACTCACCACTGACTCACCTGATCACAGATGCCATTCAACCCGACCCACTCTCCGTTTTTACTTGTCCTGGTACCGGTCCCCTGCATTCTGCATCATCACAGCCGCTTATGAAGATGATAGTCAAAGTCATCATGATGTTATGCTGCTTGTAATTTGGTTATTGGAATGCAACTTCTACCCAAAGTCCAATCCAACCAACAGTCGCCGGTCTAGTGTCGTTCCCGAGCGGTTCCAGGTGTCTCCTTCCTGATATACTATCATATAGGAGACCTTAACCAGGACTCCAGTTGTAAATGATGGAACATTGGGAGGGTAAGTACGTCGTATTGACGTCGTGTTTCGGAACCTTCCGGGCGCAGCGCCTTGGACTGGACGCATGGCAGAATTCGATACCTCTCTTCCACGCACTACCATACTTCCCGGTAAAAATTGTTCAATGAACGAAAACCAATCGTACAACATGGATAGTGGTTTTCGTGAAGAAGCATCACACTTTCTAATAACGAATGAAGATTTCATGACTGTCGGCGATAACGCCAATGGCCTCCAACACCCAATTGTAATGACCAACGATATGCCGACTTACAGACCTCAAGGGCCTATAGACTTGCGATCTCAGGCCGCTGTAGGTCGGAATCCAAGTCAAATGCCTAGTAAGTGACTTATTTCCAATTGAACCTGAAGTAGTTCTATTTAGCTTTCAACGCAGATTTTCTTACGGAGGCAACAAGAAACCCTTCAGGACGCTGCGACGAACAAGGCGGAAACCAAAATCGAAGAGGTATGATCCTAGAGGACATCAACCAAGGCGTACATACGGCAAGCAGCATTGCATCACCGGAACTACTAAAACAAGGTAACCTATTCGAATTGTTAACTTAATGTCACTTTGTGGAGGGAATGGCTTGGGCCAACTCGTAGTGGCATATGATCACGAACCACGGCCGAATTTGGCTTTTGAAACGAGGTCCACCGTCCAAGCTATGCTCACCAAAGTTCTTGTTTTGCAGAAACGAGTTCTAATGTTGGATCCAGCACGTTCGACAGAGGCAAGTCAAAATGCTTCCGTAAGTCGCATACACTACCAGCTGTCGTTTATCGTTTCAATCTCAATGTTTACTAGAAACCACAGCATGCTGGATTGCAGCAGAGCATGCGTTACGACATGCGAGAAGCAACGTTTCGTTGATTTCCGAGATTTTCGATAAGTGGCACATTCCAAAATCCGAATACGTCGTTTTTGCCGGGTTCGATGAATCTCTCATAAAATCTGGTGTTGGCTACCTTGAACAGATTCATGTTTTCGTTTCCGCGGAAGTTGACGTCACCTCTCCTCTGTGGTCTGAACTGGGAAAATTGTTGTCCCCATTCTCTTGTATCCTTTTCACGGATTCGTCTTCTTATCGTCTTCCGGTGTTTAAAGACGATGGATCCGTTTGGGAGTTTGACGAGCTCGTTTATTTCACCGCTTCAAAATTCGCTGACGGTGGATCTAGCGCTAAACTCCCTCTGACCGTGATCAGTCTTTCTCCGAATCCGGACCCATCTGATGGTCCGAATGGTTTCTCTCAAGGCAGCTCTGACAGCCATCAGGGCGAAAAGAACTCAGAGCTTAAGTCAGGTAAAGGCAAAGAAAAAGACAGAGGAGATAAAGATGAAGCCGGAAAAGGCGATAAACATCCTCTTGACGACCTTGACCAGCCATCCGAAGGTAGAGCCATTACAGAGCCGGCGGAAATTTCCTACGAAATTGTGGCCAGGATATACCCCGTTGGAGATGAACAGAACGCTTTCCAAACTCTCACTACGAATGGCAATTTGATCATAAAGGTACTTCTTCACTATTGTGAACACTACCACCTAACTCTAACTCAAGCGGCTGTAGACTGCCCCGCCGATTTGGAACTCTGAGTCTTACCAATTCGCAAGACGTCATGTCCAATTCATGGAGTTAACATTTGACACTGAGTCAACCACAGACGTTGCATATCAGCAATTCCATGCCAGGGTTGTCGTCGATTCGCAACAGGAGAATGCTCGCGTTCACGTCATAAAACCAAAGAGGACTCGGGCTTCCGATGGTGAGGAAAAGCAGTCGTCATCAACGAAAGCAACTCAATCGTGGCATAACAGCAGGTATAACACTGGGATTGCAACCTCTGGGAGCAATATCAGGTTCTGCAACGAAGACAAGCGAGATAGCTACAGGTTCAGAGAGGAAGCGATACAACTCTGGAATTACAGAACACCACCGCGATGGTATTGTTCATTGGGGCTACAATATTGACGATGAAAATTTGCAGAAACGGGGAATTGACATGCAAGAAGACGTTCTCCCTACAGTATCCTTTGAGTTCGTTGGCGACTCTCCTGTACCGACATCTCCTCCGAAGTCAATGGACATTATCATGTCGTCCTATTGGTCGATGATTCTTCCGAGAGAACCCAAAGGTACCTGGATTCGCCAACTCCTGCGTCTTGGCAGTTCTTCTGGCGGTACTCAGACCACATCTTACTCGAATCTCCTCCAAATAGTGGTTTTAAAAACAGAGCCGTCCAACTTGTCGGAGCCATCTCACTATAGAGCAAAGATGAAAGTGATGTCTGGCGTTAGCGATAGGCTAGAGGTTAAACGACCTGCGGCTGATTCGGTCAATGTGACCCCTGTAATCGTTAACGGTGGGTATTCAACTTTAGTTGCTTTTGGACTTGAATCTGGCGATTCAAATATCTTCAGATCAGCGCACGTTAAGCAACTTAAGCCTCCCGACAGTTGCCAATTTCAAGCTCTCGGACAATTGCATCCAAATCTTGGAAAATTCTAGTCATGATAACCAAAGCCACTAGATTTGTTCAATGAATTCCGTTCTGTTCGATTTTGGCAACTCACACCCCAAATTACCATAAACTTAAATATCTGACTATTTTTCCTTTTATTACCTCCCAATTTGGGTGTTGGACCCTAGACGGCCAACTTCACTTACAGGGATTTTCGTTGCTAAGTTATTAAAATAAATGTCCTGCAAGATAAATCTAGTCCATAAGCCTTCAAGAGGGCATGACCGCCCCGAGAGGCAAATTATTATAAGATATTTAAGGGGTGCGGCTTGATAAACGCGTAAGTGAGTATTCAAGTGGAAATACCAATAGAAGACTATGAAAACGTACGCCCAGTCTACTCCACAGATAAACCGCTCAATCGACTTTCCGTCCTGTCTGCGAATCATAACTTAAACCTCGAATTCGCCGAGCGAGGATCGCAGACGAGCAACATGTGGCACCAGAAACCTGTTAATCACAGCGGTAAATCGGGGCCACAGAACCAGTTCAGCCGGCAGACAAGTGACAAAACAAGGAAGGAATTCGAAGACCACATTATCTTGCAGCAAGTCCACTATGGAGCGGAGTTGAGCGATGATGCTGTAAACGTCGCAGCTGGAAGATGGCGATAATGGCTGAAAAGACAGTCTTAGATGAGGAAAGGACACTAGCGGACTACGCCCTCCTATGTGTAGCATTGCAGTCAGAATGCGAATGTAAAGAACACCCTCGTTCGCGGGGATCGGGGCTTGTCTTTGCCTTCGTTCTTGCCCTAAAAATCGTAGAGACGGTGTGTGCTTCAGCTCCAGCTTATAAATTGCATGGGGCAGCAAGATCTACCTGTCGATGTCGAGATTGCACAAACATCACTGGCGCGAATAAAACATGATAAGTGCAGTATTGACCTCGATTCTCAGACGACGACAGACTTGAGCTGAGCAGAGAAGCTGAAGCAAGCGCGAAAATTCGCGAAATGACCAGTGCCAGCAGCAAGCATTCAATGTACCCAGCTACACGCATAACCTCGAGCCCATTGAAATGGGAGTCACAGCAGGACGGTCAACGTTTACGAAAAGTTGGGTCTGTACCTTCAGTAGACAGGTGGGACCAGAACGAAGGGAGTCAATGGCCGACGTTGTCCGGTGGATTGGCATTGGTGGTGGGAGGAGACCTAGGACTCGGCCGTCGTCAATGGCGGTTAAGGACGCTGAAGTCGCTAATCGAGCCGGTAGTGAAGTCAAGCCGTCGCACCGCAAGAGTAAACTTACTGCTCCGTGCTTCTTTCAGAGACACGCTGCTGGGATTTGACGTTTAACGTTTACGTTTAACTCTCAGAGCCTCTCGGTTTGCCTTCAGCTCAACCCGACTATAGCTCCTCTCGCTTCTGGTCCGATTATCCCACTCCGATCCTTTGCATTCTCCCCCTTTTCCTCCTCCGCCTGCTCCATCCCCCCAATATCTTCACATACCTGATCCAAGTTAACAATCGTTGTTAAATACCGGAACAATCGACGTACAGTTATTCATTATTGCGATTCAGCTTAGCTTGACATAAAGGACGCCAGACAGACCAACCGTGAAGTCTTTCAGTTCCGGAATGCGGATATCCCACTGAAAGTTGGCAAGTTGCCGGTGGCTCTCCAAAGCCACAGGTAAGAAAAATCGCCCCAATAAATAACGCATGCCGCTGAAGTCGACCTTTCGCTGCCTCAGTGGTCGGTGTCTATCACGAAGTTGAACTTGGATTGGGGTTGTGACCAGCTAAGAATTAATGTAGTCAAAGTTGTCGCCGAGTCGTCGCGGAATATCTACATTTGTAAAGGCTGAGCAAGAGATGCATAATAAGTTGTTCGCAGATCCGTGGATATGGTGGCGGCGCAATAAAAAAAAGGGAGTATAACACACCCCCAGTAGAGTACAAGGATCAGAATGGGTGAGAGGGATGTCATCGTCGTTGATGATGTATGTACCCTGAAATTGAACAAATCCCAGGATCCGGCCCGCGGCTTGACACGCACCACTTCCCCTGAGATCCTGGTGTTGGTGAGAGATTCTGGTGGCATTTTGTCGCGCTTAGATACTACTTAGGAAGAAGAAGACCAAGTAATGAAGAAGATGCTTGTTAGAAGTATTTCAGGAAAAGGTACCCCATCTCGTGGTCTCATCGAAACCCGGGCTAACCCAGTCTGCTCGTGGAGGTTGTGCCTACCCATTGAGGGAGTGAATCGTACACCGATACACGATGCTTAAACTTCGAGACGAAAATTGATCATATTCACCACTTGTTATCTAGAACTAAGGTAATTTAATTATTTGTCGTTGGAGCTGGTAAAAAGCAAAGATTTTCTGGCGTCCCACTTCCACACTCGTAGTACGAGATTTCATCTTGACCTCGTCGACGCCAATAAACTGATAAGCCATTTATCTGTTCCAGCATCTCTATTGGTGGGGGCATCCTCTCTATAAAGCATTCGGTTAGATCCAGAACCGAGATTGGGCAACAGGCGTCAATGCGTGCTTGAAGGAACGTCATGACTCTCCCGGCTACCTGCGTGCATGTTTTGAGTTTTAATCTTCGGAGCATGGGGAGCATGGTCTCAGGGTTATTCTCCTGTAGGATTGAGATGCATTGCAGTGTTCGTTCGTCGGTATGCAATGTTTTGACGGAAGGAAGGGAGAGCAAAAATGGATGGAACCCGTAACGAATACAGGAGGCATCGTCACACCCAAAATCCAGTTCAGTGACATTAGGAGCGAAGGCAGGTTGACAAAGTTCAAGGAAGAGAAAACGCAGGTTAGGAGATGGGCTGGTGAATGAAAAGGTCGAGTTATCGGCTGCGGTTTGGCCGCGGAAGCAGAACGAATCACCGGAAACCATCAGATTTACTGCCGAAGGTTGATGGGTCCGAAAGCAACTGTGGATGCAAAACATATACACCAAGGTTTTGTACGCCAAAAATGAGCGACCAAAGAGTGATATCTGGTTGAGATTTGGGAGGCAAAAGGAAGGCATAGTGCTGATGGCGTCCGATTCCACCATCCCCCGGACATGAAGGATCTCCAATAACGGGGTACCACTGAGTATCTTCAAGATTTCGGAAAGGGTAAAAGGCGATCCGATGTGAATGGAACGGAGGTTTGAAATCCAAGCGGAAGAGGCAAGTTGACGACTGGTCATATTCTCTGCGTGAAAATCGGTAAGTAATGGCGCGTGGTTGGCGAAAAGAGGCAACGTTGAATTCGTTTGAACTTTTTGGTAGTCGACAGAGAGTTTGAAAACTCGGAGACGTGGAGCTGGGAGGTAGATCGCTCTCCAACTCTGGGCTTCAATTGTGGGGATGTCGGCTCTCGCAACCAATTTTTCGATCCTGTCCCAGTGGTTTTGCAGAAGGAAGAAGAAAAACGCTGGCATTGGCGTGGGTTCCTTCCGTAGTTTGTGTATCCCATCTGAGCCTTTTACCCATCGCTCCTTGTCATACATCGGTGTAACCGCCTTGATCCAGAGTGGAGCGTTTGCAGTCCGGTTCAGGACTTCAACCCTCCAGTCGTTGTTCCCTTTATCAAGCACGTCCAGGTTGATGAGCTTTCTCCAAATGGACGGGGAATTAAGTATGACATCGCGCCAGGTTTTGCAAACCTGAGAGCACATCCGGGTGGCCTTTAACGCGTCATCGTCCAATAATGTGAGGGCGTTAAGCTCAAAAATGACGAAAAGTATATCAGGCGCGAGACCTGGAAGTGTAATGGTGTTGTTCATGTTTAATGTTGCAAGGTATTAAAAACGAGTGAGGTTGACGGCGAGGCCTGAGAGCCTTGTTACATAATATTATCCCATGCATATGCTAGTGACGCCTCGGCGCTAGTCCCTGACTGTTTTAACCAAGTTTTAACTCTGCAATAATTGGAAGGCCTTTTACCACACCCGAGGTGAGTCTTGCCTTTTTTTTTATTTCCATTCCCTTGCAAAATTTGAAAGGGTCAGTAAATTGCATTCCTCGAGAAAAAGTGTATTACGGCTGGGACGGAAAAGCTATGTACATAGTACTCGTGTCGAGCAGGAAGTCCTGACGTTATTCCATCCCCCTTTCAGATTCCCTTGAATACCAAGCGATCAAGATGAAAATATTTCAGATTTATTTTTAAAAAGGGAGCCCAAGTAATGCAAGATAATCTTTAATATGCGGCTATACATGGGGTATAAATGTAGTCCATGTGACAACGTCGTTAGCGCCGTCTGGAAGATCTCTGAGTGAGATGAACGCTACTACCAAAAGTCCAATCCTTGCCAATAGATAGGGCGGTATAAACAAAAAAAACGCAATATTATCAGAGAACATAATATGCAATCTGGGAGACTCGGGCAGCCTGTATGCAAAGTGTGGTAAAAGAGACCATATTCCGGCCAGTGGTGCGCCTGATACGATGATGGATAATACACGCCAGGTAGTGGCTTCGCCATCGGTTGGGAAGAAAAATAGCCATCCCGCGCAGTGGACAGCACCAAATAACATGCCGATGACAGAGACCGCGGCTACAACCATAACGTTCATCCAATCGTAGCTTCCTATAACCGGAATCGGAAGTGCGTAGAATGTTGGCACTCGCTCCAGCCCATCCACTTTCGGGTCTGAGCGCAATTGAGCCATGTGTTCCATTCTCGTGAGGACCTTTGTAATGGGGAGCAGCGGCCAGTAATCAACGATACTGGTGAAAGCCCTCCACTCTGGCGATATAAAGACTTCGGCTGGATATAATTGCGAGCAAAGCCAATTAGAGCCATGATTTAATTTCCAACGGAACAAATTTGAAGACTCACCCTCATTCGCACTTTCGTCATTTTCCGTTGTCAAACTATCACTTGGGGTCCGGTTTGTTGAAGTCTCAAGAAGATAGACCGGAACCGTCGACTGGACGTCAAGTGGTTTATTCCACCAGAAAAAATACATGACACTGTTAAGGACAGCAAGTGCAAGGGTGATGAGCTCGATTTGAGTTAAGACAAGGCCGCTGGCCAGCCGTGCAATGCATTGGGTGATGAACCAAGTAGTTTGGACAATGACAAGAGCCTTCGCCAGTCCGTCTCCTTTGCTACGATCCTGAATCTCCGCCTCGGTTATTGTAGGCATAATTATCCTCCCCTTTTCTAGCAAGGTTCCGAATCTTTCAGCTGATAGAATACCCAGCGATGTATCTCCCTCGTATAATCTGAATCCACCCATTTGGATAAAATAACCGTGGGTTTTAGTCCAACCGCGATCTGGCATAGGTAAGTCCCCGTGAAATTGAGTAAAATGAAAATAAATAACTCACCGCTATATCTCGCTTCTAACCTACGTGCTCCCAACCACTGTCTGACGGCCCACATTATAATAAGCTCTGGAGACAAGATCGACCAAAGCATGAGCTCAAATCTTCGCAGTCCTTTCGTCACCCGTCCTTCTCCGGGCGCTGGTATGTTTGGATGGACAGAGACCCACGAGCATGCGAAACTCGTTACCAAGCAACTCCATATAATATCCCAGAGAGATCGAGTATTCCTGCATGAGGGTAAGGGTAAGGGGAGCGGGGAATCGCGAAGGGTTAAATCTTGATAGGGAAAATAACGGGGTGTAGCTTGGGTATTACCCTGGTAAGTGTAAAGAAGAGCAAGGAGGAGCAACATTTAGACTCGGTTTTGGTCGAGAACAGAGCCCAAACCTTGCTGATATTTATCCGTAAAATAAGCGACCTGTTTGACATTGTGGGAGACGTAGCGGCGTTGCGACGATACATTGTTCAGAGGCGAAAAACGTATTGATGCTTGACATCGAGGAATATTGAGTGACGTCGATTACGTCCTGCGATTCGTGAAGGCTATGTTCGATGTTGTAGTTTTAATTATTGTCCTACTCCTTGGCAGATTTTTCACACTACCTGTCATACTTCGCGGAGTGAATCCTTGTTGTCATATTCCTTCAGATTCTTGTGGTGCTTCCAACCTCAATCGACGTCTATGATAATGCGAGAGCCGCCTCTCAGAAAATGCTGCGACGTAAGTAGAAACAAAAAACCAGTCGGCGCCAGGATTTCAGATGGCAGGGAAGGGGTACAACTATCATCGTCACATTATTTTGACTCAGAGGTCGGTCATGGGCGATGCCTTGTAAAGAGTCACAAATCAATTACGAAACATATTAAAAACAAAGACACTGACGCACGTCAATTCCACAGGTTTTGTATTCTATTTGTATTCCACGAGAAAGTTAAAACGGCCAGTGTACACGTGTATCATGCAACCACAACCGAATTCTGAGCTGTGCAGGGCAGGAAATCACCCGCCGGCGTGGCAAGTTGAAACTAGCTATAGATCGCATTGGTAACAAGTCTGGTGAAATGGCCAGACACAGACGATTCCGAGCCAGTGGAAGTTGAATATGAAGTACCAGTGCGAAGGATGTGACGTCAAAAACTGACGCGGGGAAATTTACAAGTGTCGGTCGTGATAAGTAAAGGAGAAGAGCTTGTCGTCGTCGACGGTCGTGATGGTGCCCATCATGGTGGTTCTGACGACGCTTACGGATAAGTATTTCTTGCGGTGTTTGAACCGGTACCGCGGTACCCATGATGTGATACCCCGGCCCGGGACAGCTTTGCCTGGCTTTGCCGCTGTGGGAGCCGTTCAGCTTCGGGCCAGCCCTGCTCCATGCAAACTTTTGCTTGAATTAATCCTCGACGTGCAGCTTTGTGGGACTGAGAACAATCACTGCCAATGATTTCTACAGAAGTGGATCCCACCTCCAATGCAACACTCATATCGACAAGTTTCGCCCCAGCCACCAAAAGCCATTTCATCACTTTGGCTACCGATCTATTATGGCACATTTTATCGATAAATGCTGACATGGAAGAAGTGCAAACCGTCACGATCGGTGTCCATACAGAACGAGAAGTCGCCCATGCTTTAAACACCCTTCGACACAGTTCTCAGGTCTGTTCAACCTGGCGAAATCTTATCCTGGAATCTCCATCGTTGTGGGGCCGTGTGATCGACCTCGACTGCCTTCACCAGGACGATTGGAGGAGGGAGGTTTTGCACAGAACAGGAAGTTCTGACCTGTTTATTCGTTACAAGGGGCTCTGCAAGCTTCCATCTACCACCGTCATATCTATCCTGGCCGAGAACTGGGACAGAGTTTGATCTTTGGACCGTGATTTTTATAAGAATGATCCCAAACTAACAGACGCTCGCGCTTTCTACAACGACTCAGGCCTGTGGAATATATTGAAACGACCGTCAAATGTCCTGGAATGCTTTCGGCTTTTCCTACAGGTCAGAGAACCGCAACTCAGTACACAACATTCGAAGACCATTCTATCTCCTCCTGGTTTTGTCATTTTCAGCAACCACGCGCCATCCTTGATAAAGATTTTTGCCCCCAATATCAATCTCAACCTACACGCTTCGTGGGTCTCGCATATTCGCCATCTCTCTCTGAATATGCCAATCCCAGTTGACAAGTTGCTTGAGGCGCTAAAACACATGCCCCTCCTCGACACACTCGACGACGGAGAATCCTACCAGGTGATTGTCCCTGGAGGTGCAAAGCGGACCGACAAAGTTGCGCTTCCCCAATTGAAGCACATAATTCTTAGTTCCGATTCAAACATCTCTCCCTACTTAGCCTTCCTCTCCCAAATCGAGCCGCTCGACGGCCGTTTCCTATCCTTCTCACATGTCGGTCAACACCCATCCTATCCTCAGCCCGATACGCAAGATATGGCCGCCGCATCCGCAGTATTGGTTGATTATTCAAGGCAAGCTCCGTTGTCGGCCTCTACCAAGGCTGCCCTGTTTTTTCTGCGTGAGCGATTCCGCTTCTGTGCTACACTTCCTTCTGGACGGTCCTTCACTTTTAATCTGCGTCATTATTCCAACCCAATAACGGAACTCTGGAGTGCCTTGGATCTTCCTGACTTCCCTAACGTCCATACCGCCAACCTAATTCTCCAAACAGAATTTGGCGTCCATCCCTCCGACCTCAAATTTGGTAAATTTATCACCTCGCTTGGTAAAATAAACACACTCCACACCACCCCGGAATCCATAGGGTTTCTGCTTCGTCTTCCAGAAGATTTTCTCAAAGCCGCCTTTCCAGTATTGCAGGAGATTGTTTTTTCGAATTGGGGCAGGGCCAATGATGTATCGGAGCCTCACCGCTTTCTGGTCATCAGAAAAGCGATAGGAAGACCCATACCTACGATTTCAGTGCGAAAGCCAGGAATAGGAAGATTATGGATGAGCTCTCTGGAAGAAATTACGGGCTTGAAAGTGGTGGTCTTTGCAGAAGGCAATCGCAAGGAATACATCTGTGGAAGTGGGAGGCCGGAGGCGCTGGATTGGGGGTATGGACACAGCCGCGAAGGCTGGTGAGGAATCCCAGCATTCCGCACCGCCACGGGACTTCACAACCACAAGCAGGCTCATATTTACCTCAACGTAGAACCACGAACCACCCACTTTAGAAAGAGTCTTAGTCCCAGATCGTTGTTTCACAAAGAATTAAAATGTCTATTTTACTAAGTCACAACGAAGGGAGGAGTTAATAACAGACAATCATTAAGAAAACGAATGTTAAACACGTAGAGGCGACGCGAAACGCCGAGCATCACAATTACTGGTGAGGAAGACGGTCGAGAAATGTCTAAGATCGTAATTGAAGGGGACTCGAGCTCAAGAGATGCGCAAAAGAGACAACGGAAGCCGGGACACGGTTTCAGCGGCAACAATAATAAGCAGAAGGAAGTGATTATGTTATTCGGGTGAGCCAGAGATCATAGCGCAGAAAAATATCCATTTACGGGATTGAGGCCTGAGGACAGCTTCATGTTCCAATCTAAACATTCCGCATACCGGATGACCATGAATAATGGACTCGATCACCCTCGTCCATAGCCACAGCTAACCAGCACCCGCGCCGACCACCCCTCGCCGGAGAACACCCTTCTCTGTCCCAGTCCTTCCCATCTATCGTTCATCCTACACCATACCCAGCTTTAAGTTCATAGATCCGACTCCGTACGCGTCAGGTCCTGAACTATCGAGTCCAAAGCTGGGTCGGATGCGACATATCCTCCTGGGAGGGAAGTTCGACCTGGCGGTTGCTGGCTGTTTAGCACGATACTTGTTGGACGCGAAAGCTGGATTGGATTTCGGCAGAAGGACTATAATGAGACATGTCGGGAAGAGGTTCAGCGGGGGTATAGAGGTAATACGTCCTCTAGCTGGAGTTGAGGCCGACGCTGTCGGTTCTGCCAGGAGTTTGATGTCCAAAATTGAACATGCCAGTGCATAGTAGGGCTGTCTACGAGCTCTTTCGCTTCCTGTGGTTGAAAATGGTAGCCAAAACCGACGACGTCGAAGCGTTGTATTTATCCCTCTCTGAATCGTAGAACGATAAGCACAAGAATTCAGCGTGATAACAGCAACGATCAGGCTCACCTCGTAGAACGCACCATCGGCTTCTTCAAAACGTAACATGAAGTCGAGGATGATAGAAAAACCAAGTGGTTCCTGCTGTCCTAAACCTGACAAGGAATTGAAATCAACAGACACGAACGAAAAAACGACCAAAAACATACCATTGTACCATCATCATCGCTACTAGCCACATCGGCCATCCGCCCCCCTCGCAAATCGTAGAGGCCAATCGCGAAAGTTCAGACTGCAAATCCTTCCAGCTGCCGTTCTACCGCCTCTGCGGCACTGGCGGAGAACCTAGCAGGAATAAGAATTCGATGGCGTGTTCGCGTTCGTGCTGGAATATGACAGGTTCTTCATTTGTCATCAGCGAGATTGATGTAGGCTGGGCCATTAAATCGTCGAATGACCGTCTCAAGTCGCGACCTGTCCTACATTATTCATGATATGCACAAATTCGAGCATAAGGAAAACGATCGAGTGTACCTGGTAGGAAGAGAAACAAAGTCCTTATTCTCGTTCTCTGGCTCAAAACTCGAGCTTGTAAGGCAAAAGCCTTCTTGTCTCAGCGCTCCTAAACCAGAAAAAGGCAATTAGAACAACCGAAAATTGATCAAACAAAGCAATTATACCGTTGGCTCCGAATCCTTCTCAGTGCTGCGTCCCAGCTGGAACCGAGAATTCGAACGAGGGCCGATGCAGAAAGTTAGCCCAAGGTCCACAAGGTGCCGAGCGCGCTGATGCTGATGCTCCTCCTCGTGCTCGCATTCGTCATTTCTGAGCTCGAGTTTGCGCTTGGGAGAATAGTTCTATGATACCAACGTTGGCGAAAGGAAAGGCAGAGATTTTGAGGCTCAGCAATGGTTTGGGCGTTGTTTCAGATCAGCGACGGAGGGGCTTGGATTACCGGAAAGTACGAGTATTGCAATATTGATGTCTGAGAACAAGGTTGTAGAGAAGGATGTTGGACGGAATACGGTTTCCTCCGATGTAGAAGGTTAGAATGAGCTGGAAGAGCGACGGCGGATATGCGATGGGCTTCGCAGCTGGCACAAGCAAGGACTGTCGTGAAGGCGCTGGCACCTCTTGGCATCAAATTTAAGGAGTTGAATGTCGACACGAGGATCAGACCCATGTTTGTCTATTAACGAGTCCTTCAACTCCTGCGCATGGAGTGAGTCGCCCTGAAGAATCTAAAATCTGGGAAATTCCTGTGTCGTAATATGGTAAGTTAACTTATAGAAAGAAAAATGGTACAACGCACCATGTTCAATGTTTGCCCACTTCGTCCAAATAACGTCCTTCGATTCTCTCAAATCGACCTTGAAATGAAACTTGACCTGGGGTTTGAATTTGAAGATCTTAATCGATGTCGGATCTTCTTCATTGCATCTCTTTCTTCGTCCTAAACGATCCGAAGTTAAAAATTGTAGACGAACCCGGAAACAAAAGGAACGCACCAGCACCATACAACTTCTCACCGGACGCCAATTCACCAGCGCCAAGAGAGCGCGCTGCCGTCGTCGCCACCGTATATATGGCTGACGCTGAACTGGGGATAATACAGCATATGATAACATCACATCCTCCCACATCCGTTTTTGTAGTGGTTTCTTCGTCTCCTTCAGGCCAAAAATAAGATGTTTAATGAAACGGAGGCTGGCATCCTTGAATAGACCAATGACTTCGCACTATGCCTGTAGTTTTCCAAATCAATAGGAATCGAAAACATCAAAGGAGGATTAGCATACCCAGTAGGGTTTCTCTGCTTCGAGTTTTGAACTTGAACATGTGAAGGTGAAGGTGACAGTCGTCGTCGGCTAGAGGACGGAAAGCTCAGAGAAAGAAAGGAACAAGGAAACGGTTTATACACACACCAGAACAGACCACCAATGAGGACGAATTTGAAACAATTGCGAAGGTACACGGCAAAGGAAAAGCCATGCCAGAGAACGTGTCATTTGAGCTGCAGGCTAGTTAGTCATGCGTGTCCATTTGGTGTACATCGTAGTCATCAAGCTCAAGCTTGAGTTTGGACTGGGCGAATGAGTCCAAGTGGGCAGGGATTTCGGTTGACGGCATGGTCCAGCCTGAGGTGCGACTGCAACATTAGCGCGCAAGAAGTCTGAGAATGCGTATATAGGTTAAGCAGGCCCAGGAAGAGACCTCAAATATATGAGAGGTTGGAAAATTCGGAGAGCTCCTCTTTCTGTTCGTCGTCTACGATGTCAAGACGATGGTTTGTCACTGACGAGCGGACAGATTTTCCACGAGGTTTTGATCAACAAAGACCCGGCCCGAACGTGCCACGTTGTTTGATCCGCTGATCCCGAAAGCTTTTTGCTCACCGTCCTTCAAACGTCCTTTCCTTTCGACTTTATCTCATCAGAATCGTGAAAAATCCCCGGAAGCTACAGGGATTAACGCACTGGAATGTGAACTTAATATTTATGGTCGGGGAATCGAGGAACCTCTGATGTCAGAACTCAGAAGTAAGAAAGATTGCTCTCGGCTGGCTCTCGGGTCCTTTGCCTGGGCAACTGGGTGTCTCGTGAGCCTCATTATTCCGATCCTGATATCCTTTGACGCACAAAAGAGATTTTCAGACGATCTCTTCCATTTATTAACACTGCGGCCTTTGACCTTTTTCCGGGTTGGTTGTTTGCCTCAATATAGGGGTTGGAAACAACTGATTTATCGTCCATAGTACGTACTTGCTGCCGTACAAAATTCAGGACCTGTAACACAATTCGAGAAACACATTTACGTAGACGAAACCGAACGGGGGAGTATGGAAGCAGCGCAACAACTTTACGATTCATAAGATGCGCGCCGCCACCATTATTGCACAACTCATCACCCAAGAGGTTATTTTGCAGTCTAGACGTTGCGGAAGATGACATTCCTGGGCCTCTTGGAGTCGGGATCCGCCGAAACGACGCGACCAATATAGGCCCACTAGATAAACGAAGTTAAGCCCCGGTGAGGAAGGCAAAAAAAGGCGCAACATACGTTGAGGAATCCTCCGTCCCCTCTAAGGGAGAAAACACCGCTGCGGAAAGCGTACAACTTGTATCTAGCATCCAAAGTAGCCCATTCAGCAACTGAATTTACAGAAAATTCGATAGTGAAAGGCCGTACCCAATACTCCCAACTTTCAGCTTGTAGTTGTACGAACGAACAGACCAATCTTTTTCCTGCACGCCATTGAAGTTTGTGGCATGACTAGTGCAGACAACAACGTAGTTGAAAGAGCGGTCGTTCTGGAACGCCTCGCTAACGAGTTTCTTGGTCCACTCCGAGCGACCCTGGGACGTTTTAAGGCTTCAGCACCGTTCCTAGTCCACACAAAAATATATTCTTACCGACTTGTCGTCGAAGCCGCTGAAGAAGCTCCACAGCTTTTCAGCAATAGTGATGGCCAATGCTATAGCCGCGATGACTGTCCCCGCTGCCACTTGGACATTGCCCTCGTTATGCTCGGGAGCTTCAACGAGGGAAGTGACCGGGACGTTAACCTTGTTGATGGCGGCCCAGAACTTCTCCCAGTCAGCCTGGGTGGCTACAGCGGTGTTGGATTCAGAGCCCAGGCCGTGATCAACGTTAGCTGGGACTTGGGTCTTGCTATCCTTAATGGCAACGACAAGCTCGGAGACGGTGAATTCGTCCTTGCCGGAAACGACGGTTTCTTCGGAATGCATTGCTGGTAGATTGAGATGAGTTGAATGAAGAAGATATCCAAGAGATGCTGAATAAAAGTTGAGAGGATGGCACGCCTTTATAGAATACTCGTACAATGCCATTTGGATGACCAGGATGAGTTGGTTGAGCCAGTGCATATGGAAATAAACCGGCGGACCCCAAGCGGTGGTGCGCCACGGCTGCGTCCCATGGGGTGTGGCACCATCAAAAGGTAAGTTCTAACGTTCGTATTTGAACTTCCCGGGGGGGAAGATGCTGCCAGTGCGCCAAAGGAAACGAGGGAGAAAACTCGATTTGATACTTCATTTTCAAGTAATAAGCTTATGATACGCCCAGGATACTCAAGTGTGGACGGAGAATGCTCCACCCGAGGTGGACTACATTCTTGCTTAAAGAAGAACAAACCTGGAGCTGTATTCCTTCGACAGTAGACGGCGATCACAGGATAGTGAAGGTGGCGGGGTGTCAGAAACTCTGTGTGTTGATGTAAAGGGAAATTATACTCAACAAATCTTCTATTAACCATTCCGATCCAATTATGCATTGAAACCGGATCGACGTCGCAAATTAGAATACGAGTATTATTCCCCCCATTCTTCAGCTTGACCCCACATCCATTCTTACTCTCACCTTATGCTAACGCCACTCTAAACGGATGGCGGAGGCTGCTTAAGAACCGCTATCGAACATCTATCGTAAAAGATAGGCATCCATTGGAACAGTGAATCAGGTGTCGGCGGTCCAACACTGATTAGATTATGAGCGGACCCATAAGTATGACTGGAGCACGAGCCGAGCACGGGCTTGAGCTTGAAAGTTCCCAACTCACTGAAACTTCGGCATTGTACTTGAAGTGGACAGCGAGGTAGAGAAGGTGGCGGCGGCATTCTGAAATTAACACTGATGAGATGTGCTATCCGTTCAAGCTCGAGAAAATGCAAGTAAAGCCGAGGTCCAAGAGGAAAACAGTAAGACGTTGGCGTTGGGATAGTCAAGTCATTGTAGTTGTGGTCATAGGACCATTACGGCGTAAAATCTGAGTCCCAGAGATCGAAATTACATTATGCAGAGGTAGTCCGAGGTGAAAGTGAGGGATATAAGGTCGGCAGGAGAAGGATGGACTGCGTTATTCAATGCGGTTACGACCACAAGCGATGCAGAGTTGCTGTTCCGAACACTAACGCATTGGAGTACTGTAGGCCAAGTCTAGCAGTCCGAGGCTGGCGAAGCTCGGGAAACACTTCGAGCAGTGCTTGAGTAGTATGGTATAGCGTCGGACGCGAAGGCAGTAGGCAAGGCAAAGATGCTCGTCACAGCACTTTGTCAAGATAATGATAAAGGCGGTGCTATAGATCAGATCCAAATGATATCTAATCTAAGTAGTCCTGGCTCGGGAAACTCGGCCCAGAGCGATTATCTCAATCTAGCAAGTCTTTAAGCAACTGGTCCTTCAAGCTTCAAGCTCAACAGCTTCTTGGGCGTGAGTTAAGCCAATAAAACTCCAGGGTGACCGGGTTAGATCTGTAAACTTGGCTTGTGCGCGCCGGTCCTCTGCATGGCAAATCTACGAGCGAGAATTTCATGTCCATGGTTTGAACTCATCGCTAGGGTTCGAAAGGCGTGATTTTGCATAAGGGCAACTCGAGTGCTTGGAAAAACAGCCAGATGCTTGAGGTAAGAGTCCGTCAAAGGTACCTAATACCAACTCAGATGTCCGTTTCGTTGTGGGTAGGTTGTGATATAGGACACGGTCGATATATGTGCCTGAATACAATCGAATACGTGCTTTAAACTCTTCCACGTCATCGTTTGTCCATCTGAGGACGAGGCGCCATTCAATCCAAGGTCGAAGTCCAGTCCACCCATCAAGATTGATTCGTGAACGATGCGTCAGTATCGGAAAGGAGGTGTGCCAGACAGTTGATGCCGTCGTTGTGGATGATGACAATGATTTCCACGTTAAAGTGAAGATGGACTTGAACGAAGGTGCATGCGGGATAGTGGGCAGGAGCGGTCAATAGTATCGATCGTGGTTCAGGTTGCGCCTAGAGCAACCGTTGACGTCGAACCTGTTGTCGAATGAACTAACGTCGCCAGTCTCCTCGCTTTCCCTCTTCAGCTCCAGGCGAATCTGCAACGTCACGACGAGGGCTTGTCCAGCTCGTCTTGCCCCTCGGTGGTTCAAGGCCGTTCAAGTCCGAATTTGGGTCCCATAACAAAGAGTCGCAGCCAAGGGCATACATTGAAGGCACACTACAAGTATGTGGTCGTCTAAGAATAAAGGAGCTTGAGACGGTAGTTATTGGGGACGGCAGTGGCGACGTGGCATTCCACATTCAGAGGAGAAGGTAGGATTCAAATAACGAATACTGAACGATTGTTGAACGAATGTTCAACTTGTAGGTGGGGCGCTGGTCGATGAGGTGTAACGAGTTATCGTTTCTCTTCCAGGATCGCCTTGGTGGTCGCGAGGAGTCATGACTGGTTTATCAACTTGGCGTAAGTGAGTTCCAGTTTCGGCTCGTATTGGGCAGCCAAGCATGGATGGACCATTGGGCCTTAAGCATGGGCTAACGGCTGACGCCGCTTCAGGACGACAGACCTGTACCCCGTAATCGTTCTTCTTAGTTGATAATTGAGAACGAAGGTGTCGCAAATAATCTCGAGGAGTCGATTCATACTGGCGTACGATGAACGAAGAGTGTACTTGTACCCGCCGATGACGCAGGACGAGGGGCTGTGTTCATCCTCGGCGTCTTTGGTTTCTTTGAGTTAGGTAAGACGGCGACTCTGGAAGAAAAAGTCGGTCTGAACACATCCTCGTTTGATGTTCGAAACTCGGAAGAGTCTTGAATTCGAGGTACCAAAACGCTCGATGCCTAAACTCCGCCGTTTGCTAGAATAAAGTGGACGACCTCAGAGGGAGAAGCCGGACGAGAAAAGGCTACAGACCTTGCGATCATCCTGTGCCCATCCGAGCCCAAATTTGAGTTCGAGTCAATCCACGAAACACGGCCCCATATACGATGCTATCTTGAATTTCAGGTATACTCCATGTAGCATCCGTAGGCTGCGATGATCATCCAAGTTGAGGAGAAGATAGACGTCGAACAAAGGCCGGGCAGGATGTGCAAGCATACTGAGTCTCGATGTTTCTGGTCGCAGTTTGAAGGCCACAGTGGTGGGCAGGCTGGATATCGAGAGTCGGACAGCCGTGGAACTGAAGTCTAGCTGGCACCTGCCCGAGCATCCCATGGTCGCCAATGAGGTAGACTCGACAATGTTATACGCTGCCGTCGTTCGCTCGCCCGCCAATTTAGCCTTCTGTGGCTACTCCAAACGTGTCCTTCATCCCGGCTTCTCCTTGGCGGCATTGAAATCCGACGTCGAGGCGGAGGTCGAGCCCACCCATAAAGACAGAATGACGCGACAACCCTGAAAAGGAGGCGTTCAAGACAGTCATCGTCGACGCTGTGAGTGAGAACGATGACGTGGCGCTCTACGTTGTCGAGAAATCAACACAGAAACGAAGGCTCCGGTGCGATAGTGAATAAAAGTGCTTTATCGGTCGCGCCCTCGAAAAGCCTCTTTCTCGGGCTGATCCGTTGATTCAACAAGCGATTGGCCAACGTCGGCACGATCTCCTCGATTTCTCTCTCCAGCTCCAGGTGAATTCGCAAGCTTGCTCAGCACGTCTTGTCCAGCTCCTTCGTCCTAGGTTATCCAAGTCCGAATTCGAGTCCGTTGACCCTCTGTGGCAGGTCGTGGTTGTGAATCGTCGACGTCCAACTAGCAGCACTTTGCCTACCACCCACAACGAAAACCTGCAGTGGCCAGAGAGCTTGACGCGATTATTGAGCCCATGCTATACGTATGTGGTCTTCGAGGAATGACGGAGCTCGAGACGGGTGGGTATTGGGAACGGCAGATGACGTGGCATTCCAGTTTAAGGAGAGGTCGAGAATCAAACAACGAATGTTCAGGTGGGATGTGTGCGGTTTATTGACGTGGTGTAAGCGAGGTTCGGTTTCTCTTCGAGGCTCGAGAGTCGACGTGGTATAACTGGTATAGGCGGGCTTTGGACCCAGCTCGTGCTCTTGAGCAGCCAGGTCGGAACATTGAACCTTGAGCACGGGGTACTGTCTGACGTCGCTTCAGAACGACAGCCTTGAACCTCCGAATTGGCCTTCTTGGTTGACACATTTGAGAACGAACATCGAAGATGGATTTGGAGGTGTCGTGTCGTGATGGTATACGATGATGAGTCTCGTTCGAATGTACTTCTACCTGCTGGTGGCCGCAGGAGGAGTGGTTAGGATGAGCTGGATTACAAGCCGAGAAGGATAACGGCTTGGGCAACTGGCTGGGCAGCAGGTAAAGGTACAACGCGACTAGGTCGCTGGGGTCAAGGGAGGCAGTGTGAGCCTAAGCTTCTTCGGGTTGGTGTAGACTACATGGTCCACGATTGGTGCAACTAGAAGCTCGAGATAGCGTCCGTGGTGGCGATAGTGCCTAACAGGGTTTCGCAGAATTACTCTGTGACGGACATCATCAATAAGTATACAACCACGATGAGAACCATTTGCGCTTACGATGTTAAAACTTGTCAGCAAACACGATTGCCTTGACCTTGGAACTTGGACTAGGACTTGAATTCGAAGGTGGTATAAAACCGCTGGCCTATTCGCCACAATCGTCCTGGAGTCAGGATAGGAAACGAAACAAAAAAAGAAGATGCGCGCCTTCACAACCTCGCCGAGTGCGACTAGAAAAACTGCTGCGCATGGTGCCTAGTTTGCTGTCGCCACCGTTGGCAACTTCAGCCTCAAAATCAGGCTTCTCGTGCACACTAGGAAACCTGCAGCCAGAGTTTCCATCTAAGCTTGCGGGTCGGCCTCGACAAAACCGATGAGATTTTCGTAGAAAAAGAAAGATAGAGCCGTGGACGGGATTTTGGGTCCAAATACACTCCTGTCCGCCGAAGGTTGGAAGAATGTTTCCAGGTCCGATGATTCTGGACCAAGGTTGGCGGTGTAGCCGGGTGTAATGTCGAGAATTCTACGGGAGTAAAAGATGGCCTGAATGTGTTGCGCCAATGAAGTATACAGAAAGCTGGGAAGGAGGACTTCAAAGATGAACGAAGGTGGAGACAGGTGGAGAGGAGAGCTCCGATTTGAATTTCCGGAAAGTTTGAGTGTCACATGATCATTTCTTCAAGACGCACCGTCACGGTTACGGTTTGTTCAACTTACGGACCACCGTTTACTTAAAACTTGACCTTGAATTCTTCAGTCAGAAACACCCCTTCGAACTTTTGATTAACACGAACTGATGCCCAAAAAATCCTCAAAGAACAAAACGCCCAAGGCCCCTGAGGCTGAGGCTCGCGACTCTCGTATCGTCGGATTCAAAATGACCAAAGAAACCGCATTCGCCTGGGCGAACAAAATCTCAAAGGCTGCTGAGCCACCCATATTTGACAACGACCTGCATTGGAGCACGCCCGACCATGAGGACCACGGCAATGTTGTGCAAATTTTGAAACGCCAATTCCGCAAAGAGTACAAAAAGCACGGCATAAAGCATGGTGTTGAAATTCGAGAGGTTGGAGAATTCGCCGAGGAGGCCGACTTCATGGTCATTACGCGGGAAATAGATTTTGATGGTTACGAAAACATGCCGATTGAAGAAGTCCCACAAGAAGAAAAGGATGAACACGATCAGAACGTGGAGAAGTGGTTGAGAGCTGAAGGTGAGATCTTGAATCACAACCATTATTCTGTTCTCGCAAAGCTCATCGTTCAATGTGGCAAATAATTAGGTGAAACGGATTGGGAATTTGTGACCATTGTTGGTTGAGGTTTCAATAAGATTACAGCGAAAAATTTCAGCGCATAATTTGTGTACTATTCTTTCTGAAGAGTTGGTAGTCGCAGGATAAGAATATTTTTAAAAATTCAGCTCAAGTGTCTCGCCAGTCTGGTTTAAAATGAGACATAGGGCATGAGATGAAGCACTATCTAACCTGTGTTGTGAAAGAGCGACAGGTAGACGTAGTGCCCTCTGGCCCGAGCTGCCCGAGCCGGATTAGATTAGATAGACATACCATCAGTAGCACAGCCTGTCCGCATGTAGACGCCGCGCGATCCTGTGACGAATACATTCTGGCTTGCCTTTTGCCACTACGTGCGACGCGACAGCGCACTGCTCGACGCGCTTACCGAGCTTCGCCAGACTCGGACTGCTAGGGTATGCTTGATAGGCCTATCCCAACGCAGGATGAGCCCTGAGCGGAAATGTCCAGTTCAGGAGGTTTGCGATCAGGCACTTGCATTGAAAGAGACGAAGCTCACATTGCTATTCGCGCTTACCCCAGAAGACATATTAGCAATGCGGAATTTATAATCACCCTAATTATTTAACACGCAGCACTCATATCATGCATCTTGGTTGGACGCTGACTATCGTTACAGGATCTGGTTCTGAACGTCAAAAATGTTGGCATGGAGTATGATGCTAAGCCTGACCAACATCGATGCCGCAGATGCAGACGGGAAGCGTCAATCAAACCGGACTTGGGCATTCAATATTTCAATACTGCCCTTCAGCATGAATCTCCGTGCCTCTTTCGTCCCGGCCGCCTATGCAGCCAACACATCAACGGTTTGCACTGCCGTCACTCGTTCGCCCGCCCTCCTTGTCTTGATGCGCTACTCGCTATCGTCATTCTCCCTGAATTTAAGTCAGAGGTCAAGATCGAGCCCACCTATTAACACTGATTCGTGAATGACGTGTCCATTTGGGAACTGAGGTTTTCCAGTCTCAACAACGATGTTGTGTAGTTCAGGGCAAGAGTGAAAAAAGAATACAACGGGCTTCGGTGAGTCAATGACTAATTTGGTTGTAGATTAGTTTACGCTGAACGTGAAGGCGTGAAGCCTGCGATCAAGAGTGCGTTTTAGGTCGTTGGGTTTGACAGACATAATTGATTTCTCACTATTATATTCGGCGTCGATATCTTCGATATCTTCGTTCCTCAGCCAATCTTACGCCATAAAAAATTTGTCTCGCTTGTCCTTCACCACCTTCGCCTACTAAATTGAATATTTCTGGCCCAGTCCATCCCGCCCTCCGTGGAAGGTCGCGAAAGGCCATTGTTAAACTGAGTGCTAAAACATTCTGCACACAATTTACGCTGTAATAAATACAATATTACTAACTACATGAAACTTCTTTCTTTACACCGCGTAACGTAGTGGGTAGTAATTGGATCCGAAATTTGAGATTTAACCGAATCGAATATATGCAAAAAAGTGAATCCTTCAAACCTGCATCAAAAAAATTCATTACAGGAACATGCGAGAGTACAAGTGGGCAAATTGTGCGACGGAAAAGATAGAAGTATTTTACCATAGAGGGTCACTACTGTCACCTTTCACCGTCAGTCCCGGCACCTCGTTAAAAATGCTGAGATTGATGAATTTATCGCCCCGTATCATGAGAGTAATTACTGGAGCTCCCAGTCCAATCCTTGAGGTGAGGAAGTCCTTTGCGAAGCTCAGCTCTTCCTTCCCGTTTTCCAAAGTCAATAAATAACCAGCGTCCAGGTCAATCATTTGGAGTGCCGGAAGGATAACGACATTTTGGTTTGACTGGATAACTGAAAGAGAGCGCAGTGTAGGAACAGCAGTTCGCAATGTCTTGACCGATACAAGACTAAGTATGAATGCGACAACACCGGGGTTTGAGAGTAAGCCAGGATCTGGGATGGCCAGTGTTATCTCGGTAATTTTGTCTATTTGAAGAGTTTTGACAGACGACAGGAGGTTGGGGATGGTATGTTTGGGTAGGGTGTTATTCCGCCATACTATGCGGATGTGAAACGGACAAGCCTCTTGATGATGGGCACGCAAATGAATATTGTTTTCACGAAGTTCAATTTCAAGTGTAGCGATGTTCTCCAGTTCTGTACAATATGTTGAATAGGTCGATAGAACGTTGTGGAGCAGTTCCCGATTGAGCACATGACCGTAATAAATACCGAAGAGGCTAAGATTACACCCATTTGCGGGGACTAGATGTGCAAGGAGGAGCAAGCTGGCCCCAGTCCCGTTATCTTCGCGGAAGGAGATTTTTTTAAGTTGAGGAAGGGAAACCAGTGGAAGCGTTTCGGGGATACTTTCGCCAGGTATAAAGCATGTGTATATGTCCAACTTTTCCAGGAGTGGCATTTGGCTTATTGCGTCAAGAAAAGCAGGAGCCGATACGGATTCGTGTGACAATAAGCGAAAATTTCGAATATTAGGAAATGAAAGGTTAAGTATATTCTGTTTGAGGTAGCCCACAGAAAGCGTCTGCAATTTGGGTGCCTCTTGCGAGAAAAGTTGAAAGTTGTAGGTGTCAAAGCTGGACGGCCACCGAAACCTGAATATTTTAAGGGAGGGAGCTGGGCGTTGGAATATAGCCAACCATCTCTCGTCATCTACTCCGCCCGAGGTAAATAAAAGGTCCAGGCTTTGTAACCGGTCCCAATTCTCGTCCACCATCCTGCATTGCCATAGTTCGGTCCACCAGCTGTCTTCGGGTTGATGCCCTTTAATGTGGAGTAATGCTGTTCCCGTTCTCCGAAGAACTTCGTCTCGCCACGCCGCACTCGCCTCCAACAGCAATCCCAAGTCGAGCACACGCGCCCACAACGTTGGCGATCCAGTCGCAAGTGTTTTCCAGTCTGTGCACACTTGCGATGTATGTCGAAGAGTTAGCAAGGCTGGGTCCCATTTCTCGGTTTCCAGTTCCATATCCGCATTCAAGGAGAAAACGTACATCAGTACGTCGTCGTCAAGTTTAAAGATCGGCGGTGAAGGTGCTGAACGGCAGGAACTCGAGATGGGCTCGGAATGAACCATGTCTTGGCTCGAATGTTGTTGGGGATGCTGGATCGCGTCGACTTTCAGAATGTACCAGTATGATATTTGTTCAATGAAGTGTAGATGACATATGTGTGGTCCGATTATCGATACTCATCGTTCCCGGGAACTCCCACGAGTACGTGCCTCTGAAGGCTCCTGTCAGCAATTCGGCGCATTCATCGAAATCTGACTTGCGGACTGAACGCGGGCCGGACAGGCACCGTTATACGGCATAAAGCGTGGTGTTGAAATTCGAGAATTCGCTGAGGAGGCCGACTTCATGGTCATCACGCGGGAAATAGGGTTTATTGGTTATGAAAACATGCCTATTGAAGAAGTTCCACAAGAAGAAAAGAAGGAACATGAGCTGAACGTGGAGAAGTGGCTGAGAGCTGAAGTCTTCCCAAATTTAAATGGTAGAATTGGCCCTCTCCCATTTCTTCATTCAAGGTAATAAAGCCCTTTATTTCTGTCGTCACTGTAAGGCCGGAAGAGTTAAAGCTCTTTCATCAATAAACACTACTTATGGGGACGAGTTTCTGCCACGCAAGCCAAGTCGAAATAGTACAGTACCGTCACCTTTTACTGTCAGTCCAGGAACCTCGTTAAAAATACTGAGATGGGTCAATGGATAGCCCCGTATCATGAGAGTAACCACTGGAGCTCCCAGTCCAACCCTTGAGATGAGGAAGTCTCTTGTCCAGGCTGAGTGTTCATCCCTGCCTCTGAAAAACAAAAAATAAGTAGCGTCCAGGTCAACCATCTGGAGTGCCGGAAGGATAACGACATTCTGGTTCGACTGGATAAGCGAAAGAGAGCGCAGTGTACGACTACCAGTTCGCAATGTCTTGACCGATACAAGACTGAGTATGAATGCAACAACACCGGGGTTTGTGTGTAAGTCAGGATCTGCAATGGTTAGTGTTATCTCGGTAATTTTGCCTATTTGAAGAGTTTTGACAGACGACAGGAGGTTGGGAATGGTATGTTTTGGTAGGGTGTTATTCCGCCAGTCTATGTGGATGTGAAACGGACAAGTCTGTTGATGATGGGCACGCAAATGAATATTGTTTTCGCGAAGTTCAATTTCGAGTGTAGTGATGTTCTCCAGTTCTGTACAATATGCCGAATAGGTCGATAGAACGTCGTGGAGCAGTTCCAGACTGATATCACCTAGCAAACGGCCGTAATAAGAACCGAAGAAGCTAAGATTACACCCATTTGCGGGGACTAGATGTGCAAGGAGGAGTAAGCCGATCCCAGTCCCCTTATCTTCGCGGAAGGAGATTTTGGTAAGTTGAGGAAGGGAAATAAATGAAAGTGATTTGGGGC
Source organism: Galerina marginata (assembly GCA_023014335.1). Taxonomy (NCBI): domain Eukaryota; kingdom Fungi; phylum Basidiomycota; class Agaricomycetes; order Agaricales; family Galerinaceae; genus Galerina; species Galerina marginata. Next base: position 377,334 of record JAECYW010000004.1, read on the forward strand.
TTCTTTCGCCAAGTGTGAAGGGGGGGCCTACATCCAACTTCTCCAGGAGTGGCATTTGGCTTATTGCGTCAAGAAAATCAGAAGCCGATACGGATTCGTGTGACGTTAAGCGAAAATTTCGAATATTAGGAAATGAAAGGTTAAGGATATTCTGTTTGAGGTACCTCATAGAAAGCGTCTGCAATGAGGGTGCCTCTTTCGAGAAAAGTTCAAAGTCGTGCGACAAGTTGGACGGCCAGCTAACCCTGAATATTTCAAGGGTGGAAACTGGGCGTTGGAATATAGAAAGCCATCTTTCGCCTTCTCCTTGCGACATCGAGGTGAAGGAAAGGTCCAGGCTTTGTAACCGGTCCCAATTCTCGTTCACCATCCTGCTATGCCAGGGTTCGGCCCTCCAGGTGTGTTCGCGTTGATACCCTTTAACGCGGAGTAATGCCGTTCCCGTTCTCCGAAGAACATCGTCTCGCCACGCCCCGCTCGCCTTCAACAGCAATCCCAAGTCGAGCACACGCGCCCACAACGTTGGTGATCTAGTCGCAAGTGTTCTCCAGTTCGTGCACACTTGCGATGTATGCCGAAGAGTTAGCAAGGCTGGGTCCCATTTCTCGGTTTCCAGTTCCATATCCGCATTCAAAGAGAAAACGTACATCAGTACGTCGTCGTCAAGTTTAAAGATTGGCGGTGAAAGTGCTGAATGGCGGGAACTCGAGATGGGCTCGGAATGAACCATGTCTTTGTTTGAATGTTGCTGGGAATGCTGGATAGCGTTGACTTTCAGAATGTACCAGCACGATATTTGTTCAATGAAGTGGTAGACGGTCAGATTATCGATCCTCATCGTCCACGGGAACTCCCACGAGTACGTGCCTCTGAAGGTGCATTTCATCGAAATCTGACTGACGGTCTGAGCGCGGGCCGGCAGTCAGGCTGCTCTGCCGGTTCCTGGTTATTTCTTTATTTCTCAGACGTGCACCTATGGCATGACGGAATGTCGAAGGAATAATACTCGAACGGGGTCATTTAACTAGGCCGCTCGAGCAGATGGATGTATTAAATGTGATTATTAGAATTAGACCACCTCGACCTTCAGAGCCCAAAGGTCAGTCCAAAGCGCTTGTTTTACAAATTGAATCGGTGCCTCCAACTTTAACGCGCCTTTATCTATCCGCATTCCCAAATTGACCCTCGAGTTCAGGAAGTCTCGAATAAAAGATACGTGAATCTGGTTATCTACGCCGTCCAGCTTGATTCGCCCAAGCGCTGGAAAGGCGACAATCTTTCTCTCCGACTGGATAAACCAGAATGCATGTAGTGTTTCACAGTCTGTATTCAGCCGTTGGACGGATTTCAGAGCATGAAAAAGCTTTATGTTGTCGTTCTCTGTCCACACCGCTTCCGCGTTTCGGATGCGAAAAGTCAAGTCAGTGATTTTATTGAGTCGAAGGTAGTTGACCGATTTGAGGAGAGTGAGGACCTTGTATTCCGGGAAGCTGGTGATGAAGCGGTCCATCGCGAAGTACAATCGGCGGTGCTCTGGGAAGAAAAAGAAGAACGGAAGCCTATCTCCGGACAGAAGGCTGTTAAGCTGGGCATTGCTGTCTCCTTCGCAGATTGATAGAGCGTCACAAAGAGGTCCTGGGCTGTATTTGCCTTGGTTATCATCTGAACTGTAAAAGGAAGTTACACAAAAGGGGCGGGGATGACGTGGGCTAGGAAGGGCAGATTTCGGTCCGTCCAGAGGGGCCCAACGAACACGATTTCGGAGAGTTTCTGGACGAGGACACGGGAACCAAGTTCCTGGGCGGCAGTGTCGGTTATGATGCATGCAGGTGCCTTTATTTGCAACGTTTTCAGAAGCGGCATCTCTCTAAGGGCTTTAAGAAAAACAACAGCCGAAACCGGAAAATGGAGGACCAGGTGTCGGATGAACGGGATTGAGAGGGTGTTTAATTTCAGTCCAATACCACCCGCAGAAAGTGTTCTTAATGATGGCGCGTGGTTTGAGAAAAGAACGAAGTCGGAAGCGGAGAGTTCGTTAAGGTGCCCCGAGCACGAAAGCCTGAATTCTTCGAGGGTGAGAGTTGGGCGTCGGAGTATATCTGACCATCGTCTGGACTCGCCTGCCGGGAGTAGCATCTCCTCGGTAAAATGAATGTCCAGGCTCCGGATTCTGTCCCAATTTTCGTCGACCAGCGTGCTATGGAAGGGTTCGATATTCCAAACCTCGCTAAAACTATCACGTCCTCGTATGTGGAGTGCGACGGTTCCGGTCCTTCGGACAACTTCATCTCTCCACTCATTTCGCCTCTCAGACAAAAAAATCAAGTTGAGGACGCGAGCCCAAAGGGTCGGGGCCGTGATCGCAAGCGCTCTCCAAGCGGCGCACACCTGGGATGAATCTCGGAGGGTAAACAAGGCAGGGGTCTCTTGCTCGGATTCCTGATCCATATTTGTGTTCAAGAAAAAGATGTAAAAAAGGATGTCGCCGTCAAGTTTAGAGATCGGAGGGGGAGACCTGTGTTTCAGGATGGGAATCGATGTGAGTTTCCCCATATCTTCGGGTACGGAACGTCTGGCTCCGGTAAGAAAATGAAGGAGACAGTTTTCAAACCACTCCGTGGGGCTTAGTTGACTTGGAGGTGGTGTAGAATGAGTGTTGGAAAATAGAAGACTCAATTTATCCTTGATCCGACTTCTTTCGGCTTCCCACGCCATATCATTGAATGGTCGTCGACTCCGTCAACTGCGATGGAGAGAGTTCATATTTTAGCATCTGTTCTACCACACATTCGTGTACCGTCCAATTGGCCTTAGTGCCTTGTAGAACATATAGTAGGCTCGTCACCAGCCGTTGTAGACAGGGAAAAATCAAACAGCAACTGTGCAAACGAAAACGTTACCCGTACGACCACACTTTACTTTCGTCCCACTTCATGCAGTCCTTCTCGACGAGGAAAACTATGGATCGCGCATGTCTGTTAAGCTGGTCGTCAGCTACATGAACAGCAGTGTAAAGGTAAAAGCAAGAAAGTATCAAAAGTGAAACACCCAACTCCTGGCCACCTCCGTTCGTATTCACTTTTCTCGACAGTCGTTCCTTTGCCGGGGTCAGGGCAGTTCCGATAGCTTGAAGCTGTAAAGCTGCATAAAGCAAATCCCTAAACAACGAACATGCCACGTTTTCGGGTCCTTGTATCCGTCGCCGAGAAGCAGGCGACGTTCTCAACGGTCCTGAGGTGGCAGTGGGTGGCGCTGGTGAGCCGGTACGGGTTCTCGGGCCTCTCGAAGGGGCAAAAGTTTTCAGTTTTATGTAGTCAGAAGGATCAAAGGTGTTAGGATAATATGGGAGGATCGGTGGAAGGAAGAAGCGTACTTGGAGGCGAATTCGTTAAAGCTATCTAGTAAAACACTACTTGGGTGTTTACCCGAGGAAGGATGAACGATACATTTTGAAGGAATCAGGAGGGCCCAAAGTTTTGTCAACCTTGAGACAGTGAACTCAGTGAATGTTGGCGGTTCTGATGCCTACTCTGGCTGGTTGTACTTCATACTCTGTTTGAAGGAGAGAAGCTTGAGGAGCCGAAGGGAGAGGCAGCATAGAACAAATAGTAAAAAGATTAGACCAGAATAAAGATACGAGGACCATGAACGTACCCTTGTACAACAAACAAAGCCCAAGATAGACATAGAGTAGACCGACATTCTCCAACTGGCAGGTCTTCTGATAATCTCCGTGTACCACTTCCTCCGGGCAAGCAGACAGTTCTCCATATCTATCATGCGCTCCCAAAAAGTCGACATGCCCAGAATCCAAACATCCAAACTAAATGAGGTATGGATCCCTGTTAGCATAATAGTCAGAGAGGAGAGTCCTTAAGGAGTTTATGATGAATTTACACTATCTTTGCAGGCAGAAAATGACAGCTCCGAAGCGGCTTGAAGAGAGTCGGGCTGAGAGGGGAGTCAGGGGACTCCTGCCAAACTGCAAGAGGACGTCGGACTCGGAAGTCACAGTGAGAGACGGAATTCGAAAGGTCGTCGGCTAGCAGAAAATAATAACCAGATATCCCTGAGCAAGCAGATGAGAAAGCTTTGAGGTCAAAGTTCAAAGGCGAAAAGAATGACGGTGCCGCGTGGTAACGCGGTCACGTGCTGTCGTTCGTGGTGAATACTGGTACCCCGAGAATTCCCCGGTGCAAGCGATGCATAGGTAAGTGCAAATGCTAGCCTAACAGCTTAAAGAATATCCACCATTGTTTTAGGAGAATGGTTACCTAACGGAAACACTTAAATAGCGGCAAACCATGAGAAATTTGGAAGTATTGAGAAAGGAAAATGAAAAGCTACTCTGCACTGCAGGACGGACCGTGGCGAACGCAGGCGGTCCAAATTGATGCGACCAGAGGGAATTACTACAGATAAAAATTCACCGAGTCGTATTCTAACTTCTTGGAGCTCCCAATCATTATTGATCCTAAAAGCTTCTAGGTTAATGCTGTCGAATGTTTGAAGCGCCCAGTGAGCGCTTAAACCAGTTGGACACATCAATTAACGCTATTCAACGAGGTACCTACGATGGAACTTCTTCGTTCTAACAGTAAATTCCGATTCCTGTCCCAATATTTAAGCCATATCAATGGGGTATGGTACCGGAACAACGCGTAATCGAAAAAATAGAGGAAAACCGATGGACGAACTAATGGTATCTTGGGCCTCTGACTGCACGCTAATATGACGAAAATTTAGAGGAATTCGCCACTCAAAGTTTTCCACTCGACTTCTTATACTACATTGAAAACTTGTTGTTAACTCTTTACAGTACATGTACAAAGTGCAGACGGTGAGCTCAGTGAAGCGCTTACAAAATCATCCTAAGTATGGAGGTAGTTTCCCAAATCATTATGGTTCTTTACTTCTTATTTATGACGTTGATTTGTACCAGGGCCTTCCAATGCCTAGATCATTTCCCATCAGCCAGGTACCCCACTTCCATAAAATTCGTGTGTTTAAGTCAGAATAAGAGCTAGGGCAAGCGAAGGAAGAGCTTACTGGAGGAGGTTCATCTCTGTCGAAAGGTCGAGGACCTGCAAAATATCTTCGCTCTCTCGCTCTTTTCTTGTACCACCAAACGAAAACAGCCGAGGGCGACAAGAATTACTGAAAAAGAGAGGGAGCACGATAGGAAGGACAACACTTTTCGACTGGTTTGGTCCACTCGAGCCGGCATTAAAAGGGGCCACGACGATGGTTTGGGTTACTCCGTTGGTGACAATGGTCGAGATGGTAGGCTGAATAAACGTGGTGAGAGTTGGTGTAATTATATGCACGGATTGAGTTGGAGAGCTTAGCGGCGCTGAACGTGAGCCTGGAGTTGAAGTCGATGGATCGCCTGTCAAAATAATCGCGGATTTCGGGACGTAGCACCCATCCGATACAAAGTCTTGAGCAATCGAAACGATACACTCCGAATTGAACTGAGGCCACATGTTATTATCCTGCTGTGTCGGCAGACACTGCGTCTGAAAGCTCCCAGCCCACGCGCCGGACGCACATAAAACCACCCTCCCCAACGCAGCCGGAATGGAGTAATTGGCGTCTCCCAAAAGTGTGGTGTCGACTTCGTTGTAGTAAGCGATGGAGAGACCTTGCTTGATATGCACCGCAATGAACTGGTGTCATATCCGGGGTTTTGAAGCTTGGTCCTACACAGTCGGGCGTTCCACCTGACGTGGATGGGGCTGGGATGTAGCACCATGTACCTTGCGAATTTTTTTGGATACAGTTGTTGTCAGGGGCACATATGGGTGCAGTAAAGCGGCCATCGGTAAATCCAAAGAATAAAACCAGACAGAGTAGAAGTTTTTCGATGTTAGAGCCTAAAGCGTTGCTCATGATAAATCCGAATGGCCCGGGTCAAAACTCAAATGGCTCGCTCGTCCGCCGTCTGGGCTGCGAAGAACAATTAGGGGAAAGAACGAAGAAGTAATGAAGAAGAGAAAGGACATACCAGAGATTCTAATTTCTGGGAGGCAAATCGTGAGTGATCGTGGGTGTCAGAAGAGAAAGGAAAACATCGAAGGTCGAGCACGAACCCAGCTCTGAGTTGCAGGAACACCTGTCAACCGCAGACCATGCCGCCCTTGAACGTTCAACGTTCAACGTTCAGGCCTTACCTTCAGGAACGATCTTTCATACCTATCTGTCACCTGACGCGTGCTTGAAAGAGGAGGGGTGATTTCGCCCAACTTATAATGAGGCTCAATCAAATTCCCTCTCAGAACCTTATGTAGTACGAGACTAGATTTCGTCCTTGAGCTCGTGTACTTGTGTACGGCGCTGGCCCTCAGGGCTTGTGTAAAATGTATTCAAATGGCTACGTAATTTATTGTATTTACTAGAAGTCTAGATAGTGTGATTGTAGTGCGAAGAATGTCCAATGCATATGGCGAGTAATGAACGTCAGGGGTCGGTTACAATCTATAACAGCAACCGAGAGAAAATAGTAAGGACTTGTCCGTTCCGTGGTCCGTTGTTCCCTTCTGACCTTTAATTGTCTCGTCTCTCAATTCACATCTTTGAATGTGGTTGGGAGTAAACCACCTGACGTCGTCTTCTTCCTTTCGTCCTTTTCTGCCTTCCTCGCCTCCTTCTGCGCTCGCTTCTCTTCCTTTTCCGCCTTTTTTTCCTCCGTCTTCAACCGCTTTTCCTCCTTCTTTTGTTTGCGAGTTTTTGTGGGAAACTCGGATTCTGGGCCTACAAGGATGGCGCCAGGGTGTATGCAATTAAACAAATACGCGGCAATGGTCATAGGAACGGCATCAAGGCAGTAGAAAAAGACTTCATGGTCAGTGATGATGCTGTTTTTGCCCGCGGGTGAGAATTCAACAAGCCTAAAGATGATACGAATCTGACAAGGTTGTTAGTGACAGTCGACCTCGATCGAGGAAGGGGCATAACTCACGGTGATGCAAGTCAATGACCCATAAAGCGTATACAGCAGTTTCCTCCACCCTCTCTCCTTGCCTGCCCCAGCCAGCTCACCGCTCTTCTCAAGTCGCAACAGGTGCATATGCATTCGCACGACCAAAGACGAGAAAACCAGAATCGCCAGTTGTTGCAATCCGATGCCTCCCATATAAATGTTGAGTCCGAGGGTGACGGACGATGAACTTTGACCAGATGCCATGGAGCCGCCAGTAGCCTGCACCAGGAAGGAGACGACGTCGAGAATAACAAAAATCTTGGTGAGGGATGTGGCAGGTATTTTGAAAACGGAGTGAGACGGAATGTAGTAGTAAATCATCCGACCGAGAAGCATGTAGTCGAAGGCGTTTAACACTATGGAAAAAGCAGAACATCAGCATCGTGACTGGGATAAGCAATAGGTTTTCAGGTTTTCAACATCCCTCAACCCGAAGTAGCTCAGAATGGAGGTAAACTTACACAACGGAGCAAGGAAGATTAACATGAACGAAGGTATAAACAACCCCATGCTAATTTGGTGTCGTATCGAGACAGCGCGAAGGACGAAGGCCGCCATTTCCCATGCAACGCCCATGATGATAACCCAGCAGAACCTCTGTACCCAACAAATTATGATTAGCACAGATACTTTGACGACCTGGACCTTTGAAGCCTTACCTTCCTCCAAGTAAATGCCTGGAAAACGTGGAGACAAAGGGAGATTCCAAATATCACGCTGAAGAGGATGGCAGCAGCGAAGGACGGATAATAGGCATACAGCGCGCGACAGTCATCGATAGGAACATGACCATTTCTATCTGGTACTGCGGTGATACAAGACGGTGTGGCGCTAGCACTGCTAGTCGCTGAAGCACTGATGCTTGAGGTCATGGCGGCTGAGGAGATAAATAATTTTTGGACAGGTCGAACGAGTTATTTATCAATGTTCGTTTGATTACCTTGGGCGGGCGCAGTCTGCGCAGCCGGTGCAAGCCAGCACAGCTCTGTCCACGCCGGGTAAACCACAGAATCTGAACCTCTCACGATTTCCCCGTAACGGGTTTATGACCGTCTACTCTTGATTGGCACGCACGCGTCGATCTCGGTGCAGAGAAGGACCTGGGCGTCAGAAAAGAAATCAGCGCCATGTTAGTTGCTGCTAAGACCCTGCCATTTAGCACGGTCGATATAACGCAGAAACTTGATAGTTGTTCTTGTACTTCTCCAACAGCCTGAAAATAGCTTCGATCAGTTCAAAGTTGTGCCCCTTTCAATGACCTCGAGCCTGGAGGGAAGATTCTTACCAGTGCCTCGACTGTTACCGTCCGAAGCGACGCTCTCATCAAGGGAAGCATGCTGCGGCACGACGAAATCTCAACTTCTATGTATGTAGATAAAACATAATAAAGTGAAAATCCGCAGTCGGGTCGAAACGTTGAAAAGGCATTGCCCCGGGGTGACATTTCCTTTTTAAGCTTTTCATCAACGACGGTGGCAGAGGCGAAAAAAACGGAAGACTAACTTTCATGCAGTCCGTTTTCCTGCAGCCTAAGAACCATCGTCGGGGTGTGATTTATACTGCATACTACAGCCTGCCATCGAACTACTGGCGACAAATTAATGTAAGTAAAGCAATCGTTAAGCGAAGGTCGAGATTCAGTATCTTCACTGAAAGAGTTCGAGAATGGAGTTCCAAGAATTTTAAGGCCAATTACTACCAGAACCAAAGCTCCTCGAGGGGCACGACGGTGATAGGCGATAGGCAGGTCCCGAGTTTTTTGTTACATGAGGCCTCCTCTCGAACAGGGTGAAGGAAGTCGAACCACCGAGGAAGGCGCATCCTTAGCTACCCCGTAACATATGTCATGACCAAAGGTAGGGATGGGGTACCAAAACAGACACCGAAAGCGAGATAAGCAACCCCCATTCCACTCTCCGTGGATACACTATGATCTCATCGTCTTGGTGTCTAGATAACCCTGATGTATACGCAGCTATTGAAAGCAGCAGACTGATCACGCTGCTGAAGGGCACGATCTTCCTCGCATCTTTGCCACGTAGCAGGGGCCAAGGGCAGTCTGAATTTCATAGAATCATTTGAAGCTACAGGTCATCCGTCTCATATAGACAAAAGAAACTGCGTCGAAAAAACGCACGTGGTATGTACATTGAAATTAACCACATGAAGTCCTGCATCGATGGTGTCTCGAGCAGATTGAGATGAAAAACGGCGAGAGCATCGCTGGTGCGCTTGACCTGATAGGCGACTACGCGCATTCATTAGTATGCGGCTCCCTCAAGTCTTCCTCTCTCTTTTCAAATAGAGAACAAGAGAACAACATAGCGATTGCCAATGCATGCATAGCCGACTGGGATCGACAGAATGTACGTTCGGCGCCGCCGACGTTTGGCGTTGGTCAAGTAATTTGGCCGTGGTAGTCGACGTTGTTGACCATCGTTCAGGACAACGTCGATCTAACAGACGTCGGTACTGTCATGTCAAGTTTTCCGAAGCAAAAGTTGGGAACGTCGGCAACTCGGTAGGCAGTAAGTGCGCTGGCATTGAAGGGCGCTGATGGTTGTCTGCCGAAGGACACATAAAAATTAGCAAACGAAAAACAAATGGACAGCCAAGGTTGTTACCATTATCTGGTACAATCAGGACTTCAGAAATCGCAATCACTTAATCAAGGAGGTTAACAGAGGAAAATAGCCTCATAGAAGGAAACATACCAGTAAGCGATGACAAGTGAAAGGCAGTGAGGCCAGACGCTCCGCCAGTCACAAAGCGTGAACTTGTTGTCCGTGAATTGGGCATTACTGCGTGCGAATCCCGAGTCTCATAAGGAGGGCCATAGGCTCACACTTGAGCTGAGGCCCAGTGAGAAATCAACGGCGAGCTGAGGAAATGTTTGAAGATGCCAATATCGACGCAGGTCTACGAGACAGGTGGGAGAAGTTGCTGGAGAGCTAAGGGAATCTAGCGTTGTGAAAAGTGTGACTATAAACCAGCTCATCAGTACACAGTGAGACCTATAAGGGTTCAATCAGAAGCATACCTGCAATGTTGCTCAAAACACTTGTTATTTCGACTCGGAGGCCACGCGATTGGGCCCAAGCGTTGAGACTCCCGAACTTGAGAACAACGCCTAGGGTCTTGGCATGCCGGGTGCGCTCGCGCTAAGTACGAGTAGATTTTGGTTATTGACGCAATCTCTGAGATCTGATCACGTAGAAGAAGTTTGTAAAACGTGGAAGATGAGCTCGAGGATAAGAACTTACCAGTGATGTTATTGAACAAATGTCAAAGCTTCCAGAAACTTAGGCTTACACAGGGATAGCAGTGTAATACAGTAGCGAAGTCCATCTACGGCGTTCGTCCTTATAAAATGGCCAGTGGAATAGAACAAAAACATGGGTATATGTGGGAGGGCAGAGAGAACGATTCGAATTTCCACCAAATTGGAATTCCCACGACAAATTAGATCAACGTGATCACGTGGACCAGATCATTGCCCAAGGGACGAACCAGCATGCCTCTTGGCCCAACCCCTCGACCAGTAATAATAATAAAGTCGAGAAATTCTGCATCGAGACTACCTAATTTATCTGCGGCAGAAGTAGTACCCGAAACTCTTCCAGTGCAGGGAATATGCACATTGCTCATCATCGACTCGGAAGGCAAAGAAAGACCTCTGAAGCCTAAGATACTGCCTGGAGAAGTGCGTCAAAAGCCTTAAGAGGAGTCGGGACATAGCAATCGGGTGTCGGGGAGTTATCTGAGCCACCTCCGATACGGAACCCATGCGATTGTAAATTTAGAATTTAGAATTACAGACGCTATTTAAAGACAAGAAGCCTGGAGAAGTTACCTCACCGACGGTTGTACCTACGAATGGATGAAATAAACCTAACGGTACTATCGCTGAAATATCGTTGTCCTTCAATTTTTCTGGCGTTTTTCATTTAAAGAATGGCGAGTCAAGGAAAGGAAAGATTTACTCACCAGAATACCGCTTTTTCACAATTAATATCGCTATTGATCATCCACCGATGATTTACAGCGTGTGCTATTTTCATGATAGCGCTTTTGCCGTGAGCAACTCCGAAATCTGTCATGGAACTCGGGACAACTTGTCCCGTCACTCAGAATGGATCGGCCGTCTGCTCCGTTTGGGACGGTAGCCTGAGAACAATGTTGACCTTATCGTGCCCATATCAGGAGGTTTGTCCCTGCGGAAATTGACCACACCCACCGCCGTCAGTGGAGGCTGTTCAAACAGGCAATGCAGGCGTTCTCTATCCCCTGTATCCAAACATTATTATTGCCGGTACGCTACGGTATTTAGAAACAAAATTGCAACAAGAAGCATGTCGTAGCAAACCCGAAGGGGACGCTTTTCTAACGGAAACATTAAAATAGCGGCTGGAGTCCGGGGAACACGAAGACTAACCGAGATGAATTTTTTAGAAGGGAAGAATGCTCTTATGCGGAAGGTCATCTATGGCGTATGCGGGCAGTCTAAATTGATGCGGCTAGCGGATTCCAGTACTTATAAAGGCATGTAGTATCCGTTCGAGCCATTAGACCCCACAGATATCATGTCGTCGACATCCAAGGACCTATATGCATCTGCCTCGACTCATGCTTCACATCCCTCGGCAACCAAAAAAGAAAAAATGCATACACAACAGCCACCTTCCGTAAAGGAAATCTTCGCAAAGTTCGTCGCTAGCCTGGAGTACTGCCCTGAAGAACCTATGGCGGAAGCAAATAAAACCTACCAGTCTCTACGTTCTGAATTCGCGAAATACGACAACGGAAATAAATGGTTTGGCCCTCTGTGTCGAGAGTCAGCCACCATGGCCGAGGTAAGTTTTTTCATTGGTAACCTCGGGGCCCATTTGAATTAAAATAATTTAACAGCTATCGTACCCTGGACACGCACCAGAGGTGCGCCTTCAAATCGCCCGATTCACCTTGGTACTTTACTCTCATAAGTATAATTCGCATGACTTCTTACTAAAAATCCTGCAGGTATTTAATCTACGTCGACGACCTCGGCCAGAAATTTCCAGGGTCGTTGGGGGACTTCCAACAGCGTGTTCTCAACAACGATCGTCCGGAGGGAGATTTTTTGCAAGCCTTCCGCGAGCATCTGACCGACCTGTATCTTTATTGGGACACCATTCCGGCCAATTGCATGACGCTGGCCGCCATGGACTACATAAACGGATGTCTACTAGAACAAATGCCAGCAATCCGCGACATGAAGCTCTCGGACGATGCTCAGTCGTGGCCATACTTCCTGCGCAATAAGACAGGAAGTGCGGCAGCCTACGCATTTATGCTATTTCCAAAGGACCTGAAGCTCGATCTTTCCGTCTATATTCAAGTCATTGAAGACATAGTTCCTATTCACGAATCTCGTGAACGATGTCCTATCGTGCGTTTCTCGCTTCCTTATTGTTGTCGTATTATAACACGTCTTCCTCAGGTTCCACAAAGAATACCTTGCAGGAGAGACAAATAACTACGTTTCCAACAGGGCGCACGTCTCTAAGAAGCACATTCTGGACACTCTGCAAGATGTAGTTGACGATACTTTAGCTGCACATGCTAGAATAACAAAAGTCCTACAATCCACGGATGCCGCTATCCCATGGAAGCGGTTCGTTAACGGATACATGTGCGTCCGTTCTTCTTTCACCTCTGGACCGATTAATTAAACTATTCTTGCAGAGCCTTCCACTTCACATTGAAACGTTACCGGCTGGATGAATTGGGCTTTTTTTAGTGATTTTATTACTGGTTTGCCTCCTAAACTGTCCACAATACCGCTTAAAAATATTATCTGGTAGTAAATTTGAATCGGATAGGCTCATATTGTATAGTATGTGTAGAGCTTAGATTACCGAGCCATAAATAATCAAGATTATTCAAGCTTCGAGCCTCAAAAGTAACGCGAAACGAACGGTGCTATCGGCCCCTTTGATGCCCCCCTTCATAGCACTTTTATCCACCCATACATCTCCATCGGGGTTTTTATGGCTGAAAACTCTACATTAGATGAAGCTACCTCTCTTAGCAGTGTAGAACTACTGGTTCCTTATTTGTTTTCAGTCAGACTTCAGTGCCGCGGCCTTTGAATCCAACACACCAAGATGAGACTTGGTGACAAGCAAACAACAACACGGACGTCGGTATTCCTTTTGCCAGATTCCTCGCCTCCTCAGATGGATATCCAACAAATTACCATCCAGCCCAGTCGCAACCCACCAATTCATAGCCTCCACAACGATGTATTATGGCACATCTTCACGCTAAACACCGACGTGAAGGCGTTCCACCAATCCTTTGACTGCCCAGTACGCTTTCAGAAACGGCACCCCATCAACATAACTCGCAGCAGCTCACAAGTATGTCGCAAGTGGCGCAACGGGATTCTCGCATCCCCTTCGATATGGGCGTCTTTGATCGACCTTGATGTCTTCAACACGCAGGAGGACGATCGTTGGATGGACGAAGTCATGCTGAGGACGGGCCAATCCTATCTGTCGGTCATTGGGGGTAGGGATCCCGATACGGATTGGGAATGCCATCCGGCGTCGAGGCAATTCTTCATTTCCCTTCTCACAAATCACTGGGCTAGGATTCGGACCTTCAATATCGTGCTCAAGAACTCCAATTTTGATGCCTCCCTGTGGAATATTTTTTGGAAGACCCCGTCTCCACACCTTGAGGCATTCGTTTTTAAAAATCTCGTTCATGCTATCCCATTTCCAACGAAGTTTCAATCACAAGATGATATACTCTTCTCAAACCACGCGCCATTATTGCGGGCCTTCCAATGCTGGTCTATCGGGTTCAATTTGAACTACCGAGCATCATGGATGGGAAATCTCCGTGATCTCACTTTATCGGGAATCCACATCGTCCAGGAGGCTTTGGATGCGCTCTCCCAGGCCCCTGGCCTCGAGAAGGTGACATTGTTCACATCCGTGGTGAAATCAGCCATTCACATCCCACTCTACCTCCCAAATATCAGTGTTCCACGACTTAGGCACATTATCATCAGGGGTATGGTTGTAAAAGTTGTAGCACTTCTAGGCCATATTATCCCGGCTGCAATCTGCGAACTTGACGTCCACCTCCTTGGCTCCTCTGAAGGAAGTACGCCTGAGGCGCAGGCATGCTTCAGCGACCTCGTTATGCTTGTATTTCAATTCATAGATCGCAGCTTCAAGGCAATGGGGGTGACTCAGTGCAGTGTAGCAGCTGCCTTAGGCCTTTTCCGCTGCACCGTGCCACGCATCGGCGCTGCGGAGGATTGTGCGCCTTTCGCAATCGTGTTACAAAGCCATTCCCCCATTTACCTTGGCCGCGTATTTCCTGCTCGATATTCAAAAGCCATCACAAGCATGACGTTCATTCTCCGTGTAGACGATCTCGAGCACCCAGATCCCACTCGAGATACATTTCTCCTTTCCATCGTATCCGTCAACACACTCGTACTTTCGCCGCTCTCTATGGAACATATCGAGGAATTATGCAGGGAGAATCCTCGAATTTGGCCTTCGCTAAATGAGGTTGAGCTGCGATACCTGGAACCTGGAAATCGCAGAGCTCAGGACAATTTGGTTTCCTTTCTTTTGCGTCGGCAGCGCGCCGGTGTTCCAGTAGCTGTATTTGATATCACTAATAGGGTGTCTTCTGGGCGGAAGGAAACAAGCTGGGCTATTTTGGACGATGTCGAAGGTTTGAAGGTCGTCTGGGAGGATACCGGTGCAGTGGTGGAGTATATTTGGGGTTCTGGTCAACCGGAAGGGTTGAATTTCGGTTCTAATTCAGAGCTAATAGTAGGTAGACTAAGTGGACTATGTGATCCAGTACAGTGCCGGTCCGAGTTTTCGTTCGCGAGTTAGATGCACGGGAGCAAGACATGATGTGGTTTTGGTTTACAAGTCAAGTTGGCCCGGGAGGTCGGGAATAGGAGAGGATTGGGTCGCATGAAACTGGGATGAACAGGATGGGAGATGTAGAGCGCTTGCTCTGAGCGCAAGAAAATGAGGTTGTTATTTCATAGTTCGTTGAGCGGTAAGGTACTTTCCAAGTACTCTCTGTACCCTAGAGGTGCCAGATACCAAATACCAGAGCGGAAACGAACTGAACTGTTGCTTAAAGGCTAGATCTCAAGTCGTCTGCAGTGCATGCGCAGCGTTTTCGGCTGAGGCTGTGCCTGTCACTACGATATCTTATGAGGATGGCGAAGGACAGCAAAGGACGACCTCTCTTCACCTCACCCACTACCATTCCCAGCGTCTCTGATTATGCCCAAAAACGCCTGGCAAGCAACGGCCTCCACATTCAAAAAGCTGACGAGCCTCAAGTCGACCAAGAGTCGCCATAAACTAGACACACCAATATTGAAGTTGCACGAAGATCTCCTGTTGCAGATTTTCGCTCACAATGCAAGGGTAGATCTAACGGACCCTCCTGCCCACATCATACTCAAGCGCACTTCTCAAGTCTGCATGTTGTGGAGGGATATCAGTCCTTGGATCATCGTTGTTGTGGGGAAGGGTGGTCTCTATTTCAAGCTTTCTATTGTGGAAGAACGGCGATCAGTGGGCCTAAAGAAGTGCTTCGTCGTACTGGCAATGCTCCACTAGACGTGAAGTGGATGGAGGGCAGAACCAGCGAACAATTGAAAGAAGAATTAAATCTTCTTAACTCAATCCTCACCCAGCATTGGACAAGAATACGAAGCCTTGACATCGTTACATTATTTCGACCAGGTGATCTGATACCACTGGCCTGGGATGTATTCAGGCAGTCCGGCGCCTCTGCTGGAGGACGTCCACTTTCACTTTATCAAAGGTGCCCACGAAATGTTCTATGACCCAAAATTCTCCTTGTTTAAAGATAGCGCTCCATTGCTGCATACCTTTCGGGCCCGCATAATTCCTATCAAATTACACGCGCCTTGGGTATTCAATTTACGCAGTCTAGAACTTAATTGGCGCTTCCAACTCGACGAAATTCTCAATGCATTCGCCTCAATGCCGAATCTCGAGGCTTTAGCGCTTAGCAATTCGCCAAATCCGCTTGGAGTTGGCGATGATACCGCTCACTTGCCGAATATTGTTTTACAAAGGTTGACCCTGATCAAGTTCGAGGCATTCTCGTATTTCAAGCCAGTGCTGCACCTTCTGAATCATATCACACCTTCTCCGAGTTGTTGTCTGGCAATTGATTTCACCAACAACTCCGTGATCGAATCAAACTTCAGCCGAATCCAAGCTGTCATTTCGCGGTATTCCCATAATTACTTTACGTCGCAAATTACAGAACGCGCCTTGCTCGAATTTACCGATCATGTCATAGGATTTAAATGTTATTCCAATCCGTTTTCTTTCTACCTTTACGGTCCACCATCACCAACATTTCCAACCTCCCTTTTCCTTGACACATTCACACCCTGCTTTCTCCAGCTTACAGCGCTAGAACTACGCATATCACCGGGCACCCTATCCTTCTCCGATGCCAACATCAAACCATTCATTTTGTCACTCCCCAGATTAGAGACGCTCGAAGCCACGAAATTTGTCCTTACTTCCCTCCTCCATTGTCCAAACGACGGTCATCCGGTTCTCCCTTCCCTCCGGAAAGTCAAATGCATTGATGCTGATGACCATCCACTGCTGCTTTTGGCGTTCCTTCAAAGGAGAGAGGAGATTGGTCTTCCCGTTCAGACTGTTACTATTTCGGAAGATCAATGGCAAATTGAAGGTTCTTCACGCGATTTTTCATGTTTGGAGGAGGTAACTGGCCTTCATTTCATCAGGGAAAAGGTCTCTGAGAAAACTGAGTACATTTGTGGATCGGGAAACCCTGACAGATTGATTTGGGAGGCACCGTCGAATTGGTTGGTCCCGCCTCTTTGTGGAAGTCCCGCTGTGAAAAAGTCAGCTTGGAGTAGATTACTTAGAGTTTGAGAGTTATCGCATATCTTCGTGGATCGTATATAGCAGCACCGTGTCAGGAACCATACTACTTTTCATTCTCATAGTTTGGCGGCTCATTCGATTCGTCATATTGGTGCCAAAGGGCCACCAAGTGCGTACCAATCCCAACCAAGGCATAGGATTAACGAAACAAAGCAGTTTCCATTAAAAGACGTGTAGAAAAAGTCAAAAAAGAGGCAACGAGGCAACGTATTTACCAAGTATGTAGAGTACCCGGTAGAAATAAGACATCTACAGAAAGGCACCCCCGAACTATTCAGTAACCTATGAAAGAAAGCAATTGAATAAGTCGCCCAAAATTCCCATTAGCATCGAATATAGTCTGCACCGCTTCTACCTTCCTTCCTTCACTTCATTATTCGACATTCAAAAATCCAACATCCAGTGCCAATATCAGAGCAATCACGCGTCGACGAGACGACCCTTCCCAATACCCATCCCAACACGAACCAAGGTCTCCAAAGCCGCACGACCATTAATGAGCAGATCCTCATCCCACTCCACACGGCCCTTCTCAAAGAGAATGACAATAGTCGAGCCGCCTATCAAGCACTTCATCATCAGCTACCCATGCCCATAGCCCAGCGCGAACAAGAGCGAAAGGAAAACGCACCAAAAGCGAAATACCCAAACTCCTGCCCCTTCTGCACGTACCCGCCCTCCTCAACAGTCGTCTTGATGCTGCCGACCATCATAGCCCCAACGCACACCGCCATCACCCGCCCAAACTGCGGGCTGTCGATGGGCACGATCTTCCGCGCGTTCTCGCCATACACGTCAAGCGCAGTCCTGATCGCTTGAGGCTACGCAAACGTAAAAAAAACACATAAGCCTTCTATCCTAATCAATCCAAGAACGAATGCAAAACAAAACTTACGTTGACTGTATAATACTCCCCAGCGATATACGTCATCTCCCCAATCCGGCCCTCCACCGGCGAATGGAACCGATGATAATCCTGCGGCGCCAACCGGAAAATAGCGAGCGCCCCGCCCGTGTATCGCTCTGCCTGGCCTTTGTACGCGTCGCCCAGTAGACGCGCGACTGTGAACTCGCGGCCTTTGATCCAGAGCCGCGTGGCTTCGCTGACGGTTTCGAATGTCATGAGGCGGCAGTCGGCGGCGCTGACGAGGCGGTAGGGGTCGTCGGGACTCTCGATGGGGCCGGGCGGAGGGTTTGAGTTTCCTGATGAAGGAAGGGTGTTAGCTGCGTGGTATGGAAAGAGTGGATGGAAGGACAGACCTGTAGAAGAATTGATTGAAAGGTTTCTAGTATAATTAAACTCGGTAAGTTTGGCGTTTACGAGAAGAAGAAAAGGAAAGGTACATACTGAACGAATCAAGAGGATCCAAAATCTCATCAACTTTGAGACCATGGAAATCAATAAACGCAGGAATCTCCTTCGCCGACTCGGGGTCATCATACTTGATACCCTGCTTAATCGAAAGCGACTTGAGCAAACGCCTCGCTAAAAAATGAAAAAAAAAAAGAGTCAGCACCAACAACACACATCAAAAAAATCAAAAAAAACTTACCCTTCCCCCCCTCCATCCGACTAGACGCCCCCTTATAAAGCAACCTAATCCCAAGCCTCACATAAACCTGCATCTTCTCCTCCTCCAACTGTCCCCGTCACCCGATTCTGCACAATAATATTCGCCGAGTTCGCCCCAAGCTTATAATCCCCACTCGACACCTTGACTCAATATCTTCGTGTACCACTTCCTCTGCGCCTGGCTCGCAGTGACGAAGTTCCCCACCACGATGCGGTCCACGGTGTTCCAGTCCTGGCTCGCGCAGATGGCGAGGTGCGTGACGATGTCGATCTCGGCCTTTGGAGTTTAGGCGCGGGCGGTGGCAGAGAGGACAGTTTTTGCACGTTGATCACGCGTTCGATGGGGTTGTTCCCTTCGGAGGTGATAGAGTCCTTCGCTCGACTCTTTCAGCGGGTGTGTATGCACCTGGGAATCAGTCGACCCCTTCTTACTCGCCCGGCGGAACCGCAGCTTCCTACGCTTAGCAGCCTGCGCAGGAGCAGCAGAACCATCACCCGGCGTCACCACCCCGGACCCCGACGACACATCCCCCTCCGCATCATCCGAGCTCAAATCCGGCGTCTCCAACCCCAACCCCACCCCGGCCCAGCCGACCCAGCCCCGCCAGGCCCAACAGCAGCAGCAGCATCCCCCAACACCACCCGCATCGGCTCAGTCGCATACGCCTCACCGGCTCCTCCCCGCATGCATCGGGCCCGAAAAGTCCATCTTACCCAGATCGAGCTGCACCTCCCCGCCTTTACTATCCGCAACCATCATAACCGGCGTCGCGCTCACACTATCCGCCAACCCATCGTCCGCGTCCACCCGCTTCTTCTCCTCGTCCGGCCGCCCGAGCTCTTCTTCGAGACAGATGACAGCTTGGTCGATCGTGATCTCCTCATCGGGGGGTGTCTTCCCGTAGCGGGTGAAGAAGCTCGAGACTGGTGCTCCGTGTGAGGGTGGACCCGAGCGAGTCGAGCATGGCGGTGAGCTCGAGGTGGGATATCTCGTTCGAGTCGTCGGTGTCGTATTGTTTGAGGTATTGCCGCCAGAACCGCTGGCGGCAGCGCGTCGTACGGCTGGTACTTCGCGCTGAACATGGTAAGTAAAGCGCGTCAGTCCATCAAAGCCACTGAGACAGATGAAAGACGAACCGGAATCGAATAACTAGGCGCATGCCTCGCCTCCCAAGGCATCCCCCTCTCCGTCTTCAAAGGCAACCTAAACCCCCTCATCCCCTCCCCATCCCTCCCCCCCTTCCCCTCCCTCCCCTCCCCCTGCTCCTCCCCAAGCACATACAAGCCCCGTCTCCCCATCCGGCTGCGGCGCGCCCTCAATCAGCTCCTTCACATCAAAGCTCGTCTCGCATATATGGTCGTTCGCGGAGAGCTTGTCCCAGTCTAAGATCGTGAGCTGCACTTTGAAGGCAGTCTCGTAGCGCCGGACGTGGAAGAGCAGTTTTTCGTCCCATACGGGGTTGCGCGAGTGCCGGATCACGCGGGTGCGGAATACTTTTTTGCCGAAGGAGATGACGACGAAGGGGTCCATGTCCCACCCTGTGCGGGTCACTGAGAGGGGGATGAGGGGTTAGTATGGCGAAGAGAGAAACGAGAACGGAGGGCAAGGACGACTTACTGTTAGCCAATCGAGGCAGATCATCCGCGCCTTCGATCTCGAGCATCACGATCCCCACAATATCATTCCCGCCCTCCGCCGTGAACTCGTAATCCTTCTTCTTCCTCCTCCCAATCCTCTTTCGCCCCTCTCCACCAGCGCCAGCAGGGCCCAATCCCGTACCCAAAACAGCCTCGCTCCCACTAGCAGAAGGCGACCCCCCAGACGCAGAAGGAGAAGGCGACACCGACCCATCGCGCGATTGAGACTTGGAGCTGGTTGAGCTCCAGCTCCGTCCGAACTTCCTCCTCTCCAAATCCTTATCCTTCTCTTTCTCCTTCTTCCCATTCCCATTCCCATTCCCATTCCCATTCCCATTCCCGCCAGGCGATAAAGGGGGCACCAAATTCCCCTGCGCATCCACCGCAGGCGACGCCGGCCCTAGCCCTCCCCCTCCCAGCTGCCCACCCGCACCCGCATTCCCACTCTTCAACCCCGAAATCTTCCTCACAAACTTCTTAGGGTTCGGTATAAACCTCGAGCTCGACGAAGTAGACGTCGTCGAACTCGGCGGGGTTCCTATGCCCAAACCCACACCACTTCCTGTGCCTGTGCCTGTTCCTGTAGGAGTGGAAGTAGACACAGGAGGCAGCGCAAACCCAACAGCCTTCGGCGTATCCTCCGCCCCACCTCCTCCTCCCCCTGCCGCCGCTCCATGGAATCGCGGCATAGCAGTAGGCAAGTTTCCCGGGGTAGGAGTGGCAGGCGTACCCGGCGAGATACTCAGCTCAGGCAAACCCACAGGGGCCTTCCCCATCCCTCCCGTCCCTCCCGTCGGTACTGGTATGGGCATGGGCATGGCCAGCGTAGGCCCAGCTGGGATGTTGCTCGGATGCGCAGAGAGCTCAGAGGCGGAGGCGCTATCCACCGCAGAAGCTGAAGACGAAGAGATGGAGGATGAAGTAGAAGTAGTAGACGCAGTAGTCGAATACGGCGTCGACAAGTCAATACTAGACGACGGCGGGATGTATATATCCAGGAACGGCTTCGACCCCGAGCTCAAGCCAGGGGCGGGCGAGCGGCTTAGAGGCGGGGCGGTCCCAGTGTCCAAGGAGGCGGAAGGCCCGAGAGACAGCTCAGCTTCGTCATCAGAGTCTTCCGACTCGGAGGAGAGCCCACCGTCGTCTTGGTACTGGTATTGCGCGCCGTTGTTCGAGCGGACTGTGCCTACTCCTTCGGTCTGGAGGCCGAGGCGGGCGGGGGGCGGGGGCGGGAGGTAAGGTTAAGGTTGCATTTGGGGTAACCATTGATCGCCGTCATCGCCGTCATCGAAGGCAAAGCAAGACCAAGCACGGTGATTCGTGTCCGATGTGACGATCGAAAGAAAGAAAGCACGCCGCGGGACATACGCCAGACACCCGATTGGTGGATAACGATAACGAATCGCAGAGTGGCAGAATTAAAGAAGACCACAAGGCAAAGCAAAGAAAAGGAAGAAATCACGAATGACAGTCAGCTCGCGCTAAAAATAACGATAATGACACAAATGACAGCATGCTTACCGGCGGGGCAGAAACGAGCGACGGCCTCGAGCGCTTGACGAGCTCGCCGTATATCTCGTCGAACTCCATGAGGTTCTGCGCGTTGGGGGTGGGCGCGAAGCCGAGCTTGATCTGGATGCTCCCCGCTGATGGCGTGTTCGCGCGGGTTGAGACGAGGTTCACTGAGAACGGCTACACGAAAGAAAGTCGATGAGCGATCGATCGACACCCAATCGAGACAGCCAAAGACAAAGGAAAAGGTAACAGCAAAAGAGGAGCAGTACCTGATTTCCAGGCTGATCAAACCCAAACTCCCTCTCCCTCCCGTCTTTATCCACAAACCAATCTTCCAGCGGTATCGCCACTTCTCCAAGATAATCCTTCGAGAGCATATCCTTATCCCACACGACGAGCTCGACAGCGCCGAGCCTGTCCGCGAGGGAGAGGTAGATGGGAAAGTCGAACGTCGCATCTTTAGCTGCCCAGATGGGGTTGACGGTTTTCTTCGCGACGGGGGTTTGGTCTTTCTTGTTTAGGACCGAGACGACTACGAACCTGTGTAGTGTGTAGAGGGGAAGAAAGGAAAGGAAAATGAACGGCGATCAGCACTGCGCATAAACCCAAATCACAACCAAAACGAAAACGAAACGAAACGAAAACGAAAACGAAAATGAAACCCACGGATCACTCGTCCCAGCGCGGTCTTTCACAAGCACGCCCATACACCCCAAGACCTGCAGCCTAAACAGCACAACGGGCGGCTCGCCAGGGCGCGGGGTGTAGTTGTTGTTCCGCCCACTCCCAACTCCCCTGAGCGCTGAGACCCGGGGTCGGGACAGGGGCAGGCGCGCGGCGGATTTGAGGACGCGCTTGATTTTGGTCTTTTTCGTCGCTTGTGACGGTGTTGGCGCTGCAGGTGTGGGTGTGGGTGTGGTTGTGGTTGTGGCAGGGGTGGGTGTAGATGCCACTTCCATGACGGTGCGGTGCGGTGGGCTGGCCGCTCTGAGATTGTGATGTTTTACGTGGTTGCGGTTTCAGGTGCTGGGGGTGTTGGTGTTGGTGTTGGTGTTGGTGTTGGTGTCGTCGTGTTCGAGTACGAGGCTGTACGAGGCTATGAGCTCGACACGAGGAATAGAAGAAGTAACCAGAAGGAATACGAAAGCTAGAACGACGACGACAAGACGACGGTGAAAGAGAGACCACACCAAAGGAGTAAGGAGAAAGAGTAGTGTGATAAACACTCCAGAACGCGGGGCCGCAACTTGCCGAAACGAAACGAGACGAATCAGGTCTAGCCTCTAGGCACATGCCCGTTTCAGGTTCGGGCGCTCCCTGAGTCCGTTTCTACTGACCACCATCATCTTTTCTTTTCGCGATGGACGTTGTCGCCGTCTTCGAAGCTTTCATCTCCTCGTACAAGTAATCTGGGCATTACTTTCCTTTCTACTACCGTTCTTTCAAAAGTTTCATGCATACGGAGAATCAGTGACTCCTCCACTATGGAGCCTCCCCGCACTCCCCGACACCAACGGCAAGCCCGGCGTTCTGCCTCTGCCCAGTGTCAGATGTCTCGCTCGAGCTCGGCGCCGACTCCACCTTAAACTTCCAAAGTTCCAAGCCACTTGGAAACTGTCATTTCCTGTCATACGGCTAATCCAAATAAAGGATCCATGGAACTCTTCGACGACGCTCCTGTCTTATCTACCGTCGACTATGACAACCACTGACAACCACTGTCAATGACACTGGCAATGGCATGTCCATCGCATAACTTGCTTACCACGCGACGTCGACTCGGACGGCGTCGTTATACCGCACGCTCTGGAGTCTGGACTGCATATTAATAGTACTCTGAATCTGACGTCGGATTTGTCGTTATCTTTACCTTTGACTCTCAGCGATCTTGCCTGTCATACTCTGTAACTTTAAGCAGTACTCAGCTCGTTTCTCGTTTCGCTCTAGATCTAGTACGCCCTATAGCTATACCTAAGATTAAAGAATCCAACTGGCCAATGTCAATTTACTCCTCTCGCAGGCAATCTCAATTCCAGACCCACCGACCGTCCCAAGCTACTTCCCTCCTCACAGAATTAAGAATCAAGAATTCAAAGCAACAAACTCCCTATGGACCGACGCACGAGCACGCGGTTTAGGTACATTAATGACCATAACCGCGCCTCCCTTTTTCTCTTTTCCCTTTCCCCGAATGGTGTCGATCGTTTTCGCGGACAGGGTCTTAGGAGAACCGTGGGGTAGCGGAGCGTCGACATCTGGGCTCTGCGTAACGCATCCTCGCGTTAATTCCTCGTCCTCATCCTCATCGTCATTGTTAATCCTTGCAGGATGTCTCTTGGTATCCACTCAGCGCTCAATCCAAATCCCAAAAACTCAAATGTAGCGCGTCTAAATCTCGGCGCTCGTCAGACATCCCGGCACTCCGCTCCGCTCCGACCTTCGCATCTGCTTCTGCTTCCGCCCCTCCTCCTGTCTTTGCATGGGGATATGCGGTATATGTGAGTTTGTTTGCGGAGAGTCGATCGCGCTATGTATGGCATCCGATTCCAGCATGCTATTCACAGGTTAATGTTATGCTCGCAAGCGCACATAGTAAAGAAAACCACCTTCTCCTTCTTTCTCTTTCTCTCTTTCCCTGAATCCGCCCGGAAAATCCAACTCCTAAACCTCACTGGCAAGTCGGCCAACGACATGAATTCACAACCCTTCAAGCGAACTATCGAGGTGCGTTAACTTAGACTAACATAAGAATAACCAGTTCCACTGAACAGGATAGAGTATCCCTCTTTCATCCCCTATAACAGGCTCACGGACAAGGCACCAGCGATCACTGGCAGCACCGATCGATGATCGTCTAATAATACTCTGTACCCTGTACTCTATCGGATCCATCCAGCTCTCGTTCTTGGCGCGTCCAACTTTTAATTTATCCAACCACTGGTCCTAATTTTCGATCGAAAAAGCTCTCGTAGAAATTCCGAACATGCCCACCTCCGAGTCAGCGGCTGAATCAAGGCGGACAAACGACCGTATCGGCTCCTAAATAACTTGAAGTAGCTCATTTGCATCACTGTACCTCGGCGAGTATCAGCCTTACCGCCTTAGGTTACACACTTGCAGTAATTTAAACGATGCTAAACGGTTCATAGGACGGTCCTTAGTGAAACAGCTCTGATCAGGAGCATTCGTTCTCCAAACGTACTTACCCATAGCAGAACGGTGCTCTCATCTATGCTCAAGGCGAAGAGGCAGGCGATTTCAACCCATATCAGGAAGATCAATCCCAGATTTGGCCTAGATTTTAAAATCGGTTTTCAGGGTGTGAATTTGTCCCCTGCCGCTTTTGATTATTGCTGATTCCTGATCTCTCAGGCCTCAGGAGCCATTTGGCGTCCATGCTCTTATCCGAGACTCACAACATGCGTAATGCAAAGAAAAAGGCGACACAATAGGACATGCGCGGCAACGTAACCTATGTAGAGTATATGAAGATCACACCTGCTCGTTTTCAGGCCCAGGCTCCGTAAAGCCTGCCTCAACCATATATAGACTGGATTGGCGAGTAACTACTCTAACTGATCGGGCCATTGTCGATCGCATCCGCTTTTGTCCCCAATACCCCACTTCGAACACTGGAACTCCACCATGGAAGGTTCCTTTCAGGGTATGTATTACCGAAAAAGAAGAACCGCCGCACACGACCATGGAAAGTGCTTTAAAGAAAATCCTCGAAGGTCCATCAGGGGGTGCCAGCGCACTTATTTATTAGAACCCACATCGCTCGACTGGCGTCCTCGTTTTCCTCACCTTCGGGGATTAGGCTTCATTACTGAATCATGCTCGTTACGCTGGGGAACACCATCGGCGCAGTCCTTTTGGGTACTGCGGGGGCGTGCATGTACGTCGGGCTTTCTTTCACCTGCGCCGCTCCTAACTATTTCTCTCCTTCACGCCTCTCAGCCTTTTCGGCATCTCAGTGGTTCAAGCGTACATGTATTATACCACTTACACGAAGGATTGGGTATTTCAGAAAGTGATTGTACGTATTTTCGCAAATATACGGTGTGCGGATCTCATACTTCTCCACTCAGGTCGGGACTTTGACGTACGAAATTTTCCTTCCCGATTTCCATGAAATTACTGACCATATCCAGGGCATTGAACGCTGGTCACTTGCTGTGTCTGATTCATATTGTATATTACTATACCATTGAGCAATTCGGAAACCCCGCGGGATTGGCCAAGATAGTGTGGTAAGTTGAAGGCCTATCCAGTTAAGATTTCGTTCACAGTCTCATCATTTATTCGCTTGGCACAGGAGTTTCAGGGTAAGCGTCATATCCTATGTATGCCAATTTTCACCTGAACATCGCCTTTGTCCCAGGTTCAAACAATATTTAATGTCTGTACGGATATCTGATTCTATGACCTTTATTAACACCAGTTCATGCATAGATCATCATTATCGTCATCGTCCACGGGTACGTAATATCTTCAATCTCGCACAAGAAATTCGACTAAATAAAGCACCCCTCCCAGTTTATATATCCATAGAATTTGGAGGCGTCTGTCTTTTCCTCTTGATCTATAATACTGAAGCTGAATTTTTTTCAAGTTGGAAGCCGTTTTTCTCGGGTCTGGCCAGGGATTCTCGTATGTCTGCACATTAACATCTGCTTCTTCGTCGTTGACTCGTATTTCAACCCAGTTCGGGCTCTTGGGTTGTGCCACAGGTGAGTCTATCTCTAATCAGTGACTCGGACGAGACGGTCATAAAATTACACCAATTCACGCAATACCTCAGTTATTGGTGTCTGTGAGTCCTCGTTACATTTATCCGGAATGGCATAAATTGACGTTACCCCAGTTCTAATATACCACGCGTAAGTAAACATTAGCGGGTATTCGCGGCTGGTAAATTACAGCTTACCTCTCGACACGTTTTGTGTGCAGCTTTCGGCTGCAGGGATTTGACGATATCCATGAAGCCACGGCAGGTTATCAACGACATATATATCTTACACCACTAATGTCCTTCGTAATACAGTGGGTTCTTTACGCAATCTTCGGGACCACAACAACGATGGACTTTCTCATTGCCGCTTCAATGTGTTATTACCTTAATAAGAGCAGATCGGGCTTCGCTAGGTACGCAGTCCCATTACCCTGCCTTTCCTTGGCTGACCATACTTTTCTTTAGAACAAACCACCTCGTCTTTACTATCATGCAATACGTACTGGTATCTGGAACTTTAACCAGGTACAATGTCGGATGTTGAACATAGCGAGGGACTAGTACTAACAAAAGTGAGCAGCGTAATATCGTTAATATCGATCGTCACCGTGCGTTCCATTTCCGTCTCTCTGCGCTGTAGTTCACTCGTAATTTCCGACCTCAGTTTGCAACAATGCCCCACAATCTCGTGTTTTTGGGAGTTAGTTTCTTGGTCACCAAACGTAGGTCATCACTCTTATTGGATAAAAATCGAAAACATTAACCTGGCTGACCGAGGGAAAAGTATACACCAATAGTTACGTTGCGATGTATGCTCTCCATCTCCTTATTGTGCGGCAAGTTCTGACTTTTTGTTTTTTATTTTAGGTTGAATGCCCGCAATCACATTCGAGATGAGTCGTCTATTAGCGTCGATATTAGGAATCTGCGCTCGGGTCTAGCAAGGCCAGGCGACGACAACCTTTTCAAGGTATCTCGTTCATTCCTTATCAACTGGCTATAATTAATTTTATTCAAGCGCGAGTCGGCGCAGCTTTCTTCTATCTATCCTGGAAAGGATGAGGGCTCTTCCAACTCAATGGGTGTCCATGTAAGTCTGATGTTTTACAACAATCAGGACTTATTTACCAGAATTTTATTCCAGATCCACGTTCACAAAACAGAGGAACTTGGTGGAGACACTGATGGTGGTAACGCTTGGAGGGCAACATAGTTGATTTACGGGACAATTTTCTTCCGTACCTTCCTACCACACTTTTTGTTTGTCGAATAAAAGTACACTCGTTTGGCCAAGAAATGTTCCAGTTACAAGTAGTCAATCTAACTGGCTGTGACGATGAACTGGAGCTTAATCCATTGGTCCTCATTGTTTAAGTTCCGATCCAATTCCAATTACCAACCCGCGCTCACAGGTTCCTTATTGGGTCTTGCTACCGGGCATCCGTTATGCTTTGAAAATACTCTACTATATACATGCCTAATTCCGCAATATGAATGTCCCCTCGGCCAATCGTCGGGGTTGGCTCGGTCAAAAAAGAGAGCATGCAGCGCAAATGCGGTCCAGAGCAACCATCAATTCCGAGAATGACATCGAGATGGGCGTCCTATGTCCCAAGTAAGGAGCGTGCGTGAAGGAAATGCATGCAAGAGTTACGTCGGATATCAGGTATAAAGAACGCACCTGCAAATTTCCCAACGAACCAGTAGCAAGAATGGCAGATGAATCAAAAAAAACAATCATGCAGGATGTCGTGGGAGCAGATGCTCGCTGCCCTGGGATCGAAATGGAAATCAAATATGCGAATGGGGTAACTTCGGGAAAGAAGATCTATGTACTCAACATTGATTACCGAACGGTATAGGCAATATAAGTCTTTTAATTTGCAGTTAGTTCAGTTTTACAGTCAGTTTGGTCATGCAAACTAACAGGCCTACACCGTGCAATAGGAAGGCTGTTACAAGCTAGAGGAACGGGGGGGGGTACCCGAGCGCTGAGATCTGGAGACAGTGTGGAAGTTTTTGTCACCGACGAATTCGAAATTTGGTCTGGTACGTCGATCAGTCTCGAACGACGAATTCGGATTGCAATCCCCCTGACCATGACGTGTTGTGATATAAAATAGGCTGAAGGGACGGTGGAGGATCTTCAGCTGAGCTCACAACCCTCACGACAAGCGCAGGCCGGTACGTGCTCCTACTTTTCTTTCTTTTCTTTTTTACCGTGACCTTCATCGACTTTGACATTTTACCACTAGCTTCTCCTTGTATCAAGCAGACCGTCTGCGAAGTTTGGCTGCTTCATTCCTCTAATTATGCAGTGTATGTCGGTATTTTCCCTTTAACGGCCATGTCCTGACTACTTATACTTTAGTCACGAAACTCTCCATCCTTGTCTTCCTTAGTCTCGTCGGAAGCTCCTTTACGGCCCCAGTGAACTTTGAGGCGCAGAATAACCACCTCGCTGTTGCATACGGTTATTCCAGGGAAGCATTTGGGACAAATGGCTCTCCGGTAAAGCGGGATCTCGAAAGCGCAGGGTTGTTCCCAAAGTTGTTTCAACTAGAGCAACTCGCCCACAGGCGCCTGGCCGCTCACCCGGCGTTTATCCTGGGCACAATCTCCCTCAAAGAGTGTCCTCAGCTCTCCCATCTCGTCGAACCGGCGCTTAATAGTGAGGCATGGCCTGCCTAATGAGGACGAAGGAGGACTTTGGTTGACATATTAGTGAACATGAGCTCGCAGTGAATAGGATATGTACTGTAAACAGAGATGCCCTGCAGCGCTCCGGAAAGAAACCTGGTTTAAATGTGTTGTCGATTAGATTATGGGTTTACATATTCTGTAAGCAGTAAAACTAACAATCATGTCGTCGCCCTGAGGAGTGTTTACTCTATTGACCTTTATTGTACCAGACCTGGTTAAGGGTACTGAAATTTTTCAGTAACTGTGATGTCCGAAAACTCCGCTTAAATCATATTCTACTGCTTTGCGATTGATCTTCTGGCCCAGCGTGTAACGCACTTTCTGGAAGATGGTTCGCCAACGTGGTTATGCTCTCGATTCAGAGGAGGTTGTGATTTCAACTTCCGCAACGGGGAACTCGCAACGGGGAACTTAAACAAAGGTACTGGACCCTGGGGTTACCGATTAGATTTCATTGAGCGGATGATAGCAACAAGAGCCATGAGAAAATACAAGAAGTTAAAATCCAACAGGTACTGTAAGTGTACTGCCATAGGTTTGTGGGCTTTCAACTCAAGCGCTAATGTAAACCGAGAGTCGACTAGCTGCTCCGCAAAGTTCGGTATGGTCGGCTTCGCATGCACGAGAGCAATCGGTGAGAGGAGCCGTAATGTTGGCAATGGGAAGTGCAAAGGAATTACCACACCCTGTTAAATTTGTGAACAGTGTCCTGAGTATGCTATGGACAAGAAAAGGACGCACAGCACTCCTCGCCGAACTCCAATCCAGAAATATTGAACCCAGCTGAAGCACATTGGGTCGTGCAGCTTTCAATGGTAACACCAGCCGAGATGGTGAAGCGCTCGAGCAGACTGCGCGGGTGTGTTCCAACTGCGTCTCTGTAAAACGCCCTTGAAAACAAATTTCATCTGAAGGAAACGGGGTAACTCACGTGAAGCACCCGTCAAAGGACCAGTTTCCGACTTTCGCCTTGTTCGCAGGTACTGGACCGACACCGTGGTTGCTGTTTTGGAAGATGCTGATCAACCCAGCTCCCCCGCAGGTCAGAGTGCTATCGCCTCCGCAAGGGAAGGTGCAAAGGGTGTCATTAACCTTCGTTGCCGTGCCCTGGATGTTGAAATCACAGACTAAAAGAGAACCAGTCAGCGAAACCTATATCTAGCGACCTAACCGGAAAAAAATACGTACAACATTCGTCAGTGAATTCTGTTCCAGCGAAGTTTAACGGGGTTGTGAAGTTCCCGCAGAAGGCGGTACACAAGGCAGGAGTCATGCCTGGATTAGTGATTGTATGTTCCTGGAGAGTTCGTCCAGCTGGGTTACTATCCCTGTAGGACAAGAACGAGAGAGGGTCAGTCCGGCCAAAACCTGTGAGTTGTGATGCATACGAGAAACATCCAACAAGAGTCCATCCTGGGAGTGTTGCGTTTGGGTTGGCAGCACTTTGTCGTTTCACCAGTTCGGCGGGCTCAGTCGGAACCGCAATAGTTTGCTAGTGAAGAAATCTAAGCACGACGGATTTTGAGATTTACAAAAATACGAAAACTTACATGCAGCAAGAGCGACACGAGAACAACGATGTGAGACAGAGAAATTGGTGACATAGCAATGAAGACGAGCGCTTTGTTTGTTTGGCTGGCAGTAGTGAATATCCTCGATGAGCAGGATGTCCGATTATCTTGTTCCATCCTCATTTATATACCTTTCCCGAAACCTCAGGATAAAGTCATTTAATTTTTCTTTGGCAGAGAAGGCAGAGCAAGCGACGAAGGTGTGGGCCTGGTCAGGTGGTTCGGGAGACATTTCAGGGCAATCATCGTTCCACATCCCGTTTCATTTCTCCCTGACTTCTTTTCTTCTCATGGCTTCGAAGTTGTCGCGTAGGACAGCGAAGACGGATGGACAACGAGAGTCACAGGCAAAAGACAAGGGAATTCAGCAGGGTGAGGGCGAGAGTCAGTCCACGTTGGTTCTTCTTGCGAATTTTTGACAAGTTCCGGGCTTCTTTTGGAGATCAACTCTTGGGTAGTCTCTGGGTTTAAACCGGGAGATCATAGCTGGACGTGAGAGCAGCCCGCTATGGCAGACGCAGACAGTGCCACCTGTAAACGATGGGAAATGAGAACAACGGAAAGAGTTTATCAGGGCGTGACGAGAACGAGGAATGGAATTGAACTGGCAGTTTCATAGCATGAGCGACACTACGACCTAAACACGCACACGGAGGCATCAAGGTATACCGATAGCATTGACAACCAGGATTAAAGCCGACTTCGAATATCAGAGCGATTCTTGGTTACATTCCTGCGTATAACGGATCGGATCTTCCCAGTACGTGTAAAGGTATGAAACTTCTAAGGCACTCCAGGACGAAGCTGTTTCAGGTTTATCTCATGCTAGTCCAACCACCGCGGAGAGAGTCGCCCTTCATCGCCAAAGAAAAAAAAATCGGGAATCAAGTTTACACAAAAAAGCTAGAGAGGCATGCGACTTTTGTGCACTTCTTGGCCTAGACGGCGTTGATGGTCAACGTTCGAAAGGACAGACCGCAGGAGAGTAGAAGGGACTGAGGTAAGACGACAGAGAAGCCAAAAGAAAAGTCAGCCAATGCAGATCCTCTGACCACGAAATGTCAGAACTCGACAAGAACTTGAAGGCAAAAAATAGGTGCGGTGTTGGGAAGTGACTGAAAATAGGACAAGGATCTATTTCAGTCACTCCGGTCTGGCGAGAACCCTAGGAATTGAGAAATTGGGAGGTCTGCACCTCCCGAACGGCCAACGTGGTCAAGGTTTGGCAGCTAACGTTTGACACAGAGCTAAGTCGGCCTCGAAGCGGGGAAGGTCGATGGCCGGTCCAGGAACATGGTTCGGGACTCAGATGAAGCTCGTCGTACGACTTTGCTCCAGTCTTTCGTGAATTTTGGTGCGGAATCACTTTCGCAGCAAGTGAGCAGACCAATGTGCAGGTCTATCAAACAGAAAGGCGACCGACTATACAGGGAAAGCAAGCCGGCGTTATACAGATTCTCGTCTGAGATGGGTATGGCGAATGTTTGTTTGTCTGAGTCACAACTGACAGCCCTCCGAATTTATCCGGCACATGATGCACAATTGTCACAAACGTGTTTTTATACCAAGCAAGAAAAACCAACAGTACTTGAAAAACAGGCTAACAAGCATACAGGTACCATACCGGATCTAACTTACTCTTCCAGTTGTTAAGAAGGGACTTGACTTCAAAAAGCGCCATCCACGCAGTCGAACGACCCATATTCCATCTACCACAATTATGATTCCAAGACTGACAACAAGGCTCCCACCACTACGATATAAGTAAGCGAATTGGAGTTCAAGAAGAAAACATTGAACACTCACAAGACCCATTTATGGTACGTCCAGGCCGTATCTGGGGTTATCCCAATTTTAGGCAGTGCGATTGCCCAAGGAAGGGCGTAGAAAATGTTCGAGACTAACGATTGATAGAGGTACCTACAAATCAAGAAATTTATAAGTCTACGAAAATAAAAGAATAGATACAAATAGCGAAATACCATCTTGTTTGAGTGGCGAGTAACACCGTCGCGAGCTGAGTTGACACGCCATAGGAGATATAGCACCAGTCAATGCTTTTCCACATCATAGCTGTAATTTCCGCGACCTCTTCCGAATTTGACAGGTAGCGTGCAAACGGTCCCGCCCCGCGGATGGAGAGCGCAATGCACATCGGACACTCAACGAGGAGAACAACAACAACAACAACAACAACAACAACAACAACCACCACCACCACCACCATCCCCCGGTCGCTGGTGTTGTCGTCGCTGTTCCGGCCACCTTTGAGCATCGAGCCCTCTAGATTCGTCGTCAGCTACATCAAGCTCAGTACCGCTCGGCCTAGCCCAGCGAGGTTTCGTCCAAACACCAATTTCAACACCACAAACATTTTTCATCAATATCAACCATGTCCAACATCCCGCCTTTCAAACCTCGCTCTCCCATGGTCATTCCAAAGGGTTTCTTCAAATCCATCCGTCGATTCAAAATATTCCCAAACCATGTCAAACTACCCACCACCCCCGCTGCCTGCGCTCGCCTTCGCTTGAAACGAAAACAATTAGCGGAGACAAAACGCCAAAACGACCTCATCACAATCTTAAAAAGACGATTAGAAACATTTTCACAACGATTATCGTCACTCCAAAACCTCCATTGCACCCAGCTGTTATTTCTTCGAAACTTAGCAGATTGTACCACGTTCAAAAACAAGATCCCCGACGAACATCCCCATCATTCCTCTAGCCTTCTTGAACCCCACACTTCATTGTCATTACCAACCTTTCACTTCCCAAGCTCATATTCGTCCACACCCTTGCCGCAGACTCTTCCTCCTCCCATCCCCGAACCCATTCACCTTCACACTTATCAACCTGCAGTCCGGTAGCTTTTTCCCTACATGGTTTTTGATGCACCCGGTACTAGCACTTTCTCACCGACTGATCTATCGAGGTTATCTACTTTTGGGTAACCTTAGCTTCCTGTAAGCGTAGATAGATGTCATATTGTAACAATTGTAACAATAAGCACAGACCGAAGCGCGGGAGCCGTGATAACTGTTGAAAAGCGTTAACAGAAATAATAACGGTATAATAATAAAATATAATTACATCTAATGTCCGACCAGGAAGCTCGGGAAGAAGGTGTTGGTTTGGATCTTTGATAGGTACCCCAACGATGGCCGACAAAGGTGTTTGAAGTGGCTTCAAGTGCGTTGACGGGTACCATGATGAGACCCCAACGTATTGTGTTGAAAACACCCCACGCTGTCGCGTAAGCTTGTCCCATCGAAACAACGCCGTGGACTTGCCATAAACTATAGAGCCGGTTTGAATAACGACATCGAGGAACAGTGGCCACTTACTAGATCGCGTTTCTGATTGCACTTTCTGTGAACGTCCATCTGCCTGGCAAGAAGAGTTCTTTGAGGGATGTGTAAGAGAACCAGGTGGGTCGCTTCGTGTCCATATGGGCAGTGGCCTTTCGCGAAAGGTATAGGAAATACAGCAGGACCGACCACTGCACCCGTGAGGCTATAAATATGAATGCCAATAAGGAAACGCGTACAGATCAGAGAATGAAAAAGCGTACTCGCATACAAGTTTGATGGTGGCCACTGTATGAATGCTGGGAGTGAAACCTCGAACATGTACGGTCGAGACAAGCGCAAGTTCGAGAAATATCTGCACCAGTGTTTGGATGGAAGACATCAATAGCGGAACACTGGATCAACAATGGGTTACCAGAGAATGAGAAGGTTAAACGAAATTCGACGAACTCTGGTTTATCAAGCGCCCGCGTACCCAGACTCACAGCCGTGTTAAGTGTGCTTGCCAGTGAATCAAACGCGAGGATTCGTATATACTTGACCGACGTTGCACGAACCTTACCAGGTACGAAAGCTCCAACAAAACCGGGCGCAGCGAAAAGGAAAATGACGGACAGAAGGAAGCCAAAGATAGACTGAATTGAAATCAAGGTGTACGTCAGGGACAGACGATGTAAGAGTTCTTCGGCCGTGTCTTTCGTGGTATCTCCACTCCCAATAGTGGACCTTCAGGATTTTGATGAATATTAATGATGGTTAATCAATGTGAATGCGCACCAAGCTGCTCTTGGCAATCCTTCATTCAGAACCTCGATAATGCATGAAAAATCTGATTAAAAAATTAGTCGAGCTGTTACCGCTGAACAACCAAAAACACAGAATTTACAAGTGAAAGCATCTGTTGTAGAAACCAGTGACGCGTCAATATTGGCAATCCACATCTTCGAGAGGGTCCCGTAGACAGCAGGGATTAGAAATGTTAATAGATTGAAGAACAATGCGCCATGGTAGCTGGAATAGACCTCAATAAAATATGTGATACATTTGAAGGATTTGAGCAAGATATTCACCTGGCGCGGAACCTGACCAAGCCAGACACCGCGTCATCAACGCTAACGGAAGTCTTCGTCGATTTTTGGTCTACGTCCTCACACTGCGGGCATTTGCCGATACAATCAACATAAAATCAAAGATTGTATTTTCGATTTCTTCATGACAAATGCATCAGTAAAATCACCGGTTATATTTTGATTATGAGCAAAATGTTTTATCCAATACCTTCTTCTATACAATCACAGCTTAATATCAAAATAAAAGCAAAGCTTGTACCGAAGATTAAATTTTAAAAAAAGACAAGAAACCTTCAGTGCGGCAATCATCGGCGGCGACATAAAAAAGATTCAGAATTAGTAACCATTGCCGCTAACCCGTAGAAAATATTTGACATATATATATATATCTGCCAGAAGTCGGAAGGTTCACAGATGAAGTCCGTAGTGATTCGTCAAGAGTTGAAAGAAGTAGAGCAAACATATCTATACACGTTCTGGAGTAAAACATTTCGTTTGTCTAATCTACTTCACGATAGATCTCCTGCGGACGGTTCTCATTTGCGAAGTCTACATTGAAATCAAGCATAAGCTAAATGTAAAATGTCAATGAGAAGAGAGCAGGAAAATTAAGAGAATTGAACTTACCCTATCTACTGGCATAACATGGATGAGACCGTCGTATGAGCCACCTACCATTTCCGTAAGGGCAAAATGCGAAATAAGCTGAGAGATCGAGATGATCTTGAGTCGAGAACCAGTCTTCTTACAAAGAAACCCCCCGAATGGGCCGAACTGGCGGTAAGGATCCAGTTGACTATCAATCGGGGCAAGCTCTCGTAAATAGAGGAGTATATCTTCACTCGGCAGTCCATTTGGTGCGGGATAGGAGTACCGGAATATTTGATCGACAATACCTGCCTTGTATGATTCAGAAGCCTGGTTGACTTCCTTAAAAATAATTGAACTATTGCGATGAGTGGATGAACCTGAAGTGCCATAGCAAACACCGCGGAAAGAAATTTCTTTAAGGAAGGCGGCAGATTGTGGCATGTGGTCGGCATCTGTGTTCAACACCTCGGACAAAAGTGTTTTTTGAACGTCAGAGAGCGGCAAGTCATCCATTCCTGATCGAGGAGTGAATGTTGGCGAGTATGGGTCCAAGATGCTAGCCAGTCTAAACCCGCGGATATCTTCTGATTCAATGCTGTTCATGACGACAGTCAATTCTCGAAGAGACTGTTGTAAATCGCCCTGCTCAGAAAGTAATGCACGGAGATTTGCGCTGCGAGCTGATGCCCTGAGAAATGTCGATTCAAGCTCGCCTGAAGAATGCTCGTAAGTAAGGCAGACAGTTGCACAGCTCAGTAAATTACTCACCCAGTTTCGAGTTTGTATTGATGCGATGAAAAAAGTTAATATAACGCTCATAATGAGGGCCACTGTGAGAATGGTTGGGACCAAAGAGCCCAAGCATATCACCTATGTGAAGTGCTGCGTGGTGAGTAGGCTTAAGATTTTGGTCTGGAAATAGTCGTCTTAGGTTCTGAACATATTTGCCCATGTGTTTGTTGTACTCTCGAACCTGATTCTCGGTAGTCACCCGCATATTGGCAATACGTACTGCGGCGACGAGGTCCATATAATGAGAAAGTATTGCTCTTTTGCGTGGAGTATCATTGGCCCAAAGTCGAGTAAGTGTGATAGGAAGGTGGATAGTGCAAATAACTCTCCAGTTGTCGGCACTTAATTTTCCCCTTTCGGCGGTACCCCAGTTAGGAGGCGCAGGCGTTATCCAGGTAGGGAGCTTTGTACGACTCATATCAGACCAGATGGCCGTCATGACATCCTTTCCGAGGACTGGTCTATTGTGAGAGGGCGAGTAGTCTGGTAGGTATTGCTGCAGGTTCTCGAACGCCGAAAGATCGTCATCAATCTAAGAAGAAAGTGATTAGGAACGAGACACATCAGTAACGATGCACAAACCAGATCAATAATCCGGTCATACAGTACACGTTTAGTGTTTCGTTTGGTTTTGTCCACGTCGCTGTGTTCAATTTCCAGGAGGTCACATATATACACAAAGATTGCTGCTGTTGCTTGTGAGTAAGCTTTCTCGCGAGACTCGTCTTGATTCTCAGTATCAAGAAAGTGTTGCAAAACACGCGAGACTAGAGCCATTTTGAGGTTGGGATCTATTGGCAAACTTGGCTGATCACGACGACCTGCTGCAACACCTGTAGTGACGGGATTGTTCCTTGACATAGGAATGAGTTTAACACCGGTGTACTCTGGCCGTTGTCTCTGAAAGAGAGAGAACTTAAGCATTCCATGTATAAGCAGTGCGAAAAAAAAGACCTTACCCAAGCGACAATGTTTTTTGCCAGAACCCATTTGATTCCCACAACTAGCGTATGATTCGGGGCCAGGATGTCATTATCAATGCAAGTTTTGTAGAGCACTGATCTTGGGCAGACAACAAGCTCATCGAGCAAATTTGCATCATTCCGCCGGATCAGCTCGACACATTTTTCATGGGCTTTCAAGAGCTCTTTACTAACCGACTGATTTTTGTGTGATGCCTCCGAAAGGCCATCGCCCCCAGGAATACTGACATCGATTTGGAAGACTGACCTGCAGTGATTTTGGAGATTATTGAGGTCGAGAGCATGCATGGGGTCTACAACCGTGTACTTGACAATGTTCCAATACGGCAGATCATGTAGAGGCGACCACCTAATGCCATATGCATCAAAGATGGCCGTTCGGTGCTGCTCACTTGGAGCGTCTCTCCAAAGTTCTGCAATGTGGCGGATATGTATAAGGTCCTTCTC
The DNA here is from genome assembly GCA_023014335.1 of Galerina marginata. Classification (NCBI taxonomy): domain Eukaryota; kingdom Fungi; phylum Basidiomycota; class Agaricomycetes; order Agaricales; family Galerinaceae; genus Galerina; species Galerina marginata. Next base: position 415,239 of record JAECYW010000004.1, read on the forward strand.
TGGCCATTCTGCCCGGTCCAAGACATTGATATCGTCAATATCCAGATCACAGAAGGTACAAAAGTTGTGAGCAGTAGCTGCTCCCAGGCCAATAACTTGCCGGGCAGCTGGCATATCGCAGACCAATGGAATAAGCATTGCTTTGAAGAGCCTGCCATATACTTCATTGTAAGTTTGCGAGAACGTAACACCGTCATTCCAGAATTCCAGGAGTTCCGAGACGACCAACTTGACATATGGGTATATATCCTCCTTGGAAGGCTTATCGGGTACAACGCCTGCAAGATACATGTTCTCGGGCAGGTAGCGAAGGTGTTGAGGAAAGTTCAGCAAAACAAGCCATATTCCTGTCGAAGACACGGTCTGCTTGGCTGTTTTATTGCCGAACGGGTTGAAGCCGTCAACTGATAGGCTGAAAACGAGCCGACCTTCTTTCCCCGGTGCTGGAAAAAATGGACGACCAGAAGCATCTGTAAGTTCCTGAAATATTCGAGACCGTAAAATGTCGTCAATGGGGGCATTGTCAGGATTGGCAGGGGCGGGGCCAGAAAATGGAGAGTCCAGTAAATCTTCTACGCCTTTCCGCGAAATAAGTCGACCGAGCCAGGATTTCAAGGTTTGATGTAAATACTTCCTGACTGGTGCGAGCTGGGTACGGCCACCACCTAGATCACGGCTTTTCCACAATGGGTTCCCACATACCGGACTCTCGGGAGTTCGTTGATGGTCACAAGTCAAGGCGAAAGGACTTTCCTCATTGTTGGGATTGTTTCCAGGAAGGAAAGGGTAAAGGAAGTGGCAGGATGTACAAACTATGAATTGTTGTGTAATTGGATCCAGTTGAAAGTGACTATGACCAGGACGGGGGTCAACTGGCACGGACTCAATCACCGATGATAAAGTGCCAGCTACTCGCAAGAAGCTCCGGAAACCTCCTAGGAGAACCCGGATTGCACGACGTGGCACAAAATATATGCATTCCATAACTAGGGATAACAGAGTCGCCACCCTCACCACTGGTGTTTGCCCGTGGAGTCCAGCTGAGTGGAAAAAAATCTCTGCTGAACAGTCAGACTTGGGCTATGTGATTGATCGAGTAATTTACCTGTATTGACGAAAGGTTTGCCTAGTCCAGAACTTCCACGTTGCATGGTCCACTGGACCTCCTTTTGACGAGTCAAGTGCCCCAGTTCGCTGAAAAGGCGTTCCAATAAAGCCTTTGCTTGGTCGTCCTGCCCATAGCGCTCGGAGAGTAGAACAATGAGCTGGCAAATACGATTTTCAGTGAATAAAAATTCGCGATTAACACGATGTTGAGTTAAGGAATGAACGCCATGATTTGGGATGATAATTTCAACATCTGTCGGCCACCTGAAGACACCATGATCTTCAGGTTTGTTTCGAAATACCAAAGGGACCTTCAGGTCGGTGACCAGACCCTTTAAAGTGTCGAGTTCAGCATGGGTGCGACTGCTCCAGTGGTCTTCTGCTGGGTTTGCGACTGGGGTGGGGGCAAGTGCCGATGCATTGATCACGAGGCGCTTATCGTCCTGCGTATGATTATCTCGTGTGCCTCGAGAAACTAGTTGCCCATCTCCTTCATATCTCCCAGTGATTGGGTTTAATACAGTGCAGTGTGATTTACATTTGCACCTGACACGTTTGGGTTTGTTAGATTGTCGAGGGATGTTTCTCCGCATGAAGACGAGCTAGGACACAATCTCAAACTTGAAGGTGAATGAGAGCAGAAATAAGATGAATAGCAGGCATGTTATCGATCATTCGTAATCATGTAAATACGTCCGAATTAAGTCTACTGATCGCAAGTCAAGACTCCGCTGGGAGATTAGCTGCAGCATTGTTCATGTTTTCCCGAATGGTCCGTTGAATCTTTTGATTCTTCCTCCAAGTCAGCCTTGTAAGTTATATTCATTAATGAAATCATGGCAGTTACCAGGTGGGGTGAAGTATACAGGGATGGTAGCTACCAGGTCTGGCAGTTGCCAGTTCAGTGCCAATATACAACCGTCGTGAGCTCAGCTACGTCGTAACTAAAAGGGCAGGTAAGGGTGATGTTTGTTTGGATATTGATGGGATCAATAAGATCATGTGACTTCAAATTTGCCTCTATTTACATGCTTGTTGCAGATTCATATCATTTTATGGCCTCAAATACAAACAAATATACAAATAAAGGATCAGGGTCCATCCATCACCTTGCAAATGAGTAAATCAGGGTTGTATCCAGAGTAGAAAACTGGTCATCAAAAAACGCAAAGTTGTAAAGTCTATTGGTAAGATATGGTTTGGCAACTGCCAGAGGAAAACTGAAATGTCATTGGGTGTGGCTGTGCTATAAACGAAAAACATGGGGCCAAACAATCTGACCCTGAATCCGTCAAAATTCTATTTTTAGCTTCACTCCCCATAGAGAAAAATGCAAAATACAAAAAAAAAGCCGGCGCTCACAAATTCTGGCAGATGGGAAATTTTCCCAAAAAGGAAATTGTTGACAGAAGGGTAGAGATCAATTTTTAGATCAAGGGACAATTTAAATTTTCTCCCCGCAGGCCCTGGTTATAGAGATATAGACCAAACAATAATATTCTCGTCTGCCAGAATTTGTGAGTGCCGGCTTTTTTTTTGTATTTTGCATTTTTCTCTATGGGGAGTGAAGCTAAAAATAGAATTTTGACGGATTCAGGGTCAGATTGTTTGGCCCCATGTTTTTCGTTTATAGCACAGCCACACCCAATGACATTTTGTTTGTCTACTGGTAGTTGCCAAGCAGCCTCTAGGTAGCGTCTAGTGGCTACTATTTTGTTGGGAACTGGCAACTGCCAGACCTGGTAGCTACCATCCCTGTATACTTCACCCCACCTGGTAACTGCCATGGTTGAATACTTCAGCCAGCTTATAGAGGTGTCCAAGTTTCTTGTTTAACATAGGAAGGAGATTGATCATCGCGCAGGGAAAGAAAATATTGAGGATAAGTAGGATGAGGGATGGGATCCCCGGTCACCGAGAAGTAGATCTCAGAAATCTCATCCCAGACTTTGTCCGAGGTGTATATCCAGACTTGGCTACCATCATAGTTCCCGTTGAAGGGCGGTACCAAATGGAAGAACAAGTCGCCAGGAACGGGTGGGCTGCGAGCTGGTTTACCAGGGTGGTCGATTTTATTTGGCCCCTGGCTCACGTTCCAGACGAAATGGACGGCTTGGCCATTTATCTTGAAATCTCTGCCAACTGGACGTTCCAATTTCTTTGTCAACGCGCTACGATTAGATGTAGATGGGGCCAAAGTTGACGTGGATGGCGCAGGAGTTGACGTGGATGGCGCCGAGGTTGACGCGGACGGGGCCGAAGTTGACGCAGACAGGGCCGAAGTTGACGCAGACGGGGCCGAAGTTGACGCAGACGGGGCCAGCGTCAAGGTAGATGGGGCTGAAGCTGTAGACTCTTGCTGTGATTTAAGACTTGTTAGTGAAGTCAACAATCGTTAGAAGACGATCTCACCTTAACAGTTGTCAGAAGGGCTAATTCCGTCACAGTCTGCTGCGGTTCTTGAGCATTTTGTCCTGTCGGTATTTCAGGCCTTCTCGCCGGCTCCCCATCAGACAGCATTTCAGTCCTAATTGTAGTCAATGGCTGCTGGAGGTCAACGACTGGGACGTGAATTGTCTCGCGGACCACTTCTACATTGGTATTGGCCACGGTGCTTTCTGGCGGCATGGAAGGGTAAATAGGATGAGGATGTTGTAGTGGAGTGGAATTTGTGGCCAACGAGGCTGCGGAAAGAGTGAAAGACGGTTGCAATGACACTAGCTGAGGCTGAGGTCGCGATGATGGTACTTCGGGAAAGGCTTGGGTTGGATATCTTGGAGTTACTCCGGGTTGTCTGTACTGGTCATCTGCAAACCGGGACGTTTGACGAACGCTCGCCAGTGACGTACTAGCATTCCGCATAAGATGAGGACTACTGAGGAATTGTGTCGGAGCGGGTTGGGGATTGCCTTCCAGATTGGTAGATTGGCCTTGGAATAGTAGCGTATTCCTAGGTACTGTGCCAGTCGCCCACACGTCGCCTTGTCTTAGGTCGAGGAGATTACTCTCACAAGGCAATGTTGACAATCTGAAATGAACCATGAGCATTAACTTGGAGACCAAGGCCATGGAAACATACAAGAAAGCAGTCACGATGTTCATCCGTTGCCAGTTTCCTATGATAATGTATTCGACAACCTCTAGGATTTGGTCTTTTCCAATAGTAAAGGGGCTCAGATTGTCGATAGAGCGCGAGACATTCTCGAAGTCAACAAAGCGGTCGTGCCCTTTGATTTGCTCGAGAACGACGTCAAAGCGTGGATCGTTGCGGTCACGATTTTCGCAATAAATTCCCAATAAGCGTTTGATGTTCCTCCGCTGTGTATCTATATTCGGTGAGAAAAAGACAGATCTGGAGTGGAAAGGAACAGAGTTGCCCAATTCGCCTCTATGACTAGAGAGCCCGATTAACATAAAGACCCAAGATGCAAATGAATGTTAATATTACTTACAGCTTGGCAAGGCGTTTGGGGGATGACAGGACCGCCAAGGCTTCCTGATCACTACTGCGAGATAATGTCACCAGACGGGAAAAAAATCAAAAATCAAGGTAGCTTACGCGTGTCTCTCCCTGTACTCCTCCAACGGTGTAGTGGGCGGAAAATCCGGGGAAGAACTAAAGGTGTGGCATTGGGGTACAGTTCAATTAAAAATACTTGTCGTACGGCTCACCTCCGAGTTACTACTCTAGCAGACGGAAGATTGTGAACAGGTGTGGCAGACTCTGTGGCAGACTCTATGATAGCTTGAGAGAAGTCTAACGATTTCAACTAGAAGAAGTCAGTTTCGAACGTTGCGGCCAGTGTAGCAGACGAAGTATCTTACGTCTTGGCCAGGAAAAGCCGCAATCTGGTCAAAGGGGAGTTCTTCATGACCGGGAAGGTGAAGCTCAACTACGTCCGCTGAGCGACCTATCGCAGCAGTACCAGCATCGTGGTTCGTAGAAAGGGAAAGGGCGCGGAGCGCAGAAGACAGGGATGTGGAGGATGGCATTGGATTGCTGCTGTTGCAATGTCAGGGCGGGTTTATCTATGGTTCATGTAACAAGAATCCGAATCACCTTTGAGCTGACAATGCGGGTGTATGGATCATCGTCATTCGGAATGAGATCTAACAAGATCTGGAAGCCTGATTTCGGATATATTGCGTTCACGAGTCCTTTGACTGTCAGAGACTGAGCTCCAAACGATTGGTCCTTGCTGCTCTAAAGAAGGTCGAAAGGCACGGCAGGTTCAAGAATTTCGAAATACTCCGTAAGGCCGCTCCCTTCTTCGGGATAGAGACTCATAACAATAACAATGGAAGTGGCAACACATCATTAGGGTCAACCAGATGATATGCTAGCCATGGAGGGAGAGATAGGGCACTGTATCATTAGGTGTACCCAGATGATACTCGTGGCCGAAGTTGTTGAAGGTCGCGTTAATCGAAGGGAGTTGTAGAAAAGACGGTGTGAGAAATCTGATTAGCAAAGCAAACTGTCACGTGCTCAGCGCTCAGCCCAAGCCGCCAAATGCGAGTCTCAGTTTATGACCTACCTTGACGTGCTCTGGTCTCCCTAAGCACGTCTCGTTTGCAGGCATACCTTTCGCGAGTTCTGGGTAAACCTAAACTCGCTCCCTAGAACTTTCTTCATGTCTCTTATTCGATCTGACCGGCCCCATGTCTAGTCAAGAGTCTGTGTTTCTGAAGGCAAGTTCGTCGCCATTAACATGATTCTCCATATACCAACTTCATTTGATTCATCTAGCCTTTCTACTCCCTGTCCTTTTCCTATCAAAGCAACTACAAATTGTCTTGAGTTTAGACCGACGCCCAAACAAAGCTATCCAATCTCAAGATTATACAAAGTTGGTCCATTTTTCTAGAACTACAACACCTGCTGACCGATCTGATCTACGACTAGTCTACTCCTGCAAGACATGTTAATTGGAATCAAGGACTTGAGAAAACTCGGCTTACGGTCATCTGATCTGAGTGGGGCATGGTTCTCCATGCGCATGAGCTTCTATGCATCGGGATAGGTAGCTGGCGTTGGTAATAAGGTCCGTCAGCAATATGTTGAGTTCAGAAGCTGAAGCGCTCACAGTTTTATGGCTCTACGTAGAATTCTCTTTGGACCGGCTGGGCGAGAAAGTACCCGAACCCGTTTCCCAAGCGAAAAAATAGCCAATTCCCCTCGCCATGGAACATCAGGGCAAATTCCGAGCAGGTTTAAGTTTGTATCTGCCTCTGGGTCCAGATACCCTACCGCCAAATAGTGATATTTGCCGACGATAACGGACGCAGTATGGACAGCGACATGGTTTCGGTTGTCAAATCTTGTGGACATGTCGATTTCTGGAAGGTTGTTCGGACGGTCCTTATCAACCACGACGACGCGATTGAGCAAGGTTTGTGAACATGCAACTTTAGGATAGTGATGTCCTAATGCGAAAGTGTACTAACAACAAATTTCAGCCTGTCAGTGAAGCAGAATTCAAGTCGTGGACGTACATCCAAAGCTCTTCTGGGCTGTGATCTGTGCTGGCGAACAAGCTGAAATAACTCAATATGGACTCCGGTCATACCTCAAGACAAATGCTTCTCACCATAATCGCGAGATGGAGGATACCGTTGAAGAGGAGGTCTGTTGAAGAGGAGGTTGACAATTATTGAGGTCAAATGCTCGAAAACTCCCAAGCCCCGTTTATAAGGCTTGTTCGTCGGTTCGGGATCTGTACAGATGGGGAAAGGCAACACGCTGACGACTATCCTCAGATAAAAACCAGATACCTCCCTTCTTCGTGTCTTCGCACGATCGACTTGATTGGATATATCCCAATCATAATCAGGTACTTCGTTGGTTATAAACGCGGGTCATTTTTCTAATTACGCTCTGGATCAAGTGAATGCCCTGGTAAATGGCGCTGTTGATGTCGCAGCCTCGTGTTTGGCTGATCAGAATAAAATCGTCCAAAAGCGCCAGTCAAGACTGAAGTCCGCTGATTTTGTGATTTCAAGGTGACCAAGACAGAAATTACGTGCCTTGTGGTGATGTCGCCAGCCAGACTTTAGCTTGGGGGGTAGAACAATTGGTTTTGAATTCCTCGCCATCAACCTCGTATTTTTGCCTCTCTCCGAGTTGAAAGCAATTGTTATGCATCAACCTCTTACGACCTCCCGAATCGTTAATGGGCGCAGCACTCTTCGTCTGATGTCGAGCTTCTCCACCCCCGGAAATAGTATTCATACCTTGAAGCTTTCGCCAGACGGTCAACATCTGGCAATTGGTAATGATCAAGGTCGTTTGGAAGTAGGTGGTTCTTGGAATTCTTTGCCTACCAGCTGATATTCAGCCTTTGATTCTCAGATACGCTTACTTGAACACGGCAGAACCTGGAACACAATTGGTGTATATTTGACTGGCGCCGCCATCCGTGCTGTCACTTGGCACCCAGTCATGCCTCGAACCGTGTTTGTTGGCTCAGCCAATGGCTATATCCATAGGATTACGGTCGTTATTGGAGGTGTAAGTGAACCAAATGCTTTAATCCACCTGCTCTTCATCTACCAATTTCAGGTTGACGTGATCTTTTCTGATAACCTTTCGGATTATATACATGCCATGGCAATCAGTTGTGATGGCCGACAATTAGTTATAGGGCATGGCCGGCGTGTCTCGTTGATCAACAATCCCTTTCCCAGTGCGTAATGCAGTCGTTCTACTCTGCATATAAGCTGACCTCTTGATCTTGATCAGGGAGAAATATATTGGGCACCTTTCTTTCCGTTCCTATTCCCCAGTCCTACGACGATGGGAGGCTTATAAATTGCATGATTCCGGTCGGGATATTTTTTGTCGACGATGATCTTTTTGCGATAACACTCTTTGGACGATGTGCAATTTGGTGAATATCCTGAGCTCAGTCAGTTATTTCGCTGTATTAACTGAGGGTCCCAGTCTTTTCTCTAGGTCAGAGGTGTCATTGGTTTCTACAATTGCGCTGCGAGATGGTTCGCTGTAAGACTTGCAAGCCATTCTTGTCGGGGACAAGCTAACATTATGTTATATATTTAGCACGGGGTCATCTGCCTTATCGCCCTCTGGCGAGCGATTGGCAATAATGAATATGAGAGATGGAATCGACTGGTATTCGTTATCTCATAGCAACTACATCTCTACCACCACCTACGCAATCACCTCCAGTCAGAATCCCCATAACCTCATCGTCGACCTCGTTTTCATTGATGAAGACACTGTTGCCGTTGGAAATGTCGACGGAACTATCTGCATTGCCAGCTATGGCGTTTCTGAGGTCAAGCTTAGCCTTAAGTTGGACAGATTTTCTCGTGGTATGTCGGTTCATTTTTGCTCTAGACAACCCGCTCACATAACCATGTCCAGCTCCTCTACAAACACTGGTATATACCCTCTTCTTAACGCTACATCTTCACCGTGCTGACAAACAAATATGATGAATCAGACATTCGGATTTTCTGGAGGGAAGCCCATCGTTTTTGGGATCATGCAGCGAGCGTCACCTGCTTCAGGAAGCGGACGGCACCCTGATTCGTCAGTTGGTATCTGCCTCATCGAAAGTCCTCCCGGTATGGGTATTATTTCAGGCGTAGCAGCAAACACGGTATAGTGAAATTGTTCATTATGTTCTGTCCGTCGGTACTAATGGAACTTAGGTGCATGACTTACCTTTCGATTTCCTTCATAATATAAAGGTAACTTCTTCTATTACTTTTCGTCATCTCCACACCGTTAACGTGAATACCTGTCATAGATTTATGGGTTATCCCTCCCCCCTGTGGTATCTATCGCGACCATTGCTCTGTTGGCAATCGTGTTCGCCAAGGGTACTTTTTCCGGCAATATGGGCCAGGTCGAAAGAAGTAATACCGTCATGAGGGGTTCCTGCGCCGCGGATGCAATACTTGCCACTGAGACCATAACCGAAACAGCAACATCAATGATCACGGAATCTGTCTCAAACCACGCGGCCTCAACATGCGTCTGTACCCTGGCTGGTACACTGACCGTCATGGAGCGTCCCACTTCGGTCGTTGACAAACCATAGTGTAACTTCATACCGATTGCTTCCCAGCTCCGATTATCTTCCATTTGCGCCACCGGACTTGATATGGTATTTCTGGGCACTCTTCCTTGATGATCAATAAATCTACATGTTTCGTCCTTTCATGCACTTTGAACTTCGGTCTTTCGCAACCTACTATGACCTAATGTCAACAGAAAATTCAAAGGCGTCGTTTTGCCTGCGCATTATCCAGTTGGACGAGACGCCCAAAACTCAACATATTTTCGAAGCTGTCATGCCGCAGGCAATTCCATCCGACAGCTGCTCTGCTATGTGCCTTGACAGCTTCTACCTGGAGATCTTTCCGGTTCTGAAAGCTCCGGTCCGTGTTGCCGAAGACTTCATCGATCTGCTGAGCTCGTACCTCACCGTGATCTACGTATACTGGGACAGCAGGATCGAGTTCGCTATCTGAGCCGGTCCAGTAAGCTCCATTCTCCATGTCATAGTCTGGTTTTCATTTGAATCTTATCTTTTCCAACCCAGAGTGTCTACTTTCCTCCGGAAATTTCAAACCCACGGACATTGAGTAGACGAGTGATTCTTATCATCCAGGGAATAATGTCAAGTGCATAGTGCATAGCGTGAACGTGAAGAATGCCTGAGGCCAATTGGAGGCAAGTGTATCTTGATTATCTCGACTCAACAGTGGTTATACTTGAATCCCTCTAGATCTGGGCCAAACCACAGTTCTTTTATATTTTGACAATACAAAACATTCAAACCGATCCTTCTTTTTTGAATAAGAGTTAACACCGTGCACACAAAATTAAACATCGACCCAGCCATGAAGCCTGCAACGTCCCTGACCATGATGGCGAAGCAATCTTCGCGGAACTCTGCACTTCAAGAAGCATGTTCTACACGTTTCAATTATCAGCTTTTCGTTTTTCATCATACATTTTGTGCCAACTTTAAGGGTAGATATATCTAGGGGACAACCCGAAGCTCGTTGTTCACAAATCGTTTCATACGGGAACCATCCCTCGATTTTTCATCATGTCTTCAACGGCAGAAAACTTGTGGACACAATTGCGTTGTGACAACGAGTCGCACTATGGCTCAGCGCTAAGTGAGTTTTCGTCAAAGCTTGTCAATATATATTTATTACCGTGAATGTGCTGAATTTAGGACGGGTTCTAGCTGAGTCGCCGCCTCCCTCGGTAATTGGTACACACTTCTCCCGGAGCATTGGAAGTTTTCAGACTGCGTACACAACGCCTAGCTCCGAGTACAGTCACAGCTTTTGCCCTCAAGGTGTAGTCAGTCCATTTTGGGCGATGTCGGGAAGAGGTTCTCAAAGGTCTTCAACCGGAGAAGGTATTTGGTTGACTGATATGCGTACTCGATGTTTAATGATGTGCATTTAGACCTTACCGGGAAAGGGGATAGCAGTCGACTGATCGGTGGTGCATTTATTCATCAGGAGCAGCCAGATACAGCCAAATTCGCAAAATTCATCGAAATTGGCTGTATCTCCTTCATTTCTGGGCCGTTTTGGACGTTTTTGGGCTTGTTTTGACGGGTAAACCCGTGGGGTTGCGGGTAGGGTTGCTCCACGGGTAGGGTACGGGTTGCTGGCGCGATACCCGCGGGTTTACCCGTGCCATTGCCTAGCCATACTCTACTTATCAACCCGCAATGCACCTGCAAATCGAAGGGATTGATCCTCAAAACTATCAAGTCCATCTGACGCTTTCTCCAAACGCGAACTTGCCCCAAGAAAAATCATCCATGCCGAATCCGACAAATGATCCCTATAATAATAACGGCGGCGACGAGGGTAATCTTGAAGGCGAAGCGGTAGGTTGTTGTCAATTTGTTAAAGCTATTGATTAATGACATTTATTGATTCCATCAAGGACTCACCAGAAACCCTTCGAGAAGAACTTCGTAACTTGAAGGCAGACGTCAGCAGACTCTTGGAATTAATGTCCTCAAAGGATGAATCTGCACCAGGACATGGCTCTGTCTACAGGACGAGTGGGGCTAATTCTGACGCTAAGAAACAGATGAAGGTGAAGAGGAAATCGGCACATTCAAACAAATTTTTGGTGAGGATCTCTCATTTGCGCCAGTTCACGACTGCACCTGAATCTCATTTTTATGAAGGAAAACATCAGGCAACACATTGTACATCTTATGGGTGGCAACCTCTTTGCCATTAGTCGGCAGCCTTCGGAAACCGAGCTCATCGTCTTCAGGCAAAAGTGGAATGAAAGACCTGCTGATTCGTTTATTGCCTGTTGCGACGTTGATAACTTCAAGGTTGAACTCTCCTCCAGCCCGCATACCCCATGGAACACCTCAGCATCACGTATTTTTGCATTAGATTTCCTTCGTTCAACCGCAGTCCCAGCCTCACCTTCAAGCATCAAGAAAATAGAGACAGCCTTTTTCACTCGTCTTAAATCTATTGTCGCTGACTACAGGAAACACCAAAAAGGCCTGCATGTAATTGAAGCGACCAAGAGCGGGCAAAGGAAGCGGCAAAGGAAAAGGAAGGTTTGCACGCCTTACGTTTAAGTTGGAGTTTTCTTGTCTAACACCGTGAAGCTCTTTAATAGGCGTCGTGGAACCGTAGAGAACCATCCTCTTCTACGCCGACATCTTGCAATCATAGATGAGCTCGGCATTGAAGGAATGTCAAGTGATGAGTCTGAGAGCGAAGGTGACGACGTGTCTTCGTGCAACGTCCACATGCCTCCCTGGAGGAGTGAGTCCCTATCCGACTGGCTCCACGTCATTGACACCGTTTATATTCGTGAGCGGAAGAAGTCTGGAGATCGAAGAGGGTGCCTTCCACACCTCCGGGTTTACGGGGAAGACTCGACTAGCTCCAAAAAGCAATTCGTAAAAGGTTTGCCTAAAAATGCGTATGACCCGAAGTGGCTGCAAAATGCCGTTGAGGTGGGCGAGAAAGTGGAGGAGTACCCATTCGTGCATGACAACAAACTTTTTGGTACGTCTTTTGTCGAATGGATGGGAATACAACACCTTTTAATCTGATACCAGGAAATGTCGAACATAATGAAATGTCGGGTGGGGCGTAAATCTTGGGTCGCCAAAGTAGTTCAACTTGCAGTTTAACAAATGGATGGACAGGGTAGGAACTCTTCAACAGAGATGGGTTGTTGGGAAAAAGTCGTTTTGTAATTGCTCTTTTCAATTTAAATGATATGCGTCACAGAGAGGAATGAGTCTCAAACGCTACAAAGTGCAATGTCCAGATATCTCAACAAGAGATAAATGTGTCCTTGTGTTGGTGAATTTCCAGGATCGGAAAGAGTGGAAGTTTTTGACGAAGATGACCTTGCAAAACGAAAAAAGTGCTTAGGGTAACCAGAGCACTGATGCTAGAGCAATGAATGATCTGTGGAGCACTATTGGCGGCTTGAAACAGCCACAAGACAGCGGATTAAATGTAAATGCGAACTGGAAAAGATCTAGAGGCAAAATGCAAGTGCTTAGGGGACCAGAGCACTGACAGGTCTAGAGATAATATTGCTTTGGGGACCCAGAACAATGTTCAAATAGAACTTGTGAAATCGACCATCTAATTCTCCGGTTCATATTTGGCGGGCGCCAAGTGTCATGTGACTTTGGAAGAGGCCGTTGTCAAACAGCCAAATACGGCTGCGCATTCAACTTCATCTCAGTGAGGCTTAGAATTATCCCTTTCACCGACGTGTTCTGGGCTCCCAAAACACGTTCTCCTAGCAGTTTTATGATCTGGGTATCCTAATCATAAGACTTTCTGCTCTTTGAACTACAGCGCGAAGTGTACCCTACCAGTTCAACATCAAGCCGCGTCGCAGTCTGATTGTCAAACACGGTCTGAAATCCAGTACCTTTGGATCTGTGAGTTTCAGCATGATTGCAGATTTGTTCTGGTTGCTTAAGAGCGTTCACTTTAAGCTTTTGTGATATCTTTTGTAACCACCGCCTCTCGCTTGCAACATCTCGTGTAAGCTCTTTTCATCAATATTGCTATGTCCCAACATACTTAATATCCTTCCGCAGAATGTCATTTGCCTATACAGGCAAGGCTTACACACCGAACGAACTTGACCATTCCTCGGGTCATGCTTTCCTCAGTCCAGCAGGGGACATATTTTACTCGCCGAACTGTTCTCGACAGGTCGAAGTACCAGTGCCAAGTCATTCCTATCTCTTTCCTGTTAATGGGGCGAAATTTGAGACGTTCTTATCTCCCCGATGGTGGATGAAGCCTTACCACTTTCTCTCGCATATCACCCTACGACCTTCTTTCGATGGCCCTGTTTTTAGTTGTCTCCGGGATATCGTCCCTCATATCAAACCCGTAGAAGGCGATCACGAACAATATGCCCTTGCACCTGAACAGGTCAAGCAGTGGCTCCAGGTGGAAGATGCTCTCATTCTTATCTCTTATCTCCTGGCAAAGGCTTATAGTGCGCGAGTTTGCGGAGCTCTCAAGCCGATCCCTCCATCCCTTCTCGGCTTCAACAAGTCATTTCGCTCCCATCGTTCTGCTCGCCTTCGTATCACCGCTTCTCGTGATTGGTTTCTTATGTGGATGGCACTGATTTCGAGCCGGATTTCCGACATTGAGAGCTGGAATACAAGGGACGATCACGGAGACTGGTTCACTGTTCTCACTCGAGAAAATGTTCCGCAGGCCTTGCTAAGTGCAATACAGTCGTCAATAATCTGTGATTTCTCCTGATGGTGCCCACGCGTTGGTACCTTTTTGGACATTCTCAGTCCTGAACCTGATCAACCTTCCGTGGAGTGGTTCTGCTCCTGGGACATACCAGTCTGGTATCGCCCCGATGCTGGACATCCCAAGCTCCAACATTTACAACCACCCCCACATATATTGCAAGCTGCCACAACTTTCATTTCAAAAGCGCCATCTCTTTTGCCCCCTCCTCCTTTATCGCCACAACGCCAACCTCGGGAATACTCTCGTCGTGAATACAAAAACGCACAAACAGCTTATCTTTCAACAAAGCCTTGGGAACCTTTCTTCATCGCCCGAGAGCAAAGTAATAAGGAAAGGCTGGCCAAAGAAACGGAGGAAGAACGTCAGACTCGTCTCAGTCGTGAAATCAACCGCCCCACTGCGTCGGCAGAGGTTTTCGTCTGGGAATGGAGCGAAGACGGAGCCATGGAGCTCATCCGTAGGCGCGTTCATAAGAACGCTCGTCAGGATACCCTTATAGATTACTCTGACACTCAATGCAAATATGATGCTGTCACTAATGTCTGGGATGTGTGCGAATTTTTTGGAGACAGTGCTCCTTATGACGAAGACGACAGCAGCTCCGATGGTGGCGGTCACGATACGAACACGAACATGGACATGGACATGGACATGGACACCGAATCTTACACGGACCCAGATACCACCCAAAAGAAATATGAATCCTTTATTGCTGAGCGGGTTCATCAGAGCAGCAGTTTGTCTGTGTGTGTCGCTGGAGTTTCTCGAGTGTCTGACTTCGGCCCCGAAGTTGAACTAATGGATGCCCCTAACAAGCTCAATGTGTCGCGGTATTTATCCCTGCATTTCGGGTTTGTTCCTCCACTCCCTCTTCCTGAAAGAGACCCGGCCCCCGTCGATAATAGCGACTGGGATGAATGCTTGATGTCAGTTGGCCTCCGTAAGGGTAAACACCTGCCACAACCTGGCCTCACTCGTCCTATCGTGACTTTTATTCACGGTTTGCAAGGGCCAGCGCCAAAGGCACATGAATGGGATTTCTTACCAGATAACCGTCAGTATTTGGGAGATGGCGTCATCAGAAAGCATTTTCACAAGCTCAGTGACAGTCTTTATATGCTGGATAACTCTGTTCTGGATGCTAAAAGTGTGTGTGAATGGCAGATTGCTGTGACTACCCCAGCCAGCGCAGTTTATATTCTGAGATACATCACTGATGAAACTGGAATCCCTTCGTCTATGGCCTTGGCTAGGCATCTCGCTGAGGAGGGTATTCCTTTCCGAACATTTTTGAAGCTCAACCACCATCCTTCCTCAATTTCCCTAGACGCAATCAACGTCAAAATACCTCGACGTGTTGCCAATTACAAATTTGTACCTGGCGATTACGAGACATACGTTGTTCACCGCAAACATTTGTTAGCAACTCCTCGTGCTCGTGCAGCTCTTCTGCACGGTGGAATTATCAACCGCCTTGCCAAAGAGCACTTTGCAGTTGAATCCGCAGTGTTTGGCCCATCATCAGCTGTTACACTTCATCGTCTCGGGTATTCGGTTAAGGCCGCTGGCATGACCTATTGGGATGATGGTCTTACAAATGACGAAATTGCTGTAATATGTGGTATGCACCACTGCTTCACAGGTGTATCTTTTTTCTGCAGGTCAGGTACATTCTATCTTACATTCTTTACAGGTAATGGAGATCAGATTGCTCAAGTATCTTGGTGGCCGTTGCCACACTATTGGGAAAACAAGAATAATGCGTATAATTGGGGTCATTGGACGGAGTCAGCAGAGACCTGGTACCAAGATCGTTTGCAAAGTATTCGCGACGGAGACATAAAGAATGGCGTCCCATTATCACAGGCAGATTGGCGGAATAAACTGAAAAAGGCATCTCTGTGGAGGAAAGTCGCCACGCGTATTCGCGAAATGTCAACGCAGCAATTTCAGTCATGACCATTGTGATGCCCTCCTGTAGATACTTAGAACCTTGGCTTCATGATCAATGTTTTGTTCGGTATACCATTGGCTCAAGATTGTTGCGGGAATATTATATTTTTTGGCTGATACACTACCTCACTAAAAAGATTGTCCACCCTTGTCTAGACTTTATTGCAAGAACGATGTGGGGGGGAGACTCACAAAAATATGGGTAATTTACTATACCAGTACAGTCCTCAGATGACCATAAAACAGAGAAAATTTGAGGAGATTCTGACTCATAGTGGGGAGGTACAAAAAAGTGCCGTTTTCCAGCTACCTCAAGACAATAAGGTTCTGACCTGAAAAAAATATATGGTGAAGAGGAGGTCAGTCAAAGTTAGTACAAACTTTATTGAAAGTATTTTCTGAAGCGGTTTTTCAGTTATCCACGCTCCAAAGTGACCATTTTGACCCTATTTAAGGTATTATTTCCTTTTTAAGCCCAAAAAGGCCATATTGATTCCTCTACAACTTCTGAAGCGCTCAACAGAAATTCACAAACCAAGTCGCAATGGAATATGACTATCGTGTGCTATAATATATATTTTTTTCAGCCATGCATCACATCATTTTGAGGTACTTGAAAATGAGCACTTTTTTGTACCCCACCGCTACCTGTCAGAACCGTTGCAATTTTCTGGCAATTAGGGAAGATTATAATGATATATCTGTCTAGTATTTTATCATAAATTATCTATAACCTCATCTCACGCAGTTCATGCATTGCAGCTCTTTTGAGGGTGGACAATCTTTTTGCCTAGGTAGTGTACGTACTCCGGTGACTCGCAACTCAGTATTGTGGTTAAGTTCCTCAACATTTAATTATTAACTTTTAACTCTTAAAATGCTGCCGCTGTTCTGCCGCCAAAGCCAAGACTTTTGAATATATTTTTAATATCTTCCTCGATAAAATCTTTGCTTATTAAAGAAATACAACCGACGATTGTATTGATGAAGAAATTGAAATCCGGATTTTTAATATCTTCACAGTAAAATCCGGTGAAGGTATCAATGAAGATGGTTTGATTTTATTAAAAATAAATTCTTGATATAAGTCGACGATTTTATCGGCAAATGTCCGCAGTGTCATCATGGTCGATTGGGGGTCCACGAACTTGATCACTGCTGTTGAAGGTATCCATCTCAGCATCCGCTGGGGTATCGGGGTCCACTACGGGCAAGGGAGTGTACAAAGAATGCCTGGACTTAAGAAGTCCAGCTTCTTGACGTATTGAGCGTTTTTACCAACTCCGACATTCTCTCCCTCAATTTGCTGTATTTTTGAAAGTCCGACTTTTGACTGCACAGCCTCCTCGTTGTTGTAAGTGTCCGATCTCCGGTTACGGTGTGCAGCCCTACTAGTGATTGTCGCAGGTACGCAGACCCGCACAGGTAAGGTGCACGGGTAGGCGCGCCGCGCGGGTACGGGAACAGGTATGACCTAGCGTACCTGGGGTTTACGGACTGTTTACCCATGCCAATCACTACTGTGGTGTTCCTTGTACTCCACTGACTGACCGACATTATTCATTGTCTTAGTACTTTTCTCAGTGCTTAATGTTTTTGTCCGTTGGGATATGGGTTGTTTACATTTGAAGTAAGATGGGTGAATCGTGCTCGT
The DNA here is from genome assembly GCA_023014335.1 of Galerina marginata. Lineage (NCBI taxonomy): Eukaryota > Fungi > Basidiomycota > Agaricomycetes > Agaricales > Galerinaceae > Galerina > Galerina marginata. The sequence goes on from JAECYW010000004.1 coordinate 432,748, forward strand.
TCTAATCACAACGATAGATACTTGCACCAGACGTGTCTGCCTAAGTCCAGGCGTTGCCCGTAGGGCTATAATTGGGAATAGCTCATTGCGCCAGGCTTTACATACTACTGGGAGTACGGTGGAGAGTGAAGTTCGAACTCCGCGACACTTCGAACAGGTGATTCAGGGTAGGTTCCAGGAATGGAAGCCGGACTACGGCCCGAAAGCCCAGACCTCACCGAACGAAGCTTAAAATGTTCTCATGACCGCGTTGAGTTTCAAGTCAAGGCCACAAAATGCCAATGGAATGACAAACTTTAGAAACTTTGAGATAAGGAAAACACGTAGAAGGTGGTAGTTCTCCGACCATTCGGTATCACCAACTTTTACGTGAATTATCTTGGGTAATACACTCAACGGAACATTCGATAAGCGTCACCAGACTCAAAGAAAGTTCAGTAGTACTGAATTCAATAAATGGCATCCTAGACAGAAGCACCCAGGGATTAACGCGAACTCATCCAAGTAAATTTGGGGTGATGAACGAATGTGGTACTGTATGTATAAATAATTATCGAACTTGAAGGAAAGATCAAAGCAGGTAAATGCCTTCGGCGTCTATGAGAAGTTTAGGGTCGAGCTCAACATTGGATCCGTTTTTCTTCTGACCTAACAGGTGGGGCACACCATTCCGAGCTGATCTATCTGGTTCCAAAAATTTCGTGACCTTTACTACAAGCCGTTGAACCTCAACATCATGAGCCAAAAAGTGACGAGAAGATCGAGAAGAATGTCGTAGTCGACTGTAAGCTGTTGGAGGGGAGATATAGTAGTATATAGGCAAGGAGCCAAAACACTTAGTTTATTTGACAGCTAATGCATTCAAATGGCTCTTGTAGATACCCTCCTGAGATGCGAGGGGAAACCATCAAACTTGTAAGTTGTCCGAAAAGAATTCCGACAAGGAAAATGACATTAAAGCTCGTATACATAGCCATTTAGGACAATGTCGCCAAATGAAAGGTGTCGAAATACGCAAGTACTTATTTCAAACTTATTAATATTTGACGACGGAGGGAAAATGTAGGTGTTGTGTCAAAATTCCTCTAAGCTCTCAGGTATTTTCCGCATGGCATTACGAGCTGGAGAGGGAATTTTCGGAGGACATATATGGCCCATCCAATAAAATTTTGACAAAATTTTGAGCCTCAGTGAGCGTAGATCTCCAGCATGAGCGAAGAGTAGTCACGTGACCCAATAATAAACAACACTCCGTGGGAGTCCTGTCAATGTCATGGGAGTCCTGAGCGTTCAAAACTCACTTTTTGCCATTACCATGCTGCTTCTTCTACCAGTCGTTATCGACTATCTGCAGCACCTGGGAGAATATTCCTGTAAAACTTCGTTTATGATGGTTGATTCTACTGGGGCAAACTGAACCGGCGCCAGTGACATAGGGAAGTCGTCTCTGAGACTTAATCGTCCTTCAGGTAGTTTTCATCCCTTGCTGCCTCATTCTCTCTAATTGTGTTCGTCGGTTTAGAATCAAGACGACAAGTTTATATGATTCGATTGTGGAGAGCAGTTTCAGTGGGCGATTTCCCGACTACCCTAACATTATCTCATTGTTCTTGTCTTTTTGCTAGATGGCAGAGCTCGAAGCCTCGTCGCCAGCCAACTAATATGCTAAACATGCGTTTATACTCGCAGGATTGTAGCATCGCGGGTTCATACTGGCCACATCGTATCTCTCCCATTTATAGTAGGTCTTGTCCCCGTTCTGATGCCCCTGGTGCTTCGGCGTGCTGACGAAAGTCTCCCAGAATTCTCCGCCAAATTATGATACACCCTTTCGATTTTCACCGTCACACTGGCTCCGAGCTTGACGACGGCGATTAGGAAAGCAAGAACCTTTGATGTCGTGTTTCTGGACCGTCATGATTTGAATTTCTCTACCTTTCCCTGACGCTACTTATCTTGGCTACCTCCGTTTCCACACCATATCTTTCAGTAGCGGGTTGAAACTATGCCTCGTCTAATCCTTGAAATCAGTTATGTCCACCAGCCCACCGACGATCTCATTATTCAGGTTTCGCTGATGCAAAGTAAGTTCTCGCTTCATCATTCAATCTCCTCTTCTTCTAACTTGCTTACCAGCCGGGTTCCAGAGTCACTTCTCGTTGTGGAATAGGATTGAATGTGGATGACAAAAACAGCGTTACCCGCCCTCCGATATGTAAATGTTCTATCGCTATACTGTCGCTCCACTCCTGAGCGCCCAGCCTTCTAGGTACCTGCTAACTCACCTTTCGTTTTCTAGCCAGGTCCATGTGCGTTACATCTAGTCTACGTGGAGGTGAAGAAGATAACCCCATGGTGCTCACATCTTGCCCATCCGCTTCATCCATTTCTGGCTGACCAAATTTCCGCCCGTAGACGGGCACGTACATAATTCGGGCGTCAAAGAGGGATTGGATGCGTAGTATCCGACCTCTATAATGCAAGACCCCGGATTTCCTCTTCCCCCTTTTCGGCTCTTTATGTCTCATCCGTCTATTTGGCGACTATTGCGATTTTGCTCATCGCAATTTTGTTCCGCACGCCTCCACTTGGCGGGGAAGTTCCCGACTTCTCGCTGACTGACGAAGTGGATACTGACCGATCCTTTAGTCCTGGGGTTTTCGGCATGATCGATGCGGTTTACCTTCCCCTGTGCTTGTGGTTAATACCTGCTTGACAAAAATTCCTATGAATCTCTGATACCAACAGGGTTTGTGATCTCATACAGCAACGAAAGCGACTGCATCAATCATAATAATGTGTCAACTCTTGGTTGCAGTGCGTCGCATTTTAATTGTGGCCAGCGTTTCTCCCGAACTCAAACCTCGCGAAAGTTTTTCTCCCAGTAAAACCTGGAACCTCTGTACTCTGGGCCTCTGACCCGTAGCTTCCTCTCGAAGGGGTGATCTCTCCCGAGGTGAAACAACAGTCGCCGATGCTCCGCATCATACTTGTGTGAGGACAGTCTGACTGGTAAGTTTGTTCGTGGAAATTTACACTTTAAATAATACCTGCGATGGTGGATCGCGGGTATTGCCCAGAATATCGAATCAGCCGAAAAGACCATTTTTATAAGTATTGGAGTCTCCGAGAATACGTTCCTCTAAAATGTTCTCATAGAGTATGTCAGGCGATCAAACCGTGGTTTTTCTCTTTTCTTTCGTGTGAGATGATTGACCTTTACTGTCCATTACAGCATGACACACACTTCTTTCCTGTGAGATGATTGAGCGTTACAATCCATTACAAGATGATTCACCTTCGCTGTACAATTAGTTTTCCTCCAAACGGACTTCACAATCAAGTCCCTACCTTTACTGTCACTCGTTCTCCGTCAACAGCGAAACAGGAAAACTGGGACTGTTGAAGAAAAACCCCCAATTTCGAAGTAGAATATAATTAGTCGTAGCATTTGTAAGTTGCGTCCCAGCTTGTGCTTCTTATTAACCTCTTAAGTTCTTGAATCAGATCCGAGGACCTGTTCTAACTTTTAAGTGATTATCGCATGGTGGCAACTGCTTCCAATGATTTTCCTTGAATAGCCACTAAACCAGAACAAACCTCCCTCTGCGAACGGAGCCTGCAGCTCATTTTGCGGTGAATCCTCACCTCAGCCCGCGACTCTGGAGGCGATCACTATTTTTGTTCAGGGCAACGCTTTGTGTAATCTATCACTGTCAGTGTGCTCTATCAGTGATCTCAGGCAACGCTCCACCGCGATTAGATTTCTCCTACGCCTGTTAGCCTCTTGTTCTTCTCTCCCAAAGTCGCGTCTGGATCCAGTGGTCTCACTGCTAATAAAAGTAACTGGTTTTGATGATTTTCGAATGAGCCGTTTCTCGTTCCTCCCGTCATCTGGTCGAATCACCGTAATCCTTTTCGAACACCGTTTTATCTATCAATGCCACCTAGTCCTTTAACCCCCGCCGAGCTCGGGCGTATGTGAGTTTGTTAGGCGTTCAGAACGGGCATCACGGAATTGACATTACCTCCAAATAGCGCAGGGCCTCTGGTACGCAAAATCGTCAACCATTTCCATAGAATAACAAACGAACTAGCGTAGCTCATTGGATATATCCTGAATTGGGGGCTTTTTGGTGTCTTATCGATGCAGATCTGTGAGTATATCCACTCGGTAAAAATGCCATTTCTCACTTAAGATTGATTACATCGCCTTGAAAGACATGTATTATCTAGCCTTCCCCAAAGATCGTGCTCCGTTCAAGGCCTTAGTATGCGGGGCATATCTATTGGAGGCCACCCAAACGTTCCTCTTCACCACTAGTGCTTTTAGGACTTTCGCTTTTGGATTCGGGAACCCAGCAATACTGAACGAAGTTGATATACTCTGGTTTTCCGTGTCTATCATGGGTGGAATGGGTAATATTTTATTTTATCGGCCCCAACACGCCTTTCGGCTAACGTCCAGAAAGTTGCTTTCGTCGCTCAGACTTTTTACGCATACCGCATTATGGTTCTCTCGAGCTCGAAAATCGTAGCAGGGTTGATCATGCTGGTAGTGTGAAAGTATTGAACGTGGCCTTCCGTTTACTGATACTTTCTTGCACCAGCTTGCTTGCTTTTCACTTGCTGGCGCCATTGCGATTGGAGTGCAAACAAAAAATGCAGTCCTATTCAGCAACCTCCCAGGGAGGAGCTCATTTATCACAGCCGGAGTGAGGTTATACATCTATTTCCGCGCAATTGGTCTTAATGTTTTTGCAGATATGGGAAGGGGGCAGCGCAGCATGCGACGTGCTGATTGCAGTGTCTATGACTTACTACGTTCGTTTGAATTCCTGGAAGGATGTCCATTTTACTCACCTTTATCCAGTTGAATCGCTACGACAGCAAAGTTAGGCAAACAAAGGCTCTCGTCAGAAAAATAACTCGATTGACCATTGAAACTGGGGCATTGACTGGTAAGGCGCCTACCCGAATTACACCAAAACTCCAGTCCCATTTCCTTAATTTTAGCGGCCGTAGCTATTCTCACCCTCATCCTTACGTTTTTACCTGGTCACCCCACTTACTACCAGACGACAATTAGTGTGCTTGGCAAGCTGTATTCAAACTCCATGATGGCCTCATTCAACAGCCGTGCCACTCTTGGATCGTCGGAAAGCACATCCAGTGGGACATTCGAGCTTCCTATTGTATCTCAGGGCTCGAGAATGCATTCAGACATGGATACCGACTTACGCAGTCGTACGGTGCACGGTGGAGTACTGATGACTCGTGAAGAGGTTACGTTCACATCCACGAGCAAGATATCAAAGGTAAGGGCGTTTTAGTTCCAGTTGAGCAACACCTCACGTAAAGTAGGAACAGAAATTAAACATGGACGATGTTTACCAGGTGGCTCCATGATATAATTCGCTGGGTAAAACTGAAGTCCTGGTGACCCTCTTTCGTCTATTTTCGTTGATAGATGATGATTTTTGGTGTAATATTATTTGTTCTGCGAATAAATTGACTCGAAGCCATAAAAATGAGGACGCAAAATCTCGAGTGCCGTTGAAGTGGCGTACCATCTTCCTCAGGGTAATATTGATCAGAAAGATATCCTGGTGGAAGCAAACTCAAACCATATTTAGACAGCGAAGGCTCCAAGCAGCGTGGTCAATCAGCCCCTCAGTTCCTTTTGTCTCGTCAGTGACCATCGTGCCTCAGTAGGTACGTATAGTTATACGATTTACTACATCGGTGGAAATTTGCCGGAGCTTGCATGCGAGCCCTCCCTTCGTTAATTCACATGTTGTACTTATATTTTGAATGAACGTATTAAACTAATGAACATTTAAGAAGATCATGCCATTGTCCTGCTTTTACCGCGAATGAGTACATAAATACCACCTCTTTTATTTTCGGCGTAGAAACTTGGGGAATTTGGATTTTTTCTTAGCTCCAGTCACCCCAGAGTTCGCTATATTTTCGCCGGAGTGTGCAGACGGCCCAGGGGGATGACTTTGCTCTTGGGAAGTGGCCGTAAACACCGGATTGGGATTATGAATGGTGTCAAGAGATGACAAGTATGACGTTCTTGGAGATGGGTATGGGTTTGCAGGAGTTGATACATCAATCACGGATGACATTGGTGGAACCATCATATTCCGCGAGTGGTCTGCAGCAGGCTCGCTATGCTTCATGTAGAGAGTCTGGCTGCGCTCAGCTGACGCCTTGAGCGATAAACCTCCCAATTGAGCTGTGACCGAGCTCAGTTTGGTGGCGTTGGTGGTAGTCTCGGCATCGGAGACGTGCTGAGTTACAGTAGACGTCGGAACTTGATGCACGGGGACACTTTGCACGGGGCTAACGACTTGAATAGTGGGATTGTGTTGTTCGTGTTGAATTTCGTCGTAATAATCAGAATCTTCGCGAGGATGATAGGTCTGATCGACGGGCGGACGAACTGGCGAGAAGCAAGTCTGCTGTTTAGATGGCAAGGATACCTGACAAATTTGATAGAGTTACCTCTAGGGTCCATTCCACCTTGTCCTCGTCCTCTTGCTGTCGGACGACGAGTCGATCCAGACATGCCACGCGGGGGATATGATCCTGGGCAAATATAGTTCAATTGAGGACTAATAGAGTCAAACCCATCCATGTCCCTACCTCCTTGATTTTGGGATCCGCCTCGTTCGTTCCTGCGTCCTGAAGGGTTTCTTGTCTGGTACGGAGGGTCTTGGTTGAAAGATCAGTACGTACTTTAGGTTAAAGGAAAATGTTAACTTACTAGGCCCTTGGCCAAACCCATTTGGATTCTGGGTTGCACCAGCAGGAGGTGGTCGGCCGGCCCCTAATAAAACATTAACGATAATGAGTTAAGGATAAGGATTCTGTTTACCTTGCGGCGGAGGTACTCCATACCGGCCTTGTCCTTGCATCCTAGAGCGAGGTGGGCCCCCTGGCTGTCGAGCGCTTGGGCGTTGGAGACCATAAACGTTACCGCCGACAGACATGAAATCTCCATCTGTTATTCGAAAGTTTGAAGCTCCCTTGAAATAAGATGTCTTGCGAGGGTTTGGAGGTCGTGGCGCCGGTTCCTCGTAAGGGAATGAACGGGCATTGTCATCCGTATAATAGACCGACCCCGCAACAGAAGAGAAGTTCCCCCCATCGAGATCGAATTCTCTTGATTTCTCAAAGAAAGAGGATTCATGTTCTGTGTGTCGTTCAAAACCAGCAGACTCCTCATGGTAATTTTGGTCTTGGTCCATTTCTTCGAAGAACTGAGGATCTTGGTCATACTCTCCGTCGTAGTGTTGCTTCTCTCCGCCGTACTGCTGGCCGTAACTCTCCTCGCCTTCGTATCTTGGGTAATGGTCTTCGCGATAACCACTATGCCCGTTGTAGCCATAGTCATAGTACGATTGACCGTTCATCATTGAACAATTTTTGACGGGAGAGAACGGTAGTGGTAGTGTGTGGAAGCAAGAGAAGTGTTCTCGATCCTATTCTGCAGCACGCGTCCAGTCGTTTCTTTATGCATTGTTACAAGTTTAGGCACAGCAGAGCCACCATCCCAATTGAGGGTAATTATCACACATCGTCAGACAGGCCGAAGACAGCGCGGGTGTAATATATGTCGACAAGGCCTTTGACTACACTGCATTGTGGCGTCCAGCAAGCGCCGAAAACACGATTCTGTTAAGATCCAGACCAACCAGAATTAAAGGGCAGTGCAATAAGAACATCTATTCAAGACAAGAAAGAGCTACACGACCTCGGCTTGCCGCAAGACGAAATGAGACCAGGCCATTCGGCAATATAAAGAGGCCAAAAAACAGATCTGTACTCTTGGAGTCGTTGATGTCTGACGAGAGCTAAAAACTGCAAGCGTTAGACTCAGACAGTGCCTACGGGCGTCGAACTGTAGAAAGGGAGTGCTGCAGGGGTTCAGATAAACTCGCATGTTGGGTTACACAGGCCCGACGGATGCTACTCAGCTTGATACAGAAGTTCCAAACAGAGTGTTGCACGATAGAACAGTTAAAGTTCGGATTTCAATCGGAATAGCACAGCCCTGGTACGAAGACACTTTCAAGCGTACCTTCTGGAAGATTCGACACCGATATCCGGCTAGGCTGTGATGAAAGAACATTAGCGCATAACAGGATATACGAATACAGAGATACTCGGTGGGTACGAGATACACAGCCCCATTGACAGACCACAGGTTGTTATTGATATGAACGGTCGTCCTGAATTCGTTGTTCAAGTCGTGAACATTGAAAAAGGATCAGCTAGTAGCCGCATTTACCCTCTGATAGTCAATGCTCCGGGAGTGTCTTTCAAATCTACATACCACATATAGATTCTGAGGCAAATACGTTCCAGACGAAGCGCAGGGGGAATTGAGAGTAGGGACGAGCAAACAAAACAAGCCCGGGGTGAACGATGGCAGTGTCGGTCAAAGGTGGGCAACATGAGGCGGGTCCCATTATAAGCAGTCCACAGATAGCCCACGGCGTAATGAGGCGATGAAAAGAACCTCAAGAAAATCTTCGTTTAAGAGCCGAGATTTAATATCCTGAGAAAACGAGGAGACCAGAGGTTACGAGTAGATGGATAAGAGGTTTCCAGATGAACTCGAGCGATTAACAGAGGTATATGCGGTCCCCAGGGCCTGGACGAATTCATGGCCTGTTCAAAATAACTGGAGAAGGCAGTAAATCGTATATAAAATGATCTTTGTTCTGTACCTGATTTACTGATAATTTCAGGCGAGTCTTGAGTGCGGCCCTTGGTCACCAGCCTTGAGTCGAAGTTTTGAGCGATAGCGTCGTGATTTTGAAAAGGCTGGTGAGCGAGCTCATATCTGACCTAAGGAGTCAAGTGCGGACGCTATAGAAAGGCCAGAATCCTAAGGGTGAAATCCTTCCGAGGATCATATTTGGAGATTTGATGTCGGTATAGCTGGAGATTTCAGACGTCTTCAAGGGTTGAGAACACTCTGAAGTCAGATTGACAGTGAGCTACAATCGGATATCCGCCAACTGCGAGCAAGTGAAAAGGTTACGCAGACAACCTCGTGTACTCCATGCGATCCCTGGGCAGTAGATGAGCGTTGATATCTGATAGGTTACACAGCTATATGAGAGGCTGTGCCCGAGCAAGAATAGAAGAGGAAAAAACGAGCAAGGATCCACTGTGACAAATATATGATGTCCTAGACAAAACTATTTTGCCATACGCCCTGTCTGAAATGAGATTTTGGTCAGCGATATGCAGGTATGTGAATGTTAGAATCAAAATATGAGAGCCTTACCATCCTCCCTCCCGACATCTTCACCACCATAAGAATATCTGAGCGATGGCTTAGAATTGTGCGGCCTCATCGAGCAAATAATCGAGGCCAGGGATTACAACGTTCAAGCTTCATGGCTGGGAAATAAAGAAGAACAGGTTATCTGGACATTTGGAAAGAAAAAGCCTTTCGCCGCCGGCACAGTACGCGTCAAACGGGATGGCTGTCATGAGACCTATTTGAAGGAGAAAATACAAGTCAGACGCGAAAGAGGGCCACTACTCAGAGGGGGCTTTAGGTCGATTATCCATTCTGGCCGAGCGAGGGGGAGAGGCAAAAGCGTCGGGGTGGGTCAGAAAGGGTCAGAAAGCAATTTCTGAAACCCATGAACTTATCGTTCCCACGGCGATTTTTGTATCATCGTCGTCATGTGCCTCAGAAGGTGATGTCTCGTGATCAAGGCGCGTCGCACGAAACAATGTCTTGACTGTCCTTAAACCCAAGTTTTATAACATTTCTCATTTACGCTGCCCAAGAACTAGCAAACCCCATAATAATTTAGGGTGTGCTCGCCTTTTCTTCTTTTTGACGGCGCTTCTGCCGCAAGAAAATGGCCATCGCCGTGTACATACCACACCCAGTAAGTGCCATTACCTGAGTGTAAACAAGGTCAGCGTCATCGTGAGAAAAAGGAGGGAGCTTACACCACTAAAGACGGCTGCTCTCCACCAATGATACTGTGTAGTTAAAAGTGCTCCACCGATCGGCGTACCGATTAGGCCACCGAGACCTAATACACCAGCAAAGCGACTTGATCAGTTGCCCAAAGATCTCGCTAGCTAGGGACATACCGGCAAGTGTAAACCCAACCCCCATTCTCAAACCAATCTCGGAGACATCGTCAGCCAGATTAGCCACCATGGGGCCCATGAAGCGCAACAACTAATTCGGCGGAAATCCGTTAGTTATCGACGGGTGAAAGGAAGGCGACGTCTGTCTTACATATGCCAGAGAAGAATCCATAGAAAATGGCGATGAGAACTACACTAACGACGCTTGATAGGCTAATCATCGAAAAAATAAGGATACCGCAGCTGGCGGTCGCGATGATGACGAGATTTCCGATTCCAAATATCGCAGCCAGGAAGCCAGAAGCAAGACGCCCAAATAAAGAAGATCCATTTAGGATAACCAACTGATAGATAGATAATTAGCCCTGAACAAAACGCGACATCTGAAGTGGCGCGAAAACATACAGAATAGAAAGCAAAATTGGGGTTTAGGCCGTGTTTGATGGAATCCAGTTGAAGGTAGAAAATGGGGAAGTAAACACCAGCAAGGAAGAAAAGCAAGCTGGAATGCAAAAGCTCACGTAAGTAGGCGGCAAAAATAGACAAAACTTTGCTTACCCAAAACCACAGCATATGTACGCTTTGTCTTTTGAGAATTTAACTAGGGCTTTCTTCAAATCCAGCGTCGTAGCGGGTGGAGGCAATCGCGTTCGCATCACAAGACAAGATGTGAGCAAAAACCCAGTAATAAGTCCGGCGTTGGCGCGAGTTGCGTTGGGAAATCCGATCTTCTCCAACGTGTTATTGAGCATTAGAGGATGAACAACTGCGCCGAGAGATGCCCCAGATGTAACTAGCATCATGACCACACTGCGACGGCGTTGAAAATAATGCGAAAGGACAGCCATGGAAGGGACGTAAAGCATCCCCATCCCTATCCCGGCGCCGAAGCCCTGCGACAACAACACTTGATAGTAGTGATTGGGTTTTGTGAGAGACAGCATGAAGAGCGAAAAAGATGTTAAGAACGACCCTCCCCATAGAAGGCGATAACTGGAGTTGTCGGGACCATGAGCCAAAATTCAAGGACATAGAACGGAAATAACAACGCACAAGTATCCACGATCATGGATCCTGCCCGCCAATAGACTCGCTCCGACAACCAGAAATCCGTTGACACTGCCTATCCACCTGGACAAATAGTTCAATTATGGCCGAATGCAGGCGGATCAAAGGTACATACGAAATAGCGGATGCACTTTCGTTCGTCAGATGAACTCGCACATAATAATCTGAAAATAGTTATGTTTCAAGCCATGAGGATAATAGAGGTGGCATTCCCTTGCCTTGGTATACGCCAAAAGAGGTCGTATAACTGTCCAATATGATAAAGATTATTGGCAGTCAGAGGGCACCCCAGGAAAGCTCACCCAAAAGCACAAAATTGTATCAGGAATCTAGACGAACTTTAGTTATGCAAACAATATCGACTCGTAGGACTCAACTCACGCTCCAAATGCAGTGCTCCAAGCACTTAATCCGCCTTCGGGGAACGTTGGTCGCGGATGGGGTCGCCGTGCCGGAGTCAGGTTCCCCCATCGATGGCGACGATTCCGTGTCTTTCTTCTCGAAATCCGAATCTTCCTGGGGCACTGTCGACATCGTACCGCGTCAACTGCTGGTTTCGACTGGGACTTCGAGGTCGTGAGCGGCAGCCACGTAGTTCCAGGAAAACGACGACCAGAGTCGAACGGAACGGCAGATTTGACTCCTAATTTCGAGCTCGTGTCTTCCAATCCTCGTGCCCAAAGAGAATATTCGAGTAGAACTTAGAAGCCATCGCATACGAGATCCTGCGCCTGTGGGAGTCGAAAGACAAAAATATCGGGCGAATGAAAATAACTCGCCATCTTTGGGCTCCGGAGTGGGCCGAGCGCCAAGGGTTTGAGTGAATTCACAATTGTGATCCGGTCACTCGGCTTCTTCTCCATTAGGGTTTTGCAGCTCTTTGATCAGCGGGGTGAGCACAGGTTAGGATGGAGAGCGGGGGTAAAAATCCGCGTGCGTCCTCGTTCTGGGTGCGATGGTGTTCCGAAGCCTTGAGGTTGCTGTGGTCAACGTGCAAGCGATCTCAGCTTCGTACAGGACTACTTCCGATCCGTTGCGGTGGTCCACTTAGATCAAAGCCGGCTGCCTAAGTGAATGCACATTTCAGATATCACCAGTAACTTCTGCAGCTGGCAGGATACGTACGAGATACAGTGATTGATTTTCGACAGCGCCACTCGTTGCGTTGTTTTAGGACGCAATGATCAGGATTCGAATAATTTTAGTTGCATCGTGAGCATCTGAGCATCGACGCACATACTTCCGAGTCAGAAATTTAATTTTGGTACCGGTCAATCAAAGTCCGTTCATCGCGTTACTACTAACTAGTACGCCGTGGCCTGCCGTGGCGTACATTGCACACTGAAGATGGGCCCCAGACTCTCCCAGAGCCCAAAGATATCCCTGCGGAATTGATCTTCGCTATCCATTATGTTAACAAAGTGTTATGTGATGCAGATTGATTCTGAGCGGCTGATTATCACAAAGACCTTTCCCATGCTTGGAACCCGTGTAAGACACCTGGCGCCCTTTCCATTGATATTGCCTTCCTTGAATTGTTGACCTCCCGCGGTGTAATGGCGCAGTCATGGCATTCGACAACTATCTCCCACATACAGGACTAGGATCAAAAGATTGATTCAAAAATGAAGAGAGTAGAAGGACTACATATTTGATTTCGTTGTGTGGGTTCCACTTGCTTGAAGAAAATTCATCACACCGAGTTGGTAGCCTTAAGCAAATTGAAACCCGATGAACGCACTTAAGTAAACTCACGGACTTAAATATTTATACACGTGTTAATTGATCGTCCAAATCTACTCGAGGTCGCTCGCTTTCCATTTTCCGGAAATATTCAAATAAAGTTTACGACAGTTCGTGTCGGTCACCAGGAACAGTCACAAGTTCGAATAAACTAATACTTTCAATAATTATTATGTACATGCAACCCAATCTACAAACGTGCTTTAATGGAAAGCTCTGCTAGCGGCTGGATTCAAAGGGTCGATGTATGCATCTCCTTTGAAAACGGGCAGTGTAGCTACGAACTTCTTCCAGGAGTCCTCGGAGATTATTGCAGCGAATGCGTAAGATTTTACTCCGGAATGTTCGAGGAGTTGGTCAAGAGAGGGGAAGAGGGAGGTCAGAGTTTCGTCTTCGATCTTTAGGATGCTTTGTTTCGTGGTTAATTTGTTCTCGCTGTACCAGACCATGTCGCGTAGGACTGCACCGGCTTCATACAAACGGAGAATGAGAGGGTCGACGCCAGCGGCAAGCGCGGCTTCGTACGCCATACGGTGTCCGATTGCTTCAACCAGTGCGACGCTACGCATCAAGAGCTGGTTATTGAAGGCCTCGCTTCGGTGGTTCCCACCACACTTTACGAGTGTCTCCCTCAAATCTGTAAGCATACCTTTTTCGTGCTGAGCCAGGAGGGACGTCGAATCTTTAGGAGGCGGGACCTGATACCGGTTGAGGATCAGTTCGCTTGCAAGCCCTGTTCGAATGATTATTGGGAAGTTACCCGATATAAAATGGGAAACACCCACTGATACTGAGAACCAAAACATCACCCTCAGCGATCGTGACTCCTCGGATGTCCATCTTGAATTGAAACATAAGAATATCTTAACGACAGATATTTATGATATTTGCTCACCTGCAAGGCAATTACTTGGTTATGCGCGAATAGTCCTTGGGCACCACAGCGGTCTGCGAGACTCATACTTGACTGTCTCCAATGTCCAATCGCGATGGTCTTAAAAATAGTAGACAAGGCGTTTCTTTGAACCAAGGCAGTTGGATCCCTGGTCGTAAAATGAGGACGAAGTGCTTGGAAAAGCGCTTCAAGGACCACAGCTTCAGGTAAGTGCATGTAGGATCGGAGCCTGCTGTGTTCGAAAGGAAAGAATCGGAACCATCTGCCCTTGTGGTGTGGATATTTTACGGCGCTTGCTATACTCTGCCGTAACATACGCTGCTACCTTGAGCGAAGGGATAACGACAGAAGTAAGGACAAATAGAACCAATTCCAATGCGCCAGATCTCTGAGAGAAAGTGAATTCGAGGATTTGGAACTGGGGTCCGTGACGCCAAGAAGAGCCTCCAATGGGAGCCTGACGTGGTCAAAACTGGTTATAGAGTACCCAAAAGGTTTATTTCCCAAAGGGGTGGGAAGAAGACTGTCATGGGTAGTTGTAGCATTGCTGATGGACATGTCAAAGGAAATGACGCACCGAGAAGTTATTCCAGAGCACATTTTTTCCCCATCGTTTAACGGAACAATGAAGGGGCGAATACCGTGATCCTTTCCGCCGACTTGCAACTTCGCCATAACAATCGCAATGCGAGGCAGATTTCCTGCTGGAATACTCGCCGGCATAAACCTCAAAAACAATAAATTAGCACGCTTTCGATCTGGACGGTCGAACATACTTAGCGGCATTGTCATTAGGTGTGTGCAGGTCAAAGCCGACTCCCGGAATGAGTTCAGCTACGGTCTCGATATTGCGTGCATCGAGTCCATGACCAAGTTCAGTCAACAGAAAGTGCAACCTGTGGACGCGTATTAGAAAGGGAATAAATAATTCGGACACTGGGTGTGCCTACGTTACTTCGAAATTCATGACACTCTTCCAGAGTACGGCCAGGTCCGGACGATTCTCGACATATGCCGCCAGAGTACCTCCACCAAGATTGATCTGCAAGGTCCAAAGACCAACTGCCGCGCCATCGAACGTATTGATGGGATCAATGTGCATATTCCAAAACTTCTCCGAGCACGTCAAGATGTCCTTCATTTGAGGTTCTAGATTGTCATGAGCGACGAACTGTAAAACGTTAGGAAGTGACAAACCATGAGCTTTCGCGATAGCCTCTGCTCTACGATGTGCAAGGTCAATGCGATTCTTCAAGGGCATTTCTTCGCCCACATATTGAAAATCCTTCGGTATGAGGCAGATGGGTAGTTGGAAATCGAATTGGAGGCGGTAAGCGGAGCGTCATGTCACTGTCCGAGTCGTTTAATCCGCACAAAACGTTATAGCGGCGGGGATGTTCAATCGAAGGAAGACGGTGTTATATTGATTCATGGTATGTGATTTCGTGCGCCTGCAAAACTGGTGAATAGGACTCGAGAGCCTTGTCCTGGAAACTCGTGATTGGCTGTGCAACGTGTGCTTCGGTCCCGTTTGATCTCATTTAGATCTGGAGGTTGCATATCTGGGCTGCCTGGGATCACCGTGGTCGCCGCTATTATTTTCAGCTGCTGTGAAAGGACTTTAGGCCGCTGCTTCGAATCATTGTGAGAATAAATCTAATACATCGTGATCGTAAATTTAAAGCTAACGACAGACCTTTCCGCAAGAACCATTTTCGCAAGAAAGGGAACGTGGAAATCGCGCAGATCTAGTGACTCAGTTGAGTGAGTTTGCTCTCTGGGAAGAATTGATGGACATTGGGCTGATGGACACTGGGCATGTACATGCTATTCAAAGTTTTCCTTTGAGGCGCGTTCCTTCCCTCTGACGGAGCGCCCTCCCCCATACTTCCTCGACGGCTCCCCAATAACGTTTCGAATCTTGCCTTACATGAGACACATGTTGAGTGCCGATGTATTTTTCCGCTACGAACGGGACCTTCTTCGCCAAAAGCTGCGACAAATGTCGGTCTACAGAGGCCGACGGAACCATCGCGTCGACATCGGAATAAACATACAAACGCGGGGTTTCGTCGTCGCAGCCAGGTAGGAGTCTCCGCTGCTCGAGGTATCTGTGAAGCAGAGGGAGAAGTGTGGGGTTGTTGAATAGCACGTTGTTGATCAAATAATAGGCAATATAGCCAAGTGTTAATGGCAAGCGAAGCACGCCTTTCAGGATCGGTGAATTTATCGAGATGGTAAATGTGGTCATTATTGATTCGTATTCGTTCGATCCTGGTGTCGAATCGATGACGAAGGCCATTGTTATTGTCGATAGAGCCACCCATCGTTCGCGTTTTTCTTTGAGCCTCCGCTCGATAATACCTGCCAGGGTCATCAATTGAATTCCACCAGCTATATGGTTATGTGAGTTTATATTCAAATCAACCAGACCTCATGAACGACTTACCGTTTGACAGAGCGTGAACTAGTAGTCCCTCATTCGAGGGACGGGCCTCAGCGGTCCTGTAGATTCCATCCAGCAATATATCGATCACTGGTTGCAATGCCCGCTCCTGTAAGAATAATTTTGGTCTCGGACCAAAGACCTCCACGTCCTAGGTACTTACGTGCGCAGCTGCGCTTGTCCACAGGAAAGAAGAATGTGATTTGACCAACACAATGGTTGCTGTTGGAAACAAGGAACGATGTCCGTCCACGTATTTGGACAGGAGGGACAGAGGCGCATCCACTGTGGCTCAGGACATTCAGCAGAAGTTATTAAGGTCTCCCCAATATTTCACTCACTCCAACCAAGTAACAGAATGATACTAGGGGCGTATCAGATAACTTCTCCGGAACGAGCCTGATTCAGAGACGTACGACGGTGCTTGACTTGACTTCTCTGCATCCACAGAGCCATGAAAGACGAGGAAATCCGATGAAGTTTGCTTGGAGGGCATAGCTGTTGCAGACGGGATCAAGGTTCTGAGAGACGTCCACTCTAAGATTAAGATGCGCCAGGTTGTCTACATGCCGTTGAACAAAATCTAAACGGCTACGACCTTGCCTTGAGCCGTGGCATGTGGAGTAGTTGTGTTCATGTGAAATACGTGTCCAATGTAAAGAGCTACTCGATTTCACGGTGTCTCAATGGGGGAATTCCACACATGATCACGAGAGCATTGCGACGGAGATTGAATAAAACGTCCTGGAAGCAAGTCTCCGAGGCTGAGTGGTGATAATCACCTCGGGATAAATACTCGGGACAACGAATATTAATGTCCTATAGATTAGAGAGGCTGTCTCGTCATCGTACTTGCTATATACAGGTGGAGGTCTGTGGAGGTGGGTGGATTTGTGGTGCCAGTGCGGTGTATGGGGTCGAGCGACCAATATTATATTTTAAGTGCACGATACCCTGTATCTGAACTGGATGCAGGGCAGTCGCTTGACTTAATAACTATCCTAACAAGAGGTAAAAGTCCTACAAGTGGCGATCTCCGTAAATATATATTTGATACTGAATAAATAAAAACCCGATTCCCATCACTCAGACGGTGAACTGGCACAAAGACAGTTTAGTTTCTGGTATCGAGCTCAGCTAAAATGAGGGACTTGATTACCTTGTGGTCGTCGTTGTACACCGACTTCTCTTGGGTGACGAGGATATCTACAAGGACACAGTAAGGGCCGAGGTTGCAAGCTATGTGAGAAATCGTTACTCTTTGAATCGTTAACATTGTCCTCCACGAAAGTCTGTCATAAGTACAATTGAGTAAAGGGTATACGTAAATGAGATAACGGAATTACCTTATTTCCGAATGACTGCAATGCGTATTCTGGGGCTCGAAGCGTTGCTGTATTCGCCGTCCGTGTGGCAAAAGTGGACGAGATCTGAACAGACTCGGAGTCGGCGTAGCCTGCGTTTCTACTAGCCTGTGCGGAAGGACGGACCGTTTAGACTAAAATGAAGGCAGGTCAGTGTGCTGGACTTAAGGTGACGGGCCAGATAGCGTACATAGCAACTGTCATGAAATAGAGGTAAGCGCCTGGTGAAACTTGACTTGAATACGAGGAACGAACTCACTCGTTGTAATCACATAGAATTTCGAGAGCGACAGATGAATTGGCATCCTAAGTAACAGAGGAATCGTTGGAGAGAACATGATAACAAAAACACCGGTTGACATACCAGTTGAGGTTAGTAGGGTCGATGGCAAACATGATCATGAAAACCACGTCCAACAATGTCACCAGTAAACCACGGGTTACGGTGTACGCCAGGAGGTCCTGAAGCATGGTGATACTCCTGAAGATATGGATTGAGTTGTTAAGAAATGAATTTCGAGCCCGCATCCCTGGGAAGGATTCTTACCTCTTGACCCTACTTGAAGATCGAGCTTTGGCGAAACTCATGGAAAGAGCGACGGTGGCAACGCCATCGGAGATGAGAATCATTGCTTGATCGAATCCAACACTTATCTATTAAATTGTGAAGTGCGGTCAAAAAAGAAAGAATTGCGCGACCGACTGACCCTAACAGCTGGAAGAGCAAGATCTGCAACCTGTCTGTGCTGGAACTGCTTAACAATCGTGACTGGTGAAACCTCTGAGTCAGCTATCTTCCATCGATTATAAGCATAAACGACTCACAAATGCCAGAGCCTGATCATACAGTGAGTACCTCTGTAAGTGAGGCATACATGGGAGTCGAAACTCTATGACACCCACCAAAGCCAAGAACTGCAGTGATCACCTTTGGCGATCCGTCAGCATAAGTAAAACATAGGGTCGCTCGACGTACAATAATAGCAGGGGCCCAAATATTCTTCCTATTCACTATGAAAGAGGCGAGATAGATTAGTGCTCAAGTCCGAAAGGGTAGGCGTGAGGTTTACATAGGTAGACTCGACTTGCGAAGAAAAGTTGTACTCTGTCACGGTGTTTATTTAGTCATCGCACACTAAATCTACTAGAAATTGCGATACGTACATGAAAATGACGATGATCGTAATCAAGAACTCTGCTAAAATGCCGCTCGACACAGTGAACAATCGCAAGAAGTTCCCAAAGTGCTGGACCTAAATTGAGGTGAGATGCTAAATGAGTTAGAACCAGACGGATGGTATGTTATATCTCACGAGATATTCGTGTATGAAGATGGAATTGAAGATCGTCGAGAGGATGTCAGAAACCCTGTTTATGATTCTCAGCAGCTGCGAGGACTAAGCGACAACTATTATGCCTACACCAGCACCGCGACCTATCAGATGTAAATCAATGGCCACCTTCGACGAAGAAAACTTAGCGTACCAAGGTCCTGAGTTTCCAGTCATCGTTGTTGTGATTTACATAGGTCCATGCCTGAAGGATAGTAACCCCTAGAAGACTGAAAAACCGTCAGTTATCGAAAATCATTGTCGAGGAGATTTAGAGAATTCACGCCGTCGAGAGAACGAATCCTAATAATACTTAGTCACTCATTTCGTGCCGATATTCAGAGAGACCTACCTGCGAAGATGCCATCGACTCCCGAAGAGATATCAATATCCTCCACTGTTGGCATTTTTGATAAGGAGTCGATGAAAATAGTGTGGGTGTCAGAAGGATCAAGCGTCGTCGGTGGAGAGTTTGAAGAATATATAAAGTTCCACATTTGGAAAAGATTCTATTCGGCGTAGCGCCAAGGGCGCGGTTCGATGACCGGTACTTGCATCGACGGTGGTACGAACTGATGGGAGGTGTGCTTCGTTTCGTCCGCTTTTGGATACGGCAACTGTTAACGTGCCACGATCTGAATGATGGACGGATTTTCCGCACTGTGCTGACCACAGCCTCAAGCAACCTAAAGCAACTCGCTCGAGCCAAATGTATTGGCTCAATTGTAACTGAACGAGGATTTTGATAAGCATTCATAATCAAGATGATCCCAATCACGAACCCGGTGATTGGCAGGCTTCTTCGGAGTCAAATCCATCTTGATGTCGCTTTTCATCTATAACAGGTAAGGATTTTCATTTCGTGCACGGCTGGCCGGGCTCATGGACTTCAAGAACGCATGAAGCGCATGTAGCTTGGTATCGTAGGAAATGACTCGGTGTTTCGTTGCGTCAGACGCTCCAACTACTACCGGCGCTGTGTAACAAGAATGCTGAAACTGTTTGAAAACATGTCGTCGAGACGAAATTGTTGCATTACGCCTGATTCCATGACAAAGACATGTAGTTTAAAGGATGCGATATAGGATGCAAGGAGAACCGCAAAACCTACGGGATAAAAGATCATAAAAAGGAAAATGGCTTTCATAGACAAGTCAAAAAGGCGAGACGTACATAAACTCCACAGTCAGGTGGACTCGTGGTGAGCAGATAAAGAGGTGATGGCGGGGTAGATTGGACTGGCATCTGGGGCGGTGTGAATATCAATGAGATCCAGATTCCAGAAGTCACAGCTAAGTGCGAATTCTAAAAGAAGAAACGTGTTAGCCAAACATATGCTTTTGAAAGGCAAGCAGAAAGTGAACCACTGTAGGTAAAATGGGACGGAACGCCCGGGTTTGGCGCATGCAAGAAGTATACAAATCAGAGGGTTCTTCACTTCGTAGCATCGGTGACTTGATATCGGGATTTCAGCCCCGAAGCACCATTGGCAGAGGGAATTCCGGATCATGACAATTATGGAATTTATTGGTAAGAATCACTGATGGAGAAAAGCGCGGATGGGCAGAAGTGAAGGCCACGCAGTGCGTGCTGTAGGGTGTCGCAACTTTTTCACAAGAAATATAGAACCAGGTTGTTACGATCAAACACCAGGAAGAACTTGTCGTCGGGGTTGAAAGGCTTGGATGTTGGCTAAGGGACGTAGGAATTTGATGAGCGTCGAAGAGTCGAACCATAGAAGAGCTGAATGTTGGCCGAAACACCGTGATTATGGTCCTATCCGACAGTAACTCCTAGCAGCAAGATGGCCTGAGATGAGGAGACCAGATTAGGTGGACAAAACCGGAACACCGGCAACAAGGAAAACAGGAAGCACTCAGCAACGGCAGTGAATCGACTAACTTGCAAAAGGGAAATGGAAAAAGAGTGTCACGGTAAACGTGACGGATAAACGCGTCACAGAGTGTTACCCCGACAGTCCGGAAATGTCGGTAACAAGTCGGTAAACGTCACACTTTCCTTTCCTCAACATTCAATCAACATTTCGAGTTCTCGTCGGTCGTTTCTCCAGCTGAACGTACATACTGAAATATAACAGTATTATGGGAAGATGTATTTTTATATTCCAAACCTTTTCTCAATCGGGGTTTAAAGTAAAATTGGACGCATCAATGCTTTCTATCATGATCAACGAGCTAATCGTGCGTCTATATCAGTCTGATGAAGAGCCGCTTCTTGATGCGCCGTGGATCTTGAAAGCGTGGTCTGCCAATCAGACCTATGCATCCCACGTCATGTTTCCCAAGAAGACATGAAACGGTATGATGGATTCAGGATTAGTCCTCAGAGAGTTAAATTGGAAGTGACAAGATATATATATCTTTGTCTTGATCTTTCATTCCTGAGTATGTATATCAGGAAGAGGGGATTAAGCCGAAAGATATTTCGTCCTGTTGCCGTTTTTGGTATCTGTGATCGAAACCACAACGACTGACCTTCCGAACTTCGTTGACGACGTACTTTACTCGTACACTTTGCATCCTGCTAGTCGTGCGACGCAACGATACTTGAATTCTCCGATGCTAAAATTGTATGCGCAACTGAGCCCTCCGACAATGTCAAGAAAATAATTGAAAGACATGATAATACACGATGCGTGTCAATGATATACCAGAATAAATAACCTAACAGCTGCTGTGCGCAGAACGTGGAACAATGGTGCCCTCCGAGGATGATCATCATTTCGCCTTTTCGACAGTAGAATTCCAAATCATTCGGATTGCTTCTCGGCCGGGGTAACCACTTGAGGAACGCCCACAATGTAGTGGTACCACCCGCCGTCATGTACGGTGGAGGATGTGGAGAGACTGCAGTTCGAACGAACACCTTTGCGAATTGATCGGTGGCCATTGGGTTAGTATTTTGGCCATAAAAAAGGACGTGATTCATCTGCTTCTTGTATCCACTATAAAGCGAGTCCTGCGGTAGATTTCTTTCGAAATTTTTTGCTTCGTTCTGTCAAACATGAAGTAAGGCATGGTGCAAAAAAATACACAGAAACGATGGAAGACATACATTCGCGATGTTACTCCGAACAGTGCCAGGAGCACAAAGCATCACGTTCACGCCGAATGGTCGAAGCTCCTCCCCTAACGTTTCCGTAAATGAATGGAGAGCAGCTTTACTCGCATTGTAATGACCCTTGAAAGGTATAGGGAAGCTCCCCTGCGGTCGAGCCGATGGGTATTATTAACCCTTTCCCCCGCAATGCCATTCGAGTGCCGATGAGGCGGGCTAAGCGCACTGTGCCAAAATAGTTTGTATCCATAATCCTTTGGGAAGTTTCAATAGAGACGTCAAGGAGAGCACCTAAGTGGAAGACAATGAAAAAGGCGTCTGCTACACCAATAGGCAATACTTACCAATGCTCGAGATCCCAGCGTTCGACACGAAGATGTCGATGCGTCCTGTAGCTTCATAGATTGCATTTACCGCTTGTTCACAAGAGGCATCGTGCGTAACGTCGAGCTCTAACTTGCGAATATTGTCGTCGAGATCAGACAATGAGCCTAAAGAGCGAGCGCTGGCGTATACAAGACAGCTACTACGTGCAAACTCGGCTGCTCTGAGATAACCTTGTTATGACATGCGACCGCCTTTGAAAGTGATGGTACTTACAGAGACGACCCAATGCCTCCATTGGAACAGCCTGTAATGAAACTACGCGGGTATTCTCCGGAAGTTGAGCAGACATGATGACGGACGTTTGCGATGATCCACACAAGGAGCAGCTGTAGGAAACTGGGAGAATGATCTCAACCTATAATTCATGAATCGTAAAGTATGTTCTTGACCTGGAAATCTGAGCAATTCAGTACACTCCCACCCTACGATAAATCGAAGGAAGCGATACCTCTTTGTTGCTTTGCCCTAGGAAAATGCCAGATGGCAGTGCAAGCATAAGAAGCCGAAGTCCGGTGGCCTGCTATATTTGGACTGTGGGAACGTCAACCCAAAGGAGACAAAATCGGTGTTGCGTGGAGGGTTCGACTTGAAATTCACACGGTTCTTGCAATCGCCCGCTCATCAGGCGATAGGCTTTCCTCAGCCTTCAGGTGATCGTCTCTCGTCCGACTGGCCCCATGAAATGAATGTACTGACTTTTCCCGAAAGGCTACGGAAAGTAGGACAGCACACACAAATGTCGACTCACTTCTTCGTGCACGTCCTTTGGTTTCTTATTCTAGACCGCCTTTGCATGGACGAGAATAGTATCTGTCGACTTCATATCTTTGCCTGCCGTGGAACTTGCTCAGATTGGCACAGTTTGATCATCATCCGAAGAATTCAAAAATTTTCAGTCTTGTCTCGTCCTCGTTTCTCGGTACTATTATCGCAGGGTACAGCACGTTGGAGGAGGCAAGGAAGACGAGCCAATACCTCGGGATCCACCCAGTCAGCTGTATTTGGCACGCCTTAACGCACTTCGCACATCAGCTTCTTTGCATTCTGATCGAATTTTAAGTATAGCGCGGCGGCAAGATCTCATCTTTCAGGAATATCAATGCGGAACAGGTATGAGAGCATCCGGGCTCTCGCACCCTCAGGTAGACGAGTGTGATCCATCGTGAAATACTAGTCATGAACGAATCATGTAGCGACCTGTAACTTGTGTTATAAGTTTGCTCAATGTTCAGGAACTCCCCACGGACTGCACTGAGCGCCGACAATCATGCTTAGCTTCGTCCTCTCTCTGTCTCTGGCGTTGGGCGGGTATGCAACTCCTGCTGCAACTTCGATATCAGGAGTTTCCCTCGTCGACTGGCAAGCGCTGAATATCACTGTTCAGGGACGACTTCATTCGTCAGTTCCATTTTCGAGGCCATGTTTCGACAAAGTCTCGGTCGGATGTCCTGGGCCAGTCAAATCAGGCCGCATGTAGTGCAGTACAAATCGGCAACGGAAATAGCAGTGAGTTGAGCCGTAATTGCGATTGTATAGGTCGTTTGCTGAAGGCTTAGTGCAGCCTTGCGAGCCACCTCACCCGGAGCGTACCAAGAAGTAAGTCGACTAGGTTTCCGGGCTACAGTATGGCCAACCGCGATCTTTTAGACGCAATGGGAGACATGTCAAGCAACGTCGGAGCAATGTTTACTCGACTGGACAAATCCGACCAATCCTGCCGCGTTCTCTCCACCCAAAGTCTGCAGCCAAGGAAGCATTCCGCCCTACTATGTCCGTATTCTTCTCTCGCTCCTGGCCGCGACTGAATAGTCCGCAGATTGAAGTCCAGTGTGTCCGCGATGTCCAAGCGGCATTCGCCTTTTCGAAGAAGACCAAGATTCCCTTGTCGATTAGAAACACAGGGGTGAGTATATTTCCCTTTAAAATGGCTTCGAAAGTACAGTTCATTTAATATCTCCGTAGCATGATTATAAAGGACGAAGCAGCCAAATAGGCTCTCTCGCGTTATGGGTAAGCAAAAACCACAATTACCAAGTTCCATTCGCATAACTTGCTGTGCCGTAGACACACAACCTACGTTCGGTCAGTGTTTTATCATTATCGTTATACAGGTAACTTACTCTATTATCCAGATTGCTTATGATAAGCAATTTATTCCGAAAGCATGCGGAAAATCCGTCACTCCCCTCGCCGCGGTGACTTATGGGGTATGGACATTTACGCAGACTCACGTTCCTATTCTAATAACTGGACCAGGCCGGCGTCGTCTGGGGAGACCTCTATAAGTTTGCAGATGTCAATAACATCACACTTCCTGGCGGTGCAGACACTTCTGTCGGGGCAGCGGGTGGATTCATTCAGGTGTGAATCTCCGCTCGTCCAGAAGATTAAACTTTCTGACTCCAAATTTTACCATGAAGGGGGGAGGACACAGGTAGAGGTTTAACACTCGATGTATCAATATCCGGTGCTGATAGCATCTTCAGTCCAGTTTCAAACATTTATGGGCTTGCCGTTGATCGAGTGGTAAGTCTCTCCTTTTTGATATATGAGCATCAGGTAATTCACTTTCCTCCAAAGCTGGAATTCGAGGTAGTCACGCCAACTGGCCAACACCTCTTTGCTAGCGACTGCCAAAACACAGACTTAGTTTTTCGCATTAAAAGGAGGAGGTGGGGGTACTTTCGGCGTTGTTATGTCTGTAACAACTCGCGCCTTTCCCCGCGACATCATTTACGACGTAGGTCCATGGTTAATTTGAACTAATATGGACTTACGAACCTCTCAACTTATTAGAGTTGCAATACAACTCACGCCAAACCCTGCGACTCGTCCCAAATTAGTGGACTTTATCATTTCCCAATCTCTTTCATGGGCGAACGACGGTGAGTAAGCGATTTAACCTAAGGAATATAGTCGCTGATATGATGTTGTGAAGGCTGGAGTGGCGTTATGGATGTAGGTTGACCTTTCATAGTAAGAATGCCCACTCAGCTAAACCTGTCGTAGCCCTCGGCCTTCATTGTCCTCACTAACATCAACCTCAATTTTACGGAGGCTGGAGCGTCTATGAAGCCTCTACGAGACTTCGTGGTGACCCAACTTAATACGACCTTCAACTTGATTCCCGTTCCTTCCTATTTGTCCTTCTTCAACAACTTTATTTCCACTGGCGGACCGGTAAGGCGATTCAACTTGATTATATGATTATATGCGACCCTTATCTTTCCTTAGCCAGTAGGTGTTCCGCTTCTACTTTCGTCTCGCCTCGTTCCGGCGGATGTATTTACGTCTCAGCCTGCAGCTTTATCCGCTGCAGTGATCGATGTGACAATGAAGGCAGAAAGGACAATCCTTTTTGCCAATACGCCATTTAATTTCAAGCCTTTTCCTGGAGTAGGACCGACCAGTGTTACTCCAGCCTGGAGGAATTCTATTTGGCACGTAAGTCATCTTCAAAGCCATCAGCTTGACTCGAGTTGATTTGGAATTAATGTCAGGTGGTGGCGGCAACGACTTTCAATTTTAATACATCGCTCACGGACAGGAAGGAAAACATACACATCAACGTCGGATATCATGTCGCCCCTCCGGCGGCTCACACCACACTCCGGGGCATATCAGGTAGATAACGCTCAATGTTTGATCGCCTTACTGAATTTGATTCCTGGCTCGTAGAATGAAGCAGACGTACACGAACCCGACTTCTCAGGTATTTCTAGAGCACATTCCGTTCACAGGCTGGTAAAATGATAATGTCCGCTTTTAGATTCCTTCTGGGGAGACAATTACCAGAGACTCGTAGGCATCAAACGAAAATAGTGAGCGGTAATCATACTCTACGTGTTCTTGGCCTGAAGTTCCTACCACTCTTCCAGCGATCCTGACACTCTCCTTCAATGTTGGCAATGTGGTAAGTGCTATGCTGATCATAAATCGGAAGTCGTGGCCAATGAAGCATTTTCAGTCGATTGGAAAGGTGCCACGGATTCACGATTTAGATGTTACATCTAATCGAACTTTTTTCTCGGATTCGAGAACGGTCGCTCTTCTAAGTACACCTTTCTCGTTATATTCAATTTTATTATACAAGTCATTGGACTTTCCATATCAACATCGTCCCGTGTACATGTTTGAAAGAGCAAAAGTTTGCAGTCGGTGTCAAAAGCATTTTTCTAGTTCCTAAACTTCAAACGACTATGATAACTGATATACCCTGAAGTCAGCGGAACGATTGGTAATCAATATTATATTTGGGTTCTCCACCCTTCACTCCTTCATTCCGAGTCCAACTCTCGAATTGCTTTTGCATTCACTGTTCGACGCCTAGAGCTGAAGGCTTCCCTTGAGGCTCCAAGATGTTCAATTGTGTATAAAAATCGCTCTTTGACCATGTTGATGGGAACACTCAGGTGGGAATTTGGATCTCGAGTAAATCGCGAAGAACTTCCCAGGGTGACAATCCCATTCTCCCCCGTTCAAACGCAGAGGATTCGTTCCGACGAGCGAAGGTGGACATGGAACTCCCAACAATTACGCATACAGCGTTGTCACACCCGTCCCATTCCTCAGACCTTAATGAAGAACAGATTCAGACGTCAAAGCCCTCACCAGTCTCCATAATTGACGACAGCCTTCTTTGGCGCATCTCCCTTATTATCGCAGATCTAGACGATGAAGTAGACAGTAATTCCCCAGTTCCGGCTATCATCACACTTCGGTATACCTCCCAAGTTTGCTCAGCATGGAGGAAGCTCATCATTGCGTCACCTTCGTTATGGGCCCGGGTGATTAACTTGAACCACCTCCGTAAACGCCTTTGGAGGAACCACGTTCTGAACAGAACAAGGGAGGCGCCCTTGTTCATTCTTGCCAGGGCCACGAAAACGTGGAACATTGAATCTGTTGCCCTTTCGCTCTTGGATGACCATTGGTCCAGAATACGAAGTCTCGATATGGAGTTCATTCGGCTCCGACCAAGCACTATTCAACTCAGAGAGTCGTATCTGGCCTGTGTTAAAACGGCCAACGAACACTCTCGAATCTTTCAAAATCATTATCCCTTTCCCCTCCCTCTATCCGTATGAGACAGTGCGGCTCAGCTCACCTCCTCAATTCAGTGTCTTCGGGGACCAAGCTCCCTCTTTGCGCGTGTACTTTGCACCGAACATACGGTTCAACCTCCGTGCTACATGGACCTCTCATCTTCATTATCTGGCCCTGAACGCGCCAGTTTCTGCTTCGGAGTTGTTGGAAGCACTCACTCATATGCCGCTCCTCGAAACTTTAAAAGTTGACGACGACATTACACATGGAACAACGACTACGCTCCCCTCTGTTACCATAAACCGACTTACACAAATTATTATATATACCAACTCCAATATCGGCCCATTCATGACTCTCCTCGAGCATCTCAACCCGATCAAAGGATTTTGCTTGGACTTCGTTTTCAGTAGTGCCTTCCGTTATGACCCTCAAATCCCCGAAACAGAGTCATTAATGGCCGCAGCGAATGTTCTTTCTCTCTACTCACAAAGGTCTAATCTTGAGGCTTCCACCAAGATCGCGCTTACTCTTTCTGGAACAGAATTTAAATTTGAGGCCTCAGGCGCAGATAAGCGTCTATTTCGGTTTCATCTCAAAATTGGTTTCATCGATGTTGCATTCCCACCCGGTACAGTTTGCAACTTACTCGCTAACTTATCCATGCGAAAGATGCCCGACGTTTCTCACTTAAGTCTCGATATTGTACACTGTGACTTCCCCCTTTCTGATCCAAGTTTCACTCAATTTATGCTGTCGACACCAGCCACCGTGGAGCTCGAAACAGACGTTGATAACCTCGATCCCTTACTTCAAATCCTTGATGGCGCTCTTAAATATAGCTTTCGGTCCCTTCAGCAGCTCGAAATTACCTATCTTGGAGATGATGTGGCGCAGATTTACTCTGTCAAAAAGTTCATCCACTTTATCATCCATATCGGGGCGCCGCTATCGCAACTCGTCATCCGCTGGGTGGGTTTCACGACGGTGGATTTAACATCATTCGAAGATATTATTGGTTTGAAGGTGGTGATTTTCACTCGAAAACTGGGAGTCAAGGAATATATTTGCGGAAGCGGCAAAGTAGAGGAACTTATTATTGAGGACATATAAACCAGTACGCCACTTTAAATTGGAAGTAATTTCTAGGGTCCTGTTCCTCCCTGAGCAACGAGAAATGAGTGCAGAAACCATACGCATAGGGCATAAATTTTGACTTCGACGTAACACAGTTTTCAGCTCATACAACACCAGAAGTCAGGGCGGTGATTTCACAGAGGTTGTGCTTTATAATGGTCTGAGTGTTCAGGTATGGCCCAGGTGGATCGCATGGAGATTCGGCATTCACTTCATGTCTCGAAGACTGGCGATTTTATACGAGAGCGCTTCAAATAAATTACATTGTTCTCCGAAGTATCTAAAGATTTCGACATAAAAATTATGACGAGGTTTGTAACGAGGCATAGTCCTAACGAACCTCATCTAAAATATAACTGGCATCGTAACCAAGTAAAGTTTATTATCCTCTGATATCGAAACCGAAAACTCTGCCTGCGGGCAAGATTATAACGTACCCGTTGACAATCATAGTTTTGGTCGATTTTTCTTCGTTGTCTCGATTCCATGCACGAAAGTACGTCGTAGTTCTGGCCATAGCTCAGTTTTTGGGACTGTTGAGGGTAAGTGTACGATCAGCATCAGCCACATATCTACCACTTGGACCGAAAAGATTGACTCACCCCAATCAACGTCGTCGTTCAAAGTCCCAAGGGCAATTATGATGATATTGCGCTCCACTGCAGCCTTATCTGTTGACCTGAGGAAAACATTGGACCCGCAATTCGAGCAAAAGATTCGATTTAATGTTGCGCCATTCCACGTCTCCTGGTCCGGGTAGGTGCCTAGCATCTCCTCGCCTTCTGTTATACATACATTCTGCAGAAGCCAACGTCAGATCATCCCACCGCCACAAGAATAGAACTCACATCTTCATTGAAGAACACGTTCGTCATGAACGCAGACCCCGTCGCCTTTCTGCAGTTCTGGCAGTGGCAGACCCGGAACGTGAGTGGGTCCCCAGTGACTGTGTATTGGACAGATTTACACAGGCACGATCCGTTTCTGACCTTCGTCGATCGGTCAGGAGAAGACATGCGCCTCTGTGCGCGTGAGTAGAGCTGGGAGTGATTTTGTCGGAGAGCGGGATGAGTGCCACGACCAGCAGCTGCTGGGAGCGACAGCGGCGGATCCTGGTGGGAGGTGAGTCTATTTATGGACGTGGTCTCTTCCGGCGACGGGAGGTTTTGAAAGCCGGATGACCGAGCCTTAGCCCGAGGTTCCCTCTCTTGATAACCAAGACAGGCATTGTCATCAGCTACACGTTCAGCTTATTTATCTTGAATATACACGTAAGGTCGGTGACGTTGTGGAGGTACTTTCCAGCCTCCAGGTACTCTGCAGTAACTAAAACCTGCCTTCCTCGAAATTCTCATGGTTAATTGAATTACGTCCCGGTCGGGGCTGGCAATCGTTATATTACCTATAATTAAAAGAACACTTTTGATCCCTTGCAGCGTCCTGCTTCTTAATCTGTGTATAAATCTGTGCTTTGCGGAAAATTTAGGCGTCTTCAATTCTCTACACTCTGCTGCACCTCGAGTCTCCGTCTCGAGCATTGGACCAGAATTGGTAACTTTCGTCCAGGTCTTCCACATTATATCAATACCTCAATACCACTCAAATTCTCAAAGTGATGTTCACTGGAATTTTGTGAAGAACCTCTCTCCAAGAATTCTCGAAATTCCGACCCCAACTCTTTGGGGAAGTCAGCACTCTCAGTAAGCATTTTCTAACTGTCCAGTAAAGCAGTTCGGGGGGTGGCAAAAGCCTGCAAAAAAGAATGCAACGTGAGCTGAACCGCTCTTCACTAGTATCGTGGTAGGAGACACTACATTTGGAACCAGCACCGAAATTGAAGTTGCAGAGGTCCTCTGGATCTCCTCAGCCTTTGCGTCCTGATTTCGCCGACAATTCCGACAGTTCTAGGCACACAGAGAAGTTGCCTGATCCGGCTAATCTGATAAGAATAATTTTATCAGATAAGACGGCTTGGCGGTGATGGAAAGTTATCAGATGATCGAACAGGCATTTTTCGTGGTGTAGGCACCTTCCCTTCCACGCTCACTCTGGGTATTTAATAGTAGGACGCGACCAACCATGTGGAGACTGCTAGCTCCTTTTCTTTCCCCTTGTCTTCCCTGTCAGTCGCGTCGCCATGTCCGTTCACAAGAGTGAGAGTTCCAGTAGGGATGCTGAGCAAGGATTTCCGTCGTCAGACTCGACCACGGCGGACGCTGTTGCTCATCATGGCGTTAAGACCGTAGAAGCTACCCACAAGATCTACGGAAAAGTACTCGAAGTGGTTCCTTTTTGTTGGGTACGTTTCAACTCCCAGTGACGTCCTCGTCATCGCTGATTCGATTTCTCAGCTTGGGCCTCGCAGCCTACATCTATTCTCTGGATGGAACCACAACATACAATTACCTAGCGTTTGCCACCTCGAGTTTTGGTGACCACAGCCTCATTAGTACCATCCAAGTCGCGCAATCGATCATTAGTCCGTGTTCTTTCGTCTATCCTGACATTCTCAGCTTAACCCGCCCTTTTAGTTGCTGTTGGGAAGCCAGTCATAGCTAAAATCGCTGATGTCAGTTCGCGTGGAACCGCCTACTTCGCTGTTTGTGAGTCTCGAAACCTCTGCACCTAAACGTTTAACCCTCAGAGAACTAACACGCCTTCTCAGTAATATTCTACGTCGTCGGTATGACTACTTCCAAAAGTGTGCTTGCTAGGAATAGCCCTCGTCTAAAATTTTCTCTAGGTTATATCATCATCGCCTCAGCCAAGAGTGCCAACGCGGTGGCAGGCGGTATCAGTCGTTTATGCAATGTTTGAAGGCTGTTATCACCGATTCTCGCTTAAAGCTGACCCGACGCTCCAGAGGTTATACTGGACTTCAACTTCTGACCCAGATAATCATCGCCGATATAACGACACTTAAATGGCGAGGTTTAGTTTCTGGGCTTATATCAATGCCGTTTATTATAAATGCTTTCGTTGGCTCTAACGTTGCTACCAACGTGCTCAACGGTGCTGGCTGGAGATGGGGCTGTGCGTGATCTATTCGTTTTCTTCCGTCTTTCTGACAGTATTTTCTATGAAGATGGGATGTTTGCGATTCTTATACCTGTCTCTCTTTCGCCCTTGATTATCACACTCCTCTGGGCAGAGCGCAAGGCAAGGAAACTTAGAATCGTCGCCACCGGCTCGAGCAATACAACCACAACCTCAGAGCCCTTGTACCGTAGAGTATTCTCTGTGGCTGATAAACTCGATATCGTCGGGCTGTTATTGATTGGGACATCAGTTGCTCTCATTCTACTTCCTCTGACATTGAGCCAAACGGCTAAGGGAGGTTGGAATAATCGTCGGTTCCCCTTTCCGTCTCATTGGATTTCACTAATTCAGGGTTTTAGCCTCTATGATTGCTATGGTCGTTATTGGTTGCGTCTTAATTCCTTTCTACCTTTTGTGGGATTTCAAGTTTGCCAACTATCCTGTCGTCGCTCGTCGATTTTTATCCAATCGAAGTGTCGTTATCGCCGGTGCTATCGGAGCGTTCGATTTCGTACGTGAAATGCTCTTTTCGCCATTTAACATTCAAAAACGTTTAATATACTTAGATCTCTTTCTACATCTCCTTCACGTACCTCTACTCTTTTGTGTTGGTCGTGAAACCCTGGTAAGCCATAACGTCTATCTCGTCTTCAAACTCTGATTAAACATTTACCTTCTAGGCCTCTTATTGATGCTACTTATTTCGCCCAGACCCAAACAGTCGCCCTGACAGTCTTTGGAATTGCTGCTGGCGTTGGTATGCGTTTTATTCACCGTTCCAAGGTATGTATTTCTCCTTTTTCTCTTCCAAGGATAATCTACAACGAAGCTTTACTGTAGCCTGTGCTGATAGTCGGCGTTGCCATTCGTCTCCTGTGAGTCCCTACTCCATAGTGTTATAAAGGCCCAAACTAAGATAATTGATCTAGCGGTTGTGGTCTGATGATTCACTCGCGTGGGGCGAATGCATCCGACGCAGAGATCGTTTGGAGTCAAATCCTCCAGGGTATTGGCGGAGGATTTTCCGCGGTTTCATTGCAAGTTAGCGCACAAGCGTCTGTTCCACACGCTGATGTGGCCATTGTTACCGCCGTTGTACTTCTCGTGACCGAGATTGGAGGTGCCATCGGTAGCGCCATCGGTTAGTTTGATACTCATATTTGTACTAACTTACGCTGATTCCACTGACTACTACCCCAGCCGGCGCAATCTGGACTCATATGATGCCCAAGCGCCTCGCGTTTTACCTGCCATTTCTCACACCT
Source organism: Galerina marginata (assembly GCA_023014335.1). Classification (NCBI taxonomy): domain Eukaryota; kingdom Fungi; phylum Basidiomycota; class Agaricomycetes; order Agaricales; family Galerinaceae; genus Galerina; species Galerina marginata. The sequence continues at coordinate 465,687 of JAECYW010000004.1, forward strand.
GAGCAACGTGCTGCCCTTTTTGGCTCGATCTATACAGCGGCAGCTAACCCCCGAGGCGACCCCATTCGCGAAGGTGTCATTTTGGGTCAGTGCTAGTCATCGGTATTTTCATTTCTCCTGACAATCCCTACCAGCATACGACGATGTGATGAAGGTTCTGACGATTGTAGCTACTGCTTTCGCCGTCATTCCGTTCTTCCTCGCCTTCTTCATGCCCAATTGGTATCTAGGAGACCAGCAAAATGCGATTGATAACCTCGACCTCGCGGGAGAGAAGGTCCACAACCCTGACAGTCCGTCAGAGAAGTCATAGTGGCTCTTTCGGCAGCCTGCTGTTAGAATTCCTCGCTTTTTGTTTATCATTTAGCGTAGATTCCTTTCTAATTTGTTTGGTTCATTCAAGGACTTGCTATCGATCCACACGACATTTCACTCTTCCTAGTTCTGTCACCCAAAACGTTATCTATGTATACGATAGCAAATATTTACATGATGATGCAATGTTGACGAGAATTAAATTTCATACCAAATTACAAGAACCGTGAACGCTCATTCAGTTATGAACTCGCAACTTATACGCAACACACCCCGCGTCCATAAAACTGGGAAATCTATCCTTGAAGCCGCCGACCTCCTCCTCGCAGGCTTCTTTGGCTTCGGGGATGCACTTTATTGACGACCGTACGAGAATCGTAAATGTTTTCAACGATTACCCACTTTGGGTCGCTCAAAAGCATGATCCCAGACAGACCACCCTTCGTGGTCTTTCATCTCGAAGATGGTCTGAACGTTCTCGACACAATACTCAGTCCCAACATGGACTGTAACCTGAATATCCTGGAGACGGCGGGCGGTCTCGTAATTCACGTCCTCTAACACATTGCCGACCCAGTTTATCTCCCCATTATCTTCAGCACTGAGAACAATTCGGCCAGTAAGTGACTGATAAAGCCAGATTTTCCAAAAGAGGAAATGTTCCTTTGAACGACAACTCCGACATAGCCAGGGAGAACCACCCATCACGGCTGGTATCGTCCTCTCCGAGAAGGCGACTGAGAGTCCTATTAAATGCGTTCATTTCCCTGGAGCTGATGCCTCCTAGAAAACAAGCGTCAGGAGTATGGTCGAAGTCCACCCGAAAGACGTGAATGTCGGCGGACGTGGCTATTTCGGGGAATGTGGCGAAGGAGTTGCTCTCGTAACTGAGACGATTTGAGTCCGATAGTGTCAACAGTCAAGGTCCGTATTCCATGCTTTAATTCGAGAAGAACCATAGCTGCTTCGGTGACTGCAGGAAAACTGCTGATAACAAGCGATAGTTCTTCGATTCTAGGAAAATCCAACGTCGACCAGTGGTTGGCAATTGTATTGACCAGGGGCAAGGTTTTCGTTGAGGGGCGCGTAGTGTAACCTTTTGACAGTGTAAGGCAAAGAACAGAGTGATGTAGGAGGACTTTGGGTCGATGGCATGGTCATAGTCGCAGGTGAAGCTGCAATGAGCTATAAATAGCTCCTCGACGTGAAGAAGGCTCTGAGCGATGTAATAGGTCAAATTCCTCAAACCATGAAGGTGAACGCGTTGAATATAAGGGCTTTTCAGCATTTCTCCGATTGCGATCGTCAGTGTTGGCAAATCGGGGCGCAGGTGGAAGAGGGATAATTGCAGGTGCCGCACGGAAGTTAGTCTTTGGAGGACCCTCCCCATAAGGTATATTGTAGCTTGGTTCAAACCAGCTTGAGAGCCCTTCAGGCAATATGGTTGGGTCGAAATATCCGCGCGCGTGTGGCAGTCGTCGTCGTGATCCACTATAGACAAATATCTAACGAACGAACCAATTTCGGGGCTACGTTCGAGCGCTCGGCTAAAAATGTGGAAGTCGGCGGTGGCATCGGATCTGCAGAAGTTGAAATTTAAGGATTTGAAAAGAAGTGACCTGCAGACGACCATATGAACACGCGAGCTAAGTGCAAGGCCCTGGAGTGACTCTCCATCCTGGACGATGTTCTCTGCGATTATTCGTAATATGTCTTCTGGGAGGGGTGTAGTGGACGGCATGGTAAGGGGAAGTGGCTATCACACTCTACTTCCCTTATCTATGGATACAGCGGGCCATGTCCAAATCAACGTAGTTCCGTAACAGGAAATTGAAGACAGAGCGATGAGCAAAGCCAAAGCAAAGCCATGGTCGCGGGTGTTCAAAGTTCAGCAACTGGCCGCGAGTCCTCGTTAGGACAGACAGAAAACGTCACTTTTATGTGAACTCGTGGGGTATCATTGAAACCACTCTGACCTCGAAAGCTGGCATTTAAAACCAATGTATATACTTATTCATATTTGACGCTCATATTTGAAGCCTCCAGAAAAAGCTGTGGCCCAAGCGGGTGGCGTGCATTGTTCATGTTGAACAATGCGGTGGTCTTGAACAATGCGGTGGTCGATGTCCTTTAGACCGATCGAAGAGTCGAAAGCGACTTGGAACAGTGAATACAGATAACTGCAAACGATACATCCATGTAGTGCTCATGATCATAAGGTATGGTAGAGGTTTGAGGGGTCCGCTGCAATGCCAAAATTCATTGCAAAGAAGTTCGATCCAAGGCAGCGACTTTGTGCCTTCGCCCTCCTTCGCCGCCCAACTTTCGGAGTGTGGCATAATAGCTCAGGGTGCCTCTGTCACCTTCACGAGTTACTTTCTCGATGACCCTAGGGATAGCTTCTATTTCCTTCTTTACTGATAATGTCGACAGATGGGCAAAGATATCAAACAAGAAAGCCGCAGGAGATGAGAGTACGGTTTGAGTCAAGTCGCGATGCCACAAGGCTAGAAAGTACAATGTCGATATTCTGGCCCAGTTTCCGAATACTCTTCCTTTACAGGAAGTAATGGACTAAAGGAGGAGATGAGAAGAGTGATAACCTGCGAACGTTGCAGAGTAGTAATAGAAAATAGATACCCCATATTACCCTGCCTAAAACAGGCCAAGCAATGGCTAACGGCGTAGTTCATTCGCGATTTTACCAACCGCGCATTGTCTCTTTCGTCAGTTTCACCGCACTGGTCGCCGACACGACCAGCTACATCCTGCTCCGCGAGCTGAGGCTCAAAGGGGAATAGAAGAGGATGGAAAACTGGCAGCCATGGACCTTGTAGCACTCCATTGAATTGGTTGCAGGTGGTTTTTCTTCTCAGAATTGCGCCCGCATTCGAGAATCCTAAGCGATGAGAGTGTCCAAGCATTGAAGCAGGCAGAGTGGGAGTCGGACAGCAGAAGAAAGATTTGAACTTTAGGATGAGGCAGGTTCAGTTTGTTCTGAGAAAGCCTCTATCAGGAACTGAATTGGAGTGATAGAGACCAGGTGGTGAAATGGGATGAAAGGAGCATCGACAGAAGAAGCTTATTCACGGCTTTTCGGCAGTTTTCCAGGCTGTCGTCCCACAACCTAAATACGGCAACTTGCACGTGAGTCCAGTCAAAAATAACATTTTTAAAACAACGCTTCCTCGTTCAGTTCTAAGTACGTTCGACGATGCTAAGAGTTTCAATTTCCAGAACCTGAATCGGGAAAGGTTGCTAAGGCAGTCAAGGCCCCAACGACTTTTCTATGCTATGGAGGCCTGAAGCTACGACTCCGAGGCGAAGATCCATCACGGAGGACAACTCGGTTACTTACTCGTCCTCCTCCACCTGTGAGAGATTCTCGGAGTTCAGCTAGAACAGCAACTGAACACTTATACCGCAAAGGGGTAAGTCATAACTCGCATATAAAGTTTTTGGAGAGGTATTTCGACTTTTTCTACCTAGGGAACGTCTTTGTGAACGAGGGTCTCCAATCTAACACAACAGATGTGTCAGCTTAGGATCTTGCTCGAAAATAGGACCATGATTCTAGTAAGGGTATACTCTTGGCTGAGATTTTCTTTCCCATATTCGCGTGGGTGAGGATTCTGATCGATTCAGGGACACTCTTGCCGACGACCTCCTTGTACGGACGTACGGTGATCCTCACATCTTAACTTTTATGGTATGTTGCCACTTTCATGCAGATTATATATGGAGCCCTCCAGGTCAGGAAACGACCCTCACCCCTCCACGTAATGGACCTCGCCAGCTCCACTCTTCCTCAGATACCGGCTGATGTTGCCTCGAAGTACGTTGACTTTTGCCTGTTATGATTAATTATGGCTCCTGACTTGCCTATTTCCTTCCCTGACAGGACTGGGCCCCGTGTTCGTCAAGCAACCCTCTCAATGCAGAAAGATACTTATTATTTCCTCTAGATTATTGGAATACTGTTCCACTGGGGATTATTTGGGGTCCTCTGCACGCAAGTTTGTAAGTTCAAGACCGATCTGACCATTGTCGTTTTTTTTTACGCAGGACCTCCGTAGATCTGTATCATCTAGCCTTCCCCAAGGATCCGTTGCGCAACAAAATTTTCGTTTACCTGGTGTTTCTGCTGGAAGTCCTCCAGACCGTCATCATAACAATTTCTGCGTGGAACGTCTTTGGCTCTGGTTATGGAGACTTCTCGGTCTACAACCGAGTGGCGCTGGCATGGTTTAGCGTCCCTGTAATAAGTGGTGTCGGTGAGGGTTCATTCTCCCTCTTATTCTTACTCGTTACTAAGCTTTTTCTTGTCCAGTGGCTTTTTTGGCGGAAGCATTTTATGCTTACCGTATCACTGTACTCGCACAGTCCTACTGGGTGGCTGGTATCATTCTTGCGGTGAGCTAACCTTCACTTGTTAAAATATGTTAATGTTCGAATCCGATCGCCAGCTTGCCTTCGTCCAACTCGGGGGTTCATTCGCTTCTGCCTGGGCCCTAAAAAATGCAGTCTTTTTCAGCCGCTTGCTGGACAGGGATTTCTTCATTTCTGCTGGTGTAAGTCTTTGATTTCGCATATATCTAGAACTGCATGCTTAAGGTTCATCTAAGATTTGGAATGGTGGAAGCGCACTTTGCGACGTGATAATCGCTGTCTGCATGACATACTATGTAAGGCATTCATACTATTGTACCGCCTTACTACGGATCTAATCTGCCTCATATTCGTAGTTATCTCGTCGCGGAAACGGGGGCATGCTTAATACTCAAGTGTTTTTGAGAAAGGTCATTAGGCTCGTCATAGAGACGGGTACAGTGACTGGTGGGCATTCTGTTCGCTTTAAACCGTTCAGGAGCTGAAGGTTTCGCTACCATAGCTGCCATCGCTATTCTGAATCTTATCTTGGCCTTGTTACCTAGCCGTCCCGCTTACTACCAAATCCCCTCGGAAGTGCTCGCCAAAGTATACTCAAACTCCATGATGGTGATGCTGAATAGTCGGATGCGAATAGGCCTTGACACCTCGTCCTCCGTGGAAGTTCCTCTGTCCCGCCACCGGCCATGACTTGACGATCACGAATCGCGGTACTGACGCATTTGAACTTGGTGAGGGAATATTGGTCACTCGAGAGGAACTAGTATTTCCAAGCAGGACGGAGTCTGACAAAGAAGACGAGCGACGATCCTCAAAAGGGGTAGGGTATGTCGTTTAACTTACTTAGCGTCGATAGAGATAGGACATAGAAACTTTACTAGTGTATAGAAGAGACAGAAAACATACACTTCATCAGTTGCATTTACCTGAGAATAAATTTCCTTGCCATTGTAAAGTGAAAATTTCAGTGGTAGCGCATCCGACTAGTCTAAGCCCCAAGTAGGTTGATAATTCCCGTGCTACCTTGTATTCGTGTCATGCAAGAATGTTGTTATTCCGCGGTCTTTAATCCGTATACACCAACATCAAAAGATGCGCCACTCTGGCAGGCATAATACACGGCTAAAAAGTTGCAGCCACGAGCTGTCGTGAATGCGTCGGCAGTCAACCGGTTCGTGGATGCTTTGACGGCGCGAGAAATGGGTCCGTGGTCATTGTTCGCCAGAAGCGACATCCTAATGCTCACTTCAAAGTAGGTTCTGATCATATCGCCCACTAAGCTGCAGATGCAAAGGCGCTTGATGATTGATTTGTTCAGGTCCGTGTCGCGTGGTTATTTAGAATAACCTGCTGGGTGTCAACGACTTAAAAGTTTAATTTGCAGTGGCGTTCCTGAAGGTCCGTCTGATCTTCCCAGTCCCGCGAATATGAAAGCCGCATGCCAGCGCATTTCTAAGTACGGCGGATGGTTTATCTAAACCATAATCTGAGTAACTACACAACCTCTTAGCAGGGTGGGTCGTGTCTACTCTTTCTTCCTTGGTCTAGTCTTGTCTTCTACGCTCTAACGATAACGACATACCCACCATATCCCACCCATCAGAAACACGGCCCACCCACCAGCGGCATGTATCCAGTATGGAAGGTGTTCATAGGGTTCGACACCCGGTGGAGGCTTGGTTAGAGGAACAATAAACAGGAATACGTTCGCAGCACCAAACACCAGTGCCGGTATAAGGAGCGACCTTGAAGGTGTGAATACTAGATCGTCCGTTGCGGAATTTGCGTCCACTGGAGTGGAAAGAGATTTGACGGGTGTCAAATTACGGAAAGATAAGTAAATCAGCCCGAAAGAAATGGTAGCGTTTATCACGGCGAGCGGGTATGATATCTATCGAGATCAGGGCGTAAAATGAGAGAACCAGCGAGTAGGGTTGCTTGACTCACTACGTTGATGACAAAGTTATAAGCGTCGCCGGCCGGAAGCGTAAATATAACAACCATGCATATCAACCAGTCTACTCAGATACGATGGTAAGTATCTAAGAAGACTTTTTGAAAAGGAAATAACATACGAAGCCCCAGTCCAGCTAACGGTGCTTTCGCGGGCCAGTCGGACGCCCAGAATTTGCTGAATGGAAGGATATCTTCCTGCCCGAGTGCTTGATTGACGCGACCTTGAGAGAAAGACTAGTTCATAATATAAAAACATCTCCTTAGTTGGGAGAGCATGTCATCAAAAAGCCAGACGTACCACAGATAGTACGTTTCCCAACGCTGACAATGCAACAAAGGCGTTCAGAACTCTTTCTGTATTGCTGCCCCAGACGTTTTTGAATAGAAGCGCGGCTACGAGGACGTCCAGAATCCTGTGATGTCCTCCTTGGTCGCAGCGGCAAAGTATGCGATATTACATAGGATATAGAAAATGGTGACCGTGACTATAGCGATTGGACCTGCGATGCGGAGGGTTCGAGCTGGGTTTTCCATCTCGGATAAAGCAGTAATTGGCGTTACTGAAACCGATGTATGACCAGATGACCTGCCATACGCATAAATTGTGATAACGGGTCGAAGACAACGTTGACTTACGCTATAAAGACAGGCACAGATAACACTCCCTCCGCTCTTTGACCCCTCCCATATCACATCCCAGCTGTCAAAATTTCCAGGACGCTTGGTTCCGTCCTGAAGCTTTGCCAGTCAATGCCACGAAACCTGCTGCGACAACAATCAGGAGGATGCCAATTTTGAGAGACCCGAGGATAGTTTTGTAACCGCAGGCCTGTAGGAATATGTAGGCCGTGTAGAAGGACGACACCGCTGATACAGAGAAAAGCAACAACCCGTACAGGCGAGAAGATTGCTGTGGACGGCGCGGGGGTGGAGAATATAGAGGCAAGGGTATATTCAGCAAATACGAGAGAGTTTCCCGCGGCCCAAGCTAGTTGTTTATGAGAATTAGGCTGTGAAATTCGATGTATAAAGGTTGTTGATTACCGAGAAGGACGGCATTTGCAGCGTATAGAGATGTAATCAATTGCTTTGGTTTGGGGAAGAGATACTCAAGATAATTCTTCTCGCCGCCATTGTGAGGAAGTGCCTAAATAAGAAAATAAAATACAGTGAAGTGGAATATAAGACCAAAAACGTACCGTTCCCCATATAATATAGACCTGCATTCCAGCAGCTGCGATAACGGCTCCTATTATCCACATTACCCTAAGAATGGGGCTTAACTGGAGGAAAAGTCAGAAAAGAGACCTCTTACTAACAGCGATAGTCCGACGCTTCCACTAAAACCTAGGATTGTGCTCGGAGTGGCAAAAATTCTTTATATACCAACTTCGTCAGAGATCATTCAGTGCAAAAAAAAAGCGGCAGATACCCGGTTCCTATAATCCGATTAAAGATTATGAATACTGCAGAAACCACCCCAATCTGGCGCTTCGGGAGCTCGATTCTCTTCCCAAGCCCGGCTGTTGATGTCCCATATTCCCTGCTGCCTTCTGAAAGACTAAGGAGAGGCTCGTGGTCTTGGCCAACGTTTGGATGGCTGTCAGTCAAGTTTCCCGTTCTGGAGATCATACAAAGGAGCCAGGGAACTGGGCGAGAAGGTGACAGCCTGAAGGTAAGCCATGGAACGATGAGGATTCCTAATGGTGGGTGTTCGGTTGCGACGAAATACACAGGAATGGCGTGTTCATTTCACCGGGCCGGATGTGAACAAAAACCAAATACGTCCAACCTCACATCACGCTGCATCAACGCTGCATTGCAAAAAAAGCACACTACATATTCCAGAAAAAAAATCAGCATGTAAACCAACATTAAATACGACGTGACTACACGTAGGGGCGGCATTGACCCCTACGATCTTCTCTCATAAACCATTTCACATTCTCCAGAATTCCATCCACTGATTCGAAACTCCAAATCTCAACACCTCGGATTGACGAAGAACGGGCATCATTGGGAGGATCATTAGCGCGATTGAGCCTTCCAAATAGGTGTACACCTCATCCTTAGACTCCAAGACGTGCATTATATTGAAAATTCGCAAACTTGGCCACCTCCTTTCCAATGCTGGAGAGAAGAGGGCATCGAGTTTGTCCCATGGCAGTTGTTCTGCGAAACTGTAGGAGCGAGTACGAATGATAAAGTTGATAGACTCGAGACGACTAGGTCGAGCAGAGCTGGAGAGTGTCGTAACAAGCCAATTGAAGCGATGTGGACCTTCAGTTCCCAAACTTCCGTAAGATATCATGGATATATCAGACGTAAGTGTGAGCGATGTCAGAGCTCTGAGACTCTCAAGACCGAGCACGGTCGGCACTGCACATAACAAGTAATGAAGGGAATTCAGTACGAGAACAACATAGTTAAACAACTTAAGGAACACTACTCACGCCCCCCCCATGTCCCAATATAAAGCTCCAAATTAGTGAGGGTGCTTGAACACATGTCGAGCCGTCCTTTCAGTAGCTTGATATGCTCGCCGCTGATGTAGAGCTGAAGGTGCTTCACATTTGAGAACTGGAGAGCCGATTGTTCGTGAAAGAGGTAAAGGATGATGAAACCAGAACGCGTGTTATCCTTTATAAGTATTCGTTCTGGAAAACAATATGGTTTCCAGGTAGATACTGTGCTTCCGCCATGGTCTGCGATCAAAGGTATTGACGCTTCGCCTCGCATTTCTAGCACCCGAAGGCTGGTAAAGGAAACGAAAGAGGTTCACAGGAATTCGGACATTATCGAATGCAATCTCTCGGACGGTTGAGAAGGCAACTTCGAACGCATGTTGCACCTGGCTTGGGAGGAGCGTCCAAACGACGTGCAGCGACAGTTCGAGGCGTTTCAACTGTGGGTACGGTCTTGTGAGGATATAACACAGGTACTCTTCTTCCGGCGTAATGGGCCTCGAGCCCTCGAACATCTTGCCATGATCCAAAACACGGAGAGTCCGGACATGATCGACAATGTCGGGCGACTTGATCAGTAATGCTGCCAATCTCCCTGAGGCTGTAACCACGTCGCCAGAACGCGATTTGATTGTCAATGTGCGATATAGAAATGGGCGGCAGAGTTCTGCGAGACTATGGCATGATTGACGGAGGCTGAGGATTGTGACTGCGTCGTCGTCGAAGTAGGCGTCGACGATGGCAAAGAGCAGGTCGAAAGGTAATGGGAGGTGCCAACAGGACGATGCCTGCTGACCACAAAAGATGCAGCGTGTGTGAGAAGCTTTGAGCTTTCTATAGATCTTCAATCCTTGAAATGGAGGAACCCACTTCTTGGGGTGTTCAGAATCACCGAGGAGCTTGTGGAGTAACTTGTCCAACATCGTGCCCGTTACAGTACAAGTAAAGGTTTTAGCGTCAGGAAAGGGACTTCTGGTTTAATTTGGCATCCATGGAGACTTTATACAGTGCGGTTGGTCTTGAACGTGACAGTCAAACTTGACGTTGAGGCTGGACCCTGTTACCCTGTTTGGACAATTGGCGACTCATCCGGAACCAAGAACTGTGGACCGCTTTCAGGCTTGTGAAGGGTTCAAGGAATAGATAAAAAATAAGATGAGGTTGTAAAGAGTCTCCGCGTACCTCTTCAAAAGACGTTCAATATGCACTCGGCTGGGGTGGTTGCAATTGAGGAGATTGGTGGTCACTGTATGTGGCTGCGCGAGAGAATTCGTTCTATTCTGGACGACCGATATATTTAGTGATGACACTGTGTAAGCGTCCCCTGCTGACACCATTTCCTGAAGTTGGCCATATCTCTCACTTGATCAAAGGCGCAGCAAAGTTTCAAAGCGGATTAGGGATTCATAGAGAGACATCCAACATTTGCTAATGAACGCCAACTTCAGATACCAATCGACCGCTCAACGCTGCCCTTAACGACGCTGGGAAGTGTCACGCGGAACACCATAAACTGATTGTCCTCGTCGATGCCCGCGTCAAAAGGTATCCCATCAGCGACGCCTTGAGTACTCTGGAAGTCATTGTCGGCCTACATGGATGCAATCAATACAATGACGTGAAAGGGGTTATCTCAAAACGTACAGCAGTGAACAGGAAGTAGTCATTAGGGAAAGCGGGGTCATCCACAGGAGCGAGAGCAAGTGACTCCCATTTGCCGTCAATAAGGGTTGGGTCATCAGGTTTGCCTATTATCGATGAGCTAACGAGTATTGGCTTTGGAGGAGCGACCGACCATTATGCAGCCCAAATCGTGCAAGCTGGACTGGATCCAGGAAGTTGACGAACGAAACATACTCAGCAGGAGTGATGCTACTGTCCAACACGCCTCCGACGGCAATAGGATTCGCAGGATTATCAAACTTGGTATTGTGAATGTCGGTGGCCCTTAGAGATGGAAAAAAGGTCGGCTTGCCTATAACGGCCGCCAATCAGGTTTCGGAACTGGAAGGAGAGGAATGATAATAACGTACTTATAACTCGACTTATCGTCGCCTCCTCCGCGACCAGTCTCCGTCTCTTGATAGTGCCAAAAATATATTGGGGCTAACGAAGTGGATCTCGCTGCATGCCTCGGTATTGAGCTTGGAGCTCTGAGGTAAAGGAACGACCCATTCGCCAATCAAACGGGCCTTGAAAGCTGGGTTGGCGACGTCGTATGCGAATAGCGGGTGTAGCGTGAGGTGGTTTTGCCAGCACCACCATCTTGGATTGTCGCCGATTGAAGCATTGCGTATAATGTCCCTGTGGCTTCGTCGAATGTGAGACCTTCGAATCCTAGGTCATTTAAGTCAGGCAAGGAATTGACATAAAGGATGGAGACACGCACCTTGATTTGGCGTGCGACCAGTGGCTGGGTTAGGGCCTGAGGTGAAGTTGAGGGCACCCGAAGCGTCTCGGGGCAAGACGGCATCAACAGGTTGAATTGTTTGAATAAGTTCCCCAGTAGCTGAGAAGCGATAAATATATGGTCCGTATTCGTCACTGATCCAGAACCTACAATCTGAATAAATGAAATGCAATGCTTTTGTAGAGTATGTTTGCTTACGTGCCGTCCCTATTAGCCACCAATCCTTCAACGTCGAGCACCAGACGGTTGTCCGCCTTCGACACAATGGGCATCGCCGGATCCAGGAAGGGAATTATTTGGAATCCGAACTGAGGGTCCCTCACACCACCAGGCGTCGAGGCCGCTGGTTTTTTTGTGCAGTCTGTCAAACTGAAGAACAGTATTCTTGTATGTTACTTGTAGGGTTTGTTGAGCGGCTTGGAAAGTCAAATTGTCTGAACCAGAGTAAGGCGTCAAGATGAAGTCGATTTCATGCTGACGAGCCTGGTAGTTGATTGGGCCATCCCTTGGGGTCTCTCAGCGGCGTCCTTAGGAACAAAGTTTAGAACTCACACATTAAAACCACGGTCATGGTCGTGCAAGTATTGTTCCAGTAAATTTCCCGTCCTTTGCCTTAAAACTCCCACGTTTCAAGGCAATTGCACTCCCGAATCCACCGATGGTGTCCCCTGTTGAATCTTTGAAGTTGGAGGGTATCAGACCGAAGCCCACGAGACCCTACAACAGATTGAGACGTCAGCTTAACCAGAGCAGATTCCGTCAGTCAATCAGCCCACCTTGTTGAGATACGTCACACCATCAAGAACAGCAGATGCTACAGCGACGTCGGCACGAGCTTGAGGATGCTCCGAGGTGGGGAAGGATAATGAATTCGTAGCAAGAGCAACGAACCATAGGTGGTTCAAAAACTTGAAATGCATGGCTGGCCGCTCTCGCAATGGGAAGATTGACGTCCAGGAGTAAGCCAGGTGGAACCCTACCCCCTGGAAAGGTATAAAAAATTGGCTGTGTGGAGGCCATCACTGCTATAAATTGTAAACGTGCGTGTGAGATGGTGTTGGCGTGATGGAGGAAAGCCGGAAATACGGCAGACCTTGTAGGCTTGCACACCGCCTTTCGAAGCATCATTTGGGACGCCAAGTTCTGAAGCAATTCCAGGAGCAAGGCCTTCAGAGGTGAAGCGGATTTTAGTAGAAGTCGAGGAATATTGTAAGGAAAAAATAGCCCAAAGATTCTCGGCGCTCATTGGGCTCGCAGTTTCAAAATTCCAACGTTCATACCGACGAACATTGGCATTGGTGAAAGGGAAGTAAGGTCAGGATGAGTGGTTGTGGTAGAAACGGGGAATCAACAGAAAACATTTCAACATCACGGAATTCAAGGATTGTGGCACGTGAGACAATTGCTTATCGGCTGTTGTCATTGCCGACTCACCGTGCCCTTTAAATTTGTCCCTTCGAATCTGCGCCTGTTGGTTGCAAAGCGCCAACTTCCAGGCAATGGTATAAGAGCACCGAAATCTGAAACCATAATAATTACAGCCTTCGATATTCAATTTACAAAAGCTCGGTACGTTACAACTATTCTGAATCCTCACAATTTCATCAATTCAGTGTTTTCCATTCTTGGACCCAGCCAGTGGCCGTCGCGCGTTCATCACGGAGGAGGTAAATGACATCGCGTTCCCGGACATTCCTCGTCTTGGGGTTAAAACTTCTGCCAAAATCAATCAATCGGAAACTCCACTGCTCCCCCAAGCCTTCCCTCCTCATGGCGTTCATCGTACGCTGAATTGGCCATGCACTAAGAGGACCAGGCTGCTTTAGGATGTTTCGTTTTGCGATGGAGCCGTGAACCCACTTCCTCTTCGGCGAAACGGAGTACGAGAGACCCGCATTCAGAGCTGGCGGTGAGAATGAAAATGACATCAGCGAGGACCGAGAATGATTGCAAAATATTAATGAACAATATTTATCAGAATCGAACAGGCAAGTACGCACATATCGTCGATTGAGAGTTCCTCTGGCTCAATCGGACTTCCACAATTTTCTAGCAACAGAATGGGGCTGAGATACGGCTGCTTTATCTTTCGCGACGGCTGTGGTTGCTGCTCGTCGACATCCATGTCCTCCTCACTCATTCTCCATCGCCTTTAGTACGTCGTACTTGGAAACCTTGCTCCTCCGGAACATAATATCCCATAATACTGTGGCACGATTGGACCCACAGGTACAGGGTCCCAGATTGGGGGCACGACGTTGAATCCGCTCCAGTGTTCGAAGAAATGCCTCGGAAACGCCTGATAATTCTCCGCCTCCCTCGCCAGATGATCATCTCCCTCCAGTGACAATTTTGCCGCTACATGGACCTTGGCCGTCAGGGGGTGTATCGAACTGTGCAAAGCACGGAGGTGCTCGCAGTATGGCGCCTTGGACAGATCCTGATATCCGACGCGAGTCTTGACGACGCGATATGGCCCCTCATATTTGAGATCTACGGAGTAGTCACCGTCGGAAAATAAATACCGTTGCGTCGCTGCGTTCTCCCCGCCGATCTTCGTCGGTAGGACCACTGGAGCTTTGTTCTTTGTTTCAAGAATGTACCTGCCGCTCAACGTGTCCCACTTGGGGTGACGGTGTTCGTAATTCGGACCGTCCTCCTCTTCCAGAGTCTTTTGAACGTCCTCCATGACGCACCTGTGGCATATCTCTTCGTCCACTAGGTAGTTTCGCGGCAATTCCCACTCGACATTATAGACGAACGAATGGTTGCCCTCGCCGATCTTTCCTGCGGGGTGGATGTAGAGGTGGGCCTCCTTTGGCGTTTCACGGTTATAGAGGAAAGGAAGCACAACGAAAATAGGCGGCTCAGCGGGGCCAGGCTTTTCGTATCCAACTGGTATCATGAATCCGCTAGGTAACGTGTTCCTTGAATGTGGGTCTGCAAGGAATGTCTCGAGCTCCTTCTTTCTCCTTGCCTCGTCTTCCTTTAGCTCTTTATCGTCTTTGTCTTTACGACTGGTATACCTTTCTGATGTTTTGAGTTTATACACGTACTGTATGTCCTCCTTTTGATTCCAGGAGACGGTTTCCTGATCTTCTATGTGATAATATTCAGAAACATTTAAGATCTTCCATGGGTCGTGGACGATAAGCCTAGGTGGAAGTGTAGATTGTTGAAGATAAATTTGCAAGTTGAGCTGACGTGCAACTCCAAAAGGGCCTGAAGAGAAAGGGACTTTAGGCCACGGTTGAGGGTACGCGATTGGATCAAACGGGGATGCGGGTGGCCACTAAAGCATTTTCCAGTCAGTACGCTTGCAACTATTGTCGGAAGGCGAAACGCGTACTCACAGGTTCGGGGAGCTGCCAGAACTCTCTTTTATTCCCTTCCCTTTCCCATCTTTCCTTACCCAGGAACGCTTCCCAGTCTGCATAGGCCAGATATGTTCCTCGTCCTTGATCAACCGCGCAATATCGCAGGGTTCAATCCGCCTCGGCTCGTCCTCTTCCTCGCTCTCAGCATAAAGTTCCTTGCCTTCACGAAATCAGCCTCTCCGAACTTCTTCATCCACGCTGCTAGTTTGCTTCCGCTAGAATGAGTTATTTGGCCGAATAGCCCTGGCAGCCTGTTCACCGAGTAGAAGTCGAACAGAGTCTCGCCCCATATCTGTAGCCCTCCTGGCGCCGTCTTTCCGAGCTGACTGTTGTCCGGTC
Organism: Galerina marginata; assembly: GCA_023014335.1. Classification (NCBI taxonomy): domain Eukaryota; kingdom Fungi; phylum Basidiomycota; class Agaricomycetes; order Agaricales; family Galerinaceae; genus Galerina; species Galerina marginata. The sequence goes on from JAECYW010000004.1 coordinate 480,938, forward strand.
GGATCATTTCTCCCTTGGGGTCGCGTGGCCAGTTTTGGAATATAAATCGTCGCTTGACTTTCTTGTCGTTCAGGATTCGCTCGCGGTGCTCTGCGATTTCTTCTTGAGTGGCAGATGGGGGGAATTTGTATTTCGTTCCACTCTCAGTAGCATTGTAAATGACGATATCTTCGAGGAGCTCTTCTCTCGTTTTCAACTCTTCTTCATCAGAGTTGGCCACTGGTTCCTGATTTTCTGATTTCTCAAGTGGTTCTGACTGCGAGTCCCGACTCGGAACAGTCAAGCCTAAAGCCTCCATAACGAAGAACACCCGTTTAGACGGCAACAGAAGCGTGACAACATCTTTAAAATGGCTATTAAAACCGCTGTTAAGTCGAGGAATTTAATTCATTCTCACAATCAGGTTTCAATCCAGACTCCATTTCCGAGCCTACTGTGTTCTTGGTTGGAACTATTCTTATACGGAATGTCGTGTTCCCAGACAAGCGAGGTATAGTTCAACGCAGCGCGTGGGGATGGGAGAGCGATAGCGACGGTGATGATTCAGAGAGTCAGGGTGAGTGGCATGGGCAGTGGCATAAAGAAGTCGATTTACATAAATTAGGGGAGTTTGTATCTGTAAATGGAAACTCCGCTTCTTTCGCGCCCATCGGCCCGCCACTTCAACAGTCGACAGTCGACCTCTATTGTTCAACGCAACAATTTCCAGCCGATTACGTGGCCGTAGCCACTGGGTCAGTAAGGCAGGCGAAAACGGGGCATCTCCGTTATATCCCCCATTCGAAGGCGACTGCACGTAGCCGTTCAGCACTTTAGGACATTGAAGCAGTATTGATGTGATTTAAAGTTGACTATATAGCTCAGCTTTCGTCCTCTTGTTTTACAAAATATGTAGCACATTTGACTCCGTTCCTTTCAATCCTAGATTTACAGTGAAAAGCCAAAAGAACGAGTCGCCAGAGAATTGTTCGAAATACGGTGCGTCCAGATAGTTATTAGTTCCCTCCAGTCCACCTAGGAAAGTGTTCAAAATAACAATCACGACGGGAAACAAAACCGAAGCGGCACATACACGGCAGGTCCGGGGATTGGATATGTCGCCTGATTAAAGGTTGAATAGTGTGTAACTCTGTAAGTCCACGGCATAGAAATATCACCGAAAACTTACTCCTGTGTCTACATACCCAGCTCAATTAGCGCCGTCCAAAACAGGAGAAGGCTGGGTGAAACTTACTCGTATATACGTCAAACACAATACCTGGCGTGCTGGCAGTGTAAGCTCCCGGGAAGGAAACAAAAGACGTTGGGAGTGCCGTTCCAGAGCCTGTCACCTGAATCTGGATACAACTTGGATAGACTTGTGCCCCAGGGTAAGTTGATGCTAGTAAAGGAGGTAAGGCTCAGTTCAGCTTTGAAGTGCAATCACGACTGAATCAGACCTGAATGCAAGGCAATACTAAATGGTTCAAGTCAGAGTTCATCATGAGTATAAATAGCACCTGAATTGGATCCCTACATCTCGTGTCGGACAACATATTGCCCGGCCTTCAATTTCGGCGGAATGGTGAATGTATAAATGCTCTTCGACGCAGTAAGCAAATCGGTTGCCGCCCATTTTCCATCTGAAGTCTTTCCGCTCTGCGCAACCTTGAACCAAACGGCACTTGAATTATAGTAATAAAGGTCAGATATGGACAGCACTTTATTTAGAAAAGTGGCGCACGATGTCCCAGGGTTCCATTTCGTGATGTCGCTTGGAGCGCGAGCCATGTATGTAATCATTGGACCCTATTTTAAGCGTCCTCAATTGATTTGCAGTCCTTATTCCGAATCCGAGATGGTATGTCTACATACCACATGGCTATCTGGCCAAGTTGTCCAGTTGAGAGCCAGTTGAGAACCTGCCGCGACAGTAGCATAAATAGGCGCAGGGGCGGACCCTGCAACGCCACCACCGGTATACCCATTACATTGCAAGCTGACATATTTGGTGAGAAGGTTTAAGTTCGACTTTAATGAGGCAATCATACTCAATGAGAGTCAAATCAGTAACAGGCCCTAATCACGAAATAATGCAATTTTAGCACTTGGATATGCAAAGAATTTGTACACGGATTTCCGAACCGTTTCCAGGAATCTTGCGGACTATTCTTTGAGGTGGCGGGTTGTAGTACGGATCCTGGTACGGAAGATATCCTGTAAAGTGAGTTGACCCGGAAACAATGTCTTGCACGTAACCGTGTCCCTGGACCGAGACTGCAAGCGTAGAAAGAAATACAATCGCAAGAGTTGTCTTCATCACGGTAAAATGGGTTGTATTTTAGAGAAAGGACCGGAAGCCTTTTATGCTCCAAGGATTGGACCCGTCTATAAATTGTAAACAGACAAAATAGACTGGTCCGTACCCTCGCAGATTACCTGCCCGTGGTCGTGGTCTGCGCATGATTAAGCTCCAAGCTTCTTTGTAAAAACTAAATAGAGCTTCCTCCAGACTTATGACGAATAAGAAATTAAATGAATGATCAGCGAAGAATTCCCGATGGGGGCATGTGCTCACCGTTGGAACTAATTCGACTTAGGATCGACGGATCAATTTCTCAGACAACAGGAATCCTACCCGTACAATGCCACTCGTGAACATTGAAGAAAACAACTTCGGACAATACCTGGAAACGAAGGTGTCAAAATAACCATTGAAAATGTCGTGCTGAGCGTTTGTGTGGAGCCATTTCGAGTTCATCGATATCAACGCATCCATGGCCATCAAGGAAATGACATTTGCGGCGATACCTCTGGAAATTCACTTCAAAACAGCGGTCCGGTGCATTTTGTTTCAAGACAGGAAGTATCATGAGTATAGGTTTCTTGAATTATTTCCCAGACTGAGCCCAAGCAAAACACATTATAACAACAAGTCGCTCAGACATTTCCCTCAGTGGCAGAGTCGTAGTCAAAGCGAATCTGGTTTCATAGTACATATTAAAATATTATCGAATCCTCAAACCTTATTCAGCCCGAAAAATAATGCCGAAAACGACTATATCTTCTAATAATTGACGCACACGATGATGAGCGCCTAAAACTGGGGCGGGAGCGTGGCTCCAATCTAGTTCATTTGAATCGCAAAGTGAGCATCCAAACAATAAGGCAGCCTTAACGTGATATGCACATCTATGATATCATGTGCATCAAATTTACATTAACTAACCTTGAACGAAAGATGGTTTCGTGGAAGGTTCTCCTAGGACTTGATTCTCGAATAATGAGATTCGAATTTCAAATTGATATACGAGAAAGCAGTGTTGTTGGGACACGGGAATTAATTTTAAAACTAATTAAAGGCTCTAAATATGCTTTTGAAGGGAAGATGGTTCCGGTTAAGTCTCATGGTACATTATGTACATGAAACGAAGCAGAAGATAGTCCGAATCCCGTTTGTCTGTCGAGGGTCCGGACCGCGACCCCGTCGGCGTTCGGCATCGGCTAATTATAGTTCAGCCGAGACCACGTGGCGGAATGTTTGATCAACGAGTTTGGCTCATGATCAGTTGGCTCACAACCTACCGTCATGATTTGACGAACATTGGTAGGAATTACGAAGTACTATTACTTGTCAAATGAACCAAGTCACGTCGTTCGCTTTGAAACAGTACGTCCTACCATATGAAACTCTTGGAATTTGCTCTATTTTTTTGGTCACTTTGCTTAGGAATCGCCCAACTTCAGCTTTTGTGCGTACAAACCTCACGAACAAAATGAGTGCGGCCTACGTACTTCACCGCATATGCCTTCTTGGAATCTCCGAGTCATCGATCTTGTCATCACTTACCTTCGGCTCGTAAGGAAAGCCTTGACATGTTTCAAGTTCATCTCGTTGTAAGAGTCCTTTTTCCTTCCTCCTTTCAGATGAGCTTTCTCACCCAAAAACTCCGGCGGCCAGAAATTTGGGAAATCGACCAATGATGGTTCCCAGAGCCTCACTCAGGTCCCGATAATCGGCCCAAGGTCATCCAGTGACAATGCAGGAGACGTTGGATATATCGCACCGAAGCAGAAATGAAACGATACTAAGGCTGAGCTGGCCCGGTAGCTGCCTTTTTTCCCCGATAGGGCATTGATCAGCCCGACCAGCCTGCAACCCCGTGAGTATCTAACTGAAATTTTGGCCTGTATGTAAGTGTCAGCTTCAACTCTTTCCAGGATATAAATCTCGTACCTGACTGGCGGTCCCGGGCTAGAATATTCTGTGACCTCCGATGTCAAGCGTCCTTCTTGCCACTCCCTCCTTTCACCTTGTCTTGGATGGCTCTTCCGAACTCGAATGAGATGTGTGCTCAACTTCTTTTGGGGTATATAAACCTAACCAATTTCCGGCCCCGTCAGCCTCCCACAAGCTAGGTTCCCGTCCTTGGTTTACCGTCTTTTCTAGGGGCTTGTTTATTCCTCTTCAGGCGGAATTTGACACAGTCAAGTGATTCCCTTAAGCCTTCGATCCCTTCGCCTCAGGGGCTAATCAACCAATTACTGCTCTTATCCGTCGTTCCGGTCGGCACTTTCCAGATTCTGCACTCACGTCGACGTCTGCACCCTAACAACGACCAGAGCGCAAGACCCGAGGTTCCACAACGTTTTCCTATATGGTGTTGTCGACAACTTGAACGTTCCCACGTCGAAATTGTCCCATCGAAATATTTTCTGCCTCATACAATGTTTTGATTTTTTGAGGCATGATCTCGAGTCCTTTCCATAGAGAAGGTAACTCTGGGGCGGCCGTATCCATTCGAGAAACGAGACTTGTTAATGGGACGGGAATCACTCTTCGGCGAACCCGAAGAGGGACAGCAGATAGTCTCGACCAAGTTTACGGCAGTGCGATGTTATTTCTTGTCTTCTCACAGCCTTCTCAAAAACCATCTGCTCTGAAACTCTATGACTGTGCTCCGCGCGCATCTTTCCTCTTGTTATTGGTGTCCATCTTTCGATGCCTCTATTGGCTTAATTTTATCGGATCTCTGCCACGGTAGCTTTCAATTTGGGCCGCGCTTGCGATTAATTCAGCCTCCCGAGTTGATTGATCAATCTCATCCTTACGACTGGACGCCTTCATAATTGGGGATTGGTTGGGACCTACCAAAAGCCGGGACTGCGGGCTGCGGGCTGCGAGGCTTCTATCCAATCTCGAAATAACTTTCCACATTATCGGTTCTATATATAAATCAGTCTTGACGGTCTAAGGGCTAACTTCACCATTTCCTAAGCCTTTCAAACAACATGATTGGTTCGTGAATAATCTGATATCGGGATCTTTCTGGGGTTGGTATCTGGTTCTCTGTCATTGAAGCCCGTTCCTTGGCCTTGAGGTGTTTCGTTTTCTGGTGGTTCGTTCTGGAGCGGGAGACTGACTTGAATTGACAACTGGAATAGTCAGCGACATCGGATCTCCTTGATGGATTGTTTCTACATAGAATAAATTTGTCGAGGCAAGAAGGTTTGCTTCAATGTGATAGAAGATCCCTGCCTGGCTATATTAATACTCCGTGTATACGTTAATTTTCTGTCATTTGGCCGACGTTCGCGGTTCGGCAAAGGCTCGAGCTGTGATAGTGACCATACTTTGACATCGGTAGCGGCCTGGGTGGCTATTTAAACAGTCTGGGTGTGGTTAAATAAGTGCTAGAGGGTTCTAGGTCTGTAACGCATAATCTCAGAGGTGGATGAAATGATATTAACACGTCTAGCGATACAGCGCTCAAAAATCGGTCAGTCGATCAATGTTCAGTTAGACCCAACACAGGTCAGCTTCGGTCCTCGTGAGCACAACTAATTTATCGCATGTCTACTGCCGTCGTTATTGTTATATTTTTTAACATTTCATGAGAATGCCGTGGATAAAATATCCCAACTTTTACCGATAGCCAAAGGATGTAAGCGCGAAGAAATAACAACAAGGCTCGCACTGACTAACCATTTCGTTGTCAGCAACCCATGACGAAACAGTCGTCAGCCACGGTGCATTAAATTGGCAAACATAGAGTTCAGCAACTTGACATGATGCGAGTCTTCGATCGAACATTGTTCACGTGTACTCGTGCCTGCTTTTAGTATCCGTGATTATGTAATTTGATGGCATTGGCCCGCTTTTCAGTCGAGAGTAAATGGGCTCGTTCTCGAGAAATAAGATAGCTGGATACCTAGAAATTTCAGGAGAATACACTGTACTACAATTGAGTACTCATGTAAATTTTTTATAGGAACTTGATATTATTACGTCGAGGAGACTTGTATCAATCAAATTCCAAACTTTTCAGTGTTGATACAAAGTTCAGGGCGGTAGAATCATATCAGTACCATAAATGGGCCGTATATCTCATGAATAAAATTTAAGAGGTATTGAAGAGTACCTCTAATTTTTTACAAGGCGGCAGCGACATTTCTGAACAAGAATTTCATGATGCAAACCTGGTCACTAATTTGAACAACCCGGCAGATTTCTAGATCGACGTCTTACGAAGTTTCTATTGATCAAATCCCGCCCAAAATCAACATTTGCACTCCTTGATAGTATTTAATGTAGTTCTTAAAATATCAGCTAACTGAGTTTCTTATTTCTCGAGGACGAGGTCATTTTCTCTCAACGACTAGCTGGGGAAGCCGGCTTACATAATCACGGATACTAAAAACGGGCACGAGTACCGCAAAATGGGCGAGCTAAGGGTGACCAGGAATTATCGGCCCATTTGTCCTACAAGCCTAGATGTCTGGTTGCAAGGGACCGCCGAATTTCAAGCCCCCAAACAGGCCTGGTCCTGGCCTGGTAGCCTGTCAGACCAAGACTCGTATCGCAACGGAAAGAATACTCGTGCCCGTTTTTAGTATCCGTGATTATGTAAGCCGGCTTCCCCAGCTAGTCGTTGAGAGAAAATGACCTCGTCCTCGAGAAATAAGAAACTCAGTTAGCTGATATTTTAAGAACTACATTAAATACTATCAAGGAGTGCAAATGTTGATTTTGGGCGGGATTTGATCAATAGAAACTTCGTAAGACGTCGATCTAGAAATCTGCCGGGTTGTTCAAATTAGTGACCAGGTTTGCATCATGAAATTCTTGTTCAGAAATGTCGCTGCCGCCTTGTAAAAAATTAGAGGTACTCTTCAATACCTCTTAAATTTTATTCATGAGATATACGGCCCATTTATGGTACTGATATGATTCTACCGCCCTGAACTTTGTATCAACACTGAAAAGTTTGGAATTTGATTGATACAAGTCTCCTCGACGTAATAATATCAAGTTCCTATAAAAAATTTACATGAGTACTCAATTGTAGTACAGTGTATTCTCCTGAAATTTCTAGGTATCCAGCTATCTTATTTCTCGAGAACGAGCCCATTTACTCTCGACTGAAAAGCGGGCGGCCTCGCCAATGCCATCAAATTACATAATCACGGATACTAAAAGCAGGCACGAGTACAGGGCAAGGAAGCTGAACAGAATATTTTGCAAAGCAGAAAGAATAAATATCCACCATACCCACGTGCAGTTGTGAGGTCCCGATCGTCGCCACTCAAGTCGACCCTCTACCATCCGACCGAATAGAAAGGAAGTAAGACCAGGGCCAGGGACAAGATTTCTAGCCTATTTTAACGGTATTTTAACGGCTACCAAAATATAGGAATTCATTATAATTAGGAACCTGATTTGAGATATAGCTTGGAAGGCGCGGTCAGCGTCGTGAAGGCCGTCTTTGAGGGTCAACGACAGTCATGGGTTAGAAATTGACTTCACCCCGTACTTTACCGTAGGTCTGTCATTTCCATCCCTAAAATCCGTACCGTGATTCTCCTTCCATGGAATCATAATTGAAGTATTTCGGGTCCTTGGTGAATCGGAATAGCACTGTTCATGTCAGAATTGACCCGACTTGACATAACGGTGGAGCTGGCGTTTAAATGGAGTGGAGCAGCCACGTTGCAATGCACTTCAGTTCCCTATAGGCCTCTCTGCATGGAAAGTACTCATTTCCCGATTCAATCAACACGGCTACACAATGATTAATAAAGTATCTCGGAGACTTCCTTGCGACTTGGCAGAGACTTTTCAGGCTTCCTGATGGTGGGAATCGGGCTTCCAGGATATGGAACCACAGTCAATTGCTGGAGGCGGAAGATATGTGTTCCACTTCCTGTAGATCAGTGAAAGGATTGCCAGCAGAAGGTGGAGTATAATTAACGCCCGTGGCTGCGGATGGCTGCAAGTGGAGGCGGAGGCAAATGGGCGAATCTGATCGAAAAGCGGTGCACTTACGTACAATGTTTAAATCTGTGTGGTACTTGTGTGGCACAGTATCAACCTTCCGCTCCACCTTGACATTACCGGTATGTCTTCATGTTTTCTCATTCTGGGAGCCGAACAGAAGGGTAGGAGTGCGGTTGCGCAATTGCGATAGAAGACCGTTCATTCATTTTAAGTTTATCTCTTTTGTCTGGCTTTTTTGGTGGGTACTGGGTAAAATCGAATACGAGGCTGTATGGCCGGCGTTTTTTGGTTCCCAAAATTAGGAAGAAGCAAGCTGCGGGGGAAGCATGTGGAGGCATGATCGTCAAGGGTTATTTCACTTCCTCGATTCATTGCGTTAATTTTCGTGTCATTTGAAGTATCCCGCTCCACATTATTACCGGAATGTTTTTTCTCGGTGGAGATCTAGGAGCCGAAGAGTCAGAGAGGAGCAATCCGATTATGTTTTTGTGGCTTCCCATTTATGGACTTTCCGCAAGAATAGCCAGAACACGCGAAGGTGGATGGCGGTGGAACACGGGGGGTTCCTCATGATAGACGTGGATGGAATGAGTAGGTGGGATTCTAACAAGTGATTGACTGCATGGCCTGGACGCTCGGCTCGGATAGAACGAAAAATCTAATCAAGACAGTCGACACGGCACGAAAGGCAGTCTACGGGACACGTCTTTATTTACTTCTCACTGCATAGCCTGAGTTGGCCGATCGTTTAACCCATCAAAGACGTCGATGATTGGTGATCGAATGAAGAACCTAAAGGCCTAGGCATGAACCCAGCAGAGTGTTCAAACAAAACTATAGGTCAGAGAAGGAAGGAAGCCTAAATCTGCTTTTAGCCTGGGGTGTGCAGACAGGTAAAATAATTCTTCCATCCGCGAAACACGAAAGCAACGCAATAAAGGCGGCGCGAAGTGTTGAATGGGGGAGGATGGAAGGTAAGCGATAGACAACTGTCAGCGCATAAATTCCATGGGTCGTCGTTGTAAACTTGAACCTTCCTGGCCATCGTCTACCTATCGCCCTCAGCCTTAGGCGTAGAAATCCCGGGGCTAACGTATTTTGGGTATTTTGTCCTGCGGTCGTTGGTAGCAAGCCCAGGCATTCGTTCGACAGTCCAGAGAACGACGACTGGTTGATTTGATTGAGAGAAAAGAATAAACGAGGCGAGACATAAATCGAAGGTTAGGAGGAGATCCTTGCGAATTCCGTGCATCCCCAGCCATGGGGTGATATGATCAACAGGAACTTGAAGCACAGGACAAAACAAAAGCTTCGGAATTACTGAGGCTGAGGCTGGGCAGAACGAGAACCTCAAACCGAAAAGATATATCACACCAGAAGTTCGGATCTCTCATTTAACACACCGTCATTGTGAATGATAATTATTCAACACCATCCCGACCTCCGACTTCATTGACAATTAGTCCTCTCAATTCAAGTTGGCTGGCCTTCGAGCTCGGCTTGGACCTGGTTCGCCTGTTTCCTTCAAAGGAGATTATCCCTAATCCAGTCAAAGGCCTAAGTTAATCATTGGTTAAGCGACATCACCAATTGAAGAAGCGAAGGGAGAAATACCCAAAACGCGTTAGCTTCAGAATCACTGCGCTGAACACCTGAAACAAAGCAACGGGAAGAAAGTCAACCCCCTACCCGGCTTCTATAACCGACCGTGTCAATGCCAGTTTCTCGTCCTGTCTCTCAGAATCTGATCAACCGACGTCGATTCCCTGGATTTAGGCGAAAAGAACAACAAAAGAACAATTCAGCAGATCAGAAAGCTTGACAAGGGGTTTTCTACGCAAATTATGGCTTACATTAGCTCAAAGCCTCGAGAAGGTGCTGCAGTTTGGCCTCAAAGTAATGCTATACAGCCTCATATGGCACCCAAAACCAATGCATTTTGCATGCCAAAGGGTATGTGTTATGCGTTATAAAATTATTGCAGTCAGAAACGAATTACAAGCGCAGGAAAGCCCGTCTCGCAAAACTTACGTTGGCTTCTATGAGGCTGAGCAACTTCAACAGAAAGTAGGCATACACTTGTTCGATAAAAACCCATACAGCTCGGATATTTCATCATGCATGCATTGTGAAATATATTAACATCCGTTCCCAACCTGACTCGTTGCTCAGGCTCTCGCCTGGCCTCTTTCTTCAGAAAAAATAAACGAGCGTCGGTGGTATCAACGTTTGGCCGTGCAAATCCCCTGGCCAGGGTGTGAAACTGACACCACTGCGAAGGCAAAAAGAAAATACCAGCTCTATACCCTGCCTGGTCTAGCTTCGTTCGAGGGCCTTTCGTGCCTTAATTCAGTTTACCCGACATGCATCTCTTTATGGCGCTCATGATTTAGACTGTCGATAAGTAATTTGCCGGGCACTGGCATGGATGACCACCAACAACCAGAGAAAAATACGCAGATGCGTTAGGTCCGGACGCTCTTTCTCAGGCTGAGCAATCGAATAAGACAAACGTTTGTTCAACGGAAGCAAATCAACAGCTCGGATCTCTCATTATCCGTAACTTTTCTATTACGAGTATGGTATTAACAAACTAAGTGAGAGATTCAGAGAGACTGGACGAAGCTTCAAGTGGGATGTGATGTGATGTGATATTGGAAGTCGCGATCAAAAGGAATGGAATAACCGATTCATACACTTGTCATTAATCATTGGTGAGATCAGAACATTTGATATGTTTTGTCGTTCTAAGCGGGACTTCTATCTTGCTCAGCCTCAGCCTCAGAGAGTCCGAAGCTAACTAAATTTTGGGATTTGTTACAATGATGAACTGACCTTCTTAGACGACGCACAAAAGATCCCTGCAATACTGACGTAGGATAATCTAATAAAGCGAGGCTACGCGTGCCGACGCGAGGCGGGGTATAGAGTGGAAGATCGGGACGGAAAAGTTAATTAAATACCAATAATTGCTCAATTTACGGCTGGTGATCATGAGAGATCAGAACATTTGATGAGATATGTTTTCCTCGTTTGAAGTCCAACATAATTCCGTCTTCTTTCTTGCTTAGCCTCAGCCTCAGTGAGTCCGAGGCTAACTAGTTTTAGGCGTTTTGTCCCGGCTCTGAGTGATCGACTCACGCTCCGGCACTGGTTTGCGCAAATCCCAAAATGCTATGTTACGCAAATGTCATGTGCGATGAGCGATAACGGGTTTCGGTATCTCATGTCATTGTCAAGCCAGGCTCGAGTCGTCATCGCGTCATCGAGTTGGACGTCGGTTACTTAGTTAGTCTGGGAGCGGAGCAGCGTCAGTATGTTATCGTTACCGCATACAATTTACAGACGCAAGGGTCGGGAGAAGAGGCGGTGGTTTTGATATGTTTTTTTATCATTCACAACATATCGTGGGGAATCGAAGGAATGAACTGCCAGATGCGGGCTTCTAGCTTCTGGGCTTCCCAGCATACCGACATTGATGCTTGGACATTTATGTTATTTCTTCCTTTTTTGGCCGATGTAGGATGCCCAGGGCCGACGTGCCCCCAATCACCAAGCAAGCGTCGTCCCGTTGATGATAACGAAATTCGAAATTCGGTTGGAGGTGATCGCGGGACATCTAAGCATGAGATCACCGGGTGACCTAAACTTTGAAGCGGTTTGAGCAAAAGTTGTGGTCATACCTCGCCGACAGAGCTTATAGCGATCCGGCTACGGGCACGGTCATAGAGGAAGATCACCTCCGCCGGCGTCGACGGATCCGGAGGATGGAGATAATAGGCACCCTTGAACGTTTTTGCGCTTGACCCCGTTTTTTAATTGCGGATGAGCGCCCATGTGGGTGACGTCACGATCCGATCTTATTCGGGTCAATTGATTTGATCTCCGCCATTCGTCTACAAACAGGGTGCGTCATTTCTTAGGTGTATTTGTGTTTGGCCGATGCCGTTTGATGGAATGAATGATTGCGACTTCGAGGATAGGGCAAGGAAAGTGAAGGGAGGAGGGTGGTTTTGAAAATCGGAAGGAGAGGAGTTGAAAGTGGAGGATTGAACCGATTATGAGTTCTTTTTTGATGGGGAAAGCGATTTCGGGAGTTGTCAAACGGCCAAGCGAGCAAAAAAGGCGTTGTCATGGGCCGTGAGAATTATGACGTCGTTGTTTTCCGGAGGGGTGTGGTGATGATTCGAGCAAAGAGGGCGTGGTTGGGATTAAATAACTACAAACCGTCTTCCACCTGCTCTCTTTCCTACCCAACCCCATTGCCGTGTAATAATAATGGGCGGAGACCACAAATGCCCCGTTTGCCAGGCCACATTCACCCGCCCACAGCATGTAGCCCGCCATATGCGATCGCGTAAGTCCCCTTACATATTGCTCGTGGATTTGCGTTGGAGCGAAACCACGACTCCACCTTTTTCGATCCGTCTCCCAATCCGCTCCGCCGCTAACAATCCGTCTTTCTTTTCTCCCTTTCTTTTTCTCCAGACACGGGCGATAGACCATACAAATGCCAGTACTGTGGAGATCAGTTTGCTAGAAGGTGCGTGGGCATCTCCGTGGGGCTGCTGTGGGGTCTCAGACCGCACCGTGGGCTCCCCCGTTGGTCGTAGTTTTATTGATTAATTATTGGACCTGCAGCGATCTCCTTTCGAGGCATGTTAACAAGTGCCACGCCAACGAAAAGCCCCTGCCCTCCACCGGGACCAGGCGCAAGGGCTCCGCGTCGGCATCGCGGGCGACGACGTCCAAGCAAGCCTGCGATCAGTGCGTCCAATCTAGTCTTCCATGCGATGGCTGCAACCCCTGCTGTGAGTTTCTCTGGCGCATGCACGACCCTGGACCATCAGCATCCATGCGTCGGTATTTTCTCCCCATTTTCCTTACTAATTCCTTTGTCTTCCTCCCCAACCAGCAAAATGCATCCAACGCAAATGCCGCTGCACCTACGTCAAGTTCCACCGACAAACAGCACCCGCTGGCCCAGGGCACAACCCCCGCCCATCAAACCCCACCGCCCCAGGCAGCCTGCTGCCCCCAGGCCCGTCCTCCTCGCGCATACCCATGTTCCCACACGCATCCGAGGACAACTTCCTCCTCGGGCCCCCACCGCCGTCTTCCTCCTCTGGCGTGCCCACAATGGCGGAGACGCTCTACAACTCCAACTCGTTCGCCTTCCCGGCTCTTTACCCCTCCGAAGGCATGGGCCCCAGCACCGGCCCCCCAGCCGACCCAGCTGACTACGCACACAAGTACCGCGCAGAGGCGCAGGCTGAGCTCTTTGGGCCTGGGCGGTCGGGCTTGAGCACGGGGCTGACGCCGTTATACGACCCGCGGACGGCGCCTTCGTCAGCCGCTTCGACGGCGTCTGGCTCTGCGTCCGGTGGGTGGATGGGCTGGGACCAGCAGCAGCAGCAGGCAGAGGGAGCTGGCGATGGCTACCACCACCCCCGCGCGCCGCACGGACGGCACCCACATCCAGATACCAATGCGCCCTCGGGCTCGTCGATGCACGGTAATCACGTTTATCATTCTAGTTTTAGGTATACGTAGCGCTAAAACGCCCTCTTTTTTTTTTTCCTTTTCTTTTCGCTGTCGCCGCTGCTTTTGTACATGCACATCTGGTCTGGTCTGCTCTCGCCTGTGCCTACCACGCCCCCCGCAATATTATCTCATTCTTCAAACCCCCATCGTCCGTCAATGCCTGAAAATGCAATGCAATGCCTCCTGCCTGCTCACACCGTCTCTTCTCTCTTCCTGGGAATTTTTTTCCATGCGCAAGATAAACTCCTCGGACACCATCTCCAGCACCAAGGCCAGCCCCAGCACCCTCACCAACAACAACAGCACTACATGGGACACTCCATGCCCTATCCGCTCGCTGGCTCGTACGCCCCCGCCTCTGCCTCCGCCTCGGGCAGCGAGCGCGGCGGCGACGCCATTGGCCGACGGGGATCTATCGACATCGACCTCCTGCACAGCGACTACGACTATACCGGCGCTGGCGGCGGCGGCGGGCACGACTACGACTATAGTGGCAGCGACGGGGACGGCTCGCATTCTGTGCCGTCGAGCGCGGCGTCTTCGAGTGTGCATCTCCCGTTGGGGATGTATCAGCAGCAGCCGCAGCAACATTTACATGCTCAACAGCAACAGCAAGGACAGCACCAGCAGCCCCAGGGGATGTACGGCGCTAGCGTGAGTCGTCGTTTCGGTTAATCATCTCTTGTCGACTTCGACTGCGACTTTCGCACTTCACTTTTTTTTTCATTCTACTTCGATCTTCATTTTTCTCCTTTTCACAATTTTTCTTATACCTATTCACTTTACCGCTCGACGCGAGTCTCAAAAATTTGCCAAACCCTGGCCTTTTCATTTTTTATACCCTCTTATTCTTATTTCTGGTGTTGGTGTTTCGGGGCAGCATACACGGAGCCAGTAATGGAATGGAATTCGAATGGCACAGAACGGAAGGAGCACCGCTCTCCGATCCCAATCTCTCGCGCACCCTGTTTGATTCGACTGCGCAGAGACGCATATAGTCACCCTTGGATCCTTCTTTTTTTTTTCTGTCTGGTCTACCGGATCCTAGTCCATATTTCCGGTTCTTCCGGAACCGGGGAATTGGGCTGGAAATGGAAGTAGATTGGACACCGTCACCGCCGAGAAGGAGGATGCAGAAGTGGCCAGGCTGTCCTGGTTGTTTTCGCTCCTATTTCCGGCCGCTGAAGCTGGATATATGCGCGATTGGCATTGGCATATTAGATGGATATACGAAGATGGTCAAATAGACCTTGGATGGATTGGATGGACTGATGATTTGACGGAAGGCTTGATGAATGAAAGATAGATGGATGGATGGATGGATGCGAAACGCGAAGGGAAGCTGGATACAGAAGGAGGACGCCGTTCGTTCGTACCATGCCATATTTGGAGATGTTATGGCATCAGTTTCGTTTTTGATCGCTTTCAGTTTTTGGGTTTTCTTTCTTTCGTTCCTCCGTTGTTTTCTTCATTTTCTTTTTAATTTTCGGCTATTCTTGGCTTATGGTTCCGAGCACCAGCTCCATGGAGCGGTGGGTGCCGCGGCAAAGAACGCGGGCACGGGCTCGCATGAATAGATCTGCCAGTGGTGTCAACGTTGGGGTACATGTCGCGCGCCTTTCATGTGACTATATGCGCCCATCTCTTCTCTATTTTGGGATCTTCGACGGCTCAGTCCGAGCATCGTCGATGATTTTCTACGACCCCGTCGCATTCGGGCCATCCTGGAGGCTGGGGGTCAACTGGCTTCCATTCTCTATTTAGGCAGCCAGGGGTGCGGGGATTGCGGTGTGACATGTACTTGCTTGGATTGAATGAATCTGCCTTGGCTCAAGATTTCCCCTGGTGTCTTCTGTTCTATATTTTCGCCAGATCCAGGCGCATATATCTGGGCTCTGGCCTTTGGTTTGACCCTGGAGGGTAGATGATCCGGTTGATGATTTTTATCTGACGTTTTGGAGTTGTTTTTGGAGTGGGAAGGAAGGGAAATTGGCGATGCGCTTCTTTCCGTTTTCTTCATCTTGTTTCTATGTTTCTTAACTTATTCTTTGCTGGTGACGGCGGAGAGCTTGTGATTTTATGGTTGACACTGCTTAGTTTGATTTCGTTCGTGTTTCATCGAAGCCTTACTTTTTCTTTCTTTTCCACTTTTTATTATTTGCGAAGGCAGGAAAACTTGGCAGGAGCGTGGAAGACCTTTGCACCAACCCTGAGCCAACCCTTTCGACTCTGGTTGTCTTTCTTACTCTTTCCTGCCCCACCCACTTTCATGAAAACATCCTATCGAACTTGCCTGACGAATTTTCTAACAGACTGGATATGGAATCGGTTTGAACCTCCCTGATCGAGCAGCCAATGCATCTTCATCGACAACATCGTCTTCGTCCTCCCACCAGCATTCTCGCGCTGGCAGCTACGGGGGAAGCGGGGTCCCAGTAGGAGGATACGTACCACAGGCACAGGACGAAAGACAAGGTACTGTCGCATATTATCACTATGGGGCCCCTTTCGCATCCGACTAAACCCGGGGATACTTAGAGTTTTCCTCTGCGTTTGGGCTGATGTCGCTCGATGACCCGAACGTGATGGCAGGCATCGCGGCAGATGGCCAGCCATTCTTCTCAGATCCAGCCCACGCGCATAACCAAGGTCAAAGCCAACCGCCACCTGGCCAGGAGGGCAGTGTGAGTTCGCTGATTGGTGGCGATATGGACACGCCCATGCCTATGAAACGCTCGTCTGGGCTGCTGCAGATGCCGTCTCTCGGTCTGGAAGGCACTTCCGCGTCGAGAACCCCAGGCGCACTGCCACTGGCTACTCCAGCCAGGGAAGCAGATGCGCGGGAGATGCGTGAGTTTTGGAAGCAGTATATGCGCACGCCTCTCAGCGGGCCTACGCCGGCGGCTGGGCTGGGTGACGCGCAGGCATCAAACGCGTCATCTTTGACAAAGGTGGGGACGCCATACAGAAGACCGAGGGTGGCGTCATTGCCCAGTGCTAAAACGCCCATAGTGGAGCTCGGACAGATGTACGGGGCTCCAAGCCGTGTCAACAACCTTCAAACGAAACACCGGGCTGGTGATGACGAAGCGGCTGGAACGCTTGGCCCGATGTCGTCGATGCGCACGACGTTGCATGGGAATCAGGAGGATTTACGTTCGTATGAGGCTGCGGTTATGGCCAGGAGACCACCGACGGCGTTGAATTTGCAGCCCAAGAAACTGGGTAAGGCAAAGGGTCCACACAGCGTATGTCTTTTTTATTTTCAGAACACGTTCATGAATGACGGTATCTTGTGCTTCTTCAGTTTGGAGCTCGGCCACGGAGTGCAGTAGATGTTGCGGGGTCAATGAATACGGGTTCTGGTTCTCACCCTCTTGCTGCATCTTCATTGGCGAATGCTTTCGGGGCGTCCTCACAAGGGCCAGTCCAACAGGCACCCTCTGCACCTGCCGGACGCGTGACGTTTTCCGTCAAGAAAGAGGACAGAGGGAGTGTCAGTGCTCATGCGAGTCCGGCCCATTCTCGGGCTTCGTCTGGCACTGGGGCTGGAGCTGCCGCCGATGACGAGCTGTCTGCTGCTGGCAGTCCTGCTCCAGATCAGGATTCTGGGAGACCTTCCTTCAAACGTCTTCCATCTCAAACCTTGGGTCCTGAAAACTCAAAGCGGGCTTTCTACGGGTTCGACGACGACGAAGAAGACATTAAGGACCGGGAGCTGGTGGGATGGGGTACTGATCC
This sequence comes from Galerina marginata, assembly GCA_023014335.1. NCBI lineage: Eukaryota > Fungi > Basidiomycota > Agaricomycetes > Agaricales > Galerinaceae > Galerina > Galerina marginata. Next base: position 498,480 of record JAECYW010000004.1, read on the forward strand.
TGCCGCTGCTGGAGTGACGAACACCAACAGGGCTACCAACCCGAGCACCAACCCCAAGTTTGGCGGACTCGCAGCCATGAGTCACTCAGATCGTGTCGTAGCGAGTTTGTCGGACAGGAGGAGGAGGAGAGGTATGAGTGCACCGAATGCCAGCTTGGATCTGCCGCCACAGTCACTTCAGGATCAAGGGCATGAAGAGCAGAAGATGTCCGAGCCCTATGGTACGGCCAATGTTCCTGGGATGGCATATGCGCCTGCCGCTCAAGGATTGGGCAACTGATCTTCGATAATCGAGGTGAAGAAGTAAAATGGTGAGCGTGCTTTGCTTCATCCTGATTTCGATTTGTATACTAATCTGTGCTTTCTTCTATTTTCTAGCCTACTTCGTTATTCAAGCATTGTTTTCGTCGACATTGGATATTGAATCATGTTCGATACGAAACCCCATAGGACCAGATTTTCTTTTTTCTTTTTTTTTTCCCTTCAACGTATTGTACGATAGTGCGTACGTTCATACCTTACCTCTCTCCTTAATACGTCTTTCGTCATTCCCCATAATTGCTCGATCTTCTCCCCGTCCCCTTCGCCTTTATCATCGTCGCTCTTGTTGCTTTTCGTCGAAGATCGTGATTACCCAACCCATTCCCCTAGCTTTCTATACGTGTATTCTTAGTTTTACCATCGGATCGAACCCACTGTCTGTTTGCTAAACGTACTTCGATTTCTGAGATACCTTTACTTGTAGCCCTTCAACTCTCATACGCGATGGACACATCACGAACCTGTATACTTGATCATATGAATGTAAAGTGTGTACCCCACCGGCCTCTTTCTCTTAATAGTTGCAGCTCCAATCGACACTATTGCAATTTAATAAAGCGACCCTACACAGAACATTGATTATACGAAGGATTCCAGAATTCCGATGAGAATTCTACCGAGATTCGATTGGGACTTTCGATGAATGAATCTGAAGCTCACTGAGTTTGGGAATCATCAGTGTTCAACGTTGACCAGTGATGTAGCCCCTTTTCGACTAGGCCGGAATGGTAGAAAATTGTTTTGCGAAAACAGCGGTACCGTCGACATGGGAACTCTCCATGTTAGATTCTTAGATATATCAGCAGATTGCTTCCCGTCTTCCACGGTTTACCTCACTCTAGACTCTCATGAACTTCCGTAATTTGGAATATTTCCAATTCGGGTGAATATGTCGTTTGTTTTTGGTGTCGAAATCTGACCACGGGAACGCTATAGGAGCTGGTGTTCTGGAAGGAACGGTGAGATTTATCTGGACACGGCTAGGCGGGAAGGCGACATGTCGCAGATGCATCGGGTGTACGGTACAAGTCAGCGGTTATTTTCTGAGAAATTAGAAGTAAGTTGATGGGCATACCATTGGCCCAGGAATTTCGTGACTTCGGTAGAGCATGTAGCGAATCAAATAAAAAGGGAAGTATGTTTTCTTCGTCAACGCGTCACCCTTGGGCGATAGTTTCTTCTTGAATTTACTGAACGCGACGCGAAGGCCAAGGCCACTTAGTATTAGTACGGTGATTTCTGTGAATGATAAGGGCTTAGGCGTCGACAACGAAAATCTTGGACGAGCTTGATGGAAGGTATCACCACAACTCTCGACCGCCCATCAGCTCCCAGGCGAGCTATGCCAAGCGGGAAAAGGCATTGCAATGTTCGGGACAGTGAGACTATTGAAGCTTAATATTGAAGCCTAAGACTCGTCTTCTTCCGATTACCTGCGAGGTTTACTGAATTATTACACCAGTAACATCAGCAAACCACGCCCTTTGATCCTTGGGAGATGCCCAATCCTTTCCATGGCCTAAATGATTTCCAAGTAACAACCCCGTCATCTAAAAGTCAAATAATGGAAGGAATGAGACTAACCTCCGAAGAAAGTTTGGAAGTGCATTCCTTTAATCTTCCCCGCTTCGCTCTCTCGGAACGTTAGTCCGTCGATCTCCATGACAGATTCACCGTCAATCCAAATCTGAATTTCACCTAGGCCGGAATCAGCTGACTGGCATTCTGAAATTATTGAAGTCTACGCTGCGTACCATTGCAGGAACCAACATCGTTCAACTTGATCCTGAATGCAAGGGCGACCCAGTTTCCGACAGCTATGTCAAGAAGGAATGCACCACGCCCCACCGAGAAGCCATAGTCGCTATTTTCCACAGAGAGTGGCGGAACAGAAGACAGCTGGGTGGTGTTTTCAGGAGTCAAGGGCAAGTAGGCGTAGAGCTCGCCCACAGACTTGGGTCTAATGAAAATTAAGCAAGGACTACACAAGAATAATTATTTCCTGAATACAACCTCCACATAGGCCTCAAATCAAAGCACTGGCATCGCTTTTCCTGTCTCCCACCGGTACAGCCATAAGACAGGTCGCCTACGCCACCAACTGCAACTGAGGTCAGTAGTAAGAAAGAAGCTTTCGGATGGAAACGTACAAACTCCAGGCAGTTTTCCTCCTTTCACCCATTCCCACCCATCCTGGAGCATCAATCGATAGCTAAAGATCACCTCAGATGCGGTTTCTAACTGTTTCCTAAAGGCAGATGGGCCAGACATATAGAATCCGAAACCGCCAGGGATTTCGCCAGCCGGGTTAACACTCCCCTTAGGATATAACGCCTCCCAAGCAACTTTGGGAGCTACACTGCTTAAAGGAGTTGGAGGATTGAGAATTCTATGCGTCGTTCCCGACGAGACCTTATGCACCCCGAGCTGACCATCGTCCAGTAGCACCAGCTCAAGCCTAGCATGCTCTATGAGTTCGCAGGTGGTAAAGCCGGAGATGAAATTGCTTTTGGGGATGAGGTGGGAGATATCCAACACCTTTTGCTCTTCCATCGTTGTCGGTGTGAACAGAAGGGTTGGGTGTCGGACTCATTGTCGTGACGTAATGGTGTTCACGGTGTTCTATTTATATATCTCGATCGCGCACCTGTCGCGCACCTTCGGTTGGTCAAGAACTGCCAGCCAATACGTTGAACAATAACTACAAAATAAAATATAGCTAACTGCGGAAATATTCTTGGTATATGCTACTCACGCTCTTCTCCTAATTGTGCCGCTTACATACGAACCGTCCGAAATAATTGCGAACAAAATATGGGAATAGGTATCGAGCTCAGACGACCTTGCTCTCTCAATATTCATTCTTCTTGTCGGTGCCACGACATATGCACTGATGATTCAAGTGCTGCCTGTCGAACATTTAAAAGAACGCGATTACCCAACACACAGGACATGGCCATGGCGAAGCCGATTGGTGTGTCGATGAAAGATGACTACTGGGATTAGAGAGGTACAGGAGATGAGATTGAAAAACTTACTGGTGCTAATACCCAAATAAGAAGGCAAGTCAGATAAGTGCCACCAATCCTAAATATGAGGATGTCAGACGGAAAATTTCCAGTTGGTGATATTTGAATCGCTCACACTAAGAAGTATGTGATAGAATCACGGACAAGGATACTAACAAGGCCCATCGCTCCTCGGCGGAATGCATGGGGACTTCTTCTGTAGGACTTAAACCCTGATATTACAGCCAAAACACATAAAAGACTTTCGAAGGACAGAATGGGTATCCAGAAGGCGTAGAAGTTCGTGATGATGGTGGTGGGAACGCAGAATTTCCCCCCTAATAGCGGAATGCTCAGTGCCTGACCTGGCACGAGAAGTAGATTAGAATCATTGGGAGGCGCAAGTTACAAAGCCTCACCTGCAGAGGATGATAGTTGTTTCGTTAATACCCATATCGAAAGACTTGACGATGCCGCAAACCAAATCAACATCAATGCTAGGACCTTCTTGTTCATCGAGTATAACGCGTAGATTCGCATCTGTAATATTCCTAGGCTGAACATCAGACACCATAAAACATTGAGTATAACCAATCCACCTTCGGCGAGGACGCATATTAGCCAACCGGTCCAGCCTTGCCATTGAAAAAACCGAGTGCCTGCTCATCAGTGTGAGCATCCACCCTTTCGTTGTAAATGAAGGATACGTACAACTATGGGGATTAACACGAGCCTTTGAGACCAAGATTAAAAATTAATCAAATAAACTTACAACTAAATTGAAATCAAGATTAATGAGTTGCAGTACGTCGAAATATGTAATCGAATTTACCGAATCAGTGAGTCTCGGGGAGAAGAACGCTGGAATAAATTTATTAGCATATGTTCAGTTTGAACTGAATGTTAATAAACGGTACCATAAATGTTGAACCTAGGGAAGTATTTATTGAGTATATAAACTTGTAGGTCCAGTGGCAAATAGAGTCCTCTCACATGAAGGCCGCCAAGGTATAATACCTATTCTGTTAAAGAATGAAAGTAAACTCCTTTTGTGTAAACTATAACGGGGGGAAACATACCGCCAAGAACAGGCCCTTTCCAAACGACCACGACCTTTGCTATTTTCAATGAAATGAGCCAGGTATCTGGAAAATGGGGGGAATACTCCGCACCCATATTAACCGAATCTATGCATTGTGAACTAACAGTAAGACGAGGAAAAAGGGAGGGCTTACTTCGTCGTCCAAAGTAATTACTGGAGTCCTTGAACGGTGAGTAGACAGCTGGTAACGAAAAGAATTCATGCGCACGATGGTCAAATATAACGATGGAGCCAGCTGCCACTTTGCGTGGTAGTGAATTCAAGTTAGAGAGGTTCACTCAGACCCAAAGTCAAAGAGCTTACATTCACAGTATCTGGTCGCTTGAATGGCCTGCAAGCTGTTGATGATAAATTGGAGTTGTGCAAGAGGGGAATCGGCCATGTCGCTTAAGGAACCAAGAGCTTGCCCATCAAAATCAAGGGTCCCTTTAAGTATGCCGAAGCTTCTCGACATGGTTCACTGTTTGGTCCTTGGTATCGGCGTATGTACGTCGATGTTGTCTATCAAACTCCCATCACCCAGTGAAGGCGACAACATTGCCTCCTTTAGGAATGGTCGAGGCATAGTGATAGCCGTCTCCGTACTACTTCGATGCTTATTGCAAGTTGAACGTCCCAGTAGAAATCCAGGCCTAGTCAGGGCTCACGAACAACGCCGAGAACGAGAGAAAATGAGGCGATGGTGTATGATTCATGGCGTAGGTATTACAGAAATTTCACTTGACTTCCCACAGGATTTGCGCGATATTTCTGGATATCAGAAAAGCTGCCACCACCTTGTCAAACGTCTTTCTAACTATAATCTGTTTTGAAATACCGGGTCGAACGTGCTAACTTATAGAAGCTGTAAAAAAGACATTATCATCGGGGAAATTCTAAATACTAGGCTCTCGTCTTTGCTAGGGCAAACAAGGTGTGAAGGAACGAAATATCGGAAATAAGGCGGAGACGTTAATATTTGGGTCGTCTTACCTTTGGCCTCGATGCCCAGCTTAGTGCTACGTTCCCAAGACATGATCGCTTCGGGAAATGGACGCCCAAGGTCGAGGACACGAATAAAAGTCCCAGAATACAGAAAACTTGAAACTTGATTTATCATCCTTTACGAGAGAGCTAATCCTAGATGCCACTATATTCATGGCTGATAAGCTCAGGCGATTTGCTTGCGATCAATGGTCCGGTAGACTATATTCAGCCCGAAGGCACCATAATACCCGGGCCCGCAAATGGACGTCCTTACTTGGAGGCACATTCCCAAGTGCCTGGGTTCGTGTAAACGGGGTTGGATGCTGTTAACCACGGGGAATGGTTCCGATATTCTTTATTTGTTCCGTTCGCCCGTTTGTTGGCACGCGACTGGTCTAAATCTCTAAAAGTTCGATATTTCGTTGTCAGTAGATCGAGAGGCGTCTACTAGACTAGGTCGTTGCAAAGGTGATCATCACCCTTCACAGGCGTTAGCACCCGCTTGCGACACAAAGGTTTTAATGTAATGCGTACCTCACGATTCAGTCATGGCAAGGTCTTCGTGGCCACCTCCTTCAATACCCCATTTGGTGTCGACAACTCTTTTCAAAGAGTACGATTTCATCATAAAGACAGTGGCCATTCCCAGTGCCCCAAAAATCGCAAATGCCACCCAAAGCTGCCTGAGACTTTGTAAATACGCAGTTTGTACTGGTAGCTTTAGATCTTCTGGGAGCTTGGGGATTTGTGGAATGATTGAATAGGCAAGTTGTCCGCCCTCGTGGCTTTTCACATCGATGAAAGGCATGTCTGGAAGTTTCGATGTCAGGGAGTTCTGGAGGATGGTACCTCCAATCGCGACTCCCCACGCCTAAATAAAGAGCCCAGTCAGACATGGAGACAGTACTAGAGCGCAATTGTCACCTGTGAGCACTGACGTAGAAAGGTCATAAATGCAACCGCCGACGCATTTTGTTTTAATGGAAGTGGGGCTAGGATCGGGAACTGCGTAACTGGAATAAGCCGCGTGTAAAGAGAGAAACGTCGTGCAATAAGTTACCGTCGTTGAATACAAAAAACCTAAGCCGACACCGGTAACAAGTTGATATAGTACCACAAGGGCAATCGACGTATCCAGCTTGAGGGAAATTAAGAGGCCGGTCCCCAAGAGTACAGAGGACCATCCGAGGAGGTTCTAAGATTGAAGGCATTAGTAATGTCTATTGGGAAAAGATCGGTGCTTACTACTCGTCGGTAGTAACCAGTTCTAGATACGATGTAACCTTGCGCAATCGATGCAAATGGGACAGCGACGGCGAGAGGAAGAATATATAAACCGGACAATATGGGGCTGGCTGCCTTGACTGACTGGAACCAAGTAGGCCTAGTTTGTGGAACAGTCGAAGTTGGTCAAGAACTACTCGGCTTGCAATATGAGAAATAGCTACAGATAGACTATTTTGGGTGAACCAGGGATACCAATTACTGAAAGCAATCGGTAAAACTTACAAACAATGCCGAGGGTGACTACGCCTTGAATAAAGGTGGCAAGGTACCTAAATCATATTGAGTTATTTCAAATAACAGACAATTCCTCAACCATCGAGCTCACCCGGAGAAACTTGTCCTATTTGAGAGAATGACCCATGGAATCTTTCAAGATGTGAAAGGCGTCTCAAAAGGTGAATGGTACGAGTGGCGGGGTAGGACGTACCACTGGGTATTCTGGCCATCGCGATTCATAGAACAGCGTGGCAAGCAGTCCAAAAAGACCAAGTACGAGAGGGACAAGAACACTTGCCGAAGTCCAAGGAAACCGGATACCGCCAAACGTTAGCGCCAGCATACAGCTACATGTTGATGCAATGATAGCGATGTTGCCCCTGAGAGAAATCAATCAGGATGAAAAGAAACAACGGTAAGCAGCTTACAACCAATCAATCTTTGTTAACTTTTGGCGGACGTCACCTTCGGGTCTTTTGAGACGGAGGAAGCTCATTACGATAATAAAGGCGATCCCACAGAGAGGAAGATTCAGATCTAGACAACCAAACTTGTTCATTGAGGCGCGCCGTCAAGCAATGAAAAGGATTCACAGAAAAACCATCGCCATGTTTTGTCTTGAGCAAGCGAGCCAGCAATGAAAGGTCCGGTCACTGTTCCAATTGTCCAAACTCTTAACGCGCAAGAATCAAGAAGAGAAAGATGTGGCATGCATTGGATGTACGCACAACCCAGTAATCCCAGCGTAAACGCCTCTCTCTCGTAGGGGTACAAGGTCGGTGATGATAATCGAATTTAACGCCTGGATCGCTCCAGAGCCTACACCCTGTACGGCTGGACCAGTTGGTGCAACCAAGGCAAAATAAATAAAAATGGGACATACCACGACCTCCAATGAACACAGACTAAGGATTGTGCCGAGCCAGATATGGTGGATCCAACAGCGAAAACAATGATTCCTGTCATTATTATTATCCTACGGCCAAATATTTCCGCCAGGTGTCCGCTGAGGAGAATAGTCGACGAGGACGAAAGCGAATATACAGATGCTACCCAAGTGAAGTCAGAGCCGTTAAGGTCATCAACAATTGTTGGAGCCGCAGTCCCAATGCCACCCTGGTTCGTAGACACTGGTCAAGAAGTACACTCTATACATCTCATCCTGATACGCACCAGATCCAATGCAGGACAATAAAGTACAGCTACACAGTGCCACAAAGACGAGCCAAAATCGTAAGTTTCGTTTGAAGGTCGTGGTTTCATCACTATCAGTTAGGTGGGCCGGCGTCAGGCATGATAACATTCTGTGTATCGTCTGACTTGCTTTTGTACCCTCGTGAGCATTCCGTACTTCTGTGTGTGCGAAGCCGGAGCAAGCGCGATCGGAACTGCGGTGAAAAATGTCAGTTTAAATAATTCCATCGCCCTTTCACGTTGCAGAGGCTATAAATTCGGTGAGATGTACACCTAGAACTAAAGCATTGCATCCCGAGATTCGATCTTGCTACGACCGGAAGCAATCTGCCCCAGCTGCGAAAATGCGGCTGCCTCGTTCTTTGGTGAGAGTTTTGGCAGAGAACAGTTCCTTGGAAGAGTCACTGAGTCACTGTTGGGCGGAATGATCCAGCTAATGCTGGAGGTCAGTGAGTCAAACGGATGACAGTGCACAATTTCATCAGTATCGTCGTACAGGAATAACTTGAATGACGGTTGTTTCTTGTTGACGACGACTTGAAATGACCGATTTTCAAGTACAGTAGTTGCGTAGGAGAGTGTCTCAAGATAGGCACATAAAGCACGAATCTTTGAGTTCTCTTTGACGGTTTATCAAACATCAATGCTAGAATCAGATGCTATGATTTCGTTTCAACAGCTAAAATAATAAAATGACGTGGAAATATGTTGACACACCTGGGACCACAAATATTCCGTTCCGAAGGCATGACATTCCGGATGAAATCAAGCGCTGTCTGGTGCTGAATTTAGGAGATTGATCTTTCTGGATTGTAGGTCAGCAGAGGACATGGTGCAAGTTTAATGCGTTGTGTGTGCTGGCCGTCGAGTTTATTACTTAAGACGAGGTTGAAACTCCGCGTCGAGGCTGCAATCTATTTTTAAACTTCCCTCTAGTTCGGAACCGCGCTCGAGGTAAAGCTGAACAGGATGCAGCTTTGCTCGTCTTTCTACTAGTACAAGTCTAACTGGCTCAAATGCATTAATAGAGCCTCTCCTGAAACCGACTTCGACAGAATTGTCTACGGAACATCAAACCAGGACCTTGGATCCCTGGAGCACATCAATCCTACACATTATGAATTTACGAGTCGTGTGACGTTCAACCTACGAAGCAGTTGGAGAGAGGTGCTCGTAAACCTTTGTGGATCGCGCCATACCGTAATTTAGAATTATGCTCTGTCACAACTTAACTTGGACTGAATATCGATCACGTTTTTGCCGTTCCAGTCTAAGAGTGGAGGGAAATCTGAAGCACACAGGACAATTCCGCCATACTCCGCGATCCAACGCTCGCATGTTAGGAGAAATGAAGCTTAGAAGGTACTTCGAACGTAACGAACGTGCTTCACTCAAAGCTAACCACTGGTGGACAATGAATCATAGAAGTGCTCAAATATGGCAGAATACTCTCAGTACCCACGTCCGAAGACGCTTTGAGCTGATTGACTGCTATGCGCTGCAATCCGTGAGACGGCGGTGTAAGTATTACACGGTGATGGTAATACTGGTACGTCTGACATTGGCGGCTTGCTGCGATTTGATAAAGGTCTGTGATGTGGTGCGGCGTTGTGATAAGAACATAAACGTACCTCCCAATGGTCGTTTCCTACACACTGTTGATTTCTTGCCCTACTTTCGAGAGATAGTAGCAGTAATTAAACCACTGGAGGTCCATCTGTTAGTATCCTTTTATGGATGAGAAGCATTCTTATTCTTACCTCGGTGCCGCAACAGGTACAAAGACCTCTGCTTTTGATCTGTATGTGGGGTTAGTGTTAATGTGAGAACCGTGCAAGAGACCCAGGTTACTGACGGTGTCAAGTTATCGACGCCAATGTAGTTCATGTCAACGGGGATGTAGTGTTTGTTTGGCAAATCATAGGTGACAGATTGAACACCTCCGTTCTCTGCGATAATTCGCTGTCCCATCTTGTACAACGTAGCCTATAAAGGAACGGTTCATCAGGAATCAAAGATGTAACTTGTCCACCTACCTGAACACTGGCGCTCTCATCTACGGCAAACGTCTCAAGAGTGGCTGTGCGGGCGCGAGCAGGAACATCTTCATCCCATATACTTCCACTATAACCGTCCTCTCCCTTTTGCACCGGAATCACAAACACCAGCTTCTTTTCGTCAGTTGGGGCCTTCAGAGCAATGGGAGGGAAGGTGTATGTCAGGTCAACTGAGGTAGAGAAAATCCTATCGTTGACTTCGACAAGCGTGGTATATTCGTCGCGATAGAAGTTCTCAAACGCCGAACCCGTGGATTTGAGGACTTTAGTTTCAGAAATCCCAGAATGCGTAAGGAATCAGCCTTAGAACCACGAAAGGTAGACGAACCAAGAAGGTCGCTAATTACCACAGGTCGCCTTTCCCAAAAGCTTATCTTTCCCCGCCGTGGCGTCGACCTAGAATCCAGATGACATGGGGTTCTAAGGCCTAGTCGTGTAGCTGACGCACCTCGACCTTGACAATCCGCTTATCATCGCCATCTCTGTAGAAGGAGTGTGGGTGGCCTTCTGGAGATTGTTCCCCTGGAACATGGATACGAGACCAACGAAGCTGCTCGACAGTGATGAATGCTTTAGAAATGTGAGCATACTTAGAGACGAAGAAGGTTCCTAGGTGGAATGCAAACTTCTCAGCATTTAGAATATGTGGTGAGATTTTTGCAAGATCTACGACGTAATTCGTCAGTAAGGACTGGCCACAATGGTAAAGAGGACGCACAGTAGGTGATATTCTTGACTGAAGGTTGATAATCGGTCAGTCATTCGCTCGAACCACTGCACAGTTCTCACTTGAATCAGTAGCAACCACTACAGAGTTATCTGCTTCTGTATAACTATACCGGTGTTAGGTATCGGAAGAAAGCTAAAGAAAGCCCACCTGGTTGCGATCCCTCCTTCTAATAACGCTTCCACGTTGTATTCGACAATGTGGTGCCATTTTCCTTCCCGTACGATTCGGAAAACACGAACTTTGGTCTTTCCATATCGTGCGGCGGTTAATTCACTTGCAGACATCGTAGCCCCGAACGATTTGACGGAGGTTAGGTGGAAGGATAATAGTGGAAATAGACTGTACAGTGACGGCTTGTGATAAGAACCTGGTAGGAGTTAAAAATAACATTGACATTCATCCTTATCCGAGTAACCGCGCTACGTGACCGGGACTGTTGTCTTATCTTGATTTTTACCTGGTCGTTTGACTAAACAACACACAGGAAGAAGATTTATGGACAGAATTAAATTTTAAATATGATCCAATAATATTCCAGTGGCAAATTCCACTGCCAGGGGTCAGGGTGATTTATACATATTCTATTATCGACGTCTAGGGTAAATTGCAAAAGTTCTTGAAAAAATGAATGCATGAAAGGTCGTGATGATAAAACGATGAAAAAAACATGAAGTCAACACATTACAGGACACGAACATCGTAAGAAACTTCTAGGTTTGTATAACAAAAGGGGGCAGAGATTGCGCTTTTTGTGCATTTTTGTCGGTCGAAATGTTCAGTGTCGTATGCTCGAGTCTAGGAATTGTGACATTGTCGACGTTGTGGTTGGTATCGATGATGTTCCATGCCTGGGTGTTGACAGAGCGGTGGTGTCATGGGTACGCGTATCAGAGAACAGATCCTCAGAAACATCAGGTTCAATTCGAGGACTTCCTTTCTCGCTTTCAAATACTGAAGCGGGCTTCGGGGCTCGGTGGCCTACAACGCCTACCCCTCTGAAGCACACTACGCCTAGGATTGCCGCTGAATTACAGTAAGAAAAAAGCAGATAGTCAGAACCAGAAAGATCGCGCAGAAGAAGAGAAAACGAAATCAATTTACCAATGATAGCCGAAAGCGAAAGCAGTCCATTGAGCAGCGTGATATGCCCTGAGGTTATCTTCGTTTGATGGGATCCTCTGTTGGACGGTGTTGTAGACGACAGTGGTTACTGTGACGCCGAGTGCTGTTCCCAATCTATCCGAAAATCGTCAGGGTACTTCTTCCGGTCGTCTATCCAGAAAGGCTGAGTCGTTTACCTGTGTCATCGTACTGAACAGAGCTCCAGCGACGCTTTGCTCATGTGGAAGGGCAAACTTCGCAATGAACAGAGTTCCGGCGGAGAAAACGAAATCTGCTCCCATAACAGAGAGGTACGACGCGTTAAAGGCGTAAGCCCAGTAGGTCGTGCCAGGTTTGATGATAGCGAAAAAGAGGCACGCCACACTTGTTGCAAATGCGCCAGCACCTTAGAGTTTAAAAGATAAGAAATTGAGGTTTTTCTGATTGAATGGAGGAACAGAAAAATTACCAACGAGCCACACTAGCGGGACACGAGCCGACATGAAGCCGACAAAGACGTTGCAGAGCATTCCGGAGACGAACATGGGCAAGAGACGTGCAACTGTTTGCATAACGCTATAACCAGCGTAGTTTTGGTAATAAAGCTGCAAAAAAGACGGTCAAAATCAGTAACTTCAGGGATTTTGAAAGCAGAAACCCAGAACCTGAACCCAGAATACCCATGCTAAGAAGGAGCACCACTCAGTAAACGCAATAGCCATCATAGCCGCAAGGCGTCCATTCGCCCTTGTCCATAAGGAAAGCTTCATAAGAGGTGGAGGTGTTAATATCGAGTATGGAGCGTCGGCGTTGTTTTGAACATTCTCTAGATAATTTTGCCAGTATATGAATACGCCAATTAGACAGACTCCCATTATTAAAAGCACGATGATATCTGTTAACAACGGTCAAAAGACGTCACGAAATAACTTGAAATCGGACGTACATGGAGTAGACCATTTCTCTGGAGCGATTTCACCTTGGCTGAGTACAAAGACGATCAGGACGAGGCCGGCCGTTACGAAGGCTGCACCGACCCAGTCGACCCGTTTGTCTTCCTCTTCGGAAGGGACGTCATCGTCAATCGACACAAGGCCACCGATAAAGCAAAGAAACGTCAGTCCACTGAGGAGGTAAAACGAAGAGCGCCAGGTTTTTCTGAATGGATGTGAGCCTCTCTCCAGAAAAAAAGTAGATGAGGAACATACGAAGTGAATTCGGTTAGGACGCCCCCAACCGCTGTTCCAAATACAGCTCCGACAGGTGCCCCAGCTGAAAACGTGGCAAAGGCTAGCGAACGCGCACGAGAAGGTGGGAACGCATGGGCCAAAATACCAAGCTATATGCGCGTATTCAGGCCAGTTTTCAAGTTGATGAGTTGAGGGAAGCAAACCTACAGAGGCTGGTAAAGTAGCTGCACCACCGATCCCCTGGATCGCTCTTAGAATATCGAGAGTCATCACGCCTACAATTGCGTTAGGAAATAACAGATTTAGCTTGCACCACGTACCCGTTGGAAAAGCGCACCCAAGCGTAAATATAGCCAACATGAGAGTCCCCAAAGCGAATATTTTTTTTCTTCCATACAAATCTGCGAGTCTACCGAACACAAGTAAAAGACATCCCTGAGACGAAGAAAGAGAGGATGATCGGGATATGGAATGTTAGCGACAAATTCCAGAATAGACTTGAAGTAAACGGATCGGAAGACTTACCGAGCTCAAAGGGTACGCCGATAATACCCATTGCAACCTGGCAGGCTCAAGCTGCAGCTCCCGCTGGATCGTCGGCAATGCTATCGAAACCGACGTTGAATTCGCTACCTAACGTAAAAAAAAGACATTGCGCGTGAATCGGAGCAATGAGTGGAAAAAAGTCGGAAATTTTGGGGTACATTGATAATCATGAGCGATGTCACGGTCAGGACGATGATGCACGATTTGAGGAGACTCCTAGATGCTGATAACTCGGGAGGACTACTTGGCGAGTTTGCGTTGTCTGTTGAAGGTCGAGAACTGGTTGGTGTCATCTTTTCTCGTTCCGAGTCGTGCGAGGGCGGTGTTTCGCTCATCGTCGAGAAATCAACTGGGCACAGATCGAGAACCACAGGCGTGCAAGGCGTCGGCCACGGTGATCCGCAAAGGCGTTTTGAAATCGATGGTGGAAGAACAAGAAAGGTTAACGTGGGCGTGGTGGTTTATAACAACCAGTGAACGATTGGGAAATAGAAATGAGTAATCGATTCCGACTTAGTCAGGTCTGGAGCTTTGAAGTGAGCGACAACGAAGACCGTTGGAATCGCCCCGGTGGCTGTTAAGGAAGACCGAAGTCTGCAGCGTGTTGGTGCGTGAACCGGACGTGAAGGTGACCGTCGATGTCAGCCTGGCAGCGCTTCTCTCAGCCAGAAAGTAGCTTTAGGTTTTGCTTGTGGTCCTGGCGTTTTGACAAAGAAAGTTGCCCACGAAGTGCGATGACACGCAATTCCAAGTTCTTCGAGGAGGAAGGATGGAAGAGGAGCGGGTAAAGTATTACCACCTTTTTGGCGGTACCATGCATCAATGAAAAAATGACCCGATCGTACAGATTATATGGAGAAGCACACCTCCAGGCTTTATCTGATAAAATGACATCCGCACACCCGATGTTCCGGCCTTGGTCGGCTTTAGGAGTTCATCACAGGGCATGCACATGTGGTACCTGTGCTATTCATATCGATTGACCAAAATGTAATTCATTTCGTATACATTAGTGGTTAGTCAGTTGGAGGAACAAGTCGAACAAGGTTGGCCTCAATCTAAAGATGGATCCCAGTGGGCGCAGACTGGACATAGGACTCTCGTTTCCCAAGGATGCCAGAGACGAGAACGCTGATTCTCAGAAATAGGCGGGAGAGGCTTGGGAGAACCAAGTCGGCCGTCTTCTAAAAGGGCGACCGTGTCAAATATAGAACCTTCAAAGTAGGGTATGTTCCACATTGGAGAGCAGAGAAGACTCAGAAAGCGACACTTTGAGTTTATAAGAAGACAGCTGTTTGGGTAGAGGTTGTAAGTTATGTGCGACCGCACGGCATCAACATAAAGTGATGATCCCAACTCATCATACATAATTTCAGGACGTTTATCAACGAAAGGCGGAATAGAAGGGCCAGGATCAGTCCTTAAGGACCCCAAGAGAAAGATGATTGAGTGGGGAGGTTTGTATTGGTGGGTAATAAATGATAACAAATACTATGCAAATGTGAGCGAAAACAAGAAATTAATGCAACTGACGTATTAAATCTAGGGTGCGCAACTTTTGAACGACGGAAAAGGGAGGTGCATACACTCTGTCCGTCGCACTCCTATTCCCGAACCACGGCGACATCAGCCGAGCATCGTCTACTCCTTGATCTTGGCCAGGATTTCAGAGTCCTTGAACAAGAAGTATTCCTGGATATACGTGGCAACCCTATCAGCGGAAGTTTGAGAGAAGAATCAAAAACACATACGTCCTCTCCAACCTTGATCGAGTTTCCACCCCAGCCAGGCAGCAGAACACGGTCTCCTGCCTTCACTTGTGTAGGAATGACCTTGCCGTCCTTGTTGGGCGCGCCAGGGCCGACAGCGATGACAGTGGCCTCAGGAAGCGGGCTGCTCGTGGCAGAAGTAGGCAAGAAGATTCCAGTGGCTGTTTTCTGTCGCGAAGCATAAGAAATTTTTGTGGGAAATGCTGCCATGAACACGTACCGTCTCTGCTTTGAAACGTTGAACCAAACCCGGTCCAGCAGAGGCACAAGAGCCTTGATGGATTTGAAAGTTGCTTGAGCAGCCTAGAATGCATAAACCGCGTCAGAGTGGATTTCGACGCGAAAAGACGGTTACTGACCATTGAAATTACGGAGAACAAGAAACGGAGGTGAACTGCAGAAGAAGAAAGTTTGACGGTGGAATGTTCGCGATTTTTTGTATTTGGACCAAAAGAGTCGGACAAATAAAGAGTCACGTGACTTTTAGCTCTGAGTTCCAGTTCAGAATCCAGCTTTGATCCCTCGCAATCCTCCTTCACCTTCATGAGCTTCAGTCATTTTTAAACCAGAAAATCCTACGCAAAGTTCTATATTATTCGGACCTGTCCCAAATTCGTAAATTTCAAACACCGGCGTCGTTAGATTGCCTCGCCGTAAAGTGTGATTAACCTCCATCGCGCGTAAGTAATCATCGCCGTAGGCATCCTTGAAATGGTTGCACCTTTTTCTAGATTCCAAATCCCTGCATAGACCCGTCCTCAAATGATATCTGCCGCGTATCAACCTCTCTTTTTATGCTCGGTGCCGGTATTCTTTTATATCGTCTCGGTTCTCCCAGATTCGCTGGCGGTATTGATCTTGCCAAAACTCCAATTCCTAGGATTCAATTTCGCCACAAGTACACGGATACAAAGACAAATAATTTACAACGACCTCTATCTCCCCGAGATAGACCCATACGCTGGCGGTACTTCAATGATTTCTGACTCCCCATCTGGTTGTGGTAGTTGAACTCCGCTATCTTGATGCATCATCACTCTCGGCGGTCGACGACTGCTCGGAGAAGGCGTTGATATGGTTTCCGCCTGCTTCGTCGACCATGCTGGGTTTGTTCTGAAAACCGAAGCAGTTGTCTCTAGCCATCTTCTTGCAATTGTCGTGCTCGGGCTGGGGATGGTGCCTTCTCGATCTATATCTATGGATGGTAACCGAACGTGTTCTTGGTGCTTTCCTGACGTAGGATTTAACTCGACCATGGGGAGATGATGGAAGGGATCTGGACGCCCATATATGGCTCGAGAGGAGTCGCTTATTCTCCTAAGCCTTCGTCGCCGGATGAGTACGGCAACACAAATGAACACAACCGCGACGACGATGATGATTCCGACAATGACAATAGGTTGTGGGGATGACTTGCGCACTCCACTGGCTCCTGAAGGCGTCGGTGTCACGGAAGGCCCAGATGTCGTAGACGATGTCGCTCCTGGCCTCGAACCACTTGCTTGAAATTGTCCAGTAGGCACTGGAAATGTAGGTGATGTTCCAATAGATGCGGTAGCTGACGAGGTCAATGATAGTGACAATCCAGCTGTGGGCACTGTACCCGGACCAAGAGCATCTGATGGAAATGCCGTAGGTTGAACGCCGACTGTGTTGTTTTGGACTATTATCCTGTTTAATGATAAGGGGATCCCATCCTCCGAACCTCGGAATACAACCTCGAGATGATGACGGCCAACGGGAAATTGTGTGGTCTGGAAGAAGACTTGATCTGTCATCTCGGATGGTCCACTCTGCGGATTATTGATAAAAAACGTTATCGGATCCAGTCCGTCAATTGAGTATGTCGCCTGTGGCTTGCCCGCTGGGTAAGTTGCCATTGAAAAATCCGAACCAGGTGAGTGAATGACCTGGGAAATTTTAAAGACCGAAAATTTACCAATTTTAGTGAAACGCACCATTAAAATCGAACTCCAGTTTCTCCCCAGCACTCGAGGTAACCTGCCCAAGGGACGTCTGGTCCCAGGGTGGACTATACTGAATTTGAGCATTGCTTGAATCGAAGACGAGATCTCCAGGCCTGATTTTCGGCGCAGGAGTGTACAGAACGTAATCAAACGCGAATGGACTGCCCTCTGACGCTTCGACATTGACTTGGAGGGTGTGGTCTCCAGTTATCCCGGGACCCGCTGTTGATCCACACAATTGGAAATGATTTGTTTGCTCTTGGGGCTGAAAGGTAGGAAGAGGTTTGTTGTCGACCGTGCAATTCCATGAAGGTGGTGAATCCGATACGACGGAACCAACTACAAAAAGCGAGCCAAAGGCACCTGGCATTTACTGTGAGTATCGCACACCTTACATAAAGGTTGGAAATACCGTTATAGGTGAAGGTGAATTTTGTTTGAGATGTCGCACCTATGCAAGGTGTTGTATAATGGGGGTCCAGTTTTTCCAAGTGGAGTATTCGCGTTGTTATCTAGCGTCCAGCCAGCGCCATACTTGATGGTAGGGTTGCTATCGTCCACGATGACGAAGTCTGGCGCGGCCATGGTGGTTCAACGGAAGAGAGGGACTACGATGTTATCACAGGCGACCAGCGACTACTTGCTGAACATCCTCCCCTCACCATTATACTAATAGGTCGACCGTGTGGTCGTCGTGACAGAAAGTGTTCGTATCGAAAGGATGCCATCTTATATCACACATCCGGCATAATCCATTGGTTCTAAGAGAACCAGGGGTGTACTTGATAGCTCAAGGATCACGGTTGCGTGCCGTGTTCCGGTTGCATCTACATAACAGGCTGATGAAAAAAAAAAAACAGCAGAATATTCATGCGTTTACAGAACATCTGGCTTTCAAACGAAGTGTAGCCTGTAGGTGAGAGTCAACCTAACGCCAAACGATAATGAATGAGCACTGAGCTTAGTGCGTGATGTAGATCAACTGGGCTTGAAGGTTACCAGTACGAGTCCCATGGGGTGATCACTATAACTACAGTTTTGACGTGGAAAATGAATGATAATCGTAGGTATTCCTGACTCTGATTCATCACTGAACTGAGGTGTATATGCGTAGTGACGAACGGGAATATCTTTAGCAGCACTTTACTCGGTGTAACAGTGCCCCTGCAGTAGCAAAGCCAAAGCAAAACTTTCCGTCGGCCCGACATTCAAGTTGACTGGAATCCGAGATGACCGTCTGGGAGAAGAAGTTGTCAAAAGTTACGCATTTGGCTTATATCAGCTGGTGGGAAATCCATGTAGGAATCGCTCAGCTAGCTTACATTCAAGTTTGCGACGAGAAAAGGCAGTCTTCGAGGCAAAATCTTGACAATTTGCAGGTTTACTTGTTGCACCAACTAAGTACACACGGGGAGGGCGAGCGTCCATTCGACTTTTCGTGCATATACATAAAAATTTCTTTGTTCTCGCCTTGTTTCATTCTCGCCTTTAAACATCAGTATGGAAATGTCAATTTTGACTCCTTGTTTGATGAATCCAAAGCTTAGATCTGGACTTCTCATCTCCTGTTACCTTGTGGGCCTGTCCGATAATCCTTATGCTCGGTTGGTTCGGGCCAATTATCTAACTAATTCTACGCCATCCTGGGCAGAAATTGCGAACCTTTGTGGAGAGTGCCTCATATTATTTTCATGGCAATTATTACTCTCGATTTCCTTGTTGGTACAAATTACACTATGCAAATATTGAGCATCGAATAATGACTGCCACAGGTTGTAAGCGCCAAATAACTCGAGCAGAAAGGCGATGTTCAAATGCATTTTAGTGCGATAGGTATGTATAACGTATTTCTAGAAAATTGGCTGTGGTAAGTTGTGGTGGTTTATACCAAATAGATCTAGAAGCGGGAATGTAACAACCCCGAGAGCACAAATTTTGGTCAAAGCCAAAATTACATACTACTATGATGTTAGGGGTAAGCTGCGGTAGAACAGAACAGAAATTGTTATTAGGAGTACTAGTTTGGATTAAATTCCTGTATGTCACGAAGTCGGGGTCTTGGGGTCGTCTATACGAGCCTTGGGCCAGCAACACTTGTGTAACTGACACTTGTACAGAGCATAACGCCGAACGGCTAATAATGTCGTTCCCAGATTTTTCCATTCTCTGACTGTGGCCGGAGAATTGGGTCAGAGAAGATTCCTTGCCCAATGTTTGCCTGTCGGCTGAGAGGACCGATCTGCTAACTTTGATCACCCTTTCTAAAACTTGATAGCTGGAAAGTGCATTAGCTTGCAAAAGAGTAGCGGTGAAGACAAGGTGAGAAATTTGCTTATACGTTTATGCAAACGGTCCCGAAATTATTGCGCCACACAACTCGGACTTTTACCTCTTTCGGTCAACGGCCCGGCTCTTTCTTTGTCCAAGGCCAGCCATGACTTTTGTTAATGAATATCATTAGTTTTCCTCCTATGAATGTCCTCCACAACGAATCTAAAAAGCGAGGTCCAGGTCTTTCATCTTGCATTCCGAATTTCTTGTTGGGTTGGGCTGGGGTGCCACTATCGAAGTTTCGCTATATCTCAGCTGATCACTTTTGCTATGATTGTGATGGCCCGGTCGCTTCGACTTCTTTTGTAATATATAGGTTCTGTACTTCTTCGCATATCTCCAGTTTCTTCGAAGGGCATTGGAAACCTGGGTGGTACATATGGACGTCCGTCCGCCGTAGTATTCGTTTGGATTGGCGAGATTGGCGACGATCGCAGATTTCAGTGAATGGCAGCTATTACTACGTTGTAAGTCCCTCAGTAGCTACAGCACACTCCTAGAAAAAAGCTTACTTGTCTCCAACTGAATAAAATGCGAACTTTTAAAGCTGAGGTCTGAGGATTGAACATTTATGACTAAAGCAAGAATACGAAAAACCAAAATGCTACCAGAGGAGAATGGATAGAGAGGAAGGAGACAATCAAGGCAATTTCACATCCCCGAGTCGGTACAGCGGACCTGATCTACCATTGAATTCGCCGGCTGACTTTGACACACTCAATGAGACGGATATTTTACGGGGGCCAGGAATCCGGGAACCACCTGAGCAAAATAAACGATGGAACATGATATTTCGTCCCCCGGACCGAGGAAGCCTGTCTCCACCGTCGACTCTGGTCGGGGCTTGGATATTGAGTTGCATTAACCAGAATTCGTATAAAAGGAGATCGCAAATAATACGATACCACCTCGGATGAGTTCAACATGCGTTGCGCTACTTTGACCTCGCTCGTCCTTGGCACTTTATTCTCGGTTGTCCCCTCGCTAGCGCTAGCAGCTCCCGCTGTTGGGGCTCGTGAGGCAGCAGCGGCCAGCTACCCAGCCCCTATTACTCTCAAAGGTTCTTATAGCACTCATGACCCCTCTGCGTTGTGTAAGGATAGTAAGGGAACGTACTTTATGTTCAGTGAGTTGACAGTATCGTACAATTTGTCCTGGAATAATAATCTGACTGCTCACCTTGAAAGGCACTACGTAAATTAAATCAACGTATATCAACGGCGATACAACCTTACTCACCGCCAATTTTAGTGGTGGGATGAGCACCAAGACGTCAACTGACCGTATGTAAGTATTATCACCGCAACTTGTTCCATTGAAGCCATTTGGCGCTCATTGGCTGCAATGCCAGCAACTGGAAAGACGTTGGTTTTGTCTTCACCTCCGCTCCTTGGGTCCTGTCGTACGCATTTCTCCCAGTTCCAGTCATGCGGTTGTTCATGTCTTTACCACAGATACACCGGAGGCGTTCTAGACCTAGTGGGCTCCGGACTGCCACTACATCAACGGGAAATTCCATGTAAGTCTCCTCCTTAATCGTCCTGTTTTTGGGCCTACCTAACTCACGGCACCGCTCAGCTTTACTACGCAGCGGCGACCTGGGGAAACCTGGATCTCAGCGCCGTATTTTACGCGACTTCGACAACCGGCATGCCGGGGAGCTGGACGAACCACGGACAGATTATTTCTGCTAGCCATGCTAATTACCAGGCCATAGACCCTACTCTCATCGTAGGTGGGTTATTTCATTCTTGGCGACTTAGAGCTGTTCGAATTGGATTAATGAACGCGTTTTTTGACAGATGGATCGAAATGGTATCTGGCCTTTGGCTCACTCTTGAAAGGAATATTCCTGTATGATACGAGTTTCTTGAACGATTTGTTATTCTGATCACGTCTTGCCTGAAAATAGCATTGAGTAAGCACCAGTCGAAGATGATTCCCTACCCTGACCAACAGATACTGACTTTAATCTAATCAGCCTAGACCCATCAACCGGTCTTCGCTCAGGTTCTTCCATCACCAACATCGCGCAGAAAAGCGGAGTCGAAGAAGGAGCAGTAAGCCCACTCATTCATGCCCCTAATCAATATCTCTGAGTTAATTTCGACCCTTCCGTTCCTTCACAGAGCCTAGTCAAAGTCGCAAGCTACTACTATCTCTTTGTCAGCGTCGGGTCATGCTGTGACGGCGCGAGCAGCACATACCACGTCCTCGTAGGCCGGTCAAAGAGCATCACTGGCCCATACCTCGATGAGTCGGGGACAGTCCATGCTTTCTGGAGGCGGGACGACGATTTTGGCGAGCCATGACAGCGTCAGTGATTCTTTCTGCGCATCAAAATAATACTCATGTCCACTCCTCATAGATCCATGGTCCAGGAGGACAGAGCATCTTCCAGGATACAGACGGGTGGATCATCGACTACCGTGAGTTCTTTAATCACTGTTCTCCAAGTGCGCGTTGCACTCACATTAAATATAAACCAGATTACTATCCCCATTCTGGAGAGTAAGTACCGTGCCTTGTACGAAGGAATCCAAAACTGACAACCCTTGAACAGCCCACTTTTGGGTATCAACCATCTTGACTTCAGCTCCGGATGGCCAGTAGGTAAAAGCTTGAAGAGTACCACAGCGGCGTGTCTGAGTTTCGTACTTGTAACATGTGTACTTGAGTATAGTCTTCGCTGGGTCAAAACTTTGTTGAGAGTAGGAGAGTCACGAGCAATCGATGCGATTTCGTCTGATAACTGTTGACGGTTTTGCGGCTGGGGGGCCAGATCAACTTGGATGCCGAATATGATCTTGAACTTTGAATCTTGACGCTACAAGGCAAGGACGAATAAGCTAGCCGGAAAGCCAAAAGAATACTGGATATCAACCATAAGTTCCAGAAGGATAGAATACTCATACAAATCATTATACAGTTCCGGTTCAGTCATAATTGTCCATTTCGCAACCCAATGCAACCATAGAGTAGTCGATGACCAGCCCCGTCCGACGAAGGAGAGGTAGCCGGGCTTTTTTTTCTCGATCCTCGCCGTCAGCGAGGCCTCTTCGAGGGAGCATCAACCAGCGACCCACACACCGCCGCCGCCGAACCTATCGCACCCCAAAAGTAAGCTTTTTCTTCCCCCAACCCCCTTCCTTGATCCTCGCCGCACAGTCGTTGATCATACGCTCGTATATCCTCATCGGCCCCGTCTTCTCGTGCACACCGAACACCGCGCTTATGAGCTCCGTCTTCGTCTTCCTGGTGAGGTTGGTATTCAATGTTGGTGTAGCATCGACATCCATGTCTAAATCCGTGTCGCTGACGATGTTCACACTTGGTTTAGGATTGGAAGGGACAGAGCCAGGGGGATCCGGCACCGTCCAGTACCGCGACCCCAGCATGCGCAAGAGCACGTCGGAGTCCACATCCTGGCTCATGCTCAGCCCCAGGTGCTGCAGCTTCTCGAAATACACCGTCTCTCCCTTCTGCGCACCTCCGTCCTCCCCCACACGCACAGCCGGCCAACTGAGCATCCCCAGCACCTCATCCGTCACCTCCACCCCATCCACAATAAGCGTCTGCAGCCCGCTCAGAAACGGGAGGTCGAACCACCCTTTCAGCTCCTCCACCCGCAGGTCCGGAGCACGGATCACCAGCAGGTCCAAGTCGCACTTCGACCTCTTTAACGAGTCCCAGAGGGCGGTGCACTCATCCGCGGGGATCTCATCGATCTCGAGGTGCTTGAGGCGGGGAAAGCAGTATCGGTGGAACAGCGCCTGCGAGCGTGCCGGACGTCTGGTTGTCAAGCGGCGACTTGATTTGAAGGGCTTGGAGACAGGGCATGAATTCATGGTTGACGGTGAGCCAGGAGTCGTCGTCGTCGGAAGAGGGTGCGGAGATGTGCACGACGAGCGCTTCGAGCTTCGTGCAGGACCCGCAGGTGCTTGACGAGCCGCGCGACAGACACGTCTGTCTGGATGTTGAGCACTTGGAGCTGCCAGTTGAACCGGTGCGGAGGGGTGTACGTCCAGTCCGCGTAATTCCACTGGAGAGCCCAGATGGTGGGGATAGTTTGTACAGCAGTCCATATGCTAGTCCACGACCTGCTCTTCTCGGTTCTGGTCCTGGTCTAATTCCTCGAGGATCTGAATGCTGACGTTCTCCAGCATCGGCGAGCGGAACTGCTTCAGCTTCTCTAGCTGCCCCGCCAGCAGGACCGCAGTCCGTGGGCCTAAGCACGACGTCCAGTGTCACCCAGCGGTGGAACCGCTGCGAGACGAGATTCCAAAGCTCGAGCACCGCTTCCTGGTCTTCTTCCGGGGCATCGGGGTCCTCGACGAAAGTCACCTCGAGCGGATAGTGTCGCACATACGACATCCACAGCTTGACGCGGTGGAGGTGCTTCTTATTCGGGCGCGCGAATGCAGATCGAGCGCCAGAGGGCCCTGTAGTCCTGTGCGACGGAGCGCCAGCGGTGGCACACCTGTGTGAGGGGGAAAGGCGTTACACGGAGCATGTCGGAGAAGACGGGGGTAGGTTTCTGTGAATTCACGGGTGCGATCTTGGTAGTCGTTTCCTGATGTGGAGGGCGTAGGTTAACCACAAGGAATACCTCGCGAAGGAGCTCGTCGGAGAGACGATTGATTAAATCGGGATTTAGCTTGGAAAGAGGCGACTGAGAGACGCCAAAACCTGCAGCAAGACTTTTAGTATCTTGAAGCGCAAAAAAGAACAGTCCAAACGTACCAGGCTAGATGTACGTGGTTGAATAAACTCGCAACAGTCGAAATGTTTGGAATAACTGAAGACAACGTAAGTTAAATTGCAGCGCCATAAAGCTGACCAGAAAACTTACCAAGACCTGGCATTGTTGACCACTTGGACCTCAAGTCAAAGTTTGGGGCCTAGTGTTCAAGAAAAATGGGCAAAATTCGCCCAGTAATCCATATTTAAGATTCCAAATCGCCACCCTATCAACCGCTGAACAAGGTAACCAAGCTGCATAGACGACTGGCAGTGGCAATGAGAATCGTCGTCGTCGACGTGTCTTGAATATAAGGCTGCGAAGGAGCCAGACTTCGGATAACAAGCAAGGTTCAGACAAGGGCTTCAGGACGTTCTGGGAACAAGGTGGCAGTCGGAATCAAAGAACCATCGCGTCGTCGTCGCGTAAATTTTAAGCATCACGTGACACTGTTTATTCTTCCTCAGAAAGAGCAAAGAAGATGAAAAGATTTAGATTATAGTACTACGATGGTGGAGTAAATGAAAAAATGAGGCAAAAGGGAAGGAATGTACTAGCTAACTGACCAACCGACAAACTAACAGACAAACAACGAGGGGTGTAAAATCGGAATGGAAAGGGTTCGAGTCCAGAATTGGATTTGTAGTAGATCGGTACCGGAGTGGGTCGTTCAGAATCGCAAATGACGATTGTAGTAGAAAATGAGGCAGGCTTGACATTGACCAAGGTACTGGTACTAGTAATAGAGGGAGCAGTGGATGGATGGATGGATTATGAATGCTCAGCACATTCTCTTCTCGTGCTGGAATCAGATTCAGATGGGTAGTGGGTCATGTTCGTGTTCATATTCGTGGTCGTCGTATGTTCATCTCTCGCCCCGCTGGTCGGCGGCGCTAGGATTCATTCAAGTTGGTTATAATGACAGTGGCGGTGGTGGTGGTGGTAATGGTAATGATGATGATGATGGTAATGTCGTTGGATGGAGAGAGCCAATCGTTTGATGAACGAGGAAGTTCGTGGTCGTAGGTCGTGATAGAGCAGCGAAAAGCACATCTAGGTTCGTGAAACTCCGAGCGTAGGTGTCTGTGGAGGAGGTGTGGACGGGATTGGTATATTCGAAGGCGTAGCTGGGGTGTAAGTATGTCAAGGAGGCTCAGCGGTGGTGTGGCAGAACGGAGCTGTGATACTCCTAGGGCGAGAGGAGGGCAAGAAGAGACAGGCAGACGTTGACGGGGTCGAAAATCAAGAAGATCATCCAAGGACCATATCATCCTGCTCATCCCCAGACCCAATCCTCGGGCTCCGCACATTACCGGCGTTCGGCACCTGCAAACGATGTCTCCTCGAACCCGAACTAGACGGGCCAGGCGTATTCTGCCCTCTCAAATCCGGAGGCGGAGGCGACGTCTCCATCATCCAATCCAGCGAGGGCGACAGCGGTGGCGCAGGTGCAGGACGTTGTGGGAGCACACCGGCATTCCCATTCGGGGGCAGGAAGACCTCCGTCGTCCTGCTCGTCGTCGAGGCCGAGCTTCCAGCCCCAGTGGCACCGGTGATAGTCTCCGCCCTCCTCCTTCCACCATGGTCGTGCCCATGCCCATGTCCAGCACCCTGGATATGGAACGTCAAATAGCTCGTATTCGTCGGGTCCTGCGGCTGATGCTGGTGCTGGTGCTGGTGTTGCAGTTGATTTTGGTTCTGCGTCGTAGCAGGCCGCACTGTCGGCCTTGCGCGCACATGCGGGGCTACCGGCTGTGGTGTCTGGTTCTGCGGGTTCTGCGGCTGCACAGTCCGTTCCCGGACCATGCTCGACTCTGCACGCGCAGTCGTAGGGCTGACGTACGCCGTGGTCGTCCCCGTCGTAGTCGCACCAGCAGCAGCAGCAGAAGGTCTGTACCCTCGCACAGTAGCTGTGTCCCCCTCTCCATGATCTGCACGTCCATGCCCATGCCCATGCCTCTCCCTCCGCCGCTCCGCTCGACTAGCAGCAGCAGCAGCAGCAGCAGTCGCATTGACATTGGCATTCCCGTTCGTAACAGGCACATTCCCATCCCCCGCCGCGCCTTCCACAATATGTATCCCAGCCCCAGCCCCATTGGCAGACTGTTCGCCCGCCAGGGAAGACTGTGCCTGAGACGTGCTGGCGTTCGCCTGGGCATGCTCTCCAACAGCATCGTCATCCGCGTCCTTCGCGCTGCACCAGAACCGGTGCCCTTCGCTCCACGCTGTGCTCTGGCACTCCTTGCCGCAGTACTTGGCTTTCCTGCACCGACGGCACTTGGCGAATTCGCGTGGGTAGGTCTCCCATTTGCCGCACATCACTGGGAAGGAGGAGGTTAGCGTGATGGATGACTTAACAGAGAAAAACGTAGAAGTTGAAGGAAGGAGGGTTTCAAAACGACAAAAATGGCAAGAAAATAACAGAAGCCCAAAAATCCGCACAATTCACGACGAGTTCAAGTTCGTCGAAAACAAAAGAAAACCCTCGCAAAAAGAATCGTTCAAAAGACCCAAACCCCCAAACAGGAAAAAATCCACCCAACCCAACCCAACTCCGCAAAAAATACCCCCCAAAAAAACTCTCAACCAACGAACTAAGCACCCACAATCACAAAACACAGCAGGCCAAGAAAACAACATAGCAAAAAAAAAAAAAGAGGGTAAAACGACAAAAATGGCACGAAAATGAAAACGAACATGAAAAAGCCCAACCAACAACCCAACTCCGCGAAAAACAACACGAAAAAAAAAACCTCTCCAAAGAACGAAGCACTCAAAATCACAAAACACAGCCCGCAAAGAAAACATAATCGCAAAGAACCAAAGAAAAACAACCAAAATGAACAAAAAAAAGCAAAACAATGGCCAACGCCTCTCCGCAACACCCAGCGCCGCAAACCCAACCAAAAAACCCAACCAAAAAACCAAAAAAAACCAAAACCAAAAACCCAACCAAAAGAAAAAAACACTCACTATTAGCACACTGCCTAATCCCCCCCCGACTCTCATCCTTCCGACACGCATTGCGCATAATCACCCCCGCCCAATACTGGATCTCAGGGGGCAGCCGCGGAGGCGGGTTCGGCAGGTCCGTCTCGGTCGAGGACGGCTTGAAGGTGAATCGCTCGACGAGGGAGAACACGTTCGTTTGGCGGGCGGAGGAGGGGGCGCCTGGGGCTGAGCCTGGGTGGGTTGGTTGGGCTGTTGAGGAGGCAGGGCCTGGGGTGGAAGAGGAGGCGGAGGTGGAGCCATGGGTGGTGGATGAGGAAGGTACGGCGGGTTGTTTACCCCTGCTCGCGCTGCTTCCTGTAAAAGCGCGGAAGAAGCTTTCCTTCGTGGTCGAAGGTCCCGCCGTCGCATTCGCAGTCGCCGTCGCAGTCGAAGACGTAGACGCCGCATTCGCCCTCTCCCTCTCCCTCTCAGCCCTCTCTCCCCTCTCCCTCTCCCTCTCCGCCCTCTCCGCCCTCTCCCTCTCCCTCTCCCTCCTCCCCCCCCCTGCCCCCCCTCCCACTCCCCTTGCACCCCCTCCCACACCCCCAACACCAAACCTTGCCCCCGGCAAATCCACACTCGCAGGATGAAACGTAACCCTTGCTTTATAAAACGCCTGCCTCACATGCGGGTATTTACTCAAATACGCCAACAGCTGCAGACTCAACAGCACATCTTCGTCTCGGTACGGACCCGAGTCGGAGTTGGAGTCGTGGCGGTGGCTGTGGCGGGATGTGGAGGTTGTGGAGGGGGTGCGGTTTGTGTTTGTGGTTGGGATGGCGTTTTGGTTGGCGTTTTGGGTTTGGGTTTGGGTTGGGGCGTGGGCGTTGAGCACCCCGACGCCTGGGGTGAGCCCGCCGCCGCCGCCGAGGCCTGCGAGGGCACCGTTGAGTCCGCCGAGTCCGAGCCCTGGACCGTGGGTGGTGTTGAGCGACGCTGCAGCAGCTGCAGCTTGAGCAGCCGCCGTACCGCCACCAGTACCGCCACCCCCACCAGCAGCTGGAGTGCCATCACCCTGCACAGGCCGTCCTCGAATCGTAGCAGTCCTATGATGCCCATGCGTCGCTCCAGCAGCAGCAGCTTGTTGCGTGCCACCCCTACCAGTCGCGCCCCCGCTCGTCGAGTTTCCATTTCCAGCAGGAACCATAGGCAAACCCACCACCGCCGCTCGCGGGGTCACATCCGGGGCTTCTCCCGCAGCAGAGGCGGCAGCGACGGTGTTCCTCCTCCTCCCCCCACCTCCTCCTCCTCCTCCTTCGTGGTTAAGCCCATGCACATGCCCATGATCACGCGCACCAAGCCCCAGCCTCGGCGTCCCCCCACCAACACCCACACCAACACCTCCCTCCCCCCCAACCCCAACCCCAACCCCTCCCCCAAGCGCCCCAGGCGCACCAGGCGGAGCCCCCATCGCGAAATCATCATTCGGCTCCAGGGACACGATCCCGTCCTCAACACCCACGCCTACACCGACCTCCATCCCCACCCCCATGCCCATCCCTCCATCCCCACCTCCACCCAGTGCGAGCCCGAGTCCGAGGCCGTTGGTGTCGTTGATGATAATGTGTGCGTCTGTGCCTATGTTCATGTTTAGGTTCATGTTCATCTCCAAGTTCATGTTGTGGTTGAGGTTGAGCCCCATGCCCCCGCCTAGACCGAGCCCGAGAGCGAGCCCCATACCCATCCCCCCCATTTGGAGAGTCTGCGGTCCTGGAGCGGGTTCGTCTGATACGATGCCTACTGCCCTGCGTGTGTGCGCGTGGTTGTGGCCGTGGTTGTGGTTGTGGCGGGGCATGGTCATAGTAATCGCACGCGGCCTCCGCTCCGGCGAGGGCGACGCAGAGGCAGAGGCAGATGCTACGTCCGAGTCGATCCTGCCTTCCTCTCCTTCCTCCTCCTCCTCGCGATCAAGGGAGGTAGATAAGGAAATGTCCATGTCGATATCATCCTCAGTCTCCGTATCCGCTCTTGACACATCAGATGGGGACTCAGGTGGTAACTCGCGGTGCCTCGCGCGGCGGCCTCTTATCGTCATAGTAGGAGCAGTGTTGATCGTTCCCGGCACGGGTACAGCGGTCCTCGGGGTGGTGGTGTGTGTGTCCAGCCTATTACCGTGCGCATGCGCATGCGGAGGGGGGTTATCCCACACAGGACGAGCGATGATGGTGCCGCTCCGATCCCGGCTGGGGATGACGACGGAACCTGTAGGCGTGCCGCTGCCTTGTGGGGTGGCGGCGATGGAGGTGTCGGTGGATACGTCGGTGTCGCTGTTCGAGTTTGAGTGCGGGTTTGAGTGGGGGTGGGCCGTTTGGGAGAGCAGGAGGATGTGGGTTGTTGAGCTTGAGCTGCTGTCTGCGGGGGAGAAGTCCATTGATTCGTCCTAAAAACGGGTGTTAGTGTGTTTTTAGGATAGAAAATAAGACAAAAGGATAGGCACCTGTTCGTCGTTCGTTCTATTATGTCTCAACGCCGGGCGGTGCTGCTGCTGCTGCTGCTGCACCTGCTCAACCTGAAGCTGCCTCTGCAACGCCCTCTGCAACTGCGCCGCCTCCTCCCTCTGCTTCATCTCCATCTGCGCCAACCGCCTCATCTGCCTCTGCTCCCTCGTCTCCCTCGGCATCCCAGACGCACTCGAGCTCGGACCCACCGCAAAGCCCTTATTCGCCAACCACGCCTCCAAAATACACCCCACCACATCCAGCGTGCCCGCCTGCACCACCCGGCTCCGGATCGGCTCGCTCCCCCTCACCCCGATATTCACGATGCACTGGAAAGGCGAGGGAGAAGCGATACGCGGCGTGCTTGTCAAAGGCGTGCGGGTTGAGCGCGGGGACGAGCTTGGGCAGGCGCGCGGCGGGCGGGGTGAGGCCGTAGAGGATGGCTGGGTTTTCGGGGGGCGGCGGGCACATGCAGAACTCGTGCAGGATGCGCACGAGCCGCTCGAGCCCGCCGTCCATTGTCATGATCTCGCGGATGCGCGGCGAGGTGGATGTGAGATAGGTCAGATGCGTCAGCGAGTTGAATAAAGGCAGTGGCGAGGTCGTGTCGAGCGCTGGAAATCAGAAAAATTAGCGAAAAATTTGGGAAAAAAGGAGAGGAAGGGGGACGGACCCCGCCGGTCGTAGAGCTGTGAGGTTATGCATACGCAGGCTTTGTTCTGTGCGGGAAAGGCAAAGTTGGACTCGCGCATGGCGGGCGGCCAATCGAATCGGGCGAGTGGGGTGATCTGGGTGCTCTCTGCACAGGAAAAGGCGCCTAGGAGAGCCGGTATGGGGTATTGAGGCGATATGGAGCGATAGTCGCAGGGATAGCGGGTGCTGGGAGCAAGGCTGGTCGATGTTGCAATGGGGGATGGGCAAGGCGTGCGTTTGGTCTTGTTTGGCTGGTGGCTTACTACGCTGACTCGGTGGCTTTCCAATCTCTCTTTGTTGAGAGTCTGCATAACTCACTCAGCGGCTCTCCCGAGCCATCTATCTGCATTTCTCGACTCTGATATATTACTCGCTAGGACCTTAATAATAATCACAATTAATGCAGGGTTTTTTAATCAACCGCTCTACTCGCGTCGCGTCGCCATCATAACTCATAAATCATAATCATTTGCCTGATCCTTTGTCCATCACAGGCCCGTTTCACGATTCGGACTATCTCGCTGGGATCTTTAATGCGAAAAACTCTATGCAGGACCAAGAGCCATCCACCCGTCTTGTATTTGTAAACTCTCCGCTCAAAAAGGCAACAACCACCCCACATCTGAATCGATTCGGATATCTGACCCACCACCAGTCTGGCATCACGCTTCTTTTCTCATTTCAAGTCTCCTCCGCACTGCAGCCGGCAGCGGCTGCACAGCTGAGATTCTGAGAAGGTGTGGTGTTCAATTTATTCGACTCCCGACCAACTCCCGACTTACCTCCTCCTCCCTCTAGATCATAGAAGATGTATAATCATAATCAGTGTCAAACCAATGCTATTAGTATCATACCAAACACATCAATCACACGAACATTTCTGGCACCTGCACTTGACTAGTCCAGCTCCGACGTCATTCAACATTCAATGATAATAACACTGTCAATGTAATCTCATCCGAACAAGACGCAGATGCATACATAAGTAAGTAGGCATCCATCACATACCGTCGTCTCAGAGTCAAAGTCAAACCCCGACACTGAACACTAAACACTAATCCCATATCCAGCGATCAATCACCAGTCAACGCAAACGTCGTCGGCTGCCAGTGACAATATATTACAATGACAACGACAACGACATCGACACTCCCGCTCAGGCTGCCCGTCCAGTGCCCGAAGAGCGCTTTAATAATCAACAATCAAACCTACGCGCATGATTACTAAGTAAGCCCTTCCATCTGGATTCTGAATCCTTCCTTGCCCGTTGCCGGCGCACCTCCACTCACTCACACATGGTTTTCATTCTCCAGAATCCGATTCCCCACAGCCGAGCTTCCCGCGAACATAGAGTAGCATGGCATCCCATCCTTGCATTGTCACAACTTCATATCCTTGGCCATGACGATGGTATGTCCTTTTCCAAATCTAATAATAACCCACTTCCCTCCGTCTGTTGTCCGTTACAATTGACCGTTACAGTTGACCGTATCTATCTTCTCACTGACAGAAGATTCAAGAAATTCCCTCTGCCTCATCCTCATCCCTACGATATGATCCACACGCGCAAAACGCGAGTCGCGAGTCCAGGAGCGCTTCAATGATCAACAACCAAACTTACGCATACGCCTCTAAATGAAATCACAACATAAGTACTACAAGTCCGAGTCCATATGTATGCATCCTTCTGAATCAGCTTGCCGGCGCGCCTCCATGGTATCCTCACAGCAACAATTTCTGTCCTTGGCGATGGTATGTCCTTTACATGAAAATCTAATAATATCCCCTCTAGATCTTCCCTCCGTCTCTTGACCGTTGACCGTTACAGTTGACCGTATCTATCTTCTCAGAAGATATTCCATCCCCCTCTACACGCGTAAAACGTGAGTCGCGAATCGCGACAGCGGGCATCCCGGATCCCCCTTGCTTCCTGCTTCCTTCTCGTTGCCTCTTCACACTCCACTCAACTACGCTACACTGTAACTCTGGAGTCTGAATCCAAGCCGTAATGGTTATACCGCCCACACGACAACGGTACACGCGCTAGAGTATATTGGTATTACCACCCCACTGAAGCTAAGCCCGGGAATTACATTCCGCATCCGCAGCCTCCGCCTCCGCCTCATCCTATCCCGCGACTACATTACGAGTAAATAAACCAGGCGACTGTGGCATGGTTTCTTACGAAAGCCGTCTTCTCTCAGAGTCAGCCTAGATCCAACTTCCATTCTCTCACTCACTCACAGCTCCGAGTCTCGAGCCGAGTCTCAACGCCACTGTACGCTAGTGAAGCAAGCACGCCCGCTCAGGTTGCTTAATGGATAAGTGGCTTTACCTGGGGACTAATCACGGCGAGCTATTACTATTACTATCACTAAGGCTATCACACCTACGCGCCAGGTTAAAAATGGGTTACCTCTTCAAGTCCTCGAGACTCCAAGACTAAGAAGATCATTATAATGGACTGGTACCGTTCGCTTAAGGGTTAGCCGGCACCGACAGTGATACAAGGCCTCGTTTCTCTGGTTCTAACTTCCATTCTCTCTCAACGCCACTGCATGTGAGTAAGCCACGCCTCCTTCTTCACCTCGCTCAGAGTGCTTGCTCTTAGGAACCCAGATCTATAGTGCTCTGATATTTACCCTATGTCGGATAAGGTACTCGAGGGCTACGACGACTCGAAGCGTCGATGATAGATATCTATTTCGACCAACGACCAATCTCGGGCGAGCTATTGCTATCACACCTACGCACCCAGTGAAACTGCAGCCGCGGCTGAACTCGGGAATTGCATTCCGCAGCCCCAGCCTCGTAGGGCATATACCTACTTTAAACCAAGCGACGGCGGCATGGTTTCTTACTTACGAAGGTTCATTACGAAAATCTTCTTCTCGAAGCCCAATCCCGTAAAACCCCAACCAAAGACCCACGAGGCTTCCTCGTTTCTCTGGTTTCAACTCCAACTTCCATTCTCCCAGTCTCATCTTAAAAGTTACCGTCACTGTACGCAGGTGATTCACTCCTCCGTTTTTACTTTTCACTTCACCCAGGCTGCTTCCTTAGACTCTACCAGCCTATGGACCAATCACAGGGGAGCTATTACTAAGGCTATCACAACTACGCCAGGAAAAATGTTTACCTCTTTGGGTCTTCTTCACCCTCGAGGCACCAAGACTTACCGTTCGCTTGACAGTTAGCCGACACTCCGTCGATACCCCGGCCGCTGGGTTCGGTGTTTATCTTATCTATTGAATCCTCAACTATCTTTACTCTGCTTATTCCCTTTAGATCTTCACAATGCGAACGCTTCAAAAGCCCGGTATTCAAAGAAGAACGAGGACGCGAACGTGGACGTGAACGCACCTGACTTTCTACTCCAATACTGTGTAATCATATCACAGTCGTCGTCATCCCTCAGATCTTCAGGAATCAGAATCTCATTCAAAAATAACAAAACGCGAAGAGAACGAAACGAGAACGCAGCTGACTTTCTACTCCAATACTGTATAATCATATCACAGTCGTCGTCATCCCGCAGGAATCAGAACCCCAATCAATCAAAGAGAATGAAACGAGAACGCACCTGATTTTCTTCTTCAATACTGTATAATCATTTCACAGTCTTCGTCATCCCTCAAATCTTCAGGAATCAGAACCCCGTTCAAAGAGAATGAAACGAGAACGCACCTGACTTTCTCCTCCAGTTCTGTCTAATCATATCACCGTCGTCATCGATCATCCCTCAGCTCTTCAGGAATGAGAACCCCATCCAAAGAGAACGAAACGAGAACGCACCTGACACCTTTCTCTTCCCATATAATCGTATCACAGTCGTCGTCATCCCTTAAATCTTTGGCAGGAATCAGAATCCATATACCCGGTATTTAAAGAAAGAGAAGAAGGCACCCTAATCTGCACGTTTGCGATTTTATCATCATCATCGTCCCCTTCTCAGATCGATATCGATATCTTTCGTGGTCCACAAGAGCGGTAATAAAGAGTAAACCCCAATGCTATTATTGTTCACTGAATTTAAAACCTCCCTCGGGCTCAACCTCGGACAGGCACTCTAGTACTCTACTGAAGTATATATTTAACTGCAAGGAAACCAATTGGACGTGGGCCTTGTATGAATCCTTTGTTCGACTATATCTAGTCAAAGTACTCAATGTACAGACAAAACTGGGCAGATTCTTTCCTCGAGTTTACCATATGTAATATTCTCCGATAACCAGGACATAGGACGGAGATCGGTACGTATACGAGATCGACCATCAACGCTGTATTATGCATGGGACACCAATATTACAAGCTCATCATTAAGCATTGCGTTACTGCTCTCAACCCTCACCAGAACCAGCCCCTTTGTTTGCTCAAACCCCAAGCGACGCAAATGTAGTCGTCGACGGCAAACAAGGTGGCATCATCATCGTCATATAATCCTCCGAAAATGATGATAGTCAGTCAACACATGGCGAGTTGATCCTTGTACTTGACAAATAATCAAGACCTGCTCGAAATGGCCTTCCCGAATTCCATGGAACCTCCTTATTTCCTGCCGTAGACATGGGATTAGATTTTAGAGTTTGCTCGTCGGATAGGAGGTCAAGCTCAATATCACTCTCATAATTCTCATTATGTTTATGTTTATATTTACAATAACTTTTCGTCAAGAAAGTGTACGCACGTCATGCCGCAGGAAGATAAACATCCTCGCATATTACGATCCGTCCACCTGCTAGAGTGCTAGAAAGAAAAACGGAGGGAATTATTTCCAGGATCTCGATCTCTGCTTGGCACCCGACTCAAGGCCCAACTGGACCCCGAACCCCAGATTCAAGTCATGACAGAATTGCTTCCGGTACCGAACGGGGCCTTGTGCTGGCTTGTGCTGTGTTCTCAGCCGTTCTAGAAATAAATTTGAAATAAAATTTCATTATGATTTACACCAGCTGCACCCATTTTCCTCCGTCCCATCACAAACCCTCGTCATCGGCGTCATCTTGTTGAAATTCCCCAGCCCTTCCCGAGTCGAACTTTTCTTTCTCGTTCCAAAGTTTCACTCCACAAAAGCGTCGCGGGTAGTTATATATGTAGATTCTACTGCACGCGAACGCTCCTTTCTGCAGCCGTGAGTGCGGGGCCGAGCCTATTCAGTTTTCTCGGGGTTCTATTGGTGCCATGCCTCGGCACCGATGCTACCAAGAGGTATCCCCGCCCCCTTGCCTCCTCTGAATATCGAGTAATCACACGGACAGCTATCGCCCTTGGCTGCGTTCTTAATCTGGAATATTGGGCTACATGCGGCAATTTATAATTCGAGCTTAACTTTGACAGTTGACAGTCTAATCGTCCCTGACGTCTATCCGACTTCAAAGGTCAATGAGACAGACCTCTTTTCTAATGGGTCGCGGTCGATAATATGATGCTGATGATGCTCTCAAGTTCCTGACCCCGAACCTTACTGGGAGTCGGTCAGGTGCGGGGGGTGTGCGGGGTGCATTCGAGCCCGAGCCCGACTCGGATCCGTTTATGGTTAAGTCAAAGCTTGAAACCCTTCGTTGACGATCTTTTCTCTATTGTCCTTGTAACCAGCTCTTTGAATTGAAAAGATAGGAAGGTTTGATTGATTGACAGGCCCACTTTTCCCATTTTCTGGTCCTCGCATCCAATTAATAAATTTGCGAGAGTGTGTTCTTGACCTTCGGAGCGTTCTCATTCAAAGTTCCTAATTAGGATGAAATATTCGAGTAAGTACGGGTGATGGAATGATGGGGTACTTTCCATCTGGTACGAATGAAATTCTGAATATTAGGCCTTCTGTGTTTCTCTAATTGCCAACTTTGAGTCAGTGAGGGTCATTGTCTTCGTCTATTTTACAGCGATAAAGTGGTACAACTTTAGGTGAAGAGGACAATCTAAACAAAACGCCAACCGCGAATAGCAGAGACTATTGAAAGGATGGCTGCAGATATAATAACGATAGGGTTGCTTAATGTACAATATGACAGTGAGTGAAATTGAAGTTTTGCGAAACGACAAAACCTGCGCTAGAACTGCGCAAAAGTGTAATGTGAAACAACATCAGAGTTTGGGATATCCAAGGACTGACCCCCTGCCGGAGGGTAAAGCATGTAACTGCTCGCTTGATCAAACCAGGTGCTTACGCGAGCGCAATCGCCGTCAGGCGATGACAGGTTGGGGATGCTGCCGAGTGGAAAGCTGGAAAATGTCGGAGGGAGGGATGGGTCGTCGAATGTATTGCTTGAGTAGAACGGTGGAGAGGCGCCAATATCGTTAGACGAAGTTGGACGGAAATTGAAAGCAACGGAGAAGTCGGGTTTAGGCTTGAGAGATTTCCGAAGCATCCATTGGCAGCTTTAAAATGTCGAAAATAATAGTGTACCTTTCTAAACCTGAAGGCCGAAATGTTGAGTGTCGTTTTAATTGACGATCTGGAAAGGCTTACTCGAAAGGCGGCTGAGCTTGTCCCAATATCCAGGAAGGACTTGTGTATACCAGACACAAGATTCGGACGGATATTCCCCTGTTTCTTGAGTTACAATGAGAGACGTATCTTCTGAATGAACGAGGGTTGTAGCATCGAAATAGACAGCAAAAGTGCATAGATAGGGAGTTTGGAAAGACAGGAAGGGGGAGGCGATGGTCAATTTAGGTGGCTGGTAAAAGA
The DNA here is from genome assembly GCA_023014335.1 of Galerina marginata. Taxonomy (NCBI): domain Eukaryota; kingdom Fungi; phylum Basidiomycota; class Agaricomycetes; order Agaricales; family Galerinaceae; genus Galerina; species Galerina marginata. Next base: position 535,819 of record JAECYW010000004.1, read on the forward strand.
GGGACTGAGGAGGAATATTGGAGAGACGTCGAGCATTGTAACTGGGGTTAAACTCTCCAGACTTATGATTGACGTCGAGCGAAAGAATGAAGTCGGTGGCATGGTCCGTAATATCAGCATCCATCCCGAGCTGTGCAGCCACGCACGCGGCTCCGTCTGAGGTGATTAACTCGACCGAAAGTGTTACTGAGTGAGCAAAAAAGTTGTCATAGCACGATGTTGCAAGCCTTAAAGAAGTTAGGACAAGGGTGAGAATATTGGGATGGGATGACGATGGTTTTAGCATCTGGAGAATCACTTGAGGTGTCGAAAATAGATGGAACCAGGAATTCAGGCGAGCCAAAGTCAGAGACAGTGGAATCAGTGTAGTCTGACGGTGTGCCAACCGCTGTGGGAGTTGGGCTGCTGGGTTCTGGCGATAGATTCAGAGAGATCTGGTCGGGAGGGAAATCGCGGTTCGTAATCAAAGTCTTCACTGTAGAATAATTAAATGGGGAATCACGAGGATCAGGGAATATGACTCACGGTCGTCGTCTCTCGAACTTTCTGATATCTGCTGAAGCCGACTTCCAACTTGCTTTGGCGTCCTCTTCTCCCCCGTGGCGTCAAAGATAAATTTCGAAATGAAAACATTGCGTTTTGTAAACCGCCGGAGAGGCCGTCCAGTCTTAGAGACAGGACGGTAGGCCCTAAGACCTGAGTAATGCATTCAGAAACCGACAAGTACCAAGATGCTCAGCCACTGACCTTCAAGGAGCGCCTCTTCGCAGATAGGGGGCCAAACGGGCTCCTTTCGAACTCTGAGTGCTCGAGAGTTCTCAACCTCCACGAGTGGCATCATCCGGTATGAGCGGCGGCCTGTACGCTCAGATTGGGAAACGGTGGAGGATCCCCCAAGTCGTTTGCGAAATAGGAGAAATCTGGGAAGACAGGTTAGAATATGGCGGCATGTAAGGCAAAACCAACTACAGGACGCATTGTAGTTAGCGGTGGCTAAAGAGTGTATGGGGAAGCAAGTCGCCTTACCAGCCACTATAGGACCAGTGGCATTTTATGTCGAAAATGATGGAAGGTTCCTCGAAATTAATTTGGGTCGACGATTTGGCCGCTTCCCGTGATATCTATATCAGGACCGACAAAGATGTTCCCTCGAGCTAATGTATCTATCCCTGGAGGAAGGCATAGCATTTGTCTTAATCGAGAAATCTCAGCGACTGTGGTGCCTGGGCCAGAGGCAAATCTGATCGTCGTTGATCATTTCCACCCTTGTTCTTAAACTCAACCCCAAAAAGCTTGACAGATTCAATCATTTTGGATTAACCAATGTGCGAGAAGCTCCGGCAGGGTCATAGTTTCAACACTGACAAAGTAAGCCCCGTGTGTATAGTTTCAAAATAAATTCTCACCCAAGAAACAGTGGCTTCGCATCATACGAAAATCCTGGAGAACAGTGACGTTGAACAATATCTCCTGGACAATCTTGATTCCGTTGGAATCTCCTGTTGTCCCCCGAGGACCCATATTTTGTTGGCTGATTGCCGAGCAGTGGACCGATCGCCGAGTCTCGCTTTTGACCACCCCTATTTCCCGATCTTCCTTTTAGCGACAGTTTCGGTATGTGGTTGGAACGCACAGAAAGTGAAGAAAACTCTGCATGCTTATAAAGTGAAATTAAGATGTAGAAGGGTTTCCTTTGCTTTGACGACCGTAAGTAGCGAATAAGCGCCGAAATCTGGAATGACCGCATTTACCTCCATCCGTCACTGACGTATACTTATAACGCTCACTAGCACAGGTAAAAGTACCATGATTGGAGATGCTAACAAATAGCTTTCTATCGCAGATTATTTTCTGTCTACATGACACTTTCCACAATGTTGTAAACAATCGTGTCGATGAACAAATACAGAATTCTAAATACGATCAGAAATGAATACGAACAAAGAGCTGAAGGAATGTGACACGGTATGTAAGAGCATACTCGTAGAAAAACGAGAGATCGAAAGGAGTGTTTGGCGCCAGATTCCAGTGCAGACCACCGAAGCTTGGGATCACGTAGGTAACGAACATAGTTATGAATAGATGAGTCAAAGTGACGTGCAAGAAATAGAGACGATTCTTCCAGCCAGTCCATTCATATGCGTGTTTTCGAAATTTAGGCATCTCAAAATCGTTCTTTATGGATTGTGATTAAGGTGTGCACCCTTCGGAGTCGGTCTATCACTTCTTCTCCACCAGCGCTGGAGCCTCAGACTTCGGGTTATTGGCGACTCCTACCTCAGCTTTGGTGCTCGTGGTTGATCGATGCTCAGAGGCATGAACAGAGGCGGGAGGAGAAGCGTGTGGTGTTTGAGCTTGGGATGAATATATCGAAGGTGATCCGCGACCACTCGCCGACGTGGGAAGTAGTCCCAGATCAAACCAATTCATCCCCCCTCTCTGCCCAAGCCCGAGGTCGAGGGCAGCGTTGAGACCCAAATCGATCTCAAGGCCGCTATTCAATTGTTCGATTTGTTCCGGGGACATCATTGGAGGGCCTGCTACAAGGGTATTGTCAGGCAGGACTGCAGTATGGAGTTGCGGTCTGGGTTTTTCAACTATCTCCTGGCACTTCGGGAGCGTCGACCGTAGGAGAAAGAACCGTCTTCATAATGGAATCCCATTCGTTGCGTTTGTCAGCGTCCATTCCGTCGAGTTGGAGTGGTGCCAGTTCTGGCGGCTGTTCGTAAGCGGGGCTGTCCTTCTGGGAGGTATGTGAATGGCCCGAGTGCGAATGAGAGGATGAAAGGGCGGAAGAAAAGTTCCATTCAGGTGAGAGCGATCTCTGGGAGGGCCGGGTGGCGGAGTCCAAGGACGTGGATCGAACTAGCGGAAAGTAAAATGCCGTCCTCCGCGACGTCTTCTACCAGAGAATCCTCCCCACTCCAACCTCCTGTTCCGGTCAATGGGTGTGCCGCGTCCAGCGTATTTTACCAAAGGCCAGGACCCGCGGGTCCCAGCAGGTGCGGTGGCGGAAAGCTTGGGAGACGACGCTTGCTTGGTTGGCGATTTCTTCGTAGAGATAGTCAATTGAGAGGCATACTGAAATGGAGCGTGTTAGTATAGGGGATGAGGGTGCCGAGGATGTTGTAAGAGGTAGTTCAGACGTAGAGGCCGCCGGTGACGCCGGAGGTGAAAGGCAAGATAAATCCAGCTCAAAATCAGTGAATGAATCGAATATCGAGGTGTCGATGTTCGAGTCCTGATTATGACCTCGAATAGTTTCATTCGTCGTTGTCGTCCTCTCTTGGAGAAACCGTTGCAGCTCCTTTCACTGCTTCGGCGATGGAGTCAGCAGCGATATTGCCATAGTTCACCTCTGCCCTGAAATGACTTAAACTTCAGCAGACGTTCGCCTCGTGGAGGAGAAACACTTACATGTTCGAGTATTCTTCCTATCTTTCTATAGCGGTAAAAGGACGTGAAAAAAGGATGTAATTGTTAGAATTTGTCGGAAGAGCAAAGGGTAGCCTCGGAAGTGGGGAGAGACCAAGTGGCAATTCTGCGTGTGGTGCGAGTTCGTCTGAGAGGCTGTGAGGATCAGTCCACGGATTACTCGGGACAGTCTTATTGAGTGGTCATTCTAGAACCACGATGGAGCCGGAATTTACGTCGACGCGAAGATAATTTGAGCGGCGTAATCACGAGAACGAGCAGATGGTTCGGGGAAGCGGAAGAAGAGCTTAAAGTCAAACACGGTTCTGAATCCGGTCCAGACGCTGGATGTGCCTCGAACGACTGAAAGAATGGTTGTATTTTTCCGTGTAATAGCGAACGCCCTCGAGACCAGAACATTGAGCGGTGACATCGAAATCCCTCAGCGGGGAGAGACATACAGAGCCTGAGAAGTCAACCTTGGCGTAAATGAGGATGTGTGTTTGGCATAGTCGTGCAAGAAAGTTTTCAGCATGCATAACAGGCGACCAAGGTTTCAGTCTAGATAATTGTCGACCCGACGTGGACACCACAATACCACCGTTGGGATGCTCTTGTAGCAAATTCCATTCCTGTTTCTGGTGAGTTGCATTCAGACTGCAGAGTGTAGGGCAAAATAAACTACCGCCAAAGGCAATAATATCAACTCACGAAGCACCTTGTCATATATGCTGAGCGGCTGGCCATGAATTCACTTTGGAGACCAGTCTGCAGTGCTTCAGATCTACTCGAGTAAATGCAACTCACTAGAAACAGGAATGGAATGTGCTTCAAGCATCCCAACGGTGGTATTGTGTCGACGTCGTGTCGACAATTATCTGGGACTTTAGGTCAAAAATGATAATTAAGGCCTTGAGTTTCACTTAAACTTAACCGAAACCACGTACAATCGCAAGCGACAGGCAGGCCTAATCCATTCTCCCTAATCAACGTGCCGAAGGTATAGCCGCAAGTCACGATAAACACGCTTCGTCGGCGGTGTCAAGAGCCAAATGAGGCAAATGAGGCATTGAGACGTTGCGAAATTCGTACTGGGCGGCACCACCAATGTTGGCTTCTTGATAGGTATTAAATCTGCAGGCAATTTGTACGTTTGGACGCTGTTAGCAAGACCCTCTAGCATGGGGCTCAAGGACGGTTTTGGGGAGATTCGATCCAAATCAACTCCATTCAACCGTACTTGTCTGCAGATAGCTCTAGTACGTCTAAGTAAGGCGTTAACTCGCTTAGAAAGTCGTAGTCCTGTGGCCACCATACCTGCGCAATGCCTGGAGCTGCACAGAGCTCGTTTAAGATCCCGTGCTCGGGGTAGCCCACATAAAATCTCCAACGACATGGAGAGAACTGATACGTCATTGAGTCTGAAGTAAAATAATCATACTATTCTTCCATCCTTGAATAGAAAGGTCCATACAACATTGGCGGCCAATTCGTTCAGGGAGTTTAAGTACTCGTACTTTAATAGCAAGAACATTTGCCAGTTTTGATGACACCGAATTTTAGAATGCTCGTTATATACCTGACCTCAGAAACCTAATTTTATAAAGTCAGAATCGACGACAAACTGTTGCGTTGGACAACTCACTGTTCAGCGCAGTGTTCAACGTTGAACGGGTTCAACCCTTTGCGCCGCAAGTCACTGGTCAGCGGAGAACGAAACTCTGATATTATTCCCATCACGTGGAACTGCGTCCGCAGTCTCGGACCGGAATAAAAATAGCTGCGTGTTGCGTGGACGTCGTCAGGACTCTCTTTGGCTCTCTTCATAACTGGTTTTCATAACGACCTCACCCTATTCTCGAACGCGCTTTCTCTCTGCCTGCCGAAAGTCTTGGCACATAATCTCTCTCTGGATGATAGCTTCAAAGTTCAGCCTCTGGAGGCAACGGATGCGCCGCCTTCCACGTCAATTCTCCATCCGAAAGACCCACAAACTGCCGACCAGGACAACCACGATGGCTCGAGCATATATCTGCAGGCTGTTCAGTTTGGGTCGTTCCACTTGCCCATTATTCTGGTTCTTATCTAAGTCCTAGTGCTCCTAGGGTATACGGTTCTTGTATGTCGGTGAAAGAGAGTCGTTCATTTGGGGGTTGTCGATAAGCGTTGTGTTGACATGGCGCCCTCATTGAGTAAACTACGGAGTTCTCACCCGACTTGGCGCTATTGGATGACAACACCATATTCCGAGGCGTTTCGCTAGTCATTCGCAGGGCATCGGCTTGAACGTTGAAGCAGACACCTCCGGGAAAATGAATGGGAACCTTGTTCCTGCCCTGGCTTGGATGTGGCTCATCCAAATACCCGGACTCTCACCTTAATTAATTATTAATTATCGCTCCGAGGTTGAAGTAGCGCTCTCTATCGCCAGAACGATGGAAGAGGGATGGGTGGGAGTTGATGATGGAAGGGAAATAGTCAGGCAACCGGCACAACCGTTGTCTCCCCCTCCGCGTAACCATTGACTAAATGCCAACTTTATTTTGTGCTGATGCTTTAAATAAACAGGTCTAGGATTTTTTTCAAACTGGAACTTGGTCCTCCGGTGGCCTGTAGATCGGCTTTCTTCGTTCGACAGCGACCTTGGCCAGTTCTCCTCGTCTCGTTTCCGGCCCTCTCTTCATAGCCTGCATTTCTCTTTCCATTCTCCCCCCCGCGGATGGTAATCCTCGACGCGCAATTTCTCGTGACGCTGATCGAGATTTCGGGCCAAGGACATGACGGGTCCTACCTCCGTCGACTCTCTTCCTAACGAACTTTTAGAGAATATCTTCAAGATTGGGGCGTACTTACCAATGCCGCTAGAAGAGAATTATCCGCATCGACCACTTTTCTCCAAATTACCCCTTTCTACCCTTTATCCCACCACTCTTTCCCAAGTTTGCATTCGATGGAGAGAAACGGTGCTCCAGATGCCCGTCCTGTGGAGCTTTCCTTCACCTTTCACGGACTCTTGAGTCGCATCGTCGCTTGAGGTCAAACATCGGACGCTCTTTGGAATGGCTCCCGACCTACCTCATCCGTTCAGCAAACCTGCCCCTTCACGTCACGCTCGACACTACGCGACTACCCGCCGCCGCAGCTATCCACCTTCTCGGCCCACACAGCACCAGATGGCGGTCGTTCACTCTCCTTGTGTCGCATGTGGGGAGTCTTCCCGCTGTGCTTCCATTCCTTGTATCACCGCGCGTACCCAAATTGAAGACTTTGGCAATTGCGTCCGACATTTACCGCGAAGGAATCGTGTGCTACGACCCACTGATCCCGTTCTTCGTCACGTCGACCCCTCAATTATCGACAATTCACTTAAATGGAGTCTACGTCGCCTGGAACGAGCTTCCGCTCGCGAATTTATTGAATCTCGAACTACACTTCACTTCTCGTTGGCCAAACTTCGCGCAGCTGAATGAAATGTTTTGTGCATCCCCTATGCTCCAGCGGCTCGTTATCCGAGACGAGGCTGGCTACACTCCTTCGCCATGTCGATCAGCCGCCCTCGAAGCCGACCATCGAACTTTGCACGCTCAAGCACCTCGAGATAGACGTACACCGCATCCGCGACGAGCCAGCAGACGTCGTCGGGCTGATCGGACTGTTTAGCATGCCGGCGCTCGAAACGTTAACTCTCAAAGGGCTCCGACAAGAAGAATGGACGGGTGTGAGACAGAAATACCATCTCCCGCTGGATTCCCGATGCCTGCCTTTTCAACCGGAATCCGTCCATGGTACCGAAACAGGAGGCAGAGCAACAGGCCTGTTTATCATCGACTTGCTCAGTCCTTCCCTTTCCTTTCGTCCGTCCACCTGACGTTTGCAAATTCGCCGAGGAAGGTAGATTGGTCGCACAACCGAGGGTCTTGCTAATTCACTCGAACCTTCTTATATCATCACAGCCTCCACATTCCTTTGGGATATTTTTCACCCCCCGCTTTTTTGATTTTACGATCACACCCTCCAATCCTTTGAATTTTCCTTTTTTAAACCCCAAAGTCGTTCTCCAAGGAGAAATCACGACGCAAATTTGTATGTATGAGTTGAGTCTCTGTTTGTACAGTATATGGCCGAATTCCGACAGAGTGGAACGGTATGTATGTAAATTGTAGGAACGAAAACCACAGAAAAATTGTAAGTTAGGTAGTAGGAGTAGCCAGTTGTAGTTTGGTTGTATGAAGATATTTTGTGGTGGTGTCGACGGCATGGGCATGATGGGAGTGCGCTCAGATTAGTAGCAGTAGTACTAGTAGGGTTAAACGGCACGGTCTATAGCTGGACATCGGGTTTCCAAGAGTATTAACGTACGTGCAAGCACTTCTCGCATGTAACCTCGGACCCTGGATGTAATATTGTCAAAAATCCTTTAGCGCCTATCCCTCGCGCATATATGTCTGTGATATCATGTGACCGCGTATCAGAAAACAAGGAGTCGGGGATAATCTTTCATTTCCCTTTCTCCCTTTCCGTCCTTCCGAGGGTTCCAGGACTTCCTAAAGCCAGTAGCAGTATAATCAGTCTCGGGTCAATACACTACTGGTTTTCAACAAGCTGATAGCACTCCTAACACCTCGTTTCCCAGTGTTGTCCAAGTGAGTTGCTTGCGTACAAGAACCCGGTGCCACTCATCCTCTATGATACTCTGAAAGTAGTCCTAATATACGGAAGATTTAGTTTAAGGACCCTTCGACTCGGGTTTTGTTGGCAACCGCAAGCGTGTCTCAATCGAGGTGAGTGAATACCTTCAATTATTATACTTCATTCGTTAACCCTTGCATTCTGGCAGTCAACGGAAAGAACCAATTCTCTATCGACCACTGAAGGATTTGGAATACACCGACAAGCTCATATCCATATATATTGCGACGCCTATATTCTGCCGGCTGTCTACAGTGAACTATATTCATGTATAAGCCACACGTCCTTGCGAAGAAGAAAAAGCACTGGCGTCTTGATGAATTCTTCCGAAAGGTGTGTACTAGCCAAAGCATCGCGTATCGCATTACATCTAATTTGTCGTCTGGTATCAGGAATGCCCGCATTTTTTCCAACGAGGATCAGTTGGACTTCCGTGAAGACGGTTCCGTTGCGAGGAATGGCGAGGTTGCGCCTCAGTTGCTCCTAAACCATTAAGCCTACAAAATTCTGCCGATGGCCGATCGAAATACAGAGATGGGGGTTGGGGAAATTATTCAGCCTTTGGTCGAGAGCAATGATATTGCTCGATGCAAAGTAGTTGAATCGTGGAGGACGCTGTGGAGCTACTTAGTGGAGTGTGCGACTCCAACACCTGACAAGCCAAAGCGCAAGTGCGTATTTCCCGCCTGTCACTCAGGACAGGAGGAAATTCCTTAAAAGATCAGGATAATAATACATCAAGGGGCCATGTAATTTGAAAGCACGTTTTTTCAGCGACGAATGCGAATGCGACCTAATCTCCTCGTAAAAACGAGGACGTGTTTGGTGAAGGAGAGAGGATAGCTGAGAAGGAGTCGATAGATCAGGGCTGCATTTACCGAATGCTTCTATAAAACTCCCTTTTCGTCTATCACAAGCTCAGAGGCTTCCTTGACCATTCCCTCCTTCTGTGTCATAGCAGCGACGGTTCCAGTTTCGGTACTTGCATTATCCGAGTTACTGACAATATCGGTTTCTAACCCTGAATTGTTCTTTTCCTCGTGTAATATGGCGAGTTCCATGAGAATGGCACTAATCCGCCATAAGCAAAGGGTATTTTAGTAGGTCCTCAATAACGCATTTTTACAGCTGTTTGAAGTGTTGATGGCACTCGAAGATAATTTTTGATGTATTCCAAATAAATAACTTAGCCAAATTTTGCGTCACGTCTGCCCGGAAACTTGTGTTCCAGCACCTCTCCCCTTTCCCCCCTTCCCAGACACATTAGACGAGGTATTGGGTGTATTTATAAGTATATTTTACTGTTTACTGATCCTCAAAATCTCGTCTTTCTTTCACTGCGGCGTCACTACAGCACTTTTTGTGCTTGATGCCGTACTGAATGCCTTATTCCACTTCTGTGAGCTTGTAGGCCTTATTTTACTGATATACTGCTGATACAATGACCAGAGATAACACAGGATAACTCTGAAGATCTTTTTATGTGGTTAGATTCATCAGGAATTGAGAATAGAGCCATTTGGCGGAGACGGACGTCAAATTTTCGCTAAGTCATTAATTTGGAATACAACGAAAAAGATGATCGAGTGCCATCACTTCTGCAAACAGCTGTAAAGAAATACGCACCAGAGGATATTGAACACGACCGCGATCCACATCAAGACGAGCCAAACTATGTTTTGCGCCCATGAGCGATATTCTGTCCACGCAGAAAGGTCATTTGAGGGACTCAAACAACCAGAAGGATGTACTAGTTACTGAATGGCGGACGGAAGTACAGCGCCGTCAATTGTTGTGCAGTAGCAGTATCCACACCTGAAATAGTCGCTGTGCGGGTCGCTACCACAACCTACATGATCGTAAGATCCGAGCTAATCAGAAAAGAGCAAGACGTTACTTACCTGTACTCAGAACAACTGTAGCCAGCATGCCGACTGTGATTCCGCGCATCGACCACTTTTTGATGGTGGTATACCTCCTCGGGAACCTCTTCCCGGGCCAGAATAAGAGAAGGAAATATTCGATATTCAACAACAGGAGGAGGATGGTCGGAAAGGTCATGCTGAGAATGACAGAGGCCGTGATATCGCTGTTGTGAACATGCGCGGCATGCATACTGAACTTGGAAATGTTGGACCGAAGGAACTTGTATTTGAACATGCAGTACGTGGCAGCGCCCTAAGATGGGATGAATTTCCAGAAACTAACTGAAACAAGAACCGTACCTGGGCAGCCATCCCAATGAGCATAGTGGCCTGGATATTGAGGTTTTAAGCAGGGGATGTTGTTCGAGTTCCGAATGATCGACGAACCGTATATATCACTTAAACAACAGCCCTATTAGCAACCGATAGAGCTGAACGAGAAGTCGAAGTATTCACCTAATCTCTGAGGACGGAGGTACCATTGGCGGTCAAACATTGCTTCTCGAGTGAATGCATGCCATTTGACTGGCGAGAGGTCTACGTTGGAAAGAAAACCCATACTTGATCCTTGACTGATGTAACGAAAGAGGGAGGGAGGAGGATGGGAGGAGGAGGCTAGAATGAAAAGCTGTAAGTACTCAATTCACGTACGACTTCGACTCTTCCTCGTGGGCAATTTCGAACTGCGGGGAATGACAGCATGTCTATTTGTATGAGTGTTGAGGGAGACGGGCTGTTTAATTCCAGGACGATCTAAAACAGTCTTCATGTCTTCCAGTTATTTGTGTTCATGGGAGAGACGAACATAGATCGGCACCCTATTGGTTGAATTCGTGGCATTGGGATCAAAATCATTCAACACGGTGCACAATGTGATTTCAAGACCTCGAAAGTCGAAACCCTCCGAGGAAGGATAAGTACATACTTCCCAGAACCTTTTCTCTGCTTTCCACGGGGGCCGCAGGGAGCGCCAAGATTCCGAGAACCTTATAAGCTTATAAGTACCTCAAAAGTTTGAAGACTTACTTGGTTTCCGAGATCCCCAAGCCATGGACAGAAAACGTACCGAATAAGCGATGAGTTGAGATATCAATTAGATGTCATGCATTCGAATTGACTTGGAAGATGGAAGGCCGATCCGGTGATGGTGTGATTGGAGGGTTCAAAGCCGTGTTTGGTTTGGGCATCCGAATGCAACATCGTCTCACCCAAACATCATGTTTCGACGTTCGACATTCAACGTTCAACGTTCAACGTTCAACATTCAACATTCAACACTCGGAACCCCTTCGTCAACGTCTTCCATCGACCTACTAAGTAAGGACTTCCATGATCAAGTAGAGACTGGATTATAAACCCATGGAGGATAAAGTGATGGAAAATTACATTTCCACCTCAAGAACTCATATCAATGACCTTCCACTCGACATTCTGGCGATCGTCTTCGAATACGCAGTCCAAAGATACCACCATGTCGATAACGAACTTCAGGAACTCCCGTACTCACCTCCGATGGCCTCCCGGGCCCCATTAAATCTTGCAGGAGTCTGCTGCTCCTGGCGGGATTTCACCATTTCCTTGCCCTCGTTATGGTCAAGGATTCGTGCAGAACGGCAAGAACTGTCGCGACCATCCCCGGCGATACTACAATTGTTCCTCGAACGATCACGCCCAATGCCCCTGCACCTCGTAATTAAAACCAATAACAGAGGCGCGAGTGCTCATGACAAATATGAAGCGGAGGCGCTTGACACGTTCAAAGCCCACATGCAACGCTGGAAGACCTTCTCCATTAGCGGGGATGCTAACTTGCTGGCGCAACTTGCCAGACTTCTCGATGAGGCGGGCGAAAACCTGCCTCCTCTTGAATGCTTCGAAATTGACTACATAGGAAGTATCTCCCCAACCCTTGACGATAAAATCTTCTCCTATGTCAGTAAGATCCCGAGTTTACGCGGACTATTCTTGATGATTGCACACCGGGAGAGGTTCTCGTCTTATATTCCATGGTCACAACTCCATATCGTCTCATGTCGAAACCACTCAACCTCATCGTATGCTTCATGCTTAGAGCTCCTTACCAAGTGCCTTTCGGCACAGACTTTCACCTTTCGCGGCGGGCTGCCTTCACTTTCAATCCGGAACTTCCTTCTTCAGAACCTACATATCACTCTTTCTAGCCTTATCGCTCTCACACTTTCCTCATCATGCGATCCGTTAGGAATCCTTCACCATTGCGTCTTCCCATCCCTTCGTACCCTTGATATCGAAATCCCTAGAATCGCTGTCCCGGCCATTAACCCTATAAGCCACAACGCCGCCACCTTGGAATCATTTTTCGTCGCCTCGAACGCTCCTCTCACCCTGCTGATAATTAGGGCCGACTTTACGTTTACGAGTAAGCACTTCGTCTCATTCCTCTCAAGCCCAAGGGTGCGCTCAATCCCTCGCGTGGAACTTTGGGCACCGAGCGCGAAAAGCATGATGTTACATATAATCGATAGCCTTCAAGATGCAGGAACATTATTCCCCCGGCTGATGTTGTGGGGCCACAGAAAGACTATTCCATTCGGTCGCGTCTTCCAGGGTGTCATTGTTGGATGGATAGATAATGAATCTGATATTCGGGATCTCCAGGAAGCTGGTGACTTTTGGTATTGGTATCAAGGGGGTAGGGTCACACTCGTTCGACCTGTGGTGTATTAGAAAAAGAACCGCGTGAACAGAAGGGCAGAGATGGAAAGTGGGATTGGGAGAAAGTGGAGGTGGAGGTCAGGGATAAGTAAGTCTAATCGAGGATTTAGTCGTTTGGTCTTTCGACATGGTTTCTCGTACTAAGCACGGGTCGCTTTGGAAATGCTTTTTCTGTAACTTTATAGACCTTAGTAGCCATTCCGATATCAGATTATACTTCGTCTATGGGCTTGCAAGGTCCACTGCTCTTTCCACGTCAACGAACCAGGAGCAATATTTATCCCGGCCCGGACAACATCACCACAATCGCGCCCTCTGCCCAGGCTTGATCTCTTTCATGATCTGCATGAGAGATGACCACAGTGCGTGTTTCCTTCTTTTACAATGCGAGTAATCATACTTCCTCCATTCAAGTCTGCTCCGATTCTCAAACTGCATGATGATATTCTCTGGAGAATCTGTGCTGAGTTTACCTGCCACAATAATTGGCGGGTGCCTCGCATGACCATCCTACGATATACCTCTCAAGTCTGCACTTCCTGGAGGAGATTTGTTCTCTCCGCCTCTTCTCTCTGGGGCAATATCCTCGACATAGATAGCCTGTCGCAGAAAACTCATGACTGGAGAGAGGAGGTAATGAGCCGGACAGGGCAATCGCCTCTTTGCGTTCAAGGCCAAGTCGATGGTGGAGACGCGCAAGAAGAGTTTTTAATCGCAATCTTAATGTCGCATCGGGCCAGGGTACGAAGGTGGGACTTAGGATTGGGGTCCAATATTTCTACCAGGGCCAAGGAGATGATTGAATGGGCATTCCAAAAGCCGGCACTGCGCCTCGAGTACTTTGAAATCCGCTTTGAAAAAGGCCCGTCTCGCCTTTGGTCAAAAAAGTTTCGTCTATTTTCGGATACTGCGCCTTCCCTGCGCCACCTTTCCGCTTTCAGTTTTCGAATTCAACCTCAAACCTTGCTGTCTTCCACGGCAATGCGTACCCTACATTTCTCTGGGACCAATTCATTCACGGCGCCAGAGATTCTGAGGGCGCTCTCGTGCATGCCGCTCCTTAGGACATTGGCGATTCTTCCTGGACAAAACGAAGTGGACTTGCCTCCGACTCGAGAAGTTCAAGACCTGCAAATGGTTTCCCTACCGCACCTCTTAGACATCAACATAGATGCAGGCGACGCGGCTAGGAAGTATCTAACCATCCTGGACCACATTGTTATGGAACCTACAGGTTCGAATTTCACTTCCAAACCAACCGCGTCTTCCCTTACCCGGCCGATATCGCCACCGGCCAAAGGGTCCTGCAAACCTATTTTCCGTTATCGATAGACGGTAAAAAACTGAAAGAACTCAGTTTGGTGATGGATAACAGATTCATCCTCATATCTGTGAACTTTTCTTTCAGTTTCGCAATGGAGTTCCTTCAAGTTATTGCCGACCCTTCGGTATTTCTTCAATCAATATTTCCAGTTTCTTTCAACGAGGTTACGCGCTTCGGGCTCAATTTAACCGATGATGTAGTGGCACCAGCCATTGCGAATCTGCTTCCCATCATTTCAACGCTAACTTCGGTAGAAACACTGGTTATCTCTGATAACACCCTTCCATTTATCCTTTCCCTGCCACCGACCTTCGTGGATGGCACTGTCCTATTACCGCATTTGAAAAGCCTCCAACTTGACTATTTCAATGTTGAGCACGACTTGGCTCGTGTCATCCAATTTCTGTCTCAGAGAGTTGCGCTCGGGTTACCCATGGAGGTTCTCTATCTGGGGTGGGCTTCTGGTGGAGTTCATGATCGGGACCTAGAACGACTGGACCAGTTTACAGGTTTGAGAGTGAAATGGAGCGAAGGAGGGCATGCAAAGCTGCAGCCGCGGGAGTATTTCTGTGTTAGCAGGAGTCGTGCCAATGTAACCTGATCACTTGCATGTAGGATTCGTTCGAGAGGAAGTTGCAGCAGTTCATATTTTTGTTCCTTCTTGATCATTCCTTGGAAAATCTCCATGTGCACGTCCCCTTCTCTATTTGCCTTTCCTAACCATATTTTAGAAAATTGTCATCATGGCGGGATCGAATCTTTACCGGTGTGAGGGCGGGGTTCGCGTGATACTGGCGGGGATAGGGAGTGGGAAAGGGCGGGCATGAGTTGGCCTAGTAGAGTCTAAGGATTTGGTCTTTTAGTCTTTCGACCCAGTTTCTTGTACTGAGCATGGGTCGCTTTGCAGATGCCTTTTTCCGTAGCTTCATAGTAGCCATTCCGCAACCTAATAAACAATTTGTTTGCAAGCTTGCGAGCTCCACTGCTTTTTCTACGTCAACTCTGATTCACAACCCGGCCCGGAGGCATCACCGGAGAAGCTCGGGGACGTCGCACTGGAGCTCACCTCACCACCACATTCTTCTACTAATCTCCTCCCCAACCTGCAGGAGAGATGACAACAGTACGTGTTCCTTTCGTTTACAATGCAAGTAGTGATACTTTCCTCCATTCTAGTCAGCTCCGATCCTCAAACTGCATGACGATATCCTCTGGAGAATCTGTGACGAGCTTACCTGCCATAATACTGTGCTGGTGCCTCGCATGACCACCCTACGCTACTTTTCTCAAGTCTGCACTTCCTGGAGGAGGTTTGTCCTTTCCGCCTCTTCACTCTGGGGCAGTATCCTCGACATAGACGGGCTGTCGCAGAAAAGTCATGACTGGAGAGAGGAGGTAATGAGCCGAACAGGACAATCGCCCCTTTGCATTGAAGGCTACGTTGAGGGCGGAGGCGTGCGAGAGGAATTTGTTATCATGATCCTAATGTCGCACAGGGCCAGGATACGGCACTGGAAACTAAGATTTGGACCCAACCTCTCCAACAGGGCGGAGGAGATGATTGAATGGGCATTCCAAAAGCCGGCGCCGCGTCTCGAGTACTTTGAAATCGACTTTGCAAAACACCCATCTCGCTTTTTATCAAAAAAGTTTCGTCTGTTCGCGGATAATGCGCCTTCCCTGCGACACTTTTCCACTTTTTATTTTCCAATTCGACCTCAAACCTTGCTGTCTTCCAAGGCAATGAGTACCCTACATTTCTCTGGGACAAATTCATTCGCCGCGCCAGAGCTTCTGAGGGTGCTCTCGTGTATGCCGCTCCTTCGCACATTGGAGATCATTTCTGATGACGACGAAGTGGACCTGCCACCAACTCAAGAAGTTCAAGACATGCAAATGGTCGTTTTGCCGCAGCTTTTAGACCTCAAAATAGACGCAGGAGAGGCGGCTAGGAAGTATCTAACCATCCTGGATCACCTCGTTATGGAACCCAGATTCAATTTTCACTTCCGATCCAGCCGCGTCTTCCCTTACCAATCCGTTATTGCCACCGGCCGAAGGGTCCTTCAAAATTATTTTCCACTATCGATAGACGATGAAGAACCTGAAGAACTTAAATTGCTGATGGATAACTGCCTCATCTTCATATCTGCGAGATCACTTCCTTCCTTCAGTTTCACAATGGAGTTTCTTGAACATATCGCCGACCCTTCGATATTTCTTCAATCAATATCCTCCGTTTCTTTTGATGGGGTTACGAGCTTTGAGCTCCATTTCATTGACAATGTAGTGGCCCCAGCCATTACAAATCTGCTTCCCATCATATCAACACTAACTTCGGTCGAAACTCTAGATATTTCTGATCACACCCTTCCATTTATCCTTTCCTTGCAGCCGACCCTGGCGAATGGCACTGTCCTATTACCGTGTTTACAACGCCTCGTACTTGACAGGTTTCGATGTTAAACAGGACTTGGCTAATGTCATCCAATTTCTCTCCCAAAGAGTCGCACTTGGGTTACCGATGGAGGAACTCGATTTTGGGTGGTCTATTTGCGAAATTGATGATCAGGACCTCGAAAGATTGGGCCAGTTTACAGGTTTGAAAGTGATATGGTGTGATGGTGACCTTTCCAGGTCACAGCGGCGGGAGCATGTTTGTGCGGCAAGTGGGCTTCCTTCGGGAGGATATTAGATTTGTAACGCTGATTCCTTTGCTCAGGCCTCGGGAACACTGCTTCTCATGATGGATGTTCTTCAATAGTGTGAGACGTCAAGGTATCAGATTCATATATCATCATATTGTCATGCATCAATCGCAGACTATCATGAACCTCAGCTGTCATGCATGTCATGTGCTAGAATTCAGACGTTCGCAGGAAGGCAAGCCGATCTCACTGAGGTTTTCGTTCCCAATCCGTTGGGCATGGCGATTTCCTTTTGAGCAATCTCTCGCTCATTATGATCAACCTGCCTTCTGTGCCAATTTGCGAGACCGTTTGGCCCTGCTTCAGGATTCTCTGGACCTCAGAAAGCTAGTGTATTCTCAATGAGCTTACCTGTACTCCATCTCCATATGAACAGGTTACCTCGTGTGTTCATTTAATTTTAATCATATTGTCCTATATTTATAAGTCCTGTTTCCATAACACAATATCGCCCAGTCCTTCAACAGCGATCCACAGCTGTGGTACTGGGTCATAAATTAACACATATGTGTACTATAAATGGTCCTCGAGCCTCAGTGTTAGCAACCACCGCATGGTACCATATGGGGTGGTCTGCTGATTTGTGAGTCATTCATTTCAGGGCATCGATATCAGTTCAAAGTTGTAACTACATGTTTTGACAGGAATATTTATAAATACGATTTACTGCGCAACTGAGCAATTTTAATGTCTGAAAATCCAGGTCCTCTAGAAGGCTATTAAAAATATTAAACAGCTTTGAAGCCACTAGAATCTACGATCGACTTTGGGGGTGAATGACCGATAGCCTTGGCAAAAAATTCAGACAACGAAATACAGCCTTTTCTAAAACAAGCCCATCACCTGCATCGCTATTTTCTTTAGGGTGAAGTTGAGCAGTCTTTCCATCAAAAAGTGCCTAAAAGTACGTCCAGCCTGCATTGACCTTACTCTTCCTCCAAGCACCGTCAGCCCGACCGCACACACGACAACTGCTCCAACCGTCATAACTGACCAGCCTGGACGTTTCAACCAAGGCGCCCACAGCCCTCCTGGGCCAGTAGCACGAGCCAGAAGCACAGTCTGGTCGGGCGCACGGTAGACCTGATTAACATGCCCAATAGCTATGTAGACGGTCGCGAGTCAACATGTAGATCAAATCAACGTGCACAGGAAAAACCACTCACTATTCGCGGAAAAAAATTGGGCGTTCTTGATCTCGCATTTTATGATGTTGTGTGACCTTTTATTGGAAGTGTTGATGGACGAGCCGAATATATTAAGGTTGTCAGCGATCTTATCGCCAAACATTCTGGTGCGGCGCGTATTACGTAGCGGAGAGGTTCGTTGGCCAGCGTGGTACATGCTCGCTCTTGTAGGATTGGGGGAAGGGATGTCCTGGCCAACTGTAATAAAAAGCTGTCGTTTTTATAGTGCAGTAAGTAACACAAGAACCAGAGCTGGTATTCCATTTTTCATTGCGGAGAATTGCCGGAGCGCGCTGCGACTCTGCGAGTCTAAGCGCGATAATTACTCCCAGAAAAGCGAAGACCAGTACTCTATAATGTCAGATCACATGAACCTGTGAAATCTTATAGAAGTCAGGAAATGAACGAGTTGATTTGGCCCGAGTTCCAGCCATTTTCATAACGATAGGCCCCTTTGATTCCTGCTTGTTTATACCATTGTTTGGTCCTATCTGAAAATCTGGTTAAAAAGAAGGGCATTCCGACCACGGCAAACTCAAATTCAGGCATTCGAAGTCTTGCCGTCCTTTCGGTTGCCTTTCGGAAGGGAAAAGAAGCGTCGTAACAACCAAACATCTTATAAACAAGCGGGAATCATGGGGGCCTATCGTTATGAAACTGGCTGTCATTTCCTCCACGGCATCCAGCCAGAGAAGTGGTATGTACCCGTGGGCATATTGAAACCTTAATTACCAACTGATGCTGGGTAAGTAAAGGCGGTTTTGGGAAAAGAGGAGTCTGAAACTCAAGAGTTCGGCATGATGGGCCAGAACCAAAGGGTACTCCCTAACAAAAGTGCTTACGAAAATTAAGCCCATCATTATCAACAAGTTAATAAGATGAGATCTCGAGAGGGGAATAAGGGCAGATCAAAAAGCGCGAAGAACGAATGTAAGATTCCCAAAAGAATATGACAGATAACACATGTGCACGCAGCCGTCGTCAAAGAAAATACCATAAAAATCATGTCACGTTCGTAAAGAAAAGGAGGAAAGGCGGGGAGGGTATCGTCATCAGTGGTCGTAGCAGTCATAAACAATGAAAGAATATGAAAGTGCCATCAGCAGAAACAGAAAAATAAAACCATCCAAGCCCTCCTCCTCCTCCTCCTCCTCCTCCTCCTCCTCCTCCTCATATTACCGCCTCCCACCCCCCGCAGCAGCAGCAGCACCCCCAACGAACCCACCCACCCGCCTCCCAAGCACCCTTAACACAACAACGCACACTCCAATACTCATCAACACAAGATACCCCCCGCCTTGGCCAGCGAGGCCCGTCAGCCCCCTCAAATTCAAGTTCAGATTCATCAAGCCCAGCCCATTCACCCCTCGACCTCCACCACGGCCTTGACCCTGGCCGCGAGCCCCAGCCCCGGCGCGCGCGGCGGAGAACCCGAGTACACCCATGAACCGCCCGAGGATGTAGTCCCGCTTGATGGCCCATGGCGAGGTGAGGTATGGCGCGGGGCGGGCGGGGTTGGTGGGTCCTTCAAGTTCCGGTTGTTCTGCGTCTGCGTCTGCGTCTGCGGAAGTGGACACGGAAGCATGGGAGGTACTGGGTGTATCCGACTGGACGGACACAGAAACAGCCTTATCCTTCCCCTTCGCAGCCTCCACTTCCATATCCAACAACACCCTCTCCCTCTCCCCAACAACCCGTTCCCTCTCCTGCACCTCCCTCATCCGTCTCTCAACCTCCTCCTTTTCCCTCTCCCTCTCACCCAACCCCCGCACCTCCGCCTCATCCACCCCCCTCTCCCTCTCCGCAAGCTCACACTCCCTCCCCTCCACCTCCCCCTCCCTCTCCTCCACCCTCCGCACGCGCTCATCAACCCCCTCCTCCGCACACCGCACGTTTTCCTCCCTTTCTTCCACCCCCATCTCCCGCTCGACAAGAAGAGATTGGGCGGTGCGCAGCTGCATCTCTTTCTCTTCCACCTCTCGTTCAGCGGTGGAGACTACTTTCTCCCGCCCTGCAACGTTGCTTTCGAGGATGACCACTTCCTTCTCCCGCCGCCCGACTTCGACCTCGCGCACGGAGACGAGCCGCTCCCGCTCGTCAAGCGCGTCTTCACGAGTCTGTACCGCGTTTTCACGTTCAGCGAGATGAACGGAGGCACCGGCGGTATCCTGGATGCTTTCAGGCTTAGCGTCCTTCTCTGGCACGTCTGGGGCGGCGTCCTCCATAACCTCCAACGCTTCTTCAGGCGGAGGGTCGAACAGCGCCATGATTCCACCCCTCTTCATCTTTCCACCCCCGCTCTTCTCCTTCTCCTTCCCCCCCTTATCCTTGTCCTTATCCCTATTCGTCCCAGACCCAACAGCACGCACACTCCCAACCCCTCCCCTCCCCGTACCAGCACGACCCGCCTTGCGTCCAATCTCATGCACAGACGCCGCATTCGCATTCGCATTTGCATCGGGGAGCGCACCGCTCGAACCAGCAATCCGCTTAACCGTCTCTCCAAGCTCCATCTCCCACGCGGCGACGCCCGAGATTGGGCCAAGGCTGCTTGCATCTCCATTTGTCCCGTCAACGGCGTTGCTGGAGCCAGCGAGGAGCTCCTCGATGCTCAGCTCGTCTTCAGCAAGTTCAACGCGCCTCTGCCTCTTCTGACGGATCGAGCCCACCTCGCTCGCGCTGGCGCCTTCAGTCGCCGTCTCCCAAGCCTCCGTGTCGCTCGTCCCGCTCGTACTAGTGGTGCTCGTCGCACTCATTCCCCCCTCCTCTCCTCCCACACCAGCACCAGGGCCAGAGCCACCATCCAACCCCTCATCCCCAACCCCAATAACCCTCCTCGGCCTCGGATGATACAGCGCCGCATGCCCCACCACAGGCGGGTACGGCAGCATCCTCGCAGGCCTTGCCGTCTTTCCGTTCCCGTTCCCGTTCGAGCCACTTCCCCTTCCATTCGAGCTACTTCCCGTTCCATTCGAGCTGACAGTGGATATGGATATGGATATGGCACTCGGATCGGGCGACGCGCCGTGGCGCACGACGTACGCCTGCGAATGCGGGTCTGTCTGGTGGTGATGGTGCTGGTGGAGCTGCTGGTGGGGAGGAGAGACGGCATGCCTGAACCCGAGCTCATAATCCGCCGGACCTGGACCAGGGGTACCCTGGGCCTGGGGCTGGGGCACGAAAGGGAAGCTCTGCACCGCCTCAGGGCTTGAGGGAAGCACGTACTGCGCGCCTAAAATTAAATTAAAAATAGATAGTCAGCACAAGATCGACACCGGATTCGGAGGAAACTATTTATAGGAATGAGAAAAACAATGACGAAAAGGATTTAGGATTTAGTATACAGTCGAACCCCTCATAACGCATACCCCTCATAACACATACAGGCCATAACCCATAGGTTTGGGCGGCCACCAAACCCAAGTTTTACACCAAAATTGACCCCTCATAATGCATAACCTCTCATAATGCATAGCTTGGGGGGTCCACCGAGGGGTATGCGTTATGAGGGGTTCGACTGTACACCGCGTGGACCCACCACGAAAAATGATGGGAACATCTGATCGATCATCCAACAAGCCCGAAAAGGGGATGTAGCGATCAAATGGGAAGAAGGCCCAAAAAGGGTCGTGCACGCCCTCAAGCAGGAGGCGGGAGACGGGAGAATGAGCAAGTAGAAGTATCGTACGTACCGGTGTGTACAGGCGTCAGCAACACGCCTCCGTGTCCACCGCTATGAGCATGCGCATGCGTAGGCGGGAACGGCAACAGCCTCGGCTCTCTTCCGTGGGCGTGGGCGTGGGCGTGGACGTTCCTACGCGCGAGACCAGTGATCGTGCTGTCCCCATCTTCCTCTTCCCCAGTCACACGTCCACTCAAGTTTGCATCGTCAGTGGTCGGAGACGCAGCGCTGAACAGATCCGTAACAGCCCCGCGCTGAGGCAGCCTATGCGTCTTCGTCGGCGATACGCTCTCCCTCTCCCTCTTCACAGGTGACCTGCGCTCATCCCCCTCCGCCGTCGACGTCCCCTCCTCATCCATCTGAATGCGAGTGCGCTCAAGCTCATCCACCATATCCCTCACCCTCCCTCCTCCCCCAGAATTACTCGCACTCGCATCGCTCGAATCACTAGCGATACTAGAATGCCTGCTTCTCCGTCTAGGGCGCACGCCGTTCTTCCTGCTAAGACTGAATGGGCTGCTGGTGCCGTTGGCGTTGTTTGAGTTGAATTCGTGTTCGAATTCGTCGCCCTCATCGTTGCCTGTGCCTGTGTTGTTGCTTGTGCCGGTAGGGAAGGGAGACTGGGACTGCGCGTGCGCGTGCTGCGCCTCAGACCCCCATATCCTGCCGCGCATGACGCGTTGGCGGAGCGAACGGGAGGCCGCGAGGAGGGCCGCGCGTGTTGGTGCTGGGAGGCCGTTGCTGGAGGGAGGGAAAGAAAGAAAGTGGGTCAGTTTTTTCGTTTGTGGGGTTTTATGAAAATGGGAAGGGTGGGAAGCAAATATGAAAGATGACAAGGCGAAATGAATGATAGGAACGACGGCCGTAAGGATCAGAAAGGCGGATTTCCAGAACGGTGAGATAACACTTTCATGAAACTTTAAAAGACAACAAACACGAACGAAACCGAAAACCGAACACGATGCAAAAGAAACACAGAACATACCTTTCCAAATCAGCCTCCGCAAGCCTCATAAACGCCCTTCCCGTCATCTGCTTACGCTGGACATACCCAACCGCCAGCGCCAGGGCGTCGCCCGCACCCGCACCCGCGCCGGTGCCCATCGGGGTCGAGCCGTGAGCATGAGCGAAGGTGGAGGCAAGGTAGGTCGCGAGCTGAGCAGGCGTCCACGTCTTCGGGTCGTCCGGGAGCTCGAGCTCGTGGGGGAAGCTTGCTTGCACCGGGGCTGATGTGAAAGGTCCAGGTCCAGGCAGGGTTTGAGCACGTACACCCCTCCTCCGGGGTGTATCCCCGTCCTCGCCGTCGCTGGCGCTGACGAACCCGCTCCTGCGTCGTTCAGACGTTAATCCTCCGGGGGTAGAGTTCGAATGCGAGTGTCCATGCCCATTCCCATTCCCAGAGGCAGCACCAGCACCAGCACCAGGAGGAGGGGGTAACGGCAGCGGCATCTCCCCCGTCAAGCTCCGACTATACCGATGCCTTGTCTGTCTCCCTTCCTTAGTCGGCGACCCATTCCCTTCTCCCTGCCCAGTAGTAGGACTCGGTGACGACGGCACCTGCCCCTGTCCATGAAGAGGCACATACCGATGCACACCCACGCTCACGCTCGCAGAGCTCGACGTCGAGCGGGAGAGAAGCGCGGTGGAGGTTGTCTTGATCGCGTATGGGTGGGCGTTGGGGGTGGATTGGGGGGGTTTTTGGGGGGAGTAGGCGTGTGTGTGCGAGTGGGAGAGGAAGGAGGAGTTTGAGGGTGAGGGGGAGGGGGAATCGAGCTGTCGGGATGGGGAGGGAGAGGGAGAGGGGGATTGGGGCGGGTGGGATTGAGAGTAGGTGCGGGTGCGGGTGCGGGTACGGAATTGGGTAGGTGAACCTGAGCCAGGGATCGAGATTGGGCTTGGGGCTGGGTAAGCAGCAGTCGTCGTTGCGCTTGAAGCCATACCGTCAGAGTACGAGTAGATCGGTCTGATATGAGTAAATAAATAATTAGCAGAAGCAGAGGGTATTCAGCATATCGATATCGAGCAGCGGTCGAGACGCTGAGCAGAACGGAATGGTTGATGATGGTGATGATGATGGTCACTCGTCAATCAACGATTCAGAGGACAACACGAGGCGTCACACTCACGCTTGTCACGAAGTGGCGTCATCTTCGATTAATGTCTGCACTCTCTTGGCACTCTCCTTGGCACTCTCAGTCTCTCGTCGGCGCGTTAGTTGCACGATAGCAAACCTTATGCAAGGCTTATGGATGAAGACCTCGTTGTAAATATCCAGCGAACCTGAATTGCAGTCTCTTACCCAGTCTGTGCACTAAACAGTAAACTCCGGCATTTGAAAACGAGCATGTCCGAGTCTCTACGCCGTTCCTGTTTCTGTCGAGTCTTCACATACACGACCACTCGACCAACGTCTCCAATGTGAACTCGAATAATGCCTCGGAGACCAGATTTTAGCGTTCACAGGTTGTATTGGAAACAGATACTATACTGTATCATCCATCTTGGATTATGGAGTCATTCTTCTGACCACATTCCGTTGCTACATCTCGCGAGAAACTATTTAGCGCTGGAAGACGTGGGTCCGCAGTTATTTCCACCATCTCTGCAGCATCCCGCTGGTGCATCGTCGAATGAGAGCATTTGACAAGGCCGGTGATGTATTGCGTTTAGTCTGGGTTTTCTGAGTCATTTATTTGGACGTACAAGGTGTTAACGACCAAGGCACCGATGAGAAGTTTCTCAGAATTCCCTCTCCCTCTCCACTGCCGGGTCCTCGCCATTTAGACTCCAAGTGCAGACCGACCCCTAGTCAAAATTTTGCACAATTTTAATGCCTCTATAAAAAAAACTTGACGGTGCAAACCTGCTCCCAACATCTACTAATCGAGTTAAACACCAGATGGAAGGCGATGAGGGGCCGACAAGTGATTTAAGCTAACAAAGTTGTTAGCGTCTTCGATTTCTACGAGCAAGGCACAAACCTTCTTGGAGTCCACTCTCAATCTCTCATTCCACGCTTCTAGTTCCTTGCTATTTAGACGCCCAAGTGCAGACAAACCCTGGTCAAATTTTGCATGCGTTTCCATCAATGCATGCCCGGCGCTACAAACCAGAACCTGCTCGCAGGTCTGCCAATCAAGTTGAGCGCCAGATAGGCGGCGACGGAAGAGAGAGTTCGACAAATCACTTATGATAAGTTGTTAGAAATAATCGGTCGTGGGCAAGTGCAGAAGGGGGATCGACAAGGCAGGGATTGAGGTTCGGGTCCAGGTTTCTTAAGCCGCTATTTTCGAACTTGATGTCATATTTATCATCTAGACGAGCTTCGCTCGCCCCATAGCATAGCCACGGCCCGAGGAAGGCGGTTATGTGGTGACTCTTGGCAGCACGGAAATACTTACACGATTAACATAGCCTTCCGATTTATTGGGATACACGGCAAGGCTGACGACCAGACTGAGAAAACTGACGGATAAGGAGTGGATGACCCGACATAATGGATTCAGAATAGTGTCGCTGGCAGTCGGTGGCACCGACAGCCAACGACCATCTCTTATTGTGGGGACTGGCAATTACGGTTGCCTTGATGGCCCATGACTAAGCTGCACAGCCACAAAATAAACCGCCGCTCACACTCAGCTTTGACTCGGGGTGTTGCCCGTAACCGGATGGCGAAAACTGATCATGACGGATAAGGAAGGGATGACCCAATATAATGGATTTCGAATAATGTTACTTAGAGTCTGCGAGCCTGAGCAGGGGCGTTCAGTGCCTCGAGGCCAGTTCTTACGGAATTGGTTGACACTTTAAAGATCGATTGAGAGCAAAAAAGATTCACTTAAAGGACAATCCACCAAATTGCAGTTACTCCCCAGCTTCAGTCTTACATCCTGCGAGTTCCATTAATGTCCAACAGAACAGCAGGCAACTCGAGTCCATTTTCATCGCGCACGCGAACTCGTATCAGAACCCCCACTTACAACCTCACTATATTCGGAAACGTCAGCCTATGCGATCATTCGACCCATGTCGAGACCACGAACTCGCATAACGTCAGAGAGGCCCACCACGACCATTCACAATATTCGCAAGTAATATTACCAGCCGGTGAGTGATATCCCAAGTTTCATACCCTTCTACGTTGAACGGCAGGTTCTCTATTTCTATGTAGTTCCTCCTGTGGATCAAGTACCACGTGCACCGCCAACGGTATTAGATGAGATGGCTGGGTTAACAGGCAAGTAGTTTACTATTACGAAGAGATGGGCAATAATTCATCGAAGTAATATATTCAGACTCACAAAGCACTACTGCGAAAAACTACAAAATCCGCACTTCCAAAGCTCCATCTAGCTTTCAGACAGTTATGCCATGTCATTTAGACGCCCAAGTACAGACCGACCCATGCCATGATTTCGACTCCCGCTCCAACGTCCCACCAAGCCGGTCTAACAACTCGCTCAAAACGGTTCAACTCGGTCAGGACATAATCCGCAAGGCAGTAGGCAGTTGGGTCAATGAAGGCAATGAAAAGGAAACCATTAAAGCCGTTCAGGCTATGGATTAATGACCACCCTTAGTAAATCGATCGAAGGCGTCGTCTTCCTGCACCGACTGGGATTTTATATACGGCGGGAGTCACTGGCATGATAAGTACCTTCGGATAGTTAATAGTTCGTGCCAACGACAGGTACAGGTGCAGTGTACGACTCGCATACCTCTGAGCCTCGATATGTGTGTTATTCTCAGTCAGTCTGTATCTGTACAGAGTTACCGCTCATGCCTTCGAGCCGAATCTCTGGCAAAGGCTCCTTGGCCGTCAAATGTTTTTCCAATCTGGCTAATCTCTCCTCTGTCTCTTTAAGCCGGTTATATAATTCTGCGTCTCGTGCAGATGGACCATTATTACCTGAAAAGAAAGACCGTTAAATATTTATTTACAATTAAGAAACATCGCCATACTCAGAGAATTGGTGCTGTGCCGTCCACCAGCCGCGCTACCGTGGATATCCCCGTTGAAAATATCGCCGTGGTCTACTGGACCCTGGTAAATGTTATCTACGAGTTGATAAGAGTCAAGTTTGGTTTGAGATACTCATGGTACGTACAATAATTGACCAACCCGGACGTGAGTAGATCATGATGGGTCAAGTGTTGAACGTGGCCTGGAATAGCGTGTAGGATATCGTTTGGATCTCCTTTGCCCCTGGTCAGTTGCTCAAGAAGCACATCAGGCCGCAGAGAGGCAGGAGTACTGACGCCACGGGGAATATATTCCTTTCCAAATCTAACGGTATTGACCGCGGTGGAAAAGAATGGCCGGTGGTTTATGAAAACACTTTGGATGCAGTTCACTGTGACATCTATATCATTTAGCACAAAGTCATAGGCTCCATCAAAAGCATTCTGTCCTCAGTCATTTAGTCAAGTAAAACGCATAAAAACGGGCTTCGATTACAAAACCGCTGATGTGTAGGTTTCCCAAGTCTGAGAATGGAGAACCAGTTGCGTCCGGAATGCGATTACTCATAAAATTCCCATTATGAATACGGAAATCATTGGCCCCTTGAAAGTATTTCTGCTGCACTGAGACTTGTTGCAAAAATTAAAAGGGATTACGTACAAAATCTGATATTCCAATGAGCTTTGACCAGCGTTTGTAATCCCTGGTGACACTGCGCTTTGTACTTATGTGGATATTTTGAGTGAGGTTCACCGTATAGGAACCTCCGAGTATGAGAAGTTCGGATGCGTTATCGAAAAGGCTCTACAAAAATCATTGACTCAAATCGTAGAACAGGTAATCCAGATGTCTTACCAAACCAAAAATCTCAAAACTCTTGCCCTCCATCTTGTTCAATGATTCATCCACAGATATCTCCAGATTCCTTAGGTCGTCGATGAAAATATTTTGTGTGCACGAAAAGAAGAACCTAGTATCGGACACACGGGCTTGAGTAATGCCATGAAACAGTGGCTACATCGATTATTTAGAAATGGTTTACAAGGGAAAAAGTAAAGTATTCCCCGCTTGCCTGGGCATTCTCTATTCCATAAATGTCATCCTTGGGCTTGGGCAGCAAGTGATCGTCAAAGATATGAATGATTTGCATAACATTTGTCGTAACGATCGCATTATTGATAACAGACTTCTGACTACCACACATGAAGGTCTTATATAGATATCGCTTTAGCTTGATGCGTCCGTGACAATGTGGCAACGATAGGCTGCTTACCGCACCACTGATATTTACCGCTTGCCCAGACCCAATGAACAAATTGCTGGATTTCTCGTCATTCAATGAGTGCACCCTGATATGCGCTCTATTGATACAATTACTGTCCGTCGAACTCATCCTCGTTATCGATCGTGGTGGTTTCTACTCGAGGAGATAGTAGATACCCTTTTTGACATGATTTCGTTTGCTCATGTTTGCGACTCTCGCTTTTTGGGAATAAACGTTAATAAACATCCGGCCCGGTGTCCGCGACATTCACAACGTTCATAGCCCGACTGGTTTTATCAAGAGGGAAGAAGAAATTTGGGGGGTACGCACGAAGTTTTCACCCAACTCTACATGCACCACGGATCTGGATTCTTATACCATCCCCGTGTTGCCCTTATCCCTAAATATGAACAACAAAAATACCCTCGTCCAGACGCCTGCCGCCAGGAAGCCTGAAGTGTCCAGCTGAGCATTCAAATGTATTTCCAGAGACAAAGCTGGATACGCTTATACTCCAGCCCATACACCAATTTTGTCGAGCCTGCTCCGATTCAAGGTTGCCTTCGAAAGTTTCACATCCCACTCCGGGCTTGATCCGGCTAGGTCTATTCTCGTGAGGACGGGACAAAGGCGCTTCGTGCTTCCATCGCAAGAGGAGATCAAAGATAA
This sequence comes from Galerina marginata, assembly GCA_023014335.1. Classification (NCBI taxonomy): domain Eukaryota; kingdom Fungi; phylum Basidiomycota; class Agaricomycetes; order Agaricales; family Galerinaceae; genus Galerina; species Galerina marginata. The sequence goes on from JAECYW010000004.1 coordinate 564,338, forward strand.
CAATTTGTATTGGGAAATATTTCTTAGGAGGGTTGCATTCGTCCTGTCTACCAAGCGAAGAAGAGTTAACCTTATCTACGGAAGGAAAAACGGGAACCCTGCTGGCATGTGGTTGCTGCTCTTGTCCTCGACCCCTTTACTTTCAACCTTACATGTTCAGCCCTGTAAATCACTCCAAGAAACACGTGCATCTCCACATAGCTTACCTGCGGCACCTGGTCGAATTTATGGTCTGCCTCCGGCCCCAAATCGGAATTCATTGACGCCAGCAAAGGCCTAGGCTGACCACTTAGACGCCCGAGTGCCGATAGACGCTTGGTTTGATCACAGCCGATTCGCCGATGCTTCAACAAGCTATTTTTGTTTTAAGGCCAAAAATATGGAAATTATGCTGGTAAATAAAACTGGATCAACGCAGTGGCCTCGCTGAACAGGGAGGTAATTATCTCGTGCCAGTGATTATTTAGGAGTGTGTTGTTGCGCTGACGGTGTTGAGGACGTGTGCTAGGGAGTGGTACTGGTAGGAGGCACTGATGAAAGACGGGGCTTTCACTTCGAGAGAAGGGGCAAAAATGTGAACTAGAAATTGGGGTGGTTTATGGGTGGCACAAACATCGGCAAGTTGCTGGAGTAAACATTATCACTGCTGAAAGGGCGATAACGATACAAATTTAACATCCTCTCGAAAGAAGCCTACTAGCCCCACAGACATGCTCCCGCCGCTGCGACCTGGAAATGTCTCCATCATTCCATATCACTTTCAAACCTGTAAACTGGTCCAATCTTTGGAGGGCCTGATCGTCAATTTCGCAAGAATAGCACCCAAAATCGAGATGCTCCATCGGTAACTCGAGCGCGACTCTTTGGGAGAGGAATTGGAGGACATTAGCCAGGTCCTGTTCAACATCGAAACCGTCAAGTTTGAGGCTTTGTAAACACGGCAATAGGACAGTGCCATCCGCTAGGGTCGGCTGCAAGGAAAGGATAAACGGAAGGGTGTAATGAGAAATATCTAAAGTTTCGACCGAAGTTAGCGTTGATATGATAGGAAGCAAATTGGCAACGGCAGGTGCCACTACATCATCAGCAAAATGGAGCTCAAAGGTTGTAACCTCATCGAAGGAAGTTGAAGATATTGATTGGAGAAATATCGAAGGGTCGGCGATATTTTCAAGAAACTCCATTGCGAAACTGAAGGAAAAAAGTGATTGCACTGTGATTAGGATGAAGGTGTTATCCATCACCAATCTGAGTTCGTTCGGTTCTTCGTCGTCTATCGATAGTGGGAAATAATTTTGAAGGACCCTTTGACCAATGGCAATATTGGATGGGTAAGGGAAGACGCGGTTGGTTAGGAAGCGAAAATCGAATCTGGGTTCCATAACAATGTGGTCCAGGATGGTCAGATATTTTCTAGGCGCATCTCCTGCCTCTATATTGAGGTCTAAAAGCTGCGGATAGAGAAACCAATTGCATGTCTTGAACTTCTTGCGTCAGTGCCAAGTCCACTTCGTTGTAATCAGCGAAGATCTCCAATGTCTGAAGGAGCGGCATACACGAGAGCGCCCTCAGAAGCTCTGGCGCCGTGAATGAATTTCTCCCATAGAAATGTAAGGAGCACATTTTCTTGGAAGACAACAAGGTTTGAGGTTGAACACGAAAATCGAAAGCGCGAAAGTGTCGCAGGGAAGGCGCATTATCTGCGAACAGACGAAACTTTTCTGATAAATCAAAGCGAGAAGAGTCGTTTTCAAAGCGGACTTCGAAGTGCTCGAGCAGAGGTGCTGGCTTTTGAAACGCCCATCCAATCATTTCCTTCGCCCTGGTAGGAGAGACAGGGTCCAAATTCGACATCCCATCTTCGTATTCTGCCCCTGTACGCCATTAAGAGCATGATAACAAATTCCTCTTGTACACCTCCAGCCTCAACGCGGCCTTCAACGCAAAGGAGCGATTGCTTAGTCCGGCTCATTACCTCCTCTCTCCAGTCATGAGTTTTCTGCGACAGACTGCCTATGTCGAGGATACTGGCCCACAGAGAGGATGCGGAAAGAACGAACCTCCTCCAGGAGGTGCAGACTTGAGAGGTGTATCGTAGGACGGTCATGCGAGGCATCGGCTCAGTTGGGTACCAACTCAGCAGAGGGCTGGTTAGCTCGTCACAGATTCTCCAGAGGATATCGTCATGTAGTTTGAGGATCGGAGCTGACTTGAATGCAGGAAGTGTGGTTACTTGCATTGCCAATTAAACGAAAGGAACACGTACTGTTCTCATGTCTCATACAGGTTGAGAAGGAGCTTAGGGGGAAAATTGGAAATTGTGGTGGTGAGGTGAGCTCGTGCCCGAGCTTCTCCGGTGATGACACCGGGCCGGCTCTTGAATCAGTTGTGAGCTATATTTCTTGGGCGTTGACATTTGGTTGACGGATAAAAAGCTTGCAAGCTCGCGAACAAAGTATATACAGGTTGGGAATGACTATTATGAAGCTACACAAACAAGAATCTACAAAGCGACCCATGCTCAGTGAGAGAAACCAGGTCGAAAGACCGAACGACTAAATCTTCGATTAGATTTCCCGATCCCCAACCTCCAACCCCGCTTTCTCCCAATCCCACTTCCCATCCCCGCCAGTCTGTTCACGCGAACCACATCCCTCACATCGGTATATCTTCTCGCTCGCTCTAACCATCGCAAACAGCGGTCCAGGAACATCACTCCCCACTTCTGCTTCCTTCGAATGGGTATGGTGTTCCCATTCCCAATACACCGCATTCCGAACGTCGACAGCTCCGCCCAGCCTCCGTACGATCTCTGGCGGTCCAGAAGGTGTGTGGCCGCTGCTTTTGTTCTCCTCCTGTTTCCCCTCATCCAATCGTACATGCTCAGCGCCACGAACCGCTTCAAGCGATACGTGCACCTCCACATATTTCAGCCGCGGCACCAGATTGAGTTCGCGGTCTGGCTCCGGCTCCGAATCGCGATTCGTTGGCACCGGGAGCCGACTAGGCATCAAGCCCTCCACCCATGTCCCGCGAGCATCGCTGACCCACCACATCCTCAGTTCCTTAAGGTTGGGCACGACGCTCAGAACAGAAAGGATAGATGCGTCGGAGAGCGGGAAAGAGACGAGTTTGAGGTATTGTAGAGGGTGATTGGGGCTTTGTTGGCAACGAGGACCATTCTCGTCCATTCGGTCATCTTGAGAAGCCTGGAAGCTCGCAGGAGGTGACGCACAGGCAATCAGGAACCTCGTTAAAGCTTGAGCTGGGATCTCGCTCGCCAGCCCAACTTCAATGTTCATCTCGACGTACAGCCCGTTCAGCTGCGGAGCTACCATATGATCGAGTAACTCCAGCTTTGACGCAGAGCGGAGAACAAGGGTTTTCAGGTGTGCGAGGATGATGCGTGGTTCCCCTGAAAGGTCCGTCCTGCTTTTCTGCGGGCCATGGAGAGAACCCGGGTTGACGTTAGCGGTAGTCGTGGTAGCCGCCCCTATGTCGTCTCCGCTCATGACAACATCCAACTTCTCCAACGCTGGAGTATGGGCGACGATGTACACGAGCTGCATGCTTGTGGTGTACGTGTCGAGCGTCAGCCGCTTAAGTTTAGTCCACATCCTTTGGGCAGAGTGGCTGAGGGTGGGCGCCGAAGGCATGGAGGCATGGGAGACATGGGATGCGTGATAGTCGATAGCCTCGCGAGCAGAGGCGTTGATATGAGTTATCTCAAATGGGGTCGGGTATCGCGTCAGGACAGAAGGATTGCGCTGCGTCTGGGCCGGTCCAGCGGACGACGTTGACGTACCTGACGTCGCGGGTGAAGGAGGTAGGGTGGGTGCGAGTGTTGTCTTCAAAATAAGCGTCACATCCTTCAGAAGTGGTGCATTCCGCTTGAAACTGTGCAAAAACCCATTCGCCGCATGTGATGATTCGCCGTTTTTATCCGCGTGTGTGCAGACTAACGCCAACGTTCTCAGTTTCTCGTAGCGGCGCTGGTGAGCATGGTCGGAGCTCAGTGATTCCAACACCTGCTCAAAGCAGAAGTGCTTCGGCAGTGTCAGATCCAGCACCTCCCACCGCTCTTTCCAGCTCTCCTGGGACACCAAATCCCTGAAGAGCGGCATGGTGAGATGGGCTAGATCACCTCTCATCCAACCTGCCGTGCGAGCAGACGCCGCTGCCACTAAACCCAAAGGCTGGGCATCGGCATCAGAATAAAGTGTCGGGCATGGGAAGCTCGCAGAAAGGTAAAGCCTCAATGGAAGGACACCTCGAGCCCGCTTAAACGCGGTGTGGATATATGGCAAGCGAGCTTGAAAAGGGTTCTGCGGGCGCTGACCTGGGGGCGGAGCGTGGCCAATGTTCGGGAGGAGTAGAATGACAAGAGATAAAGAGGCGGAAATTTGAGGAGTACGGATGGCTATTTTCCGCAGCTCGCGTGAGATAAGGAGGAGAGTGGTGAAAGATTCTGAAGTGGGTGTGCGCGTTTCAATTGGCCTTGGGCGAGAGGTAATGGTACAGTGACTGGTTGGATGTGATGGAGAGAGAAAGGGTGGGGCGAGAACGGCGAGGACGAAGATATAGGATACGAGTTCATTTGGGAGATTTAAGAAGCTGATGGGCATGTTCGATACAGAGGGCATCGCTGAAGATTGGGAACGTTATTTCGGTGGCTAAGTTCGTGTCCGTTAACTGGGGTACTGCAGATGATAAAAGAAAAAAGAATACCTTCGAGCACCAACTCAAGTGTATATATGCAACGCCTCCCCTAGTCCGTCGGAGCGACGATTGAGGTTGTCTTCTCGGATGACAGATTGGACAATTGGGATGTCATCGCAATACGAACATCGCCAATGAACGGGTCGGAGCACAGTTACCAGTGCATTAACCGCGAAAACAATTGCGCCAGAAAAACAAAAAAGGGCTCGGGCCTCTGGGCTTGGGCCTGAGGTTTATGGGTCCTTGGGAGTTTTTTGCAACACTCCATGACAGGAAAGGCGACAGCAGCCATCGCCCTTGTTTGGATAGTTCACGAGTCAGAGATGTTCTCTCGAAAATCTCTGCTGGTGTTGTTGATGCTGAAAGCTAGGTCCATTATACTTGCAAGAAGAGACAAAAAAGGATCTATGAGGCCTGAAACTTGAGCTTGAATTGTAGAACCTGGAGGCTGGAGCAGACGAATGTTGGAAATTTAGAACAAACGAGCGAACAAACGACTCGGACCGAGTCGGACGCGTTATTGTTTGTTGCTTGGCAACGGCTTGGTTCGAGTCCCAGACCCGTCAGCCAACATGTCCTTTGCCTTCACGCCTCATCTGAGTCCTTCAAACCGTCCTAGAAAATCCTCCTATCTCATGGACCGATCAACCATATTTTTTCCTGAAGATTAATTTGACTCTCGCCTGACTCTCGCCGTGCTGGAATTTCAAAGTACGAATGCCAATTAATCGGTCAGATCTTATGGTGAGAGTCTCGTCGAACTCGAACTAGTCAAGATCCAAAGATCTTATTTGACGGTTTGAATAGCAGTGCCAATGCCTATTTCCAAGTTACTTATGAATTTCTTAACGTGTTATGGCTGGAGCTCTTAATGCCAGCCAAGTACAGCCAAAACTTATGGTCAAGCACATGCGAATTATTTGAGCCGGTTCTCTCAGACTAAGTGGCTAGAAGGTCGTGACAATTAAACGACGACAACAATAATCGTTTTCCCCTCCGACTGTCATTCAGCCCTTGCTCAACCTTGACTCTTGCTTAATCTCGAGCAACGAACACTGCAGACAGGCACGAGAAAAACCTGAAGTTCTCGGAAGCTCCCAAGCATCGTGCTTACGAGGGCTGAGAATCCCTGCTTTGGAAAATTAACGGCTCGGAATCACCTGCTTTTTCCTATTTTTCTTGTTTCCCTTCGACCATGATGCCAACTTTGGACCTAAGGAAATATTCTGGAGTTGCGAACTGGAAACAACGAATGGTCTTGGTGACAATCAACTCGCCTTTGTGTAGCTTTGACCAATGCGCGGTCAAAATAGGCAGATTCAACGTCTCGACGCTTTGACCGACGCTTTGACCACCACCTCCGGTATTGTTAAAAGCCTCAGGTTGGCCCAAGCAACACCGTTTAAGGATTACTATATAACGAGAACCTCGAGGCGCGTTTCAAGCATAAATTCTTACCAACCTCTACACACGTACTCAACAGCTTCCTTCGACACTTGAACAATGGCGCCGAAATCCACGGTTAAACGCGCCACTCCAGCCACTGGCGCAGGTTTTTTTGTCAGTAACGCCTCCGATTTGAACCGAGTGCGCGCTGTCAACGCAGACGCATTTCTTAATCCCTATGCCGCTCGTCTGGAGTCGATGTTAGTCCGAGACCCTGCTTTTTTTCCGCCGCCGTCTCTTACCACTTCCGCTCCGTTACTCAGTTTGGCGACTCACCGTTCTCCATATCAACGCGGCCGGAAGACCTCCTTCCTTGACCTACCAGCCGAAATACAAGCACGCATAATCACCCTCGTTTGTCTCATCCCCCATAACATTTCCCGCCCGGTCAAGCGAAAAGTGACTCAACACGAGACCATTACCCCGAGCCCACATTCACTCTTGCGCCTGGCCGCCGCTTGTAAGACTCTGCACGATACCGTGTTGGGCATGCAGAATCTGTTTACAAGTTTGACTATGGAGATCACACTCAGGCCCGAGGTTTCGACCGTTCGTAACTTTGAACGCGTCCGCAAGAATATTCAAGACGACGTCATCCTCATGAAGGGCTTCTTCGGGAAATCAGGGGGTACCTTGCCGCTTCGTTTAGGGTACTCGATCAGGTTCGGGGTTGATACACCGGCCTCAACCATCGACCAGTTTAACCTGAGAGCCATGCCGATCACTCAACAGCTAATTTTCAATCCGACCTTCATAGGACGATGGCAGGTTCTGGACTTGTGCATGCCGACATATGCTCCCTTTACCAGTCTCCTTTACGCCCTTGCCGCACCCCCGGCCACACGTCCTCCTCGCATAGACCCTGTACCGATGTCTGATTTTAATGCGGAGCTGACATTACAGGCCTCAAAGCCATCGTTCACATCCTTGCGTATGCTTCACCTCCTGGCCCCATACCCGCCACCTCCAGGGAAATCTGTGGACGGAGAAGACGCTGTAAACCTCCTTCCTGCGCTTCAGTGTCGGTGCGCCCGCTGCTTTCGTCGATTAAGTTGGACTTCTGTGCGCCATTGAATCCACTAAAGTTCTCCGAAGGCGTCGCAGTTCAGCCCTTCTTCACCACGAATTCTGTCATGGCACTTCATCATATAGCTGAAGGTGCTCGCGATGCCGCAGCTAAAGAAAATATGCGAGCCTTCACCTAGGAATGCTATGAAACCACTGTGGGCTCGTCGAAAGACTACGTTCCCCGACAACGCAGACTTCGCCGCAATCAGAATCGCGCAGCACGTACAAGGATCACAGGTGTGGTGGGCTGGTCTTCAACAGCTGACGCTTAGTACCGGCACGATAACGGAAAAGCTCTTCTATGTGCTTGCGCATATGATTGGATTGCAACGTCTCGATGTTTGGCTTGGCGAGGATCGTCCGATGAGGGAAATGGCTCCTGAAACAACATTGAACATTCCTCTTCCACATTTGACGGTCCTTATCGTGCGTTGCGCCGAAAATCTTGAACTATTACGACACATCCATACCCCGAAGTTGGAAGGGTTGTACCTCCAGATGCGACATTTCGAGCTGTGCAGAAAGTGGCGTCCTGGAACTACTCCTGGTCCAACTGCGTTTGCGTTTAAGCGGATATTAGGAATCGATCCTACGATATTCGACCTGGAAGTGGAGAAAAAGACGATGACAATCCTTCGACGATTCGTCTTAGGTTATACCTCTCGTCCTCTGCATCCTGAGGCACCGAACCCCGTCCCCCTTCCTCTGCGTCGCCTCAAGCTGGTCGCCCTCCCCATACGCGACATTTCAGTTCCGGAACTGCTGCGCTCTGTTCCCAAACTCGAGGAGCTGAGAATGTGGTGGGGTCCTGGCGGTAGCTTTGTCGAAGCATTGGTTGATGTTACTCTCGTTCCGCGCCTTTCTCACCTTGAGCTTCATCTTGCCAAATCGCGCGTGGTTCCCCGCCTCGTAGATCGTCTAAAAGATGCTATGCGGTTGAGAAGCCAACTTTTCGAATTGAATGTTTCGGAGGCGAAAGGCAGCGTTCCGGCGACAGGGGCCGACTGGAGTCTGTGTCGTCCGACCTTGGACGACGACGGGTTTACTTTTGCTGACACCGATGGAGACGGGATGGACGTGGATACAGATCTAGGCGCTCCAATGGCTGTCGATGTGATTGAAATAGAAGAGTCGGACGATGGAGAATCGGATTTGGAAGAAGGGGAGATTCGCGAGATGGTGGCAGATCGAGCTGGACGGCGACATTCCTCGTTTCCAACCAACTTGAAGACCACTGAATACCAAAATATCCCAAATGTGGCGTTCGAACCACTGGTCATTTCGCTTAATCTCACTAAGCAACAGTGTCCTTGTGGAACCCGTTGGATGGAACCGGAGGTCGATGTAGCGATATGATTTCCTTGTCGTAAACTCAATGAACTACGAGGAGGGTCAGTTTTTTCAAGCATGTTCCCTTCGTATTGAACATTTCGGTAGTACAACGTCGTTTCATATTTATCGTAAACTATCCATCTCCTATGCAATAATTTGACTTCTTTCAAGCCCTGCCTAAGTCGGTGCGAAATCAAGCAGCTCCTACAATATAAGTATAAGTTGACCACTAGGTATGCCCGACGCAATCAAATCCTGCACAAAAATTGTCTAAACCCGAACTAAATGGAAGGAGCGGAATCAACCCAGTCCCTGGAAGAGTATAAATGGAGACGATATTTGGACCGCCACAAAATTCTTCGGGATTCCCTTTGCACTTCATGAGAGTTGATTTGGGGTTATTCGAGAAGGCGCTAGTTGGAAGAACTGAACAGTCTGTGATCGGCCGACTGTTTGACTGCAGTGCATTTCCGCAATCTAGTTCGAATAATTAAAACCGCAAGTAGAAGGCCGGTTAAAGTACTCACAGCATTCATCGGCAAACTCGACACCAGCAAGTGTGAAGCCTGAGTTTAACCCGTGATTTATAGTGAAACTTGCGTTGACCGCATAGGAAACGTACCTGCATTACCGCATGCCGCGACACAAGCCTCCACAGTAAGATTACCTCGGGGAAGAGGAACTTCAGATTAACCTGCATTGTGAGGTAACGCGCGAGCTGAAACTGAGTCGCTGAGGATGGTATTACTATTAGATGCTTTCAGAATTTTAGATTAATTTTTTTGACATACTTATAAAAGTAGGAGAAACGCCATGACCCGCCAGGCGTCAAAGGTGCACCTCCAGGCCAAACGAAGTCAGAGCAACTAAATTGAGACTCCATGTTGAAGAATATGTTGAAAAGAGGCGGTGAGCCATTGATATTCCACATGCCTTCTGCGCGATTTCCAGGACAGCCCACACTCTCTCCAGGAAACTCGCATTCGTTACCATCACTCTCAAAGCATGAAGTCGGGATTGAATATATTTGCACAACCTAAAGATGTCAGAAAATGGGGAAAAACAGGTTTATAGAAAAATATGCTTACGACACTCAGTTTCTTTTAATCCAGCCATGCGAGAGCCTTGCTGATTGCAAAAAGCCACACACGACTCAATTGTCAATCCGACCGGGTCTGTAAAATTGGGTCCGAACATGAATTCACTACCGAGCGGCGCATCATTGAACACACAGTCACTAAGATGAGTGGTGAGCCTAGGCAAAGGTTATTAATCGATCGACAGAGATGCTCACGCCAAACACTGGGGATTCCCAGACCATCCAGGAGGCAGCACAGATGTGTTACCCGAGAGACTCGCTTGTCTGGAGAAGGGAGAAAGCCCTGCAACCGAATAGAACGAGATCTAAGTTGCAAACCAGCATGCACCATGAGCGGTGCTATGAGATATTCGTAGAATTATCGTGACATTTACCGTGTTTAACCAAGTAGCCGATAGAACTAGCAATGAGTGAACCATGTCAAAGGGCGATTTGACATGGCGACATTGAACCTCTTATAAGAAAATGAGCCGCACTAAGTTGTCAGGTTTATATATAGAGAGGAATCATCAGCGCACGTCTACAGCCTTGACTGTCATCAACAACAATACAGCCTTGACTGGGCAATCAGTCCCCGACCGAAATTCACGCATTCTGAATTTTTTGACTCTTGATTGGGAGTGTCGGCAGGTTTACACGGCTGAGTAGGTTCAGCACCAACATCTCCTAATTTCGAGCCCATGTCAGCCCCACAACTAGAAATCGGGTCCTTGTGTCGCACCTTTACTCAACGAAAACAGAATCGCCAGTCATTCTAGCCAGACGTCAACTGTGGGCTGATTTTGATTATCCGGTAAAATGTGTCAAGTCCAAGTTTGAGCTACTCCCACATGTCCGCGTCGGACTTCCCATGTTGTTGGATTCGCGAAAGTCACCCTGACAAACTCGGGTTCAAGGTTAATCTAAGAATTCCTACATGGCCGAGCTGAAAAGATTGGAGGCGATGGTAGCTCGTATTCCGTGGCAGCTAAGTACATATGGATGCAATGATGGCAGTCCTTCTGAAAGAAGATTCGATGAGATTGATATAAAATAGTGACAATAGTCCTCCTATTGTCTTCCTGTTGAGATTCATTAGCGCTGTTCGACAGAACCCAGGCTCGGGTAGTGTAGCATACAATAAAATCTCCGAAGAGGATGCCACCTCTCTGCCACCCTTTTCTTTGCGCCTGGTGTATTGTTTTAATTTGATAATGGTCCCTTTCCTCGAGGAGAAAGCTACCAAGCAATCATAGATGGTAAAGCCTAGAATTGAAAAGCTTGTTGATGAACGCCCCTCGGTCATAAATAGCACAGGAGGAACACAACCCGTGGGCCAGTCGATGACGTTCACCGAGTGCGAGGTCAAAGGTTGAGACCGTGCACTGCACAAAAAGGATAACACATCACGGTCGTATAGAAGCGGCCAACCTCGACCTGAAATTCACTGAGTATTAGGCACTTTGGCTTCAAGATTCGTCGTGCCCATGCAGAAACCTGTATGCCGATATGCTGAAAGGATCCCAGGCAGCCTCCAGGTAACAAGAATTCGTTGACACCCATCCAGACCAGGCATGTTTGATAAGAAAAAGCATTGAAAAACACGTTATGCAGAGTGCTCAGCAGCTTCAGAGTTAAGACCGAACGTGAGCATTGCGGTTGAGGTCAAGTTCCAGCTAACGCGATATCGATAGACCAGATCGCGTAGGGCCCCACAAATTGATCTTGTTTATATGTGGGGCTGCGCAAACGAAAGGGTCCTACAGAGGACCACTAAAAACTACAACTCCTACCAAATTTGTAGCGACAGGCGCTCCTATCTTTATTTGGTCGCCTAACTGACTCCAAAAGTAAACAGGATCAGTTTGTGGAGCGTTATGCGATCTGGTCTATCGATATCGCGTTAGCTGTCAAGTTGAGGTCACAACAGGCTTCGGATCGGTAGGCGTCCCGATGATCCGACTGCCGGCAATCACTACACGTGCATTCCAAAGCTGGCAATGTCATTGTCAAGGATTGCGTCTCGTTTTCAGACCCGAAACGTCTTGCTTTCTCCCAAAATGTTTTATCCACTGCCTAGATACTCAGACGACGACTTGTTTTCCATGTTTAGCTTCTGCATTACCTGAAGCCAGCTAGGCATTTATTCCAGGGATTAATTGCTACTTATTAGTTGAGGCTTGACAGCATCTTTCGACCAACTTTCGACGACACGACTTGATTCTGCAGGGACTGCTTTCTTGACTTGGTTATCCCCTGCATCTTCCTGATACTGATAGCACCACGCGCACCATTCAAATCTTACATAAAGGCGGCCGGTATCGCAGGGCTAAGGTGGCTATTGGGCAACGTTCTGCAGTCTGTCTAAACTTCTCCAAGGGTCGCAGAAGATAAAAGTGGGCCGATGGAGAGAATCTCTTGCGGTCCCCCCAAAATCGCGTTTTTGCTATCCTGCAGAGCTTTAGGAAAGGCGACTTCCTTGTAAATTCAGTCTTTCTATCTCTACTATCTAGTTCCTCTCCCTGGACCTTGGTGAGTTGTCGTCCATCTTGCATTTGTATGTATGTATTCAAGTCTAACCTCTACGCCAGGAAATTCGTGATACACAGCTGACTGTGATTTCTGCGGTTCCGCTATGACCTTCCCAGGTATGTGCTCTTGCCTTTGCATGTCTTACTATCACGCTAACAGGCCCCAACGTGTTTAGACATGACGAGAACCTCCCCAAAACCTCTATGTCTCTGCCCACACCTTATCTCAAACCCCAAAAATGCAACCACATTTACCTTCTACCCACCCCTGCACGAGGTCCCTTCCATTCAATCCATCAATCAGATGCCCGTCGAAATACTCCGCGAGATATTCGCAAAATTCGTCGAAGTTGACGATACTCCAAACATGTGCTCCGCGAGAGCACCCACGTCCCCAGGTCCCTCGGGGAGCCCAGGGTGGTGTGGCGCGGCGGATCCGACTACACTTGGTCAAGTGTGCTCCTACTGGCGATGTGTTACGCTCGCCACTCCTTCGTTGTGGTCCACCATATCAGTCGTTCCAGACACCGACAACCTTCAGGCCCAAATCAACTATACGAATATGTTCCTCGCACGCGCAGGGACCAGCCTGCTCGATCTTACCCTAGAAGACTGCAAATTCCGCTCCGACCACTCATCGACATCGCCATGTCCCCACACTTGCGCAATGCGCACTTTTCTCTCACTATTCCTTACCCGACGCCAATACTGGCGCAGAATCAACTTCCACCTCCCTCTCAGCGTCATCGACATGCTTTTCGCTGCAGTAAACACCTTGAACACCCTAAAATGCGACAACCTGCGCTCTGCGTCCCTCCTGGTATCGAACGCCACATGCAGTCAGCTTCCAGCGGACGAGCCGCCGCATCTGGCTCCATCCGGCTTTCTGATCAACGGGAACTGGATGAACCCTTTCCTTACCTACATCTGGAAGCTCATGCTCACCCCAGCGACGTTGAGGGAACTTACGTGGTGGCCTGGGTTTGAGAAGATACTCTCGGACACGTCGGTTACTGTTTTCAAGCAGATCACGCATTTAAATATTCCCTACCCCGTTAGCGTCGATGAGCTGTTACGCGTATTGGCTTGCTTTCCTAACACCGAGGAAGTAGTGGTGTCCGATCTACGAGTACCCTCTCCTTCCGAGTATGGTCACGATCGTTCCCCGCTCGTGCTCGCATCTTTGCGTACGCTCCGTCTGGTGGCGAGCGTGAACGTTAGACCGGTATTTGATGCTTTGCGCTGTCCTGTACTGCGTACACTTGGCCTCGATTATTTTGGCAAGGAGAAATCGTCTCTTGATGACGCGCTGTCCCTTTACAATTTTCTTCGAGGATCCGAATGCTGTACGAAGCAGCTTATAATACGTCGTGGTTGCCACAAAGCTGATCATTGGGTTGAGGCGGATGCTGATTTGAAGACGGTTTGCACGTATCTCAACCCGTTCCATTCTGGTTAGTCGTTCAACTGCCCATATCCCATATCATTTGTAATTTTTGTATCTGTATGTAGAGGAAGAGGAGTCGTTGAGGTAAATAGAGAACTTGTATATTCTGGGACCGTCAAGCGTAGAGTACTATCGTACAACTAGTAACACGCAATAGATTATATGTACGCTGTTACAACCGTTAAAACAAGGGTACCGTCGGTGGCGTCTTCCATGATAAAATTGACAGTTTCGCGGTTTGGGCCGGGGATGCCTGCGACACCCGTTTTCCCCCATATCATTAAATAATTAAAAATCCCCGTCTATGCAGCCAGACAAGCAGCATTTTTTTTTCGATCGCGATACAGCAGATACGAAAAACTTTGTGTGGACAGGCGAATTTCGAGATCGCGTCCTCGAAGACAGGGGTTGGTCCCTTTTTGGTAAATGAGAAAAAGACATGGCACGTGATCAAGACGCGTATGCCTTGGCAAGGCCATTGGCGATGGCATTACGACATTGCCATCATCGTCCTCTTCAATCAGTACACATAGTCACCGTCACCAAGGGCTTCGTTTCTTATGCAACTCGGCAAAATTTCGACTGCGCGCGCACCTCCGGGTGCTAGGAGGTAGCGACAAGATTCTCTGAGCCTGGAACTAGCGAACGCAGGGAGAAGAAATGTCGAGAACAGAGGACGATGAGCAAACCCGAGCCTGCTCAGTTTATTTGTGAGAAAGGCGAATCAAACTCAACGACATGAGTGAAGCCCCGCAAAAGTCCATTATGATTAAGAGGATACTGTATCTTCACAACCAGAGTTTTAAGTTATTTCTGCTCTTAGATCCCGGTAAAAAAAAAGGAAGGAAAGGAAAGGAAGAAATCCCGTTGTTGGCTTGACGGCCAGGAAGCACTTCGATGTTGATTCTTCAGACCACATCGCAGCGCCAGAGCAAGCCTCCTTGTTGACGGCAGTGCAGGGAGGCAGTGGAAAGGAAAGGACACGATCGAATCATGAGCTCATCTCTCACTTCAGCTCGTACAGTGGGAGTATGAGTTGAGATATTTCATAGATTGCACGCGAAGTTCTGGATAAACGGGAGAGGTGGTCAACATTACAAGAACCAGCCGTGCTCCTGGAATTTCGCCTACTTGCAAGTAAATACGTCAACTCTGGCCACATCCCCCCCTCTCCCATACCGCATCGCAGTGCCATACCCGACTCGTCAAATATTCAGCGGAGGCGGCCGTCGTCGTACCTGCACCATCTGCGCGGGTGGTGCGGGCACGGGAGCCTGGGGTCCTAGTATTCTTTTCTCTTTGGCTTTAGAACCGAACCAGGCTTTGAAATCTGTTGTTCGGAGGCGATAACCATCATCTGTCAGCAAAAGAACACCAGGCCCAAAGACTAAACAACGCACTAAGACATCCGCAGAAAACCGCAGGCGGCTTCTCCTCCTCCTCCTCCTGCCTCTGCTCCACGTTGATCGGAAAGTTCTTGGTAACACTATCAGCACTATACAAGCTCAGGCTCGACGTGCTGCTGGGCGTAGGGCTCGGCGGAGAGAACATGCATCGTCATTCTCCTGCTTGGACCCAGGTTGCGCCTGAGGTTGCGTAGGGGGGTGATACTGCGTATCCAGGGTCAGAGCGGCAGGTGGGGGCTGCGACACCCGTGAATGTTGCGTGCCCGCCAGCGGGCGACGCGCCTCAGGGGGGAAGGGGACCCTCGTCTCGGGGACACCTTTAGGCTGGATGGCCCGCTGCGGCGTAGCGGGGTAGGAAACGCTCTGGAAGGCAACGTGCGGTGCTAGAGGAGCGAACCCTAGTGGGGGGAAGCCGAGGGGTGATGGTCGCCGTGGTGAGTAGGGCTGCAGCAGCCTCGGCGACGGGGCGGCTCGTGCGGAGGACATTAGTCGTTAAAAGGGTCGTTAGAGCGAGGGCGAGGTGGTTGGGCCTTGTTCGAACCAGCGAACGGGAGGAATCGTGCGGAGTGCGGCGACGATGGGCTTTATATGATCTCCCTGCACAGCTTTGCCCCTGATCATGAAACTTTTCGAGTTGGGGGCGGAGCGGCGCTAAATGGGGTTCCCGGACGGGCGTTGGTGACTAACCACATTGCACCCGAGCTTTTCTCCAGCTAAAAACTAACTATGGCGTTCAGTGTCGTATAACCCTTGGGCAGCGTTGGCCAGCGTAGAGCTTGAGTAGAGTAAAAAATTTGGAGATCACTGGAACTGCTCTATGTATACTCAGCTCGACGTTTATTTATGTCCTTGGCGCGATGGTCGTAAATTGTTCGACAAGTTAACAAGAAAGCACCGTTACACATTACACACATCGGCGAAAACAAGTCCATACGAGACCGTCTTAGGCTCAGACTTTCCCATAGTAAGTGGATAGATCATCGAAGAACTGTCAAATGCATCCCCCACTGAGCCACGCTGATAATAATATATACTTAAAGCATTCAAGAAGAAACGAGTTGACGAAATGTCAAGCTAATCCTGCCCCTTGTCACCTTCGGTTCTCTGTCAATGGGTAACATGGGCATAACGTAAAAAAGCAGCTAAGCGAGCTCAGGCGGCAAACCAACTCACTTGGGGATCTCGTGCTTCCAGTATTTCTGCGTTTCTCCTTGCATGACGACCAACGATCTAGGGGCGAGGATCCAGCTTTTCCGATTTAAACTTATGGGCGTTGGCGTTGATGACTCAGAGAAGTCTGCTTCGACTTCGATATCGTGGTTATCCCTTGGGCGCTTGTGGGTGCTTGTGGGGGGTTCTGAGGAAGCAGAGGTTGAGGCTTTGGCGGTTTTTGTCACTTTGCTGTCGCGTATCACAGTAAAAGTCCTTGGAGAGCCGAGTGACAGACTGGCAATAACCCTAGAAAAGAGAGCTGAAATTAAATTTCATTCAAAGCTCCAACAGAGGGCTTACTTATTCTCGATGTGATCGCGATGCGTACCGATGTACACCTTCCCGTCTTCGTACAAGTTCAACATGACATGATTAAACTTGACCCCCAGCCGTTCCTCCACCTGGTCTTGAATAGCACGAAGGACAGGCGGATATTCGTATTTCATGTCGACAGTTTGCCCGCTGTATTTCAGAATAAGGTCGGGATCGGTCGAGTAGGCTTCCAGAGGAAAAAAAACTGTATAAGTACACCGCCCAGGGGAGAGCGCACAGTACACGACACCTGCTATTTTCCTGGATTGCGTGACTTCGCGGCCGTATACCTTCAGTTTAGGCTGGTACCCTAGTCTTCCAGCCATGAGCGAATCTCATAATTAGGTTTGGGGAATAAACATGCAGCTGTCGAGTTCCAGGAGGGCAGGATACCATTCCTCCGATAACTCTTCAGAGACGAAGGACGGTATATAGTATACTTCAGAGTCGGGCAACTCTTTCAATCTGTATTCTTCCAGATTGGAAACCTGAGCGAAGGTATCCGCGTTCGCGACTCGGGCGCGTTTCGGTGGGCGAGGCATTCTGAGCAGAGAGCTTGATTCTAGAGATAAAGATACGTTTGTAGTGTTCAAAGGCCAAGATATATAGGCAGCCGGCCCCAGGTTGGACGAGTCAGAAAGAGGAAAGAGACGGATGATCATGGACTCCGGAGAGACATGATTGATGCCGTGATATTTCCAGACGCCAAAACCAAACAAATAGCTAGACTAATCCGGACCCAATTGACCTCTCACTCATCCCGCTCATATCTATCGTCTTCTCGCGTTTGACATTGGGCAGTACAGACCTTACCACAAACCATGGAAGCAACCTCATCGAAACCCATCAAAGACCTAGACCCCTACGCACCCTTTCCCTTCCGAAAGGCAAGTCCATAATCCTTACATAAATTTCAACCAAAAACTCACAGCCCAAGCAGGGAGAACGCCTCCAATTCTCCTCCTCAGCGCCATTCACACCGACCTACGTGACCTCGAACCTATCCCAGTCCTCAGACCCGATGGGAATGTACACAGCGCGCGTCAAGGGGCGGATGATGCTCCTTGAGAACCCGGCGCGCGAGAGCAGGGCGAAGAAGGAGCTTGAGGCAAAACGCGTTGTGAGGAAGGAGGAGAGGGAGAGGAAGAGGTTGGGTGTTATTGGGAAGCGGGAGGCGAAGGAGAGGGGGGTGTGGAAGTTTGATGAGAGCCAGGCGAAGTGGGTTGTTTCTAGGTTTTGTTTTTCGTTTTTCTGGATGTTGATTTTCTTTGTTAGGTTTGACCTTTTTTTGCCGCTGCATAATCTATGGATGGGGTACATGTCTGAGCTGCTCGGTCTGCCGGCTAAACCTGCCAAAATACCCCCACCTGAGCTCGCACAGAAAGCTATGCCCAATTCCTCAGGAATGCATCCGAAGCTCCTCAAAGCGGATTATCATGGGTCTATCATGACAGGTATCTCGTCCCTTCCTCGAGGTGAGGTTAATTTTTACTGACGATTTTTGCTATGACGATAGTAAGCCAAAGCAAGAATCCGTGTCTCGTCGGAATATCCGGTATCGTGATACACGAAACCGAGAACGCGTTCAAAGTCGTGACGAGGCAGAACAAACTTAAACGTACGCCTTCCCTCCTTTTCCCTCATCAGCCAGACACACCCTAACCCCACCGTAGTCCTCCCAAAGCAGAACTCTGTATTCACGTTCGCCGTACCGCTGTACTCCACCCTTCCGCCGACGCACACTCCCGATAAACCCCTACCTTTCCCACCCCCGACGACGACACTGGAAGACGGAAGCTCTTCCCAAGCTCAAGCAATGCAGACAGTGCAGGACGCCCCGCACATCCAGTTCGAGCTCTACGGGAACCAGTTCCGCTTCCGCGCTGCTGAAAGGGCGGGGAGGAAGTTCAAGCATAAGGAGACTATCGAGCTGTGAAAACTTGGCTCCCTTAGGCTGGTGCATCGTGCTCATCCCAGCGATGAGCATGAGCGGGTACGGGTGCAAGGGCGGCGGGAACCTGTAGTTCCGTCTCTGGCAGCTGCTCAATTTCGATTTTTATTTATTTTAAACCGCCTCTCCCTCCAATTCGACCGCCTCTGAAGCAGGTCCGAGTCCACCGCTGCCTGCGGTCTTGCTCACGTACGTGGCGGACCAGACGTACTGGAAGACCTTCGAAGGCTTAGACGATAACGTCATTGCCAACTGCAGCTGGTGATGCTGCTGCGTCTCCTTCCTCCTTCCTCCTACTCTTACTCTTTCGCCATTTTCGGGACAAGAGGCCCATGCGCAAACGCTCATGGAACGACTTCAGCAACAAGGCGGATCCGGCGGCTGCATACGCACCGTCTACACAAGCAGGCGCATAGCCATGTATCGTCTAATGAAAACCAAGTGCCGTCGGGTCAAAGTTGAGGTCTGGCTTGTCGTCCTGGTGCTGGTCCTTGTTGTCCTTCTCCTCCTCGATACCTCGTCCAGAGGTCGGGTAGTGACACTGAGGGCTCGAACGACTCCTCGGCACTTCTTGGCTCAACTTCGCCTTCGCCCTCGCCGGCATCGTCGCCGCATGCGTCTCGGACAGTTGTGGCTGGCGGTATGTTTTTGTGTGGTTATCTTTTTATCCGCTTATTCATTGACTATAGATGCCGGCGCGTTTCTCTCCCCAGCGTCGTCGCCGTTGCCTCCGACAGCATTGGTCGCGGGGTTGTCGAGCATCCGGCCCTTGCTTTAAGTTGATTGGATGCCGGTATCCATAGTTGGGGATTGAGGGTTGTGGTTGGCGGTATGTTTTTGTATGGTTATTTATTTATTTTATCCAACCTTCCTCCTGATTCCTCACCCATTTTGACGATCGTTGTTGGCGTGTTTCGTCTCTTGTCCAACGCTACGTACCTACAATATACACACACGCATATCCCTCGTAAGCGGGCATGAGCATCGCATTTTGACGCTATATATGTTACAGCATGTACTTTACATGCCACATACGCCCACATTGTCCATATTTTCTTACATCGAATTTATATGTATCTTTCTTTCCCTTCTGGGTTCCTTCCACTTTCTCCGTTCTTATTGATGTTTTCCAATACTCTGAAGACTGGCTTCACCGGCAGTCAGTGTATAAGTAAGTCTATATTGCATTGTTGATGAAGGTCTAATTATCGGCACAGTCGTTCTATTTTCAGGTAGACATGAGGAAACTGCCATAAGGCAGTGTCAATGCTGTGACGGGTATCGTCCTTCTTGCTCTTATCACCAGCAAGGTCGAGCTGCCTTCCCCCATCGACCTTGCATCTACTATGTTCAAAAATTCCAATAATTTCTCGATCCATGGAGGAAGCTTCGCAGTATTTACAGGTAAGCGTATAGGATGTCACGGTTCCGATATCTCACCCGTGTTTGCCTAGGCAAAGACATCTGGGACAATCATATAGCTCCTGGCGCATTCCACAACTCACGCGAACGTATCGAATACGATCCTCCCAAATGCCACCCGCAAACTCGCGTGGCCGTTATTCAGGCCATTATCGATTGGATCGAAGATGGCCAGAAGACAACGTTCATCAAGTGGCTTAACGGTGCCGCAGGAGCTGGGAAGTCAGCGATCGCACAGGAAATCGCTGAGTTATGCCACAAATCGGGACGTTTGGCTGCCAGTTTCTTCTGGTCCCGAAGTGCAGCTGGCCGGAACGACGAAGAACGCCTGATCGCATCTTTGGCGTATCAACTACTCACAGTCATTCCACAACTACGAGGTCCCGTCGAAGCAGTGGTCGGATTAGACCCTTACATCTTCACTCGTTCCCTACAAACTCAGATGGAATCTCTTATCATCCAACCATTGAAGGAAGTACTCGAACATAATCAGCAGGGCCAGGTTGACAATCCGAGGGTAATCGTCCTTGACGGTCTCGACGAGTGTGGCAAACCAGAGGCCCAACAATACATTCTTAGACTCGTCGCCGATTCCATTTCCAAATTCCCCATTCCTCTTTGTTTTCTTATAGCCAGCCGACCCGAAAAGGCAATACGGGACTCTTTCAACGACCAACCTCTACTCGCAATCACTGACCGACTCGTTTTAGACGAGAAGTACCGTCCTGACGATGATATCAGACTCTTCTTGGTCGAGAGCTTCGAATCTGTGAAAAGGACACACGAACTTCGAGTACTTCTCCCAGCTGTCTGGCCATCCAACAATGACATCGACAAACTGGTCCGCAGATCATCCAGACAGTTTATTTATGCAGCTACCGTCGTCAAATTTGTGAAATCCTCCCGTCAGAAGCCGAATAAACAGCTTGACATTATTCTGGGCATCACTACTGCTGGGTCTGTCGACCCGTTTGCCGAGCTCGATGACCTGTATCACCGAATATTCAGCTTGGTGGTGAAGGAGGACCTTCCCAAAGCATTGGAAATCATAAGTATTGCCATGTTTCTTCGACAAAGCAGCGGTCTTACTGCTCGTCAAATTGAGAGGATCTTCTCCTATCCCCATGGAGAACTCCAAAGTATCCTGATTGATTTGCATTCTGTTCTTCATGTTCCGGTCCTCAAAAGCAAAGATGAAGAAACTGACAAACCAGATGAAGAGACTGATGTAGAGGGTGATGAAACTGACGACGAAGGCGAAGAAACTGACGACGAAGATGAAGAAACTGACGACGAAGGTGAAGAAACTGACCAAGAAGGTGAAGAAACTGACCAAGAAAGTGAAGAAACTGACAAAGAAGAGCTTCGCATCCTGCATGCTTCACTTAGGGACTTTCTCTTCAGCCCATCTCGCTCGAAAGAGTTTTATATAGATGAAGGCCTAGCTTATGAAGGCATTGCACGACATTTCTTGCGATATATACGGGAATACTCTGACGAAATTGAGGATCATTCATGTAAGTAACTTTTTTTAATTGATCCATAAAGTCTGATTTTTTGTCTTTCTCTTTGTTGTGTAGGTGACGACATTGTATTTGATTGGCTTAGAATCGTGCTGCTTAATGCATCTCCAACGAAAGAACTACTCTTCGAATGCTTTGATTTTGATCCTGTGAAATGGGCATCGAGGTTAATTAAAGGCTTTGGCTATGACTACCGGTGGTCCGCCACTGTTACCTACGCCAAAGTGGTGGACGTGCGTGCCTGGTTCCAGGCTCAGGTCTGTTTCTCAACTTTCTGCCTGTTTTACTGCTGATATGTATCAAGGAAGCAAACGTACTGGAACATTTAGGTCCTACAAGAAGTTTAGATGCTCAACATTCCCGTTCTTGGGAAGTTGCTTTAAATTTAACTTGCGGGAGTGTGCTTCGAGTCCTGTATGAGGAAGATCCCAGAGAATGTGAAGATATGGCTACTGCGATCACACATCCCGAAATGCTTGTAGTTTGCGACCCCAACATTCAACTCGAGCGGATCTTCGAGGTTAGGCTCCCCATCCTTTTCGCGGGCCCAAAAATCGGATACGTTAAATTCTCCGCCAGCCGCCGGTTGGTGCCCATTCGTAACTACCTCTGTGATCAGGAACGTGCTGGGAAGTACTTTGTGGATGGTGGCAGGTATGCATCACTGTGCATGCGTCTGCTTAAAATTGTCCAAGCATTGTGAGTTCAAATGTCTGGTTCCACAATCAAATTTGTTAATGAACATATTTAGCCAACGTACCTCAGAAGATGAACATGGAAATCAGAAAGAGAACGACCCCAATGAATCATCCGACAACACGGATGGTGATTACATGCCCAAACCCGATGATGAGGAGGCTTTGAAGTTTGCGATTTCAACCCTTCCTTTCCACCTCTCAAATGCGGACTACAATTCAAAGCTTGTTGAGCTCTGCCGCTCCATGCTCAATCTGAAGGTGGAAGAAAAACTGCCCAAATTGTGTGTGGACATCCAGCTACTCGAAGAGGCTATCAACCTATATCTCAAAGTCAGTTTTATTCACTGCTTCGCGTTTTTGCACTTATTGATATTAAAATTGCAGAAAGAACCCGTTAGATCGAATGAATCGCAGCCGAATGAATCACAGGCCGTCTCTGAGCGCTTCAGAGCAGATAAACGGCGTAGGGAGAGCAACGACGACCCAGAAGTGACCGGCAAATCGGCCCTGTCAGCTTTGACATCGAAACGTGCAAAGATTATGGATGCGCTCAGTCCAGCCGATGCGTCAGAACCAGAAGATGCAATGTGTCTGTAAATTTGACAACCCAGATATTTAGATGATTGTGGGATATTTCTGTCTTCGTATAAATTTAACATGACATGATTAAACTTGACCCCGAGCTTTTTCTCCACCCGGTCTTGGATATCGCGAAAGACAGGCGGGTATTCGTATTTCATGTGGACAGTTTGCCCGCTGTATTTCAGAATAAGGTCGGGATCGGTCGAGTAAGCTTCCAGAAAGAAAAAAATATTGTTATAAACACACCGCCAAGGGAGGAGTGAAGCTACACGATACCTGCTATTTTCCTGGATTGTGTCACTTCGCGGCCATACACCTTCAGTTTAGGCTGGTACCCTAGTCTTCCAGCCATGAGCGAATCTTATAATTAGGTTTAGGAATAAACATGCAGCTGTCCAGTTCTAGAAGGGCAGGATACCATTCCTCCGATAACTCTTCAGAGACGAAGGACGGTATGTAGTATACTTCAGAGTCAGGCAGCTCTTTTAGTCTGTATTCTTCCAGATTGGAGACCTGCGCGAAGGTGTCCGCGTTCGTGACCCGGGCGCGTTTCGGTGGGCGAGGCATTCTGAGAAGAGACTTTAATTCCAGAGATAAAAATACGTCGTAGAGTTCAAAGGCCAAGAGATATAGGCAGCTGACCCCAGGTTGGACGAGTCAGAAAGAGACGGATGATCATGGACTCTGGAGAGACATGAATGATGCCGTGATATTTCCAGACGTCAAAACCAAACAAATAGCGAGACTAATCCGGAAGCAATTGATCTCTCGCTCATCTCGCCCATATCTATCGTCTTCTCGCTTTTGACATTGAGCAGTACAGACCTTACCATAAATCATGGAAGCAACCTCATCCAAGCCCATCAAAGACTTAGACCCCTACGCACCCTTTCCCTTCCGAAAGGCAAGTCCATAATTCTTACATAAATTTCAACCAAAAACTCACAGCCCAAACAGGGAGAACGCCTCCAATTCTCCTCCTCAGCGCCATTTACACCGACCTACGTGACCTCAAACTTATCCCAGTCCTCAGACCCAATGGGCATGTACACAGCGCGCGTCAAAGGGCGGATGATGCTCCTCGAGAACCCGGCGCGCGAGAGCAGGGCGAAGAAGGAGCTTGAAGCAAAACGCGTTGTGCGGAAGAAGGAGAGGGAGAGGAAGAAGTTGGGTGTTATTGGGAAGAGGGAGGCGAAGGAGAGGGGGGTGTGGAAGTTTGATGAGAGTCAGGCGAGGTGGGTTGTCTCTCCGTTTCTTGCTTTTCTTCTGCTGGATGGGATGGTTGATCTGATTTTTTTTGGGTTAGGTTTGATCTTTTCTTGCCGTTGCATAATCTGTGGACGGGCTATATGTCTGAGTTGCTCAGTCTTCCACCTCAACCTGCAAGAATACCCCCACCTGAGCTCGCACAGAAAGCGATGCCCAACTCATCAGGAATGCATCCCAAGCTCCTCAAAGCGGATTATCATGGCTCTATCATGACAGGTACCCCTCTCCTTCTCGAGGTTAAGTTTTTACTGACGAATTTTTGGTATGACGATAGTGAGTCAAAGCAAAAACCCTTGTCTCGTCGGAGTATCCGGAATCGTGATACACGAAACAGAGAACGCGTTCAAAGTCGTGACGAGGCAGAACAAACTTAAACGTACGTCTTCCCTCCATCTCCCTCATAAGCTAGTCACACTCTAACCCCCATCGTAGTTCTCCCAAAGCAGAACTCCGTATTCACATTCGCCGTACCGCTGTACTCCACCCTTCCGCCAACCCACACTCCCGATAAACCCCTACCTTTGCCTCCACCGACGACGACGACGACACTGGAGGACGGAAGCTCTTCCAAAGCTCAGACGGTCTTAGATGCCCCGCACATCCAGTTTGAGCTGTACGGGAACCAGTTCCGCTTCCGCGCTGCTGAAAGGGCGGGGCGGAAGTTCAAGCATAAGGAGACTATCGAGTTGTGAACTCGTGGCTTCTTTAGACTGGTGCATCGTGCTTACCCCGACGATGACCGTGATCGTGACCGTGTACGGGTGCAAGGGCCATGGAACCTGTAGTTCCGTTGCTCAATTTCGATTTTTATTTATTTTAAGCCGCATCTTCCTCCAACTCGACCGGCTCCGAAGCAGTCTCGACCTCCCTGAGTTCACCGCTGCCTGCGGTCTTGCTCGCGTTCGTGGCGGACTAGACGTACTGGAAGACCTTCGAAGGCTTGGACGATAACGCCATTGCCAACTGCAGCTAGTGACGCTTCTGCGTCTCCTTCCTCTTCCTCCTACTCTACACTTACTCTTTCGCCATTTTCGGGACAAGAGGCCCATGCGCAAACGCTCATGGAACGACATCAGCAACAGGGCAGATCTGGCGGCTGCATATGCACCGTCTGCACAAGCAGGCGCATGGCGACTTATCGTCTTATGCAACCAAGTACCGACAGGTCAAAGTTGAGGTCTGGCTCATCGTCCTGGTGCTGGTCCTCGTTGTCGTCCTCGATATCTAGTCCAGAGGTCGGGTAGCGTCACTGAGGGCGTCGAACAATTCCTCACCGCTTCTTGTATTACCATTGCCAATTCTTGGCCCCACTTCGCCTTCGCCCTCCTCACCAACATCGTCGCCTGTGACAGTTGTGGTCGGCGGTATGTTTTTGTGTGGTTATCTTTTATCCGCTTATTCATTACTTGCTTTGACTATAGATGCCGGCGCGTTTCTCTCCCCAGCGTCGCCGCCTGTGTCTCCAACAGCATTGGTCGCGGGGTTTTCGAGAATGTGGCCTTGTTTTGAGTTGATTCGATGCCGATATTCATAGTTGGGATTGAGGGTTGTGGTTGGTGGTATGTTTTTGTGTGATTGTTTATTTATTTTATCCAGCCTTCCTCCTGATTCCTCGCCCATTTTGACGATCGTTGTTGGCGTGTTTCGTCTCTTGTCCAAAGCTACGTACCTACAATTTACACACACGCATACACCTCGTAGGTGGGCATGATCGTCGCATTTTGATGCTATATATGTTACAGCATGTACTTTACATGCCACATACGCCCACATTGTCCATATTTTTTTACATCGAATTTATATGTATCTTTCTTTCCCTTCTGGGTTCCTTCCACTTTCTCCGTTCTTATTGATGTTTTCCAATACTCTGAAGACTGGCTTCACCGGCAGTCAGTGTATAAGTAAGTCCATATTGCATTGTTGATGAAGGTCTAATTATCGGCACAGTCATTCTATTTTCAGGTCGACATGAGGAAACTGCCATAAGGCAGTGTCAATGCTGTGACGGGTATCGTCCTTCTTGCTCTTATCACCAGCAAGGTCGAGCGGCCTTCCCTCAACGACCTTGCATCTACTATGTTCAAAAATTCCAGGAATTTCTCGATCCATGGTGGAAACTTCGCAGTGTTTACAGGCAAGAGTATTGCTACATCACACATATTACAATATCTCATCCGTTTGTCCAGGGAAAGACATCTGGGACAATCATATCGCTCCTGGCGCATTCCACAACTCGCGCGAACGCCTCGAATACGACCCTCCCAAATGCCACCCGAAAACTCGCGTGGCTGTTATTCAGGCCATTATCGATTGGATCGAAGATGGCCAGAAGACATCGTTCATCAAGTGGCTTAACGGTGCCGCAGGAGCTGGGAAGTCGGCGATAGCACAAGAAATCGCTGAGTTATGCCACAAATCGGGACGTTTGGCTGCCAGTTTCTTCTGGTCGCGAAGTGCAGCTGGCCGGAACGACGAAGAACGCCTGATCGCATCTTTGGCGTATCAACTACTCACAGTCATTCCACAACTACGAGGTCCCGTCGAAGCAGTGGTCGGATTAGACCCTTACATCTTCACTCGTTCCCTACAAACTCAGATGGAATCTCTTATCATCCAACCATTGAAGGAAGTATTCGAACATAATCAGCAGGGCCAGGTTATCAATCCGAGGATAATCGTCCTTGACGGTCTCGACGAGTGTGGCAAACCAGAGGCCCAGCAATATATTCTCAGACTCGTCGCCGATTCCATTTCCAAATTCCCCATTCCTCTTTGTTTCCTTATAGCCAGCCGACCCGAAAAAGCCATACGGGACTCTTTCAACGACCAACCCCTACTTGCAATCACTGATCGACTCGTCTT
Organism: Galerina marginata; assembly: GCA_023014335.1. Taxonomy (NCBI): domain Eukaryota; kingdom Fungi; phylum Basidiomycota; class Agaricomycetes; order Agaricales; family Galerinaceae; genus Galerina; species Galerina marginata. The sequence goes on from JAECYW010000004.1 coordinate 591,196, forward strand.
AGACGAGAAGTACCATCCTGGCGATGATATCAGGCTCTTCTTAGTCGAGAGCTTTGAATCCGTGAAAAGAACACACGAACTTCGAGTACTTCTTCCAGCTGTCTGGCCATCCAACAATGACATCGACGAACTAGTTCGCAGATCATCCGGACAGTTTATTTATGCAGCTACCGTCGTCAAATTTGTGAAATCCTCCCGTCAGAAGCCGAATAAACAGCTTGACATTATTCTGGGCATCACTACTGCTGGGTCTGTCAACCCGTTTGCCGAGCTCGATGATCTGTATCACCGAATATTCAGCTTGGTGGTGAAGGAGGACCTTCCCAAAGCATTGGAAATCATAAGTATTGCCATGTTTCTTCAACAAAGCGGTCTTACTGCTCGTCAAATTGAGAGGATCTTATCCTATCCTCATGGAGAACTCCAAAGTATCCTGATTGATTTGCATTCTGTTCTTCATGTTCCGGCCCTCAAAAGCGAAGATGAAGAAACTGACAAACCAGATGACGAGACTGACGTAGAAGGTGAAGAAACTGACGAAAAAGGTGAAGAAACTAACCAAGAAGGTGAAGAAACTGACCAAGAAGGTGAAGAAATTGACCAAGAAACTGATGAAGAAGGGCTTCGCATCCTGCATGCTTCACTTAGGGACTTTCTCCTTAGCTCATCTCGCTCGAAAGAGTTTCATGTAGATGAAGGCCTAGCTCATGCATGCATTGCACGACATTTCTTGCGATATATACGGGAATACTCTGACGACATTGAGGATCATTCATGTAAGTAAATTTCTTTAATCGATCCATAAAGCCTAAGTTTTTGTCTTTCTTTGTCATGTAGGTGACCGAATTATATTTAACTGGCTTAGAAATGTGATGCTTAATGCATCTCCAACGACAGAACTACTCCTCGAATGCTTTGATTTTGATCCTGTGAAATGGGCATCAAGGTTAATTAAAGGCTTTCAAATTGACAACTGGCTTTCCGTCACTTTTAACTACAGCAAAGTGGTAGATCTGCGTCACTGGTTCCAGACTCAGGTCTGTTTCTCAACTTTCTGCCTGTTTTACTGCTGATAGTTATCAAGGAAGCAAATGTACTGGAACATCTAGGTCCTACAAGAAGTTTAGATGCTCGTCATTTCCGCCCTTGGGATGTTGCTTTAAATTTAACTTGCGGGAGTATCTTTCGTTTCCTTTATGAGGAACATCCCAGAGAAGGCGAAGATGTGGCTACTGCGATCACACATCCTGAAATACTTGTAATTGGTGACCCCCACTTTCAACTCCAGTGGATCTTCGGGGTTAGCCTCCCCATCCTTTTCGGGGACCCAAAATTTGAACTCTCCGCCAGCCGGATAGTTACCATTCAGAACTACCTCTGTGATCAGGAACGTGCAGGGAGGTATTTTGTAGATGGTGGCAGGTATGCATCACTGTGCATGCGTCTGCTTAAAATTGTTTTAGCATTGTGAGTTCAAGTGTCTAGGTCCACAATCAAATTTGTTAATGAACATATTCAGCCAACGTAGCTCAGAAGATGAACAAGGAAAACAGAAGGAGAACGACCACAATGAAACATCTGACAACATGGATGGTGATTACATGCCCAAACCCGATGATGAGGAGGCTTTGAAGTTTGCGATTTCAACACTTCCTTTCCACCTCTCAAATGCGGACTACAATTCAAAGGTTGTTGAGCTCTGCCGCTCCATGCTCGATCTGAAGGTGGAAGAAAAACTGCCCAAATTGTGCGAGGACATCCAGCTACTCAAAGGGGCTATCAACCTATATCTCGAAGTCAGTTTTATTCACTGCTTCATAGCTTTCTGCTTATCAATATTTTAAATTACAGAAAGTGTCCCATAAAAGGAATGAAGCACATGCCGTCTCTGAGCGCTTCAGAGCAGGTAAATTCATTGGGAAAGCAATGTCGGCGTTGAAGCGAGTGATTCGCCGGCCTGGAGTTTGATCCAAACGTACAAAAGTTCTGGTTACACTCAGCCCAGCCGAGGTATGAGGACCATTGGCAGAAGAACCAATGTTTTTGTAATTTGGACTACCCAGATATTTCATAACTGCATATTTTCTTCCCATAGTATATCAACTTGTCCCACAGTGGGTTAATGCACGCGATACTCCATCCAGCTAAATTTCTGGGTGAACAAAGACCCGGACGGCGTACAACTAGACACCGCTCATTAGCACAATAATTTGAGTTTCGCAGCCGTTTTCTTCCCGCGTGAATAGGCGTGAATCATATCATGAGGGCTGTAACTTGGGTGCCGGTTTTTCGGAACTCTGCCTGCATGCCGGTGGATGAGCAGGACAGCGCGATCTGAATTCTATATTTCGGTTTTTGGTTCACAAAGCTTGCACAAAGCGTGCCCAATCTGAGTTTGAGCCTGTCACTGTATCGACATCGAAAATAGGGCAATGTAATTTGCATTGCCGGCGTGCCGCCAAATTGGCCATATATCGTCAACAGCCTGAGTGATCTAAAAATGAGGGTCTGAAAATAGAGAACACGCAATGTAACGCGCAGTTTAAACCCAACAAACGCTGGCATGGAGGGGGTAGTCCGGGACCTTCACAGGTGGTCAAAAACAGACTCAGAATAAATATGCTATGTATTTATTCTGCTCGATATCTAAAACCAGACTGTTTGACGTTGGGTATTGGCATTCAAAACGCCTAGTACCGAGTCGCGAAGATTACACGGCAGTCCACCTTGGCCTTGGCCTTCGCCTAGATCTCATCTCCCCACCCTACCTAAACCGCGCCTCCAAACTCATCTCTCCGACCCTCCTCACCTGCTCTTCAGACAAGCCGAGCCCATACGGCGGGCGCGCGAGCAGGAGCGCGTATTCTGCGAGGAGGGAGTTTCGGAAGGGGAGGATGTCGTCGGTCTACGTTCAAAAAAAAAGTGCGGTGTTATTTCATCATTATCTGACATGACTTGGACACGGAGAGGTTTCGGAGATGGTTCGGGAGATGGTGGTGATGATAATGATAATACGTACGCAGATAGAGATGGGGTGGTTTGCTTTGAGGTATTGGAGGATGTGGTGCGCTTCGAGGGTTGGTACTGTTTTGCATCTTTATTTTATTTCGTTTGAACGAAATAAAACATAAAACACGAGATCAGCTAAGAGGAATTACTTAATTATACGTGGAAGAGAATTGGGACTGACAGGAGGTTCGAGCTGAGGCATATTTCTATGCACATTCGCTTCTCGAGTACGATCGCGATAGCTTTGTCGTTCAGGAACGTTGCGTGTCCTAAACGGTCGGGGTTGTAGGAAAGGAGTTTCAGAGTTTCTTCTGGTGGATTTTTAACGGTCTATCAAACAAGGAAAAAATGAATTTAAATAGACATAAAGAGTTTTGGGGCCAAACGTACTTCTGCGATATGGAGCGTAAGCCCCAATCCAGCCTTCTTCGCCTCTTCAAAATACGGCTCGAAAACCTGCACATCCCCAGCAGTGGGATCGCCACACAGATCTAAACCCACCACGCGTCTTCCCTCCTCCTTCAACCTACAAGCTACACTTACACACTCCTTAATTGCATCTTCCCCCATGCGCCGATCCAGGCTCACGATCAAGCCTGCCTTATCGGCGTCGTACCGTTCCAGTTCATCAAGCACCGTGCGCAGATAGAGTTCTCGGGACATGGAATCCGTCTGGCGCGGCGTGGTGCGCAGCTCGAGGTGGGTGCACTGTGGGAGCGCGCCGTCTAGGAAGGTGTGTAGGACGGCGCGAGTGGCGCGTGCTAAGGCGGTTGGGGTGGATGTTAAGGCGTAGATGGCGGGGAAGAGGGAGAAGAAGTCGTGGATTTCTGAGAGGACGGGGCCGGTTTTTAGGGTTTCGATGCCTAGGAGAACAGATTCGTCAGAGATATCTGGCGGTTGAATCAGAGGTGTTGTTGTTGATGAAGAAGCAGAAGAGGAGGACCGTGAAAGAAGGTATTCGGCAGCGAGTTCTTGGAGAGTGGATATGGGTATCGATCCGTTTAGGTGTGCGTGCAGCTCTGCTTTGGGTATGGACTGCAGGAAGAGGATCTGGGCTGGCGTGAGCGTGCCTAGAGCGATGGCGGCTGGTCCTGCGAGCTCTGCCATGGTGTCCTGCTAGTAGAATACAAAGTGTTCAACGGAAGTTGTAGATGTAGATGATTGTGGAATACCTTGAGGCTTGCATGTTCGTACTTACGAAAACCTACATGACTCGATCGCGAAGGAATCGGATCTTATCTCAACTAGGAAGTTTTTACCCGAAATGATCGCTCCTCCAGCCAAACAAAGGTCAATTCTAAACTTGGCTCAGACCTCCATCCTCCCTCGTGTCCTACCTCCCTCCTCCTCCTCGAATTCCCTCTTCGACGTCTCCGGGACGCTGCTTCAGGCCTCAGTAGAACGATTCAAAGATACTGAACCAGTCTGCTACAGTAAATCTCCTATAATTTCTCGTTCATTCGTTGGCCCGGAGCCACTCGACCACCCATCCAAATCCGAAAACTGGCTCTCCATCTCAAACCTCCAGGACAGAGCAGGAGCAGGTTCCGTGCTCTGGCTCTGGTATCGCGGTTCCTCAAAGGCAACAAAAAGACGAAGACGAAGAGTGCAACTGCAGAGCCCAGCCCGGCGCCACCGTCTCCTGCGCAGTCCTCGTGCTCAGCCACTCAGTCGTCACCCTCTGCCAGACAAAGTGAAGAGTCAGAGGAGGTTTTTCCTGGTGCCAGTGGATCGTTAACGCCATCTGTCCACTCTGCTACTGCTGTGGAGAGTGGCACGGAGGATGAGACGGAAGTTTTGAGCGTGATCGAAGATGAAAAAAAGGTCGTCATTCCTATCGAAGATGAAACAAAGGCCCCAAGCGCCATAGAACGCGACGAACTAGACGTAGAAGACCATCCTCTCCCCGTCTACGGACCAAAAGTGAGTAACATTCTCCCCCCCAAAACGCACAAAGCAAACTAACCCCCCGCTAACCAGAACTACACCCCGCCCTGCCAAACCCTTCCCTTCGAGATCCTCCGCCTCATATTCCTCGCCTCCCTCACGCCCTTCCACCCCCCAATAACCCGGCCCTCCTATCACGCCTACGTTCGCTCGCCCAACCTGAAAAAGGAGCCCATGTCTTTTACCTACGTCTGCAGCTGGTGGCGCGCCGTCGCGCTCGGTGTGCCCGAGCTCTGGACCGCGGTGTGTGGTGGGCCGGAGTGGTCAAGGACGACTACGCCTGGGGTGATGAGGGTGTGGATGGATCATGTTGAGGGGGTGTTGGAGAAGCAGGCACGGGAGGAGGAGGGAGGGAGGAACGGGACGAGGCTGGATCTGCACCTCGCTGTGCCCCGCGGTGCGGAGTCCCAGTACGCTGAGATCCGGCATATGAGGAAGACGATCCCGATATTCTGGGATAAACTCCCCTTTGTGCGATCTCTCCACCTCGTCCTCGACAAACACGCGCTGAGCGAATGGCAAAAATTCTTCCTCCGCGTCTTATCCCCATCCCCCACCCTCCCAACCCCAACCCCGACCCCTGCCCCACCCCCGGCATACCTAGAAGACATCGAACTAATCCTAACCACCTCCGCCGCCCCCCACACCCCCCAAATAAACACCCTCATCTCCTGGCTCGCCACCCTCCCCTCCATCCGTCGGCTCAAATGGCACTACACCCCCACGCAGCTTTACCCCCTCTACACGCACACCATCACCGCTCTCCCCTGGGCGCGCCTCACGGAGGCGGTGATCACATCCCCTATCTCATTCGTACAGGCGCGCGCGTGTCTCGCTGCGTGTGTGTCTGCGAGCACGGTCAAGTTTTTGAATATGGGATGGCTCGTCCCCCCGCCCGACGTGCTCCTCGCGCTTTCTCAGCAACACGGGATCACCACCCTGCCCAAGCTCACCTCTTTGTCTTTAGGAGACTCCAGCAGCCCCGCGGTCCTCCTCTCCTTCTTCTCCCTCCCCGCTTTGAAAAGTCTGTGGATACGAAAAGAAACCCCAATGCCACACTCGTACGCTCTTAGGCTACGGGACTTCTTCGAACGCTCGGGATGCGTGTTGGAGAGGCTCACGATCCGGGACGCGGCGCTGGGGGTTGGGTGGGCTCGGCCGGAGGCGTGGGCTCGGGAGGAGGTGGGGGGGTTGTTGAGGCTTGCGGCGAGCGCCGATGTGGAGGAGCTGGATTTGGTGTTTGAGGGTGCGTGGGCGAGGGTGGAGGAGATGTTCGAGTGGCAGCAGGGGCAGGAGCAGACGCGAGAGGCCTGGTCCACGCTCCTCCGCACGGGAACGATCATGGCGTGGAATTCCCGCGCCAACACCAAGAACAACACCCAGGCGGTCGAGGTGGAGCAGCACGTCGGGTGGGTCGAGCTCCAGGAGGGGGACGATCGCGAGCTGCGGTATATTATCGAAGGCGGGGTGATGCACCGGTGTGAGCGAGAGGAGGAGGAGGAGAAGGAGGGGTGTGCGAAGGAGTAACTTACAAGGACACAGGCCGTCTTCTGCATAGATAGATTTTGTGTAACTTTATTTAGAACCTCAGACGCATTTGTAGAGTATCACAACCCACGACCAACCACGATTGTACCTCTAAAATTATACATCATTCCAATTCATGTACTTGTACTTCACTCAACGTTCTTGATCATGTACAAGTCGTACTCAAGTCAATTTTAAACCACTATCCTCCTCCTCCTCTTCCTGACACTCTCCGACAAAATTGCACCCCTCTTACTATCCTTGCTAAAGAGTGAGCGGCGTATTTGATTCGGGGCTTCGCCAGTCGATCTACCGCAACATTATTCATAAGTACGCATACAATTCAGGTTTATCCGTGGCATATTTCGGCTGGTTTTAACAGTGGCAAAGGCGCAAGTTCCCAGTGAGATTCAGCACTCATAATTCTCCAGACGAGTGAAAGATTTGCAATTGGGAAACGGTTTAAGTACATAAATATTCTATTTTCTGTCGACATGAGGAAACTGCCACAAGGCAGTGTCAAGGCTGTGACGCGCGCTGACGCGTCTCCGACTCTTGTTCTTACCGTCAGCAAGGTCGAGCTGCTTTCCCCGTCCTCTTTGCAACTACTATGTTCCAATATCCCCAGAACTTCTCGATCAACGGAGGAATCTTTACAGTGGTTGCAGGTAAGAGTATAGCTACCTCACGGATGTTACACTTTCTCAGTTTGTCCAGGCAAAAACATCTGGCATAACCACATAGCTCCTGGCGCATAGATCGAATTTAGACCCTCATACACATACATTTGTATCACAACCAACAAGCCACCATCACGATTGTATACTAAAATCATACATCATTCCGCATCTCTTGCACTGGTATGCAACGTTCTAGACTATGTATTTACAAATGCACTCTCAAGCCAATTGCAGCTCACGAAAACAAACCTCCTGAGCCGAAATCACTCATCCCTCCCTCACGACGTCGCTATAGCCTGTAATTGTCAGGCTTTCGACACGACGTCTCCTCAGTGTCCTCACCAGATCGGTTGCGTTTGATGACGCATGATCCCGGTCGGTTTTGCCAGTGGCAAAAGCGGTTCTCACTGACATCCAGCCCTCAGAGCTCTCCAGATCTGCAGAGCATGAAAGCTTGGGAAAATTCAAACGGTTCAGTCAATAAATATTCTATTTTCAGGTCGACAGGAAGAAACCGCCATGGCGGTGTCAAACCTGAGGCTATGAAGAGTAAAAACCGTGCCTTTGTTTTTACCAACAAGGTCGACCTGCTTTCCCCGTCCCCCTTGCGCCTAATATGTTCAACAATTCCAAGAACACCTCGATCCATGGAGGAAATTTTACAGTGGTCACACAGATTTTGAAGACAGGTATGTTATAACCATCACAGACGCCTCGATATCTTGACCAAACTTGTCCCGATAAAGACATCTGGCGCAAACATATAGCTCCTGGCGCATTCCACAACTCGCGCGAACGTCTCGAATACGACCCTCCCAAATGTCATCCAGAAACTCGTGTGGCAGTTATTCAGGCCATCATCGACTGGATCAAAGATGGCCAGAAGACAACGTTCATCAAGTGGGTTAACGGCGCCGCTGGAGTGGGGAAGTCGGCGATTGCACAGAAAATCGCTGAATTATGCCACAAATCGGGATGGTTGGCCGCCAGTTTCTTCTGGTCCCGGAGTGCAGCTGGCCGCAACGACGAAGGACGCCTGATCGCGTCTTTGGCCTATCAGCTACTCACCTTCATTCCGCAGCTACGATGTCCCATCGAACAAGCAGTCGAATTGGACGCTTACATCTTTACTCGTTCCCTACGGACACAGATGGAAACTCTCATCATCCAACCATTGAGGAAAGTTTTCGAACATAATCAACAAGGACAGGTCGACGACCCGATGGTGATCATCCTTGATGGTCTCGATGAGTGTGGCACACCAGAAGCCCAGAAATACATTCTCAGACTCATCGCCAATTCCGTTTCCAAATTCCCCGTTCCTCTCTGTTTTCTTGTAGCCAGTCGACCCGAAAAGGCCATCCGGGACTCTTTCAACAACCAAGCTTTACTCGCAATCACTGAGCAGCTCGCTCTAGACGAGAAGTACCGTCCTGACGATGATATCAGGCTCTTCTTGATCGAGAGCTTCGAGTCTGTGAAAAGGACACACGAACTGCGCTCACTTCTCCCCCCTGTCTGGCCTTCCAAAAACGACATCAACAAGCTGGTCCGCAAATCGTCTGGGCAGTTTATTTATCCAGCTACTGTCGTGAAATTTGTGAAATCCTCCCGGCAGAGGCCTCATAAACAACTCGACATTATTCTTGGCGTCACTGCTGCTGGGTCCGTCACTCCGTTTGCTGAGCTTGATGCCCTGTATTTCCAAATTTTCAGCCTGGTGTCGCAGGAGCACCTTCACACAACACTGGAAATTTTAAGTTTTCTCATGTTTGTTCCAAATTATACAACATCGAGTCCTTTGACTGCTCGTCAGATTGAGAGCATCCTATCCTATCCTCGTGGAGAACTCCAACGTGTGCTGATTGATTTACACTCTGTCCTGCATATCCCGGCTCTCAAAAGCGAACATGAAGAACATGATAAAGAACACTTTCGTATTCTGCATGCTTCACTTGAGGACTTTCTCTGCAGCCCATCTCGTTCGAAGAATTTTTATATAGATAAAGGCATAGCCTGCGGACACCTTGGACGACATTTCTTGCGATATATGCGGGAATACTTTGATAACGCAGGGGCTCGATATCCACGTAAGTGATTCTCTTTTCACTGGTCCCTAAGGCTTAAGTTTATTTTCTCTCGTCTCGTAGATGACCAATTTGTATTTGAAAGGTTTTCTTCCATAATTCTTAAAGCATCTCCAACGAAAGAATTACTCCTCGAATGCTTTGAGTTTGACCCAGTAAAATGGGTATCCGTCTTAGTTAAAGGCTTTAAACCGGACCAACCATTTGTCTATGCCTACTCCTCGGTGGAGAGGTTGCGTCACTGGTTCCAACTTCAGGTCTGCTTCTCAACTCTCTGCATCTTTTACTACTAATAATTATCAAGGAAGCACATGTACTGGAACATTTGGGTCCTACAAGGAGTTTGAAAGCTTACCATTTCTGCTCCTGGGAAGTTGCTTTACATCTTGTTTGCGAGGAACTGTGTCGTCGCTTGTATGAGAGGTCTCACAAATGGGCTGAATCTGTGACTACCATGATGACACATCCTCTGATACGAGGCATGTTCAAAATTTTGCTCGAAGTTGATCAGGTCACGGCCGCCTTCGGGGATAAGTATCCTTACGGTGTTTTGTTCATGCAGAATAGACTTTACAATCCAATTAGGGAGTACCTCTGTGATGAAGGACGTGGAGGGCAGTACTTTGTGGATAGTGGGAGGCACGCGTCACTGTGCGTGCAGCTGCTTAAATTTGTTTTAGATTTGTGAGTTCAAGTCTCCAGGTCCTAAATCCAATGCGTTAAAGGAGATATTTAGCCGATATAGCCCAGAAGCCTGCAATGAAATATCCGACGACATGGATGATATTGTCATCCTCAGACCCAACAACAAGTTGGCTTTAAAATATGCAATTATAACTCTTCCTTTCCACCTCTCAAATGCGGACTACAATCCAACACTTGTTAAGCTCTCCCGCTCCGTGCTCGCTCAGAATATGAAGGAGTTGAAATTGTCTGAATTTCGTGAGGAGATCGAGCTATTTAACGATGCTATCAACTTATATCTCAAAGTCAGTTTTATTTACTGCTTCATATATTTTTGCTTATTGCTGCCCAAATTACAGCAAGCCCCCGCCAGAGCACGCGTAATAAGGAGAGCAATCACAACCTTGAACTGGGTAATGGACCAGCGATCCAAACGCATAAAGATTACGGATGACCCCAGTCCACCCGTGATATCAAAACCAGAAGAACCGGGTCTGTAATTTGGACTACCCAGATATTTTGTAGCTGTATATTCTTTTGCTTGCTATGTATAAATTTTTTGTGCTATAGGCTCCAAGCTACCTGTAAATCAGTCTGCGAATGCGTAAGGTCTAAATGTTGTCTATCTCAGTACTAGGGGCGATAGACATGCCGCGGAAGTTGTGTTGGAATAAATTAGGCAAACCCGATGTTAACCTATGTTAACGATCAGCGTTAATCTTGAACGCGTTCCACGTGTGTTCGTAATCCGAGGTCAAGGCAAATCAAGTAGTCACTTAATTTGTAGCCTTTTACGATTAATTAACAATTATCCAACTGTTGAACCGTTTGATATGCTTCACGGGCGCCTATCTTCAAACGCACGCGTCTGGTATCTCGAGTCATGGAGATTTGAAGAGGAAATATACTACCAGTACTTAATCCATGATACCAGACTCGAGTTGCCCGCCGCGCCACCACTTTCCAATCCGTACACAACCACAACCCACGACCAACCACGATCGTACTTCTAAAGTTATAATACATCATTCCGATTCATGTATTTCATTTGTTACAATGTTACAATGTTACACGCAATGTTCTTGATCATGTACAAGTCGTTCTCAGGTCAATTTTAAACCACCGTCCTTGCCCTGTCCCTGCCCCCTGCCCTCATCCATCCCTACCCCTCCTTAACGACCTCCCTAACACTCTCCGCAAAAATCGCACACCCCTTCCTCATATCCTCCTTGCTCACATTCAACGGCGGTATAAACCTCACGACCTCATACACGCTCGTCGTGAGCAAGAGCATGCCTTTCTCGATGCACTTCTTCGCCACGCGGGCCGCCATGTTCTTCGGGTGTCGGCCGCTTTTATCGTCGCTTGAACTTGGGGAGGCGAACTCGACGCCGACCATGAGTCCGCGCCCGCGCACGTCGAGGATGTGTGGTTTTAGGAGGGGGTCGTATTTTAGGGCGTTGAGTGATGAGAAGAGCTCGTGTGATCTGTCATGTTGGGTGTTGAGTGGAAAAGGAAAGGAAGAAGAAAAGACAGAAACGAAGCGGACCTGGTGTTCACGTTTTCCAAGATGTTCTCCTCGCACATGACCTTGTTGACCGCTACGGCTGCGGCGCATGATACGGCGTTGCCTGCGTAGGTGCCGCCCTGCAGATAGAATAAATTTTAGTATAGCACGCTGAGACGAGAGGAGAGGAAGAGGAAGACGCGTACCATCGAACCAGGCACGAGCTTGTCCGTCAGCTCGCGCCGGCTCACAACGCCGCTAATCGGGAAACCGTTGCCCAAACCCTACAAACGACCGGGTCAGTCAAGCCAAAACAAGCGCGAATTTAATCTTAGACAAACTTTAGCAATAACCATAATATCCGGCCTCACCCCACTCTCCCCAACCGCAAACCACGCCCCCGTCCTCCCAACTCCACTCTGCACCTCATCCACAATAAGCATCATCCCATGCCTATCACACCGCTCCCTCAACCCCTGCAAAAACTCAGGCGGCGCGGGGACGTACCCGCCCTCGCCGAGGACGGGCTCGACGAGGATGGCGGCTGTGTCGGATGGGGCGGTTTGTTGGGAGAGGAGGAGGTCGAGCTGGGTGAGGGAGAGGGAGGAGAGGGTGGTGGTTGGGGTTGAGGGGGGGAGGGAGGATTGGTGCCAGTAGGGGAAGGGGATTGAGAATACGCCGGGCTTGGGGTGGAGAGTGGGTGAGTGGGTTGGAGGGGGAGAGGGGGGGGCTTACCATGAGTGGGTGTGAGCCTGCGGAGTAGATTGTTTTGCTCTTTGTCACGGCCATAGCGCCGAACGTGCGTCCGTGGTACGCGCCTACGAGAAAACGCGTTCAGTTGTCTGCTTTCTGTGCGAGGCGTGGAAGAGAAGAAAGGAGAACGCGTACCCTGCATGCAGATGATATTCTGCCGCTTCGTGAACAGCCGCGCCATCTTGATCGATGCTTCGACGGCTTCAGACCCCGAGTTCCAGAAGAAGAACGAGTCGAGGGAAGGGTCGGGCATGATAGGTAAGAGGCGCTCAATGAGCCTGAGGTACGGCTCGTGAAGCGCGATGCTGCACTGTGAATGACAGGTGAAAGGTGTGAGGAATTACGGCATGGAAGTGTAGTGTAAGAGGAAGAGGACATACCTGCGAGTGCACGAGCTGCATGCATTGGTCTGCGGCGGCTTTGCTGACTATTGGATGGGCGTGTCCTGGGGGATGATCGAAGTGTTAGCATCAGTATGGGTGCACTGCGGAGCAGGTTTGGGTCGGGTGACCGTTGGAAAGAAAAGAGAAGATACGAGAAGGTGGACGGAACATTTGCGATGTCTCTGGGAAATGAAAGTGCCCAGGGTGAGTGGTTTCAATGGAATCCTCGAAGAGATAACCTGATGCTCATGCCAGGGTATACATCCTCGAAGAGCGAACCAGACTCACATGCCCGGGCACTTATCCTCGAAGAGCGAACCAGATGCCCACGCAGGGCGGGAACCAACGCACCAACCAACGCAATCCTCCCAGAAAAATGAACGCGATTGACAAAAAACACTCACCCAAACCCGTAACGCCAATCCCAGTCGTGAAATCCAGATATCTTTTCCCATCGTCATATACGACATACGAGCCTTCGCCCTTGGTCATGATGCCCTGCGTGATGCGGCCAAGGCCCTTAGTAACATGCTTCACGCCGAAGTCATGCAAGTCCTCTGGGGGTTCCGAATTCGTCGTCAGGCGTCTGAGGTTGTTCTGCGTGTGCTGCATGGCCACAACGCCAGAACTGAGTGGGATACTGTTTGAAACAAAACAAGATGAGCACAAGACATCGATATCCATGACGCACGATGAGACAAACGATAAGATTGAGCCGGATCGGCCGCGACGAGCGGCGGGGATCAGACGTGCTCTGAACATTGCGCTGGGTGGTGGTGGAGGGAAGTATGACGCGGAAACGAGGAACGGAGCATTATATACTCAGGTGTGGAGGTTGGGTCAAGCGACCGTGAGGGGTGAGAACTGTTCGCTAAACGGTTCCACCGCCGGCCGAACGGTTGCCCGGTGATCTGCTTTCTCACCGCAACCCCGAAGAGAGGCATTCTATCTATCCTCGAAGGGATATTCTAATGCTCATGCCAGTGTGTTTAACCTCGAAGAGCCAGACGCTTTCACACCGCCTACCCCGAAGAGACTGGTGCAGAACAATTGGTGGCAAGAAAATGCTCCCTGCCATGCCAACTCTATCCTCGAAGAGATAGCCAGGTGCTCATGCCAGGTCGTTTATCCTCGAAGAGCTAGCCAGACTCACATGCCAGTTCTCTTATCCTCGAAGAGTCACCCAGGTGCCCACGCTGACAGGAAAAGCATCGGCGAGCTCTCAACTAAAAAGCTCATTTGAAATATTCCGGTGACAGTCGCGCGCGTCCTCCGCCACCGTGCCCAGGTGACTTGCATGCAGTACCGCTTTACTGTTACTATCTATCCTCGAAGAGCTGCCCTGGTGCTCGTGCCAGGGCGAAGAGCTAGGCTGATTCACATGCCTGCCCATTTATCCTCGAAGAGCGATTCAGGTGCCCACGCTGGGCAGGAAAAAAATTATATCCCAACGACCCGCGGTCTCTTCAGAAAAGGAACTTCGAAGAGAAAATATATTCAGCTTGACCCGTAACACCGATTCAAGTTCCTGCACTCAACGAGCCCCCACTGGGCAGTGGCATGGCCGTGCTTACGTCCTCTCTAGCGGGGCCCAAGCTGTGGCGCTTCATCTTTATCTATCGTGATACAGTACGTCTCCCGAGATCCGAGATTTGATTCATACCAGAGAATCTATGGAGATCCATGGCTAGAAACTGAGTGGATGGCCTTACTCATGCCAAGGTGTCATCCTCGTAGATTTAATCAGACTCACAGACCCGGTTAGTTATCCTCGAAGAGGGGCCTAGGAGCCCACGCTCCGTCGTTCTCCCCAGAAAAAAACAAAATTAAAATATACTCGCCTTGACCCGTAACACTTACGAGTCGGACATGATGCCTTGTGATGCGGACCATGTCCTAGGTGATGTGTCAATGCTTCACGCCAAAATCTGTAGGCGCTAATAGAATGTCCAGAGTACAATGATTTATTAATAAAGTCTTCAAGCTTGCGACTCTGATATTCTTCCACGACGGGCTGGTCCCTATATGAAGATGTCCACAACAAGTTCGGAAACCTGTAAAAAGCTAATTGAGTCAACTTGAAGCACAAGCGGATGTGTGCAAGGATGGTGGATCTCACCGCCTTCGAAGTTCGTGCCGCAGCCAGACTTTCGTGCTTTTAAATAAAACTGGATCGCATTTCTACTCCATTTCGATAGCAAGACGAGGGCGCACATCCCGCCTACTCTTATCAAGGAAATTGGTGCAGTCGTTCTATTAATATTAAGATCTTAAGACCTTAATCGCTTACATCCTCTCTAGCGGGGCCCAATCTGGGCCACAGCGATTCGTTTCCCCAAAAATTAATCCAAAATTAATTTCATTCATTCTTCGAGAAAATTCAAACAGTCTAGAGAAACAAACCTTCGTCCCCTTCTTCCCTCGTCCCCATACCCTATTTCTCCAGATAAGTTGACACTAAACACAGCCTCGGACGCTGCGTGTGTCAGACAGCCGTATAATATGTCCCGCTTCACCGTCCATCTTTGTTACCAGAAGGCCTGCATCTCTCGTCTTGCAGCTCTGCCAGTAGTGATTTGTAAACAATTTCCTCCCGATGAGTTATACTATAAGCGTCTCCTCCCCCCCACTCCAATCTGACCTCCTTCCTCTTAGATTTTAGTACGCACTTCTCGACCCTTCGCATCATATCATTTCCTGATGCTACGCATTCGAAGGTGACTATTCAAATTCGGCGTGTGTCGAATTGTAATCATAATGTATGATCCCTCTAATCGCTTTGGGCCAGCATGGAACTGGAAATGGAGTACCACGTTCTAGTCGCATAATGAAGTCTGACGCTAGAATTGATTTCTGATAAAGAAAGCAGGTATAAACTTTTATTAAATATGTGCAGGTAATTGTTTTGCTGTACTAGTTATGGCGGTCTGGAAGCGTCTGACATGCCTAGCGCCAGACATGCCTAACGGACGGAGTCTTCCTGGTAGGTTGCCATCCTCTAACTTGAATGGCCGATTTTTGAACGACCACACGTTGTGATCTTGTTATATAGGCGGTTGTAAATTCTTCGTTACCCAATTATTGGATACCATGATTGATAGAAACCTTGTTACTGTCGTATTTAGAGTCTCTGCTGAGAGTTACCGAGTGTGGCTGCTAAGTATCTGTTCGATGCTTCAAATACTCATTTCCACATCCGCATTCGACTGGTTCGAAGTCTGAAGTTCTCTGAACTTTCCTGCAAGGAGATGAATGCGGCATTCCAGTCATCCAAGACACGAGAGGTCGGTTCGCACAAATCAAGGTTCTCTTTTTCGTTCATATATCTCGCTATCGCCCATACGTACGTCAAATTTCAGACAGTGGGAAACTGGGCGAGAAACTCTGCGATCAATTTAGGCGCCTTGTGTGTAATACAAGTGTATGTTATAAGTCCATAAATATTTGTCAGAACGTGTCTCTATGGGAAAGCGCTCATTTTAATTATCAAACCTTAGATGATTATTGCGTGGAGCAAGAAGGCAGAGGTGATTCAGAAGAAGGCAGAGGTTGAGCCAAGACCGAGCGGTAAACAGGATTTCTCACCGGTTTCGAGGACCCCAGAGACCACGGCGCGACGGGCGTCGACGACACTTCTTTCCTAATACGTATAGGTTATGTAACTCAGGGAGCATGTGAAATGTGGACTCCGGACACCAGTTTTGATGGTTGTACTCCGTTCAGGCAAGTACAGGTTTATTAACAGACGATTCCAACAAACGGACTATTCGAGGCAAGCTACTCTAAATGTATTCGTGGCATACTTATATCACGTTGCTGAATGACAGAACATTCTGCGCGACGCCTTGGCGACGCCTGTTGACCTCAGGCTAATCCCCCACAGCGACTACCTATGACCATCCCCCAGATAAACGGCGATGTCTACTCTCATCTTTTCTCTTACGTATCGTCTCCGGCTGATCTCCTCGCGGTCAGTCTTGCAAGCAAAGAGCTATCCTCCCTGGCCGAGCCCGAGCTTATCTATCGTTCAATCCGATGCCGCCTCGAGAACAACGCTGTTTGGGAGCACCTGATCGCCAATCCATTGCATGCATCACGAGTGCGCGAGCTCGAGATACAAAGGGAGAACCCTTCTGGATATGGCCCTTTGGACGAGAGCGAGCGATTCGCTGGGAAGGACTCAACCTTCAAGGAAAATAAAGACATGATAGAGCGAAAACCTGTGACTCGCCGACAAGTAGAACCCTCAGAACGTCTTTTGATCCAAGCTCTTCACGCTATGATCAATCTCGAAAGTTTTACCTGGGACCGATGGGTCCCCGTTGTTAACGTCGGACATGAGGTACTGGGGGCTAAAAAGGAGAGCACACCGGAGGCTGACACCGTTCCGGAGACATACCAAGAAGATATTTGGACCGCGCTCAGAGACTACACCCAAATACGAAGATTAAGCGTCGTAGATCTCGGTACGCATGAGACTGTGGTCCCGAACGCTCACAGAATTTTCGACAGCGCGGTGCGTAAGACGGCCATTGACTCACGTTATCGTTGATGCCAACTCGCTGCTTCAACAGATGTTTACGCTCAGGAATCTCACACATGTTAACTTGAAGATATACCACCCGTCAGACGACGAGGTACAGGTGGGAAATGTGGTAGGCAATGCTGATGATGATGACGACGAGGAGCGCGACTTGCCACCTGGCAGAGTAGACATTTCTCGCCTTCAGACTTTTCTTCTCCAGTGCCCAGTCATTCAGGTATGGCCTACCTATTCTTGTGGTCTTCCAATCCTTGAAACGTAACACAGAGTCTTACTTTAGCTATTTTCGATCGCCTTTTCTTCGATTTTGGCGGTAATCCCTTTACAGATCTGAGTCCTATTCTTTCGTCTGCCTACTGGCCCAGTCTCTCTTATTTGAGCCTTTCAGATATTATCGTCGATGCTGGAGTTATGACTACATTTTTAAACAACCATCCAAGCATTCGATCCCTCGCAGGTCACCTCTCGATGTCGGACAATAAACTCCCGGACATTCCATTTTCACTGGATATCCCCGGAATCAGCCACGACGCCTTTGCAAACCTTGAAACTCTTAGGTTTCCTCCAGCACTAGCTAGACAATTCCTCCAAGTATACAAACGATCATCGTCCATCAGGGAGATTGGCACTCTTGAGCCTTGTGACTGGGATGCAGTCGAAGACGAAGAAGACGAGTACAATCCTGCGTTCGACGCCGTGTGGGGTGCTCCTACCTCTGAACCCAGCCACGATTCTGATGATGTGGGCGAAAATCGACATGGAAACCTTCTGGAAGGCTTAACGCATCTGCGGTCTCTTACTGTGCGAGATGTCCATAGTTTGGCGCAGTTTGAGAAGTTGGCAAAATCTACGCCAAATTTGGAAATGCTTCAATTCGAGGGACACTGTTTGACGACACTTGTAAGGCGACTCTCATTCCAGCTGCAGGCATCTATCAAGTTTCTTACAAGTTCGATTTTACAGTATAAAATGAAGACTCCGCACCATGAATTGCTGCCTTATCTCTCCAAATGGCCTCGTTTGACAGCATTCAGAGCGTTTATTCTCTGGCCACAGAACGCCAGCGAATTACCACCGGAGGCAACCTCGGCAATTGTTGAGGACGTTACGGCTGCATGTCCTTCCCTAACGGAGGTGTCCTGGATAGATGGAAGTTTGGCGAGGTTAGTCAAGGATGAAAATGGGTCAGTGATTTTGGAGTTCGCGGGCAGAAAGCACACTGCTATGTAAGGGAAAAGAAATATAAGAAGTGTCTTTCACAACGTGACAAGTAAAGAGCTGATTTCTACCGACAGTCCTGATGGGAGTTGAGGAGTGCAGTCGAAGCATAAATTCATATTTTTGTTATTTAACATCCCCCCCACCTCACTTCGACATTTGGATCGACCCCCACTTGCACTATCATGTGACCAAGTGCCAAAGGCTTGGAGTAATCTAAACGTACAGGCCAATGGGTTGCGCGTTCAAGTAAAAATGACGACCAGGACGAGCTGCAGTCGGAGTTCGGATGTTTCACAACCACGACCACGACATGATGGACAAAAGCTATAAAAGCAAACTCCATCTTATCTCTGGACTGGATTTCCCTGGGGCCCAATTGGCGACTGGTTTTGGGATGAACTTTTGGTGATCACTGATACGCTCGAGAAAAGCGGCACTGGTCTGATTGTCACCCGACCTAACCCTGCTCCGCTCCGCCCCCCAGGACACGCCCGCCCAATAGTCAGCAAAGCAGCCGTAGACCAATGCATGCAGCTCGTGCACTCGCCCTCACTACACTTCCATAAGGTAATTCCTCACGCCCTGCACCCGTCATTCACAGTGCAGCATCGCGCCAATGCCCCCGGCTCATCGAGCGTTTTCTGCCAGTCACTAGTCATGCACTAGTCATGCCTAACCCCTCCCTCGACTCGTTCTTCTTCTGGAACTCGGGGCCCGAAGTGTCGATTAAGATGGCGCGGTTGTTCACGAAGCGGCAGAATATTATTTGTATGCAGGGTACGCTCTCGCCTCTTCTCTCTCACCGCCTCGCACAGAACAGACAACTGAACGCGTTCTTCCGCTAGGTGCTTAAGTGCTTATTACGGTCGCATGTTCGGCGCTATGGCAGTGACGAAGAGCAAGGCGATCTACTCCGCGGGGTCTCAACCCCCTCATGGTAAGCCCTCCTCCCCCTCCTCTCCCTGAAAAACCCACTCACCCCTTCTCCCCCAGCCCGGCGTATTTTCAATCCCCTTCCCCTACTGGCACCAATCCTCCCTCCACCCATCCACACCCACCTCTCCTCTCTCCTCCTTCTCCCTCCAACAGCTAGACCTCCTCTTAGCACAACAGACCGCCCCAGCAGACACAGCCACCATCCTCGTCGAGTCCGTCCTCGGCGATGGCGGGTACGTGCCCGAAACACCCCAAACATCCATCAATCCATCCTCCCTCCCAAAAAAAAACACCAATTCGTCGCCCACATCCTCAGTCCTCCTTAACAACCTCCCTAACACTCTCCGCAAAGATCGCACACCCCTTCTTCATATCCTCCTTGCTCACATTCAGCGGCGGTATAAACCTGACGACCTCATATACGCTCGTCGTGAGTAGGAGCATGCCCTTCTCGATGCACTTCTTGGCTACGCGGGCCGCCATGTTCTTCGGGTGTTGGGTGCTTTTATCATCGCTTGAACTTGGGGCAGCGAACTCGACGCCGACCATGAGCCCGCGCCCGCGCACGTCGAGGATGTGCGCTTTAGGAGGGGGTCGTATTTTAGGGCGTTGAGCGTTGAGAAGAGCTCGTGCGATCTGGTGTTCACGTTCTCCAAGATGTTCGCCTCGCACATGACCTTGTTGATCGCGACGGCGGCGGCGCAGGAGACGGCGTTGCCTGCGTAGGTGCTGCCCTGCAGATAGAGTAAATTTTAGTATAGCACGCTGAGATGAGAGGAGAGGAAGAGGAAGACGCGTAC
Source organism: Galerina marginata (assembly GCA_023014335.1). Lineage (NCBI taxonomy): Eukaryota > Fungi > Basidiomycota > Agaricomycetes > Agaricales > Galerinaceae > Galerina > Galerina marginata. Next base: position 611,273 of record JAECYW010000004.1, read on the forward strand.
CATCAACCCAGGCATGAGCTTGTCCGTCAGCTCGCGCCGGCTCATAACACCGCTGATCGGGAACCCGTTCCCTAAGCCCTACAAACCAAAAGCGTCAGTCAAGCCCAAACCAGCACGAATTTAACCTTCGACAAACATTGGCGACAACCATAATATCCGGGCGCACCCCGCTCTCCTCCTCAACAGCAAACCACGCCCCCCTCCCCGCCCCACTCTGCACCTCATCCACGATCAACATCATCCCATGCTTATCACACCGCTCCCTCAACCCCTGCAAAAACTCAGGCGGCGCGGAATTTAAAATTAGCTGGAGAACGGCGAGAACAACTCGAGTATGTATTTGTACACGATCAAGCCCAAAACAAGTGTATGAAGTGCGTGAATTGGAATATCTATACATATGATGCGAAGTCAAGTAAAGGAATTAAGAGGTATGGGTTGAAAATGGTGCCGGCGGTCGTCTCGATTAGGCGCGCAACTCGAATCGGGTTTGCCTAATTTATTCTTCCACAACTTCCGCGGCATCTCTAACGCCATTAATATCAGAGATAGACAATACTTAGACCTCACGAATTAACGGACTGATTTATAGCTAGGTCGGAGCGCATAGCACGACAAATTTATACATAAGCAAAAAAATATACGGTTACAAAATATCTGGGTAGTCTAAATTGCAGACACTGGTTCTTCTGGTTCTGATATCACTGCTGGACTGGCCTCATCCGTAATATTTGTGCGTTTGGATGTCAAAGTTAACGCCGGCGCATCACTTTGCTCAAGGCTGTGATTGCCCTTCTTATGCGTTTACCTGTTTTGGGGTGCTCAGCGACGGTCTGTGCTTCATCCGGCTGTGCTCTGTTTGGTGTAATGGGGTCTTTCTGTAATTTTGGCAGCGATAAGCGAAAATATATGAAGCAGTCGATAAAACTGACATTGAGATACAGGTTGATAGCATCGTGGAGTAACTCGATCTCCACACGAAATTCGGGCAGTTTCTCCTCCATCTTCTGAGCGAGCATGGAGCGGGAGAGCTCAGCAAGCATTGGATTGTAGTCCGCATTTGAGAGGTAGAAAGGAAGACCTCGAATCGCAAACTCCAAAGCCCCCTCATCATCGGGTCTGGGCATGTAATCATCACCCATGTCGTCGGATGTTTCATTGTGGTTGTTCTCCTTCTGTTTTCCATGTTCATCTTCTGAGCTATGTCGGCTATATATATTCTTTAGCAAATTTAATTTTGGACCTGGGCACTTGGACTCACAATGCTAGAACAACCTTAAGCAGGTGCATGGACAGTGATGCATACATCCCACCATTTACAAAGTACCCCCCTGCACGTTCCTGATCACGGAGGTACACCTGAATTGCAGTCATGCTGGAAGTAGTTGTTAATATAATAAAGATGACGAATTTAACCCTGAAGACCCGGTCCAATATTTTCCATTCATTCGAGATATCCATGATTTCGGGATGCATGACTGCAGTAGCCACATGTCCACCGCTTTTAGGATTCTCCTTGTGAAGGGCACGACATACATGCTTGCATATTAAATCTGAAGCGACCTCCCAGGAGCGGGAATGGTGAGCTTTTAAACTCCTCGTAGGACCTAAATATTCCAGTGTATATGCTTCCTTGATACTTATCAGTGAAAAAAAAGACGCAGAAAGTTGAGAAGCAGACCTGAGTCTCGAACCAGTCACGCAGGTACACCATCGTGGTATAGTTCAAAAGGGCAGACCGTAAGTAATTATTTTGCAAGCGCTTAATTAACTTTGATGCCCATTTTACTGGGTCAAAATCAAAGCAATCACAGAGTAATTCTGCCGTCGGAGATGCTTTAAGGATCACACTATTAAAGAATAAAAATACAATGTCGTGGCCTACAAGACAAAGAAAGACAACAAAGTCAAGCTTTATGGACCAATTACAAGAGATTTACTTACAATCAAATGGATCCTCCGGGCTGCCAGTGTCAGAGTATTCCCGTATATATCGCAGGAAATGTCGTGCAATGCGTTCGCGGGCTATGCCTTCATCTACATGAAAATCCTTGGAGCGAGATGAGTCGAGGAGAAAGTCCTGAAGTGAAGCATGCGGGATATGAAGCTTTTCTTCATCATGGTCTTCGACCTCGCTTTTGAGGGCCGGTACATGCAGGACAGAATGTAAATCAATCAGGACACATTGGACTTCTCCACGAGGATAAGATAGCATTCTCTCAATCTGACGAGCAGTAAAGTTGCTAAGAAACATGAGTAAACTTATAATTTCCAGCGCTGTGCGAAGGTGCTCCTTCAAGACCAGGCTGAAAATTTGGCAATACAGAGCATCAAGCTCAGCAAACGGGGTGGCAGTCCCAGCAGCAGCGATACCAAGAATAATGTCAAGTTGTTTATTCGGCCTCTGGCGGGAGGACTTCACGAATTTCACGACGGTAGCCGCATAAATAAACTGTCCGGATGATTTGCGGACCAGGCTATTGATGTCGTCGTTGGAAGGCCAGATAGGTGGGAGAAGTGAGCGCAGTTCATGTGTCCTTTTCACAGACTCGAAGCTCTCGACCAAGAAGAGCCTGATATCATCGTCAGGACGGTACTTCTCATCTAAAGTGAGTCGGTCAGTCATTGCGAGTAGAGGTTGATCGTTGAAAGAGTCCCGGATGGCCTTTTCGGGTCGGCTGGCAATGAGGAAACAGAGAGGAATAGGAAATTTCGAAACGGAATCGGCGATGAGTTTGAGAATGTATTGCTGGGCCTCTGGTTTGTCACATTCGTCAAGGCCATCAAAGATGACAACCATTGGATTGTCGAATTGCTCCTGCTCACTATGTTCGAACACTTCGTTCAATGGTTGGATGATAAGGGAGTTAATCTGAGTTTGTAGGGAACGACTAAAGATGTAAGGGTCTGATTCGACCGCTGATTCGACGGGGCCCCGTAGCTGTGGGATAACGGTGCATAGCTGATAGGCCAAAGACGCGATTAGGCGTTCTTCGTCATTGCGGCCAGCTGCACTTCGGGACCAGAAAAAGCTGGCGGCCAAACATCCTGATTTGTGGCATAATTCAGCGATTTTCTGTGCAATCGCCGATTTCCCGACTCCGGCGGCGCCGTTAAGCCACTTGATGAACGTGGTCTTCTGGCCATCTTCAACCCAGTCGATAATGGCCTGGATTACTGCCACACGAGTTTCGGGATGGCATTTGGGAGGATCGTACTCGAGGCGTTCGCGTGAGTCGTGGAATGCGCCAGGAGCTATATGATTGTCCCAGATGTCTTTGCCTGGACAAACACGGTTGAGATATCGAAACATCTGTGATGGGTATAGCATACCTGTCTTCGGATTCTGTGTGATAGCCGTGAAATTTCCTCCATGGATCGAGATGTTCTTGGAATTGTTGAGCATACTAGGCGCAAGGTGGGCGGGGAAAGCAGCTCGACCTTGCTGGTGGCAAGTAAGAACAAAAAGCCAGATACTCTTCACAGCCTAAGGCCTCAGGCTTGACACCGCCATGTGGCGGTTCTTCACGTCGACCTGAAAATAGAATATTTATTTGAACCGATGACGGGCTTTGGATGGGCGGATGTTTGTGCCAGTGTATCTGTACATACAAAATCAAGAACGTTGCATGCGAAATGATGTATAATTTTAGTGTACAATTGTGCCTGTGGTTGTCGTCGGTTGTGATACCCTACAAATGCCAGTCTCTGCGTATCAGGCTCAAAATAAAGATATGACATGTAGATCTATGCAGCAGAAGGCAACTTACTCCTTCGTACACCTCTGCTGACACCGGCGCAGCACCCCGCCTTCGATAGTATACCACAGCTCGCGGTCGTCCCCCTCCTGGAGCTGGAACCACCCGACGTGCTCCTCCACGTCGACCGCCTGGGTCGTGTCCTTGGTCGTGGTGCGGGGATTCCACGCCATGAGCGTTCGTGTGCAAAGGAACGTGCCCAACACGTCTTGAGGACGCTGCTGCGTCTGTATTTCCTCCTGTGACTGCGACTGAGACTGCGTCTGCCGCGGCACGAAAAGCTCCTCCACCTTCGCCCACGCATCCCAGAACACCAAATCCAGCTCCCCCACACCGGCGCTCGCCGCAAACCGCAACAGTCCTCCCACCTCCTCCCTAGCCCCCGCCGGCGGTCTGGTCCACCCAATCCCAACCCCAAGCGCCACATCCCGGATCGTAAGCCTTTCCAACACGCACCCCGACCTTAGAAAGAGGTTCCTTAGCCTCGGAAAGTACGAGTACAGCTCCCTATGCCTATCCTTCCTTATCCACAGCCTCTTTAACGCGGGGAGGGAGAAGTAGGCGAGGAGAATGGCGGGGCTGCCTGAGTCTCCTAAAGACAAGGACGTGAGGTTGGGGAGGGTGGTAATCCCGTGCCTGCGGAAGAGCGAGAGGATCTCGTCGGGCCGGGGGACAGGCCACCCCATGTTGAAGAATTCGAGGGTCGTAGCCGACACACACGACGCGAGACACGCGCGGGCATCGCGGAACGAGATGGGAGAGGTGATCGTCGCCAGGGGAGGGCGGTGATGGGTTGAGGGAACAGTTGCGTGAGGGTGTAGTGCCATTTCAGGCGTCGGATGGAAGGGAGGGTGGATAGCCAGGAGATGAGGGTTGAGGGGTTGAGGAAGGTTGGAAAGATTAGCTCTATGTCTTCTAGGTATGGAAGAACCGGGGCTGGGGTGAGGTTGGGGGTGCGGGATAGGGATAAGGCTTGGTAGAAGAGCATTTCCCATTCGTCTAGAGCGTCTTCGTCGAGGACGAGGTGGAGAGACCGCGCGATGGGGAGCTTATCCCAGAATATCGGGATCGTTTTGCGGATGTGCTCGATCTCAGCGTACTGGGCCTCATCGCAGAGCACGGCGAGGTGCAGATCCAGCCTCATCCCTTTCCTCCCTGCCTCCTCCTCCCGCGTTTGCTTCTCCAACACCCCCTCAACATGATCCATCCACACCCTCATCACCCCAGGCGTAGTCATCCTTGACCGCTCCGGGCCCCCACACACAGCAACCCAGAGCTCGGGACGCCAAGCGCGACGGCGCGCCACCAGCTGCAGACATAGGTGAAGGACATGAGCTCCTTTTTCAGGTTGGGCGAGCGGACGTAGGCGTGGTAGGAGGGGCGGGTTATGGGTGGGCGGAAGGGCGTGAGGGAGGTGAGGAAGATGAGGCAGAGAATCTCGAAGGGGAGGGTTTGGACGGGGGCGGGCAGGGAGGGGCACTGGTAATAAGGCGAGTTTGTTGGGGAGTCCGGGGGACGACGATACGCAATTTTGGTCCGTAGATGAGGAGAAGCTCGCAGTCTGCCTCTAGTTCATCGCTTCTAATGGAACTTGGGAGTTTTGTTTCATCTTCAATAAGATTATGAAGTTCCTTTTCGTCCACTGAGAACTTCCGTCTCAACCTCCATGCCGCTTTCCACAGAAGTCAAAGAGTGGATAAACGGCGCTAACAACTCAGAAGCATAGAAACCTCGTACCAGTCGTCGCTATTCCGGGCAGAGGGCGACAACGGAGTGGTAGCGGACGAGGACCGAGAAGGCGGTGCCGGGCTGAGCTCTAAATCTTCAGTGCAGTTTTCGGCTTCGTCTATTTGTTGCCCTTGAAGAACCGCGGTACCAATGTCAGAGCGCGAAATCTGCTCTGTCCTGGACGTTTGGCTCTGAGATGGAGCCAGCTTTCAGATGGTGGTCGAGTGGCTCCGGGCCAACGAATGAGAAATTAAAGGAGATTTAGGCTACTGATTAAGGATATTTAAATCGTTTTCGTGGATCCTAATGCAGGGTTCCGGAAACGACGAAGAGGAAGGTCGAAGAGGGAGGATGGAGGTCTGAGCCAAGTTTAGAATTGACCTTTATTTGGCTTGCTCGCGATTATTTCAGGAAAAAACTTCCTATTTGAGATAGTCATGTAAGTCTTCGCAGGTACTCGTTACTCGTACGAACATGAAGGTATTTTGCACTCATTTACATCGATAACTTCATTGACCGTCGAATATTTTCATTACTAATCAGGATACCATGGCAGAGCTCGCAGGACCAGCCGCCACTGGCATCGCTCTCGGCACGCTCACACTGAGCAGACCCTCTTCCTGCAACCCATACCCAAAGAAGAACTGCACGCACACCTAAACGGATCGGTACCCATATCCACTCTTCAAGAACTCGCCGCCGAATACCTTCTTTCACGGTCTTCATCTCCTTTATCACCCCGAGATCTCAGATGAATCCGTTCTCCTAGGCATAGAAACCCTAAAAGCCGGCCCCGTCCTCTCGAAAGTCCACGACTTCTTCACCCTCCATCTACGCCTAAACATTTACCCCCAACCGCGCTAGCACGCGCTCCCGCAATGCACCCACCTCTAGCTGCGCACCACGCCGCGCCAGACTGACTCAATGGACAGGGAGCTGTACCTGCGCACGGTGCTCGATGAACTGGAGCGGTACGATCCCGATAATGCAGGTTTAATTGTGAGTCTGGATCTGCGGATGGGGGAGGACGAACTTGAGGGGTGTGTAAGTGTGATTTATATGTTGGAGGGGGAGGGAAGACGCATGGTGGGTTTGGATCTGTGCGGAGATCCTACGGCTGGGGACGTACGGGTTTTTGAGCCGTATTTCGCCGATGCGAAGAAGGCTGGACTGGGACTTACGGTCCATATCGAAGAGGTACGTACTCGTATACGCCTGTTGGAGTTGTGTTTCTTGCACTTCGGCATGTCGCTAATTTGTGTAATATTATAGACTATCCAAAATACCCCAGAAAACACTCTCAAACTTCTGTCCTACAAGCCCGACCGGTTAGGACATGCAACGTCCTGAACGAAGAAGCCGTCGCGATCGTACTCGAGAAGCGGATATGCATAGAAGTATGCCTCAGCTCAGCTCAGTTCAAACCGTCAGTCGAGTTTATTTTCCTACTCACTGTGCGATGACCTCACTAATTTAAATCACAGGTGCAAGACAACATCTACCCTCGAAGCGCACCACATCCTGCAATAGCTCAAAGCGAACCACCCCATCTATATCTGCGTACGTATTATTATTATCATTACCACCATCTCCCTGGCCGTCTCCGAATCCCTCCTCGTCCAAGTCATGTCAGATTAAATAACTCCCCTTTTTTTCCCTTTGACCTAGACCGACGACATCCTCCCCTTCCGCAATTCCCTCCTCGCCGAATACGCGCTCCTGCTCGCGCGCTCGCCTTATGGGTTCGGCTTGTCTGAAGAGCGGGTGAGGAGGTGGGCAAGATGAGTTTGGAGGCGCGGTTTAGGTGGGTGAGAGGTGAGATCTGGGGGTGAGATATAGGGCGAAGGCTAGGACGAGAGAGGATGCCGGTGTTATATATTTTAATTCGGCTCCATAGGCGGAGGAATAGTGTACTGTGCTGTAGTAAACGATATGTGAATTCACGGCCCAACTTCCGGGCGTCTCTAACAGCTACACTGTCAGAGATAGACGATAGATTCACGGACGTTGATTTATAGCTAAGGTGGAGTATCGCGTGCATTACCAATTGCGATAGCACATTTATATATAAGAAAATGTACAACTACAAAATATCTCGGTACAAATTACAGACACATTGGTTCTCCTGGATCTGGTCCTAATACCTCGGTTGAACTGAGCTCATCCATAACCTTGGTGCGTTTAGATGTCGAACTCAACGCCGGTGCGCCAGTCACTTCGAGGTCGTCATTGCTCTCCCTACGCCGCTTATCTGCTCTAAAGCGCTCAGCGACGGCCTGTGACTCATTAAGTTGTGCGTCATTCGGTGTAATGGGTTCTTTCTGTGAATTATTTAAATATTGATAAGAATGAAGATATGAGGCAATCAATAAAACTGACCTTTAGATATAGGTCGATAACTTCGCGGAGTAGCCCGATCTCTTCATGCAATTTGGGTAGTTTTTCTTCCATATTCTGATCCATCTTCTGATCGAGTATGGAGAGAGAGAGCTCAGCAAGCTCTGGATTGTATTCTGCATTTGAGAGGTAGAAAGGTAGTGTTGAAATCGCAAACTCCAAAATCTCCTCGTCGTCGGGGCTGGGGCTGGGCATGTCTTCATCATCCTGGACCATGTTGTTGGATGTGTCAAGGTCGTCATTTTCTTTCTGTGTTCCAGGTTCATTTTCTGAACTATAGCGGCTAAATATGTTCTTTAAAATTTGGATTTTGAACCCAGACGCTTGAACTCACAAGGCTAGAACAACCTTAAGCAGATGCATGGCCAGCGATGCATACATCCCACCATCAACAAAGTACTCCCCTGCACGTTTCTGATCACAGAGGTACATCTGAATTGCATCCATCCCGGAAGAAGGCGCTGAGAAATAACTGAGCCTGAAGATAATCCCGAAGAACCGTTCCAATATATCCCCCTCATTCGAGATATACATGATTTCAGGATGTGTGAGCGCAGTAGCCACATTTCCACAGCTTTTAGGATGCTTCTCATGAAGGGTACGACATACGTTCTCGCAAATTAAATCTGAAGTAAATTCCCAGGAGCGGGAATGGTGAGCTTTTAAACTCCTTGTAGGACCTAAATGTTCCAGTGTATATGCTTCCTTGATAATCATCAGTAAAAAAAGATGCAGAAAGTTGAGAAGCAGACCTGAGTCTGGAACCAGTCACGCAGGTTCACCATCTTGGTGTAGTCAAAAAAGGCAGACCCCAAGTCATCGTTTTCGAAGTCCTTAATTAACTTTGATGCCCATTTTACTGGGTCAAAATCAAAGCAATCGAGGAGTAATTCTGCCGTCGGAGATGTTTTAAGCATCACAATATCAAGCCATACAAATACATCGTAGGCACCTAAGAAAGACAATATACTTAAGCTTTACGGACCAATTACAAGAGAGTTACTTACATTCATATGGATCCTCCGTGCTATCAGAGTAGTCCCGTATATATCGCAGAAAATGTCGTGCAATGCGTGCGCAAGCTATGCCTTCATCTACATGAAAGTCCTTCGAACGAGATGAGTCGAGGAGAAAATCACTAAGTGAAGCATGCAGGATACGAAGCTTTTCTCCGTCAGTTTCTTCGCCTTCGCTTTTGAGGGCTGGGACATGCAGAACAGAATGCAAATCAATTAGGATACGTTGGAGTTCTCCATGAGGATAGGATAGGATCGTCTCAATCTGACGAGCAGCTAAGTCTTCAATTGTCCCCAGAACCATGGAGATGCTGATAATCTCCAATGCTCTGTCAAGATCGTCCTCCAACACTGAGCTAAATATTGTAGAGTACAGAGCATCAAGTTCGGCAAACGGGGTGGCAGACCCAGCAGCAGTGATGCCAAGAATAATATCAAGTTGTTTATCCGGCCTCTGACGGGACGATTTCACGAATTTCACGACGGTAGCGGCGTATACAAACTGCCCGGATGATTTGCGGACCAGGCTGTCAATGTCATTGTTGGAAGGCCAGGTAGGTGGTAGAAGTACTCGCAGTTCGTGTGTCCTTTTCACAGACTCGAAGCTCTCGACCAAGAAGAGCTTGATATCATCGTCCGGATGGTACTTATCATCTAAAACGAGTCGGTCAGTGATTGTGAGCAGAGCTTGGTCGTTGAAAGAGTCTCGGATGGCCTTTTCGGGTCGGCTGGCTATGAGAAAACAGAGAGAAATGGGGAATTTGGAAATGGAATTAGAAACGAGTCTGAGAATGTATTGCTGGGCGTCCGGTTTGCCGCATTCGTCAAGGCCATCAAGGATGATGACCATCGGATAGGCGACTTGTCCCTGCTCGTTATGTTCGAACACTTCATTCAATGGTTGGACGATAAGCGATTCCATTTGCGTTTCGAGAGACCGAGTAAAGATGTAAGGGTCTAATTCGACCGCTGTTTCGACAGGGCCTCGTAGATGTGGAATGACGGTGAGTAGCTGATAAGCCAAAGACGCGATCAGTCGTCCTTCGTCGTTGCGGCCAGCTGCATTTCGGGACCAGAAGAAACTGGCAGCCAAGCGTCCTGATTCGTGGCATAATTCAGCGATTTCCTGCGCAATCGCCGACTTCCCAGCTCCAGCGGCGCCATTAAGCCACTTGATGAACGTGGTCTTCTGGCCATCTTCGATCCAATCGATAATGGCTTGAATAACTGCCACGCGAGTTTCGGGATGGCATTTGGGAGGATCGTATTCGAGCCGTTCGCGTGAGTTGTGGAATGCGCCGGGAGCTATGTGCTCACGCCAGAGATCTTTACGTGGAAAAAATATGGTTGAGATATCGAAGGATGTCGAAACATCTGCGATGGCTACCGCATACCTTTCCTATCTGTGACCGCTGTGAAATTTCCTCCGTAGATCGAGATGTTCTTGGAGTTATTGAACATACATGGGTGCAAGGTGGATGGGGAAAGCAGTTCGACCTTGCAGGTGGTAAGAACGAAGGATGGATACCCCTCACAGCATTGACATCATGGCACGTCGATATGATCTGAAAATGGAATGATTGTGCAAATTAGACCTCTATCTATGACGCAGACTTACTTAAACACCGACTGCCGGTGAAGCCAGTCTTCAGAGTAAGTATTGGAAAACATTGATAAGAACGAAGAAAGTGGAATCGAAAGGAAAGGAAGATAGATATATATAGAATCCGATATATAAAAATTGGGAACAAGGGTGTGGACGTACGTTGTCAGTAAAGGATATGTTCTAACATTTATAGCGTCAAAATGCTATGCTATGCGATGACCATGCCCACATACGAGTTGTACGCGTATGTGTAGATTGTAGGTCTAAAGAGAGGGGTATACATACTTAGATGTGTAACATTGACCAAGAGTGGAAAGAGATGAACACGCCGACACCTATAGTGAAAATGGGGTGGGGAATGAGGGGGGGAGAGTGCATAAAATAGATAACTACACAAATACATGTCGCCAGCACAACTGTCGAAACCCTCTATCCCAACTACCAGTATCGGTACCCATTCAACCCAAATAAAGTGCAGCGTGCTCGACAAACCGCGGCCAATGCCGTCGTAGACACAGGCGGCGAGAATGGCGGCGAGGGTGAAGGCGAAGTGAGCCAAGAACTGGTGAGGAGCCGTCCAGCCCTCACCCCGGCTGGCCATCCCCAAGCTAACCCCAAAAGGGCACCAGACATGCCCATGCAGAGGTCGAACCCGCTCAGACCGAAGCTCAGGTCTAGTCCAGGTATTGAGGACGACGAATAGGACCAGGATGAGGACGACGAGCCCGATTTTAGCCTGACGATAGCTGCATTAGACGATAAATCGCCATGCACCTGCTTGTTTAGATGGCGCATATGCTGCTGTTGAACCTGCTGCTGTTGCTGACGGCGTTGGTTGAGCATTTGCATATGGGCATCCCGATTCGGGGGTGGCGAAGGAGACTAGGACGAGGAGGAAGAAGCGGCGGCGTTTCCGGTGACTTTATCAACCAAGCCCACGAAGAAACATCTGCCAGTGCCTGTTGACCGGCACGAAAGGAGCGAGACTGCAGGCAGCGGCGAGGTCGGGTGGTCGAAGGAGGCGGTCGAGTCGGAGGAAGAGATGGCCAAAAATCGAAGTCGAAAATGATCACTGACGGAACATCAGGGCGAGCGACACGACATCCAAGCCTTCTTCGTCTGGAAAGATAACTCGCAGGCTTTTTTAACCCGACGCCTCAGCCCACTTTTCGCCCTCAGCCCTCCTTAACAGCTTCTCCAACGCTCTCCATAGAAAATCATACAACCCTCCTCCTTCTTAGATCGACCAGCGGGTAAACCTGTCCACACGAACGTGCTCATCATCGGGATGAGTATGCCCTTGTTGATGCCCCAGGAAGCCGTCATTCAACTTCGACTTCGACTTCGAGGGGGAATTGGAGTGGGAGTCTCAGTGAGAGTAAGGGTAACAATTGGTAGCCGAAGACGTGTTTGACGTCGGTGCCGACCATTATTCATTGCCTGCGTCCACGAGTCGAGGATGCAAGGTTTGAAATGATATCGTATTGAGGATGTTGAGTGATCAGAAGAGCTCGTACGATCTGGCATAAGTGTTGTCAGCGTGTGGTATAATACGTACTAGAGAGAAAGAAAGTTGAACAAAAACAGAGCTTACCCATGTTCACGTTTTGCACGATGGTCTCCGCGCACTTCGGCTCGTTTCCGGCCACGTCATTGGTATATAAGTGCCCCCTGCATACTATGTTAGCGTACTCCATTTCTCCTAAAAGATAGAAGGAAGGGGACAGACCATCGACCCAGGTGTAAGCGTGCCTGTCAGTTTCCACTGACTCACAACGTCGCTGGTCAGGAAGCCGTTCTAAACCCTACGCATATTAACGAAGTACCAACACAATCGAACAGAAAGTATACACACCTTGACGAGCACCATAATATCCAGTGCCAGCCCGCTCTCCTAACAGCGAACCACCACCGTCTCTCGCAAACCCAATCTGCACCCAATCCAACGAGTATCATCAAACGTTTATCACACACCGCCCGTAAGCCTGCAGAAACCCAGGCAAAGCAGGGACGGACCCGCCGCTCGACGAGCATGGGCTCGATCAAGATGGCCGGCGAGTCTGTGGGGACGGTCTGCTGAGCTAGGTTGAGGTCGAGCTGGGAGACCACGGCGAGGTGGGTGCGGAGGGAGAGTTCAATAGGTGCCAGTAGGGAAGCGGATAGAGAACACGTCGGGCTAGTGGGTGGTGTGAGTGTGTTCTATGAGACGTGGAGAAAGCAAGACGGGAAGACTTACCATTACGAGGTGTGTTCGTGCGGAGTGTTCGTCTTGCTCTTAGTCACCGCAATAGCGCTGAACTTGCGTCCGCGAATGCACCTGAGAGGGACGAACCAAATTGTACTCAGCTGTCTGCGTCTTGGCGAACTGATAGAAGATAACACGTACCTTGCACGCAGATAATATTCCGCGTCGACGGCCTCGGACCCCGACTTGCAGAAGGATGAATCAGGGAGGACGCGCCGGATGGGCCCGATGAACCTAACAAGCAGTCAGTAGGAGTAACATCATAGAACGAGACAGAGGATGTACTTGTATGCACGAGCGAAATGCACTAGTCTGTGGTTGCTTTTCAGCTGTTGAAAGTTGAGGGTGTGGGACCTGGGAGGTGAGGATGTTAGAAATATGTGGTAGGAAGTAGTGTTGAGCGGAAAAGAAAAGAGAAGAACGGAAAGAGGGTAAAAGAAATATCCCCTGCGACAGAGGCTTCACGAATACACTCACCGAGAAACGTAACACGCGTCCCAGTCTTAAATTCTAGGTATGTCCTGTCATCGTCCAAAGATGCGTAGGTCTTCCGGTGTCTCATAATTCGTCGTCAGGTGTATTGAATTTTGATTGAGGTTGTATTGAAGTTGGTCTGCGTTTGGAGTGACTCCAGAATTGAGCGACATCTGGCTGTTTGAAAGAAAGCAAGGAGATGAGGACGAGATACCAATGTTGCATTATGAGAGACATACCATGATTGACCACGACGAGCAGAAGAGCTCTGAATATGACACCGGGTGGTGGCGGGAGGAAACGAAGGGCTCAAGCCAAACTGTCGACTTGCTTTCCCACCCACAATCTCGAAGAGCGGTTCTTTGATGTCGGCCTTCAATATCTCAATGTTACATATCCAGCTCTTGATAGTAAGTTGATATGAACATGAACGCCGAAAGGTATCATCGATCATCATTCACATAGATGATTTCCGTTGACGTTCAAACATTTTTTTCTTATCCCAGGATACTATGGCAGAGCTGGCAGGACCAGCCGCCATCGCTCTGGCTACACTTACCCCAGCCCAGACCATCTAGTTCCTGCAGACTGCAGTTGCAGTCCATACCGAGGGCAGAGCTGCATGCTCATCTCCGTTCTTCAGGAACTTGCTGCTGATTACCTTACCTCGCGATATCTTTGTTGACGACGCCACCCGATCTCTCTGACGAACTTGTTCTCCTAAAAGTCTGACTGCCCTCAAGAAAATAAACAACTTCTTCTCTCCCTTTTCCCCGCTACCTATGCCTCGACCTCGACCTCCGCTGCCCTAGCATGCTCCACCCGGTGTTGCACACTTTCTTAGACGGTACCCACAAGCTGTGCATCACACCCACCAGACAGGCTTGATGGACCGAGAGCTCTGCCTGTCGCACGACAAGCTGAAGAGGTACGAATGCGATCATTCTGTGGAGGACGTGGAGGTTTTCGCGCCTTCTTTCGCAGAAGTGAAGAAAGCTGGACAGAGGCTTACGCTCCAAATCGCGGAGGTACGCTTGTTGAAATTATATTTCCTTTCCAGTTCGGAGTCTCGTTAATTTGTGTAATATTACAGACTATCAAAATCCCGCAGAAGAAACCCTCAAACTGCTATCCTACGACCTTGACCGTTTAGGGCACGCAACGTTCCTGAACGACGAAGTCATCGCAATCGTCGATTCGTCCTCGAGAGCGAGTATGCCTATAAATGTGCCTCAGCGCAGACCTCCTGTCAGACGACTTCTCTTGCTACTGTGCAATGCCCGGGTCTGACCTCACTAATTACAGCTTTAAAACAGTACCTACCCTTGAAGAGCACCACATCATCCAATACCTCAAAGCAAATCACCTCATCTCCACCTGCGTGCGTCTCCGACTTCCCTCCATGTCCATAAATAACCCCCTTTATTTCTTGAACGTAGACCAACGATCTCCTCCCCTTCCGCGACTCCCTCGCCAAATATTCGCTCCTGCTCGCTCGCCCTCTATAGAGGCTCGGCTTGTCTAAAGAACAGGTGAGGGATATGAGTTCGGAGGCGCAATTTAGGTAGGTTGGGGAAGTGAGATCAAGGGCGAAGGTCAGCACGGAGGCATGGGCAACAGTGAAGGGGTGTTATATAAATTTTAGTTCTGGTACACAGGACGGAGGAATAATACGCTGTAGTGTAGTAAATGATATGCAAATGCAGGGCCCAACTTCAGGCTGGAGTAGTAGCGTGTATAAGCCATGGCACAAAATTTATATATAATACAGCTACGAAATATTTCCTTGGTCCAAATTACAGATACATTGGTTCTGATACCTAAACCGGACTGAGCACATCCATAACCTTCGTACGTTTCGATGTCAAACTCGACGCCGGTGCGCCATTCACTTCCAGGTCGTCGCTGCTCTCCCTACGCCGTTTATCTGCTCTGAAGCGCTCGGCCACGGCCTGTGATTCATTCGGCTGTGCGTCATTTGTTGTAAGGGTTTCTTTCTGTAATTTAAATATTGAGATACGCCAAAATACGAAGTCGTCAATAATGACTTTTAGATAAAGGGCTGTAGCCTCGTGAAGTAGCTCGATCTTCGCATGCAATTCGGGTAGTTTTTCTTCCATCTTGTGATCGAGCATGGAGCGGGAGAGCTCAACAAGGTTTGGATTGTAGTCCGCATTTGAGAGGTAGAAGGGAAGGCTTAAAATCGCAAAGTCCAAAGCCCCCCAATCATCGGCTCTGGGCATGCGATCATCACCCATGCCGTCGGATGTTTCATTGTGGTCGTTCTCTTTCTGTTTTCCACGTTCATCTTCTGAGCTATGTCGGCTAAAGATGTTCTTTAAAATTGGATTTTGGACCCAGACGGTTGGACTCACAATGCTAGAACCACCTTGACCAGGTGCATGGACAGCAATGCATACATCCCACCATTTACAAAGTAACCACCTGCACGTCCCTGATCACAGAGGTACTTCTGAATTTCAGTCATCCCGGAAAAAGTCAGTGAGAAATAGGAGAAGTCGGATTTAAACCAGAAAACCCGTTCCAATATTTCCCCCTTATCCGAGATATCTAGAATTTCAGGATGTGTGATTGCAGTAGCCACATTTCCACCGCTTTTAGGATGCTCCTTGTGAAGGGCACGACATACATTCTCGCAAATTAAATCTGAAGCAATTTCCCAGGAGCGGGAATGGTGGGCATTTAAACTCGTTGGAGGACACAAATATTCCAGAGTATATGCTTCCTGGATAATTATCAGTAATGAAAGATGCAGAAAGGTTGAGAAGCATACCAGAGCCTGGAAACAGTCACGAAGGTTTACCATATCGGCGTAGCAAGAAAGGGCACACCCAAGGTCATCTCTTCCGAAGCTTTTAATTGACACTGATGCCCATTTTACAGGGTCGAAATCAAAGCAATCAAGGAGTAATTCTGCCGTCGGAGATGCTTGGAGCATCAAAATGTCAAGGTGAGCAATTATACCATAGCCATCTAGAAGACAAGAGAGACAACAAAGTTAAGCTTTATGAACCGATTACAAGAGAGTTAGTTACATTCATATGGATCCTCCGTGCTGTCAGAGTATTCCCGTATATATCGCAGGAATTGTCGTGCAATGCGTTCAAGAGCTTTGCCTTTATCTACATGAAAGTCCTTCGAGCGAGATAAGTTGAGGAGAAAATCCTCGAGGGAAGCATGCAGGATACTGAGTTTGTCCCGTTCCTGCTCGAGAGCCGGGACACGAAGTACAGAATGCAAATCAATCAAGATACGCTGGGTTTCTCCATAGGGATAGGACAGGATCATCTCGACTTGACGAGCAGTTAAATCTCGTACAAATATGGTAAGACTTATAATTTCCAATGCTTTGTGAAGGTCCTCCTTCAACACCAAGCTGAAAATTGTAGAGTACAGAGCATCAAGCTCCGCGAACGGGGTGGCAGTCCCAGCAGCAGTGACGCCTAGAATAATGTCAAGCTGTTTATTTGGCCTTTGGCGGGAGGATTTCACGAATTTCACGACGGTAGCCGCATAAATAAACTGGCCGGATGATTTGCAAACCAGGCTGTCGATGTCATCATTGGAAGGCCAGACAGATGGGAGAAGTGAGCGCAGCTCGTGTGTCCTTTTCACGGACTCGAAGCTCTCAACCAAGAAGAGCCTGATATCATCGTCAGGATGGTATTTCTCATCTAAAACGAGTCGGTCAGTGATTCCGAGCAGAGGTTGATTGTTGAAAGAGTCCCGGATCGCTTTTTCAGGTCGGCTGGCTATGAGGAAACAGAGAGGAATGGGGAATTTGGAAATGGTGTTCGCGACAAGTCTGAGAATGTATTGCTGGGCCTCTGGTTTGCCACACTCGTCAAGGCCATCAAGGATGATAACCATCGGATTGTCGAATTGTCCTTGCTCACTATGTTCGAACATTTCCTTCAATGGTTGGACGATAAGAGATTCCATTTGTGTTTCTAGAGACCGAGTAAAGATATAAGGGTCTAATTCGACCGCTGTTTCGACAGGGCCTCGTAGATGTGGAATGACGGTGAGTAGCTGATAGGCCAATGACGCGATCAGTCTTCCTTCGTCGTTGCGGCCAGCTGCATTTCGGGACCAGAAGAAGCTTGCAGCCAAACGTCCTGATTCGTGGCATAACTCAGCTATTTTCTGTGCGATCGCCGACTTCCCAACACCAGCGGCTCCGTTAAGCCACTTGACAAACATCGTCTTCTGGCCATCTTCGATCCAGTCGATAATGGCCTGGATTACTGCCACACGAGTTTCAGGATGGCATTTGGGAGGATCGTATTCGAGACGTTCGCGCGAGTCGTGAAATGCGCCAGGAGCTATATGATTGTGCCAGATGTCTTTGCCTAGATAAACACGGCTGAGAAATCGTAACCTCTGTGACGAAGATATACTCTTGCCTCCAACCGCCGTGAAGTTTCCTCCATAGATCTTAATGTTCTTGGAATTTTGGAACATACAAGGTGCAAAGAGGACAAGGAAAGCGGATCAATATTGCAGGTGGAAAGAACAAGAGGGACAATACCCTCTCACTGCCTTGCTACTGCCTTGCGGCATTTCCCTCATGTCGACCTGAAAATAGAATAGTCAGGCTGTCAATCATTTTTATGACGCGAATTCCTATGCACTTAGCTATGCTCGAGTGCGGGCGCAGACGATCTTGAGAGTAGAGAATAAACCTAGAACGGGAAGAAAAATATATATGAAGTACGATGTATAAAAATATCGAGAAAATATGTACTTGTGCAGGGTGTGGGCATACGTAGTAAGCAATTTAAATGCTAGTATGTTTATTGCGTCAAAATGCGATGCTATGCGATGAACATGCTCGCATACGACGTGTATAAGTATGCGTAGGTTGTACATGTAGAGAGATGAGACGGACGGGTACATGCTGAGCCGTAGTGGATAGAGATGAAAACACGTCGGCGTGGGCGGCGTAGAGCCCGGGTTTAGGTGACAAGTCGTTAGCGCCCTCAGGCCCAATGCCCGACCCGCCAGGCCAGATCCAGCCCACCAAACCCCTGCCCATGCCGAGGTTGAACCCACTCAGACCGAGCCTCAGGCCTGCACCGTGTATCGAGGACGCCGACGACGACGAGCCCGAGCCCGACCCAACTCTGGTTGCGTTAGACAATAAATCATTATGCACCCAATGGTGCAGATGGAGCTGCTTGAGCGTTTGCGTGTGGGCATCCCGGTCTGTGAGCGGCGAGGAAGACAGGGAGGAAGGAGTCGAGGAGGAGGCAGAGGCAGGGCTGAGAGAATTATCATCCAAGCTTGTAAGGAAGGTCTCCAGCGAGTCTTGTCCGCGACGGAGGCAGATGACTTGGCAGGTGGCCGTGAGGTCGGGGTGGTAGGGCCTGATTCGGAGACAGTCAAAGGGGTCGAGGCGGGTTTGTCAAAGTCGGCAATAAGCAGAGAAGGGGCTACGGGAGCAGGCGATCATGGCGATCATGTTCAAATCTTCTTCGCCTGGAAGGGCGAGTCACAAACTAGAACCTTGTTGCTGTTGCTGCGGCTGCGGCTTATCGGCCTTCTTCCTCCCCTCACTGAGTTCCTGACCAACGAGCGCCAACCTTAACCACGTCCTGGCCGTCGTCCCGCTCTCTCCATCCGTCCTGCTATCCGACTGCCTTCACCAGCAGCTGCTTCTCCATCCGCACCAGCACCTCGCTTCAATGCCCATTCGTGTTCCCACTGCACAACCCAACAAAACCCCCCTCTATCCACTCGCCCACTTCGTCGCCTCCCTCGCCCGGTCCACAGGAGCGCCCCGCCCGATCAGCTTCATCCTATGCTCAGACTGGCGCAGACGACCGTGCGAGCCGCGGGAGGATGGGCGAGAACACCGGCGAAGAACTGGCTCGCTGCTGGCAGGTGGACGGCGCTGCTTCTGCAGGGCCCGGTCCTGATCCTAGCTCTGATCCAGGGGGTGGCTGTTCGTGATGGCTTGAGTCGTGCATTTACGGAACCTGACTCGGTTCTCGCAACGAGAGAGTAAGAAGGGGCAGCGAACTGGTTCACTGGCGGGCGGGATCTGCAAAGGCGGTTGGTGATGATGCTGCTCTTGCTGTTGTTGCTCTGGGTGCTGCTGCTGAAGGACCTGGTCAGGACCCTGATCTGAGCTCTGGTCCATGGGCATGGGCAGCTCCACCCGAGGGCTTGAGTCGTGCATCTCCGGAGCCTGACTCGGTTCTCGAAGCGGAAGAGCAGCTCATCCACGCCGTCGTCCTCCTGCACGCCACCACACTGCACCTGTATCTGCATTGACACAGGCATAGGCGGGATATAAAGGCTCGTAATCAAGCTATCCTCCCTCGACGACATCGGTGACGCTAGCAGGGTGTGCGATGTGGCGACGTGGGCGACGACAACTCCGCATTGAATGAAGAATCCGGAAATGCCTCGACGGCAACCCTCCATCTCGCCTTCCACGTCTTCGTCGCGAGAGGATTCTGCCTTCTTGACATCCTGCTTTAAAATGTTAGGGTTTGTGAGCTGGTTAATGCTGACATGCTTACCAGAATGACGGGCTCGTTTTCAGGTGTGGCTATTTGGAAAGGCTTCTGTGGTTCATTCTTCAATGCAGAGGATTCCTTCTGTAACACCAGTAAACGTTGATAAGCACAAATATGTTGAGTCATGCATAAAACTGACCTCTACATAGATGCAGGTTGACAGCAACGTGGAGCATGTATTCGGGCAGTTTTCTTCCATCGTCTGATCGAGCGTGAAGCGGGAGAGTCCGACAAACTTTGGGTTCTAGTCTGCGTTTGAAACGCAGAAAGGAATAATTGAAATAGAAAACTCCAAAGCTCGTCGTTGCAGGGTCTGGGTATACATCATCATCCGTGACATCCAACATTTCATCGCCGTCTCTCTCTCTTTGTTTTCCATGTTCGTCTCCTGAGCTACGTCGCCTAAATACGTTTCTTAACATTGGGTTTTGAATCCAAAAACTTTGACTCACAATACTAAAACAGTCTTAAGAAGGTGCATACACAGTGATGTGTACAACCCAATGTTTACAAAATACACCCCGCACGTTCCGGACCACGGAGGAGTGACGGCGACAATGGTCGTCGTCGCACAGCTTCGAGGCGGGCCTCCATGACAGGCAGTCGTAACGACAACGTAGCGGGTGACACTGAGCATGTTTGGTGATTTGCGGGTAGTGAGAAGGAAATAGAATAGCAACACACCTTTCCCATTACATGGGTCTCCGCTTCGACCCTATCATCTCGCCAACCCAATCCATCGTCCAGACATCAGCCCACTTCCCTCATGCTGTAGGAGGGGGCGACGTGGTGATACACGCGCGCCCGTGTCTAGTTTCGCCTGCTGCGGCACGACAGGCTTTGCCTGAACATCTTCACATCCCACTAGCATGGGGCATCATTGGGTCTTGAAGGAAAGGAGCGGCGGCGGCGGTCGTACGAACGAGGTGAATTCACGTCGTCGCTGCTCATGGAGTACTATCTGATCGTTCTCGTGCGCTGGCATCGCCTCGCCGGCAGCGGCAGCAATACTGCACGGTTGCTTCTCCTCAGCGCCGTCGTGTCCCATAAGAACTAGCCGCAGTGTTGATAACGAGGGATGGAGGGATGACCTCGGAGACTCGGCCACCTGTAACGAGGTGCAGAGAACTCCCTACCCTCGATCTATGTAGGAGCGGCACCCGTGGTGCTGCTTGTGGTTGAGGCACTAAGTAGACGGTGGCGGTATCCTGGTCGTGTCGTTCACGCTTGTTCGGGATCGGTGTGGAGGTGAGGACGAAGGCGGGGAGGAGATGAACAACGCACATCGTCGTTCTAAGCGGAGTGGTGCTGGCCGCCATTGTCGTAGTTGGCGTGTATACGAGCAGTATCAGCAGCGCTACTGCTGGTAGTTCATGCAGGAAATTTTCTTCGTCCAAGTGACGGATCCCTTGAAGTTGGAAAGGCAGGAGCATGCGACGCGGTAGCGTATTTCATTCGACGTGATAGGGAACCTGTAATAGACAAAAGTTGTTGAAAATGATACAGTTGACTATAGTAATGCTTTACTCACAGTAGCTGGCATTGGGAGTAGCATTTATCCTTGCTTTGTCGGCTGGATGTCGGCTGAATGGCCAGAAGTCATGGCAGCTACGTATTCGATAATGAGAGGACTAGAACGACAATCGTTAATTTCATGTGCCACGGAGAGAAGCAGACTCGAAAGTACAGAAGCGAGGGTGGTGGTTGAAGGCAGATCAGCATGACGTTTTTTGTCAGTCACCTGATTCGGTCCGGGGAAGTTCAAACGTTCAAATATTCGAGAGCTCGCAGGACTAGCCGCCAACGCGCGAACTCTCTGGGTACGCTCACCCCAGCCAGACCCACTTTGGAGTCTTCCTGCAGTCCACACTACCCACTGACGAATCTGTTCTCGTAA
This sequence comes from Galerina marginata, assembly GCA_023014335.1. Lineage (NCBI taxonomy): Eukaryota > Fungi > Basidiomycota > Agaricomycetes > Agaricales > Galerinaceae > Galerina > Galerina marginata. Next base: position 632,942 of record JAECYW010000004.1, read on the forward strand.
ATGCCAGATTTTTCCTCAAAAATGAACAACACCTTCCTCCCTAGCACGTTCCACCCGTGCGATGTTGCACGCTTTCTTTGACGGCACACACCTCGAGCTGCACATCGAGCCGCACCAGAGGGGCTTGATGGACCGAAAGCTCTACCTGCCGCACGACGAGCTGAAGAGGTACGAATGGGAAAAACTCCTCGGCGGCTGGGGAAAGCCATTCTTGAGGAGTGTGTCTATGTGGCTTGTGGGCTGAAATTGGGCGCGTCGTGGACTTTGACCTTTGTGGCAATTGGAGTTTTTTGCACCGTATTTATTGAAGCGAAGAAGGCGGGACTGGGGCCAGAGGTACGCCTGTAATTATTTCCACCTCGGAATCTCGTTAATTTTGTAAGATTACAGACCATCCAAAATCCCGCAAAAGAAACATTCAAACTCCTACCCTACAAACCCGACCGTTTACGACACGCAACCTTCCTGAATGACGAAGCCATCGCTACCATCTTCGAGAAGTAAATGGGCATAGAGATCTGCCTCAGCTCGATTATTCTGTCAGTCCCAAATCTCTTACTCCTATAATCCTCCTAGCTGATCTCATTTTATGTTTATTTCTTCGAAAACAAACTAAAATGCAGATGCACCCCTCGAAGCGCACCACATCTTCCCATACCTCAAATAGAACCACCTAAGCCGTCTCCGAAATCCCTCCTTGTCCAAATCATGTCAGATATTGATTAAATAACCCCATTTTTTTTCGAACGTAGATAGACGATATCCTCCCCTTCCGCGCGCCCGTCTTATGGGCTCAGCTTTTCTGAAGAGCAGGCGAGGAGGGTCGGGGAGATGAGTTTGGAGCCACGGTTATGGTAGGTTGGGGAGGTGAGATCAAGGGCGAAGGCGAGCGTGGGGGCATGGGCGACGGTGAAGGGGTGTTAGAAGAATTTTAGTTCGGCTACATAGGACGGAGGAGTAACATATTGTACTGTAGTAAATGATATGCGAATGCAGAGCTCAACCTCCGGGCGTCTCTAACTCTATACTGTCAAAGATAGATGATATACCTCATGCATTCACGGACATCGATTTATAGCTGGCCTGGAGTAGTACCATGCATCAGCCATGGCACAAAATTTAAATATATGAAGAAAATTATACAGCTACGAAATATCTCGGTATTCCAAATTACAGACCCATTGGTTCTTCTGAATTTGGATCTGGTCCTAATACCTCGGTTGGGCTAAGCGCATCCATAACCTTGGTACGTTTGGAGGTCAGACTCGACGCCGGTACGCCAGTCACTTCGAGGTCGTCATTGCTCTCCCTACGCCGTTTATCTGCTCTGAAGCGCTCAGCGACGGCCTGTGATTCATTCGGCTGTGCTTCATTCGGTGTAAAGGGTTCTTTCTGTGAATTATTGATAAGCACGAACTTCGAAGATATGAGGCAATAATGGATAGGGCTGACTTTTAGATAGAGGTCGATAGCTTCGCAGAGTTGCTCGATCTCGTCATCGTCATCCTCTTCATACTCGTCCTCTTCATCCTCGTCCTCTTCATCCTCGTCTTCTTCATCCTCGTCCTCTTCATGCGCGATCTCTTCATGCTCGATCTTTTCATACCATTCGAGCAGTTTTTCTTCCATCTTCTGATCGAGCATGGAGCGGGCGAGCTCAACAAGCTTTGGATTGTAGTCTGCATTTGAGAGGTAGAAAGGAAGACCTAAAATCGCAAACTTCAAAACCTTCTCGTCGTCGGGGCTGGGCATGTCTTCATCACCCATGTCGTTGGATGTATCAATGCCATCATTTTCTTTCTGGTCATCACCCATGTCGTCAATGCCATCATTTTCTTCCTGGTCATCTTCAGGGCTATATCGGCTAAATATGTTCTTTAAAAATGAGATTTTGGACCTAGACAATTGGACTCACAATGCTAGAACAACCTTAAGCAGATGCATGGCCAGCGATGCATACATTCCACCATCTACAAAGTACCCGCCTGCACGTTCCTGATCACGGAGGTACTTCTGAAGTGCCATCGAGAGACCAGCGAGGTCGGGTTCAAACCAGACGACCAATCCCAATATTCTCCCCCAACTCGAGATATCTAGGATTTCAGGATGTGTGATCGCAGTAGCCACATGTCGAGCACTTTTAGGATACCCCTCGTGAAGGGTACGACATACTTTCTCGCAAATTAAATCTGAAGCAACCTCCCAGGAGCAGGAATGGTGAGCATTTAAACTTCTTGTAGGACCTAAATATTCCAGTACGTTCGCTTCCTTGATGATTATCAGTAGTAAAAGATGCAGAAAGTTGAGAAGCGGACCTGAGTCTGGAACCAGTCACGCAGTTCCACCACTTGAACGTAGAAATCCAAGGCTTTATCCCAGTTATCAATTCCTTCAATTGACCTTGATGCCCATTTTACAGGGTCAAAATCAAAGCAATCACAGAGTAATTCCGTCGTCGGAGATGCTTCAAGCATCATAGAATGAAGCCAATTAACTATAATATCGCCACCTACAAGACAAAAAGAGGCAATAAACTTAAGCTTTATGGACCAATTACAAGAGAGTTACTTACATTCATATGGATCCTCCGTGCTGTCAGAATATTCCCGTATATATCGCAGGAAATGTCGTGCAATGCGTTCGTAGGCTATGCCTTTATCTACATGAAAGTCCTTCGAACGAGATGAGTCGAGGAGAAAGTCCTGAAGTGAAGCATGCAGGATATTGAGTTCGTCCCGTTCCTGCTCGAGGGCCGGGACATGAAGTACAGAATGCAAATCAATCAGGATACACTGGGTTTCTCCATGGGGATAGGACAGGACCATCTCAATCTGACGAGTAGTGAAGCCATCAGGAACAAATATGGTAAGACTTAGAATTTCCAATGCTTTGGGAAGATCCTCCTTCAGCACCAAGCTGAATATTGTAGAGTACAGAGCATCGAGCTCGGCGAACGGGGTGGCAGTCCCAGCAGCAGTGACACCAAGAATAATGTCAAGCTGTTTATTCGGCCTCTGGCGGGAGGATTTCACAAATTTAACGACGGTAGCCGCATATATAAACTGACCGGACGATTTGCGGACCAGTTTGTCGATGTCATTGTTGGAAGGCCAGACAGGTGGGAGAAGTGAGCGCAGTTCGTGTGTCCTTTTCAGGGACTCGAAGCTCTCGACGAAGAAGAGCCTAATATCATCGTCAGGATGATATTTTTCATCTAAAACGAGTGGGTCAGTGATTGCAAGGACAGGTTGATCGTTGAAAGAGTCTCGGATGGCTTTTTCGGGTCGGCTGGCTATAAGGAAACAGAGAGGAATAGGGAATTTCGAAACGGAATCGGCGATGAGTCTGAGAATGTATTGTTGGGCCTCTGGTTTGCCACACTCGTCGAGACCGTCAAGGATAATTACCATAGGAATGTCGACTTGTTCCGGCTGATTATGTTCGGAGACTTTCCTCAATGGTTGGATGACAAGAGATTGCATCTGAGTCTGTAGGGAACGAGTAAAGATGTAAGGGTCTGATTCGACCGCTGATTCGACGGGGTCTCGTAGTTGTGGAATACGGGTGCATAACTGATAGGCCAAAGACGCGACCAGGCGTTCTTCGTCGTTGCGACCAGCTGCACTTCGGGACCAGAAGAAGCTGGCGGCCAAACATCCTGATTCGTGGCATAATTCAGCTATTTTCTGCGCGATTGCCGACTTCCCAACACCAGCGGCTCCGTTAAGCCACTTGATGAACGTTGTCTTCTGGCCATCCTTGATCCAATCGATGATGGCCTGAATAACTGCCAGGCGAGTTTCCGGGTGGCATTTGGGAGGGTCGTACTCGAGGCGCTCGCGTGAGTCGTGGAATGCGCCGGGAGCTATGTGCTCGCGCCAGAGGTCTTGACCTGGAAAATATGGTTGAGATTTTGAAACATCTGTGATGGCTACCGCATACCTTTCCTATTTGTGACCGCGGTGAAATTTCCACCGTGGATCGAGATGTTCTTGGAGTTATTGAACATAATAGGTGCAAGGTGGATGTGGAAAGCATTCAACCTTGCTAGTGGTAAGAGCAAGAGAAGGATACCCCGCACAGCATTGACATTGCCTTGTGGCAGTTTCCTCACGTCGACCTGAAAATAGAATGACTGTGTCAGTAATTAGACCTCCATATACGATGCAAATTCATATGGACTTGCTTATACACCGGTATTGGAAAACACTAATAAGAACGGACAAGATGAAACAGCCCCGAACGGAAAGATATGTACAAATAAAATTCAATGTCAAGAAATATGAACAATCCGCACTAGTTTAGGGTGTGGGCGCATGTAGCAAGTAAAGCCCATGCTGTGACGTTCATACCGTCAAAATGCGATGCATATGCGATGATTATACCCGCATCGACGTGTAGATTGTAGGTGTAGAAAGAGGAGTGGACGGATATGTAGCGTTGGGCAAGAGTGGACAGAGACGAATCACGCCGCTACCTATAGCCCAAACGGGTGAGGAATAAACAGATAAAATAGATAATCACACAAAAACGTACCGCCAGCCACAACTTCCGAACTCCTCTATCCCAACTATCAACGTCGGCATTCACTCAACCCAAAGCAAAGGACAGCCTGCTCGACAAACCCACCACCAATGCCGTCGGAGACACAGGCGAGAACAAAGGCGAAGTGGGGTAAAGAAGCGATGAAGAGTCGTTCGAGCCCTCATCCCTCAGCGCCACAACCCGACCAGCCAGCCCCAAACCAGCCTCCAAAACCCCTATAAAACATGCCCATGCCAATACCGATTCCCATGCCGAGGGTAAACCCTCTCAGACCGATGTTCATGCCTGGACCAGGCATTTGAAGATGACAACAAGACCGGGATGAGGACAACGAGCCCAACGATAGCTGCATTAGAAGATAAATCGCTCTGCACCTGCTCTCTAGCTTGTTGATGATATCGTTGCTTGAGTGTATAGGCATCCCGACCCGAAGATGGTGAACGGAGACGAGGAGAGTAGGAAAAAGGGGAAGACGCAGCCACGTCATCAGTGGCGTTATCGTCTAAACCTTCCAAGAAGGGTCTCCCAGCGCGTCTGGTACGTTACGAACGCGAACGAGACCACAGGCAGCGGTAAGGCCAGGGTGGTCAAACCAGCTTCGGAGGCGGTTGATTTTGAGGAAAGGGCGGTTTCGAATCAAGGTCGGAAATGAGCGATGGAATTACAGGTGTCCATGGATGAGCACGATGCACCAGGAGGCCATGTTTTGGGGGTGTTTTTCGGTGCCGCCATTCGATTTCGACTTCAGATGCGAATTGGGGTTGGACTTTCAGTGAGGGTGAGGGTGACAATTGGTCGCCGAAGACACGCTGGACGGCGATGCCAACTCGATGCCGACCATCAGCCTACGTCCGCGGATGTTGAGGATACGCTGTTTGAGGTGGGGTCGTATTTTGAGATGTCAAGGGTAGAGCTAGTACGATCTGATGAAAAAAAAATTGGCGTTAGAGTGTGTAATACTCACTCGAAGGAAAGCAGGTTGAACCAAAAAAAGAGCGTACCTAGAGTTCACATTCTGCACGACGTTCTCCTCGCACATCATCTCGTTTACGGCCACGTCATTGACTATATAGGTGCCCTCCTATATACGACGTTAGCGGACTTCATCTCTACTAGAGGATAGAAGAGAAAGAACACACTATCGAGGAGCATGTCTGTTGGCTAGCACCAAGTCGCAACGCCGCTGGTCAGGAAGCCGTTCTAAACCCTATACAAAGCCGATATGTTAACTTAGAACCAACATATCGAACAGAAAGCACGCACACAACCTTGGCGATCACTGTAATATGCGGTCGCCCCCGTCCTCGCAACCAAATCTGCACCCCAACCACAACGAATATCGTCCAACGTTTATTACACACCGCCCGTAAGCCCCGCAGAAACTCGGGCAGGGACGTTCCCGCCGCTCGCCAAGCACAGACTCGATAAATATGTCTGCTGTATCTGCCGGAACGGGCTGTTGAGCTAAGATGAGAGTCGAACTGGGAGAGCGAGGCGGAAGAGGGAGTGACGGTGCCTGTGGAGTCGGGAGATTGGGTAGGTTCTAGACTGGTGAGTGTGGTGTGAGTGTGGACTATGAGATGTGAAGAAGTGAGATGAAAAGACTTACCGTGACTAGCTGCGTGCCTGCGGAGTGTTTGTCTTGCCCTTCATTGCCAAAATAGCGCTGAACATGCGTCTGTTGGATGCACCTGAGAGGAACAAAACAAACATGTTCAGTGGCTGTGTCCTTGCGAACTGATAGAAGAGAAAACATACCCTGAATGTTGAGGATGTTTTACCTCGACGGCTTCAGACTGCGAGTTCAAGAAGGAGAAAGAGTCCATGGAGGATGCGCAGGATGCGCTCGATGCACCCAAGGTACGGCTTCTGGAGTGCGATGCTGAACTGTCAAGCAGTCAATAACTGGAGTAACAGCATAGAAGGAAAAAGAGGACGTACTTCTGGGTGGACGAACAAAGTACATTGGTCTGTGGCTACTTTTCTGATCATTTCGACGTTGAGTAGGTGGGGTCTGGGAGGCGTTGAAAATTAGAATCGATATAGGTACGGAGAGTGCTGAGGTGACAAGTGGGACGGTGGAAAAGAAAGAAAAAGTAAAACACGGATGGGGTGCCTGTGACAACCAAGACGCCTAGGGTGAGGATGTCGTGTCCCACATCTTCGAGGAAACGCCCCAATATACATACCAGGGTACATTTATGTATCCTCGAAAAGATCGACAAAACATGCACACGTCTGGGGTCACTAAATCCAAGTGGGCCCACGGTGAGAAAAGAAACATGTCTACGACAATCGCTCCACGGAAAACGAACGCAATAACGAAAATATAACTCACCCCAAACCATAAAATCAATCCCAGTCGTAAAGTCCAGGTCTTTCTTGCCATCGTCGAGCACAATTGTTCGAGCCCTTGCCCTGCGTGACGCGAGCCAGCTCTTGCTAACATGCTCCAAAGTCGCGAAGGTCTTCAAAGCTTCAAGCTTCAGGTTCCGACGTCTCGGCGTTCGTTGTCAGGTGTCCGAGGTTAACGAGTCTTCAGCTTAAGCTACATGTGGTGCATGCTCGCGACTCGAAAATTGAGCAGGGTCTGGCTGCCGGAAAAAAAGGCAAGGAGATAAGCACAAAACACCGATGTTGCATGATGAGAGCCATACAATGATTGGCCACGGCGAGCAAACGAACTCTGAACGTGAAATTGGTGGTGGTAATGCTAAAAATATCCCTCAGATCCGCGGATAACTGATGGGAATATCCAGATCCATACTTAGGATAACAGCGCCCACTGGATGATCCTTCGGATTCTGTAATCCATGTTAGTCCCCTAGCCCAAACTGCCATTCCTCGGAGACCGCAGAACGGGTTGCTTCTGAGCGGCACAACAAGCCATGCCGGAGTTGTAAAAATAGAAAGGTATAAAATGATCTCCAGCTATTTTCTGTTGATTGGCCCACTTCCTTTAGGCTTTTTTACACATACGGTCGCTTGGCGCGAAGACGTAAATTACAGCGGAGCCATGCACCGGACGCTGCAAGAGAGGGAGGGCCGGTTCAGGCCATTGACAGCTGGCATTATTCCAGGTCTCGCCCACCAAAGGGCTTGAAGGTTTAGATCTTAGAGTCCGCCTGTACGTGTGAAAAGATGATTTCGGCTTATTGATACGAAAATAGCTGTAAGTTGAGTTGACATACTGTTGACACACTAGGAAAAACAGTTTCTCAGAGACCAAAAAAGCATTCCGTAAACATTCTGAAATAAGTATGGGTTGTTCAAATCTCAGAAAACTATTACTATATGGAGTACCAAAATAATCAATGGAGTACTGCCAGTACTCCATAAGGAAATGTTTTCCTGAAATTCGAACAGCCCATATTTCCGAATGCTTACGAATGACCTTTCTGAAATCTAGCCAACTATTTTTGCGTGTAGTGTGTACATTGTTCCTTGTTCTTTTCTTTCTCCTTGCCGTTTCCTTGCTTGTGCGTCTGCGTGCTTTTGATTTCATCTTAGAAGCTCACTTTTATTCTTTTACAGTCCCTCTTTCTTTCCTTTAAAACCCAAGCCTTTCATCCCAACACCACACTCGCTCAACCACCCTAGTCAACATGTTCAACCTCGTTGCTGTCTCTGCCATGGCCCTCTCTCTTGCTGCTTCCGTTTCTTCTTTAGCTGTTCCCCGTGCTACCCTTCCTCTAGGTAGGGAAATGCACGGGACGCCCTCCGGTGTCAACACTGGTGGAGTGTATGCCACATTTTATTATTATTACTTGCTTCACTTTGCTGACCTGAATCACAGCGCCACTTTCTTCTTCCAGAATGGTGTTGCTGGAGCTTGCGGCACCGTCCACAAAGACAGTGACATGATTGTTGCCATCGGTCAGTCTGCATTTCTTCCTATCATTTTCAAGTCACTTTGCTTACATCAATTAAATTAACCTCCAGATGTGGACCGCTACGGCGACCCCGAAGTTAAGTCAAGCCTATGCGGACAGCGGGTTAAAATCACCAACATAGACAACCAGAAGGTTTGATCAACCTCGTCGCTCCTGAATTTCAACCTCACAATTTTTTCCCCTTCCGTTAGTCCGTGACCGTAACCATCGCCGATGACTGCCCAACTTGCTTGAACAACAACTCCATGGATTTGACATCGGGTGCCTTCCAAAAAATCGCCACTCTGGATGAAGGCGTGGTGCCCAGTCAGTCCCCTCATCGTTTAGATGGAGCATGAGCTTACGGGACATCATCTAGTCTCGTGGGTTTTTCTTTAATCCCGCAACGACCTAACGACAAACCTCAACTTGAAGACTTGACTCTACCTTGATTTAACTTGCTTTCCTTGGCCCTTATAGTGGCATTGATATGCCCTTTTTCATGGCGGGCTAGACCCCGTTACGCAGAGCATCCACCAAGCATCCACGGTACGAAAGTTTACGAAGATACGAGACTCACGACCCCGGCTGGCGTAGAACCTTCATATGCTTTCTTAATCTTTCACTTGGCCCGTTCTTTAACTATGTTTATCATTTTTTATCCTGCTTTTATCGGTCACTTGATGTGATTTGCTTGTCATATCCCTCTCTGTCTGGGTTCCTGGCATGGTTTCTCGGGTCTCCCCTTATCCCCTCCTCCGTCATCTCCCAGATAGAATCGGCGTTACACACCTCCATAGATACAAATATCGCAAGACGAGAAACAATTGTAAACGGCACATTTTTGGGTCATTTGTATACTAGTAGAGGTTTATGACAATTAACTGTAACAAGCTCGCTACCCCTGGTTTTAAAGATACATTCCGTTTGTTCGCTAAAGTTCAGAAGCATCGTATTGTTGTGAGCCGCCCAAGGCATTTCTTCGAGAAATATAAATGTAAACAAACTCTGAGCTCAACTAACACATGTCACAATAGACCTCGAGGCCTCGAAGACAACGCATCCAACCTTACGAAAGGGACTCATTGTCGGCGGAAATGGTTTCATAGGTCTGTATCAACCTTCCGTCTGTTCGTCATGCCCTTATGCCCTTACGAAAGTTCTTTGGTCAGGCCCTGCAGTCTGCAAGGGTGCTCTTGCACGCGCAATCCAGGTGACAAGCGTCAGGTAAATTTGACATTATCTCTGGACAGAGTGCTAATCAGTTCAACTAATGTTTTGCACTAGTTCATCTGGAAGGCCCTATCGCACTGCGAAAGGACACGCACCCGCATGGACGTCCAAAGTGTTGCCTCCTGTCCACTGCGCCGCCTTCGCTCTTAACTCACGCGCGTTCCTGTAGGTCAATTGGCAGCAAGGCGACACGCTTCATCCTCAGAGCTTTGCACATCAGTAGAAGGCATCTTGCACACGCTTGAAATGCTCATCGAGGACGGCTCCTACAAGGCTGCAGTCAAAGATGGAAACGGTTCTGCCCTGTTGGGAGCTTCGTTCGGGCGATTATGGGAGACAATAGCAATCCTCTGAAGAATGTGCCTTTCTGAATGACCCGAAGTCATGGCAGGTACGTAAGTATTCGAACACTCGAAGACTAGATGGACAGTCGTTAATTTCATGTGCCACGGAGAGAAGCAGACTCGAACATACAGAAACGTAAAGTCGCAGCCTGAATACGTGCTCAATGAAGGTCTTCAGGAAGGCGAAGACAATCGAACGTGAGGAGGAAGGTGGAGAGGGTGGTGGTTGAAGCTGAAGAATGTTGTCAGTCACCTGATTCGGTCAGCCATGCCGAATATCTTTCCTCGCCGTCTTCGACAGTCGCTCTTCGTCTTCAACAACTTATTCAATGACAAGATCGCCTGAATCTGTTCTCCTCGGCTTAGAAAACTAAAGCCCGTCCTTGAGAAGACTCACAAGTTCATCTACCTCTTCCCCGCCATCTACCCTCACCTCCACCCCTGCCGCCCTAGCACAGGGCTCTTGTTCTATCAGGCCTTCCTTTCCGTACCTATTCGACTGCTTGGGGGGGTCCGAAGCAAAGCAAGTTGCCACTGGTTGTGAGGAGGAAATATGCCGACCTCCTGGGCTCAACGTCGACCCAGAAGAACACCGGCTCAGCAGACGTTGGTCCTAGCCTGATGCACATTCCTTCAAATCGAGAGCCAAATCCCGCTGGTTCATGAAAATTTGAACTGAGGTTTATGGTAAGTATCTTTCAAGTCGCGTCATATAAAGTCCAGACCAGGAGGGTGCATTAGAGATTAATTACCCCTAAATTTCAGAGAGGAATATCACTGATTGAATATTCCTGCAGCGAGATATTGCGAATGCCTGATGTGGAGAGCCTGAACCACGTGGCGGGCTTTCTCCGATTCAACCCTCCGCATCTTGAAGATTTTTGCGTTGGCATTGAGCATGAGCGCGTCTGGCCAACACCGGTGACAATTCGATGTCGATAACATGGGAAAAGTGGAAGCCTGGAAAACGACGTGTGGATGTGCCAATGTTAAGCGAACAAGCGAAGATGTCATGTTAGATGACCCGCTTGCAATACCCACTTGATATGCGCTGGATCTACGTTTGTCAAACCCTACGGACCGCCCTCCCGATCACACTTAGATTTTATGTGAGTAGAACGCTTGAGAATTGACTCAAGGTTGACTGGACAGACATAGCGTTGAATGCGTGTCCGTAGGATGCACCTGAGAGAGAGTTCTGAGCGAAGTGGTGATGGCCGCAGTTGTCGTAGTTGGCGTATATACGACCGGTACCACCAGGACTACTCCTTGTAGTTTAGGCGGGAAATTTTTCTTCGTCCAAGTCATGATCAGGCGTCCCTTGAGGTTGAGAAGAACATGAGCATGCGCCGCAGTAGCGTGTTTCATTCTGCGTGATAGGGAAGCTGTGATAGATAAAAGATGTTGAAAATGATATAGTTGACTATAGTAATGCTTTACTCACAGTAACTGGGATTGGGAGTAGCATTTATCTTTGCTTTGTCGGCTGGCCTAGAAGTCATGGCAGCTACGTATTCGATGATGAGAAGACTAAACGGAAAATCGTTGATTTCATGTACCACGGAGAAAAGCAGACTTGAACGTACAGAAGCTTCGAAGGTGGCAGTTGAAGAACGTTGAACTTGAAACTTCAGATTTTTTTGTCTGTCACCTGATTCGGTCCGGGGAAGCTGCGATCTATGAGCTCGCAGGACTAGCCGTCATCTCTCTCAGAGTCTCTGGGTACGCTCACCCAAGCCAGACCCTCTTCGGAGTCTTCCTGAAGTCCATTCCATTACTATCCAAAGCAGAGCTGCACGCTCATCTCCTTCAGGAACTCACCGCTGAATACCTTGCCTCGCTGTCTTCATCTTCGTCGACAACATTGCCTGATGTCTCTGACGAATATGTTCTCGTAAATGCCTGACCCTCTCTCGAAAATAAACAACTCCTTCCTCCCTCTTCCCTGCCACGTATGGCTCAACTTCTACCCCTGCCCTAGCACGTTCCACCCATGCGGTGTTGTACGCTTTCTTTACGGCATACACCTCGAGCTGCACATCAAGCCGCACTAGACGGACCGAAAGCTCTACCTGCCGCACGACGAGCTGGAGAGGTACGAATGTGACAAACTCCTCGGCGGATGGGGAAAGCCATTCTCGAGGAGTCTGTCCATGTGGCTTGTGGGCTCAAATCAGAGGGAAGATGCGTTATGAGCGTGGTCCTATGTGGCAATTAGAGTTTTTGCGCCGTATTCACTGAAGCGAAGAAGGCTGGACTGGGGCCTACGCCCCATATCGCAGAGGTACGCCTGTAATTCTTTCCACCTCGGAATCCGGTTAATTTTGTAAGATTACAGACCATCCAAAATCCCGCAGAAGAAACACTCAAACTCCTATCCTACATGCCCGACCATTTACGACACACAACCTTCCTGAACAACGAAGCCATCGCGACCATCTTCGAGAAGCAAATGGGCATAGAGATCTGCCTCAGCTCGAATATTCTGTCAGTCCCAAATCTCTTACTCCTATAATCCTCCTAGCTGATCTCATTTTATGTTTATTTCTTCGAAAACAAAATAAAATACAGATGCACCCCTCGAAGCGCACCACATCTTCCCAAACCTCAATTTGAACCACCTGAGCAGCTCCGAAATCCCTCCTTGTCCAACTCATGTCAGAGATTGATTAAATAACCCCTTTTTTTCTTCGAACGTAGACCGACGATATCCTCCCCTTCTGCGACTCCCTCGCCAAATATTCGCTCCTGCTCGTTCGCCCTCTGTATAATCTCGGCTTGTCTAAAGAGTAGGTGAGGCATATGATTTCGGAGGCGCGGTTTACGTGGGTTGGGGAGGTGAAATCAAGGGCGAAGGTGAGCGTGGGGGCATGGGCGACGGTGAAGGGGTGTTATATAAATTTTAGGTCTGCTACATATGAAGGAGGAATAATAGTATGCTGTACTGTAGTAGTAAATAATACGCGAATGCAGAGCTCAACTTACACGGCGTCTCCAGTGTCACTACCAACTTAGAAGGCACCATCCGGAGGCCTATACGTCTCTAGGAAGTGGTCAACTATGTCAAATGAGAAATAGTCAATGCCATGACCATCAGCAAAGGCAGGATCGTCAATAACAGCATTACTGATACTATAGTCAGCCAAAGCGAAAAGATCTGGGCCCGTTCTGCTACCAGCCTGAGAATTCACATCAGTTAAGGTGTTGTACGCCCCATGAGCAACGAAGCATCGTGCACTTACCTCGGTTGGACTGAGCGCATCCATAACCTTGGTACGTTTCGAGGTCAAACTCAACGCCGGTGCGCCAGTCACTTCTAGGTCGTCGTTGCTCTCCCTACGCCGTTTATCTGCTCTGAAGCGCTCAGCGACGGCCTGTGATTCATTCAGCTGTGCTTCATTCGATGTAACGGGTTCTTTCTGTGATTTATTTAAATATTGATAAGCACGAAGATATGAGGCAATCGAGAAAACTGACTTTTAGATATAGGTTGATAGCTTCACAGAGTTGGTGGATCTCTTCATACTCGATCTCTTCATGCTCGTCCTCTTTATGCTCGTCCTCTTCATGCGCGATCTCTTCATGCTCGATCTTTTCATACAATTTGAGCAGTTTTTCTTCCACCTTTTGATCGAGCATGGAGCGGGCAAGCTCAACAAGCTTTGGGTTGTAGTCAGCATTTGAGAGATAGAAAGGAAGACCTCGAATCGCAAACTCCAAAGCCTCCTTATCATCAGGCCTGGGCATGAATTCATTACCCATGCCGCCGGGTGTTTCAATGCCGTCATTTTCTTTCTGTTTTCCGTGTTCATCTTCTGAGCTATATCGGCTAAATATGTTCTTTAAAAATTGGATTTTGGACCCAGAGACTTGGACTCACAATGCTAGAACAACCTTAACCAAATGCATGGACAGCGATGCATACATCCCACCATCTACAAAGTACCCCCCTGCACGTTCCTGATCACGGAGGTACTTCTGAATTTCAGTCATCCCGGAAGAAGGCTCTGAGAAATAGTCGACAATAAATTTAACCTTGAAGACCCGTTCCAATATTTCCCACTCATTCGAGATATCCATGATTTCAGGATGTGTGATCGCAGTAGCCACGTTTCCACCAATTTTAGGATGCTCCTCATGAAGGGTACGACATACTTCCTCGCAAATTAAGTCTGAAGTGACCTCCCAGGCGTGGGAATGGTGAGCTTTTAAACTTCTTGCAGGACCTAAATATTCCAGTACGTTCGCTTCCTTGATAATTATCAGTAGTAAAAGATGCAGAAAGATGAGAAGCGGACCTGAGTCTGGAACCAGTCATGCAGGTCCACCATATAGACGTAGTCCGAAAGGGCAGTCTCCAAGTCAACAGTTCCTTTAATTAACCTTGATCCCCATTTTACTGGGTCAAAATCAAAGCAATCGAAGAGTAGTTCGGCCGTCAGAGATGCTTCAAACATCACAAATTCAAGCCACAAAACTATAATATCGCCACCTACAAGACAAAGAAAGAAAATAAACTTAAGCTTTATGGACCAATTGCAAGAGAGTTACTTACATTCATATGGATCCTCCGTGCCGTCAGAGTGTTCCCGCATATATCGCAGGAAATGTCGTGCAATGCGTTCGCAAGCTATGCCTTCATCTACATGAAATTCCTTCGAACGAGATGAGTCGAGGAGAAAATCCTGGAGGGAGGCATGCAGGATACGAAGCACTTTGTCAGGTTCCTCTTCTTTGCCAGTTTCTTCACCTCCGTCAGTTTCTTCACCTTCTTTGTCAGATTCTTTGCCTTCTTTGTTGGCTGCTGCATCTTCTCTTTTGAGGGCCGGGACATGAAGAACAGAATGCAAATCAATCAGTATACGCTGGAGTTCTCCATGAGGATAGGATAGGATCGTCTCGATTTGACGAGGCGTATAATCCCTCCCACGGGCATCAATTATGGCAAAGCTTATAATTTCCAATGCCTTATGAAGGTCCTCATTCAACACCAAGCTGAATATTCGGCAATACAGAGCATCGAGCTCGGCAAACGGGGTGGCAGACCCAGCAGCAGTGACGCCCAAAATAATGTCAAGCTGTTTATTCGGCCTCTGGCGGGAGGATTTCACAAATTTGACGACGGTAGCTGCATAAATAAACTGTCCGGATGATTTGCGGACCAGGCTGTCGATGTCGTTGTTGGAAGGCCAGATTGGTGGGAGAAGCGATCGCAGTTCGTGTGTCCTTTTCACAGACTCGAAGCTCTCGACCAAGAAGAGCCTGATATCATCGTCAGGATGGTATTTCTCATCTAAAACGAGTGGGTCAGTGATTCCGAGCAGAGGTTGATCGTTGAAAGAGTCTCGGATGGCTTTTTCCGGTCGGCTGGCTATGAGGAAACAGAGAGGAATGGGAAATTTCGAAATGGTGTTGGCAATAACTTTGAGAATGTATTGCTGGGCCTCTGGTTTGCCACACTCGTCGAGACCATCGAGGATGATTACCATCGGAGTGTCGAATTCTCCCTGCTGAGGGAATACCTCCTTCAATGGTTGGATGATAAGAGAGTCCATCTGAGTTTGTAGGGAACGAGTAAAGATATAAGGGTCTAATTCGACCGCCGTTTCGACGGGGCCCCGTAGCTGCGGAATCACGGTCAGTAGCTGATACGCCAACGACGCGATCAGTCGTCCTTCGTCGTTGCGGCCAGCTGCACTTCGCGCCCAGAAGAAACCGGCAGCCAAACGTCCTGATTCGTGGCATAACTCAGCGATTTCTTGTGCTATCGCCGACTTCCCAGCGCCCGCGGCGCCGTTAAGCCACTTGACAAACGTTGTCTTCTGGCCATCTTCGATCCAATCGATGATGGCCTGGATTACTGCCACACGAGTATCAGGATGGCATTTGGGAGGATCGTATTCGAGCCGCTCGCGTGAGTTGTGGAATGCGCCCGGAGCTATATGATTGTGCCAGATGTCTTTGCCTAAATAAACATGGGTGAGAAATCGTAACCTCTGTGAAGGAGCTATACTCTTGCCTCCAACAGTTGTGAAGTTTCCTCCATAGATCTTGATGTTCTTGGGATTTTGGAACATCCTAGGTGGAAAGAGGACGAGGAAAGCAGATCGATATTGCTGGTACAAACAAGGGGGACAATACCTTCTCACTGCCTTGTTACAGCCTTGTGGCAGTTCCCTCATGTCAACCTGAAAATAGAATAGTCAGACTGTCAATCATTTTTATGACAAGCATTCCTATGCACTTAGCTATACTCAAGTGCGGGCGCAGCCAATCTTGAGAGTATCGAAGAACATTAATAAGAATGGAGAAATGGAATACTAGAACAGAAGAAATATTATATGAAGTCCGATGTATAAAAACATCGAGAAAATGTGTACTTGTGTAAGGTGTGGGTGGGCGTACGTAATAAGCAATTTATACACTATAGCGTCAAAATGCGATGCTATGCGATGACCATGCCAGCATACGACGTGTATGCGTATGTGTAGGTTGTAGATGTAGAGAGGTGGACGGGTACGTGTTGAGCCGGAGGGGATAGAGACGAAAACACGTCGGCGAGGGCGACGTAGAGCCCGGATTTAAGTGACGAGTCGTCAGCGCCCTCAGGCCCACTGCCCGACCCGCCAACCCTAAACCAACCAACAAAACCCATGTCGAGCACAAGTCGAGCATGCCCAGGCCAAGACTGAACCCGCTCAGACCGAGGCTCAGGCCCGCATCGCCCGACCCGGCACTGGTGGAGGCGCGTTGGACGATAATCATCATGCACCTGATGACGCAGATGGTGGATATGCTGCTGCTGGATCTGCAGCTATTGCTAATGCCGTGCTTGAGCATTTGCGTATTAACATCCCAATCCGCGGAGGCGAAGATGACGGCGAGGAAGAAGGCGAGGAGGAGGCAGAAACTAAGGCAGCGGCAGCAGCGATGGCGGATGCTTCATCACCCAAACTCGCAAGGAAGGTCTCCCAGGGAGTCTGGTCCGTAACAAATGCAAAGGACACTGCAGGCGGCGGCAAGGTCGAGGTGATAGAGCCTGGTTCGGAGGCAGTCGAAGCCGCCGGGGCGGGTTTATCACAGTCCGGGTTTAGCAGTCGGAAATTAGCAGCGAAGTCGCCACAGGTGCAGGCGACATCATATCTGAGCGTTTTCTTCGCCAGGAAGGGCGAGTCGCAAACTTGTTGCTGCATATCAGCCTCCTTCCTCTCTTCATCCAACTCCTAACCAACAAGCGCCAATCTTAACCACGTCCTGCCCGTCTTCCTGCCCTTTCCATTCGTCCCACTCCTACTGCCTTCACCGGAAGCTGCTTTTCCATCAGCATCAGCAGCTCACTCAACAATGCCATTCCCTATCCCATTCATATTCACACCACAACCCGAAACCCCTGTCAGTCCACTCGCCCACTGCGCCATCCTCCCTTGCCCTGTCCGCAGGCTGCCCCGCCCCATCAGTTTGATCGAAAGCTCAGATTGGCACAAATGATTGACAAGATAAGCGAGAGCGGCGAGGCGAAGAACTAGTTCGTTGGCGGGCGGTGGATGTGCAGAGGTGGCTTCTGCGGCTGATGCGATAGGTGGTGCTGGTGCTTCTCCTCGTGTTGCTGCTGTCGAAAGGCTTGGTCCCGAACCGGGCTCTGATCCACGAGCTGTTGTTCCTGATAGCTCGAGTCGTGGCATCTTCGGAGCCTGGCTCGGCTCTCGCGACGTGAGAGCAGGAAGGGGCAGCGGCAGGATGGGCGAGAGCGGCGATGGAAAGAACTAATTCGCTGGCGGGAGGTGGATCTGCAGATGCGGTTGGTGCTGGTGCTGGTAATACGTATGAAGGGGGTCGCAGCTGAAGAGCCGGGTCCTGGTCCTGGCTCTGGTCCTCGGACAGCAGTTCCCGATGGCTCGAGCCTCGCATCTCCGGAGGAGCCTGACTCGGTTCTCGCGACGGAAGAGCAAGAACACTGCTCTTCCAGCTGCTGATGCTGCTGGTCCGCACCCCCGTCCTCCTGCACGACGCCTCCATTCCGCATGTGCATCGACGCAGGCATAGGCGGGATATAAAGGCTCGAACGCAAGCTACCTCCGGCAACACGACATCGGCAGGGTGGGCGACGATAACTCCGCGTTGAACGAAGGATCCGAAAATGCCTCGACGTCGACCTCCATCTCGTCTTCCGCGTCTTCGTCACGAGAGGATTCTGCCTTCTTGGAATCCTGTTCTTAAACGTTAGCTTTTGTGATCCAGTTACTTCTGACTTGCTTACCAGATTGACAGGCTTCAGGTGTGGCTGTCTGGAAAGGCTTCTGTTGTTCATTCAGTGTAGGGAATTCTTCTGCAAATAATGATAAGCGCAAATACGCCAAGTCATGCATAAAGCTGACCTTTAGATAAGCTGATAGCAACGTGGAGGCATGCGATTCGGCCAGTTTTTTCTTCATCGTCTGATTGAGCAAGGCGATGGAGAGTTTGGCAAGCTTTGAGTGGTAGTCGGCGATTGAAAGCTGGAAAGGACGTATTGAAAAAGTCTGAAGCCTTTTCGTCGTCGGGTCTGGGTATGTATGTATTCGTCGTCCACGTCGTTCGATGTTTCATCGCAACCATTCTCTTCTTATTGTCCATCTTCGTCTTTCGAACTATATCAATTAAATATATTCTTCAACATGTTGAATTTAGACCAGACACTGACTCACAATAATAAAACAGCCTTAAGGACGTCCATACACAGTGACGTGTACATCCCAATGTCTACAAAATCTCCTCCGCACGTTCCAGATCACGGGGGAGTGACAGCAGCGATGGTCGTCGGTGCGCAGCTTCGATGCAGAAGTAGCGGCAAGGGCGGTACCTACGATAGGCGGTGGCAACGACACGGCAGCAGTGGGGGCTAAGTATGTCGGTGAGTGGTGGGCAGGGCAAGAAATAAGATAGAAAGATACCTGGTGGGTTTCCCATTACAACGGTCTCCTCTTCGACCCTGTTATCCAGCCAACCCACTCCATCGTCCAGATATCAGCCTCCTGCCCTCGGGTTGGGGGAGAAGAGGATTAGCGACGTGGTGATGCGAGCTGCGCGGTTTCGTTTCGCCTACTGAGGCACGACAAGCACAGTAGCCATGCTGGGGGACTGCTTCGTCTGAACACCTTCACGTATTGCCAGCAATGCAAATCCTCGCGTCTTGAAGTGAAGCAGCAGCAGCAGCGATTGTTTTAGCTGTCATACGAGCAACATTTACGTTGCTGTTGCTTGTGAGGCACTATCGTTGTCTGATGGTGCCTATAGCCTCCCGCCCAGAGTTCAAGGGCGCAGCAAGGTGCCATCGTATCCTAGAAGCACTAGCATTGTTGTTGATGATGAATGGATGGGTAACCTCAGAGGCTCGGCCACCAGCAACGAGGTAGAACGAGCACCAACATGATCAGTTGGTGACTCCCTGCCCGCAACCTAAGCAGCAGCAGCACCGGTGGCGCTCCTTGTCGTTGACGCACTATGCAGGCTGTGGCAGCATCCTGATCTTGTTGTTAGCGGTTGTTCGGGCCCGATGTGGAGGTGACGGCGAAGGCGGTGAGTGGAAAGTCCAATGCTCGTCGTTGTTCTGAGTAGAGGGGTGACAATGACCGTCGTCCTAGTTAGCGCGTATACAAGCAAACGGCGCTACTGTTTGTGATCCAGGCGGGAAAACTTCCTCGTTCAAGTCGGACATTCCTTGAAAAGGGCAGGGGCAGCAGGGAATTTCGTTTGGCTAATGAGAAGACTAAATGGACAATTGTTAATTCTAATTCCATGCACTATGGAAAGAGGCAGACTCGAACCAAACTCGAACATACAGGAGTGTAAAGTTGCAGCCTGAATATGTCCTCAACGGATGTCTTCAGGAAGGCAAGGACAATCGAACGTGAGGAGGAGGAAGCTTGTGGAGAGGGTGGTGGTTGAAGCTGAAGAATGTTGTCAATAAAAAATAATTTCTTTTGTCTGATTCAGTCACCTGATTCGGTCAGCCATGCCGAATATCTTTCCTCGCCGTCTTCGACAGTCGACAGGACTTTTTATCTTCAACGACTTATTCAATGACAACATCGCCCGAATCTGTTCTCCTCGACTTAGAAAAACTATAGCTCGTCCTTTAGACCTCCGCCCGCGCCGCCCTAGCACGGGGCTCTTGTTCTATCAGGCCTTCCTTTCCGTGCCTATTCGATTACCTGGTGGTTCCGAAGCACGCGTGCGCAGTCGTGGTCCTCATCAGCTATTCGCTCAGCGTACTCTGTGGCGAGGCTGTCATTTTCACGATGGATTTCGCTGTCAACCAGCGTACGGAAGGGCCGTTCCTGCATCGGATGTACAACGACCTCTGGCTGTAGGATACAGATGCGAAGCAAGTTCGCAACTGGTTGTGAGGAAGAAATATGCCGACCTCGTTGGGCTCAACGTCAACCCAGAAGAACACCGGCTCAGCAGACGTTGGTCCTAGCCTGATGCACATTCCTTCAAATCGAGAGCCAAATCCCGCTGGTTCATCAAAATTTGAACTGGGGTTTACGATAAATATCTTTCGAGTCACGGCATACAAAGTCCAGACCAAGAGAGTACGGTAGAGATCAATTACACCTAAATTTCAGAGAGAAAATATGACTGATTGAATACTCCTGCAGCAAGATATCGTGAATGCCGGATGTGGAGTGCCTGAACAATGTAGCAGGCTTCGTTCACGACGTGTCCGATTCAACCCTCCTCAGCTTGAAGATCTTTGCCTTGCCACAGAGCACGAGCGCGTCTGGCCGACACCGGTGACAGTTCGATATCAATAACATGGAAAAGTTGAAGCCCCGAAAACGACGTGTGGAAGTGCCAATGTTGAGCGAACGGGAGAAGATGTCATGTTAGAAGATCCGCTTGCAATGGAGAACACACTTGATATGCGCTGGATCTACGGTCGCCAAACCCTACGACATCTATGAAGTTATTCAACCAGAAATACAGACTAACCAGGTCTAGGTTCAGCGGTTGGAGTCTTCACGTTAGCGCACCGTCGTGCACACTTTGAAGAATCAAGGTTCTTCCAGGCGATTCCGCATAACTCGCACTGCTTAAAGCTCTAGCAAAAATAAAATAAAATCACTATTCACTCGGGGAAAAAAGTTAGTTTACGGCAAAATACCTTCCCACTGATCATATTCTGCAGAACCTTCAGTCAACATCGCAAGCTTGGCGCATTTGGCGCAGAGTCCGGGGGATGACTTGTTTGAAAAAGAACGGGCACAACCATTCCCGGCAGGGTCGTCGCAGAAATCCATTGGATAAACTGGCTTTCGAAAGCTCGAAGTATCGAAGAGTTCAGTCTTCGCAAGGTGAACCAGTTGGCAAGGCTTGTCTGTTAGCTCATGGCTGTTCCGCCTTGAATGTTCCATGGTTTGATAGTTGGTATCAAGTTGACGAGAAGCACTCTACGGCGGATGCAGATTGGTAGAGTTCCTGCAAACCTTACTCCTCGGCATTTCCTTGCTTGTGCATCTGCGTGCTTTTGATTTCCTCTTAGAAGCTCACTTTTACTCTTTACAGTCCCTCTTTCTTTCCTTTAAAACCCAAGCCTTTCATACCAACACCACACTCGCTCAACCACCCCAGTCAACATGTTCAACCTCGTCGCTCTCTCCGCCATCGCCCTCTCTCTTGCTGCTTCCGTTCCTTCTTTGGCTGCTCCCCGTGCTACCCCTCCCCCAGGCTGGAACACCCCACTTTTCGAGGTTCGTGTTCTCCATCCCTGTTTAATTGCTTTTTCTGACCCTGCACTTTTTAAATCAGTCTTACGATACCTATTACACTAGGTATATAGCTCTGGCGTGCAACACCAAGCACGGCATAGCTTTCTCCGACCAATGTTGCCACCCGCTTTTGGTTCGTGGACCGCCATAATTTCCCACATGGAGCGCATCTGATGTTCATTTTCTTTCCATGATAGGCGGCTCAGAGCCTTGCTTCCTATCCAGCCCAGTGCAACCCAGTCACGAGCTCGAAACCAGCTCTCCCCGTTGCCGCTCCAAGCGGCGCCCTCAATGATGATGGCGATGGTGATGATGATGATGAGTCTACCACAAAGGCTGCACCCGCAGTTACACCACCTAAGAAGGCAGCAGCACCACCCCCGGCGCCCACCCAGCCTGTGGCAAACCGTTCCACATCCTCCAGTGTCAAGCTTGGCTAGTACGCCACATTTTATTCTTACTACTTGCTTCACTTCGCTGACCTGAATCACAGCGCCGATCTCTTCTTCCAGAATGGTGCTTCTGGAGCTTGCGGCACCGTCCACAACGACAGTGACATGATTGCTGGCATCGGTCAGTCTGCATTTCTTCCTATCATTTTGAAGTCACTTTGCTTACATCGATTAAACTAACCTCCAGATCAGATCCGCTACGGCAACTCCGGAGGTAGGTCAAGCCTATGCGGACGGCAGGTTAAAATCACCAACGTAAAAAACCAGAAGGTTTGATCAACCTCATCCCTCCTGAACTTCAACCTCACAAAAAAAAAAATTCCTTCTGTTAGTCAGTGACCGTTACCATCGCCGATTCCTGCCCGATTTGCTTTAACGCCAACTCCATGGAGTTGTCGCTGGGCGCCTTCCAAGAAATCGCCTCTCTGGACGAAGGCGTGGTGCACAGTAAGTCCCCCTCGTCGTTCAGATGGAGCATGAGCTTACCGGACACCTTCTAGTCCGGTGGTCTTTTGTTTAATCCCGCAACGACTCTAACGACAAACCTCAAGACTCGACTCTACCTTGATTTAACTTGCTTTCCTTGGCCCTTAAGTTTACGAAGATACGAGACTCACGACCCCGGCTGGCGTAGAACCTTCATATGCTCTCTTAATCTTTCACTTGTCCCGTTCTTTAGTAACTATGTTTACCATTTTCTATCCTGCTTTCTTATTGTTAACTTGATGTGATTTGCTTGTCATATCCCTCTCTGTCTGGGTTCCTGGCATGGTTTCTCGGGTCTCCCCTTATCCCCTCCTCCGTCATCTCCCCCCCGATAGAATCGGCGTTACACACCTCCATAGATACAAGTATCGCAAGACGAGAAACAATTGTAAACGGCACATTTTTTGGTCATTTATATATTAGTAGAAGTTTATGACAATTAACCGTAACAAGCTTGCTACCCTGGGTTTTAAAGATACATTCCGTTTGTTCGCTAAAGTTCAGAAGCAACGTATTGTTGTGAGCCGCCCAAGTCATTTCTTCGAGAAATATAAGAGTAAACAAACTCTGAGCTCAACTATCATCCATGTCACAATAGAGTACACAGTTAAATCGAGGACGAGGAGACGAGGGAGGGAGGAATAAGGAGGAAGGGGTTTGAATAAATGACCACCCAAAAACACACCATCTGCCACAAATGCCGACGATGACCAGCTATCAATAACAGCACCATTCATCCCAAAGCGAAGCTCAAAGTGCTCGACCCACCCGCGACCAACGCCGTAGGAGATGCGGGCGGCGACAACGCCGACGTAGTAGGTAAAGGGTCGTACTCGAGTAGAATGGACTTGCATTTACGGTATTAGTAAGACGGGCGCTTAATTCATAATGGCTCGAGAACTTTGTAGATACGTGATTTCCATGTATATGAAAGGCTCTTTAGGAGCTGGTACAACCATTTCTTATGGTCTTTTAATCTACAAATAATCCCAATAGAAATAAACATTGAGTGCGAAGGAAATCATGACCGAAACCGGTTACTTGGCGAACTACCACACATTCGTGCAGAATTCTTGGCAGTCTGCCGTCAAAATTTTGCTGAGAATAAAGCTTTTTTGGTTTGGCGAAGTGGAGGCCTCATTTAATGAGTGGCAAGAGGAACCTCCGTATCCTTCCATGGCGGCACTGAGCCCATGGCGCAAAATTAATATATATATGAAGAAAGTAAACGCCCACAAAATCTGGGTTGTCAAGTTACAGACACCTATGGATCCTCCGGTCCCAAATCCTCGACTGGACTGAGCGCATGCATAACCTTTGTACGTTTGGATGTCGAATTCAACGCCTGTGCGGTACTCCCTTCAAGGCTGTCATTACTCTCCCTACGGCGTTTATCCACTTTAAAGCGCTCAGAGACGGCCTGTGTTTCATTCGGTGTGAGGGATTCCTTCTGTAAACATTGATAAGCACAAATCCACGAAGCAGTCAATATAACTGACTTTTAGATACTGGGCGATAGCATCGTGGAGTAGTTCGATCTTCACATGCAGTTCGGGTAGTTTCTCTTCCATTTTCTGACCTAGCACGGAGTGGGAGAGCTCAGCAAGCGCTGAATGATAGTCCGCATTTGAGAGGTGGAAAGGAAGAAGTAAAATTACAGACTCCAAAGTTGCTTCATTGTCGGGTCTGGGCATGTATTCATTATCCACGTCATAAGTTGATGTCTCATTGCAGTCGTTCTCATTTTTTTTCCACTGTTCTTCTTCTGAGTTATGTCGGCTAAATATATTCGTTAACATTGGATTTTGGACCGGGGGAAATTGGACTCACAATGCTAACACAATCTTAAGCAGGTGTATACACAGTGATGCGTACCTGCCACCATTTATAAAGTACCCGCCTGCGCGTTCTTGATCACGGAGGTACTTCTGAATTGCAACCATCGCAGGGGAGGATTCTTTGAAATAATATTTGAAGGGGAACTCAACCCCGAAGGCTTGTTCAAAGTGTGGCCATGCCGCCAGGATTGGTAGTATTTTAGGATGTGTGATCAATGTAGCCACATTTTCACTGCTTTTAGGATGCTCATCATGAAGGGAACGACACACTTCCTTGCAAATTAAATCCAAAGCGACCTCCCAGGAGCGGGAATGGTGAGCCTTTAAACTTCGTGTAGGACCGAAATATTCCAGTACATTTGTTTCCTTGATGATTGTCAGTGGCAAAAAATGCACGAGGCTGAGAAGCAGACCTGAGTCTGGAACCACTGATGCAGGAACACTACATTGGCGTAGTAAAAAACGGCAATCTCCCAGGTATTTTCTTCTCTGAAGCCTTTGGTTAACCTGGACACCCATTTTACAGGGTCAAAATCAAAGCATTCAAGAAGTAATTCTGTCGATGGAGACGCTTTCATGGTGATAAGATAAAGAGATGGAAATATTATTTCGTCGCCTACAAGACAGAGAAAGACCATGAACTTGAGTTTATTGACCAATCGAATGAGAGTTACTTACATGAATATTGATCTTCCACTTCGTCAGAGTATTCCCACATATATCGTAGGAAATGTCGTGTAATGTGTTCATGAGCTATGCCTTCATCTACATGAAAATGCTTCGAACGAGATGAGCTGCAGAGAAAGTCGCGAAGTGAAGCATGCAGGATATGAAGCTTGTCTTCATTTTCTTCGCTTTCGCATTTGAGGGCTGGGATATGCAGAATAGAATGTAAATCAATCAGGATACGCTGGAGTTCCCCATGAGGATAGGATAGGATCGTTTCAATCTGACGAGCGGTACAATCGTCCTCACGGAACATTGCAAGACTAATAATTTCCAATGCTTTTTCGAGGTCCTCCTTCAACACCAAGCTAAATATTCGGCAATACAGGGCATCGAGCTCGGCGAACGGGGTGGCAGACCCTGGCTCTGGCTGAGACCCAGACCCAGTCGCAGCGACACCCAGAATAATGCCAAGTTGTTTATTCGGCCTTTGATGCGAGGATTTCACAAATTTGACGACAGTAGCCGCATAAATAAACTGCCCTGATGATTTTCGGACCAAGTTGTCAATGTCGTCATTAGAAGGCCAAACAGGAGGGAGCAGTAATCGCAGTTCGTGCGTTCTTTTCACAGACTCGAAGCTCTCAACCAAGAAGAGCCTAATATCATCGTCAGGATGATACTTCTCGTCCAAAACGAGTCGGTCAGTCATTGCGAGTAGAGGTTGATCGTTGAAAGAGTCCCGGATGGCCACTTCGGGTCGGCTGGCTATAAGGAAACAGAGAGGAATGGGGAATTTGGAAATGGAATTGGCGACGAGTCTGAGAATGTATTTCTGGGCCTCTGGTTTACCACACTCGTCGAGGCCGTCAAGGATAATTACCATCGGGTCGTCGAATTGTCCCTGCTCCCTATGTTCGAACACTTCGTTCAATGGTTGGATGATAATGGAGTCCATCTGAGTTTGTAGGGAACGAGTAAATATGTAAGGGTCTAATTCGACCGCTGTTTCGACGGGGCGTCGTAGCTGTGGAATTACGGTGAGTAGTTGATACGCCAATGACGCGATCAGGCGTCCTTCGTCGTTGCGGCCAGCTGCACTTCGAGACCAGAAAAAACTGGCGGCCAAACGTCCTGATTTGTAGCATAATTCAGCGATTTCCTGTGCAATCGCAGACTTCCCAGCGCCCGCAGCTCCGTTAAGCCACTTGATGAACGTCGCCTTCTGGCCATCTGCGATCCAATCGATAATGGCTTGAATAACAGCCACGCGAGTTTGCGGATGGCATTTGGGAGGGTCATATTCCAGGCGTTCGCGCGAGTTGTGGAATGCGCCAGGAGCTATATGCTTCCGCCATATGTCTTTACCTGGACAAATATGGCTGCTGAGATATCGAAGCGTCTGCGATGATTATTTCATACCTTTCTTATTTGTGACGGCTGTGAAATTTCCTCCATGGATGGAGATGTGCTTGGACTTTTTGAACATACTAGGTGCAAGGGGGGATGGGGAAAGCAGCTCGACCGTGGTGGTGGTAACAACAAGAGTGACGATACCACTTACAGCTTACAGTCTTGACACTGCCTTGTGGCAGTTTCTTCGACCTGACAATAGAATACTCATTCAAACCGTTTTCCTCCTTGTCACTGCTCTGGAGATCTCCGAGGCCTGAATGATAGATTCAATAGTCCCGTATATCTGGCTGAGCTCAAGTTTACACCCGAGACGACCGACTTTCAACAGAAATTAGTTCGTTTAGTTTGGTGCCTTCCAATCCAATTCCACAATAATTCAAGTTCGAATTTCCGCCTCCCCATCCCCTTCAAATTCCCTTCGTCAAAAAATCTAGGTATGCTTAAACGCGCGGGTCGACCGCAGCGCGCACTTCCACCCCACTTTAAAATGTCGCCATTTTCCCGGTGACGGGAGCGCAATAGTACTTACAGCCCGATTTGGCATGGCTGCGTCGTGTCCAAAGCAATCCAAGCTCGCCCGCTGGCAGGCAGGGCGCTCAGTTGGGTATTTGGTAATTACTTGAAGGCAAGACGAAACGAAAGTCCAAATCTGAGCTCAAGGCTCGAGGCTGATGAAAATACTCGAGCATGACTTCAAATCGTTTCCGATCGATACATCGCTGCCAATGCAAAATCGGAAGAATATCAAGGAAACGCGGAACATCTAAGGGCTCTGGCGGGTGGGTAGCATGATAGGATCCAGACTCACCTTTTTTTCTACAGCAAATGTATCAAGTAGCCAACCACGGCGCACGCGGTTGTCCCGGCCTCTTTGACGGTCCTGAAACCGAACTCGGCCGGCACTAGTACTGAGAGAGGTAGGAAATTTGGAGCGAGGTCAATCCGACGAGTCGTATAGGCGGATTACGATTAAACGCCGGTGGTCGACTTGAGCCAGTGGGAGGTAGAGGGGTGGCAGTAAGTTGCGGGAAGGAGGTGCTGGACTGAAACGCAGTTTGTAGGAATCGGGATGCCCTTAGGCTGGAATCGACCTGACGTTCGTTCGATAACGGTGGGCGGGGCGGATGCTACAGTACCCCGCACGAGGTGAGGCGGGAGACGGGAAATGAGATGAGATGAGATGAGATGATGTACAGGATTTTGCATAAATAATCACGTCACCTTGAGTTACTTTGAGTGGGCCGTCGCCAAATCCCACTCGAGAGCGAGTTTAAGTTAAGAGCGAGGGTTTTTCCTGGGCCTGAAAATTCGATTCCGCAAATGAAGTGTCAGCGTAGTAGTAATACCACACCCGCCGCGTGCGTGTGTTTGACAGTGATCGAGAAACCAGAAAGCCGAACGCAAGAAACAGGAAATGCTTGTCGTCATCCAGGTCCAGATTCAGAGCCGAGCCGAGCATATATAGTCTATTATAGAAAACAAATAAGAACGGTCAGGAGATTAAATGTTATCGAAGACCAAGAAGGTGATGGGTCAAAGGGTCCACGTCTTGGTAGGGTTTATTCTATGTTTGTGGTGTCCATCCAATGAAATGGCGAGGGATCCAGGACGGAACGAAAGGGGAAGGGGAGTAATAAATGGGTTAGTCTGGACGAACCTGAGCCTGATTCAGAGCCTGATCATAAGAGGACGTCGGGATAGAATTGGAAATGTCGTCCACGACATTGGCGGTGGCAAGCTGACGGCTGAAGGCTGTGGGCAGACTCAGAGGAGGTGATATCTATGAAAGGAAACAAGAAGGGTAAGAACCAGATATTAATGGATCGGAACGTTAACCTCAGGCTGTCGGTGGATTTGTATTTGAAGGGACAATGGAGACTTTTACTCTATAAAAAACTGCAAGGTGGGTGAATACGGCTGGGTTACGTTATTTATAAACGCGTGCTCTTACTATTTAGGAAGGAAGTTGAAGGAAGGAAGGCTGTTCAAATTTAGTTAAGCGGAGTGGGGTGGAGACGGGGATGGAGATGGTGCTGGCGGTGGGACTCGATGCATATGGGCCTAAGCGCGGCGGTTTTCAATGATAATGCATATGGTGCTGGCTGGAAAAACGTTCATGGTTCGGCAGGTGTGGGTTTGGACTCTGGACTCTGCAAGAGGGTACGTTAAATTTGGGACGTATAGACTCAGAGTATAGGGGAATGCTTACTTTGGGTGGCTAATTATACGGGTATCGTACGCGTCGTATCAAATCAATTGGGATCAGTCAAATGGTGAAGGGTATCAGAAATTTGATTTGAAGCGGGGTGCGGTATGATGTTTACCTGCTTCGAAATTGTTCTGCGTATGGCCTCCTCCTTAGCCTAGGATACTGGGACTTCGCTGCTGCGCTTCGAAGCTTCAAGATGCTAGTCATCCATGACACGGAAGTAGGAACCCGTCAGCGATTCCCGGGATCGGGTTCCTCGAAGGAGCAAGATTTAGAATCAGAGGGAACTGGTATTTCTCGGAGACGGAGATGAGACGGCTGTTCGCAGAGTTCTGTTCTGTTTCTGTTTCGTCGAGTTCGAATTCTGTTTCGAGCCAAGCTCAGGTTTTATACGCGTAATAAGTACGACAGGAATGCCAGTGGTGCATGCCACGCCGGTGAGCCAAGCACCCACGCATGCCCGTTGTTTGTCGGTTTTCGGGGGCAGAACGCAGGATAAATACGAATATGGACACGGAAGCGTGGTTGGATGACAGTCCAAGTCAGTCGCTGTGTGGTGGCGATGGATGGATCATGATACGAAGAGTCGAATTCGGCATGGGTGGATATGGATTATGTATGGTATGGGCTTTTTACTGGCCATGGGCATGGAAATCAAATTAAGATTACCGCCGTGGCGCCGTAGTCAAGCCGCAGAAGTGCGTTTATAGAAGATGCCTGCCATGCCAGTTGATCAATTGGGGCTGAAAGGAGTCAGGTTCAGAGATTTGGAAAACGTTTTTATCACATCGGCTTGGAAATGGATATGAAAATGGAAATGGACATGGACATGGGATTTGTGTTGATTGGGAATGGGAATGGGAAAAGTGGGTTTTGGGATGAGGCTCTGACGCGGCTTGGACGGACGTCGGAAGGTACTTAAGGCCATGAATGAATGAATGAGAGGAACCCACTTGGAATCCCCCCCTGGGACAACAAAAAGTCAATTTTGGCGAACACGATCGCAGTTGCAATCGATATGGATATGCATGCACGCACCCCGATCCGGCTCGATGGGCGGTGGTGGTTCGGGTAATAAAAAGGGAGGCGTTGTGTCAGTGAGTGATCGCTAAACTTTTTGCGTTTATGATATAAAGAGATGGCGAGTAAACCCCTTCCCGCCCGTCGTCCCTTTCCTCCTTCCTTTCTTCCTCTCTCCTCCCCCCATCCCCCATCCCTCTGTTCTCCCATCCCATCCCTCCGACGCAATCGCACAATGACCTCACAGCCTTATCCGCCGCACGTGACGGGCGGTCCAGAGCCAGGACAATAAATTTTTTCTTTTGTTGATGCATCATGAGTCAGCGTGGGAACGGGGCCGCCAGTGGCCCCCCCTGGCTTGCCGCGCACCTGCCACACTCTTCCCTTTTCCAAGATAGCGCCTCCCCGACCGCCCTCCCCCTGCCCCCGCCCGTCGCCCGTGTCCCTCACCGACGTAACTAGCAACACCGTCGACTGCTCCGATCCGCGCCGATAAGCACTGGGATTCGTGGGCCTGCACCTGCTGTGCTTTTGTGTTTTTGCGGAATAACAATAAGGGGCAAGCTTGAGGGTAAGTATGCAGTGTGCGCTGCAGAACTCTGAACTTTCTACTTACTGTGGCGCCGTCTTTTTTATTAGATTCCTAATTGGAGCAGAGCCTCAGATCACATATCGCAAATTTGGGGTGATTCACAGCGCCGCGTGGTGGTGTGTGTTTAGCCAGCCCTTGTGCGTGCAGGAGCTTAGCCTGGATATAGCCACTCTTCCTTCCTCCTTCCTGCCACTGCCCGTCCGTCCGTCAGTACCTCCCCTCCGCGCGTACGGCCCCTGTCCTGTCTATTTGTCTGCCTGCCTGCTGCCGTCATCGCCAGCACGGTGTTTGCCTCGCCCTCGCACCCTCGCTCACGCTCACGCACATAAGGATCCCTAGGATAGGAAAGGAAAGAGGAGGATACCCGGATAGATTTCGTTGGCACCCGTTCAATTTGGAGGATTGGTTGGATTGTATAGGATCAGGGATTACGACACTTGGATTTTAGGATTTGCTTGATACCGCACCCGCGAAGCTGCCCACACTACACCCCACTACACCACACCGGAAGGAAAGGAATGGCCGTACACCTCATGTTCCGCCCTGCGCCTGCACCGACTGCTGCCTCCGCCTCCGCCTCTGCCACGGCTGCCGCTGCCGCTGATGCCACCGCCAGCAATGGCCCCGCTAACATCGCTATCCCCGTCGCTGCTGGCTCGTCCAGCCCGCACCCGCACCCGCACCAGCACCATGTCGCTGCACCGGTGTCCCCTGTGAGACGCAGTGCGCGGCTGCTCGTCGTGCCCTCCCCTTCTTCATCATCATCGACTTCATCATCATCATCATCATCATCGACTGCATCGTCGTCGAAGCAGCCTGCGACGCCCACGCCTTGTACTCAACATCAAGCACAACCCATATCACCTGCGAAAACTTCTCTAACACCGACGACACCCACCCCGAACCCCACCCCTGCCCACAACAACAACACCAACACCCGCAAACGACCCCGGCCATCGGAGCCTGCTCTTCTTCCACCTCCAATACCAACACCTCAGCAACAACACCAACCACACCAACAGCGACACAAACGCACCCAATCCGCCCCCGAATCCCTCTCGCCCCTGCCCCTTGCCCTCCCTCTTCCCCTGCCCGTCGTCTCACCAATATCCTCCGCCAAGCTCGGAGACGAAGCTGGTGCTGAGCCAGCGGACACCCCGCGCTCGAGGAGAGCGTCTAAGCGGCGCAAGGTGGCTGAGGCGGAGGACGTGCCTATGCCCTCTCTTGCCCCCGCTCCGGTTCCGGCTCTGGCTCATCCACGGGATCAGTTGGGCATGGGTGGCGAAAGTGCTAGGCCGATGAAGGGGATGAAGGGTGCTGTCCACTCGACGACGAGGACGCACCCTGCTCCTACTCCTGCCCCACCCTCACCCCTACCTTTACACTTAACGCGGGCTGCGAAGCGGAAGAGCTTGGATATCGAGGAAGCCAAGGGGGTGCAGCTGCTTTCTTCGCCGACTATAACAGCAAGGGGAGGAGGAGGGTTGGATGAGAATGAGAATGAGAACGATGCGTGTCCGAGAGCGTTGAAGAAGAAACGGAAGGATGCGGTTGTTTCCTATGATAAGGATTCTTTGGATGTGGATATGGATTTGACACCGGTTAGTGCTCTGTTCTCTGCCAAGCTCCGTTCTTTCTTTCTCTTCGTATCTTTGCATGCACTGTTTCGGGTCCGTGGTCCTCGTTCCCTCTGTGATGGGGGTTCGTTTTCATTTCGCTTAGCGTCACTTCCACTTTCACGCCCACTATCACGGTTCACTATCACGAGCTGCGGTTCTTCCCGTCTCTTTCCGTTCACATTCACATTTTTTCTGATGAGAATACGAGGTCAATGTTCTTATTCGTATTCGTTCTTCTCTTTGTTGTCACTTTCTTCTGCCCCCTTCCTTTTTAAACGCCCGTTAATGTTGTGCAAAGCTGACACCTCTTTGCCCCTTTTTCGTATTGCAGGTTTCTTTGGCTCCGGCTCCGGCTTTGGCTACGGCTGCGCCTGCTGTGCATATAGTGACTCGGTCTGCTCGGAGTCGGGAAAAAGAAAAGGAGAAGGAGAAAGAGAAGGAAAGCGCTGTGGAGAACCACAAAGTCAAAGTCAAAGTCAAAACCAGCTCCGTCGTGCACTCCAACTCCAACGAGCGAGCAAAGTCGACCAAAGTCGCGCCGACGCCGAAGCCGAAGAAGAAGAAGGGCGTGAAGGGAAAAGACAAAGCCCTGACCAAGGACCTCCCAGCATCAACGCAAGCGGAAGAGGACGAAGACGAAGCTATGCAAGTCGTGCAAGTCCCACTTGACCCGACGACGACGCCGACGCCGAGGGTGGTGTCGCTCCGCCCTCGGACGACGACCCCGCCTCCCCCGCCCCCGCCGAGGGTTGGAAGGAGGAGGAAGGCGAAGGCGGTTGGAGGGTCGCCTTTGGCGAAGACGGTGACAGAGACGGAGGGCAGTACGAGTGGTGAGCTTTTCTTTGGGGGATTTGTAATACTTGATTTGTTTTGATTACTAATTATTTTATTTTAGCAGGAAAACCCGACACCGATGAGCAGGAGCAGTATAAGCCTGTGTCTGTGTCTGCGTCTGCGTCTGCGGCCTGTGTACCGTCGTCGTCGTCGTCCTCCAAACCCACTCTATCGATACCCCTGCCTCTATCTCTACTAGTATCATCCTCAACGAAAACCCCACCCTCCTCACCCCCTCCGTCCCCCTCCTCCCCTTCCTCCTCCCCCTCCAAATCCCCCATATCCTCAAGCAGCCTCCGCCCGTCCCTGCCCTCGCCCCTCCCGACCTTCCCGCATCCACCGCATAGCCATGTGATCGTGCACCCGCCGCATGTGCATTCGCCTCTCAGTCCGCACAATAGCAGTAGCAATAGCAATATCAATAGCAGTATTACCGGTGCGAACGCGGACGCGAGTACGCCCCCATCGTCCCCGCCTACCTTCCAGCACCACCAACACCAGCGGACGTCGCCCCCGCTCGACGCGGTTGATTTGGGGCCTTTGGAGGCGCTTGGGCTGCCTGGGCCTATGATGGGTCCTTCTGGTTCTGGTTCTAGTTCTAGCCCTCCGTCTCCTTCAGGCTCTCCAGGAAACAAGAGAGACAGCCCGGCGGGGAGCAGGAATGGGAGCCCGATGTCGAGTCCGATGTCGAGTCCGCCTGCGAGTCCGGTGTTTGGGGTGTTGCCTTTTGGCTCTTTGGGTGCGGGTGCGGGTGTGGGTGTGGGTGCGGGCGTGAGTGCGGGTGTGGGTGCGGGCGTGAGTGCGGGTGTGGGTGTGGAGAACAGTGCTGCCAGTCCTGTGGATGGATCGTCTGCTGCGTCTGCGAGCTCCAGCTCAATTTCTAGTTTAACCTCAAGCTCAAGTTCAAGTTCAAGCCCCGGTATTCCAGCTCCCAGCTCGAATATCGCAAACGCGAATGCACCCCCACCGCCCCCGAGTCCGACAACGCTGCTCTTCTCGACACCCATCGCGCTGCCGACGCTCACAACTGCGTTTTTGAGCCCGTTCGCTTCTGCTTCTGCTTCGGCTGCGTCGTCTGGCACTGGGGTACAAGGACAACAGCAAGTGCAAGAGCAGGACCAGGCTGGACAGCGTCAAGCTCAAGCAGATCCCGGACAACAAGCACAAGCACAAGAGCCCTTCGCTCGGCCGTCGTCTCCATTCGCCCCGCTTGGCGGGCTGGACGTTGCGCCTCAACACCCGCACCAGCATCACGACTCCGCCCTGGGTCTGATGGGCATAAGCATGGGCTTACCAGTGTCGAACCTGTCAATGTCAATACCCATACCGATGCCGATGAACATGGGCATGTCGATGCCCCCCCCGCCGATGTCCATGAGCGGGATGGGCATGGGCATGGATTCGATTGGTATGGGTATGGGTGAGATGAACGTGGGGCTGAACATGGGCATGGAAGGAATCATGGGCGATGGAGAGGGTGTGGATGGGGGTGTGGGTGGTAGTGGGATAGGGATGGGGATGGGGATGGGCGGGGGCATGGCGCTTGTTAGCGAGAGCGATCTTGGGTTTGGGTTCCATGGTCCGGCGGATGGGGGTGCGTTTGGGTATGGGGGCGGGCATCCGCATTCGCAGCATCAGCATCAGCATCAGCAGATGGAGGGGCAGAGTCAGAGTGCGCACCCGCAGCAGCCTCCGCAGGGGATGTATGAGCAGCTGTATACCTCGCCTGGTCAAGCTGGGCCGGGTCCGGGCCCTTCGTCGCCTTCGTTGGCGCCGCCTGGCTCGCCGCAGTCTTCATCGTCGGGTTTGCCGGAGCAGCAGATGGTGCAGGCTCAGCAGCAGCAGCCGCTACAACAGCAGCAACATCAGCAGCAGCAGCAGCAGCAGCAACAGCAACCGCTGACGCAGAAACAGCAGAGGAAGTTGGAATATGCGGAACCGCACCCTCTAGAGAGCCCACCGCGCCTTCCGAAAGACGGGAGTGTGTGGAAGACGGCGTGTAAATTGCGGGTTTGGGAGATGTGAGTTGTCGTTTCAAGTTTCCTTCTTTCCTTTATTTCTCTCTTTATCTTTATCTTCACAACCCCCCGTTGCTCTTCTTCTTATATCTTTATTGCCACCCATACGGAACGCTGACGCACCTCGCTTTACCCTTTACAACAGAACACGGCGCTACACCCCTGACACGATCCGCACGGTCGTGGCGCAGGAGGCGCATGATTATTATAGCGCCAAGGGCGTGTTTCCGATTGGGTATAACCGGACGTCGCACTTGAGGAAGAGGCGGAGGTTTTATCAGCTGCATCAGCTGCATCATCAGCATTTGCAGCATCAGCATCAGCACCAGGGCTCGTCTTCGTCTGCGTCTGCGTCTTCGTCGTCGTCGTCGCCGCACAGACGGCGGGTGTCTGCTGACAAGCCCCGCTCTGAGGGTGGAGACCGTGGAGGGGCCGAAGGAGAGGGAGTGGGAGAGGGGGAAGAAGAAGATGACGAGTTCATGAGCGAGCGGATCTACCCTTTCGAGCTGCTCGATGATGATTCCGTCGATGGCCCGTGGGACGAGGACGCGTACCCTTTTGATGATGATGAGGATGAGTGGGATGATGAGGATGACGAGGAGGATGAGGATGAGGATGAGGATGAGACGGATGAAGATGAGGATGTGGAGGTTGAGGTTGAGCTGGCGCTTGCGAAGAAAGCGGGGCCGCCGTCGCCTACTGGTCTTCCTGCTGCTGCTCCTACGAGTACGAGCCCGACAGATGTACCCACTACGGTTGACGTCGACAAGGTCTCTGCATCTGCAGCTGCGTCTGTACCTGCTGCCGCAGAGGAAAGCGGCATGCTCTCCGGCGACGAAGACGCGGAAGGCGAGATGGAGGTCGACATCGAGGCCTTCTCGGATCCATCTTTCAACGCGGAGTTGTCCTCGCCCACGTCGCCTACTCTTCCGGCGTCCCCGATGTCGCCTGGGGATAGCTTGATTTCGAGCTTTTATATCCCGCCTGTGCCTGTGTCGATGTCGATGTCGATGTCGATGCAGATGCAGTATGGGGGCGTGGGCGTCGTGCAGGAGGATGGGGGTGTGGATCAGCACCAGCACCAGCAGGTGGAAGAGCAGGGTTCAGCCACTTCATTGCGGGAATCGAGTGCGGAGATGCGGGATGAGAGCCGGCAGGAGCAGGAGGTGCCTATGGACCAGAGCCCGGATCAGGGTCCTGATCAGGTCCTTCAGCAGCACCAGCAAGAACAGCAGCAACCGCAACACCAGCACCAACATCAGCAGCACCAGCCGCCTATGCAGATCCACCTCCCGCCAGCGAACCAATTCTTCGCGCCGCCGATGTCCCCCATCCTGCCGCTGCCGCCTCCGCGGCTCGACACGATCCGCGTGGGGTACCTCCGCCAGTCTGAGCTTGGGATGAAGCTGACAGGGCGGGGTACACCTGCGGATCGGGGGAGGGCGGCGCAGTGGGCCAGTGGGTGGAGGGGGGTGGGGGTTTTTGTGGGTGGGAAGGGTGGGAGTACGAATGGGAATGGGAATGGGAATGGCGTTGCAAAGCGAGGTGCTGATGCGGGTGTGGATGGAGAAGCTGCTGCTGCTGGTGAAGGCGGCGGGAGCGGGACGGATGGAGAGGGCGGGAAGAGGGCGAGGCCGCGGTTGAGGTTGGCGCTTGTTGGTCAGGAGCTGGGTGAGGAGGGGAAGGAGGGTGATAAGCAAATGCAGTCTCAGCAACAACAAGGTGCTGGTTTGCGACTCGCCCTTCCGGGTGAAGAAGACTCTGACATGATATCGCCTGCTCCTGTAGCTCCTTCGCTGCTTATTTCCGACTTTGACAAACCTGCCTCGACCACTTCGACTGTCCCCGAATCAGGCTCTACCACCCCGACCTCGCCGCCTCCTGCAGTATCGTCTGCCTTCGTTGCGGACCAGACCCACTGGGAGACCTTTCTTGCGAGCTTGGATGATAAAGTCTCCGCCGTCGCCGCTGCCGCTGCCTCCGCCTCTGCCTCTCCTTCTGCCTCTTCGACCTCTTCCTCGCCGTCCTCTTCACCGCCCGCGGACCGGGATGCGCTCAAGCAGCGCCATCTGCAACAGCTGCAGATCCAGCAGCAGCATATGCATCATCTGCACCATCAAGCGCATGATGATTTATCGTCCAACGCAGCCTCCTCCGGCGTCGGGTCTGGCTCGGGCTCGGGCTCGTTGTTTGCGTCCTTCAACCTCGGCATGGGCATGTTCGACTTGGGCTGGTTCGGGGCCGGCGGGTCGAGCGTTGGGCCGGAGGGCCCAAACGACTCGTCATCGCTGCTGAATCTGGGCTCTGTGTCGCCTTCGCCTTCGCCGGCGTCGTCGCCGCCTGTGTCTCCTACGGCGTTGGTCGCGGGTGGGTCGAGCACGTTGAGCTTCGCGTTGGGTTGAATGTGCGTTGTTGTTGGTAACTGGTGGTGGTGGTGGTCGGCGGTTGTGGCTGGTGGTATGGTTTTGTGTGGTTATTTATTCTATCCCCCCTTCTTCCTTATTCCTCGATTTGACTGTATGTGTCGTCGACCTACCCCCAAGTCGACGTGTTTTCGTCTCCATCCACTCTTGCGCGCCGTTACACACCCGTTCCCCTCTACTCGCTACCCCTACATCCTACACATACGCACCACATGTCGCCCGCGCCTGTCGCATCGCATTGCTTTGTAACTCTAAACCTTACAGCATATACTCTACTTACTGCATACGCCCACACACTACGTACAGCCATCGGCACGGGATTTTATATTATATCTTTCTTTCTCGTCGGGTTTTTCTTTTATTTTTCGTCTTCTTTGTCTTTTTCTTTTTTTTCTTGTCGTGTATCTCCACTCTACTACTCTATCTCTCTCTGTGTGTGTATCTGTTGTTTGCTGTCCAACTCAATCTAAACGTTCATCGACAATTTCAAAAATGGCTGCGCTTGCGAAACTCTCAGCAAGTTGGTAAGGACAAGGATTCTTCCTCTTATTTCTGTGGGAGCCGGTCATATCAAAAATTATCATTCAACCCTCGAGTTCTCGAAAGCAGGGAAAGAAAGTGAAGCGCTTCAAATAAATGAGTACTCTGTTTTCAGGCCGACATGAAGAAACTGCCACAAGGCAGTGTCAAACCTGTGAGGCCCGGGTATCGTCGCTCTTGTTCTTACCACCATCAAGCTCAAGCTGGCTGCTGCTTTCCACATCCACCTTGCATCTAGTATGTTCAAAAAGTCCAAGAGCTTCTCGATCCATGGATAACGGTCTTGTCATTCAACATTCAACCGTCGAAACTCGCCAGAGCAGTGAAAGAGGGTAGCCATAACCATAATCGTTCCTTTGTATTTCCATTCCGTCGAGTCGTCCTTGTCATGTCAACCCGAAATAGAACAAGCAAGGTCCAGTTCTTTCAGCCACGCCAGCCTTTCATGACATGATGGGGGGTATCATCCCTCTTGCTCTTACTTACCATCAGCAAAGTCGAGCTGCTTTCCCCATCCACCTTGCACCTAATATGTTCCAAAACTCCAAGAACATCTCCATCCATGGAGGAAATTTCACCGCGGTCACGCAGAAGAAAGGTATGCGATATCCATCACAGCCGTTTCGATATCTCAAGCCATGTTTGTCCAGGTAAAGACCCCTGGCGGCAGCATATAGCTCCTGGCGCATTCCACAACTCACGCGAACGTCTCGAATACGATCCTCCCAAATGTCATCCGCAAACTCGCGTGGCAGTTATTCAAGCCATTATCGACTGGATCGAGGACGGCCAGAAGACATCGTTCGTCAAGTGGCTCAACGGTGCCGCTGGTGCTGGGAAGTCGGCGATTGCACAAGAAATCGCTGAGTTGTGCCATAAATCAGGACGTTTGGCTGCGTCTTTCTTCTGGTCCCGAAGTGCAGCTGGCCGCAACGACGAAGGACGTCTGATTGCGTCTTTGGCATATCAACTACTCGCCGTTATTCCACAGCTACGAGGGCCCGTCGAAACAGCGGTCGAATTGGACGCTTACATCTTTACTCGTTCTCTCGAAACGCAGATGGAATCTCTTATCGTCCAACCATTGAACGAAGTGTTCGAACATAGTGAGCAGGGACAATTCGACCATCCGATGGTAATCATTTTTGATGGCCTTGACGAGTGTGGCACGCCGGAGGCTCAGCAATACATTCTCAGACTAGTCGCCGATTCCGTTTCTAAATTCCCCATTCCTCTCTGTTTCCTCATAGCCAGCCGACCTGAAATGGCCATCCGGGACTCTTTCAACGATCAACGTCTACTCTCCATCACCGATCGACTCGTTTTAGATGAGAAGTACGATCCTGACGACGACATCAGGCTCTTCTTGGTCGAGAGCTTCGAGTCTTTGAAAAGGACACACGAACTGCGATTAGTTCTTCCACCTCTCTGGCCTTCCGACGACGACATCGACAGCCTGGTCGAAAAATCATCCGGGCAGTTTATATACGCGGCTACAGTCGTTAAATTTGTGAAATCCTCTCGCCAGAGGCCGAATAAACAACTTGATATTATTCTGGGTGTCACAGCTTCTGGGTCTGCCACCCCATTCGCCGAGCTTGATGCTCTGTATTCCACAATATTCAGCTTGGTGTTGAAGGAGGACCTTGACAGCGCATTGGAAATCATAAGTATCGCCATGTTCCTGGGTGATTTTAAGGTCTTGACTGCTCGTCAGATTGAGACAATCTTATCCTATCCTCACGGAGAACTCCAACGCATCTTGATTGATTTGCATTCTGTTCTGCATGTCCCAGCCCTCAAAAGCGATGGTGAAGAAACTGACAAAGAAGAGCTTCGTATCCTGCATGCTTCACTTCGGGACTTTCTCCTCAGCTCATCTCGTTCGAAGGACTTTCATGTAAATGAAGCCATAGCTCATGAACACATTGTACGACATCTCCTGCGATATATACAGGAGTACTCTGACGGCGCGGAGGATCAATATTCATGTAAGTAAGTCTCTTTCAATTGGTCCTTAAAGCTTAATTGTCTTTCTTACTCTTGTAGGTGATAAAATAATATTTGGCTCCCTTACGTCTATGCTTCTTAATGCCTCTCTAACGAAAGAGTTACTCCTCCAATGCTTTAATTTTGACCCTGTAAAATGGGTATCCAGGTTACTTGAATGCTTCAGAGAGGATAACCGCCGGGTGACTAGCATTTTTGACTACACCATTGTGATGGAACTGCATCAGTGGTTCCTTGCTCAGGTTTGCTTTTCAACTTTCTGCCTTTTTTATTACTGATAATTATCAAGGAAGCGAACGTACAGGAACATTTAGGACCTACAAAAAGTTTAAGTGCTCACCATTCCCGCTCCTGGGAGGTTGCTTTCGATTTGATTTGCGAGGAAATGTGTCGTTCCCTTTATGAGGGGGATCCTAAAAACGCTGGAAATGTGACGACCGCGATCACCCATCCTGAAATACTAGTAAACCCAACGGCCGGGTCTGAATTTGAACTGGTCTTCGGGGTTGAGTTCTTCTTCACAGTTTTCAGACCAGCCTTTAGACAGTCCGGGATAGTTGCAATTCAGAAGTATCTCCGTGATCAGGAACGTGCGGGCTGCTACTTTGTAGATGGTGGGAGGTACGCATGGCTGTGCATTCGCCTGTTTAAGGTTATTTTAGCATTGTGAGTCCAAGTTTCTGGGTCTAATAACCATATGTTAAAGAACATGTTTAGCCGACGTAGCGCAGAAGACGAACACGCGAAACAAGAAGAGCACGACCACAATGAAACATCCAGCCACATGGATGATGAATACATGCCCAGACCCGACGACGTGGAGGCTTTGAAATTTGCGATTTCAACACTTCCTTTTCACCTCTCAAATGCGGACTACATTCCAGAGCTCGCTGAGCTCTCCCGCTCCGTGCTCGCTCAGAAGATTGGAGAAAAACTGCCCAAATTGCGTGCGGAGATCGAGCTACTCCACGAGGCTATCGCCCTGTATCTAACAGTCAGTTCAATGGACTGCTTTATATATTTGTGCTTATCAATGTTTACAGAAAGAGTTCCCTGCACAGAATAAACCACAGGGCGTCTCTGAGCGCTTCAAAGCAGATAAACGAGCAATGACGGCCTTGAAGCGATTGATGCCGTGGCATTGACTTTGGCGCAAAGCTATGGACGCGCCGAGTCCGACCGAGGTATTACTAGTAATAGTATTAGAACCAGAAAAACCAAGTTCTCCGTGAATTGGACGACCCAGATATTTCGTAGCCATCTGTTTTCTTGATATATATATTGATTTTGCGCCATGGGCTAATGCACGCGACGCTTCACCCTTGCTAAATTCCTGGATCATCGAAGGCTGGACGGCGAACGAGCAGACACCGTTCATTGACAGATAATTTCAGCTCGGCTGCCGTTTGCTGCCCGCAGTTATACGGTAAAGCGAATGTCTGCCTACCAGTGGGCGAGCTTGGAAGGCTTTGGACACGACATAACCTGGCCGATAGGGTAGTAAGTACTAGTGCGCTCCCGTTACCGGGAAAATAGGCGACATTCAAAGTGGGGATAGAAGTGCGGTCCGACGGGCGCCCGCCTTCAGATTTTTTGACGAAGGGAATGGGGAGGTGGAAATTCGAACTTGAATTACTTCGTGGAACTTCATCAGAATGGAAGGCACTAAATTGAACGAACTCATTTTTCCGTTGGAAGTCGATCGTCTCGTGTGTAAACTCGCGCTCAAAAGCGTCAAGATAAGCGTATGCTGGGCCTGCGATGCACATTCTACTGCGCTACAGGCTTCCAAGGTCCCCGCCTTGCACTGGCTTCATGCTGTATTCAGATTTAGGTAAACTCAGATTCTGTATAAGTACCCTCCGTGCGTCGCACTACGGAGGTTTTTGTGAGCAGACAGGTGGTTCATCCTAGGAGCGCCCTGACGTTTACGATCGTGGTCGCCTACAGACCCACAGTCGGGTAAAAGAATCTGTATATGGTGCATAGACTGCGGTACCGCGTCGCATTTTCGGTTCCCAGATCCGTTGCTAAAATGAGCACGGATCTCATCGACTGACCTTCCGATAAGCAGTAACTTCAAGCGAACCTGAGTGCAGGATAAGGGCCGGCTAAATATATCTAGTCTTCGTATTCAACCATCTTGTTTCTACAATGCCCACAAATACCCTTATCTTATTTTTGACAGTGGGAGGTTCGTGCGTCGTTGAAACTAGATCATATGCACCTTGCTAGCCGACCAGCGGTGGTAGTACTATTTATAGCCCTCGTAACTTCATGTTATTAGAAGTATCCGAAAATAGCACAACTCAAATACTGCGCGAGGGATAAATTTGAATCGAATAGAATCACTCGTTAACAGGAAAATCGAGATTATCCGAGGAAGGCCTGAGAGAACCGCGGGAACTGCGGAACGTTCATTCGCATCCCATCCAAATCCCATCTCGCTCGTTGGATCGGTCTGCAGGTCAAACGACCCAGCTCAGATCCTCAGGTTGTCCTCAGGACCAGGACATTTTAGAAAGGTAGATTGATCTAAGGGGAGTTATAAGGTAATAATACCGCATCCGCGGCTCAAGATTGGAAACACTGACATGTGCTTATCCGCTTCAACTTTAGCTTGTACAGCGGCCCATGAGGGTAGTCCTCACTTCGGAACCGCAACTGCAGATTAAGTTGTCGATACCATTTACACACAAGCAGTACCCTTATTGTTCCACATTCGTCATGTCGGTAATGCATGGTGTTGTCTTTCGGGTGCCTTTTTTTCCCGGTTCCGAAAGCAGTTGAGCGAATTCTCGCAGGAGATAGAGAAAGCAAGCCTATTTTTTCACGGTCTCTACCTTTCTCTTCTCCGCCGGCTGTGAGGGGAATAGACACACCGTTATCTACGACACACCATCCACACACCGCCGACCTACATACCTTAACAACTCTGTTCCACCAATCTGCGTCCAGCGCTTATACCATTTACCTAATTAAAAAACCCGGTTATCCCAAAACCCTTATCATTTTCGACTCGGCAACGTAGTCAGGACGGAGCTCAAAGGCCGCGTGGTTTGAAATGAAAATAGGCGCATACCTCCCATGGCCGTCGTCAGTATCTAGGGTTCATGAAGTAGATGGCGGTACCGCTTCAATTTTCGGAAATGCGTGTTGGGTGGTTAAAGCAATTACACGTAAAGGCAGTCAGCTGTTATAAGATGATCCTAGTCGTTCTTAATCCTGATAGTAAAAGATGATGGCAATTCAGACGTCATTTACCGTTGGAGGGCAGTCGCGTACTTATTTATGGAGTCAGCAGTATCTCAGAGTCGCACCTTGCGTCAGAAAGAAGCAGAATTCTCAAGAGATAACAAGAGAAAAATGTCCCATTGGGAACAGTGGAGCACGGTGTTATAATTTTCTTTGTCAATAATGCAACTTCTGTCATTGCCAACTGGTAACGCTCCTTCTGTGGATAAAAAACCCTACCTTAAACCTGGTTTAATATTTCCTATCTCGAATCCTATCGTTTTAAATAGCGATCCCAAGGTGTCCGATCCCCATATTACAGCTAAATTCACAGGATTTGGTCTAAGGGAACGACCCTGATAAGCGTGGAGGATCTCGAGTGTCAGTGTATGACTTCATAGATGACCTGGCTTGGCTACAAATATTGGGATACCGTCTGAAAAATTAGGTAGGGAAGGCAGCGTTGTAATACTAGCTGTTAAAAAATGTGCACGGTTTTTAATCTAGAAAGACCAGTGCATTATAACGTCCTTTGGCGAATTATGATGCTCAGCGTATGTCCTGACACTGGACCTACCAGAAACTTAGTACCATACTCCCCAGGTCTCTCATCGATGGCGGAAAATTTTTGCAAGGTGCTCACCATATGAGTTAACCCCTTCGACTTCGACGTGCGTCGAAAATCAGATTATTGGAAGAACGAGGTGATACAAGGGCAGGCATTGCCCGACTTTGTATTCGAGGACAACACTGGTTCCCAACTAATTCCCGGAAGTTAACTGTCACTACTGTTGTTTGTCTTCGACTGGCTCGATGATCACCTAGCGCGAAAGAATGAGCAGCCTTGATATCAATATTTCGGGGATATTAACCCCCCCCCCCCTGAACCCCAGAGTCCTCAAAGGTGGAAAGCCCCTGTATTGACACCGTCCAGCTCCTTCTCTGAAATTTCTTCAAATGGTGATTTTTGGATATTCAAAACCTCCCTCGGCCTTGTTTTCAAAGCCAATTTTTTGCCGTTATTGTGGGGATTGCTCATTCGTAATATTTAAGTTTGACAATTTTAAGAAGAAGACATGATCCCATCGTTTGTTGAATCAAATTAAATTCCTTCCTGCAAGCTATGTATCTCATATTGTTTTTTCCGGTTTTCTCTTCCGACTTTATCCTGAGGTCCTTCTCCCTAAACTCACCCAAATTTTCAATATCTTTCCGTGCAATTGAAGTGATAGAAATACTTATCCCCAAAGGCAGTTCGAATCCTGTTAGATTTCCCAATAAAGATTGGTTTCTTCCATTCCTTACCTAACACTCTCGCCCTGGACCAAGAGGATGGACGGAAATTGAGACACGCTTTTACGCGATACGTAGGTGTACTGTTACTATCGTTCCTTAAATCAGGCTGGTTTTCGGATTTGATTTGACATTTATTCAATCGGATAACCTTCAACTCCTCGCTGAAATGACTGGGTTGA
Organism: Galerina marginata; assembly: GCA_023014335.1. Lineage (NCBI taxonomy): Eukaryota > Fungi > Basidiomycota > Agaricomycetes > Agaricales > Galerinaceae > Galerina > Galerina marginata. The sequence continues at coordinate 677,518 of JAECYW010000004.1, forward strand.
ACGTCAAGTAGACTTGATACTTACTAGTTGACTAAATGTTCTAAGAATACATCTATGGCAGCGACCTTCGAGCCAGTGTTGGAGATATCAAGGAGAGCAGGACGTACTTAAGTAGTGGGAATCTAATCTTATCAAGAGTTCACACGCTGCCTCGGCATCAAATTGCTATGTTAGAGCACTCACAAGTACGACGTCGTTCTTGATCGATGATCCCCAACATCACCTTCCAATGTTTCTAGACTTCGACATGACAGGAACCAGCGACTTCCAGAGTTTCTCAAGGCTGTATCGTTAGAACTTGTGATATATTCCTCGGACGAGATCCGCCTGCTGCTAAGGCACTGTAACCTCAGAAAATTTCCAACAAATAAAACGATTACAGCGCGGTCACCTCCGGCCACTCACACTGCAAGGCCCAAGTCATCTAGAAAGCGTGCTTTACAATCTATCAAAAGCTTTGACAAAATGATAGTTGATGGAGATGATTCACTGAAGCAACGGTTTTCTCACTATCCTTCAGAGCTTGCAGAAGTCAATGAGCTTTCTTGTGAATCAAACTCTCACTCCCGTCTTCTTTCATCCATCAGAGGATAGGTAAGTTTCCAATCCTTCGATTCAAGTCCACACTTGAATATAGCTTGAACGAGCTTATAAAAGCGGCCCATTCTTACAGGTATTTCCGCGGCCCTACCCTCTTTCTCTGTAAGTCCTCCTGCCTTCTTCGACTTTCCCACTCACATGTTATCGCTAGGAATCCAGATATGACTTGCAGCTCTTCCAAACCTCTACGTCTCTGCTCCGACCTTATATTTGATCCCAAGCTCGAAATCGCATACACCTTCTACCTGTCCAAAGATGAGCCGTCTTCAATGCGATCTATCAACCAGATTCCCGTTGAAATGCTCCGCGAGATATTTGCGAAATTCGTTGAAGTTGACTGTTCGGAACTTTGCAGTGCGAGCAAACCCGAATCCCCCGAAACTTCCACTGGGAGCACCGAGGGAACGATGGGTCCAGCGACTGGTTTAGCCGACCCCACTATACTCGGCCAAGTATGCTCCTATTGGCGACGCGTTGCGCTTTCCACTCCTTTCTTATGGTCCACTATTTGTATCATTCCAGACACCAAACACCTCGTGGCGCAAATCAATTGGACGGCGATGTTCCTCACGCGTGCAGGTACTAGCCCCCTCGATCTGTCGCTCAAAGATTGCAGATGCCGCTCAGCTGTTTCTATGCAATCAGTCCGACCCAGCATATGTCACTCAGCTGCATTAGCGCCCTCAGCCAGTCCCACCATCTGCGCAATGCGTACTTTTCTCTCCTTGTTTATTTCCAGAATTCGATATTGGCGTAGCATCGACTTCCACCTACCTCCCGAAGCCATAGACGTGTTATTCTCCATAACAAACTCTCCTTTGCCATTGAAATGCGATACATTGCGTTCGGCGTCGGTCCTGATTTCGACCGTTGCGTGCAATAAGCTTCACGCAGACCAACCACCATCGAACCAAGCCGACCTCCTGGACAATATCAGTTGGGTGAGCCCCTTCCTCGCCACTATCTGGCAGTCCATCTTCATCCCACCTTCCCTTAAGCAGCTCACGTGGTGGCCAGGTTTGGACACCGTATTCTCAGATACACCCGGTATCATTTTCGCCAACATTTCCTGCTTAAAGATCCCCTATCCCTTAAGCGCCGATGAATTGCTGAGCCTGCTGGCTAACTTTCCTAACATCAAGGAAGTGGCGGTATCCGATTTACGGCTACCCAAGCTCCCGGTCCTCAGCAGCCACACTCAATCGCCCCTTGCCTTGGTGTCTTTGGAGGTTCTTCGTCTGACGGTTGGAGTCGACGTTTCACCGTTATTTGACGGGCTATATTGTCCCGCATTGCGCTTCCTCACCCTCGACTACTCAGGCGCCATGATTCCATCAAAGGATGTCACATCATCTCTTCTTGCCTTTCTACGAAGATCGGAGATCTGCTTGAAAGAGCTTGTAATCCGTCACAATCACACTTGCTATCATCGCGATTGTAAGTTAACGATGCCGACTGAAAACCTCGATTCTCCTGGTTTTCGACTGCTGTCAGCATTGGAAGTAGATCGAGCTGTGGTTCGCGACGAACTGACACGAATGGAAATATAGCAGTTCGACCTGTGGTTTTGTTGAGGTATATTTCAATATTTAACTGCTTTTGTACACTCCTCTATGACGGTCTTTTGTCCTCGATTGTAAAAATGTGTATAAGTATCATGGATGCCCAAACGTCAATTTTCAGGTGTCCAGCTTATTTCTGGTCGAGATCTCCAATCCAGAGGTGGTTAGCTATTCGTATAGTATTCGTATACGATCCTATCCATGCCTATAAGTTTTTCATTTTTCTCGTCGCCGTCTAATACAACTTCCCCAGACATTGGAAAAATGGTTGAGCTTCAAGTTGTTTTCGTATTTACGACAATGATCGTGGCTTGGGAGGCGGAAATAGATGTGTTGTGTGGCGCAAGTCTTTTCTAGAGAGCTTTTTCCACATATGGAACACGAGGATCAAATGTGAGCCTGAAAGCGGAATCTTTTGCGAATAGATATCAAACTTTTAGAGCGCCGTCGTTGCATTGGCGTCACCGCTTTCCTCGAGTACTGGCATGTCCATCCAAAAAATAGGAACGTTGAATCAGTGGATCAAAGCTCCGCGTATGGTCGACCGGGAAGAACGAGGGCTAATACTGCATCCGCACTGTGGGAGGCAACGATTATATCTGAAACGGGAGCGCAACTGTCACTGCCAGACGTTTAACTGCGCGAAATAGGGCGAGCACTTCCTCTTGAGCGTTCGGAATTCTTTTTTTGTATTTTTACCTCAACCACTAGAATTCCAATGGAATTTTTCTCATTCACAGACGAGGCATCAGGATTCAGCATACCACATTTTTGGTTCAAGTTTAAGTTGAGTGATTCCAGAGACTTTCGGGCGCAGTATCGATGTACCGAGGTCCAATGCATTGTGCAGGCCTTCCACGCCCAGAAGATACTTTTCCATTCGTGGTCTCTTGTCCGTAGCAGGTGTTGGTGCTTGAAATTTTTCTCCTTCTGGGATTTGAGCGCAATTATACCGTACCCCCTTGGACCGGTTTGCCTGACACCACTCGACTTTTCCTCCTGAACACCAGCCCGGCCCAGAGCAAATTCTGTCTCATTCAGCTCTCTCGGATTTGTCAAATTGGCCTGCAATTCTGCCGGGTGGCTTTTTGAACCATGGTTTTTGTATCGCTGCACCTTTGCGTTGGCACTTCCTTTTCCAATTTTCCAAGGGACCCATATGGAATGTACCATCCTATTGCTTTGTCTTGAAAAACGAGAAACATGACTGTGACTTTGTCAAGTGCCTTTTTGACCGTTTAACTCTAATTCCCGACGCGCAATAACATTACAAAATGCCAAAACCTCGCCGCAATCTCCACCAAGCTTGCATGAGCTTGATAGACGTTTTGTCCTTTACAACGTTAATGTTCACCGTCACTCGAGATCTGGGCCGGACCTAGACCACCTTTTCGCAGTTGTGGCTTTGCGTTTCATGACATCAAGGGTGGTCCTGGTTAAATCGTAGGTAACTGATAATATATCCTAACATATCCTTGTATTTACCAGAGATTGAACGTTACATAAGATTACAACATGTGGAATGAATTTACAGCTGTAAGATACCTAGGTTAAACGAGGGACCAAAAATGGCGGACAGTGTTTTACAGGGGGAAAATGTAAGGTACACAAATCTAGTACAACGGGCGAGCCCAAAGAAGTAAAACAGGGAGCATGGGAAGTTGTATTGTCCTGAACGTCGCTGATTAGTTGTTACGAGCTGGATGATAGACATAAATTTGATCAATGAAGGGCTGGCAATATAGAAACAGATCAGAAAGAAAAGCGTACATCATCCGTTAAACTTAGCTAACCGTTGACCACTGGATCAAATCCGAACAGCGTTCTCTTTAGGAGGATTGGTCCTTGCAGACATCGTCCCAAGTCCCGAGCTGGAATAAGCTCGGCAACTTCTGCCAGACCTTCTCTCTTCCCTCCTTGTGCAAGGCCTCGGTGACCTGCTGACACTTGATACAAACATTCAGCGACTTCCAGTCCGTATACTCCTCCAGCGGATGAGGGTTGATCCTCAGACTCTCGATATCGTTGAGCTTCAGGCTCCGTGGCACGCGCGCCTGACACCCCGTCGAGCATGAAGGTGCCTGCTTGAAATCCAGTAGAAAGCTGTGGGTCAACACTTTTTGCATTTCCCACAGCTTTTCTTTCCCAGCAAGGCATAAGGCCTTGTCCTTCCAATCAAGAACGTCGTTGGCGAGAATGTCATCAACAGAGATGTGCGCGCAGAGGTAGAATGCCCAGGGAAGAACCATATGCACGGTAGTAGCTCGAGCGAGTGGAATAATGCGCACAATTTCGGAGGGGACGTATTGGATTCCTCGCGTTAGGACTTCGTCACATCCGCGTAATGTGGATGGAAATTTGTCTTGGATAATGGAGATGCACTTGTTGCGAAACTGCAGCATGCCGTACTTGGTGCTAATCCTCAGAATTCCAGAGATGAAGTTGATAAGCGTCCGCAAGCTTGTATCAGGCTTGATCTGGTCGAAATGACTAGAACCTGCATCTGGATAAATACGAAATATAGTCGATAAGGTGGACTCACAGGCCGTCGTACATCACCTTCATTAGGTCAACAAAATCGTTCACCTTATCATCATGAAGTTCCACCGCCGGGCAGCCATCATAGAGTTCCGTCGCTGCTGGTTGTGGCACATCCCACAGGCCTCTGAAAACGTCTGAGTGGCGGGCGAGCATTGACTGATGAATCCGAAACGCCGTTTTCTCAACAATAATGACCACAGATCCATCTGGAAAGTAAAACTCGGGATGTCGTATGATTTCGTTTTGCGTCCCCGGTTCAAGAACTACCGGCGAGGTTCCATCCATCGTGAGTGGAGCCGAGAAGGTGGTGGCAGGAGGTTTGGTTGGCAGATTTCCTTTTTTGGCATAGTGTGGTTATAAGGCGAGGTTTCTCCGGTGCAGTTACGCTTGAGCTTGAATCCCGAAAACTTTGAAATAATGGCGCCGCAGGATCAGGAAAAAAGAAGTAAACTTCACATCCAGGATGGCCATGACGCTTGCGGCGTCAACCAGAGCTCCGGGGAAATAAATCAGAATAACTGGTTACTGTGGTTTAATTTTCGTCCAAATTCCAATTAATAAGCGCTCGCGCATCTGTCATTTACAGTAAGAGTTTGAAATAACAGGTGTAGTTATACTTCTCGGCAATTTACAGCGCCTTTCAGTTGAATCGCCCCAACGAAACAAAATCATATACGGCAACCACCGTCCTATGTCGAACCAAAACGGCCAGCCGAGGCCCGTAAGTTCGAGGTAAGCTCGGTACCACTGTCCGAACGCTTGAGAGAAACTAGCTACGTGACACGTAGCGTACCTAACATAAATTAAAGCTCCGCCCAGATATTCGGGGGCGAGTGCCAAGTCAATTTCCGGCGTCATCCTAGAGTATTATTTTACATGGCTCTATGATTTCTTCCTAGCTCTCTAGCTCCTGCACCGTCAATATATACATTTCTGGTGGCTCAGTGCTCGATGGCTGTTTTTAAATTACGAGATTTGAAGTCAACTGCGAGCCTGCTCAGATTCTCCTTGGGTCGAGTAACACTGTAACACTCCCAACCCCACTCTTCTTGAAATTTTAAGCGAGCAGTTCAAAACCGAGGCTTTGGTTTATGTGAATCCACAATCCGGATTTTCAGTAACTAGAGAAGCTTGAAAAATTTTTTGCCCTGAGCTAAGAGTCAATCCTCAACTTGTCCTCACCAACCCAACTCCAACCCGCAGTTTAAACCCGGCTATCTCGGCCCATCGTCAGGTGACATGTTCTGGCTGTGGGAATTTAATCATTTCATGTTGAGTCCGATCTTTGCAGCGTTGTCCTGGCTCCATAACTCTGATCAACTGTTGTTCAGTATTGTCTTTCCCGTTTGCGGGCTTTTCTCTAATCATGGGGTGGTGGTTTTCCAGCTCCAGTGAAGATAACTCGGCGCCAAACAGAGAAAATCGGCAGAAATGTTGGGAAACACGAGACGCGTACTTTGCATGTCTAGATCGCGCTGGGGTGGTGAAAGCAGGTGACGAAGGGAATGCGTGCTCGAAAGAAAAAAGGCAATATGAGGGGAACTGCGCGAAAAGCTGGGTACGTTGCGTTTGTTCTCAAAACTGTTCCCTGGATTAATCATGATTCGTACACGTCGCTTTCAGATCGAATATTTCAACCAGCGGCGCGTGATAGCGGAAGCGCAGAAAGATAGGCTAGCTCGAGCCAATGAACAAGCTCAAGGTGCCAAAAAGTAACTGCGGCGTTCAAGATCCGCTCGTGCCTCTTATTTCGGTGATTTGCAACTGCTCTTGCTGGGCAGTTTGAATGCTGATTGACGCAGATACAGGTGTAAAGCGCGCCGTGGATTAATTATACATGTGCAGTGCCTTCCTCTGCCAGCTGATCGTGTATGTAATACCAATGGCACACTATCGCCGTTGGTTTTCTCAACTTGTTGCGGCGTTCGGTCAGCAAATTCTTGTTTCGTAACCAACTTTGGATGAGATACAAATTTCACCGCCGACCTCGGGTTATGATGCAATATAGCCAGTGTATGTGGTTCTATCTTCTCTGCTCCGCACAGTTTTTGGCTTCTGTGTGATTTTATCATTCAGTCAAGTGATGATCAGCCCAATGTGCACTCTTCCTGGCGTAGTGGGAATCATCCCTTCTCTCACGGAGGGCGATGTACTCTGAAACTTCAATCAGTCATCGACTCACCACTGAACTTCTCTCATCTTGGGTTTCAAGAATTTCTCTGTCCTTTTAGCCCACTGAATCATATATCTTTCAGCTCCTTTGCTCTTCGGCGGTAGGCATCGCCCCGCAATCTCAACTAGATATGTATGGCACAAACGTTCCTTACGATCTCGTGCCCATTTTGCAAGAATGAATAACCGTTGATGAACACGACATACCCACAACAATCGTGAATCATGGCAGACTCTGCGCGCGGTGTATATGTTCTGAGCACAAAGCCAGTCTGCTGACGGTTCTGGGTTTACAAGCGTTCGTTACCCTTGGACTTAGAGCCAATAAAGCGTAAGGTGGCACAGTCATCCGCATGAATTTTTAAACCATTTTTGAAGCAATAATCCCGCTTTAGTTTTGGGGTTAGCCCGCTGGATTTTGACGTCGCGGAACACGTCAATTATGATGACGCTCAATATTAAAACGGCTTTCTTTCTCGTGATTTCCATTTCTGCAGGCAGCTCTGAGCTAATGCGCTTTGAACTGCTTTGACGCAATCCTATTTTGCTATCACGGTGTCAGTTCGCGGTACGTATTGTTGCTAAGCCTCCGTTACTTCCATCGTTCTTCCTTCCCTTTCAGACTTAATTTTTCTCCGACGGAGAGCTGAACGATGGCGATGTGCCGATGGGTCCCCTCTGGTCTCATGCCTGCTCAGGAGTGTGATTGTTTCTGCCAAACAAGAAAGAAAGCAGGTCCTTTCCAGAAGGCCAAAACTCACGATCTGCGCATCGTTGGAACGTCTGGCTCTTTGCTCCAAAGCTTGGTAGAAGGTCGTGAAAGCATTTCGTTTGAACGAGCAAACTACTAAACCTTGTATGACTTGTCCACACCGGCCGTAAGTCGGTTTTACAAGTATGGAAATTCCACTTACACCCTTCGAGCGAGGAGCCGGCATTCCCGATGGACATACATATGTTTAGAACGCCTACTGAGGACCTCGATTGGCCCGGTGGGGCACCGGCTACATATCAAGTAGATGAACGTGCAAAGCAGTCGAGCCCTTGCCGAAACAAATCTTTTTTCACTTATTCTTATCCGCTACGAGCAGAAAAGATGCTAATTTTTCACCGCCTTGAGCCAGAACAATTTTTGTTCAGCGCCTGAGACAGACACACGACACACGATGTTAGTATTTTTACACCCATATCAGCAAAAGATCCCTTAATGATATGCCAGCAGCCAGATACACGATCTTTTTTTGGGAACACCGAGCCCTCGTATGATAATCGGCTTGTGGATGCTTGTCGCTGCGTGTTCGCAGGAGGACTGAGTTACCAACCCAATCGTCGATGATTGCTTCTGTGGAGACCCGTCACCCCGGAGATCGACCCGTCGGCCCTGATGGAACTTGCCACGGCCGCCGAACTAACGGGTAATTTTTTCCCCTTAACACATTAATCTTGTAGACGTCACCGCCACCTTACGACTTAGGGTCAGATAAAAACACTTTTATACCGGATCCTCTTGTTCTCAGGCCTTTATCCTCCCCCTCCCCACCCATGCAGACGCCCACTACTGTTCGAGGTTACTCGGACTTCTTTGCCTCTGGGTTTCGCGCTGTAACGACTCGCCGTTCAATGTCCTCCCGCAACTCTCTGGAGACCATCCCTACCAATGCCTGGTTCTCAAGCAGCCGCGACCGTCGAACACGACCTCGACCTGCGTCCATGATTGTTCATACGAGCTTAGCCCCCAGTACCCGTGAGAAGTCGCAGGGACGACGGTCATCATTTGTGTCATTCTCATCACGACTGTTCGACCGCATCCTGTCGACTAGTACAGCTGGCGACAAAAACTCGTCCGTTTCTTCTAGGAGAAGCAGCCAGAGCTCACAATTTTTCGGCTCTCGTTCATCTGGTGACTCTGCGCCAGAAGTCTTGATCAGCGCTGGTGGCCCATCGGCTCCCAACGGAAGGTGTGTACGACACCTCTTCTTGGCGATTTATATCAAATACTTAAACCCCAATCATCTACTCTTAGTGCCTTACATCAAAGCATCGATCCGTTTACCTCATCCCCCGACGCCAGATCGATGTTTATTGACCTATCCTCCGACGAGAGCTCTCCGTCCGGGACCCCAAAGCGCGAATCCTTTCTATCCCTCACCGGCTCCTCATCTAACCGATCCTCCTTCATCTTCGCTCGTCGCGAACGCCCGACATCAATCCACACCATGCCACTTCCATCCCGCTCTCGGCGGTCATCCCTACAATACTGCCCGCCCAGCCTGGAGAAAACCGACTTCTTCCTGATTCTAGAGGAGGAGCCCAGTCTGGCCACCGAGCCCATACCGGAGGATCATGATGAATGGGACGCCCCCGCCAAAATTGACTGGCGACAGTTTCACATTGACATCTTAACAGACGACAACCGATAATCGTATACTTCAACTCTATTCTTACTGTAAATTATTAGGTCCATCGTGTCGTCGCGCTCTCGTCGTTTTCCAGGCTGTATATTACTTTTTTCGCATCTAGAGTTCGATCATTCTTGTTGTACTACTACCTACTTACCATCACTGGCTTCTTAATTGGCAGTCTTCTTGCACACCAACGTCCACCCATACCCGAGTAGCGCACTTATTCACCTTTGACCCTTATGTATACACGATTTCTGAACGATCTACTGAATGATCAATGCTTTATGTCTTGGATTCCTGAGGAGTCATTACAATGGTCTTCATAAGGTTCATTACAACAATTCAATCGATATCGAGATCCGTGAATATGAGAGAGAAAGAAAGGTAGAGAAGTCAAAAAAAGATCTGCGATAAATAAAACTTTGTGAATACAACAAATGTGGAAGCTTTCTTGAAACTCGATCCTTCTGTCAAGTTTTCTGTCCTTGACCTTGGTACTTCTTGATGAGGTCTCTAAGACGTGCTTGACCGAAGGCTAGATCAGCGGGTTTCGAAGGAGAAATAGGCCGTGGGGCTTCTGGAGGAAGTGAAGCTGACACTGTAGTCGTCAACACAGTCGGTAGTTGTACGGGTCTGGGATGCTTCTGAGCTGCGGAAGATTGAGGTCGAGCAAGAGATGCGGTGGAAGAGAGAGTTGGGACGGCATGCGAAGAGGAAACAACAGCTGGATCAGAAGTCCCCTTGATAACAGGTTTCACACCCTTTGCAACAAAGTTGTGCAACCTGGGTTCGGAAGAGCTTGGTGTCGAGAGGTTGGTTGGTGTGATCTTCCCGTGTAGCGAGTACGGACTTGACATGGCCGTGGCTGGTCGTTTCTGGACCAGAGCATCCGTCGATTGACTCCCCTTGCCAACATGTATACCACCAAGTCGACCTACAGGAGGGACGAGAGCCTTTGCTGACGACACCTTCTTGGGCAGAGGATGAGAAACTGGTTTAGAAACTGGAAAGTCATTACGCGTGTCCGGCCGTTTCTGAGCTTCAGTAGACTTTGATGCGTTGAGGCCACTCCCAGATGGCACCGAAACCTGTTTAGGAGGAGGCGTCATCACAGCAGTGGAAAATAATTTGCGTTCTGCTCGCAGAGGTTGAGACGGCAGCGGTGATCTCGTTTCCGCAACAGGATTTAAACGCTTGGGAACGTCCTTCCCTTTGGATTCATGGCTAGTAATTGCGCCAGATGACCAAAGATTGGCAACCGAGGTGACTTTGCCACCTCTGCCACCACGTGCAGACCGTATGTCGTATTTAACCTCAGGATCAACGGGTTTCGGTTGTGGAAATACGGGCTGGATTCGTCCAACCTGCTGAGCGTTTTTCGGCGGGGATGGAACCGGGGTCTTGCTGGGTGGTGGTAACACCACGGCAGGAGATTTCATAACCTCCGGTTGTTTCCTTGCATTTCTGGCTGCTGCAGAATAAGACAGAGGCTTCGACCTCGGATCCGGGGCTGGTGGAGGTGGTGGTTTAGATGATGGAGGCGAGAACTTTCGATCTGTTCTGATGGACACGGGCGCTGCCGCAGGTGGAATGGCTTTGAGGAATTGCGGCATTTGTTTCGCTTGAATCACAGGCGTTTTCTCAGATGACCAGATATCCTGCACCCTCCTTGCCTCTTCCACCACCGTCGCATCCCTCGTGATCAGCGGCCGAGCCTGGAGCGTATCTCTCTTGAGTGTAGCAATCGGTACGAATCCAGATGACCGAGGATTAGGTGCAGCCGAAATATCAGCCTGTCGTTCCGTCGCCGGTCCAACAAGGGGTACTCCTTGCACAACAGCAGCAGAGGATTGAAGAGGCTCGTCATGGCGGTCGGTGTCAGTTGGTTCGAACGGAGAGGGCAGATTCCTAATGACGCTCGGACTAGGAGGGATAACTTGTTCTTGAGGCGGTATGTCAGGGTCAATCCTCCCCAACCATGCGGCCACACGTCCTTTCGCAGAAGATTTATTGCTGGACCGATCCTTCTTTTTCCCGCTGACCTTGCCTTCCTTGCCCTTTTCCTTCTCCTTGGTCCTAGCCAGCTCTTCCCGATCACCCTCCTCCCGCTCTCTGAGTAATAACCTCGTCGGCGTGCCTACAACATGAGCCCGCTCCCTCATATGCTGATGCAGCCCCGTATTCAATCCTTCTCGCTCGCCACTGGAACCACCTCTAGACCTGCCTGCCCTATGTGTCCGACCATCAAACTCTCCATCAGAATCATCCCCACCCAGACCTCCAGCAAGCGTCAGACTGGAAATCGCAGAATCATGCAGCGGCTCCGGGCTCTTGGTAGGAATAGGTATTGAGGAGCTCTTTCGCGGACCCGAGGCAGTGTCGATTGGCAAAATGTTTCGCAAATCTGGTCTCTGGTCTTTATTCGCATGATTTGTGTCCGCCTTCCGCGTGCCAACCTCTGCCAACAGTCTTCTTTCGAGAGCATCAAGGCCGCTCTCAGACTTGAGCTCATTCTTGTCCGTCCGGCGAGAAGGAAGAACGGCGAGGAGTGCTGGGGTAGGCGGTGTCTGGTCAGATGGAAGAGGCGACGTTTCCGGTATGGGAAGACTCTGGTCAGCGAAATAAAGATCCGCTCGAGTACGACTGGGAGGAGAAAGCAAATTCTTTCCCGAAGGCACTGGTGGTCCAGGTAACGTTTTGTTGACATCACCATCGTTTTCAGCAATTTTGGTTTTTGACACGAGTTCCTTGGCCTTTCCTTTAGCATCATTAGCAGCCAATGCCTCTCCTATTCCCTTTGGAAGGTCACACGATAAGTCTTCGCTTTTCCTAACGACCTCATCAGCCATTTTCTCGAGCTCCTCGACCCTTTCGCTCTTCACAGTAGCACCAAGAATTGGATCGCGGGTGAAAGAGTGCTTTGGCGTTAGGTGGGGCCGTGGCGAGTGCACAACAGCTTCAGGTACTGGCGGAGATATGGAGAGGTTTTCTGCCCTCGGCAAGCCAGGAGGGGGTGGGAGATTGCGTAGTTGTCGCGGTTTGGCAGTTGCCTTTGACGATACACCTGCAGTAGCGGCGATGCTGGAGGTATCTGGGACATACGACTCATTAACGGGAGGGAGTTGTCCAGGAATAGGATAACGATGACTCTGTGGAGATACCGATCGATTTCTTGACGATAATCGCAAATGTTGGGTCACACGTGAAGCGCGCTCTCCTTTGCCAACTTCTGGCTCGAAAGGATCTATGGCAGGTGGATGTGAATGATTTAAATCGTGAAGAGGGATTAAGGATGTGGCAGGAAGAGGACGAGGTAGGCCTGAAATGATGGGTTGAACGACCTGCGAGGCAGATGCCACTGGTCCAGCACTTGAAGGACGAGGAACGTATCCCGCAGTCGGGTTGTCCACAGGGACATGCAGATTTTGTTGAGGATGTGGAGGCGTATGCTGTCCATAAAAAGGCTGAGGCATGGTGTAGGGTTGCAGTGGAGACTGAAATGCCTCTGCTTGCAGGGGTGAATGCGAAGCATAGGGGTAACCAAGAGGTGTATGTGGTGTGGGTATGTGTGGTGGCGGGGGCAGCCACACCTGGTTTTGCGTTGGATCGACGTATGGCATTAGCATTGGACCTGGAGATATTGGATGTGAAGAGTTGTAAGGATTGTACGGGGCATACGGTCCTGGTGGTTGGTTAACCATAAGTTCTTGGGAATAAGGCTGAGCGTAAGGTCCTGGAACCTGTTGGGTAGGAGGCAAAGCCCTGGGGTGAACAATTTCAATTGGAATCTCCAACAGTATATCCTTGCTATTGTAGCATGAATCAGCACAAATATTGGTATCGTAAACGGTCGACATACCTGCCCATACCCATCGTCAACTTGACCTCTACTTTGCATTTGATCTCGAAAAGAGACTCGCTGTGGCGTGGACCGGAACCTCCTTCTCCTTCTTCGCCATCTAAGATGCCACCCCTTGCCCCTCTGGTATGCTTCGGGACATCAAAGACCAGGTTGGCAATGCCTTCTGCTCCTGGGGGTATGATGTACTCAGGACCGCGAAAGGGAACTGTGGTTAGGGTATCGGAAATTTGCACAGGAGCTGGCCGATTATGCCCAATGGTAGCGCCAGCTAGGTATAGCGTTCGTGTTAAAGTCAAAGTCAAGCCCGAATTCTACAGAATATTAGAGACCGAGTTTGAAAACGAGAACGAAATTGGTACCTTCTTAGTGGAATGATTCTTGACCTGCAATTCCAAGCAAGCACTTTCACCAGCGACAGCAATGCTGCCTCCAACACCAACCATCCTGCCCTGCATCCATAGCTTGCCATTCTCGCCGACTACAATGGCTTCAGGGATTTTTCCCAAGATCTCATCGTATGGGTATGCCTCCACGACGTCGATAGGGTGCTTGTCTATGACAAGGCGTTTCTCGTTCTTCCAGTAAACTCCAACGCTTGCTCGGAGTTCGTAGCGGACCCTCGCCAGTCCTGAGCCAAAGGAAATGGAAGAAGGCGATGAAACAGGTATAGGGATGCGAAATAGGAAGGTAGAACGACCCTTGCGCGCATGGTAATAGTGTTGAGGCAAATGAGGGTCTCCAGGCATGGGATGTGCTTGGACTGCATTTGACGGGGGTAAACCTGGACCCTGAAACAGGCGCCGGCTGTGCAAAAAGGTCGAAGTTGCTGAGTGGTCTCTAGAAGTTAATTCTACCAGAACCATTAGTGAATTCATGACCAGATGAAAATGGTCGTACCATACCTTGAAGAGCAAACAATTCTACCATCAATATCCCAATACCAAGCCCTTTATCAGCTCTGCATTCCATCTCTAACTTTCCCGAAACATGGGTGCCTGCAACGAAAGTCGGGTCCGCTAGAGTTATTGTGACCTTGACTTTCGAATGGTGTGGAGACGAATTCATAGGCTCCGGCAAAGCTTGTGAAGAAGCCATATCAACAAATCGCCTTCCGGCAGTCTAAAAATTGCACTGCGATTGTGTTTATAACTCCAAGAATCGACAAGAAGATCCATTTAAGCCTCTTACCTGCTATTGAGATGTTCCGGTGCCGCTTAACTGAAAAATCAAGGTCTTGAGACAACGGATATTCTACACCACAAATCCCCGACAATTGGACACAATTTGGCCTGCTGAAAGATGGAAATGTGAAAGCAGGACATCTGGAAGGATATTTGCAACAGGAAAGAGGGCCATTCACGAGCGGAAAGACCCCATTTCTGCGTTTCGAGGTGGTGGGATAAGGAAAGAGAAGGTGTCCCAAATAGGAATTTATAATCATTTTCTTTGTTTTTCCGTTATGACAGATGTAGACACTTTAAGCACTACTTATCAACTGCCTTTGCGTGCTACATAATGATATGGAGCCACAAAATCGGGTCATCGACTCATGGATATCGTTTCTGGCGTCTTGAAAATAAAGTTCGAAGCACCGTTGGCTTGTGGGTGACTTTGAATGGGCAGGAACACCCCGAGCTCACAGAGAAAGAGCATGGACCGGATGGTGTCTCCGAGGCAGGTTTCGTTGATCAACTTTGAAGGGTTGGCCTGCCTAGAAACGTGGCACGGAAGGTTAACCACGCTTTCGCGCCGATAACCTGGAAAGTCCAAGCTCGACCCCATAGCAGACATGATGAATGAAGCTCAATAGCAGGAATCATGCCAGACGCTGTGTAGACGCTCGCCGCTTCAATGTTTCTGGAGTTGTCCAAGAACTGAGCCTGGCAGCCGCCTCGGAATGGTGTCGAAGATCAGGACTTGAACTTGCTTGGAATGACGCTGTCGAATATGGCGACCATCAGAGCTGACCTCGTCAATTGTCAACCAGTATGTAGTTGTTCTGATTGATGCATGCGGGCCTGACAGCATCAACCCCCCCTCGGGAGTCTGGGGACTAGACACGGTGACAAAGTCAAAGAAGGATGGCCATGGAGATGCCCGCCATGACTTGATGATCTGCCATGGAGTCACGTCCCAAGTACGCTCTGCCTGCTATATTTGCCCATCGAATTCCACGGCGTAACCAACTATGACGGAAGGCAAGATTGGACCAATGAAGGGATGGCTATAATGGGAGTGAGAGTCAGATTCAAGTTGGTGACACACATGATGAACTTTACGCACCTGGTTTGAGCTTCGCTGAGCTTCATCCCCATCAAGACCTATATTTGCCAAAGAAAGAAGCCAAGACGAATCAGCAATTTGTCAGGCAATGAGAACGTAGGGAGGAAAAGGTAGAGAGACTTGGAAGAACCCACAAGTGACAAAATAGTGGCAGATATCTGATAGTTAGAAAATCAAACCGCATGGCATAGACTAGTGTAAGGCCACGTAGTACAAACTAGAATAGCGATACATCGGCAGAATGGTAGGGGATTAGAAAAAATGTAGACCAAATGACAAAGAAATACAAAAAGAGAATGCAACATAAATAGAGAATCGAAGGAGAAAGATTTTTTTTGAAAGGTGACAACGCGCGAGGGAGACAAAGAAAAGGCAATCGAACCAAACCACCGACTACTGAACCAACAGCGACACGCCATACCGCGACAAGTCAACAAATGAACTCGACCAGCGGAGTCAACGACGCACAATACAAGAACAGGAGACCTCAACAAATACCTGGGTATCCGGAGGTCAATCCTTCCCAAGACATTGTACAGCGTAGTCTCGACGACAAAGCCACATCCACCTATCGCTCGTTCACCAGGTCGCATCAACCGAAAGTCCAGTGGTCAAAAGTTTAATCATATCGCCCTTTCAGTCTTCGCTGATTGCAGGTCTCCTCGGTTTCTTTATGACGACAGTTTGAGGAGGAGGAACAGAGATGGTTTGTCGATCCACATCCCAATCTCTAAAAATCCATTTCAAAAAGCGTTAAAAGACGAGGGGCATGATATCAAAACCAAAAAAATTCACATGTCGTCGAATATGGGATGATCCTTCAAATCTTTAACAGAATATCGTTTGTGACGACAATTGTCGAACAACTTGATTTCAAATAGCCGTCATCAATAGGATTCGAAAGTGAAGAGGGAAAGCTGACGTACCAACGATAAAAACGACTGATCTTGCTTTGTCAAAGGTTGCAGATGATCTGGCTGAAGGTCAAGGCTCTTGTCCTCCACAGAAGGCAGAAAAGGAGGAGCCTAACCATCAACGAGAAAAGAACAAATAAGATGATTTTTATGCTATCACAAAACCAATAAAACAATACCTACGCGTCCAGTAATCATACGGTAATACACCACTCCCATCCCATAGAAGTCCGATAACGCCTGTTTGACCAATTTACGCTCATTTTCGCTCAGCTCGCTCGGGTCCTGAGCGGCCAAGAGGGAAATGGCCATCCTGGTATCTCCATTCATGAATCGTAGGTCGACCATCTCCGAAAGGGCGACGTTTGACAGTATGAGGTGGCCGTCATCCTTTAGGACCAGAGTGAGGGGCGATATCCGAGCATGGACGATCCCAATATCGTGGATGGCGAGAATGGCAGAAAACTGGATACCACGAATGTCAGTAAACGAACAGATTAAATCAAAGAATGCAGCGTACCGTTTCGACAAGGTATACCTTCGCAAGCCGACGATCCAAACAACCGCCTAATGTACGCATGTACCTCGAGAGGTGTCCACGGGGATAGAATGCCTAGCCCGATTCCATCAGTTTAAGGTTTCAGGAGAAAAAGCATCCAAGACGTACATCCAAAAGGTTCAACTGCCCAATAAACGAGAGTCCATCGATAATCAGTTTCCAGCCATCAGGATCAACGCTCCGTCTCAAAGCACGAATTTTTGCGATAATTCCAAGGCCGAGGACGTCCTTAGTCTTGGAAGCCTTGAATACCAGCAAGCTCTGGTCTGCCATCCCAGATGGCAGAGGAATGGCGTGGACCATGCTCCTATCTTCATATTCGTCTGACGAGATGCGTGGTGCCCTGCTGATGTTACTGAGAGAATGGAAGGGATGTTGGGGTCCAGAACATTTGATGGCCGGAGTAGATGATTGGGTTGCATCGACAGCAGGAGCAAAAAGAGTTTTGGAATCTAACGTCCTGATAAGAGCAAGAGCAGCAGCAAGCTCAGGAGATTGAGCTGCTATTTTGGCGGTTTTTTCACTAGGTTCGCTGTCAGTCCGCTTGATAGGTGGGGTAGCAGATGTAAATGGCGAAACGACGTTCTGGAAGGGCTTGATTGCGGATTTAACAACGGGTTTGCGTTCGCCGCTTTCGACAATGGCCTGTGGTACCAAGTCGTTGGTGGGAATAAACAAGGTACTGTGGTCCAAGGTTCTGATAAGAGCAACAGCAGGAGCCTGCACAGGTGGTAAGGTAGATGGAATGTGTGTAGAGGACGGGCCAACGTTGTCGATGGGTCCGAGAACGGGCTTGACAATGCGCATACTTTCGGCATGCTTGATGGGATCCGGAGCCTGCGAGGACGTGGGCGATTGAACGACACTGTTGGCAGGTTGAACTCTTGACTTGAGGCGTGTACGCCTGGTCGGAACATCGAGCTGATTGGGAGAAAGAATTGCTTGACCAGAAACATGGACGATGGGTCTGCGGCTAGGAACATCCTGTACATCGACCCGATTGGGAGAAGGAACTGTTTGATCAGAGACATGGACGACGGGTCTGCGGCTAGAAACATCGATCTGATTGGGAGAAGGAACTGCTTGACCAGAAACATGGACGACGGGTCTGCGGCTGGGACGCCTGACAGGAGTAGGTAGGCCCGTTGACGGGGGTATGTCGTAGTTGGCAGCACGGAGGGTCAAGTTGCGGTTGGGACGCTTAACTGGAGGTGTCTGGGACGGTAACCGCATTACGAGGTCGGCGTGAAGCAAAGTGGCTTCGGAGGTCGCACTTTCAATAGAGGAGGCAACTGCAGTAGCTGCCATCGACTCCGAAGTGATCTGAGAAGCCATCTTGACCCCAAGAGGGGGACCAGACTGTTCCGCCGCTGATCCTGAACCCCGACGAAAAATAGAGCTGACTGTTTTCCATAACCACTGGCATCCGTACACCAGTAGCGACCCGATGTGGAGGAGCAGCTGTACATCGGCATCCAGACTTGAATCCGCCATGTAGGTCCCGTACACTTTCCCAGCGCACTGGAGGGTAGCTAAAGTTCCTTGGCCGAGCCGAACGACAACATTGAAGGTAGAGTGGAATGCATCCTTGATAGACACCTTGGAATCCCATATGAATGAGACAACGAAGGAATAGGCGGTAATGAAGCAGTTGATGATGGGCAAGACAAATTTGCGCAATGGGTTGAGGACGAGAATCCTGAACGCAAAGTATAGAGTCGTCCAAATGGCGCCGAGGACAAGGACACTGGTGAAAAGGTTGTATGCAGTGGTCGAGCTATCCTTTCTTTCACCATCCGTCACAAGGCGAACCCCGAGCCGACCGAGCAGTCCATTGATTGAGTCCACGATCGTCTGTTCGAAACTTTCCTTGACACCGTGGAGAAAGAAGCGCTGGGCGCAACCATATGAAGCAACCCAAGCATACGACGCAACTGGGACGGATGTGGAAACGGTGTCAATTTTGGAGTTGCCTTGTATAGGTGGGGCAGGATGGTAGAGGCGGTTTGGACAGGACGAAAGGTTTGAGTGGGCGGCCCAGCTCAGGCATACAGGGTTAATCTGCAACACCGTCAAGAGTTCTTGAGGCTGTGGCAGGCTGTCGAATGAGGAGCTCGGATTCAGAGCCTGGTTCGAAAGGCCAGAGCGTTGCGTGTCGAACTTGGTTGTTGACACTGCGGCGAGGTAAAGAAATGCGAATGCAGGCAAAACGCGATTCCACGGCCTGGGGAAGATATCCATGGACATGCTTGCAGAGGCTGACAATCTATAAAGAAATGTCAGGACGAGAGCAAAAGAGAGTATAAAAAAGGCAACGTACGGTGGGTTTTTTTTGTGTTCGACAGAAGGGAAAAGGTATAAGGGTCAGGCAGACAACGTTCCGAAGAATGTCTAGAGCACCGACTCGAAGGATTTTATACAAGTTGGGGCTTCGGCAGTTGATTCTAAAACCGCGTCCTAGGCGTGTATGACGGCCGAAAAACTGATCGACCATGTTGATGTGCCCTGGATTTCTTCGCTGGCCAGGTTTGGTCGTGAAAGGTTTGAACGTTGCAGACTAAGGAGTAAACCGCTGCGGACTACAGGCTTCGGTTCCACTAAGCCAAAGAAAAATTAGATGTCAGCAAATGCCGCTCGAATTCAACATGATCGCATTATTAAAATACATACGATAGATGAACATCTGCATGTTTGGTTCGCAACGGAGCACGGATTTCGATATAATTTACTCATCCAAAGCTATCTCCCGGGCATTAATGACATATGGAAAAACGATCAAACATGAGGATATATTTTGAATTTCGCCCCTAGTCAGCCTCGATCACTGAATATTTGAACATCGCAGACTAAGGAACTGCCCGCTGCGGCCCATGGGCTAACTCCACTAAGTAAAAATCGGTGTCAGTGAAAATAGTCATTTAAAAACTTGAACTAACCTCCTGGAGACGACCATCTGCATGGTTGAAGTCCCAGAACAAATGTAATTGACTCCTCGAGCAAAGCTCCTGCAGGGCCGATTATGTCGCGCTGATGGTGGAATTTGAGCTAGACTGACATTGACCTGGAGGGGGGTCAACAGTGACTAGATAGGTGGTACGGAGACGGAGTTGTTGCATTTTTGGAGATGTTGTTCTTGGCCAATACCCAAATTTAGGGATAGAATTGCGGAGTTGTAGGAGGCTGGGAATTTTGAACGTGTTTATTGGCTCTCTATCAGTGACCACAGTATGACAACACTTTAATAGCAATTAAATTATTAGTCTATCCCGACGACAAAAAGGAAGTTATGAGTCCTTCGATTTATCTCTGATACTGCGAAAAGCGCACCTAATTTTCCACCCTTAGTGGCAGCCCCTCAAACGTTCATAAACTTGTCCCTCCTCGACCCGACGACCTTGTAGCCCCGTGGTGCTTTCCGTGCCTGCCTCTGCTGCTGTTTTGTCATGACGAGATGGGTGGATACGTTCTCGACTTCGAGCAACTCCTTCAGGCGAAGGATTTTTCCAGCGACTTCAGGAGAGAACGGGAAATACACTGTTTGGAAGCGGCGATGTATCCCTAATGATTTTAGTGTGCCTTTGATTTTGTCGCCTAAGGAAATGGCAGAACGACGGAGCGTGATTTTAAAATGCGTGTTTGGCGCGTTTTGTTGGTCCATTGGGCCTGGATTTGACGTTTCTGACGGCAAGGAACTCGTTGGTGATGTTACTGCTGATGAGCTTGACGATGAGCCGGTGGTGAGTGCGCGGGCAGAATTGAACCGCGACATATGTGTGTGCAAAGTTCGACGAGATAAGTACGACGCCACTTGATAGCTGAAAAATGCTATGGATAAGTATACATCCCAATGTAAAACCGTTATTTAAAATGCAAATCATACCTCCTTGACATTGTTGGAATAGGCATGTCGGACACAACGACAAGCCTGAAGCGATCGACGAGGAAAGGAATTAGATGGTTGTTTGGTCGTATTATGTTGACAGGACAATGCTGTCCCACCTTCCAACTTCAAGTTCGTCCATCATCAAACCCAGGTTTTTCGTTTATTACAATTTTATAAAGCTAGCATAATAAACAAGGTGAATAACACCACAAAACCACCAGTTCAACGGCGTTGTAATTTCATCGACCAGACCAACAAAAAACCTTCTCTACATCAGAACCTGTCCGTCGTCGTGTTGTATGCATGCTCATATCCCTCCGCCCTTGGATCCGCGCAAATAGAAGTGTGCCAAAAAGATGAGACCCGACCACACGAGCCAATAAGTCCACAGCATGCTAATTTCCAAGGTCTGGTCTTGAACCTTTGCCAGCGATCGCAGGCCCAATGTCCTACGAGTAGATGGCCAACCATAGTGGCCGTTGATAAACTGCGGGGTCAGCGCCAAGACCGTTCTGTGCTGGAAGAGCTGTGATAATACAAGGTGGTCGGGAATAGGAGGTCATTTTTCCCATGTTCTTCAAGATAAGCAAGCTATCGTCCTTCATCGTCGATGATAGCAGGAATATAGAATGTTAAAACCCCTCCTGCGTCCGCCACATCTCCAATGTACACATAGAGAATGACACAGTGGTGTTGGCATACAGCTGCAAAAAGTATTAAGGCTGGAGGAAAATAGGGCATGAAAAGGCAACACTTACAAGCGATCGTTGTGGTTGAGACAACATGGCTATTCAAAAACTTGAGGAAGCTCTTCGTGGAAATGAGGACTGTGAACAGTTTATCAGGATCTGGAGGCTCATCATCCGGGTCTTCGTTTTGTACTGATATTCAAAATGAAGGCTCGTCAACATTGTGACCCGAACAAGGAAAAGAGTAGACAATAAACCTGCAGGATTCTGGCAGTCCTTCCATTCGGTCTCGATATTGACGCCCTCAGTCCTAATTGTGAGCAAAAGTCGCTTGTTGTTATTCGCCTGAATGGCCATCACGTCCGACATATGATGAAGCCGCTCCACAATCGTACGCAGCTTTTGCAGTGGGGGCAAGAGGATGAGTAACTGAAAAACGACCAGATCAGCACATGCCAATAGAACTATCTTAAAGCACGGAAGATACGCACATCTGCCTTAGGACACAGCGGCTCCGTCATCTTTTCGACATCAGTTGGCTTCAAAACCTCAATCTTCACATCATGCGCGACTCTCACTCTCTGACCACTCCTTGTTTGCCCAAGAATTTCAAATGACAGTAAAGCCTGGTCGCCCTTTTTGGCCAATTTCATGACAACCTCCTCTGCATCGAAGGACGAGGAAGAGGTGGAAGATGACGATGCTGACTTCAGTGCACCCAGGAGAGCTTCAGACGCAAGTGCCATGGTTATTTCGTTGTTCGCGTTCGACTGTATCCGATAGTTGTCAAACAGAGCGTCCACCTTAATTCGTCTAAGAACAGTGCATTGTAAAATACCGGTAATCAGAAGGGAAGATCCAAACTCACGACCACACTTGCACTTCGTTAGGGTCCGCATTGCAGATGATATGCATGTACCCCTCCGTAAACTTTATCATGCATTTCTTCTGGAGCTTCTCGATAGCTTGGATAATTCCTGTGCACAGTTAAATCAATACATACAGGTCCAACAAGGATCAAGGTCTCTTACTGACGAAAAAATGTTGTAACGTTCACAATAGTGGCACGAAATCGCATTGAGAATCTGACCGACCACCTCAGTTGTTGCTTTGCGTTGTCATCATCGAGAAAACTCTTACCACGATTCCAGGATAACGGGCGGATGATGGAAGCAGAAAAGAGTATCACGTCGCGTAGTACTACTACTAGCTCAAGCGACGCGCTTGCAGCGGTGACATGAGCTTTGGGTAAGCTTGCACGTGGTCCCCATAAACTGTTGAGAGTTGAGAGAGTCGGCCTCATCCATTTCTTCAACGATCGACAGGGTTCCGGTTAATCATCTTCCTCTTCCTTTAGGTGTACGTGCTCAGCTGCGCGGAATTGGGCATACACCTCTGCCCACGGTTGGTCTTTATTGTCCCATATGGCCTTCAAATCACGGAATGGATGGTGCAAAATGATCTTTCTGCTAGTCTCGACACAAAACCCTCACACGTGAAACGTGAGAGGGTCTTGTACTAAAGTCGGACATTTAAGAAGGCAGTGTAACCGGTCACAATCATTACAATTTCAAATGTAGTCTTTTTGGAACTTCATTACAAAGTTTTAGTTGCCGGTAATACAACGTGACAGAGACTGGTCAACTGTGTTCAAATGCTCAAATTTGCACTCAAACCTAAGGAATAAAATTTTAATGACCAATACAGTGAATGAGAACACCTTGTCGCTGCCAGTACTTCACCTTGCTGCCACTCCAGCGCAAGGCAGAGAAAACAAGGTGTAGCTATCTAAGTACCTTAAGCAAGTTCAGTACCGACACCAAAAGACTCCCGACTTTCCACACGTCAAGCCAAAGTCTAGTCTCAGATCTCATTAGCGGCCGAAAGCTAAACCGACACCCACACCCAACGATTGGCAAACGAATTCCCTCAAGATTTGAACCCGACTATCCAAACTATCCAGCAGATTTTCGGCGCCCAGCGAAGACTGTGAGACTCTGAGAGGCGAGGTAGGGGTGTTACAGCGAAACCGTTTGCAGCCGACCTTTCCAGGTAGCTGACAGTGTTTTGAAGCCTTTTCTTGCGGACGGTGACCCATTACTGAGGTTAAGTAGAGTAAAGAGCAAGCAGGAAATGCCTCAAACGCGGTGTGGGCCGACTGTGACGCCATGTGACATCCGGCAACTAACATCTGAAGACTACAAAACATGACGGAAATGAGACACCATTTTATAACGTAGATATAAAAGCAAAGAAAAATCGCTAAATTTTTGAAAAAATCAGAATCGTGTCTAGTACATCGATATAAATGTTTCTCTTCTACGAAGCTAAGAAGGATAATGAGAGGGGCAAGTGCTATTTGGCGAACAAGTCAAAACTTTACACTGCCCTGATGAATTCCTGACCTTCTTATAAACCCCTCTCACGTTTCACGTGGGTGGGAGTTTTGATGAACCTAATCTTTCTGCGACAGAAGTCATCATAGCGGTCGTCTTCTGGATTTGGAGCATCGAGGGGCGACGCGTAAGCCAACGTCTGTTTTATCTCTCTTCTTTTCCAAGGTTGATTTTTCCAAGTGTATTTTGTGAGGACATCCTGCAGCGACAGAGCTCCCATTTCGGGAGATCGACCCATATATCGATGCAACCAGGACTCCGTTGCGACTGAGGTCTCCTCGCCTTCGTCAGTTGCGGCTGCCTCTTCTTCAGTTTGCGGAGCCCACCCTCGAATATACTGTTTGAAACGTCGTAGACGCCCGAACGAGAAGGATTCAAGGAGTAGGTGACCCGTTTCTTGTGCCGAGAAGGTCCTTTCACCAAGCATCTTATTCAGCATTTAGTGGCAAGCTGATTGGGCTATTCCGTTGCTGTCCGTTTCAATACGATGCCAGCCAGGAGCTCGGGAAAGGCAGGTACTTGTTTTTCTGCGTATTTTGCGATGTAATTGATTGCCGCTTCTTTGCTCAGCACTGGCTTCAAGTCGAAGTCTGCACGCCAACCAAGTATTATGGGCACGTTGCGAGGATTCATCAGCCTGTCATTCCGCTTGGGTTCAAACCGGACGCGGCCTTTACTATCTACCACAACCTGAGCATATTTTCGCAAAGACATTGGGTCATTGAATCGACAAAAAACTCGGGACTCGGGGTGTCGTGGAACTTTTCGTTTGACGAGGCAGCACTCTGCCATGCATTTGGTATGTCATTCGGTCCAGTTCAATAGATCTGCTAACTCTTGTTTTGTGTTTTGCAGAGCCCTGAGGTAAGCTACATAGGTACTCTCCATGTTATCGTCGATGCGAGGAAATGGGCTCGAAGCAGTAATTATTCGATTCCAGTATTCGACGAAATGACCCATTTTGATTAATTGTTCGTCAGGGATAATCGCTGCTGACCTTTTGAGCAACTCCCAATCAATTTCATCGGCCTTTGGCGGGCCTTGTAGCCAGAGAAATTCATGGATGTCTCCGCTTCCTCTTTCCTGCCACTCAAACCGGTACCAGAATTGACGAATGCCGAGTAGTGGAAACACGAAGTGTTAAGTAGACCTGCAATCGTTCGTCAAGATATGCAGCTGCGATATGAGGGTTGTTGTTCAACGCCAGACGCGGAACATGTATAGGATTGTTCACTTGCGGCGTGTGTCGGTGGAGGTTTGGCCAATGCACAGCAGCGAATCATCTGGCTGGCGATGTGCTGATCATTTTCTTATAGCATTGTTTGTATGTCGTCGACGGTCAATCGGCTTGCGTCATCATACTGTTTCACGATGATTCTGCCTGACTCCTTGTTCTACTTCTTTGTAGTGTATTAAAGGTAAACCATGGAAACCTTCAACCCTGGGCAAATCGACTGCCCCGAAAATGCAGCAGATGGGCAAAATATTCCTCAAGGTCTGCCTTTCCCAACCTCACCTACTCTAATAGAAATCTCGCGCGCCCAGTGTTGGGAAAGCCTTGCTCATGTAACCTGGAGTCGACTCAGAAAGTGGTGCAGGGAAAGATGCTTGTCAAGTTTTCTCTGTCGGTTTCACTGTACAGAACAGGGCCAACAGCGTCGTGCATCATACTCGAGTAGGCTCAAAACTGAGTTTAAATGGGCCATTTTTGTGAATAAATGTACAGAATATAGTTTACCCTACCTATATGTAATTTCATTGAAGAAGAAATGACAACGGAATAGGAACTGCAATACCAGTGACACTCTCGTTCAAAATTTTGTACCGTAAGATTGGCTCTGTTTGTCCACCGTTTCTGAATCTTCGGTAAAAGTTGATTCCTCGCTACGCTCGCAATAAAATTTATTCATGCAAGTCATAACAAGATGAGAACATCAAAACCATCCTATCTCTCATGGGCAGCAGACCATAAAATCAAGGGAACTTTGGGCCCAAGGGCTCGGTAAATGGAGCCATCAGACCTCAAGAAAGTCGGGATCTTCTTCCACCAGCAAATCCAGCAACTTGAAGAAAGATGCAGCAGGGAAACCAACAACGTTGTTGTAGTCGCCTTCGATTTTCCGGATCAGCATTCCGCCTTGCTCCTATAAGACAGAAATTCGCTAGTTTCCACAGAAGAAGGATGGAAAACCACTGACTTGAATGGCAAATCCTCCAGCACGATCTATACCCTCCCCGCTCTCAACGTATGCTTCGACGATATGCTTGGGATTATCCGCAAAATAAACCAATGACCGCTCATCTATAGATCTAGGTAGGGTAATTAGCGAGCCGAAGCATCCGGGTAGACCAAACTGACGGACTTAATATTATAACCCGGAGCTGTGAGAATAGGATATACTAGGTTTTGATATTCAGGAAGGTATAAATCTCAATTGAAGTCGAAAGCTTACCAACAGTTACACCCGTGACGACCTCGCACACATTCCCATTTAGATCCAAGAGCATTCGAAGATTGTCCTGTTTTGAAGTTGGCTTCTCTAGCAACTCCTGGACAATTCCAGGTAATATTGAATAAGATGTATCGGAGGTAACGGGTTGAGGATGGGTCAGAACAACCGTATCGGCTGCATAGACCACATGAGAATCAGCCAAGACCAGAGTCTATGTGAACGATTGACCGACCTCCAATGACCAGATCAGGTGCATTATCGGGATCTTCTTGCTTCAGGTTTTGTCATCAGAAAGGCGATAGAGCAGATAATGGACAGTTCTCACCACTAGCTTCTCGTACACCTCGACAGCTTTGTGTGTTGCCGTTGCGACAGGGTATTCATGGGGCTCCGGAAATTGACTGATATCCAAGTTTTCCTCGAATGTAGAGGGTACGATGTCAGGTGAGAGGCCCTATACAGCAAAAGCCAATTATCCAGGCCAAAGCAGAACCGCGACATGGAGATAGAGGCGTGGCGTAAGTTCCTAGTCATCAGCGAATTCCGTGATTGACACGCACAAAAGTGCGGAGAATTTCCTTTCTTCTTGGGCTATTCGATGCCAGTACTATCCTTTTCCCTTTGAGCTTCTCTAAAGCTGGGATTCGAAGGGCGTGCGGGAGAATGTGTTTCGACATCGTGTTGGACAAGAGTAAAATGAGCAACCGGCAAGAAACCGGGGGTCTGCATCCGCGATCCGGGCATCTGACATCATCTCACAATGTCGCCTTGCCGTTTGTGCCGAAGTCCGTCAATGGGCGCTTCTTGGTCCAAAACCGACGTTTTTCATACCCAGAGTAGAAAAAAATAATGCAATTGCTGAAATAAATATATGGATGTGCTGAATGCAATGGATCACGATCCAAAACCAGAAAAAGAAATTAAACCTCCAAGTCCTGGATCCTTCCACTGACAAACGCGAGCGCCCGCAGAAATCCCGCATCACATTGTCCTAGTAGAATGTCGATTTGCTTGAGTTATAATCGGTGTGATAGAAACCCGTGGCTTGGTACATTGAGATGTCGCGGTTAACTGTACTCGTTGTTACATTTTGCACTGCCGTGTTTCGTGATGCGAATCGACTTCCCCGTTGGCGCGAGACTGGGAACTATAGAGCAAACGACCAGAAAGCAAAATCATCCCGCAGTGGTCGACGAATGGCCCTACCTGGTCTCGCGGGTATATAGTACGGTGGCGTAATGGGCATCCTCCAATCCCGAGAGGAGCTTGAATGCGAGGCATCGTCAGGAAATAAACATGTTCGGTTGAAGCTTGGCGATGATCGAGTCGGATTCGAGAGGGTCAGAAGGGGAATGCACGAAACACGCCTACTTATGTCAACGCTTTTTCTGGCCTCATTCTGCGGCTGATAGTGTATAGGCAATGCAGTGTTCAACGGGTAGCCATCCAAGTTGAACGTCCAAAGGACAGCACAATAAACTCGGGTGATAATTGTCTGGGTAAGTCTTTAAATTTACAGTACAGAAGTATTATTCCGAGAAAAAGAAACAATCTTCATATTTTTCGAAAAAACATCCCAGAATTCCATACAACTTGTGCAAGCAACGTAATGTGACGACTTAAAGCCTGTCTGTTCCCTTTACGGGGCGATCATAACCGGACAACGGCCCGTGGAACAAACTGCACCGTTCGAGCGCAGATTGCGATTACGATTGCGCCACACAGAATGGGAATATAGTAGATTGTACACGGGAGCTCCACGATTCCGAGAATTGTCGGGAAGTTTTCCTCCGGTCCCAGACAACAAATCCAGGTTGCCAAACACGTCGGGCTTCTTGAGAGAAAGAGAGAGCGACGTGTCGTATCGGTTGTTTGATAGTGGCTCAGCTGAATGATGCAACTGCACGAAACGAAACAAACCAGTTTACCATCGGCGAACACGAAGTTCTTTAAATAATAAAGTTTAATATACGCACAATATGCGATTGTACACACACCTTCAGCGTACATTTTGTGGGATATTCCTTACTCCCGTTGGAATATCTAAAGGAAAATAAAACGGTTTAAAGATCAAACTGTAGTCCTCCCAATTCCGGGCTCATCCCCACGTTTCCGAATATGTGATGGGCACGGACAACAGGTATTTCATGCAGTGGACCATTTGGCAGCTCACAATGCCGTTGATCACACAGGAGAATTGAACACGAGGTCTGTCATGGAATATATCTGACCCCCATCTAAGTGAGTATTATCAATACGTCAGACAGAACGTCATTCCTGGACGTACTTGGTTATATGACCATATAAATAATTTGGGAGTTCCTTCATCTCGGAAATCCCGGTCCTGCAAATAACATTTTAAAAGAAATTTTTGTCTAGATCGAGAGACCTGGGACTTAAGGTCTCGTTTGAACGGTGGTGCTCTTGGATATAAGTTTTCCCCGTGTATCTTTTCTTACAACGAAAGATAAGTCTATGACCAAGCTAATCCTGAAAACAGAATAACCCACACATAATTGCACAGGATATATCGAAATTATAAAGGTGGAGAAGCGTATCTGTTCTGTAGCCACACAACTACCGCTCGCTTAAAGACACACTTTTTCGTGTTTGGCATATAAATCAGACTCTTGCAAAAGATTACAACTCTTTTTACGTACGATGATCAGGTTCACAAGCATGGCAAGAGCGCGGGACCGTAGTACGAGGTTCCATGTGTAACCGAGAGCATCGATCACAGTCGATCCCAAGGCAGCTAGACCAGAATTAACGTGGTTCACACTCGGGGTCATCCGCAAGACCCGGGACGGCAAACGAGGGGAAGCTAACCGCAAGACAACCCCTCGCTCCTCGGCACCGAGCTTTGTGGAAATGGGCAATAGTGATGAGGGTGTATATATAGATGTCGACTCCCATGGTCTTCAATAACAAATAAGTCTTCCTGGTGCGTTACGTTGGAAGGCACGGACGGAAAGGATTCAAAACATCATTAAAGTTACGTTGGAGGATGACCTTCCGAAGTCTGGGTGGAATAAAGGCAAATGATGGGTCAGTTCGACGTGGTCCACAAGTTATTGTGGCGGGTATACATGTGAAGATGGGACTTACTGAGAAAGGTCGTACATTACAGTTGAAGGATAAACACTTTAGCCGCCTGTTTTTCAGCGAGGATCGGCGGCGGTAGTTCATTCTCTTTCGCCAAAGTGATGGACAACAATGGGCATCAGACCTATTCCATCATACGTAAAGAGGTTTGTTTGTACCCAGACCGGTTTTTAGAGTGGGAGTGGCCGGCTGCAGGAACACCACCTGACTTCGGGACAGTGAAAGAAGTCGAGATAAATAGTTACCCGGCGGCAGAGCGGATATTTGTCGAGGTTTATACAAGATATATGTGAACGCAGGGCTTCGGCATCCCAGTGTGGAAGAGCGACCTGACGGACTCCGATTGTTTGCAATTTCCGAGGGAAACTGGGCTGTTTTATCCACCGGTTAGCGAACCATAAACACACGGTCACTCTTTGACAATGACTGACATGGGTGAACTCATGCACCAATCGTCAGGATGGCGAGATGAGGACACCGAAAGAGTAACACATTCCATGAGCGAACGAAATGATATTTATCACGAGATGTAGATATGCCACAATGCCGAAGAGAACTCTGAGCGAATCGTGAGATGGGTGGTCAACTGTTCAGACTAACAGACTTACAGATATGGAAACACTTCCGAGAGATTAGAGAAAAAACTGGAGGCAACAACCGTAGAAATAGATGTTCAGTATCAATGATCAAGAGAAAAAGATGAAAGAAGCTGACCACGATGTCCCAGTACACAAAATGAGGGAAAAAGCTGGCTCATCGAGGCGATGTCCAGAGAAATCAAGAGTAGAGAAAAAACGCAAGTACAGACCGATGTAAGAGTGCACCTCAAGCCTTACACCCCTTCTTATGTCTCGGCCAGTCCAATTTTTGGCAGGCGCGAGACCCTGGATCGCAATATTTGGCCTTCTTGCATCGACTGCAGCTGAGAAGTTTCCCTTCATTACGACCACAAAGGGAGCAAGTCAAATCCCCATTCTGTCTGCGTCTTTGGTCTTCTTTCTCGACTAGACGTTTAAGGCCAATGAGGACAGAACCCATGCGTTCGCACATGAATCGTGGAGTCATGCCATCCCCATCCGCTATGTCAAGGTTTCCTCCATGGCTCAGGAACCATTCCAATGCCTTCGTCGATTTTCGAACCACCTCAGGGTCCGAAGGGTCGTAAACTTGGACTATTTCGTGTGCGACAGTTGCCCCATATCTGTTCCTGGTATTGACGTCTCCACCTGCATCGTAAAGCATCTGGGCATATTCTAGGTCGAAGCTTGGTTTGGTCGAGAAAGTATGAGACAGGGCTGCTGTTCCCGACAAATCCTTCCCCTCTACCGGCACTTTAGCCTCGATCAAGAACTTAGCATATCCAAGATAGTTTGTGCGTCGACTTGGCACAATTTGCATGAATAAGCCCAGGAGGTTAAAGATGGGTGCTTCGGTCGGACCCCAACGCATAGACGCATACTCCTCTGCAACTGCCTCGATAGCGGCTTCCAGTTCCATCGTCTTTGACTTTTCGGCTAGGCGAGCGGTGTAGTCAAGAAAAACAGCATCTTGATTTCCTGTAAGAAGAAGTTTCCCGAGTGTGTCCAGGTCCCGTTGTGGCTCCATGCAGTTAGAAGTGCAAAAACGCCTGAGCCGAAGGGATTCCTGCCCTCTTAAAACTTCCTTCGACTTCACTAGCTCTTCAAGAGGTCTGAATAAATGCATATATGAGTTT
This sequence comes from Galerina marginata, assembly GCA_023014335.1. Classification (NCBI taxonomy): domain Eukaryota; kingdom Fungi; phylum Basidiomycota; class Agaricomycetes; order Agaricales; family Galerinaceae; genus Galerina; species Galerina marginata. The sequence goes on from JAECYW010000004.1 coordinate 708,653, forward strand.
GATCAAAGAAAAATACCAAGGCCCCTACCGTCCTTCTCCAGTGTCGTGTAGTTTTGCTAACTGTCCCATACGCTTCTTCAACATTTCTGTCCGAGTCATATTCGACTTGTTCATGGCGATAAATTGACTAAGGTATTGTTAGCAGTGCGGAGTCTTCGTGTTGAGTAAAGCTCAGCGTCAAAGACAAAAACAAAATGTTGAAACCTGCCCATGACCGCGTCGAACACGTGACTAATGACTGTGCATTAATTTAATTTTCTGTCCTCCGGACTAAATTCTTGTCTCCCTTTGTTAATAGGTGATAGCGAAAGCGGTCGATGATCATGGCCGAAATTGGGTACGTTCAAAGGAGAAGATTAAAAGAGTGCATACAGCATTGAACCCTACATTTGACCACGGATTTGCAACATTTGACTGAGTTCCCGGTTCCTTTGCCTCAGTGGAGTTGTTTCCCGAGACCGAGAAATAGACTTCTCGGGGTTGATTGCCTATTGGCGTTTAAAAACGCGATTGCGTGATTTTAATCAAATGAGATTCGATGAGATTCACCAGCGGTCAGCAGTCGACCAAATGGAGAGGAAGAAAATGCTATCGCCTACAATCCCATGCTTTGAAAGGCTTCATCTCGTCAAGCGTCAGGTAATTCAAAAGATACCGGGCCACCGAGTAATCGGAACAAGTAAGTAAAAGAAATGAGATAATACCAAACCTACATCTACATTGATAACCCAGAAAGAGCCAAGGACGATCTAAGCGAGGATTTCCGCAAGCTCGCCGTTTTCAATCATCTCTTGAACGATATCCAAACCGCCGACCAGCTCACCATTCACAATCAGCTGCGGGAAAGTCGGCCAATTGTTCAGAACTTTCAAGCCTAAATCACGAAAAAGTTGACGCTCATAAAGCCCAAGAATTAGCGTAAAATACGTACCCTGCCTCACACTCTCATCAGACAAGATATCAAAGTGTGTGTACTTCACATTATTGTCTTTCAGCATTCCAGAAATCTTCCGAGAAAATCCACATCGAGGAGCGTCTGGAGTGCCTTTCATGAATAGAACAACCTGGCTTTGATTCATCAGGTTTCGAAGTCTCTGGTTGAGCTCCTCGGGCTCCTCGTTTTTCTCGTCATATCGAAGCCCAGATGGCACAACTGTGGGGGCTTTAGCTGGAGCGTTGTCCGTCCGTGATAAGGGATTATAGAGGGGAGTTGTAGCATGTTTCGCAACCGATTGTGTAAGAGCGGGGGCATCAGCGCCGGAGATTCGATCAAGAAGAGTATGACCCTGGCAAGGAGCCTGAATTATACACATCTTGGCAAGATCTCAGTCAGAACACACACCCTCAGAATAACGAAAGCAGGAACGGCCTCGATCTCGAAAGACTCTGCAATGTCAGCTTGTTCCTCGGCCTCAACCTACCAATACAGGTTAGATGTATACGCAGGCGAATTTACAGTTCAGGATTAGTTATTACATACCTGTAGAAATAATGCTGCAGGATACTTCTTCGATAATTCCTTGGCTACTTCGTTCATTTGCTTGCACGGTTCTGCCCATGGCGCCCAGAAGTTGATGACAGATACCCTGCTCAGGTCATTCGACAAGAGTTCTTGGAAGTGCGTTGGTGAGGTGACTTCAATGAAATTTGAGGTCGACATCGTGAAAGAAAGGAGAGAGACGTAGTTTGAACGTTGTCGGAGTGGGTATGAGAAGTGGTTCCGTCCCCGAGTTGGTTTGTAATAATTCTCCGTTATCGGATAAGATGGCGAATACTCGGCGGCCCGGGATTGATCCATTATATCTTTATTGGAACACGTCATCATCGAACGAACATCACTGCGAATCGCGCTTACCCTCATCAAGTTCACTTATAGTTTCTGTCTAGGAGAGACTTCGTTATTCGTGGACACACGGCTGGGGTTATCAATCCTGGCGTCCTCGTTGCATCATATTGCAAATAATTTCGAAATACAGCAATACTCTACCAGTCTAAGAGCCTCTTCCTTTGCTGGCTCACAATACTCTATCCTGCTTCGACAACGCGTCTTTTCTTTGAGCAGTATAGGCCAACTGCCAGCCCAAATTTCTCGAACAGCAAAGCTTCAAAGGTTTGTTTAACGCGATTCAAGCCTTACTCTGCGATTCTCAATTAGGTCTATCGCTTCACTGTTTACTACGAACGAGGCTGCAAAGCCAGCCATCTCGTCAGCTTATTGTGAGGGACTTAAAAAGACTTACTCGACAATGTTCTTGGTTGGAGAATGTCACAATCTCTCTCTATGTTTATTTACCAGCGACGAACCAGCACTGTCGCATTCATCATTTAAGCAAGCAATGGGTGCCTCGTATTTCTGACGCCTTGAACGTATTTCTGACGCCTTGAAAAACTTCCTCATGCAAAATTGTGGAATTTCCATCCCAACAATGAACCGGAAATTCCTTTCAGGCCAGTGAGTGGTTCCTTCAGAACCTCAACCCAATGCCCATCAATTATGATGACCTCTTCAACGACGAAGTTGAACAAGTCGTCACTGTATACATTGTCACTGCGCCAGCAAGACATCGGTTGCATTTTCTGACCTCAACCCTCAGGCAATGACAGAAAGAGGCTCGGGTTTCAACTTAATCACTTTTCAAGGGTACATTGTCCACCATCACAGAACATTCTGTTGTTTTCGGAGTTCCTCGTCTTGGTTGCGATGGACGACAAAACCGCAGTCGCGTCAGGGTGCGTACCAGTGCCAGTGCTCTCTGGGCCAGGAACGATTCGATTTAATTTAGCGCGTCAGCCTGGTCGTTTGCAGCCGGTCGTTAAGAAAGTGAGGGTGGTCTCCTCTAGTCCGCCCCTGAGTAACGCTTCAAGTTGGCGCCTCCAGGTCTCATCTGGTCGTTATTGATAGAGCCACAGGACATGTTGATGGCGATCAATATTCATGCGCGGCTCAGCAGCTACTACTGCAAGGGCCCTACGATTTGTAGGTTGTAGGTCACTTCGTCGCGTTTACTCTAATCAATAATGAAATTCGACCTTGCACATTGTGTGCTTGAAGATCTAAAAGAAATTTTCATTCTTACCATTTTGCCATCTTTAGGAAATTAACATCCGGTGTCGGCTCGACTCATCCTGGCTTGTAGGCCTTTTGGGGTTTTAATATAAACCAATTTCAATTATAGGGTGGTCAAAAATAGTGCAACTGTACAGGTCACCTTCCGCGTGATAACTGACAATTAATATTGTGCTTCAGAGGATCAGCCAGTGAAATACCCAGTAAGTTATTTGGGGATATGTTTCTGGGGTAACAAATTAATCCAAGGTTTTATTGCAGACTACCACATGATTATCTATCCTTTTATGATTCAACGGACTGGAGGAAAAAACGTCTCACTGAGTCAATAACTTCATGATTTCGCCTGGTTTTTGCGATCCGACCAGTTATCGCTGATTTGGTATCTTCCTTGTAAAGAGGTAAACATCGTACTCGTATGATAAGAATCTCAAAGGATATCGTCCCGAAAGCATTTAACTTGCATATGTAGACGGCAGGTCTCAAAGGTGCGCGCCGATCAGGACTGTTCTTGTTTTTGGACTGCCTTACGAGGTCGCCGGAGAAAAATATGGATGCAAAGATCGAGGCCGTGAGGCACTTACCTGAAAGGATATCTATGTCCTCGGGCGTTGAGGTCTAAGCCTTCCCTGACTATTGAATTTATTCTTGTCGACGGGTTATGAGCCCCAAACAGGATGAAATAGTTCCCGACCGCCGACGTCGAGACCATTGAGACGACTCAATCTTAAGTCGACGGCTGGACTGATATCAATCCGCCCCTTCCACTGAGAGAAGTTTGAGCCTCTTCTTGGGAAGAGTGGAATTTGAGTGTCCCAGTAACGGCACGAAGCTGCCGTCGTAAGGATTCATTCAACATCCAGTGGGTCAGTGTTAGCCCCATTAACCATCAGCTTGAATAATCAGACGGTCAAACTGGCGTGAAGGGTTGACAGTGTAACACGCACAATGAACCCTCGAGGTTCCAGTTGACCAGGAGGTGTCGAATGAATTGGCCAAGTTCACAGACGGTCAGCCGCCTTTCAGTGGATTAGTAGACGTGTGCATCTGCGACTGAAATGATATGAACATTCAGCGCCATCTTCAAAGCATCAAGTGTATTCGCAGCCATAACGGATGACACCATCGATTTATTTGGACTGCATAACTTGGTACTGGTTTCGATATATAGACGGAGAACAGAAACATTAAACACGGACCGTGGCCAGTGATTCGGCCTCGAAGAGCGCCACATTCTATAATGAGAGTGCCACGGGTCAGCAGGGGAATGTCAAGGCATATGTTCGGCGAAGTATACCTGCGATGGACGAATTGGGGACTGGAAGCACGCGACTTACTACATCAGAACGGGGGAATCGATCAATGAGCATCGAACCACTCGGAGACACGGTCAACCAGTTCGGCTTTCTTTCCAGATACACCCTGACCTTTGGCTTTCAAAAATTCCTGGTACGAATCACGGTTTCAGAAAAAGGGTCCGTTTTCTGATTTCCATGATATAAAGTACCTTTAATTGATCCACGCGTAGCTAGAAAGGCCGATATGCTGAGGGGCAACCCAATCAAATTCTAAAAGCTACGTACCTTGGCAAGCGAACCAGAATCATATTTACTCTTGATTTCTGCTTCGTCGACACTCACGTCCTGACCAATCCGTTAGATATGTAAACTCAATGCACTACTGATGAGATGTTGGACAAACCGCTTTCCGTTTCGAACCGGCAGTCGGAACGACGAGGTTAGCAGATGGATCCTCGACGAGGGCCGTTTTCCATTCTTTCATCAAGTTTCCGGCACGCTATGACGAAGAGAACGGGATTTGATCGTCAAATTTGTGTGGACAGGAACGAGGGGGTTGACATACCTTGTGCATGCTCCCCAGTTTAGGTTCAGTCACATCCTCGAATGAATCGGGATCATACTCTTCTCGGAATGCACTGGCTTGGAGCTGTTCGTTGTGATACGCAAGGGCTATGCAACACAAGGTCAGCTCAGTGTGACAGGTTGGCAAATAGAGTCAACTCCGGGAGAGGAGATATACCAGGATTGGGATACGAATCGGGCGGATATGTTCCGTTTCTGACTGAAATTTTATCGATCCAAGCACGAGCAGATGCCTTCATTTCCTCTGAAGCTGTTTCGGACACGGGCAAGTCAATGACACGATGCCGACTAATCAAGGTTCCGAAAATAGACTATACCTCGGAAACCCTCTTGGATAGGTGCTGTTCGTATGTCATCGGCAAACGGAAGTGGAATGAGGTGAAAACCTGCTGGCTCAGTCCAGCCGGTTTCGTCTGAACTTTCTTTCTGAAGACAAGTCAGTCAGATGTTACAACCGAGTAGTATAAAATTTAGAAATATCCGACCTGTGGCAACAGCGCGCAAAATACGGGCGAGGAGTTTCGTCTGTTCAAGCAAAGAGCGATACCGATCTTCTTTTTCTTGGCCATAGACTTCAGCAATGCACTGAACGTGCGCTTGCTTCCGGAATAGGACTAAGGGAAAGGGCAGAAAATGAAGGGGTTAGATTGAGAATCTCCGGGTTCTGACCCCTACTTGCCATTTCATCGGGATAAATAAACTGAGAGTGTTTAACGTTATCCTCGAAAGCAAGTTCACTGCGGTCCTTGAAGCCAAGGAGTTTGATTCCTGGAATATATCTTAGACAGCAGAGGGGTGTAAAAATGGAACATGGGCTAACCAGGTTCAAGTCCCAGTGTACGGAAAGATCGAATTTCTTCGGCAGTGTAGAAGGGCTGGATGAATAAATATGTTTCAAGTGACGATTGCTTCGTGTACAGCACTCACGCGGTTACCAGCTTTAACGACTCGGGCACCAGAGCTGCCGCTTAATTCTTCGTCGTCCTCGTCGTCATGAGCTGCTGTCGCACCTAGCTCCGGTCCGTATACAATTTTTGTCTTATCGACTTCAGCTTGTCGATCCTAAGTTCCTTGTTCGTTAACAATTTTTTTGAACATGGTTTGGTTCGAACCTCGTCAACATAGGTCGTTCGAACCGTAGCCACCTCCATCTTATCGCCAAGATCAACGAAATATTTATATGCTCCTTTTTTTTGTTCCGTGACCAAACCATATCTACGGGTGCCAATTGTCATTATGGACGAGACTAGTATGCTTTTGGACACACCCTTTGATGCCAATTGTAAACCCATCAGCCAGTTGGAATGGGATACTGAATAGAGCTCGTTTAGGAATTTCGTGGAAACGCATCTGAGATAGAAGATCTTCGATCCGGGAAATGGAAATGGATTCTGGGAGGACGGAAGAATCTTTTTGGAGCTCATCTTCATCCTCGAGGTTTGTGGGCACCAAAACGGACTTCGAAGTTTTTTCATTGAGACAAGTCGCGGTCAAAGAAGAAATTCTTGAACTCACAGAGTAAAATTTCGACACGTCGAATGGCTTCTCGTCCGTGCTGATGAAGAAGGGTTCAACAGTGACACCGGCTTGGGTGAGGTCCTGTCATTGAACAGATTCGTAATCGTATGTAAGGGACAGATGTAATGGCTAACGATCAAGGTGGTGCGTGCAGATGTAATCAATTGCTTGCTGCCTGTTCTGGGATGGGGATCGTCTTCGTCTGTGATTAGGAAAACACGTTTTGAAGCGGTTTTAGGAGCCCTGAACATATTAATCAGTAACAATCGCAAATAGGAGATTAATATCCTTAACCCATCTCGGAGCACCCAATTACAACTGGTAAAAACATCGCCCATCGGAACGCGTCCGTTCATAACAGGCGGGAATGTCTTCCTCAGTTCGTCAGGATCCTCACGGGCAGCTTCACGGCAGGATAAGCACGTTTAAATTTAAAGTAGGGACCCGAACAAACCATCGAGTAGTTGGATGAGTTCTTGGACCTTTGGCGCACTAAGTGGGGATATTGGCTGGAACAAGTATGTGTTCCCTTTGATTTCTGAACCTTGACCCCTGCTTGTTTCTGATTTCCTGGTCTTCACAGACAACGTAAAGTCACTCAAGGAACGGAAATTTGTAGCTTATATCTTACTGTGTTAAAAAGAAGGATTCCGACGGAGTCGTTGGGGCCAACAATGATTTTCTTCTTCTCAATCTGCATTGCTGCTTCAAGGGCAGTGAAGACATGGCAGGTCGGAACATCTTCATATTTGGGGTCATCGTACAGCTTCAACATAGACTCCGAGCAATCAATGCAAAAGAGAATCACGTCCTTCTTAGTCTCATAAATCTAAAGAGACCGAGAATCAGTAATAAACTGTGGCGCGTTATGTTTCAAACTCACCGACGCGTCCTGCAATTCCTCATCTTCCTCCTCGTCAATGTTATTCCAGTCGTCGTAGGGTGGCATGCTGGTGGTGCTATACTGGACTGGGTCAAGGTCTTTTGTCAGAGATGGATGGGAGAACAAAAGAATCGAATCCTCCGAATCCTGTCCTGTTGAGTCACCGTGACTTGGCGCGTCCGTGACAGTAACGTGACCCGGTCAATATACTGACTCACTGGGTCAATCTTATCTCTCCTTAACTTCGACAATCAACATTAAGGCTACACATTGACAATATTCTAGCATGTCCAGTAATCTCCAACAGCTTCGAAGTGTCTCTATCGCCGAAGTTATACACTTGGATTCACTGCCCAGCTTGAAAATCAAGTTTGATGAGGACGTTGAATACTGGGAGACTTCACAATCTTACATCGACTACGGTACTTTTCTGAGGAGGTTGAACGAGTCTGTAGTAGGCTATTCTCTTCCTTGGGAACCGCAGAGCCGGAGTCAGGTATGGGACATCTTGTCTTTTCTTCCCCAGTAATTTAATCCGCGCAGTCAGTCGAAAAAGTTCTGGCACTTCTCGATGGTCTGGATCAGTGGATAGACGATATTCCTCCGCTTAAGACGCCACAACGTTTTGGGAACCTCTCTTTTCGAACCTGGGGCCAACGATTGGAGGAGGTCCGCTGTCGTCACTTCACACTTCTCGACGGTATTAATGCCTAATTTCGGCAGAGTTGTGACGATATCCTCAACAGATTACTAGCACCTGAGTTCTCACCAGTCATACCCCATGCCAAACCCTACCTTCTGTCTGCTTTTGGATCTTTTACTAGGATGGACTATGGCACTGGTCATGAGACCTCTTTTGCCTTATTCTTGCTGTGCCTGACTCTTGTCCGGTTTTTTCAACCCACCGCTGAGGAAGAGCGTGATCTCGTTCTGACTGTATTTTCACGCTATCTAAGGTTATGTTGGAGGCTACAAGACATCTATAAACTTGAGCCCGCGGGCAGTCACGGGGTGTGGGGTCTGGATGACTATAGCTTTCTTCCGTATATCTTTGGCAGTGGGCAACTCCGAGGTGATCAAACACGTTAAATTATCACAGTTTCCGACATTTACTGAGACGAACTTCGACTGATGACAGATCAGATAGAAATCCCTGTGTCGGCAGTCCTTCATCCCCCATTGCCGCCTACAAATCTATATTTTATGTCTATCACACGAATCCACGATGTCAAGTATGGGCCTTTCCATGAACACTCCTCTCAGCTTTATTCCATCGCTTCCGGAGTACCTAATTGGGGTAAAGTAAATTCAGGTCTGTTCAAGATGTACGAGGTGGGTAATGTCCTCTTTCGCAAAGGCATTTTTGGTACTCAACACCCCCCTGTTTAGGCTGAAGTTTTAAGAAAGCGCGTCGTGGTGCAACATATACCTTTTGGCGGCCTGCTTCAATGGGAGAAAGAAGAGCGCGTTTCAACCTTGCCTTCAAGATCCCGTTCAACCCCGAAGCCCACAGCGACGACAATTACACCCCGGGTTCCTGCGAGGTTTACGACCACAAGTGGGGATTCCAGCAACTTCAAACATGCAATGTCGCCTCCTCCACCACCCTCAGTAGGTACCGCGTCTATTAATTATCCGCTCCGTCAACAATCGCGTGCATCCGAAAGTCAGTTTGGTTCCAATACAACTCGACCACCCTTGTAGTCAAGGTTGACGAGTTATCCCATGTTCTACGATGACAACAAATTTTCTAGAAACCGATATCTCACGTACACCGAGAGCAACATAAATCCATTCAATTATCGCAGACAGCAAGCCTTCGGATATATTCGTCTTGATATCCTCATGTGTTTTGACATGCCTTGAATGCCGTGCTTCGATCCAAAGTCAATCTCGTGGCATGGGACCTGGTTTGAGGCCCCACATGTCGAAATATGCGTGCAGAAAATCACCAAGGTTCGCGCTTCGTAGCAACCGACAGCATAAACGATGGCAATCCCCTCAAGAGCAGTGTTCTCGCGCTGTCAACGTCAGCTATTTTATTGCTTTCTGATCGCTTTCGTGGGGCCAACTGCCTACTCGGCGTCGCGTTGGCGGTTAATTGTTCGGCGAATACATGGACAATTGATCACAGATCTTCACATCGTTAAAATGTGCAAAACTCTTTCACTTTCCACCCAGCGCGACACCGCGCTACCGAACCTGCGTCACGAACTTTTAAGGATACGTTATGCACACGTTCAATTCATTAACCCACAACGTGAAGTTGCCGACGGCAGTGAATAGCACTTAATTCGTTTCGGAGGCCAATCTCTTGAAAATATAGGCGATGAAGGCAGTTTCAAATTCCCTGCCCCGCGGTAATTACGGTAATTACGTCGGTCTACGCTCATGCATTAGGACTTATGTGTTACCGCAAGTCTCATATCTACCTACCAGGCTACCACCCGAGAGAAATCTCCACAGAAGCTGCACTGCGGAAACTCGTTGAAAGCGACGATCATCGCTACACAGAAAAATAAGGTTCCCGGCAACCTTGGAGGTCAAGTTCAGATAACTTGCCCTTGGTTGGTGACTTGAAGGAGGACACACTTTCGTTTCGCCAACGGGTACAATGTCGAAATCAGTGGAGGTAAGAGGGTAATCCCTCCTCCCCATGATATGGCGCAATCACATCAATGTCCTGGCGCCTCCAGACTCAAGACCACAGGGGTAAAAATTAAAATCTTTCCAGGATTGTCACTCAGGTCGAGGTGGTCGGAACCTGTGACGTTGAGAGATGCTTAAAGTAAGGATGACGATTGAATCGGACTGACGTTATTTCTGATCTCCGACGACGCTCTTCAGCCTCGGTATTAACATTAACGCAAGCCTCAAGGTGATACAATCGCAGTCGCAATTCAGGGCGATCTTAGGTAACCGGTTCATAAGAAAAGCAGTTATTTATGAAAGAGGTGGTGCCGAGGGCCGAGGTGGTTCATTTGAGGAATGTATTTCTTGCTTCAATGTGCGTCGTCGGCATGATCCTTATAATACACTTCGTCAAATCGGCAAGAAGTGAATTGGTTGTCCGGCATAACTCACCCATCTCTGGGATACATTCTCTGGATAAACCAATTCTCGAAATATGTAAGTAGGGTCGAAGCCTGACGACGCCACATACAGAGACAGAATGTATCCGTGCATTTACACCCGCTCGCTGGCACCAGCTGGCGGATTCTGGTGGGCTTAGACGGGGATGGGCGTAATGTCAATTCGGGTCGTTTCCGTTTCTCGCTCATCAGGCTTGTTTCTAAACAGGAATGAGAATTCACAGAGATAGCTCGAGGACTGAGTACAAAAGGCACCCGGCCTCGTGAAGGTCTGGACAGAACTTCATGGAGGTATGTCAAGGATGATAATTATTTGACAGCTTTCTGAACACACATGCCGAGGCTGCCTAACAAGCCTTGCTTCTTTGGCCTCGATCAAGCCCACAGAGTGTCGAATGTGGCACTTCGGATGGAGAAATCAAGTATTTGTTATCGACCCTCTTGAAGCCCGAAAACAAAAATGGGGCTTATCACCCAATGGGAAATTGATGACAGCAAAGTCCGAGTTCCAGGTGATGCTGCGACTGCGCAAAGAAGTGGTCGGGTCATAGGTATCAAATATACGACGAATCTTCGGTAAAATTTGGAGTGTCTGTACCCAATCGATGGTTGGAAGAAGGGTATCAGTGTATCACAATTCCCGGAAGACTGGACTTCGAATGCTCCAAAGTTGTGGCAAGGTGTCTAGTAGAGCTATTTAAGGATCCAGAGTTATGGCCTGGTCTGACAACATTCAAGATAGAATCGACCTCGGGACAGCTCAATTCAACAGTACCGGCAGAGATGGCAAGTGTCCCCAAATGAGCGGACGGGAAGAACGGGCTAAACCTCGAGAGAAATGTTTCTCAAAGACTGTAAGAGGTTGACATTTTAACGTCACCTTACAATGTCCTCTTGGTATTGAATTTCGGATCGATGTGGAAAGGCATCGGTGTTCCGAAGACGATGGGACGATTTCAAGTATGAAGGCGCTCCGAACATCGTGTTCTGGGGGGAATACACACCATTTAGAACATAAATAGCAGCCTAAAGGTGTTCGAAGAGGCCCAACGTTCTGGGAAGTTACGGACTTGAATGAGACAAACAATAAGCCCGGGGAAACTGAATAACGAACTGGTCTCCAAATACTTCGATTCATTTATGGCGACCCAGGATGGTTCGCAAGCCGCCCATTTCTGGAATGGCAAGGCAGGTAATACTCGAGTATTAGAAAATGCGGCCTTAGCTCTGTTTTTTAGCGAGGTTTCGACAAGGTTTCGACTTGACCGTTAATTGTACCGATGAGAGGGCGAGGCAGAAACAAGTTTATTTTCAGATGAACACCAAAATAGAACCTCACACAGCATCCTCGACGGTAGGAGAAGTGATCAAAGCAACATGTCTACATTTGACAGTTCTCGGCCATCGATAAGATGGCCTTTCCGTTTTGATGAAGTCAACTGAGTTTATCTATCAAAACTCAATATTGAGGACATTACCACAACTAAAGTGGGCGCCTTTTGTCACTAGAGAGTTCATCTTCACCCTTTTTTTTTGCTGGAAATTATCTGCGCAGTTCCAGGTTCCGTCATTACCGTTTCGGCATGAGCCGATCTCATCGATAGTTGCAGAAACTCCGCCAACACAGCTTTTCTGTTGTAACACACCAACAGCGAAAATCGCTGCTCTTCTATTTCACCGTTCATCTCAGGTCCTCTTTGACATCGTCAGCACTTAGACGGCGTTGGGGGCACAATAAGCCACCATTACTGACCAAGAAAGAAACAGAGATCTCCGTTTGTTGACCCTTGAGTACGTTTATTCACGACATTGAAAATTTCCAACCGTTTTTAAATCAATCTTGATCTTTCTAGGTGGTCATCGGTTCGAGGTCTGTAAACTGTACTTTTATCTGCTACAAGTCCTCTTAACAATGCTTTACAAACCATAGGCGAACCTCCCTGACAGGACTTACACCGAAGGATCAGTTTTACATCTCGCACCCTCCTCATTTCACTTTGAACCCAGTCACTTTGTCTCGGACACCTTTATTCGCCCTTAAAGCTGTTTCCTCGCTGTACAGGGAGCGAGGAACCCACATCTACTGACAAAACCCGAAACCTTTGCCGTCCTCTCCCGCCCGGATCGCCCTCGACCGTGGCGGTTTTGGTTCGGTAATCCGGGTCAACAATTCACGAAACGCCTACCAAAAATCAACCAAATCGTCTCAGCCTACTGGAATCTTCTCCGCTTAATTTCTCAGCCTCAATAGACTCCTTAGAATCTCACAACATTCCCGAAATTTCAATGTCCCGTTTGGAAACTTTGCCAGCAATCAACCCGATTGATTTTTCTATATCATCCTCACCTGACACGTACGCGCAATTCCGCGAAACTAACATACCCTGGGCCACGAATGCGTTGGCGGGTGATAGACTACCGCCTGCCCCTTTACGCGCAACTGCGACCACCCTCAGCACTCATTCTCACGACAATCGAAGGGAAACCATATTCCCGTCTTTACCACCACTCTTAACCGGCCATCCAGAAGTTCATCTTCGAAATGGCATCATGAACGCATCCCGTCTCGCTGCAGCTCACGAGCCGGATGCCGAAAAAGCCTTCTTCGTCGCGGACCTTAGTCAAGTCTACAGACAACACATGCGCTGGAAGGCCCGCCTACCGGAAATCCAGCCGTTCTATGGTCCGTAAGAAGTGCGTTCCTCTTTCGCATACTAATCATGCCTTTCTACTTTTCCACAGCCGTCAAGTGCAATCCCGACCCTTACGTCATACGCCTTCTCGCCTCTTTGGGAACTGGGTTCGATTGCGCTTCCAATAACGAAATATCACAAGTACTCGATGTGGGGGGGATCAGCCCCTCAAACATCATTTTTGCGAATCCATGCAAAGCGGCTTCCTTCGTCCGTAACGCGGCGAAACGCGGGGTTGATATGATGACCTTCGACAATGCCGATGAACTACACAAAATCGCCCGGGCTCACTCTCGTGCGAAATGTGTTGTCCGTATCCTAACTGATGATTCTAAAAGTCTTTGTGCCTTTGGCATAAAATTCGGAGCGCCTCTCGTTACCGTCCCAGGTCTCCTCGCCAAGGCTAAAGAGTTGAGCCTTGACGTGGTGGGTGTTAGCTTTCACGTGGGCAGTGGGTGCTATGACCCCTCAGTCTATATGGACGCTATAATGCGGGCCCGCGCTGTTTTCGATATGGGAAAAGAAGCCGGTTACGAGTTCAAGATACTGGACGTTGGTGGTGGGTTTGAAGATTCCCTCTTCGAACAAGCCGCTACTGTTTTAACCCAAGCGATTGATCGCTACTTTCCTGATCGGCGACATATCAGAATTATCGCGGAACCGGGAAGATTTTATGTTTCCAAGGCTTTCAGACTCGCCGCCAATATTATCGCCCGGCGCGCACCACTCTTAGCTCCTTCCCAAGATTCACCAGTCCCAAACTCCGATCAGCCAGCTGTCATGTGTGAGTGCTCATAATCTTTTCCGCCTACTCTTTTACCCATCGTTAATATCATTCTTTCTATTCTTTCATTTCCCCGTCTTCGCGTCATCAGACTATATCAATGATGGCGTATACGGCGCGTTCAATTGCATCCTTTTCGATCACCAAGTGGTCCATCCTTATGTCCTTTCCATGAATGGGTCCTTCCATGTCTCGGACTCGGAACCAAAGCACGTCAGCAGCGTATGGGGGCCGACATGCGACTCCATTGATTGTGTTGCTCCGAAGACAGTGCTGCCCAGCGCACTCCAGGTCGGCGATTGGTTAGGTTTCGATAATATGGGTGCCTATACCGTTTGCGCGGCCAGCCAGTTTAATGGTTTCGAGTTTAGCAACGTGATCTACACCACGGGAGGTGTCGGATGCAATGAAGTTCAAAACACGCTCGTCGCTTTTGCCGCCGAAGGCCATGGACTTTAATCTAACGAAAGAGGGGAAAGCAACTACGACGGCCCCCCTCTTTAAATGCGTCGGAATTACCTCTTTTTTTTCTTTATTACTTAACCAACTTATCCATAAGTTAGATCTTATGGCAGCTCTACGACAAATAGATGTTTGTTGACCGGAGACCTATATTGAAAGAGTCGAGTGCACGATCCAGTGATGGACAATGTATTTAGGGATTATTGACGTTCACGCCCACGCGTGTTTAATTTTGTGCCTTTCTTACATTCGGTACCGAAATGCGATAAGGGCGGGCCGAGCTGTGATGTGCTGTGATTTGTCGTCAGGGAAATAGTTCGGCTCTCAATCGAACCTTCGGGCTCAGGTTTGAATCGAATCGGGTCAGCTCATGACGCTCGATTCGTAGTTCACGATCGAGGTCAAGCTTCTCAGGAACGACGAAGTCGTCATGATCGAAACATAAATGTGAATAAGCGGATGGAACGGATGGATGGGAAATAAACGGGACGCCAAGGTTGGTGATTGGGGAAATAGCCCCTTCAGTGATGCGTTTGGGAGCCCAGCCGTATCTCCCCTTTGCAGAGCGTTCTTTGTCGCGGGTGCTCGGGTCATCCTCAAGAGGCCCTTGCATCGGGATTCTTCATTAGTACGATGACCAGCCACGCGAAACCCGAGAGAGGGAATTCAAAAGCGAAGATAGGGAGCACTTGACGATGGGCCCGAGTGGCGGATGGATATTCTATTCTTCCGAGCGGGTCAGAAAACTTCGTCAATGATCAGGAGGAGGAGGCGATTGAAAGACGTTTGTTCCAATGGAAGAGGAACCCTTAATTAGTTGACGTTCGAGTAATAAGGAGAACTTCAGTCGCTATGGACGTCGACGAGGGTCAGAATGGGACCCGCCACACAACGACTACAAATCCAAGATAGTCACAATCAGGAAGTTAACAGGGACGATATCAAGCGAATCCCCGCCAAAATTGCACATCTGAGTGATCTAGTGTGGGTTTCCTTTCCCCCTTACGGGTTTATCTTCGAATCTTGCCGACATTGGCCGCATCATCTCAATCTTGGAACCGACCTCGCCTTCCTTATTCAGTGGTCGCTGATGACATATCTACGCGTGGTTCATCCAGATTAGGTTCGCTTGACTTTGGAGAAGGAATGAAATGTCGCCGTCGGAGACAGACCGAAAATGCCGTCAGAACTGTGCTTTTTCAATTTCTACAGTATATTTGGTGCATGATGCCACGAGTAGATATCCCGGACTCGAGAAATTATTCCGTGACAAACGATCAACTGATCCACCCCGCCTCTTTCTTGGGATCCTGTAGATCCCACCACTAATTCCTACATATATACAGTACCTCATCCTCCCGTATTCCTTTCTTGTTCTCGTTTCTAAAATGACCACTGGCATGCTGCACGTAAGCGCCCCGCGTTCCCCTCGCCCTCTTTCGCCTCATTTTATCAACGCACTAAAATCTCTTGTAGGAAACTGTCCAAACATCGCCGTCTGGGTCGGGCCCGCGCTTTCGACCTTATGCAAGCCCAAATCACCATGTAACGAAAGGGCGTTATATCACTAGCAATGATCCTCGTGGGTATATGTGAGCTATCCTTCAATTTCCCTCAAGAACTCTCTGACCAGTGGAATGTCATAGACCGGTATACGAGTATCCACTCAATGGTCAATGGATTATGATGGACATCGACGATGGATATATTCTTTGGACAGGAATCTGGAAGGGTATGTTATCTTTTGTTTCGAATCCTACGTTCCAACCTGACCATTCTCCCTATTTCCGACAGCCCTCGGAAACTCCAAAGGTGCGCTTTCAATCCCTAGAGCAGTCCCCGCACAAATGGCTCACGGAAAATGTAGCGGACATTGTCAAAATGATTGACTCGCAGCCTGATCTTGCACCCCTCATTCGTCGGGTGCGCGGAGGGTACCTAAAAATTCAGGGAACTTGGATGCCATACGAGGTGACTGTCTTTGCCTGCTGCCCTATACCCGGCATGGAAAGAGAATAAGCTGACGTTTCGTCTTCTAGGTTGCGTTGAAACTGTCGAGAAGGTTCTACACGACTCATTCACGCCCAAAGATTTCCGGGCTAACCCGTTATCCTTTTTTGACAGAGTTGCGTGGTCCATTCGTGACGACCTCATCCCACTTTTTGGGTATATAAAATTACTTTGTCCCAAGAATTACTGAGTGTTAACCGTCATTTTTTTCAGGCCGACATTTCCGAGTACTTGCTTGTCGCCAGAGCAGCCGGGATATGGTCAGGTTGTGCCCAGTGGGCAAGGGAGACGCCGTGCTCGACGTTCAACGCAAAGTTCTGTTATGCAAATGCCAAGAGCTCCCGCTGGCTGGACGGTGGTTACCCCTAATGTTTCTCAGCCGCCTGCTCGCGAACTACAGCCATCCCTGCATCCCGTAAATCCCAGGCCCAACGACTACTCTGTGGCTTCTCCTTACCCATCCCATGTGCGCGGGCCTGTGTCGCCCGACATGCAGATGCTTTCTCCGTCGCTAAGCACGGCAGACTCTAATCACCTAGATCATCATCGCTATGGCGGGTCGTATAACAATTATCCGCCTACATCTTACCGCAAATTATCGGCGCCTAGTAAGACGGGTCTCTCACTTGACATACGCTCGCTCTCCGTACGGGAAAGGTCTTCTGAACCGTCCCTAAAGGAGGATTTCAAACTACCGCCAATACATGGACCTAACGGCAGTGACCCTGGGGACTCTCCGTACGCTTTACCCCCAATTTCTGCCATGGAAGATTTGCGCGGCTCTCTGACGCAAGACTCCGCCGCTGTGTTGCGGCGGCTACGTATGGATGATGACCAGTATCCTAAGGCGGGAAGGACGGGCGACGACCAAGCTTGGGCGAGGCGGCACTCATTATCCGTACACCCTTCGTCCTCGTTAGTATTTTTTTTTTCTTCTAAA
This sequence comes from Galerina marginata, assembly GCA_023014335.1. Taxonomy (NCBI): domain Eukaryota; kingdom Fungi; phylum Basidiomycota; class Agaricomycetes; order Agaricales; family Galerinaceae; genus Galerina; species Galerina marginata. Next base: position 725,985 of record JAECYW010000004.1, read on the forward strand.
AAATAGGAGACCTGATTTTTATTGCCATCAGAAAACCCCTAGACATGTCTCCACGTTTCCAGCCGTACAATACCTCCCGATCTTATCAAGAGCAATCCGGATATCGGGGTCGTTCCCCATCGACATCAAGTTATGGTCATAATCATAACCCGCCACAAACGGATGCCCATCCTGTATGGTCAGACGCATCACATGAAGGGGACTCCACGTCTAACCCATCACCTACGTCGCCTACCACGCCAAGTTCTCTCTCCGAAAATGAGGACAGGTCTTACCCTCAAAACCATTACAATAGCAGCATGATCCGCGGAAAGCCCTTACCTGCATCCACAGGCCGCTTGGGCCAGCAGCAATGGCCTCCTGTCCAATCGCACGCGGACGCTCATGGTAGGATTTCGGAAGCAGATGCCTTCCCTGTCCGCCGAAATTCCTACGAAGTGCAGAGCGACGGGGATTCAAATCATCCTCACCGACCATGGTGATATTTTTGCATCTCATTATTGACATATCTTATAATTGTTTCTGCTATTTCATTCATTTTGCCTTATTTCTTGTATTAGTACTTTGTGACATACCCCTTAGCTAGCATGTGTACTATATAATCGCTGGCATCGTATACCATCTTGTTTCCGACTTCGATTGTTGATAATATACAGAACGTTGCCGTTAGGATGGGACAGGCATCCTTTTGGGGGGGTCGTATGTACGCTTGCTATCCGCGGAATTAAAGCGCACCCACCTCGCGATATAGTGGTCGAAGGCGAGCAAAGATTACCATGAGGCAGCAGCGTGTATGATGTTTGACTTCGTGGAAGGATGTGAAAGCTTTTGGCTCAAAATAGCAGAAACCGGAAGAATATTTTAACCTTTCAGCATTGTCGAGACACCATTACTCTGGAACTTTCGATGCGCTCACCTCGTCCTTCTTTTACTACTGATGAAAATATTTTGGTCAGCCTCGGAACTACGTTTGTGCTCGAGTTGAGCATGGCACATGTTCGGTGCCGAGTCTTCTATTTTCAATTTTAGAAACCGAGGTTGACCTTTGTTGACCTAAACTTAATCTCACTAAACAGAGACACTCCAGTACTGTTGACAGTTAAGGAGGGAATGATTGAAACTTTCGTTCAATGTCGCACCGCAACCAAATTTCTAGCCCTTGGTTGCAATCTAGTTCGCCTCGGGTTATGAAGAAAGGGGGGGAACCCATAAGTTGTCAGCAATTTTTAGGATATATCCCTGCACCACTTCCAACACACACCTTGCCAACACATGACCTTGATTCAATGATTAGGGCGACCGTGACGACCGCGCGAACGCCGACGAGTTGTTCACCTAAACCCACCATTCATCTACGGAGAAATCACACGAGTGTAGGCTGGACAATTCAATGCCTGATACCTGGCGTCTAGATTTCTGTCAAAGAAGGAGAGGTAACGAGCACTGACATAAAGAGACAGAGTAGAGACGGCCCGATGCCGTGTGCGGGGGACCGTGAGTTGTGAAGTCAAGAAGATTGACGTCTCTCCCCAATTTCCTGGACCTGGCTGAATAAGGTGTGTATTTTCACGGTGATGCATATTAAAACGATGCCGTTAAGGATATAGGATGTCTATCTCTGGCGCAGGAAATTTCGCAAGACCAGATTAAATCTTGGTACCACGTATGAAAATCACTGAAGTAACAAGAACTTGTCCATTGGCGACAGACTAGACCGTGCAGCGTTCACGTCATAAATAAATATCAAAGATGGTAGCACTTTATATCCTAGAAACTCGGTGCTTAGCTTCTTGGACAGCCAACAAAAAAGTGACACAAGAAAGACCTACCCGATGACCTTCATTAAAGCAAAGCCGAGGGTGGAGACAACCTGGGAGATGGGAAGACATAAGGAAGCCACAACGAGATGGGAGTTCAATTTTTTTCCTTACCAGCGTGGCGATCAAGCTTGCCGGAACGCCGTTCTTGAGGAAATCTATATTACTCAAGTACAGTTCTCCCATTTCGTCTTCTTGGGTGGCTCTGTTTCACAATGGAAAAAGAAGAGACAATAGATACGTCAGAGATCTCTGATAAACCAGGCCCGAAAGAAAAAGCGACTGACGCGGTCTGATTAGGAAAACCAGAAACAGGCATCCCCATCCCGCATGAACAGATGAGGCCAGTGATGAAGATAAGGAGGTTACTGTGATTGACTGGTAAATTTTCGCCGACCGTTTTGGCAATGGGGACCAGCAGGACGCTGGCTATCGTGTGGCTGATGAACGTCGAGATGATCTAGGAAAAATGGAACCCATATGTTACCACATGAAAACATAGATCAGCATATAGAACGGCGACTGACCAATACGATGGGAGATAATATCAAGACTACGGCAGGGAGCGATAATCCTTCGACGAGATCCCGAATAGCGACATCCATAATCTGGAGGAGGCCGCTGGACATGACCCCCTTGCCTAATGCGATACCACCCATGGCCAGGAATACAATTGACCACATGAAGTGTTCGAAATCGTCCTATTACCGGAACGGTTCAGCCACGAAGTGAGATGAGGATCAGGGGACTCCATCTACTTACCTTTTTGAGTACACCTGTCGAGAAAAATGCGACCACGGGGATGATGGCTATGACACCCATGTCACCGACAATGGCTTCGATCTTGTGCTCGACACACCACAAGCCGATAGTGAAGAGGCACACAAACGTGACCCAATATTGCTTCAAGGTGAATGGCTCCTTCGTAGGACGAATTGCCTTGATTTCAATGTAACCATCGCCATCAGGCGACCGGGCGGGTTTGTAGGAGATCAAAAGGAGAAGCCATATTAAGAAGATAGAGACAGCTGATACTGGGAGAGCCACGGCAAACCAGGACCCCCAATCAGGCTTGGGATTCATAGCATTAATCGCAATAAGGTTCTGTGGAGACGAAATCGGAGAACTTTGGCCACCAATATTTGCCGCTAACGCAATAGCCAACTACTCCACGAGATGGAGGATCGTAGATCATCATTAGACACCTCTGTGAAGTAATAAAATTGGACTTGAGCTTAGACGTACAATAAGGCACGGGCCGAAGGCAGATTTTGGTGGAAGCGTCCGTAAGATGGGCTGAAAACAGAGGTGTCAGCCAGATGAACGTCAGTTGTGAGAAAGACCGCCGTCGGCGGTCATGAGGCAAGGAAAGTGACGTACTCGTATCAAGGTAAAGCAAAGAGTTGGGGCGGCAACGTTGCTGTGGGAAGCAACGACTTGGTCAGTTCATCCCAAGAAAGTGTATATATATGCCCAAGGAAAGTGTAAAGGGGGTCAATGTACCTTATCCACATGCTGGCGAAGCAGGACACTCCCATGAAGGTCAGTAAGACCGTACTTGGACGAGTACCAGCCAAACTTAGAACACGCGTAATCAGGAGACGGTCAATGTTAGTTTTGCTGAGAGCCGAGGAGATGGTGAAGCCGCCAATGAGGAGCATAATCGTTGGCGAAAACATGACAGAAAAGACATATCTTATGAGAGTCAGTCGAACTAGAATACCAGTGAAAAAAAGGATTCACTTAGTAGCTTCGGACGTCGACAATTGGACGCCGTCGTCGTCGCGGATTACGCGCAATAAAACCAGAAGCAGAGGAACGAACATTGACGTAGCAAAAAGGGGGATAGCCTGCAGCAGCTTCAGCGACACGAAGAGGGACAGGCTGAAAAATAATTCACCTCAGTAGCCCAAAGAACGGTGCAAAAAGAGAGAATGGCAAAGCAACGATTAGCTTCTTGGCCCGAAACAACCTGGACGTTCAACAAGACAATGAAAACTATCAAAGAGATGACCTTGGATATCTTGCGCTTTGTGATCTTGAATTGGCCCACAGGTGTTGGGAAATCGACGAGAGTAGGTTCTGGGTCGTGGACCAATGTTGCGCCAGCCATGTCATCATTACTGCCTTCCCCTCGTCGTTCACGGCCGATCATCTGTCGCCATACAGTATCACGTTCCCAAGCTATGTTCTCGCGTTGGTGTAAACGTAGCTGCTGGCGAGCAAGAGCCTTGTCGCCACGTGAGACGCATTTGGTATAGAGCTCAAGAAGGCGATTGAGGGAGTCATTGATCCTGTCTTTAGCAGGTTGAGTAAAAGGAGGTGCAACTTCGACCACCAGGTGGAGATATCGATCTTTCAATTCGGAATATGTAACTTTGTCATATCTGAAAGAGAGATGGATAAGAATGAAATATTGTCATGCGATAATGAAAATGACAACTTTTTGATGATTTTTCGGAAGCCGGAATAATTGATTTCGACATAAGACTTGAGATTGGTGAAATTAATGTGGAGGGTCGTTATTCTGCGCTTGAATAGCAGTCGCGTGTCGTAAGCGTAGTCCGTCTTTGCTGTCCAGATAGTGTGATCAGTGGAAGTCGACACCAAGCTGTCCTTGAGATTGTTGAACTTCGCGGAAAGCTTCCCGAGCGTCCCTCGTGTCTTTGATCCTCGAAGCGATGCATAGCTTTCTTCCATATCATGAGTATCCTCGATTGATGATAAGCTCTGTCGCCGCAGAGTAGGCGACATATCATTGGAGGTACTGGCGTTCGCTGCAGGAGTCGTCAAACATGAAAAGCTAAGCAGAGATATTTGATGACGGACCTAAGGGACGACGAACTCGCCCTGCTGAGCTTAATTTTCTTTGTCGTGACAGAGAGGTTCTCCTGCCATCGGGACTGCGGGAAGCTGATATGCTATCGTCGTCGTCATCGTCATCATCCTCGTAGTCCTCATAATGCTCTCCACCCTGAAGGCCTATTTCATCCAGCAAGGATACATCCTTCTCCAACTCCTCCAGCTCATCCAGAAGCTCTTTCTCTTGATGCTCGTAGAATAGAACGATCTTCTTGAGTTCCCGATCAAGCAAAGGTATGAACAAGCCGTCGGTGTCGGAAGCGTCACCCTGGTTGAGCAACGAGCTCCGCTCATTGGATTCCAGGTCGCGAGAAAGAGAAAGGTCGCGCCCATGTTGTTGTTTTTCTAGCTGATAGATATACTTCTTGAGAGCATCGTAACTTGCAGGATTTCAGTAATTAGTGCGTGACGCGCTGCTAAAATGTGGCACAATACCTGATGTATTCATCCCACCAATCCGAAACCGCATTGAATTTGAGAGAGGAACTGAGGTCATATGAGTTCAAACCCGACTTCGAAGTGGAAAAAACACACCTGAACTTCATAATGAAGGATTCGGGTACCAAGTTCGACTTTTTGCTCGGTGTCCGACGAGTCAAAGGAAGAAGAGGAATAGATTCGGACTCCACAGCTGCTTTTGTACTCCTACAATGACCTTATGTCCATTCAAATCCCTGGTAATCCCAGGAAAGATGATAAGAGGTCGCCGGGTTAGTCGAGTCGTTGAAGCTGCATGCCAAAGGAAGCACAGTCACTTGGCAGGCTTCCATATATGGAATTTCAGGGTCCTCAACACCCGTTTGACGCCGCCTCGTCCGCGAACGTGTGTGATTTAGCTTTGAAGCGCTTACTTTCGGAATAATGCAAAGAAATAGCCCTGAATATAGCTGCTTAGATTACCTATGTTGATTTAAAGGAGAACCTAATGAGCGCCCAGGAGTCCCTGACACACTGCAAGGATCCTAGGACGGAAAAAAGAATCGACCTCAGAGTCAGTGAACACAGGCAGATCGCCGACAACATATTTATAACCACACTAGGCTGCTTATGCAAATGGGCGAGATCCGTAAACTGAGTGGAAGACGCTTTAACAGCGGCAAGACAGGGTCTTAATTTAGTACCAGAGGTTAGGACCTCACTAGGCGGCCTCACTTCTCAAGCACAGATCTTCTCTGCTGACAGCTGCGCAGGATGAGGATTTAAGACTTATTCATTAGTTTAAAAGTTTCGTGAATAAACAAGAAAGAGATTCCCCTCTGGAAATTCTGATAGAATGTCCCAATTTAAGAGAAACTCTGAGAAAGCAGGTATTTCTACGACAAGACCGATTTCGGTGCTCTCCATACATCCCGGACCCTACTCGCCAACACCAACTATAGCTCGACGTCATTAATGTTCCTTTTGGGTTGTCTTCTTGTTTCCCCAAGGCTGTTGACTCGGAATTTCTAACAATAGCAATCCTGGACGAAACATATTACCTTTCAGAATGACTTGGAGAGTCTCAAGAACGGGAGTGGTGTCCCACTCGAAATAATTTTCAGGCGTCTAAATTTTGGGCAAAGAAAACCTCCCCAATCTCGCTATCGGGGTAACCTTGGCCGCCATCGATATAGAACATTCCACCGACGAGTCTGCCGGCCAAACGTCGAGCAGCCCATTCAGTTGCCGCAGGTTTATCGATTTCTTGATGCTGACAGATAGATCCTCCACCAAGTATCTCTGATCCGGCCGCACAACATAATTACAGAAGGTGCAAACCCCCATCTTCTCAACCGATTTCGACGGAAGTAGGGCTCGGAGCGACGAATCGCATCCTTCTTCATCAGATGAATCAGAATTTCTCGGAGGCTGCTAAGATGCTCCAAAACGGTTTGCCTCTGATATGGCGAATTTTTTCCACCTTCCATACCATTCAAAGCGGGTCAAGTGCTGGCAGTTATCCAGAATACAACGAAGAGGCTGTGTTGAGAAGAATAAGGGTCTCAAGATTGCTCCACGGAAGGTTCAAGAAAGGATGCAGCGCATGCGACTCTTCTTGAGGCAGCGTCGTTCTAGATTTTACATGAACACCCGATTTTAGATATTTCAATCGAGGCAAGCTCACTCCGCGAGAAAAGGTGGTCCATGTCTCTAGACATGAATCGTAAGCAAGTTTAATTGGCCGACGAAAATCTTGTCACCGAGATGAACCCGTATGATTTCACTTTCCACGCCGTCCGGATGTGCATTGGTCATTATGACCGATTCCAGTCTTCCACACGCCGTTTTAAGGATACTATAAACGGTATCAAAGAGAGGGCATGGTCCAGGAAGAGATGAACAAGTTTTGTCTCAGCGAGGGCTATTTTTCTTGGGAATATGTCGTTGAAGGCCCGGTGGGAGCGAGAGGGACGTGAGATGTTTCAATCGTTTACGTCGACGCAGAATCCGGGAGAGTGTTCGAGATACTTGATAGCCGTAAATCGACGGCTGAAAAGGGTAGGAAAGACTTGGACTATGTGAAGACAGGCATATGGTTCCTGCTTCAGAAGATGCAGGCCGAGGTTGTGGATAAGAGGGCTGAATCGTTCTTCAGCAAAATAGGGGATAGAGGCACTCTCGACCCATGCCTTGTCCGAGGGCCGCTAGATCAAGAGCTATTTGTTATCAGATCCATAAAGATAGTAACATGGGCTGCGATGGGGACTATCGTTTCCATAAACGAATTCCTCCGTGACCACACCGCAACCCCGGGTGTTTGCGTTGGACGCCAGACACTGGGCCTGGTGTCGACGCCTCATCGGGATGAATTGCCAAGCGGTGCAATAGCCCGGAAGAGAACCAGCTTTGTAGATTTAGTCATGATCAAAGATAACCAGATATCGAAATAGTCAGCCAAGATGTGCCAAGGTTCAGCGCCAGTGGGCGGATGACTCTGATGTTGAAGAAGGACCCGGGAAGCTCCCACTAAAACTTGTCCGGGCAAAATCCCAAAATCGAGTCGCAAATCCGTCAGAGTTTAGGTCCCCAATCCGTCAAAATGGACAAGGGTATAGGGGGCTTCCATATTTGGGAATTTTCTTCCGCCTGCGGCGCCTACTACCCCCAAGGTTACACCTGTGGTGACTGTGTCGATGAACAATGTAATTTTGGTGCGAGTTTTTTTGAGTAACTCCTCCTGATTAATGCCTGGGTAAAAATATAATTTTTTACTGTTCTCTGATCAATTTCCTCGAAACCGAGTCCCGGATCCGTCAAAGTGGACAAAGTTGGATCTGCGCCCACCCTCCAATCCGTCAACATTGGACAAAAATTTTTCAAATTTTCGGTTTCAAATCCGTCAAATCCGGACAAGTTTTAGTGGGAGCTTCCCGGGTCCTGTTGAAGAGTACCAGATCCTAGGACATGAACTTGCGAAGTTCGAGTTGCGGTCACTGATCCTTTGAAGATATGCAACGTTGTAACGATTGGAAATTTAGGCAGAAAAATTTGGAGAGAGGGAATAAAATGCAAGTTCGATATTGTAACAGATTTTAAGTCTGACACCACCCTAAAGACGGGCTTTGTCCTTCGAGACGTGGATTATCTGTAAGTCCAATAGTTTGGTATAAGTCAATGGAAAATGTAGTAATGAAAACGTACCCCGACGTTGTTATTATAATATGGATTATGACCACGAGTATGGTTGACGACTATGATTAACGGCGAGCAGACTAAAAGAATGTTCCTGGGTTTCCAGTCGTCTGAAGCGGGCGACCTCGACAATGTCATCGAGCAGGTGGCGTCGCCGAAAAAATCTCCGAAGCGGCCAGTTGGCGGCAATGGATTATCGGGAATTTTGCCACAAGGTTCCGATTGTTCCACCGTATTTTATATCCGGAGTCCACTGGAAGAAAATTTAACCACCTCCCTTTCCACCCGGCCTGGTCCTCACTAATGGGTTCCAACAGTGGATTCGAATTTCGAAGTCTACTGGTGTTGAATGTGCCCATTATTTGCTGCACTATGTAAACCCTGGGGAACGTGCGATTGTTCTCGCATCTTGAAAGATGTTGTGGCCTCCGCTATCACCAGTCAGAACAACGAAAAACAGTTTCGATACAGACCGTAAGAATTCAAAAGGTATCAACACAAAAAAACTGTGAAAACTCTCAGGCGCCGGAATCAGATAAGATAACGTCGAACAAGTATGTGCACTTATGTAATCATAAACTCATTGACGCAATTGAAATGACGTAGTTGCCAGATACTCTTCTCCAAACCGTTCTGTCCTCTTCGAACATATGTAATGGCCGCTGTTGTGGGCTCCGGAAGACGGGATTCACAAACTGCGTTTCTTCCCCGTTTCTGACAAATTGTCAGAAATGATTTTCAACAAGAGGGGGGGAACTCTTGGAGAATTCGCCGACTGGGAAATGCTTTGTATTCCTCTCCTAAGTCTCCCCGCAAATCATATCCAGGTTTGGAACATCTTCAAATCTCAGGTTGTTCGCGGAGTTCACATGTCGGTTCGCCTACGCTGGATGTATACTTAGATTTGGACGGATCTGAGTCGGTTTTTTTCTAAGCGAAAATCCGTTCCATTCGTGATCTCTGGTTATCACTCAGACAAAGAGACGTCGGCTATGGAAGGTCCATCGTTGATAACTTGACAACCAGCGTTACTGTAAACTGATCTCACGCGTAATATTTGATGACTCTTGATCGGCGGCTTGTACTCAAAACATCTGTGATGCATTCAATCGACGGTCGTTGTTCCTTTTTGAGACAGAGCGTAGCGTCGTGGGGAACTCTCCATGGCATCTTGGTGGTTTTTAGTACGCATCTATCCTGAGGTAAACTGCCTGTTATTTTCCTCAGTGCTTGAGAATTTGACTGGAAAAAGCCTTTCCCGATAGCTGAAACCGAAGCACATAGGAATTATTAGGAAATAAAAATCCCGGGTTGCCGACTCCTGTCCTATCGATGAGTGACCTTTTTTATTTGTTTCAACGCACTTCTGGTGGGGTAGCTACATGATCTCGTTCTCCAGAGGTATATCAAACCAATGGCCAAAGACCCACCTGCTGAAGTGTCCTGTTAGACGTCAAGAAAATACTCAAACTAAGTCAGATAAAATGGAAACGCTGACTGTATGACGATAATGACAGCTGTTTTTCGTACGCAAAGTTTAGGATGCCATTGCTAGGACCAGTATTTTTTCTAGGTATGTTTCGAGGTCGTTTTGACGAACCATTCGGCGTTCAACTTGAATTCTACTAAGTCGGGTGGGCCTCGAAGTTGTTAAAGTACTCAGAATTCGGAGGCGAAGCCGATGTTCTGGGATTTTTGTACCTTTACATAAAGCTAAAGCTGTGATCTAAAATGTTTCGAGATACCAAGGAGGTCAATTTGCAGGTCGAATTGGTGAGTTCCACTGATAAAGCGCATTATCCGTGGGAATATTGCTCACATGATTGTACTGAACAGAAGCGTTTATTGTTGAATCTCTGAACCTTTCCTTTATACCACTCTGAATGCTTCAGCATTTTCCCTGGAATCTTACTTGTTACACTCTTCGGATTGCTTATATTCTGCCCCGAACGATTTGAATGGTTCTAGCTGGTCTAATTCAAGGCGTCTCCTTTTTGGGAAAGCCCTTCGAGTCGGTGGACCCACAATCCGACCCATGCCGTTCCTAGCGTCCCATCTCTGATACAGGTCTCGCCTGTTCTGTTGTTTTGATACTTTGCGAAAACTGGGTGACACCAATCATGCGAATATGCCGTCTTTGGATTTGTGGGCATAAACAGACATCATCCATCATGATGCCGAGATGTTTTTACCATGTCAAGGAATTCGTCGATCTAATTTGCCTTATATGGATGTTGTTCGAATCGCCCACAACTAGCTGGCGCAAAATTCCGAGAGAAAAACTACCTCGGGGACAATCCGGGGACCAAAGCGGTCCAAATGGAGGGACTACCAATCCAACCAATCCAACGAAATTCCTTTCTATGGGAATCTTTGGTGCTTCGTTTTTGTTTCCCCGTGACGTCTTCTATGTGTATAAAAGGATGGCGCTTTCTGGCTCGATCTTCAGCAAAAGCGGCTCCCATCAGCTGCTGAGCATTACACGGGGACTTTATCGAAGCCTCAACCCATCTCGAAACACTTGCCCTCTTTCCCGCTTCGTTCAACTTGTACCGTCTACTCGAGAACACAATCACCTGACCTCGTGACAAAGTCTGTCAGTCTCCGTTTCTTTGTGTGGGTCCAGTATTAATATCGGATTTCCAATCCTTTTTCACACCTTTCGTCTCCTACCTCCCTTCTTGCCTATCCTCTCTTCCTCTTTCATCATGCATGTCAGTCTTGGAGAAGATTTTTTCCACAGAACTATGACATTCGAGTTCTCGAGTCATTTTCAACAGAACGCCAGTCGACACCCGTACACCCCCATGCACGATTTTTCACCTCGCCTATATCACCGTGATCCCCCATCTCCCATCGACATGCCGCAAGGTGCAGCCCCGCATAGTCGGAACGAAGCAACGGCCCAGTTCAGGGATATCCCTGGCAACGGTCCTGACCTCGTGGTGTTTCCACCTAACCCTAGAGCTCAAGAATCTAGTACGCATACCTATGATGCTTCTAACGGCCGTAAAATTAACGACCGTTCTCATTTCCAGACTCGTATTTTCCAGTTCGTCACTCCCTCTTATCTCCTTAATCACTGCATCATCCCAATGTTGAAACCATCTAGGACCATATTTACCGTAACCCAGCCATGGGTCCACCCTATCCAACCGGCAATCCATATCCCCAAGCAACATACTCGAACAACATGGGCTTTTCACCCGAAAGTTCTCAGAACCCCCTCACAGATGAACACCCGAGCCCCGGATCCGAAGACTCCTCACAGTGGGATGACCCAGACGGCGCCGTTCCCCTTTCCGAATTTTCTCCTCCTCCAGCTCACATAGATGGACTCCCATTGCATGAAGAGACGGAGTTATATTTGCGCCAGACCCTCAGCATTTTCCCCCCTCGACCAGTTGACCTGACCGCCCTGCCGGATGAGCCATCAGCAAGACAGCCCAGAATACCCGACTTGATCAAACTCGCCATTTGGGGTAGTAGAACAAAGAAACTTACCCTTCGCCAAATATACGACGCCGTTGAAACACGATATCCTGCCTGGAGAGACCAAAAGGATAAGCCATGGCAGGTGAGTTTTTTTATTTACTAATTAGTTCAACCACTTTGTTGACCATAATTTAATTATCAGCGTTCCATTCGTCATAACCTATCGTTGAAGGCCATTTTCGTGCAGGTGGACCGTCCTATTAGCTCTCAGGGAAAGGGAAATTACTGGACTATTGACGTGCGAAAGGGAGAACTGAACAAGCGTCCTAGACGGCGGAGAGACGGCACATCTGAAAGCTCAAAGTCGACTTCATTTGAAGACTTGGACCCCGATCATCATTTTCTTCATGGACCTGCTTCCAACAACCTGGCAGGGCCTGGTCCGAAGAACGATTTCCAATCCTTAGATCATACCAATCTGAAGGCTAACGCGTACGCCTTGCGAATGTCTCCGATCCATAGACAAGGACTTTATTCCGAGCAGCAGCCAAACACGGGCTGGAATTTTCCCTCATCATCGCCGAGCTATGTCCCGATGGATCCTTCCGCCATGAATCCACCTCGGCCTACTGCATACCCTCCGATGGCCTTTCGTCCGAATGTTAGTCACCATATGCAAGTACAAGACGGTGGACCGACGGCCGGATATGCGTATGTTCTCCCTGGGATGACTTCGATGCAGGGTAGTTCACCTACAGACAACGCGCGACCGTCGAGAACAAGACTCCAAAACCCAGGCTCTGATGTAGCTGCAGAAGAAGGCACAGAAGCAATTTTGAGAACTGCCCGGAGGTATGCGAACCAGTAGATTATGAGATATTGTCCTTCCTTTGTTGATCACGGTTTCAATCATATCGACCTTTCAAGCATCTGTTCCAAAAGTTCTAATTGAAATCGGACATCATCCATCACATGAAAAGGGGTGGTTGACATTAACGTTCAACTGCCCCGCGTGTCCTGCTACGGAATGATTGCAAAACTTTCTTAGTGACTGCGCTGTGCTGTCCAAGAGTCGAAAGCCACAAACGATACCAAGAACATTACGGACCACTACGGGGGCAACAGGTACTATCGACGAGTTGCGGAAGGGGCTTAACCCGCGCGAAATCCTCTGAACCGGTGCGGTTCTTATAATTGTTAATTTGTTAGCCATCGCATGCGTAGCATCAACCAGCCCAATGTTCTCCTTTATCAATGGCGCCTAGGTTGTTAACCTAGAATTCACTGCAAGTTAGGTGCCATCTGTCAAGGTATATCATGTCGGAGGGACTTAAACTTTGTAAATTTACAACGTTGTGTATTTCAAAGAACTGGGGACGTTGCAAGACTGAGAATCCGAGTCATCCCCGTTGCACCACAACTAAAGTTCTAAATTCGGAATTCGAAGCAGGTTACTGTACATCTGAAGGTCCCGACGTGGCATGTACATGCGAAAGCCAGGGAGTAACGCCATATAAGGTCAGGTAAAGCCTGTCCATCTGGCCTGTCCATCGCTCATTGTGGCGACGAACGGGGTTGGTTACGCAGGAATTTTTACAATTGTTCGTGTTGGGCTTGACCTCATGAGCAGCGGCGTAGGACTCGGACAATCCGTTCCAGTTTCCTCCGGAGGAACTCTAGGGCTGCAACTTCATTTGCGGCCAACACCTAGGAGCCGCTGAACGTTGGTAATGATTAGCATGCTATCGAGAAGGACAAGGATAGAAAATACGCACCGACATCCGAACATCTTCCCTGTGATTCTGAAGTACCTTGATGCGTTCTGTGGCTTCGAAAGCCTCGAAAGTGCGAGCTCAATAAGACGCGGTCAAGACGGCAGTCTTGTCCAAAGTTTACGATGCCGGATGAGTGACGACAATTTAAAAAAGCGACATGGGTTAGCCTACAAGATGTATATGAGATGGTGGCTGGGAAGGGAGAGAGATATGAGAAATGACTAACCACTCAGGTATGCAAACGAGGCGGCCTTTGTTGAGCCCTCCTCACCCAAACTCCTTTCTTCCGGGGGCTGCACGGCAGACGGAGTTTAACTACACAAGAAGGGTGCACGAGAGGCGGAAGGAAGGCAGTGGAATGTGCCAGGAATGTGCCCATAGTCCACGAAGCGGGAGAGAAAGCCAACCTCATTTTGGAAGCTGCACATTGGCCGGTGAGTTGGAGTCGAAGAAGGCTGCACCCTGTGTGAGGACCAGAGGCGTGAAGGCAACAAATTAGGAGGAAAAGGAGTTGAGAACTGGAGAACGCAGAATTGAAAGGAAGGGAGCAAGAAGAAATGTTGAGAAAAAGGGCATTCAAGGACGAGTCCTATAAATAGAGTAACATTACGTAAGTGGTACCATTCATCGATCGTCGCACGACGGGCGTTGACGGGCGCTTCACTTCTCCTCCATTAACCGTCAAGCAGGCAAACTCGTTGGGGACTTGAAATACAGAGTTTATGTCCCTCCTAAATGTCGCATGATGACGAAGCCAAGAGAGTATGTCAGATTCCTAATGCTGGCATACATGGTCTTGGGGGCCATGACCGACAAATCCAGACACTGGCAGAGGAGCAGGATACGCCAGCTGCTCCCCCTTTGGTTCTTAATTTGGGTCGAACCGTGGACCGAGTTCCAAATGCTTCGATCCGACATGGGACAGAGAGGTGTGGATTTGTTATGTTTTTGGAACCTGACTTTGCCTGAGCCTCGCCGCGTATAGCGTCAACTTGAATTCAAGCAGAGCCGGGTCATCTGTGCTTCAATCAGCAAGGCAGGTAGACATACGAGGTGGGAACTTCAACACCGCTGGTACCCAGCAACTCAATCTTACGATAAATGGTGGGTTAATTGGTCCTGGCGTGCTAACAAGAGCTGAGCCTGAATGGGGAACAGTGGGGGAACAAAGACCTGGTGAGGATCCGCAAGAAAAGGTATAAATCCTCATTTCCCTTCTGGAATCGTCCAGAACTCATATTTCACTCAAGGTTGCTGGAAGCAGCCGGGATAATATCCCTCAAGGCATCCGTGAGGAAGCAACATCGAATGGTATGGCCCATTAATGAAACCTACTTTGTATGTCTCTAAAATTGAATTTAGGGAATGATCATGATGATTCGATGGTAATTCTTTTATCGTTATTCAAATTATGATTTGACCCGGGTTCATGACTTTAGACATGGACAGAGCCTGTGCAAACGAGCTACGATATCTATTATCGCCATATTGCAGTGAATCGTCGTGGCTCCCCCTTATGGATTCCCGGCCCGAATCAGGTCCTTCCCGTGGGCTACCGACGCGATGGAACTACGATTGGAGACGTTGGAATCATTACGGAATTTGGAAGCTTTGATTGTCTCTTCAATATTTACCTTCCTCACAATGACCCTATCAACCTATTGCAAGTTCCAGACAGCTTCACACCATTCACCTTTTCACACCGTGCTATTCAAAAGCGATCAGAATTCGGAGCAAATAGTCATCTGTCCAGTCCTTCCGTTAAAAAGGCTAGAAGTGGTCGGAAGTACGTGGAAACATTCATAGCCATCGCACTAATTGATGCGACGTTATTTCTCAGCGGTATAACCTTTGAATCCTCGGCCTCAGAAGGAGCTATTCTTGCAATGCCTTGTGGATCCAACTCAGAGGATATTGCAAGCATCTTTAACCTGCGGAAATATGTGGCCACTCATGTCGACGCTTGGTACAGACATATTATTACTGAACTAGGTCGTGAGGTCCAGAATGGCGACGTTCGTTTGGTCACAGGATGGGATAAAACCAAGGCGTGGGGAATGGCCACGTTTTCTAAAACAACAGCGCAACAGGAACCTTTACTGTTGCAGTTTAAACCCATAGGCGAAGGCAATGCCGACATGGCGTACGGATGGGACTACTCAGGGTCCGCTAACGCGAGAGCTGGACCTGGTGCGGAGGAGATCGAGGAGCTACGTATGGCCGATCCACCTCAAGATGGGATACAATACAACAACCAAACCCTTTTTGTCCGTACGTTGAATGTTAATCTCCAAGACTCGGCTTGGAAAAAGTTAGCATGCGACGTTGAACTCTTTGGGAGTGATGATGGCCCAGGTAGCATCTCTAATACATCCTATTCACAATTGTCGAGAGAAAGTGGTTTCAGCACCAGTGATTCCAATGCATCGAATTCGGCCACCAGGTCTGAAAACGGAGGCTACAATTCAACATCAAGAGGCGCAACTTCCATTCAACTCCCTGCTCTAAGGACGGCCTTGGTGAGTCGAGTCTTATTATACCACATTATTTCAACATATGTCTTGGATTGAATTTCCTGCATGACGTAGGCCGAACACCCTTCCAAAGGTATCAACGAAATGTTGTTAAAGGTCAGTCGATTCGCATGGCTTTTTCTTTGTTCGACTAAGAAAATATTGTTAGCTCAATCCCACCGCAAAAATGGCCATTACCGATGACCATGATTGGATCTCAGTGATTAGAGACGTAAGTCAATTATTGACAGTCTCCAAACTATTTCTAATGGTAAGGCAGGATGACACTATCCTACCATCTGCAGAAACACTGCGCGAACGAATTATGACCTCTCACATTGTCTGTGACGAAGGAGGTCTGTATCGCAAACTTACTTTTGCCTTTTTCCGCTTACGCTTGGATGCATCAAGGCATAATCTCTCTACAGAAAAAAGTACTCCTCTTGTTTTCTTTTCCCTTGCCGGTCAGATTAAGTGACATATAGTAGCCTGTCTCAGAGTCTCTCAATACTTCTTTGAAGTCCCCCAGCCCCGATCCCAACAAAAATGACGAATCAATCAGTCTTTCTCCCTTATCAATCCCACGTGTTGCTCCCGGAGTAAGTCCATTGGCGACCTTTTACATACCTGGTTCCTCCCACCGCGACCCTCCATCTCCCACGGATATCTTACGAGGAGGTTCCCCAAGTGGACATGGAGGAACAAGGAAAATCAAAAACGATCCAGACAAAGAGCAGAGCTTTGGGGGCTTCCCCACTACTTTTGGAAGAAACTCAACTGGTTCGTTTACCTTTCGCGCCCATATCGATTGTGAACCTTGCTGACCCTTATACTCTCCATGTCCAGCCTTTACTTCTCAGGTTCGTTCCCGTTGACTCCTTGTCGCTGGTCTCGTGTGTTTACCGGTGACTCTATTAGGACGGCGGAAGCCAACTGTACTCCAACAAAATGTTTTCTCAACGTCATGGCGGAAATTTGTATGGACAGGGACTCAAGATGGACGGTATGACCCAAGCACTAGATGATCAAGCTAATTACATGATGGACCATCCAAGCCCTGGATCGGAGGTATACTCTTGGGATGATGTAGAGGTCCTTCCTTCGCTTCCCAACGAACATCCGCAGTCTCACGGGTCTCTACCTTCCCATGAGCAGACAGAGTCGTATTTGCGTCAGAACCTCAGCATTTACCCCCCTCAACCAGTGAGCCTTGCTGCCTTAGCAGACGAACCATTTGGGACCCGACTACCAAAAATCACGGAGCTGATCAAACTTGCCATTTGGGGGAGCCCAAGCAAGAAACTTACCCTTCGCCAAATATATGATGCAATCGAAACGCGATATCCCTCCTGGAAAACTGCGAGCGACAAACCCTGGCAGGTTCGTTCCGTTCCAATGATATTCCCCTTACGTGCTAATAGTTTTGTGATAGCGTTCTATTCGACACAACCTATCGTTGAAAGCCATCTTCGTGCGCGTGGAACGTCCTGTCAATCATCCTGGGAAGGAATGCTACTGGGCTCTTGACGTGCGGCAGGGAGAGGGAAACAAACGCGACAGAAAACGCAAGGATCCAGTGGGGGGTTCGAGGTCGAGCGCATCTGATGACTCTGATGAAGACGAACGCAACCCCACTCGTGGACAAGGCGGACCCTACATGTCTCCACAGAATCTTTTCCACCCTTCTGGTCCTGCCAATGCGATGGCCATACCCCCAGGGTACATGCCGCCACCTCCTGTCCATCATTATTCAGACCAGACAAACCCAAACGCCCGCTGGAGCCCTGCTGCCTCGGCGCCGCACCTACAGCACTTCCCCCATCCAATGATGACGCCTCCTAGCATGCAAATGTCCCGTGCTAATACATACCCCACAATGGGCCTTCCTCCGCAGGTCGCACATTTTTCACAGATGCGTGGTGGCGGACCTATGATGGCGGGACATGGCTATCCTGGCCGTTTCCCTCCGATGCCTGCTAGACAAGGGAATCCATACGGATACAATTCTCCGCCGCCCAGGGCTAGACGCCCACACTCGGATATCTCTCCCGAGCAGGATACGGAAGAGACTGGTCGAAGCTCCCGAAGATATCCCACGCGCTAGTCATTAGGAAGGCGCTTTTTTTCTTTTGGCAAAATATTCTACTTTCCGATGACCTGTATAGTTCGTTTGTTCCGGTTTCGTTTGAATATTCTCTCAGTGGTTCCTCGCTCGTCGCTATGCATTTGCCTTCCTATTCAAGTTTCATTTTCTGTACCGAATATGCTTTTCGTTCTGCCTCGCGCCATTGACTTCTTTTCAAGATGTATCTAGCTAGTTGCTGCCAAATTGTACCTATTCCCCGCCACTTTTAAATTAGTCACGATTGCAATTCTAGTGACATTTTGTACCTTCACCACGTTTCATCGAAGCGGCCTCAGTCTGTCAAGGGTCCGCTCTCTCAAAATTCTGCCAGATCCAAAATGCTGTCAGACTTGGCACTAAATTGTGTTGTAAGATAAGTTGCAAGCAGGCACGTTCTCTTTTCCCTACCGAAAGTTGAACTTCATCAAAAGGCTTTAGAGTCATTTCAGATAAACGAGTCGCTAAAGACTCAGGCTTTCAATTTTGAGAGCAGAGAGAGCTGGGGGATGATGTGTTTGGAACATAGCAGGACTATAAGTTGAACTCCAGAGATCATTATTGAAAGAGTGTCAATTATAGAGAAAGACGAAAGTTGGGGAAGAGCCCACGGATAGACCTCGACGTCACGTGAATTAGCTACCTTCCGGCGCTTATTTTGATTCATATGAAAGCTCACGCATACGAAGCGTTGGTGACGTAATTGACCAAAATACAATAAAGCTTCCTGAGGAATCCAGCCCAGATCCATTATCAGGGCGAAATAATGTCGCCAGGTCATTTTTTTAGCTTCCAATAAGCCCCTAATGATAACAGATTTTTTTGGCGGTGGAAAGTTCGAAATTTGGAGTTCCTTGAAGGGTGAATACGCTGAAGATTATCTAAATAAGAGTTGAGAAATAAAGGGGGATTTATTCTTAGCGTTATGTATTCAAGTTGTCTCGTTGGAAAGATGGAATGCCTGATATAAGCACGAAATTAAATGCAGAGCCAATGGCTTCTCTGGCGCCTAGTTAACATTACATTTACTATGAATTTTATTCCGGGATACATTCCAAAATGTCAACACCTGACCATTTAGTGACCTTTGAAGTCAAATTAGTGCTATCAACATCGTGAGTTTGGCTCACTACACTACCCGTCCCTGCGGAGACGACGAAGCTGGAAGGCCAGGTAAACTCCATGGAAGTACAACTCTCAACTTCCGTAACTTCCCCTTCAAGTTTGCGATTCACACGCATTTCCATTCTGCTATTGAGCATGACCACTAAGGTGTTTGCATACATCTTGGAAAGAACAGTGGCTGTTGTCTGATAATATGCTGGCGTCATTGATCCTGGCTTGGATTTGGATTTGAAGCCCATAGGAACGACAACCAACATAATGTTGAGGATGGCCATGATTGCTGATGACCGTTTACCTTTTCATTAGCATTTTCCTGCTGCCAGCGTAGTGGGCACGTACCCGTCAAAGAGCCTGTTTCGATTGACAACCGAACCAGTTTTCGCAGACGCTTTCGTGTTTGTCCCTTCACTTGATCAATTGAGCGAGTGAGCTGCCACAGATATCAACGATCCGTCAGAATATCCAGGGCCGGAAGAGAGTTGGAAGTAGGAGAAAAACGAGAAAAATTGCTCACCAAATAGGTCATAGAAACAGCTATGATCAGATCGCACAACACACTGCTCCCACCGCAGATCTGACAATGCGCAAAGGATAAATAAATCAGCTGTATGGTAAAATATGAATTCGAAGAGTTGCCTTACTGCGACAACAAGCTTTGAGCCACGATCCAGAAGCCGACTGAAACGCTTGACATGCCGCATCTCCACTCCAACCACAACAGACCCACCTAACTGTGCGACTGCCAGCTAAATTTCGCAAGTTAGCGGTTAGCTATTTAAAGCGGAATGCGCCCGTAAATATGCACACGCACGAAAGCGATGATAGCTCCAACCACCTTCGACCCACCGAGGGCGTTGATACGATAGACGTAAAACGCCTGCGAGACGAACGTCACTGTACATTGAACCCAATCAATATTTGTGGCCATGTAGGAAAGCGCCTTGATCCAAGATCTGACTCGTGAAGGAATTGAAATTTACGTACCAATCCCGGTGATGACGGGTACGATAAACCAAAGTGGACCAATTTCGTCTAGCAATGCCGGGTTCAAAAACCCGGTGATGATGGTATTAAATACCGTCTCCGTAAAATAGACTGTTTGGAAGGTCTCGATGATGAAGACTCCGTAGATCAAACACTTCACCCATGCTTCGTCATTTGGAAAGGCGAGGTAGTATAGGTCTGTGAGGGCTCGGGTTAGGCCTTTGGTATTCAAGGCTCGAGAACTAACGCACAAACTTGGACCGAAAGAATTCCATAAAACCCCGAATTTAGCAGCAGCGATATCAACTGTGTTTCCGTGTGAGAGTTGAGCAGTTATCACAGCGACGGCGGGCAGCTCACCAGTGGCCCTGCGCTGGTGAGGAATTTAATTGGGACGTGAAGGGCTTAAGATCTAGACATCGACGTACATGCTCTGAAGGTCGGACATAACAGCCTCGAGCGACAACACCAAGAGCAGAGTGTACCTCCTCGGGCTCCCTCCTTTCCAGCGACAATAAAGCCGTGAGTCACCAGGAATTGCAGTGACTCGAACACAACGGCCTTTTCATGGAGTCGCCAACGAGGTCGGAGAGTGTTGATTATCAAGGTGGAATTCCATGGTGAATCCGTGTGGCCTGTTCTTTATAGCCATAGATTAACAGTAATCAATCCGAATATCCGATGTTGATGTTGCCTGCGCCTGCCAGTACCAAAATAAACACTCAGTACGGGAGAGAATCAAGGCTGCGCCTGAGATTACTTGGGGCTGACGTCCTTAAGTAGGAGACAGCGCTCCCACAATACCCTAAGTGTATTATGCTAGACGAGCTTCACGTCGAGCGCTGAGCTCTTAGTCCCGGATTTAAAAATTCAGCGCTGTACCTCTGCGGAATAGACACAGGATGTGTAGATACAGGCAACATGATGGCCTGCAAATAGTTGAATTTAACTAAGGCTTGGACTGGATGCAGTCCATGGTGGTAAAAATACCCACCGCATGTCAATGGGGCCCGGGATGTTCTCATGTTCGGATACGTCCATAAGCGATATCGATGTCAATCGTAATAATAACCAAGTCAGCAGACATAAGTACTTGGGTAAGTAGACTCAGAGGCCTGCGGTTTGCTTTGGACCTCTCTGAGTTCCATGACCTGACCACAGAAATTCCAACGGGCGCTTATTTTATGTGTACCGCACCGTACCTATTCGATCGACCTGACTTGGGAGTTTTCGCACACCGAGAAGCCCGACGAAGATGATTTGATCTAATAGCAGGAGAAAAAACTTCAAGACTTGGTTGATCCGTGGGGCACAACCACTTGGCTAGTACAATAATACTTTCGATAAAGTATGTTTTTGAATGAAACAATAGTGGAGACAACGACCTGTCTGGGTGAATGATTTTCATAACGCCACCCATTTAAAAAGAGCACGCGATATCGCGGGTCACCGCCTGCCTGGAATAATTACTTGTTCCTTTTGCCATGGCGTTCCGTGGCCAGTGGTGGCTGCTGTACTTGGGAAGAGAATCGATCGGAGTCAGTCGGAGTTGATCTGGGTTCATTTTAACTCCGATGTTGATCAGCATCATTTCGACATCAACGCATCTTCTCTTATTCTCATTTGATTCTCACTTCAATTTCAAAGCTAGGCAAAGCAATGTTTTAGGAACTCGAATCTTCATGCCTTCCGACCCCATAGAGGCGGCGTACAACAAAGCTCAGCCCGGTGCAACACTAATTTGTATCCGGTCCATATCGGTTCGGCGATGATTACATCTAATCCTTGGCTCTGCGCTCAAAACCCATCATGGCATGGCACTTCGCCCAGTCCACCTTCAATAAGCAGGAGAAAGCCAGTAAGCTAGCAAGCGTCCAAGCAAAGGACGTTCTTGCAGCTCTTCGTAGCCCCACCACAAGTTGAACCATTCAGAAAGATGCCTTCCAGAAACTCAACCTTTGAAGACACCCTTGTAGATCTTCATGGCAAAGTTGCCATCGTCACTGGCGGAAAGTGGGTACAATATAATCACTATCACTTGATGGACAAGTGCATGCTGATGGCAAACAGTACAGGCGTAGGATACGGTACAGTTCAGCTGCTAGTTCGTAAAGGCGCAAAGGTATGAATCGTCATGGACAGAACTACATCTTCTATGTGCTTTCCTGCATGTCTGATCCACATCTTTATTTAGGTGTACTTGGCGGCACGCAACGAGCAGCGAGCACTCGACGCCATTCAAGAACTAAGGAAAGAATTCGGAACAACAGATTCACAACCGGGTTCAGGAGGAAGTATCGACTGGTTACATCTGGACCTTTCGAGCCCGCGCCTGGCGAAGAAATCTGCGGAGGAGTTCCTGAGGAAGGAGACGAGGCTTGATATCCTTGGTGAGTCCATGTCGCCCTTTTGATCGTACGCGTATTGACTCTTGAATTTCTGCATAGTGAATAATGCAGCGATGTACGTATCATCTCAGCCCTTTGTGCTGCTTAAGTATTGACATTCCTATCGTTTCTCAGGGGAGCTTTGGGTCCGTACACGGTTGACGAAGATGGGTTGCTTGACCCCATGGCTACGAAGTGTGTCAACCTCAGGCCTTATTTGAACTCAAGTAATTGACACACTCTTTCTCAGTCATGTCGGCCATTTCGTATTCACGGACACCCTTTTACCGTTGATGAAGACAACTTCAAAAGAAGAAGGGTCGGACGTTCGTATTGTCAATGTCCGTAAAGCTCGACTATCCGGCCAGGACTGAAGCTGAACTGTTTTTCAGCTTACTTCGCCTGTGCATGCCATAGTTGAAGTCGATTCTTTTGCTGGAAAAGACAGCCTCACCAAAGAATACGGGAGCTCGCTCAATGGACGACTACAAACGTATGGTAAGTTTCATGCCGCAATTCAACATCACCCAATCTTGCCTAACCACAATCGCCCTCCCTTCAAAGCATATTCAAAGCTTGCCAACATTCTCCACATCAAAGAGCTGCAACGGCGTCTAGATTCGGAAAATCTCTCAATCACCTGCATCGCTGTGCATCCTGGCGCAGTGAAGACCGACGGAGCGAGTGGCTTCATCGCCAGCGTGCCATACATCGGAAAGCTGTTCTTGGCCATAGCCGGTCCTCTGTTCTTCTCGTCTTGGAGTAAAGGAGCGCACAACTCGGTGTTCGCTGCGGCCTCGATGGAGGTAAGGAAGAACAGGGACATGTATAGAGGCGCGTATCTCACCCCTGTTGGACGGGTTGCGAGACCTTCGAAGTCTGCGTTGGACGAGAGGTTGGCGAGTGAGTTGTATGATACGACGGAGCAGGTCTTGAGAGATTTGGGTATTTGAGATTTGTGGGCATTATTGCAATTATAATTAGGCGTATAATAATAGGAAGTGTAATTCTATCCTTCTCCAGATTAGAACATTAACGAGGAGACGATACCACCAGCCTTCCCAGCCTTTCCGCCCTTCTTCGCTGCAGCCTTGGCGGCAGAACCTAAATGTAAAATTCAGTATTCATCCCACTCCTCAAAGAACACCAAGCTCGTACTCACCGACCGGATTGACGACATAATCCAAGCCCTTCATAACCTTCCCCAGCTTCCCCACATTGGCATGTATCTTATTCGACGCAGCATTAGCCCCAATCGCCGCACCCTTGATCGCCATTGACAGAGGCTGCCCAACGCCAGGAATGAACTTGACGACTTTGGCCGCGACAGACGCGACGGCGGCGACGACTTTCAAGCCGACCTTGGCTACCTTCCCGATGACGGATTTGATGGCTTTGCCGGCTTTTTGGAAGCCTGCTTTGGCTTTTTGGGCGAAGTGTTGGAAGCCGGCTTTGATTTTCTCCCCGGCTTTCTGGAGGTGGGCGTGTTTTAGGGATCTGTGGAGGTTGGAGTGTTGGGGGGTTGCTTACCTTGAAGGCTGCTTTTACGTTGACGTGGCGGCGGGACAGTCTGCGGGGGTCGCTGGCATCACGCTGTAGTTCGCCATCAGTTTATTATGTGGGTTGAAGAAGATAGAGGTCAGCGCACCTTGGCATATTCACGGTCCAAGTCCAGATCACGCTCATCAAGGAAAGCAAGATCGTCGCGCTGCATCCATTCATTTCCTGTCAGCTTCATCTCGAAAAGGACTCCGTCATCATGCACACCTTGTTGTACTCGTCATTTTCCACGTCGAAATCGCGTTCGTCAAACGTCGACAGATAGTCGCGCTACAAATGGATCGAATCGTATCAGGACCAGCTCATCCAGATTCCTTCCGCTCTGACGCACCGTGATATACTCAGGGTCCACTGTGTCGAATGCTCGCTCGCGAAGAGATCTTGCGAAGAGACCACCTTCAGAGTCGTCGTACCGTGTGGCCATTCCAGAGCTACGGATGTCGTTAATCTTTGACCAACAAACCCCAAGCTTGTGTGCCTACTTACCTAGAGATGCGCTCTGGAAGAGGCGCAGCCGTCACGAGGAAGGAGGACAGCCCGAGGAAGAAGAGGAAGAGAGATACGAGACCAGCTCGTGTCATGCAGGACATTCAGTTGTTATCGACGACCAGCGTCTTGTCTGTGTCAGTTCCGAGTCGGGGGGGATGAAGTCTGCTTCAGGGAGCAGCTCCCTTCCGCGTCCTCTTATATAAAACTTCCATATAGATAATGAAATGGATATTCAGGGCGAGGAGCCCCTGTAATAATCCGATCCGATCTGCGAAACCGATGCTTGGCTAGTTTTGTAGTTCGGGACAGGGAGGCGCGGCGCTCCTTTAGGGTTTCGTCGGCTTGGAAATGAGGCGCACGCGCCGTGAACAATCCGGAGGCGGGCATCTCGGCACACGGTTTATGATAACTTTATTAGGGTCAGACGGACCGGGAGCGGAGGTGCGGACGGCGGACAGGCGCCGGCGGGAGTTGTAACAGGAGGCGGCGGTATTCCTGTGCGCACCGCTTCTTCACAATCTCCGAGTCTAAGGCCAACTCGGAGGGGCAGTTACACGGGTAGTAACGGCGTAGCACTGTCTGGACTCTCCCTGAGGCTTTTGGGTTTACAGCCGTAGGTATCGTAGTTAGGGAGCCCTCGACCGACAGTTATAACACATGGAGATTCCGAGTCCACGTCTAAGCGCCGTCGGGAAGAGTGAATATATGCACAAAATGCACTCTTGAGAAATTTCCTTCACGAGGAGCAAAAATATTGGATGTAATAGAAGGGCAAATGCTGGAGGCTGGCAAATGTCAAATTGGACCTCCGTTTTGCAACTCACCCACGATGCTGCGCTTCAATTGCGACTTTCATCTCCTGGCGCACCCATGCAGCCGTCGTCTGCAGCACTTCCGCCCACAGGATCAGTTCAGCTACCCACAGGCCAACAAGATGGAGTACCTATCTTCAAGTTAGATCGTGATCTATTATGGCATATCTTCATGATAAACACAGATACCGCCGTCCTTAGACCAGGCGGCTATCGTGCTCAAACAACTTTGCCTGCCACATTCAGCGCGCTTACCACTGCGCGCCGGACATCTCAGGTTTGCAGACATTGGCGTGATATCGTGCTCAACTCGTCGTCGTTGTGGGGTAGATGCGTTGACCTCGAGCAACTGGGTCAGGAGCATCCTCATTGGAGAAACGAAGTTCTGCTTAGAACAGGCCAGTCACCGCTGCATGTCAAAGGAATCGTAGCTACACCAGATGAAGCAATGTTTTTGCTCTCTCTCCTAGACAGCAACTGGGAGCGAATCCGTCAGCTACACATTGCAATCGTGGACGACAGTGCTGTCAACGACACCAGGTGGAGTGTATTGCTTCGACCTGCTCCGATCGTCGAGTCGGTCGTTATAGCCTTCGACGCTGAAGTTCCCAACATTCTTTCGACCCAAAACAGCACCATTTTCGCTGACCACGCTCCTGCCTTAGTCTGGTTCACTTCTTCCAACATCCTCTTCAGGATGCCTTCATCCTCGCTCCCTCATCTTCGTCATCTAGAACTCAAAGGAAAATTCACAGTCGCTCAACTGTTAAGCGGTCTTCTCCAGATGTTGCGCCTAGAATATCTTTCCATAGACCTGGATCGGTACCGAGACATCGAAGAAAGTCCCATGTCGTTATTGCCTCACACCAATTCTCCCCGCCTTTCACATATCACATTGGTTGGCACCATCGTAGAATGCCTAACGTTGTTGGAACACATTGCCCCAGCGCCAGGATGCAGTTTGGTTTTGAAGGCCTCTCGTGATGCTTGGGATGCAGACATGCTGCGCTTTGGAGTACCCGGGACGCTGTTTCGCTATGCCAAGAGTTTCTTTGACTCTTATATAGTATCAACATTGGCCTTAAAGCTTCGACGGTCCTGGTTTGTTCTCAGATGCGAGGAGATGGTAGTCCCAGTCCCTCCCTCCGATTCAGAATTACAGCTGTCTCCAGAGTTTTCCGTCGACATCGACTATAGCATCGTTCCTCTCCCCCTGGATTCTCTATTCTATCTCTTCTCCACTTGCCGGTTGCACAAAGTCACCACCTTGACGATACAGCCTCTGTTCACAGAGTCCGAATTCGGCACCGCCAATTTCACCCCTTTTATCTCATCCCTTCGTTCCCTCGAGACCTTGGAGACGACACAAGCTCTCTTTGACATTCTTTTCAGGACAGACGAAACTCGGCCCGTCCTTCCCTCTCTCAAGACCCTCATATATAAATTTTATATCCCATTCCCGTCAGAATCTATGAAGAACTTTCTTTCCCGAAGGCGGGAACTTGGGATTCCAATACAAAATCTCGAACTATCAACCCCATATTACCCATATTACCAGGACATGCGGCTTCTTGATACTGTGACCGGTCTCATGTTGAAATGGAAAAATGGCGATGTAGTAGAGGAGTATATTTGCGGCAGTGGCAATCCAGAATGCCTCAACCTCGCGATGAATATTTCCTAGGGGTACATCTGTAGCTATATAGAAATTCGCAGTAGGGAAGGCGCCGGAGAACTTTACACATTAATTATCGCTCGAAAAAACGGCTCACATTCGATAGGTGTGGGCCAACTAAGACTTAACTGAGTTTGAAATTGATATAGTTCACGTGGAGGTGCAGTCACATGACCATCTCTCTGCGTGAATTCTATTGTGTTGCACCATTTCCGAATGAAAGACAAGAGTACTCGAAAATTCTAACCACCCAAATAAATGAGATTCTAATTAACTACTGTCTACTAGAAAATTTGAATTTTTGGAAGAATCTGCGAGCCACCAGTAGAGAATTTCTGGGGATTTCATGTACCTAATTTATCACCCGATATGTCAACAGCTGCTCAGGTATTTAAGAAAAAAAACTTTGAAGAGTATTTAGGAGTACTGAGTATGACATTGAGATGCCTTAAAATGACCAGCTGCGCGCGAAGCGCGCTCGAAAAAAAAAGGTTATACCTGTGTTTTTGCTATTTCACCTGAGAGAAGAAATTTTTTAAATCAGAATAAAGGGTTCACATTTAATTTTAAAAACAAGGAAACAAGAGTTCACAAGATCCACTTTTTAAGAAAGCAAAGATATTGATACAGGCGCGAAGCGCGAGAGAAAAATCGTGCATATTTGGTACATTTTACCATGCTGACCAAGTCTATCGGTCTCTGCGCGCGAAGCGCGCTCGCAAAAAATGTCCTATTTTGTGTCTTGTATTCCCGAGGCCTCGCAAGGGGATTCTCAGATTCTTAGAGATTTAATTGAATGTGGGTGGTCTTAATTAATTATTCCCTTCCCCTCTCTTCCGATTTAATTTATTTAATTTTATTTAATATTTGGCCCCACCACACCTATATAATGCGAGCCAAAAACGGCTCACATTCGATAGGTGTGGGCCAACTAAGACTTAACTGAGTTTGAAATTGATATAGTTCACGTGGAGGTGCAGTCACATGACCATCTCTCTGCGTGAATTCTATTGTGTTGCACCATTTCCGAATGAAAGACAAGAGTACTCGAAAATTCTAACCACCCAAATAAATGAGATTCTAATTAACTACTGTCTACTAGAAAATTTGAATTTTTGGAAGAATCTGCGAGCCACCAGTAGAGAATTTCTGGGGATTTCATGTACCTAATTTATCACCCGATATGTCAACAGCTGCTCAGGTATTTAAGAAAAAAAACTTTGAAGAGTATTTAGGAGTACTGAGTATGACATTGAGATGCCTTAAAATGACCAGCTGCGCGCGAAGCGCGCTCGAAAAAAAAAGGTTATACCTGTGTTTTTGCTATTTCACCTGAGAGAAGAAATTTTTTAAATCAGAATAAAGGGTTCACATTTAATTTTAAAAACAAGGAAACAAGAGTTCACAAGATCCACTTTTTAAGAAAGCAAAGATATTGATACAGGCGCGAAGCGCGAGAGAAAAATCGTGCATATTTGGTACATTTTACCATGCTGACCAAGTCTATCGGTCTCTGCGCGCGAAGCGCGCTCGCAAAAAATGTCCTATTTTGTGTCTTGTATTCCCGAGGCCTCGCAAGGGGATTCTCAGATTCTTAGAGATTTAATTGAATGTGGGTGGTCTTAATTAATTATTCCCTTCCCCTCTCTTCCGATTTAATTTATTTAATTTTATTTAATATTTGGCCCCACCACACCTATATAATGCGAGCCGAAAAAACTTAGTTCCTCCGATAAAACATCAGAAAAAACATGTACTGTATTTATGGGAAACATATTATATTTGGGAGGAGGGGGAGTTCACCTACTGGCGTAAAAAAATATAGTGTGTATTGGTACACTTTCCACATTCTTCTGGCCCTTTCTCAAGAATGTCCAAGTTCAGC
Organism: Galerina marginata; assembly: GCA_023014335.1. Taxonomy (NCBI): domain Eukaryota; kingdom Fungi; phylum Basidiomycota; class Agaricomycetes; order Agaricales; family Galerinaceae; genus Galerina; species Galerina marginata. Next base: position 755,038 of record JAECYW010000004.1, read on the forward strand.
TTTTTTTTGGGAGGTGGGATAGAGGTGCTCTCCGAATTTGAGTCTTGACCGCCTTCGCCTCCGTCTGCGGGATATTTCCTACAACACTAATAATAGGGAGGTGCGTACTACATGCAAACCTTGAATAAATAAAAATGTCATTACATGCTCTGTGAGGTCTCCTTCAAAATCAAGCATCGAAGTAGGAATGAACCTTGTCGATGAGTACTATGAGCCCAAAGGCGAACCCCTATTTGGAAATCACAACACTAATCAATACCGGATGACCGATCGCCATCAAGATCGGCCGGCCTGCTACCTAATCACTGTTCGTCTCACCCGTTCATGCATTACGATTCTTCTTGATTCCAAGAATTGGTACTAAGGATCCCATCTAGAAGTGCCTCAGCCTCCGCCGTTGGTTTTACCTGCTCCTAGTTATTCCTGAGCATAGCGATCTGGCGAAACCGAAGGTCGACTTGCAACTTCCAAATCGCACGCGACGTTGACACTTGCCTCTTCTCCTTTCCCTTGTTTCAACAACAGCCTACAGGTCACATCGACTGATACATAAGATCTTACGTCGCAGTGGCTTGGACGAGAACAAGGCCAACGCCGACTTATTTCCATTGATCTCTCTTAACGGCTTTCCAACTCAAAAGCCCTGAAACAGTTCCTTCTACCCAACACCATGAACGGGACCCTCGCACCCCCAACCTCATCCTCCAACACCTCCGCCTCCGCCTCGCCCACACCCTCTCCCACACCGCCCATAGCGCCCCGAATCGACCCGCACCGCGTGCTCCTCCTGCTCGACATCCAAGTCGCCATGCTCTCCCCACCCCCCGCCGGCGTCCCCGCCTCCGAATCCGTGCGTGCCCACCTCGCACACATCCTCACCCACGCCCGCGCCGCCCACCCCCCACCGCTCATCGTCCACGTCCGCAACTCGGGCGACGCAGGCGACCCCGACGAGCCGCTCTCCCCAGGGTGGGAGCTCATCTTCCCGCCGCTCCCCGGCGAGATCACCATCGACAAGCTCAAGAACAACGCCTTTGCCGGCACGCCGCTCGCGAGCGTGATTCCTGCCGACGCGGAGATCGTGGTGGCCGGGTTCCAGACGGATTATAGCATACGCGCGACGTGCAGCGCGGCGCTTGGGAGGGGGAACGAGGTGCTGCTGATCCGCGGCGCGCATGCGACGTATGATCGGATTGAGGTGCTGCATGGCGGAGGGGTGACCCCGGCGTGGAGGATCGAGGCGGAGATCGAGGCGGAGCTTGAGGAGGCGGGCGTGCATTTGCTGGAGATGAAGGATCTGCCGGGGATTTTCATGGATCGGTAGCGTTTGGCGCCTGGGTAGGGCCTGGAGCTGGGGGGCTAGGCGGAAAGCTAGAAGGTCTAGGCTATGGTATGGGGAAATGTGCTGTTCTACGAATTTGGTGGGACGCGGATGCGTGGATTTGGATGGGCATATATTCGGCTTCATTTTTGTCCGGTGGTAGGGAGGCGAGGAAAACAATGAACAAATTCTCAGATATATATGCGCGTACGCGTCATTTTACCGCGTCTTTCTTTTTGGAAACCGCAGATGGCTCAACCACCCAGGTGCATGTCCTCGGATTTAGTTGTTCGTATACTAATGCTAATTCGGTTTTAGGTCTCCTTGCTTCTGGCTACACCTTCCTTTCCTTCGAATTCTATGTATACACAGGGCCCAGCCTACCGCGTCCAGCGGCTCAATCGTTCGCCCTTATCAAATCCACGATTTCCAACAAATAGGAACGCGTCATACACGATTACGCCGTTGCCTCATCCGCATACATCGACCCCCGGTGTTGACCAAACGTTCAACGTTCAACGTTCAACCACTCTCCCTCTCCCCTTAGCCTCCCTCGCGGCTCCGAGTCCCAACTCAACTGGGCGATAGATCGGTGCCGACTCCGTCAATGCGGTACCATCGCGCTGGATCTTTTAGTCTCTCCGCGCCTCCGTCGCTAAATAAAGCACCAGCGCTTTCCGTCTTTTCTTTCTTTCTTGGTATATATTTTTGGGTGCGAAATTGGAGGGACTTCCGGTATGGTTGCTTCTTACTTACTCTGAAGGACGTTCCCGATGGTATCTATCCACTTTCGTTTGATTGATTGGCCTCATAACAGCCATATATTGGTGTACTGCTGGTAGAAGCTTTCGCATATCCTTCAGGTTTGGGTTTTTATGATTTGTATTGTATAGAGTATCTGGTTTTTATCATCTCTTGCTTTTTTCATTGCTTTCTTAAAAATACATGCTTGGACTTCAGAGGCTGTTTCATATTGAATCAAACGAGAGAACGGGAAATAAATTGTAGAATCGCAATTACAAAGATCGACTTGCCAGTACTAGTTAATCAAAAAGTAATTTGACCAGATTTCTGACGATTCTTTGCCAGGTTGAGACCTTCTGGTTTCCCACTGCCGCAAATATATTCTCTTACTATATTGCCTTCTTTCCATTTCAACCTTAAACCAGTCAAAGTATCGAGAAGCCGCATGTCCAGGTAAGAAAATGGGGAGTATCGGGGTGATATTTCGAGTTCCTGTATTGGAATTCCGCGTTCCTGCCTTTGGAACAGAAAGGTCTTCATGTAGGTTAATGGAAATGGGGTGTAGAATGTATATATGATTTTTTTGAGAGACGGAAAGAAAAGATGACTTTCATTAGTCTTGAAAAGAATGTCAAAGAGATCTTGTGTCGTCTCCAAGGTCTCGAGGGAATGAAGTGATGTTATAAAAGGGGTGAAATTGGTGTTGCAGAAATCGGACTCCGAGGGAAGTAGGTGTATTGCCAGGGTGGTGACTTTGTCGAACCGGCAAGTGGAAAGAGTAGAGAGTAGAGAGTCCAGAGGGAGAAGAGAAATCCCAGTTATGCTTTCGATGTCAAAGATGAACACTGGAAGCCCACGTGAATCTAAATCGGAGGGGGGGACGTCCACCTCTTCACAACTGAGAAAAAACCTGTTGTTTCGGATCTTTAGATCCAATTTTGATGCTATATGGGAGTCAAAGAAATTCTTGGCATAGAGAAGCAACACTACAGGCACTCGAGGTCGCATGTCTGCAACCCAATCAACACTAGAGGTGTCTAAAATCAAACTGCATCCTGGCGCTGGGGTGATGTGCTCCAATAACGTTAGACATCCGCCGATGGTGCCATACAATGAGATATATGAAAGACGGGGGAAATTAGTATGAGGGAATTTCGACATGGGAATGTTTTCGATGGTTTGATCCCGGCAAATGGAGAGATATTCTAGACCCAACATCTGGGAAAGAGCGCTTAATAGCATAGCAATTGTAAAGTTGCCTTTGAGATCTAGATGACGAAGTTGAGGTTGCGAGGAGGAAGGTATCCTGAAGAGGATGTTCGATGAAGCGAACCAGCGCAAAGCAGGCGCATGATCAGCGAAAATGGTGTTGATTTGGGTTGAAAGAATGTCGGGAATGTCGGTCCCGTAACTTGAACGGAAGGCTATAACGACAGACTGCATGGTCGGAGCAGGTCGTAAGAACACGCCCCACCTGACGTCGTTGACAGCACTGTAGCCCACCATTTCAATCTCTAATTCACGAATTCGCTCCCAGTTGCTGTCCAGGAGAGACAGCAAGAACGTTGTCTGATCTGGCGTAGCTATGATGCCCTTGACATGAAGCGGCGACTGGCCTGTCCTAAGCAGAACTTCGTCTCTCCAATGAGGATGCTTCAGGTGGTCGAGGTCAATGCATCTGCTCCACACTGACGACGAGCTGAGCATGACATCACGCCAATGTTTGCAAACCTGAGACGACCATCGGGCAGTGGTGAGCGCACTGAATGCGGTTGGCAAGAGTTTTAGATCATGACAGCGACCTGTGGTGCCCATATCTGCGTTTTTCATGAAGATATGCCATAGTACATCGCGATGTAATTTTGAGATCGGTGCTTCATCGTGTTGACCTTTAGGGACCGATACTGGTTTAGTGCATGGAGGCAATGTCGCTGACGGCTGCATGAGTGAATCTGAGAGGTGTTGGGGGTGAAAGACCAATTCAAGCGCAACAGATGTGGCTTGATCGTGGGTGAGTTGCAAGAGGAAGGCGATCATATGCAAGCCCCCTATCCAAAATGGACTGAATGCTGAGTGATCGATTAATATTCCTCAGTACCTCAGCACCCACTACTAGTACCCCGACGTGAACCCGTCTCTACTGGCCATAAAATATCAACTCTAAATCATTCCACTCATACTGGCCCTTGAAAAATTATACATGACCTGCTTGGCCTTACCGGTCGGCGGTTTCATGTCAATGGCTATGTTATCGGTCAAGCTTAGAGTTATGACTGGCCAAGGAAGGTCCAGCCCAAGCGCTCACACCTGCTGTGAATGGCACTCGTACTCCTCAACTTCTCAAACACCCCTGTCGTGCTCGAAGGCATTGCATGATCAAGGCTAATCATTAAGCAAACGATAAAATGGGGGACAGAGTGTCAAGTTGCATTTACAAAGATCAACGTTCAACGTCCAGTAATTTAAAATAACTCGGAATAGATTTCAAACCAGATTTTTTGCCAGGTTGAGGCATTCTGGATTCCCACTGCCGCAAATATACTCCTTCAATATGTCGCCTTGTTTCCATTTCAACCTTAGACCGGTCAAATTATCGAGAGGGCGCATATCCTGGTAAAATGAGAAATGTGGGGGTGATATTGTGAGCTCCTGTATTGGAATCCCAAGTTCCTGCCTTCGGAAAAGAAAGTTCTTCATGAAGTCTGATGGAAATGTGTTGTAGAGTTTGTATACAATCGTTTTGAGAGACGGAAAGACAAGACGACTTTCGTCAGTCCTGAAAAGGATGTCAAACAGAGCTTGTGTCGTCTCTAAAGTCTCGAGGGAATTAAGTGAAGATATAAAAGGGATGAAATTTGCGTTGTCAAAATCGGCCTCCGAGAAAAGCTGGTGGATTGCCAGGGTGGTGACTTTGTCGAACCGGCAAGTGGAGAAAATATAAAGTAGAGAATCCAGGGGGAAAAGACCAGTGTTAGTAATGGTTTCGATGTCGACGGCAAACTCTGGAAGCCGACATGAATCTGAATCGGAGGGAGGGACTACCATTTCCTCGCAACTGAGAGAAAACCTGTTTTTTCGAATCTTCAGGTCCAATTTTGATGCTGTATGAGATTCAAAGAAACTGTTGGCGTAGTGAAACAACACTTCAGGCACTCGATGTCCCATGTTTGCAACCCAATCAACACCAGAGGTGTCTAAAATCAAACTGCATCCTGGCGCTGGGGTAATGTGCTCCAATAACATTAGACATCCGCCGATGGTGCCATATAATAAGATATATGAAAGACGGGGGACATTAATGTGAGGCATTATCGACATGGGATTTTCTTCGATGTGTGAATCCCGGTGTATCGAGAGATATTCTAGACATGACATCCGGGAAAGAGCACCTAACAGCTGAGCAGCTGTAAATTTGCCTTTGAGTTCTAGGTGACGAAGTTGAGGGAGCGAGCGGCGTGAAGGCATTCTGAAGAGGATGTTGGACGAAGCGAACCGGACCAAAGCAGGAGCGTGGTCAGCAAAAATGGTGTTGTCTGGGGTCGAAAGAACGTCCGGGATGCCGGTCTCGTAACGGAAGGCTATAACGACCGACTGAACGATCGGAGCAGGTTGTAAGAACACGTCCCACCTGACGTCGTCGACAGCACTGTCGTCGACAATTTCAATCTCTATTTCACGTATTCGGTGCCAGTTGCTGTCCAGGAGAGACAGCAAAAACATTGCTTCATCTGGTGTGGTTATGATCCCCTTGACATGGAGCGGCAAGTGGTCTGTCCTAAGCAAAACTTCGTCTCTCCAACGAGGATCCTCCTGATTCAGGTGGTCGAGGTCAATGCACCTACTCCACACGGACGACGAGCTGAGCATGACATCACGCCAATGTCTGCAAACCTGAGACGACCAGCGGGCAGTGGTAAGCGCACTGAGTGCGGCAGGCAAGGATATTAGATCATGACAACGACCTGTGGTGTTCATATCTGCGTTTTTCATGAAGATAAGCCATAATACATCGCGATGAAGTTTCGAGAAGGGTGCTTCATAGTGTCGACCTTTGGGCACCGATACTGATCCAGTGGGTGGAAGTATTGTAGCTGACGGCTGCATGAATGAATCTAGGAAGGTGTTGGGGGTGAAAAGCCAATTGAAGCGCAACAGATGTGGCTTGATCGTGGGTGAGTTGCAAGAGGAAGGCGATCAAGCGCCTCTAATATCCCACACAAAAAAAAAGAAGACTGAATGCTGAGTGATTAATGATTCCTTAGCACCCTCACTACCTCAACGTAAGCCTGTCTTTTTTTGCATATAAAATTACTGCTTGCATCCTCAATACTGAGTACTGAGTGCCAAAGCACTAGAAACTTAAATTTCATGTTACATAACTCGAACTTGAACCCACTTCGACTATCTACATTTACCGACAGTCGGAAACAGCCCTGTTTTTTATCGATTCCTCAGTCTTTAAGTTCGGGTTCCTTGCATTCCTGGTCAGTTGGGCGCCTGGTCAAAAACTCTCCAGCAATAGCCGGTCTCTCCTCAATCGCCATCCCTTTCTCCTTGATAATTGCTGAGATGTCAACGTCAGGCTTTAAGAGGCCTGCGCGATGGAGCACCCTCGCCGCGGCTTCAATCCAGTGGCGACATCCACGGGTTCCCGAGCTATGATTGGTGAACTTGAACCAACACATGGGCTTTTCCGCATGGACTCCGTCAGTCGCATCTGCCGAGGGGTGCAGAATCGCGTTGATGTAGTCCAGGACCGTGTTGTGGTGGTCAGCAATCGGTAGTTCGTACATGGGGTGGGTATCCGGAAGGGGTCCACCGCCAATGTGCAGCTGGCCATATGGTGTCTTGATGCCCTTCTGCGCATTTTTCATATTGAAGAACGTGCGGCGGCCAGGGCCATGGGACTCATCGTCGTGTTGTAGCAGGATGCGCCAGTGGCCGTAGGAGGCGCCAGTGCTGACAAGAAACACTTTGCGTACGGTCCAGTCGAGCTGTGGCCATAGGTTGCCACGATCCCTGTCGGGGATGAAGATCAGAAGAGGTTCGTATTGGTTTTCGAGAGCTGTAAGGTTGCCGGGTTTATCTGCCATAGTCTAAATAAAAAGGTTAAACGGGTTTACGATGATATAACGCAAGAAAAATTCGTACTAGATATATCAGTTGCCTTTAAGTTGTGGCTTTCTGAATGTCTGACTGACTTTATCGACGAGAAGCGGTCGATATTATAGCTTTTCGTAGGGTTCGCACAACATCATTTTCCGACCACAATCATCCGACCGCCAGTAACAAAATATGGAAGCACCACTCCAAATGTGAAGGCTACTCGGTAGAGAAAAATTGTGGCGTCCTGCCGGCTGTGAAGGAGGTCACAAGGCCCAGCACAAACCACTGTGCCACGGATCAGAGAAAGGAGGACTTACACCCCCGACAAAGCCAAGAACCCAGAGTATCATTGCAGATGTCGAAAGTCGCTGCCAGTTCTCCGCCAGGTAAAGATAGTCGTGGAGTTGATCTTTTCGACAGCAGCTGCCGCAGATCACCAGATATGTTAATATGCAGACCTGGGCCAGCAAGTTGATGAACTTCCTCGAAGGCCGGAGAGTTTCAAGATTGGATGGACTCGGAGAAGGAACAAAGAAGGATGCTTTTCTCTAGAATTCGCAATGAACTGTTCACGCCAAAACGCGGTTGTCCTCGTGTTGACCTCATGACACGTGACTTTCTGATCCGCAAACTCAGGAATCTGCCACCATAAACTCTACAAGTCGTTGAACAGTCGCGACACGAACTCGACACATATCCTTCTACATATAATGCCCACTGCCGTAGGCCCAACGCTTCTGTCATCTTCACAGTGAGCTGTAGGTCTTGAAATGAATATTTTTCTCGTGGAGGATCAATGATCGATGATTCGCGAAGGATTCACGAACATGAGCTCAGCACATTCTGCTTAAAAGTTTAAAATCTGTCATGTGTCTCACTCCTTCACATCCTCACTGGGTCTAATTTAGGAACTTTACCACCGTGTAATCGAAGGCCTGCCAGGCGTAGAGAGTTCTCCGCCAGAATTCCTTCGCCCTGGAACGTCAACCCCAGGCCCCGACCTTGTGAAGCCTTTCTCACAGCCAACATCATGTTCAGCGAAAACAACCTCCTGCTGCCTAGTCTCTTACTTGGCTTTGTTATCTATTATGGCTGTCTCTGGTACTTTTCCGGATCACGCATACGTGCGAGAGGCATTCGGCTTCCTCCAGGACCGCCGCAGCGGTTTTTAATAGGCAATCTTCGAGAACTAGCAGCTATGGCCAGAACAGAGCCATGGCTGGCCTTCACAGCCTGGTCTAAAGTTTACGGTGAGCTTTATCGCACTAATAAATTCGCTGCATCAATGATAAAATGCTGTCACGTACTGGAACACTCCAGGACCTATCGTCTACTTTCGAGTGCTTAACCAGAAAACCATCCTATTGAATTCAGGCAAGATGGCCTTGGACTTATTGGAGTCGCGATCGAATATCTATTCCGACAGACCCCGCTTGTGGATGGGAGGAGAGCTCGCTGGACGGAAGTGGTCCGTTTTCCTGACGTCTTATCTCGATCCTCGATTTAGGGTGTTTCGGCGACTTCTCCAAAACGGTCTGAACGCAAGAGCGTCCAAGAGTTACCGTCAAATACAAACTCAGGAGGCCCAAGTCCTGCTCCAGGGTCTTGCAAACTCTCCTCAGGACTTTGGCGCACATATTCGACGGTGAATTTGTTCACTCTAGTCGTTAAGCCCCAATTAATTTGACTGTATACTGAAGGAACGCCGTCGCTGTCATTCTTAAAGTTGCCTACGGATATCAGGTTTCATCGAATGGCGATAGTTTGGTACGCCATCTCGACAGGGCCTTCCAATTAGCGGCTACGTTGAACGTTCCAGGAAAGTATTGGGTCGAATTTCTTCCTATCTGTAGGAATCTCAATTTTGTTCTTGCCGTAAATATACCTCATACTCACTTTACTAGTGCGATTTGTCCCAGCCTGGTTCCCTGGAGCCGGTTTTAAGCGGAAAGCCTTGGAAATAGGACGAGAATTGAGCCAGACCGAGACCATTCCATTTGACTGGGCACAGAAACAGATTGTTCGCTTGTCGTCGTTGGCACCATACATGCATTGATGAACTGAATGCCTCGTTTTCACAGGCCACTACAAACTTCATAGAATCGTTTACTTCGAAACATCTTGGAGACGGTCAAGCCTTGAAACAAAGTTCTCTAGAGGATGTCAAATGGTGCGCTGCAGCACTCTACGTTGGTGGCGGAGATACGGTTGGTTGCAAATTCATCCGATTGTATACAAATATTCCTTCATGGCAATTATAGACCGTCTCCGCCTTGAGAAGCTTTCTCTTGTTGTTGGTTCTCCACCCAGAAATCCAGAAACGAGCACAGGATGATATTGATTCTATCGCACCCAATCGTCTTCCTACACATGACGACTACGACTCTCTGCCATTCGTTCGAGCCATAGTCAAGGAAACCTTACGTTGGGCTCCCGTTGCACCTCTCGGTAAATATCTAATTCCTTCCAGGAACCCATTTAGGCTTAGATTTTGGTTATAGGGCTGCCGCATCGGGCGATAGAAGATGATATCTATGACAATTATTTTATCCCCAAAGGAATTCAAGTTATTGCAAACATCTGGTGCGGGAGTGCTTTCACTTTTCATGCTATAAATTGCCGTGCTCATGAATTGAATAATTCCAGGGCTATCACACATGACGAAGACATTTACCCAGATCCTGATACATTTGACCCATCTCGCCATCTCGAAAGTAATCCTGACCGACAGCCCGACCCATTCAAATTTGTGTTCGGTTTCGGGAGGAGAATCTGTCCAGGTTAGCTCTACTTTGCCAAATGACTACGATGAAAACCATCGTGATTGAGTTGATTCTAGGGGCGCATCTGGCTGAGATGTCATTATTCCTGAATATGGCTTGCATTCTTGCAGTCTTCAAGGTCTCGAAAGCTGTTGATGCTGATGGGTTGGAAATTGAACCAGAGATTGCTTGGACCACTGGAGCGACCAGGTTCGTTGCTGTGATTTTATTTTGGGAGCACGTTGTTCATATTCTATTTAGACACCTGAAACCATTCCAGTGTCAAATCAAGCCGCGCTCGAATGAACATTTATCGTTGTTAGGTTAGTTTAAAAGGCGACCTAGTCTGCAAATTACAATCCCTGTACGATCTTATCATACATGCGACATCAGACCGACCGTTGAGCAAGTAAAGATATCGCTAGGTTCCAATTTTTTCATCAAGCTGTTGCTCGTCATTAGAGAGTGAGACAAGTTACTCGGCATCTGGTAAACATGGCAAGTTGCAGACGATATCCCATAAGGTGCTATGCGAAATCGATACATGCTTGGACCGTTCTCAGGCCTCGACATGATGCATTGGGGAGAATGAAAGCGATGTTGACGGCATGTCTATGAAAGCTGTTCCATGTAACTTGCATCAGACGATTCAAGAAAGAGCAGGGACTTTTACAGCACCACAGAGACCAAGATAAAGAAACGTATGGCGAAGAGAAATAAATACCATCCTTTTAATATCCAACCGTTCAATATCTGCTCCAAGCTCCCACCAAGACCACTTCATGACTGCGTCGACAGATGCGCTGCTTTAGACCAAAGTACAACTTGCAAGCTTGGAGCGTTCTGTAAAAAGACAAGAATCTGCTGAAGCCCGAATACTTGACTACAAAGACCAGATCCCTCAATAGCGATAGTATGATAACTGGGAACAGGTGCCTTGAGGCCTCAGTTGGGCACATACCGCAAAACATTGGAAAATGACATTGTGAAAAGATGGAGGTGTCTCTGCTGCTTCACGATGATAATATCGAAAGGCTGACGAATACTTAGGTAAAATCCCCCTACGCCCTAGCCAGTTGGCCAGGAATGAGGAGGCCCTTGGCGGAGAAAAATGTCGCGGTTCGAAAGTGCAGAAGTTCAAGAAGTGTGATGACTCCACCACGTCAGCGACGGGACGAAATATGAGCCTCTGCTTGCCTCCGCAACTCGTTGAGCTGTTTCCCAGACATATCGATGAGAACTCCTTAAAGTCCTCGAGCATTATGGGACAATGGACTTATATGTTCTACCACAGTTTGTTATCAGAATGTAATGGAGTATCAATGGCCTGAACACTATTTCTGTTAACACCAGTCATCTGAGACTGTGAGTGATCATTGGCTTAGGAGGCTTACCTTGGATAGCAATGAGTTATGTCAGTCATGAGGGGACTCAAGTTGGCTCCCATTGGGTTTTAGTTGTCTGTCCTGCCTTTTGGCCTGAGGTTTTTCTCACTAGGTGGTTTGGTCTGACGCAACGGTAAAGGGTGCTTGGTGTCCCGAGGCTGCTTAGATTTCTACGTACTATATCTGTGTACCTAGTCTGACGCACTTCTTTGCACCATCGGGCCGGTCGTTTTTTAATGGGACCTCCCCGGTAATACACTCCTTCCTTCCTTCCTTCCTTCCTTGAGGAGGAAAATGGGCGAATTCGGCCCCATTGAATGATGAAAACAGGCCTGTAATAAATGCCGTGAAGACAAACCTGTCTGTGTCCGTAATGATTTATTGGCAGAGTCCACGGGAAGGAGGAAAAATCGATGACAGCATTTGTTTGTCGCGCTGGTGCGACAACCTCCGAGAAAAACAAAAGAAGCGGGAAATTGCCACGCGCACAGTTTGGCAGAGTAAACTTCGGACATGTTGTCACGCGGGAGCAGGACACGTCGACGTTTTCTCCTTGGACACCTACATATATCGCTGGCCGGCCACCTTTCTTCTCCTTCAATACCCACCAAGAGGTCCGCAGAATGTCTGCCACCATGGAGGAGCCCTCGCTGCTGGACAAGCTCGACCAGGTCGCACCTTTGGCCCAATTCGATGCCTTTCCAAAGGTACCATCGACCTACAAGGCCCGTTCGGAATCTCGGGGCTTCATGACGATATTTGTTGCCTTTCTGGCCTTCATGCTGCTGCTAAACGACATTGGCGAGTTTATTTGGGGCTGGCCCGACTATGAGTTTAGTGTGGACAACAATAAATCCAGCTTTCTTAATATCAATGTGGATATGACGGTTGCTATGCCTTGTGGATGTACGTCCTGCTTTTTATGACGAAGTTATGTAGGCTGAACTGTTTCCTTAGTTCTGAGTGTTGACTTGAGAGACGCAATGGGTGACAGGTTATTCTTGAGTGGTGGTCTTCGGAGAGACGGGGTGTGTGATTTCCCAGTTTGGACTCATTAATTCCTTCCTGACAATTTTGTAGACGTTGTTCGATGTTGGCCAAGCAACTGCTCTACAGTTAGTTTGCTTCTACTTATACCACGAACACTGTTCACTGTAAATCTATCTCTAGAGAGCACTCGCAATCCTTGTCTGCAAGCCAAGCTGTTGCCCAATCGCGGAAGTCTCGTGGGATGTTTGCCTGGCTTTTCAAAAGAAACGACAAGTCGTCCTTCAAACCGACGTATAAACACACAGCCGATGGTAGCGCTTGTAGAATAACAGGTACCCTCGTTGTAAAACGGGTAACAGGTCAGTCTTTACTCTCTATTCATTATACGGACTACCTAACGCCATCTGCAGCAAACCTCCATATCACGACTCTTGGTCATGGATATGCCAGCTATGAACATGTTGACCACAAACGTAAGTTATTGTATAGTATTCTAATTTAAGAGAAACAAATTAATCCTATTCCAGAAATGAATCTTTCCCATGTTATCGAGGAGTTCTCCTTTGGACCCCATTTCCCTGAAATCGTTCAGCCTCTGGACAACTCATTCGAAGCTACAGATAAAAGTCGGTTTTCTACGTTCCTGCTCGAAATGCTAACTATAAGCTGATGCGCTTCCAGATTTCATTGCCTACCAATACTTCCTGCATGTCGTGCCTACGACTTACATAGCACCGAGGTCGAAACCTTTACATACCCATCAGTACAGCGTCACGCACTACACGCGCGAGATCGACCACGACCGCGGTACTCCTGGAATCTTCTTTAAATTCGAGCTCGACCCGCTCGCAATAACTTTGCATCAGAGAACAACGACCTTCCTGCAGCTTCTCATCCGCTGCGTTGGCGTGTTAGGCGGCGTCTTTGTATGCATGGGCTACGCGATCAGGATAACCACCCGCGCAGTCGAGGTCGTCTCTGGCTCAGACCAGGCAGTAGGCCTTGTCGCTGCCGAATCAACCGGCGTGAAGGTTGGCCTACGCGCCAAGTGGGGCGGCAGCGAGCTTCGTTCCCGACCGAAGAGCGGGAAACTGGTGCCCCAAGGCGGCGGATGGACGATGGAAGGCGGTCCCGGTTCGCCATATTCAAGCTATAGTGGCACTCCTGTAACAGGCGCATTCTCTCCTGGTCCTCCTCAATCGCCATTCGTGAACTCAGCGATGTTGAGTCCTTCAGTACCGAACTCGCCTATGCCTGGTTCAGCTGCCTCGGTCGGCCTGGGCTACCCCTCCGGGACCTTTGGCCCCATGGTCCCGCCTACACCCGGAGGTATGCGGAGCGCATCGAGCATGGGCCCGCCTCGGACGCCTGGGTTCCCTCCACGGACACCGAGTCTGGGAAATGGGAATGGACACAGTAACGGGCCGTACTCGTCGCTACCGACTGCTGCAACTCAGGGCTCGGCGGCACCTGATGCAAGTGGCTTTGGGTCGATGCCTGGGACACCCGGGGCGGGTTATGCAACGTTCCCAGCGAGTCCGAACCCTGCGGTGAATGGGAATGGGTTCCACATCGCGCCTCCGCCGAGGAAAATCGTGCCGAAGAAAGACGATTAGGCCAGGTGTTTGACAGGTTATCGATAACGGGATAGCGAGCGGTGGATTGTGAGAGCACTGGCCATGGGAAGGTTGTAATTCGGGATTGAGTCCGATGGACAGGAAAGTCACTTCTGTCTTATCTTGAGAAAGCTCTCCGGAAAATCTGTAGAGCAGGCGTTGTGGAGGTGACGATTGGCATTATTATTGTACATATTCATCAGTGTATTTAGCAATTTGAGGTTCTCCATCCCGATTCATATTTACGGCATCCGTTGTTACGGCGAGACTGAACTCGATTTGGAGAGGAGCCTTCATAACGACGGTCGTATCTCAAACTCAGCGAACTTCCGCCCTCCGGTTGCAATCAATATTATCAAATGATCTTTTCTGACAATTACGAGACGCGGCCTGGGCTTGTGGTCTGCCATTCAGTTCCTACCGTCACGATGATTCGCTACGGCTGGCAATTTCTCGATATCCTCGACAGTCGTAAACCTTTTTCTGTCCAATAGGCCTCTGGTCGTCTCACGATGTCATATGTTGAGCTGCTATTGGAGGTACCTAGCTTGACCTGGAACATTGGAACAAGCGGTCAGAGCCCTGCCCAAAATGTAGGGACGGTTTTTGGATTGAATGACACCGCCCATTCTTGTCGGTCAGCACTGTAGCTTTCTGCTTCCACTACTTCATGCCACTACCCATCCAGTCTGTTCCGGCTTGGAAAGGTAAAGTTGTCGCGATTTAATATCCCGCATAAGTATCTAATGATAGAGGCTATTTCTTTGTTTTAGGCATCATCTCAATCTTTCATATTGTCGCCTTGTCGTCTACGGTTGTCCGTATCTTCGATCGATTCTACATGGGCCGAATGTGGTGGGATGACTATCTGGCATTTCTCCCTCTAATTTCGAACTCTATGTTCTTCATTGCCGTTTGGAAGGGTTTCGAGGTTCGTTGTGCGTATGATTCTTGTTCTCCAGTAATTTCATGTCTGGTCACACGAGAGCTTGTTAAACTAAGGGAATGTTTTCCAGTCAGGACTTCGCCAACCTCGACCTTCTATGGGTTCTTTTTCATCACATTCTTGCATTACACGACGATCTGGTGAGTGGCATCCCGTTGAAGACCCCGATGGATAAAAATAACAATCAAAAATTTTGAAGGTCTTCGCGAACTATCCTTGCATTGGCTTTAGCTCGCCTATTCCCTTCGTGGAGTCGAACACGCACCATTTCCTTCACGCTTGCGAGTCTATTCTGTCTTGCGTACATCCTGGTTATGACAACCACCATGGTGACCTGCAACAGTCCAGGCATCCCCTTCTACCATATGACTGGCAAGGCGTGTCTTCGAGTAGGCGTAGACGGCACGTCCATCAGCAGTGTAATGGCTATCTGCTGTGCGTGTTTCCCTTACCATAATTTAGCGAAACCTACAACCACATAGTTCTGAATTCTCTCTCGTTGATTTATAGGCGACTTCGTTGCGGATGCTTCGCTCGTCGTCTTCTCAGTCCACGTGTTGTGGCACATCAAACTCCCAAAACATCAACGCCGCCTAATTCTAACAACAGCATCAGCAAGCATACTGACGTTGCTGTCTGTTTCATTGTTCTGCATCCTGTGGTATGGTGCATTCGATTACGGTCCAGATACGAGACTTTTGAACATGATGGCCACACATCTCGAGGTGAGTATCGGATAACCACTGCAGGAACAGATTAATTCGAACTCTACGTCTGCAGGATACCACCTCGCTTATCGTTGCCAACCTTCTCATTGTCGTGACCCTCATCTACCGCATTATCCACAAACTCAAAATGGCGCGACAGCAACCTCCCTCTAACCGGAATCTGCAAGCAGAGGAAGTCGTGAGCTCTTCAATAAACGGTGCAACCACTTCCGAAAAACCAGACAGCGATATTCAACATGACACTCTTACATCCAGAGATCAGTTGACCGCCATTACATGGACTGATATCGAATCAAATTTCGCCCCAACAAGCTCGAGAAATCAAAGCGCTTTGGTGGAGTCGGGGTTTGAGTATCTGGATGTCGATAGTCGGTGGGCTGGAACAGAACGCCGATCGGGTCATTTCAGATGATTCATCATTTAAAATATTTAGAGCGAAATTTTAGGCTCGGAATTTAGACGACGCACCCCAGATCATGGCTCAGTAGTCGCCAGCACTCTGAATGGATGAGAATTGATAAGAGATTATAGGGGTGAGCAGTTTGCATCCAGGCTCATACATTTGCCGAACATATTGTCACTCAGAGAGAAGGAAGGAGAAACGACGGATCGGCAGTGCGTCGTCGGCCAATCATTTTAGTAGACCAACATGGTTCGACATTTCAGATCTAGGGTGATATAGGTGCATCATGGACAGGTCGATAATATCCATTTTAGCAAGTTCGCAATTGGGTAACTTGTTAGAGAATTCTGTCTAAACTTGGGTCGTAAAAGAGAGGACGATAAGTATGAGTCTTTTATAGAGTATCGTTGTTTACATCTCCACTTTGATTAATTTTCCAATTTTACCCAACTACATTGCAGACGAGGAATCACATCGGATTGTTGACCGTCGGCACTGGTCGTGACTTCGATTGGTCTGCATAATCCGGCGTCACATAATCGGTAAATGGGAAGGAAGACCCGAATATCCCATCGGAAACAAGAGAAATGCCAGCAATGCTGGCACCTCCGACATCCAAAGCCCAAAGCGAAAGAGCCAGTGTATTGACGGAGTTACGCCGCAGTATTCTGGTACTTTGTAAGCCCTGCTAAACTCGGGACAAATAAACAGAGACTACTTACCCAGCAGGTAGCACGAATAGCGTTTGAGGACTAAAAGTCGGTGTAAGGCATTCCTATCTGACGCCCGAAGCACGCTTACCCAATGTTATTGATATACTTTCCAACCTGCCATCCATTCAAGTATATCTGAGCTCGGAAATTGGAGGTTTTTGCGCTCGGTGTAATGGAAAGTCGGATAGGCATGTCAATTCCAGCAGGAACACCCTAAAAACATAGCCATCTGCGTTGCTCGAGAGGACATGGAGTACCCGGACTTACCAGGTTAAACGTAGTTCGGAAGAAATTGACCCCAGCTCCTTTAACTCCTCCCCCAGAGAAAGGTGTCCCACTAGCCCACGTAGAATCTGGAAAACCAGGCAGGTGGGCGCCGATTCGTTCTGCGTATAATCCGCCTTCGTTCAGGTAGCCGCGGAAGGTATCAGGCGTGTTCGCAGCACCGCCCTGCAAGTGGGAGATGAAGTTCAGCGTAGTCCTTGGAGGGCAGAACTTACTTGGTTGCCTTGAAGCTTCCAGAGATTGAATGTCGCAGGGCTCCCAACAATTTGAAAACCTCTAATTCCCCGTGGTTCTTTACCGCTGCTTGCTACATGGCATCTTAATATGACCTTCACGAAAGGTTCAGGGCCACCCACTGCTTGTTTCAACGATCCTGATTTGAGATGGAAAACAGTCAGAAAATCCAAAACTTGTTCCTCTGCGACTCACCCCATGTGATCTACAACGGTTGGTTTAACATTAACCTTACAAGAACTAAATATAAAGCGCACCTTGTAAGATGACGAATACATTGTCCTGGCCCACACGAAGCATCGAAGAGGCGAGTTTCCAAGTGTCTGTAGTCACACTAACCGTCGGACTTCCTTGACTAGATCCGAGGAATACTCCGTTGATCCAAGCAGAATAACCACCTGCGAATCCTGACTGCACGGTCGTGGTTATAGCAGTCTCCGTGCCTGTGGCCGTAAAATGACCACGCCAGATTAAGTTTCCACCGTAAAAACTATTAAAATGGAACTGGTGAGGAACCACGCTTGACGAGATGGAGTATGGGTATGAGCCTCCTACCCATATTGTTGAGAATACAAGACACGATTTCCTGCTAGAACAGGTAAGTTGGTGTACTGTGAATCAAAAGCTAAGTTAAAGATGGCTATCGCAATTCGCGATTTTTGGTACAAACGTTGGTTGTAGTCAAGTCGCAGGTAACAAAACTAGAATCATCGAAATTCGGGCTGATTTCTGGAAGACTGATAAAACGCGACTTTAATGAAAATTAGGTCAGCACAGGCATTACGATCTCACCTTCCCGCGACTTTCCAGTTGGTCAAGGCTGGCAGGCTTGGGGCGCCTGATGGTGGTGTGGCGGTAGCAGTCATGATACCTGTATTGTTCTTGGAGACGGAGAGGGGCTGCGAATTCCACGTCATCGCCGTGACACTAGATGGTACAATGGCTTGAATGACCGTTGTTCCGTTCAAGTCTCCGGTCTATTTTAATTTCAGCCATAGTTGCATGAAGTTTAAGGCGAGAGAGAAGCCAGGCGTTCCGAAATGTAATTACCATTTGCAAGGTATTTCCAGAAATTGCAGCCGTTCGAACCAGATATGGTCCACCAACCAGGGTCCTACGAAGCGGTATAAGCAAGGGCCATAGCGACATGGTTGTAAGGCGTACGTATCATTCGTCCCGATAGAAAAGTAGTTGCCAAAAGTGCCTGTGGCGCTGAGGATAGGTGCGTGCCACGTTTTGGCGGTATTCTTGTCCATGATGATTACGGCGAGAGTGTTGTTTCCGTTTTGAATTGGGACGACCTGAATACCTCCTACGGCATAGTTGAGAGTGAGCAGACCATTTGCGGATCGAGAGGAAATGTTCGGGAAGGCGGAGAGGTTCAAAACGGGGTTTGATAATTGTATTGCTGTTTCACCAGTCTGGCCAGGAGGAGCAAAGAGTATCAGATAGTCCGTTGTACCGATGCTTTACAGTAGTTCCTTGATGATTTTTTCTGATAAGAAATCTGAAATACTCACGTCGTCCAGGTCATGATCCTGAAGGTACGATAAATTGTTGACTTAGATTTCATGGTAGAGTAAAGATTTGCTTACTCTGCAGTAGAATACAAAACTCTGACTTTGTTCAGCCCAAAGATAAAATCGCTAACCAAGATTTTGCTGTCCAGTCCATTGAAAGTTAGCGTTCCAGATGTCGGAACAAGAAGAGTTCCAGTAGATGTCTTGATGGTGAGCTGCGTTGTTGTCAAAGCAGTTGACCTAGTATTATCACATAATTAGAACGACCCCCAAGCTTGAATAGAAAGGATTTAGCCAGTACGTGGAAGTGTTATGTCTCGCAAAGTAAAATGCGGCTCCAGTGTTCAAGTTTCGCACCTCTGCGGTGTGGATGAGGTTCGACGTTGTGTAGTTCGTGCCATTTGCTATGAGTGTAGCTCCGAGGAGATCCCGGGCGACGCGCAAAAATAGGCCTGCGGGTAAGTCATCAGTTCGCAAAGGTGGCGGCGTGTCATGATACAAGGGCCAGGAAAGAAAAAAATGAGTTCAAGACCAACCTTGGAGCCTCATTTCGCTCATCTTCTGTGTCGCCACGCGACTTTCGCCAATACCTTGCGGAGGAGGACGGTTGGATGAAGTCTATACTATGGGTCTAGAGCCATCTCACCGCCACCATATTCATACGAGGTATACCTTGAAAGTTAAACGTATCAAATTCAGCGTGGAAAATGGCGTTGAAACTTAGAGCCGAGGCAACTTACACAGTTGGTTCCATGGTTTGGCCCCAATTCGTGCCTCCGAAAACCACTGCCGTATCCATGAAGTTGAATATTCAGTTTAAGAGGCCTTCGACGTACTGTAAATATCTATTGCAAGCGCTGTCAGAACAGACCCCCTGCAAGATGTGATTGTTTTGGACATGATACATACTCAGAATAGTTGCTGTTTGAGCGCTAAGTTAAGAAGCTAGGACTTAGAAATTGAAAGGTTGGAACAGATAAGACGTACTAGTTCTCTTTATAGAATATATTTTCTGGAGAAACAGTCGGTTGCACTTCGGTAGGAAGAATGTAACAACTCTGACTGACCATAGTCGACATTCGTTTGTCCACCTCCAGTTGCGATATTATCTGTTCGCTCCATTAATATTAGCATGGTTGCTGTGCTGGTCTTTAGCTTGATTGTCGCTTACAGTATTTCTCGTATCCCGTTCCACCCATGGCCACCGATCCCCAGTTAAGCAAAAATCCGCCTCCAAACTATTCTAGGCAGTAAGCATTATTCAAATAAGGGTACATTTATGATACGTACCTCAGCGAGGCAAAGAGGATTACTTGGAGCGGCTGCTACATGGAGTGAATAGTAATCGGACTGAACTTGGCCTGAAGGATACGAATCTCCGCTAGAAAAAGAAACAACTTAGCGAGCGCCTAGACTTCTTTTCAAGCATGACAGTCGCAGAGAACCCCACCAGTATATGTTTACGTGCGTGCCAGATTTGTCCGGCGAGAAATTTCCTGTTCCTCCGGAATGTTGGTCGTTGAAAGTGATGGCTATATCGCCGTGAGAATGATCTAGCGAAGATATCGTTTCTTACTCACGAACGACGATGCCATTCGCTTTGTAAAGGTCCAGAATCGCTTGCATGTAGATATTGTGACTCGTACTAGCACTGAATTCGTTCTCTGCCTGTACGAGTATAACTAAACAAAGGCATGGGTCAAGTTTTCTTGCCTCAGGTGCGTTAACCTATAATACTTACTTGGGCCGCCATTTGAGATCTGATTCTCTGCTATGATCTTCGTTATTGCTATCATATATGGTGTCCAAGCTAGATAGAAGAAATATGAGTAACTGATCTAAGCAGCACGTCCTGGAATCGAACCTTGTTGGTATGCGGCGTTGTTATCCCGAAGGTTTCCTGCAATGTTGCCCACCCAACCAGGAAACCCTCCACCTGTGGTTTCCCCGTCTGCAATGCTTCGTGAATATGATACTTATAAATGCCTTTATCAACAACGGCGCACTGATATAAGGTCCTGGCCTGTGGTAATCAGAAATAATCTGCCCTTGCCTAAAATATTTACCTGGCAATCAACCACAAGCCTGCGTTCTTCGCTGCGTCGATAAACCCTTGGATATCGCGATAGGTTCCCGCCTGAAAGTCACCTTGACCTCCGTTGGTCGACGGAGTCGGAAAGTGTGTAGCCCAATTGACATAGAAGGATACAGTATTAAAGCCATTAGCTTTGACCTTTTGAAAAATATCTGACCAGAGGTTGGGATTTCCTGGCAGCCTCCAGGGGTGGATCTCTGCAGAAAGGATGAACACCCGTTGCCCCAGAAGCGCCAGGGATTTCGGATCCCAAGTAACAGCGGTTGTCAACCCAGTAGAATTCCTCCTGTCGAGACCAATGAAGGAAGAGCATGCAGACACAGCGCAAAGGCTGAGAAATCCGAGAACGGGCCAAAGCATTCTTGCGACCCGGATTCAAGTTGTTGGACTCGTCCGAGTCCTTGAACAATTTATAGGGTATTATATACCAGAAAGAACCTCCATATGACCCTCAATCAACATCTTCAGGAAGTATTACTATATTAACAAGCAGCAGGTGACACAGGTGAACGCTTCGCGCATGAACAAGATGTATGTTGGAAACGGAGAAACGGTCGGAAAAGTCGCGGAGATTGTTCCGTGACGTGACCGTGTGACCCCACGCGCGTCAGTGGCACACTGGCACTCGTGACTCGACTTGCACTCAACCTCTTACAACTCCATCATTATTGCTTGGTTCTTTCATCCCAGCTTCAAGATCATCTCAAAGCAACATTTAGAAGTGTGTAAAGTTCCGTTTTTATCCATGTGGATCTACTCTAAAAGTATAACTTTCGCAAGCCCCAAGCTTTCAAACAG
The DNA here is from genome assembly GCA_023014335.1 of Galerina marginata. Classification (NCBI taxonomy): domain Eukaryota; kingdom Fungi; phylum Basidiomycota; class Agaricomycetes; order Agaricales; family Galerinaceae; genus Galerina; species Galerina marginata. The sequence goes on from JAECYW010000004.1 coordinate 776,684, forward strand.
TAACTGCGGCGCGGTGCACCTCCTCAACTTCTGAATTTATACGCAGTGATTGATTTACTTTGGTCAAGACATGCCTTGTTTACTTTGCGGAAATCCCAGTGCACCCAGCCTCTTTAACCTAACTCATCTATGTCGAACATCGGTCGAGACAGTTTCTCCTCAATGGATGGAAATGCAAAGCCTAGAGTTACAAATTTCTGAGACACAACACACTCTGGAAATGTTGTTGGAGCAACATCGCGAGTTACGGACTTTGATGAACCGATCTCATGACCCCATTGTTCTTCGAGTCCCCCCAGAAGTTGCTGGATCCATCTTTCGATTCTGCATGCCCGAGAACGACGCTCTTGCTGCCTGCAACAGAGAAGAAAAGGGCATACTTAGGGCACCTTTAACCTTGGGCGCCGTATGTCGGGGCTGGCGTCAGCTAGCGTGGTCGATCCCTCATCTTTGGAAAACTCTTGCCATCCATCTGAAGACCCTAAAGCACACCACGCAATGCGAAATCGGGGAACAATGGCTTGCACGGTCCGGACAACTTCCATTATCCATATATATCAAAGGATCCGAAGCATCGGGTCAGAACCTTGCACAAGAATTTCGACCGTTGATTGCAGCCATAAATCGAGAATGTGGCCGCTGGAAACATCTGGATCTTCATGTCTCTGCCAACTTCATCTCTCACTTCGGTGACGATTCCCATGGGCCATCAATCCTTCAACGGCTGCAATTGTACTCCCCGAATGGCCAGGGGATATGCAGCTTTCATCTGAAGAATGTGAACCATCAGCCAAGACATGTTCAAATAGGGTCATTTTGCTTTACTAGTATCCATATTCAATGGAACGCCGTCACTACTTTGACCCTACATTCACTTGATCTGCGAGAATTCAAAGGAATATTGCAACTTGCCCCGCAATTGTCATATTGCAGACTCGTATCCGTCGCTGCTCCCGCCTCTGCTATCGCTGAAGCACCTATTATGCATGAACAACTGCAAGTACTTGAAATAGGTTTTGCCAGGGCAGCTGAGGACCTATTTTTCCACAACTTCGCCTTTCCTTCCCTCCAGAAGCTCACCGTCTCTTCCACCGTCAGAGGCCCTCTGGCTGACTGTTTCATATCCTTCTTCGAACGGTCGTGTTTCTCACTAACAATCTTGCGCATTGTAGGCGCCAGGATTAGTTCAGAAGATTTTTTTCTTCGTATTCTGCAAACGTCTCCTCTGCTCTCTCACCTAGAGGCAGATCAGCTGACACCACAACCATTTGAAGCTCTGGCGCGGATTCTGGCTAATTGTACTTCGGACCTCCCGAGTACTATTCCCAATACCCATCGATATCTTTTCCCGGCCCTTAAGTTTATGTACCTCACTCTTACAGATTTTCCTTCCTGGAATATTCTACTAGATATATTTGGATCACCAACTAACTTGAGCAGCTCTCGTCGCCGTCCATTATCGACACTCAATGTAACCGTGGCGAAATTCAGAACGCCGATTGAAGCTCACATTGATCCCGAAATCATTGCTCGCATTCTCGACCTTCGGAAACTTGGAGTTACGATGGATATCAGGCTTACTTTGGGCATATATGACGAAGATTTTCTGCAGATGTCGCAGGTCTTCCATCACAGAAAGGAAAGTCCTTCCATCAACATTTAGATAATGATATTTGTAAGGCAAAGTAGAAGTCTAATTGGTTAATGGGAAAAGGGACTGATTTTGTGAATTTGAGAGCCAAGATCGGAAGAGTTTTGTACCATTTGAATCTGCGTGGATTAGAGACCGTTGTAGGTGTTATTCTCGCGGCAAAGCGTTCAAAAGTCGTACGTATTCCCAAGTTCCCAAGAGGATGGTCAGATTGGAGTCAGGGGGATTAGAAGACAAAAATTAGGCCAAAATAACTATCCGAGAAAATAGTCGAGACTTTCAGAAGCTAGAGCTAGAGTAGAACGGCATCCGACCCTTGCGAAGAAATTTGTGACTGAATGGATGGATGATCACGCCTTGTTCAAACTTTGAGATATAAAATACAGACAAGTACATTCGTCCTCAGTAGATGCCGGAAGATGTCGAAATAGAGTACGTGAAGGCTTATAAAACACCGTCACTTCTGATGGCACACTGACCGAAGCTCTTCTTTGGGAAACCGTCAGGGTTTGGTAGAATGTCCTGTAGTAGCATGCATCCATAAGTGTCGTATCGCAGTGAATATTACAAACTAAAACTCACATGGTCGAAGATTCCAGTAGGAATTGCTAATGTTACACAGGCGTTCGGAGAATCCTATTACGGCGATTTACTACGATGAAAGACACCATGGGATCAACGACGATAATTACCACAATGGCACCAACATGACTCTCAACAGGGGCAGCGGAGAGCAGGAGGTCTGTGAAGCGTCAGCTGTTATCACAATCTCGACTGTGGATACACTTACAGGATTGTTCACGGGCTAAGTGATAGTGAAATCAGATCAATTGTCACCTCAGATATTCGAAACAAAATCGGACGTACTGTATCCTATCTGTAAGTTGGTCAGCATACTGCGAGCCTCTGATGGTGAAGGGAAGAGGAACTCACCTTCATAAGATAAGCAATCGCATTCAAAGCAGCCTGTTTATAGGCAACGGATCTGGAAACGAACTGAGACCGGATACAACTTGCAGCAAAACTGAAACGCACGCATCCATATTGTATTGCTTTCCGTCGCCGTCTACAGATGCAATGCAATAAATAAATATTGAAACCATAATAAAAGGCGGGTTTACGGATATCAACACCCAGGCCTTCGAATACCAGCTGGATGCAATTGGGTCAACAAAGAGTGGTCGCTTGAGGAAGCAGTCGTCACGCACCTTCTGAGAATACAAAGGATCAATTGGAGATGGCTGTAGCAGATTATGATGAGCAGTGCAGAATTTTAGAGCTTGCTTTAAGCCTAACCAAGAAGATCGGCTGCTTAAGAGCAAATTTCTCGACGCCGCCTTTGATTATACTCGTGCTAAACGTAATGATTCCTGCCTGGTAAAAAGATATGTAGGCATATGCCATTTCTCTGTACTGTGGCCTACCATTTCAATCGCTCCGCAGAAAGACATCTACAAAGCTGAATGGTTAGTTCTGTCAGAATTCTACGAACTCATTCATGTACCTCTCCCTGAAACGATACGCATTAAGTATCAAGTACCAAGATAATGCGGTCGGATCGAGCAACTCACGTCGCCTTGGGAGAAATGCAGATCTCCAACTGAGAAGTTTGCGCCTTTCACGAAGACAGGGAAGTAGCAGCGCGAGCCTCTTGACAAGTTCTTGATCTGCGGTCAAGAAAATTAGGCGAATAAGAAAAAAAGGGAAATGGTTTCTGGCAGCTCTAGATGACCCACATCACAGTTACCGCCATGTTCTCTTCCGGGAACAGTCCTCGCTCCCTCTTTAGCGATCTTCTCCATGACCTTGGGGTCGAGGTCCTGTCCTACATACGCGTTTATTGGCTCAGGCGGAAACGCGACAGGAGGCACCGCATCGATATGCTCAGCAATGAGCTCTCCTTCACGTTTATTCCAGGTTGCGAGCAGCTCAGCTGAGGGAGCTGTCCCAATGAGACCTGGATGAGTGACCCCGGCAAAGCGTACGCCAGGAATGTGCCTGGAGGTGGCATAGACGCCTAGAGATATCTGTTCATTTTATGACTTTCGGCGACTCGGAGTGAGACATGCCATTGAGATCCCAAATCGCCTTCGCTGCCCTGCTGTTGAATTCTCGAGCTATGAATGGAAATTTTCAGCAACAATTGTAACACCAGAAAAAGGGCTACGTACCGAAAAGTCCTCCACCGTTCTCAAGTTCGAAAATACCCTGCAGCTAGGTTAGCAATGAATCGGTGCCAAATAAACAACACTTACAGTATAGCCCCAGGGCATCTTGTCGAAAGGTTTGACTTGTGGACGTCAACTTCATTTTCATGTAAGTCAATAGGAACCCAACTTACTGTCGAGAATATCCACGACCAAACAGTCTCCAGGTTCGGCCCCTTCCACCGCAACCGGCCCAGTAAGATAGTGGATCTTGGTTAAGTCTACGTTTTTAACGTCGTCGCTGTCTGAAGGGATCATGAGCACACTAAAGCACTACTTTTTGAGGTTCACTTACTGTCGTTGTTCCCGATTTGAGCACCAGTCCAATCTGCCTAGATGATCAAATTCTACACGCTGACCCTTGGGTACCAAGAACATACCGACACATTCAATTTTAAATGTCTACGAGTTTAGGCGTTAGTCTGGTTTACCAAATAGGCAGGCTGCTGGCCCACCTCGCCTGGTTTTACGGTGACCATAGGCGGGATGTCTGGGCTAAAACGAATTTCAAAATCGTTCCAAACATTTCACACAGCGTTCCTCTTACTGCCAACGGTTATGGATACCCTGAATGGGAGGAATTGAGTTGTCAGGAATGTCAGTCCTCTCAAATCCTGGAGTGGCATACCTTCTGCTGATTAGCAGGACTAACATCCGCATTTATCTTTCAATTTATAGCTCGGTTCAAGTCGGAATGAAGTCTTACATGAAGGGATCGACCTAGTGATAACATGTACTTTAGTCGCCAGATAACGAACCTCGTAAAAGCAACACTTACCGAGATCAAGGTAGGATGAGGTATAGAGTTCGCTGCGGTGGCCATGATGTAACTGGGTCTGAACAGTTTCTGGGGGTAAAGAAGTTAATTGAAGGTGAAATCGGTCCCACTGTCGTTATATATGCCATAGATAAGAATGTCATAGCGCTGTTCATTCCTAATCCATGGGAGAAGTGTTTCAATAAAAGATAGAATGTGAGATAATGCACAAGCCCATCTCATACCAATTATGCCATCGAAGGTAAGAGTCTAATCGAACCTAAGCAGGAAAAGAACAACGAAAGATGGTCAGTTGATCACGAGCCCCATTGGTGAGAAAGCGAACGCTGAAAACCAATGTACGATGTTCTCGTTTCGCTGGATTAGCAAGGGATCTCGTCGACTTGACAGTTCGCTCTCATGGCGAAGTTGCTTAACAGCAGGCTGCGTGCGATTTAAAGGTACAATATTCCAGACACCCCCCACGGCTTGAAATAAACCGTGTCGGAGTCGCGCGATAAAGAGATTTGAAGCCCGAGCCTGAGGCCGTCGAGTCGATTCATCATGGGAAGCCGACCCGAGAGCCTCGCAGGCCGCCAGGAAGCGAACAGTTACAAGTACATATGCTTGGAAACGGAGAAGAAAAAATGTCAAAACAAAGCCGAGACGGAATACAAAGACAGAGTGGAGGACACAGCACCTCCGTCCAACAACAGTGCAATCAGAACCAGAACCACTGCTCCATCCTTGTCTCAATCAGCCTTTTTCACGACGTATCTCTCCCAACTCGGATACGTGATACACTCAGCCCTCATCCGCTCCATTTCCTTCGTCTTTTTCGTCCTCATCGTGCCTGCCTTCTCCTTCCCAAGTCGGCTCGTTGACTGCTGTTTCTGCTGGAGACTATGGCTCGAGTTCGAGTCTGCGCCCCCAGCCGATCCCATTTTTCGATATTTTCCCGTTCCAGTCCCGCTGCTGCCCATTCCCGACATGAGGGTTATCTTCAGTTTTCGGTCGTCTGCTCTCGTCCTCGAGAATGGGAGTTGCTTGGTTGGTTTGGGCTCTGGTATTCCTAGCCGTCGCAAGTCCTCGGCCTTCTTCTCTTTCTGGGCGTTGGTCGATTGTTTTGACGATGAGGGGTTTTCTTCGCCGAGGATGGCGTCGAGGCCATTTTCGTCACAAGAGGGAAATAGGAGTGCTTTGAGTTCACGGAGAGCGTCTTCGTTCGTGGGCTGGAGTCGCAGAACAGCACGCAGGTCTGTAAAAGGAGAAAAGGCGTCAACGCCGAATACAGACAGGTCACGCATTAGAGTAGGTACATACCTTGAATTGCCTCCTCAGGTCTTCCGAGCATGCTTCGGGCCTTTCCACGTCGATAGAGGCCCTTGACACTTCTGTGTTGTTGCAGTACCTTGGTGCACGCTTTCTCCGCTTCCATCCAACTTGAAAACTTTGTAAATATTCAACTAATAAACCATAGGTTTGACCGTACTTGTTCAGTTTCAGATAAGCCGCAGCGAGGTTGAGCTGGTAATGCGGTAGTTCAGACTCGATATTGTGAGCAGCCTCGTATAACTTGACAGCCGCTTCGTAGTCGCTTTTGCGATAGGCTGCATTGCCCTATGTTGTTTTGATGCAAGATTAGCCAACAAGCAGTGGAAAGAACGGAGGGTCGCACCAATTCCTTTTCTCTTTCAGCTCGAAGGTACCTCCACTCCATCATCTCTCCTATTGTCATTTCTGCATCTCCTCCAGATTCGTCAGGGTCGAGGCCACCGAAATCCAGGTCAACCTCCCAGATGTCCTCCTCTTCTTCGGTTTCCCAGCCATATATCCCGCTTCCTCGTCCATCCCATTCTCTCTGCTTGCCGAGCCTGACTCCACTCTCTTCCTCATCTTCTCGCACAGTACGCTCGCAGACCTCGCCAAGGTGATCCGTCGAGCAACCACAATCGCACCACTTGGTTGTCAGCTTTTCACGCAAAATATTCCCATATCCGCGTACATCGAATTCACGAGCCACTCGCCATAAGGTCTGCGACAATTTCTCGTATCCATATTTGATCTTGGTCTTCCAATCTCCTTCCCATTCAGGAAGAGCAGGAGCAAGCTCGTTCACCCAGCCAAATTTTAGCGAGCAGGCATCTTCGAGCGCTTCTTGACCTTCTTGTAATGAGCCTAGATGCGGTGGTTTCGTAAACGTAGGCGGGGCCATTGTTTCGAGGGCATCGAGATGGGCCTTGAGGGCAGGATAGTGCGGCAACAGACGTAGAGAGTGCAAGCCTAATTTACTGCAAACCGAAACATTATTTGACATGGCCTATTTTGCCTTTCATTAAGCAGCATATCTGCGCGGCAACAGAGGACACGTACGAAATGGCGCAAGGCCGTATACGACCACAACACGCTCTTCGTCGCTACCCTTTCTCCTGCCTGGCGCATGTCCATGCTGATCGCGGCACGGAAGAAGTCTTTGATCTCCTCCGAGTCATGGTTAAACGCCAGCCAACCGGGTCCGCCGAGAGTGACACATCGCATCACGAGGGTCGGAAGATGGACAAGGGCTATGCTGTAGAGACGGGTAGAATAGAGGCGGGCAATGTCCTGCTCGTAGCGGAGGAGGAGGATACGGGCGATGGCTCTCTCGAGTTGAGATACGGCAGACATTGCCTGTGTGATGCTGCGATCTACATGCGGGTTAAGCGAACGTGAATGGTGCGTTTCCTTGATTATATGGTGTCCGTTTGGGCTATTTTTCTCCTTCTTAAGCAGACCAGATGCAGACCGTTTCTTGACATGGGAGTATTTGGCCGGCATGGTGGTGTATAAGGAATTCTCTGAGGCAGCTGGATTTTATGTATTGCCCAAGAAAACGATCAAGTGGATGGATCGGAATGACAACAAGCGGCGTCGATGAAAGGGCCAAAACTCTATCCAATTGGCAGACTGGGAAGAAGGGTGATTTCTGCGAACTAAGCTTGACACCGTTAGGCTTGGAGAACAATGGGGGGATTGGACTCACGAAGTGAAGGCAGTGTCCAAGCAATGTCTGGTATATATACCTTGCAGCTCCGTTTTCCGATCCTCTTGAACGTTATATAGATAGCTTTTGACTCCCGATGCTGTGGAGGTGCCAAATATCAGAATCGTTGCTCGTATGTGTCAATGAAGCAGAAATTCTTGACGCGGATTCGATAATCCTGAGCAAGATATGGCAGTGTACGACGTCCTATGCCACGCATGTTATTGTTCGACAAGAGAGAACGCTGACCTCGTCACCTATGAAGCAGTCGACACCGCGAGGGAGCTTCTGCTCGTCGTTGTAGATGGTGAGAAGAATGTTGGCCATGTTTGTTCCCCGGCCAGGCTCTTGTTCCCGAACCATCATGTCACCAGTTCAAATTGTCCCATAAATTCACTCTCGACCACTGCCCGTTGGACTTACCACACGGAGCATGTTTTTCGCCTTCTCATGGTCCCATTTGGAGATTTTATCACCTCAAAGCTCCTCTAGGCCTTTGAATCCGGTACCACAACCGCAATGCGGCGTACAATTCTGTTTACATGCAACAGGCAACCCGATTCTCTGCGCAAGGTACCCTTATGTGGCCCTGCGGATAATCCTGGCCTTGACTGGCCGGGTCATGGTTCAGCTCTCGCTGTCGCCAGCATAGATCTTACATGTCAATGACGGTATCAACCACTTTCCGAATTCTCGGTCCTCGGAGGCGTTTGGCATTTTGGCGCACTTATTGCGCGTTTACACCATTTTAGATGTGTTTCTAATGCTTCTATAAATCAGGATTTCCTTCTCCAAGTTACCCAGAAAGCGGCAAAAATATAGAGATTGGGTGAGAGTCTTTCGTTTATGCATGCCTTCGAGTTGTCTTTCTCCCTCAAAAATTTCTGCTATCACCTCTATGAATTTACGTTCGTTTGGTCAGTTGGATGGATGGATGAGTTGGTGTGGGCGGAGGCCGATGCGCCAGTACCCTCATCTCTTTGATGGTTTCATCTTTGTGATCCATGGTTGTCCCTCTGGGTTTCAATCTAACCATGGCCTCCTACGGCTATCTGCCCGTCCTTGACACCCAGTTGCGTTTCTACCTAAACGCTTCAAAGGCTACTATCTCCGTCCTCGTCGATGCAACGTTGATGATGTATATACTCTGGGGGACTAATTTGGAAGAACTGACCACATAAAATTTCCTAGCGTCGAGCAGAGCGACATGATGATGGTGACGATGATCATGATGCATATCATCATCGTCCCTGTGATATCGAGGACCGGTATTCAAGGATTCGATGATGATGGTGAGAAAAAAATCAAAATCAATGTGTGTAAAAATAGCTTGCCAAGAAAAGCCGACCATTGGGCGACGCCGCGACGCTGATCACAAGGTTCCAGCTGTTCAGGGACGATTTCATATAAAATGCGAGGTCCAAACAAATTCCATCTCCCGTCTCTACCCCAGACATCGTTACTGTTTCGCCCACTGAAAACTCCTCTACCCCCACACTCTTTTTCAAGTCACTCCTTTATTAGAAATATAATCCAAAACGCGCTCATTAATCATGCGCTCTTCTACTATTCGCATCCTAGTCGCCTTCGCGTCTGTCGCTGCCTCAGTGAACGCGCAAGCCCCTCCGTACGTGGCATTCTTATGACCTGTTTTAATAAAGATGAAATCCTCAATTTTTCCGTTTTCCCCAGTTTCATAGGACAACTTCTTTTGGAACCTGGCCTCACTAGCAGTGTGTTCCTTGTCGCATTCCGTCTGATAGTCCGTTTTTAACCGAACCGAAAACTTCTAGGCCAATGCATGACCGCCGCATCCAACACCGACGGTGCATTCGTCACGATCCAACCCTGTAACAATGCCGCCTCCCAGAAGTGGACTTTCACAGGGGGGGTCGTCCAGATCTTCGGAAACAAGTGCTTGGACGTTACCGAGGGCAAAAACGCAGACGGAACGAAGATGCAGATCTGGACTTGCTCAACCAACAATGCCAATCAGAAATTCGGCTACACGGTTTGACTTTCTTAAGCTCTCTTTTGCTTTGTCGTCACTCATGTATTTTCAACCAGAGAGACAACCGCTTGTACTGGGCCGGCAGCAACAAGTGCGTCGATCTCACCAGCGGCAGTCAAGCAGCCGGCAACCGGGCAAGTGTCTGACTAGCGCTGTCTTTCAGCAAGCTCAGCTGAACTCTCTTTTTTCTGTCCTCGACAGATCCAAATCTGGACCTGTAGCGACAACAACATCAACCAGGTCTGGAATACCGGGTACTCGGCCAGCAACCTGCCCACCACCTCCCAGAACGGCCAGTTCGGTGTCAACAACTGCGGCACAGGCTCGAGCCAGTCGTCGAAGTGCCAGACAGTTTGGCTCAAGTATGTCTTTCCCCCCTGTTTCATGATGACTTCTTGCTCATTAGTATCGTGAACCTAAAGCTCCGCTAGCGATTTCTGTCTTTGGGCACCCCGTTAGTCTGCATTTCAAGTGCCATGGTGTCAACTCATTGATCCCCTTTTCTTTCGATCTAGCTTCCTTTGGAAGCATCGGAGACACTGAACGTGAAGAAGTTTCGTGGTGCACAAAGTCTGGCCGCGGCACGCGGACCATCCCCAATGGCTCGCTAAAGGGCGTCCACTTCGTCAAGACACCTGAATATGTCCAAGTCACCGGAGTTGGTGATTTCACGAGCATGAACATTCCTCGCGGAGATGCAGGAGGCGAACTGGACAACAGGGGTGCTGACGGTATGTGCCAGTGATGCCTCTACAGGCGATGAAGGTTTCTAATCGACCTTATTTTTGAAACTGATAGGTAACGGCAATCCAAGTAAGTCGCAGACGTTGATACAGAGCGTCTTGTTCGTTCAGTAACATAATATTTTTCTAGTTGGTGGACTTGTCTATGGAAACTCCTTCGGATCCGGACTTCAGTACCACGACTGGACCAGCTTCATCTCCGACTCGGAGTTCTGCTTCCGTGCCTGTGTCGGCCCTCGCGCGACCAGCCTGTGCAACCACATCTACGACATCATGGGCTGCTTCTGGGTGCGTCGAAATCCAGTTGCAAAGGCTGATAATTTACTCTAAACCCTCTAGAACATGCCTGCCAACTACAACGCCGGTGTTTACGAGGACTGCGTCGGAGACACCGAGTAAGCACCACCAGACATCTGGCAGACGTTCTTATCCTGATCGTGTCTTTGTTTTTTCAGTCTCCCAATGGGTGTCTACGGCACCAGCACCTGGCACCAGGGCGTCAATCCTACCCCTGCCGCTCATCCTGCCGCTCCTTCATCCAGCTGCAAGCCTCTTCCCACCGTGTCCGTTTCGCCTGTCATGAGACGCAGCGAGATGGTGAAACGCCAAGTCACTCCTCCCTTCCCTGGTGCAACTGCGCCTCCCTCGCTCCGTTAGGCTTCTGTTGCTTCATCCTGCTTAGTTAGTCAGAACAATTTGTCGTTACTTCTAATTGCGCGGACAGGTTCAATACTAGAACTCGTTTAATGTGTTTGTGCGTAGATAGCAACCAGATATATATATTCAGAACTTTTTCTTTCATTACACGTATCGACCAAGCTATTGCAAGAGTCTGCAAAGTTCAACGTACACCTTGGAGTGGGGTACATCGGGCATCTGGGCGTGGTTGGTCGAGAAGATGCAGATTCAGATTCCGCTGTTTGGCACAAAGCACAATGACAAAGTTGGAGATTGGAATGATATGCGCAGCCACGAGGCATCAATGGCGTCTAACCCGTTCTGCTTCCTGCAAAATCATTCGTTCACCCAATCGCTTTCCTCAATTTTTGAATGCACATCGCAGGTACAAAATCAAAACCCTCCGGTTGAATTGCTACCTCATCGCCAGGAATCATTTTTTGACTCGTTTTTGAAAGATAAAGCGCAAGGAAACTGCCAAAAAACGACATTGGTTGGATACTGCGCAAACCACGGGGGTATCAAGAAAGCTGCGGAACGTCACCAAATCAGATAACAGCCATGCTATACAAATAGTATTTGCAGAGCTCTGTTGTCGTCGAGGCGTCGTTTTCCAATTACAACGATGCGCCGCATTGTAATTGCATGGACAGCTCTTGTCGTAGGAGCTTTCTCTGTCGATGCGACATATCCAGGACCGAAGCAAGCTGCATTTAAGAGTTCAGCCTTCTTTGGAACCCCGAGCCTTTCCCAGTGGGATTTAACAGAAGAGCCATCTATAAATTCCACTAGCCAGCTGATCTTCAGCACTGCCAGCTCGCTCCTCCAGCACTGGCCGAATACACGCTATCGAAACGGTATTTCACAAAGATTAATCCTCTATATTTACGTTCTGAATCCCCTGCTAGGACACAGTATAGTCCCTGGGATGGTTCCAATCGGGACCCTTCTATATCATGGCACGGACAAGAATGAAACCCCCATAGTGCCAGAATGGACGGCCACCGACCCAGAGCACTCGTACATCTTCTGTGACGGCTTCGAGAATGGCCGAGACTGCTGGCATTTAACGCTAGTAGTAACACGGCCACTTAAGGTCCTTTATTTTGACGGCAGTAGCGCAGCTAAATTGGTGGGTGGTCCGATGGACAGCCAAGATCTTGTTGCATGGGGTGAAGTCAAGCCGGACTGGACATTTAACGAAAAGCAGAGGATTACCGACCTCTGTAGCTGGGGAAAGAAATTCGGAATCGATGGCTACCTCAGGTGAGCAAAATGGTACATCTTCGTTTATTACCACTTACAATTTCATACGTAAAGAATGCAAATGGATTTGTGAGTCTTTCACGTCTTAAAGCAAGAAAGTTTTTTTCCTAATTTATACTACTTGTGAAATAGTGAAATCATGCTCTGCGATTTCTCTGCCGGAGTCAAACCCGTCTCATTCATCAATCTCGCCTCAGCAAACCCAGACAGAAGCAGACCTGGCTCACCACCACCCGACTCGCCGCCTACTCTATCACAAATATCAACTCTGTTCAGAGTCTTGGAAGCAGGTAACTGGTATAACAATTTCCCCGGAGATCCGCGAGTCAAGCTCGACTACGCCCGCTTGATCTCCTTCTACGACCCTGTTATGTTCCCCAGCTTGCAGGCTGCCCGTTTCGGGAAAGAGCGACTAGAACATCGACTAGATGGGATCAGTCAGGCAGATGCAAAAGCCTTCACAGTGCACTTGGCGGAAACGCTCAAGGATGACCCACAAAATTCTGGCACTGGAGTTGACTGGCAGAGCCTCATCAAGGTTATCACCAATCGCTTTGCCGAACGGCTGGAGGTTCTCCATTATATGCTCAACTCTACTTCCACATCGATGCTTAAAACCAACGCCACTCTGAAGCAAGCTCATCGCCATATAACAAGCATGATTATGCCATACATTTTACATAACTCTCTACCATCAACAACCGGCCCACAATCACTAAAACATTCCTGGGCTGAGCCTGTCTTCAAGCTCTGCGCAACGACACATACTATCTACCTCGAGACCGATGAACTTCTGAGAGAACTGAGGCCTTCTGAGCGTGTCCTCTTGCGTTCTGCCAAGGGGGTGACGAAAGAGATCTGTCGAGTCCTTGTGGGACTATGGGCGGAAGGAATGGAATTGGGTTTGGGTGAGCCAGAGCCCTCAAACCCTCAAATTGCATTCTCTCTTCGGGAATTAGAGGATCAGTGGAAGTCAAAGGTCGAGAATTTGATGGCGTGGTTGGATTGGAGCTACTGGCTAAGGTGTCGTCCCGGCTGTGGCTATGAGGTATGGTACAATTTACTTTATTTGAACAAGTCCTAGAACCAACGCTTTTGCAATAGGAAATGTGCTACTTGCCTACGTGGCCATTTTTTCATGGGTGGGGTCCCCGTCAAACCACACCTAAGTCTCATCCTTTGCACGCTTGGATCCAGGCGTTTCTCAACAATGGTGGGATGTTCGAGGATGGCCTGGCAGAGTGGGAATGGATCGATCCACAGCCCAGATGCATTCGACGCATGGAGCCTCTGAATTTCGAGTATACACCTCTGTAGTGGAAATAGAACTATAAGCAAGTGCAGTTGGACAGTGATATTGGCGGAGGTCCGTGTGTTAGAGCCCGCTTTATGACTCTATACATTGTTGTCCTTAAAGTGACCGGCTCACCCTCTTCCATTATAGCAACTGGAAGCAGCAACCCAGAAACACGAAATTTTGGAAGGAAACAGGGAAGACATGTTTGGGCTCCCAAGCGGTTCAGGAAGTTAGGGAGAAAAGGTCAGCTCAAAGCGATGAGTATGAGCTCCATGACGCAAGTGGTAACGTTGACCCATCATGCATCACTCGGGAGGGGATATAAAAGATTCGATTTCAGGCACGGCTCTCCTGAGTGACTGAGTCTTTCAAGATCTCGACGTCCTTCAGCCCACCACAGGCTCCAGGCTATCCTGCTGCATCGTCGTCATCGTCCGCCCAGCCGTTGTCTTCTTCAGAATCGTTCTTCTGCTCCGCGAGCTTCTATCAATTTCCAGCTTTTCTACAGGCTCTACCGATGTGCTATTTTCCTGATGACGCCGGTAAACTGTGCAGTTATGTAGAGTATATTATGAACCGGCCGCGGAGGCCCAGCGGCCACTCCGAATTAAGGCGGACCGCCCGCACCGTTCACCCGCCCGCTAGATGTTCCCGGCGTTTATGTGTTCTGTAAGGGTGACCAACACCCCCTTCCGACTCCGAAGACCTTATTTGAGTGCGATCAGCGACATCAATACCAAGATACATCCCACGGATCACGGATTTCAATCGGTATACCATCCTACCTATAGGCAATATTGTTTTGGAAGAGTCGACTCCGAGTCGTTGTTAATGGTGATACGTACTGTTTTAAACCTAGGCTTTGGTGCCACAATGCCTTATTTTGAACCATACATCTTTGCGGACAACACTGAACTCGCCACTCGTTGATCCGCCTGATACTGGACCCACATGGTTTCGAGGGTTGAAGATAGACATCTGGAAGATGCCGGGGTCATCTGCCAGCAATTGTTTGGGACACGGACTCTTCTGTGAACGCTACCGCCACTAGTGGACTACCAGTTACCCCTAGGACCAAGGGAAAACAAGCCTCAGCGCTCAGCAGTGATGATTGCGCCGTTGGACCCAACTCCTAATAACCCGTGTCCTTTTCGTGAACGAAGCTCACAATACTGCCTCGTAAACCATGAGGCAGCTCGTGCCTTTTATAATCAAGCGAATATCTTTCTGCTGGATATTCTCATTCTTTTCCGAAGATCAAGCGTCAGCGTTTTTGTTGGTGATGGAATCCGAGACAGAGTAAGGCGGCCTCTCTGACTTTCATCCAGTTGATCCCACCAGCTAACTCTAATCCGTCGACTCCAGACCTCCAGTATATTTTCGTGCCTGTATTCATCTTTAGGTTCGTCGTGAGCTCATTTTGGATCGTCGGTCTAAAAATAACACTACTCTCCTCGAATTTAGACACGAATAAATTATTTCCTATTATTTCGCAGGCCGAGCATCTACTCTGACGACGACACTCCACCATATCCGTTGGCCATTCGCTGCCGTTCGTTCCTACTCGTGACCAACATTTGAAATTGAACTCACATCAAGAAGCCAGATCTTGTGTATGTAAGTTCTCTGCAAAAGGCAGTCCCTGCAATCATGCCAAATTACTGGCCGTCAGCTGTCCTATGGGTTTCTCCTTCAGCAGTAATCCGGCACCGCTAAAATAAAGAAAGGAGAATTCAGATGCAAGCGACCTTTTTGTGACGTAGGCCACACGAATAACGCTGCAATGAATATTCTGTGGACACCCAGTGCAAATACTCAGGTATGTAATTGCCACCGGCCTCCCCAAAGTTGCGCTCACTTGACCACAGTAGCACCCGGAAATCGTTTACTTCTCGAATGTTGTACCGGGCCGCCGATGACGACGATTTACTGCGTGTTTGGGGATATAAATTGGTAGTCGAGCAGGGTGCATTCTATCCCGCGCAACAAGATGATCTCAGTACTTTCTGTCCTGATACTTTCCAGTGGCGCAACGCTCGCTAATGCAGCTTGTTCTGCAACCATCAACTCCTTGGCCGGTAAGATGACTTTCGTATGTTTACATCGTCCACTGGTTTGATCTATAACTCTAGACGTCGCCAATGCCGTAAAATGTACGAGCATAACACTCAACGGGTTCACAGTTCCCGCTGGACAGGCTTTGACACTTTCCCTGGCTACTGGCACAACCCTCAACATGAGTAAGTGTGAACGATATTTCCAAAATGAGATATGTCATCGACTATTTTAGACGGCGATATCTTGTTCGGAAATAAGAGCTGGGCAGGACCGCTTTTCACCGTCAGGTTGGTGGTCCATGCATGTCATTATCAAACTGAAGTGTATTGACAATTGCCTCTAGCGGAAAATCGATCACTTGTCAGTCTATCAATCATTCTTTGCACCGTCGTCGCTCAATTGCTATTGGCAGTCAACGGAAATGGCCATAAGTTCGACGGAGGAGGTCCTTTCTACTGGGTAAGCGTCACCAACGAAGGAGGCATAATGTCCGTCCAACTGATACAAATTTTCATAGGATGGTAAGGGCGGAAACGGTGGTGTGCAAAAGCCTGCCCCAATGATGAAGTATGTTCAAAATCATAATTTTATTTCTCAGGGTACTGAATGAAATTCTAGGATCAAAATCTCGGGTACCTTTGAGGTATATCTCGTTTATTTCTTGGGTGACCAAAGACCTCACCGTCAATAATCCAGAACGTCAAAGTGGTCAACTCGCCATCGCGCACCTACTCAGTTTCCAATCCGGCGCCATTAGTAATGACTGGCCTAACAATTGATAACTGTAATGTGGCTCGCTTTTCTGTTATTCAAATCTGACAATCTACGGTTTTAAAGCCCAGGGAGACTTCCCTAACTCTAAAAGTGGAGGACTTCCAGCAGGTGCGTATACCCCTGTTTTCAATCTAACTACGTTCTAAAAAAATCAAAAAGGACACAATACCGATGGATTCGACGCCAGCACCACTGACCTCACGATCCAGAACAGGTATGCATTTTTTTCAATATTCAAGTTTACAAGCTCTTATTTATTTTATTTCAGTAATATTCACAACCAAGTTAGTGCTCTCAAGTCTTGGAATAACCGAAGCTAATATACATCCAAGGACGATTGCCTTGCCATCAATAAAGGCTCCAACATTGTGTTCAAAGGAAATACTTGCACTGGCGGGCATGGAATATCTGTAGTAAGCCGTTTTCGAGTAGTTTTCAGGAGTCGACCCTCACCTGTGGCATAGGGATCCATTGACTCCGACGTCACAGTCTCTGGAGTTGTCATCTCCGGAAACAAGATCGTCAACAAGTAAATGCTCCTTTTTCATTTGCATTTATGTTATTCAATCGATTTATATAGTGACCAAGCTCTCCGTATCAAGACGAAGTCTGCAGCTTCAGGAAGCAGTGTTAAAAATATCACCTATTCCGTATGATTTTAAAAATCTAGTCACTCCTTAAATCCTGATGGATTTACAGGGAAATACCGCTACCGGGATACGAAAATTCGGAGTCCTCATTGACCAGGTTTGCGGCTCATAGATTCAGTTTTGAACTGTCGCTCATTTGTTCCAGAGCTACCCAGACACACTGGGGACTCCAGGAACAGGAGTCGTTATTTCGGTATGGATTAGCGTTCAACCTTCATCGCTGTACATTTGAGCTAATTTTCAAATTAAAGGGTGTAAACTTTGTCTCACCAGCGACATCGATCACAGTCAACAGCGGGGCGCAAAGGGCTGCCGTAAACTGCGGCAAGGGTGCTTGCACTGGTAAGCCTTTCAGATAATGAGTCAGTGGTTTGGTGTAACGATACTAAATCCACGCGCTAGGAACTTGGAATTGGTCAAACCTTAAAGTATCTGGAGGCGTTGCAGGTGTGTTCATTTTCTCATTTCCTCAATTAAACCCGCTAACTGCTTGCTGTGGTAGGTAAAATTACGAATGCAGTAATTTCAGGCTGGAGCGGATGATTGATTACAACTCGAATACTTTCGTTTCACTTGTAGGGAGTGAAAGTTAGAAGTAAAATTGTTTTGACTTGTTCCAAGAATTAGATACAATATATTCTGCCTGTGGGCTGCTGGCGTAACTAGGTTGGAACGATGATAGCCAAGAAATCAAGTCATGGCACCAGTTTTAGTGCAGACGTGTTCACCATATGATGTTGTGGCGAGAAGTGCATTATAGATAAGTCCAGAAGACTAATTAAACATACAAGTAAGATAAGTTGACGCTTTCTATAATTCTAAAATGGATGAGTGGGTCTACGAAATAAGCTGCTTCAAAGCCGCGACGTGTGTCTCGCGTTTGCTGACGATCTGCGAATGTACAAGCGAGCCCCGGAGATCCAACTCCAACTGTATAACGATGAGAATAAATAAGAACAAGCACAGAAAATAGATGACGAGTTGGCATACCTGAAGAAGCTTGTCTGCTTCCCACATCCTGGTAGGCAGGTTTTCCAGCGCGACGTAGACGGCGGGGATAGATTCGCAACGGAGGAGTTCGGGTTCGTTGCTACGTAGAATTCCAAGGGCGACGCGGAATAGGACGTCCAGACCGCCCACAAGGAACACGTCCCACACTCTGAACAAGGTCTGCAAGGCAGAAAAGTGAGCTCTCGAAACGCAAAGGACAGATGATAAAGCCTACCTCAACAGGCAAACAATCAGTAAAGAGAGACAGGAACCACGAGAAACAGATCGCGGCGAGATCAACGCCAAGATCAGTGAGGTGGGCGTGCAACTTGGGAACGAACTCTTGGACGTAGTCTAACAGGACAAGAGGACAGGCTCGGGATGGTAGGAGAGACGGCGAAAAGAAATCTTCAGGGAGGATCCGCTCAACAATGGCCGCGAGCATCCAGAACGCCTCTTCCTCATCCGCATGCACCAGCAGGAGGGTGGACGTGATCAGGTTCATGCCTTGACAATACCCAACAGCAGGATTCCGTCTGGTCGCCAGCATCAGTCATCTCTTCGTTCAACAGTTCAACAAGGGGCAAACGAGATACGCACCGGCTATACGCGATCAACACCCTGCGCAGCTTATCCACCCCTGCCCCGTCGCCTCCAAAGAAGATATTAAGCGGCATAGTCCGCCCAACGTCCTTCTCAATTTCACCCACCACACTGTCCGGACCATCCACCTCCGCCAGCAGGTCCTGGAACAGCCCCGGCTCCGTCATCTCCAGAGCGCCGCTGCACTCCAACCAGACCTTCGATCGGTACACCAACGGAATCCCACTCCTCACAAGCCGGTCGAACTCCCTCTTCTCGTCCTTGTTCGAGGACAGCCCAAGCTGGGCGAACCCGATGAGGCCCTCGCTGTGCGATAGCTCGTCCTCCTCGCCGGCTGTTCCGAGCCCGAGGATCGCAGCTGCGCCGCCAGCCACGGAGGACGAGGGCACGGCGTTGCTGTTCCCTTTGAGGTGCTTGACTTTGCTCCGCTGTTTGACGAACGCGTCCCACTCTTTCCGCTGCGAAGCCTGCTGCTGATCGTGGATCTCGGTCAGCTGGTTCAGCAATCGCCTGACGGTGTTCGCACAGGCATGACGTGGCGTGTCGGAATTAACAGAAAGGATGGAGGTTGTAGATGCCGCCAGGTTCGAAGAGACAGCGCCGGAATTGACAACAGACGATCTCCTCCGGCTCTTGGAGGACGAGCGCGATTTGATGCTGATGGATTTCGAATCACCCGCGATGGAAGGAGAGCTATTGGGGTCGGATTTGCTTCCAACAACGGGTGCATCCAACTCGCCGTTGCAGGAACAGCTTTCCTTGACAATTTCTATGGTATTCTTCAGCCCTCCTGCTTCGTCGTCGTCGTCGTCATCGTCCGGCCAGCTATTGTCTTCTTCGCGATCCGCAATTTTGACTCCAGTTAGGCATGCCGGTGCTGTGCTGCCGCATTCCTTGGCTCGGATAAGCAGCAGGACGTCGTATTGCGAGACATCGTACATAAACCCATACCGGTCGGTCAGAGGTCGTTGGTTCTTGTCGTCATGATAAATTGTGTACCGTGAGGCAGATTGGGGCAAGGGAATTGTAAACCGGAAATCACGAGAAGTAAGAGGTGTGTAAGTGCGAGACAGGTAGTGTGTCGGAGGTTTGGCTGTGGCGGGGATGATCGACTCGAGAGGCACAGAGGATGCTTTCTTCCTATTGCCAGGTGCACTGATGGATGGCATGTTATTACTCAAGACTCTTTGCCCAGCCGAGGACGTTGACGCGTCATTGGTAGATCCAGACCCGTTTCTATCGGTCATAGCAGGTGGTTTACGCTGCTGTTGAGTCATGAAGGACCCGAACAGAGGAGACGCGAACGGCGGGGCGACCTGCATGATACTCGCCGCCCGTGACTTGGTCTTCTTCATTGTCTCCGTCTGAGAAGCCAACGCGCGGTTCAAAATCATCGCAACATCCGTGGATCCAATGTTGGGTGAAGACATGGTGCCCACAGCACCCGACTTGTCTGCAGGCTCAGAGGAGGAGGCATGTTCTGCTCTCAGGTCCTTACGGTCCTTAGGGCGGTTGCGGAACACGACGCCTTCGTCGCGTGCATTCCTGATAAGCTCCATCGCCAACTGTGCAACGAGAGGCCCGGTATCTCGGCCTTGGTCCGCGAGGATGCTGCTTGGGTCGGAGCTCATTACGCGTGTGGCGTTGGCTATCGCCCGCAGGGTGGCGCCTTGCGTCAGGATGGGTGGTGGATCCTGGCTTAGTAAAGAGGGTTCTGTGGAGAGGCTGTGTGCAGGAACGAGGCTTTCGAAGACTGTGGAGATGAGGGGGGCGGCTGGTGAAGGGACGAACGAGGGCAGGATGGGTGAAGAGACGGCGGAGACGGCGGTAGAGAAGGACGTTGCAGCGTTGGTGTGGGTTGATTTTCCGGACCTGGCTGATTTGATAGACCCAGTGTCGGACTCGACGGGTGGCGAGTCGTCCATGACGGTGGAACTCCTCTTTGTCGAGGAGGACGAGGAGGGAGCGGGATTTAGTATCGATATTCCGAGGGTCCCGAACACGCTCTTCGCTGATCTTCTCCGGTGCTGCTGTTTGGCAATGACTACGTTCGGAGGTCTCTCTGTGGGTGGATCCTTGTCACCAGGTGCTCGGTCTCCCTTTTTACTCCACCATGTTCCCATCCAGTCGCCAATTGAAGGCCTGTCCTGTCGTAATTTATGCGGTATCAGAGTTGGCTCTCCTGCGGTGTCCTCCTCTTCTTCTATTGCTGGATTATCGGTCGGGGGTATGATTTCAACCTGAGTGGGTTGTTGGTCTAAGATCGGGGTCGAAGCTTCTTCGGGCATAGGGCTGAGAGGGTGTAGTGGGTCTGGTAGGCTACGTGATATGAGTCCTTCGTCGGCGACGGCCTCCGCGAGTGATTCCGCGAGTGACTAGAAGAAATCAGCATATCAAAATAAAATTAGAATAAGAACCTACCAGTACGCTTTGCTTCCTATGGACCTGGTGCACATTTTCGTCGTCGTCCGTAAATAATGACTGTATGACGCGTCTTGCAACCTCCTGCTCAGATGGCTTCAGTTCCTTAAGCAGTTCATTCGCCCTCTTCCTCTTCGCAACTTCTTTCTCCTGCAGTATCTTCCTCGCCTCTTCTAATTCCAGTCTTGCACGCGATAGATTGTGCACCGCCGACGACAAAACACGCAACGCAGTGTGATATGGATGACTTGATGCATCGGCTGGCGAGTCTGAGGCGCTTAGCTTGGATATAGTCGCCTGGATAGCCTCGTCGGAATACGTATGCCATTTCGTTGCGAGAACCTGAGCAGATACAGCCGAGTTGACGCCTTCCAGTTCGGGTTCGCCCGTGACAAAGACTTCTGGATTCCCATGGGCCATAGAGAGATCATGAAGTGATCCAACAACGAAGAGGGGTGGCGCTTTCGATGGCGGTTTGTCCCACAGTACAGTAAGCGAAGACGAGTTGTTTTCGTCTGCCCTTGCCCTCTCCGTCTTTCCGTATCCACGAACGCTGCCATCCCAGTTGGGCAATTCTGGGTGATGTTGTTCTTGCTGAGCCTTCAAGCTGAAGTAATTTGACGCCGTCGACGCTGGTCGGGCTTCACTGCTCTGCTGGCCGCGATTTCTACGTCCTTTGGATGGCACGTCCTCTGGTGAGAGTGGATGAGAGTGCACTGGAGTCTTGGTATGTGTAGACGCCATGATTTCTTCGCAGTAATGAAGGTTGAATCATAAAATCCAGGCTCTTCGGCAGCGACCAAGGCGTGAAAAGGAGCAGGCTGACGCCACCTCGTGTTCGACGGAACCCTTTCTTTCGTTGGAATACAGCTCGATAAGGGTTCGAATACTTGCTATTGCACGCAAAATAAAGTAAAAAAGCAATTCTAGATCCAAGGCAAGGACGATCGTCAGGGTATTGTGGGGGGTAATGAAGGGAGACCGGCATAATTACTGGAAATTCTATTTATATTACGTCCGCATCGCCGTGCAATCCTAACAGCTACCACTTGAACTGACTCGTACTGCTCTTCCCAACTGGCGCCAATCGAACGTCCTTACAATCATGTGGCTACAGAATAGTCGAATATTTAAACTATAGATCACTCACCGAGTCATCCCCACAACCACGCGCGATGGAACATCGATTGAATTCAAAATACCTGACTTTCTTATCAATTCTTCCGAACAATTCTCTTCAGCCTTTCCTTCATCACCGCGGCTATCAACTATGTCCAAGGTATAGGTATAAGCCAAACTGGAGGCTATCATGGCTCACAGTCGAAGCGAAACCAGTCCAGCAACTTCTTAATCCCCTGTACACGTCGAAGACTTTAGAGTACAGGCGCAGGTAAGATTTCCCCATCGTCGTACATTCATTTGCTCGCAGTTACTTTGTTACTTTTCTGCAGGGAGGGGCTATGCTGGCCCAGGACGCCGTTCGGATGAAGGATGATAACAAGGCGGAGACAAGAAAAAAAAGAACTTCATATTGTGTTGTTTCTTTCGACGGTCAACATGGGACTGATCCGCAAAACGTCGTTCCTATTCTTGACGTTATTTTGATTCCAGGAGATGACGATCACGCTTTGCTGGTCATACCTCACCTTTTACCTTTCCATATTCTTCCCTTTCGAAAAGTCGGAGAATTCTGTGCAAAGACCCGTACAATATCAATATCATGTTGTTGTTGATCTGGGATCTCTATGCGCTGCACACCGAAGGCTGTCAGGGTATTGGGAACAGTCACAGGATAAATCAGTGTCGGAACTATCTCTGACGATACCCTACGACCATTCGCGGTCGATATTTATCAACTGGGAAATTTATTCGACAGATGCATGCAGGTTTGGACTTTTCGATTGATAATCGATGCATTATCTGAATACCGCCCCAAGAAATACGACGGTCCTTCATCGTTTATACAATTTGTAGAACATATGACGGTGCAAGACCCTAGAATGCGACCAATTGCTGCGGAAGGTGCGAGAAATGGAGAATGGAGCATGGCGTCTTGCTGCTCTCGTCCGTGTGTTCCTTTAAATTGGTCGCTCCTCTCATCTCGGTGCTGTTGCCATCTTGCTTCGATCGTCTGCCGTAGCTTCTATGACTCAAGAAGCGCTGCAGCAGCGCCGCTGCTCCCTAGAGAATTTGGGGTACGCCGAGCGACTCAAGGAGACAGAATTGGTACAATTATAGCACTTCCACTTCAAAGTATGCACATTTTACACAGAACGACAAAAGGACAACATAAATGCAACGGAATACAGACGCGAGTCGTCGACAAAGACTTGGTTTGGAGCAAATACATACCTATACGAAAACATTAACCTAAAGTTGCACCATAGCCAGGACCAAGTTCATCACACGAGGAGCAGCGATGCGTTGAAGTCCTGGTACAACGATGTGGCCAACCTTCACAAATTCGGCCTACGTGGATTTCAAACCAAGAGCAGCAGCAGTCGGCTGGTCAATGATATCCGTAAGCGAAATAATATCTCCTGCTCCCGAGTTCTCGCCTAACATTGCTTTTCAGTTGAGAGAGCAGGATTCAATGAAAGTGAGGCTTACTTTCAGGAATGCTCTCGGAAACACTCTCCGTGAAGCTCTCCCGAAACAAACCCACTCTAATAAAGTCGCTCGAACCAGAGTTCCTGACATCATCAGGTTGGTCAGCAACTGTGTAAACAGGGATGCTTAAAATCAGTATTTAATGCGCACAGACAGCACCGATACGAACCGCGGTTTTTTAGAGGCAAGGCTGGAGGCGGTGACTTTCTCTGCAATGCCTCGATGAACTTCTTTTCGTCCTAAATTTATACGAAGGACGTTCAGTAGTAGTCGCTAAATTGGCCGCTAGAAATCTTACCTCCTCTTTACTGATAAATTTCACTGGAAATGGGGACGAGTATCAATGACCGGGACATTCTCTCATTTATGGTTAGAAGGAACGAAACCTTACAGTCGATGGCTTCCTTCGTCGCCTCAAATATCTGTAGTTGGTCGAAAGATAGCGGAATATCAGGGACTAGAGAGCGAGAGAAAGAGTTTGAATGATTTACTTTGTTTCGAGCTTCCTGCATCCGCGCCTCTGCTAGTATCTCCCGGCCATTTTCCATCTTTGTCACGGTCTCTGCGTGTATGGTTTCGTCTTCCCAAATTTTTTTCATGGTGTCCAACAGAGTTTTTAATTCTGCTTCGGTGCTTTGAAGCTATAAAAATCATAAAGATTATTGTCAAAACTAAGCTGGAATCGATAAATACTTACTTCGTTCGTTAACCTAAGATTCTTGAATCCATCTGCGAGAGAGTTGTATTCAACCCTAAACTTCGAGCGATCTTCAAGTTGTTTGCTTGTCATTTTCTCTTTCAGAAGTTGTGCATTTTTATGAAGCCTACGCATCGAATCGTCAGAATACGACTCCCAAGTCAATAAAATTTACTCACTCGCGGAGTTCCTCTTGTTTTTCAATATTGATCTCCGGACTTGCTTCAACTGAAAGCAAGGCAACCTGGTAGATCTCAATAGCGCGAATAAGATTGTTGACGATTTTGCTCCTATCATTCTCTCCCATCCTTATACTCTTGAACCAATTCAAAGAGTCTAGGACTTCAGGGCCTGGTAAAGGGATGGACAGGGACATCTCGAGGTCTGTGAGACTTGAGTATGGCTGGGGAAAGGGTTTTGGGGTGACTAAAGTCGAGTGAGCTGGGGATTTTCGATTCTTCCCATTTTTATACAGCTGCGTCCGGCGTGTCAGTGATACTCAATTGTGGCGTGCCCGTATTCAGTAGCCAGCGACTCGGATGTCACTTCACACGAGATACCACTCACGCGGGTGTAACTTGATAAGAAGTTCCGTAGTAGTGGGCCTTGTCATGATTCATCGCACACAGAAAGCACGCCGCATCTCATTGTTCACCAGAACTAGTGGGAACAACGAGTCATTCAACTGACATGACCATATATAGAAATCGCGTCCCGATATAGCAGTAGATCGGATTTGTTTGACGATCTGGTGCTGCCAGTTCAGACAGGACACTGAGAACCCCAAAAATCAGCACGGCACTATATGTTTAAATCTTCTATTGTGTACCTTTTGACGTTTACTGTGATTGAGCTGCCGGACTTCATTCGGAATGGTCGTGTCAGGCAGTCAGCGCTGCAGCAAGCCTGACCGCCACCCTGCTCCCTTGCTGCAAACACTGAATCTGTGGTCAGACAAACAACGCCGCTATTATACTCAACAGCAAGAGCAACTGAGAACTCGTCATTTTTCGGACCAATACTGGGCTAATTCTCTGTCGTTCGAAATCAATAAATGACTCGGATGCCTCATGGTCTACCGTTTTAAAACTCAGTATCAACGTTATATCGCCGAAACCCCATCCTCAGCATCCGTAGATCAGTGACTCAGACTGTTCTACAAATTAAGGCTTGAATTGCTGTCAAGAAGAATCATAACAAGGCACTTGGTCTAAAGAGACTCCGAACGCACTTCAATGAATAAGGCATCCTCACTCTTCCAATACGCTTAACTCTAGATGCTGTCAGTGCGTTCGGCATGTATGACCTCTAAGAGAGTATAATGCGTTTCCCATCAGAAAAGAACGTGGGATTGGACCGCAAATGGCAAATGGATGATGGGATCTTCCTACCATGGGTAGGTTTTCACCGGTTCAGCCTCCATGATTGCTGCTCTCTGGAAGAAAGCCCAAAGCTTCGGAGTCAAGGCGTTCGCTACTAGTGGTGCCTTTCCGTGCATCACTTTACCCTACGGTTTTAGGCGGTTATACTGGTCATGGAGATACTCCCAAGAACAAGAATTGAAAAGGGGTTCCGAAAATAGAAGCCAGACAGCGGAGTCAGTAAAAAAAAGGATAAGGAGCTGGAATAGAATATAGCTATTCGCGTGGCGCCAGTGACAGAAGTAGTCAGAAACGGAAAGACTAACTTCCGTGGCTATGACAGAAATTTTTTTTGTTGCAGCAAGAAGTTGGCAAGAAGCTGAAGAAGGCACGAATCATGAATAAGGCAGAAAACTCCCGGAGTCACAGTGGTCAGGTTACTTTCAAGCTCCGTCAATCTTTGCACGTGACTATCAAAATCATCCCATTCCGAAACAGTGAGTGACGCAGTTCGACTTCCTCACCTTCACGACAAAGCGTAATGGACGCTCAACTCGAAGACTCCGATTATCTTATCAATATTTATGAACAGTTCTGGGTGGACCTTCAACCATTCCTTCTTCACCGTGGCTACCAACTACGTCCAAGGTATGATCCAAAGTGGACGCCGTCATGGCGTCAACTAGAGGCTGAACCTGGCCAGGAAAAGCCACGCCCAGCCGACTTTGAAGATTCCATAGGAGCGGTAAGGTTGCACATTGTTATATATCTGCCTTCATCCATAATTTGTTCTTATAGGGAGGAGCTATGCTGGATGCCATTCGGCTGATGGATAATAAAAGGGTTGTTTTCAAGAAAGTTGCAACGAAAGGAGAAGAACTTCCTATAGCGTTGTTTCTTTCGTCAGACAAGATGCGAACTGATCAACGGAACTGCGCTGTTCCCATTTTAGATGTTGTTTTGATTCCGGGAGATGATGATCACGCCCTGCTCGTCATGCCCCAGCTTCTCCCATTCTATGTTCTTCCCTTTCGAAGGCTCGGAGAATTCTGCGAAATGGCGCTTCAACTCTTGGAGGTTAGCATGTGAACTCCAGTTTAGAGCCACCTAAGTAACAACCCACCTAATATTTACGCAGGGCATTGAAGTCATGCACGAGCAGAATATCACTCACAGGTGAGGTCTTTGATTAGTGCTATTGCTTTTCTGACGAACTGCAAAGGGATGCCTGCTGGGGCAACTTCATGATGGACCATTCGAATGTGGTACCCAAAGGAACACACTTTCGCAGGTGGAACACGCACGACGGAGTGAATCGAGGCCTCGTATGGAATACCAGATGGTCCGTAAGGCCTGTGCGATATCATATAATTGACTTCGGGCTCTCTATGCACTGCCCTTCTAAAGATGTCAAGGTATTGGGGAGAAAATCACAGGATAAATCAGTGCCGGAACTATCTCTGACTGTACCTTACAATCCTTTCCCTGTTGATATTTACCAGCTGGGCAACCTCTTCAATCAGTGCATGAAGGTTTGAACTTTTTAACCGATATCTGTTTCATATCATCTGAATACAACTCTAAGCAATACGACGGTCTTTCAGCACTTACAAACCTTGCAGAACCTATGACGAAGAAGGACCCAACAATGCGACCGACCGCCGCGGAAGCTGTGGTCCTCTGTAAAGACCTCATCGCGCGTCTCAAGAGGTCTGGGAAATTCACGAATCGAGTATGGCGTATTACCACAGAGTACACCACAGGTATCAATAACTTTGAAAAGTTGGCGGTGATTCTTGGTCAGAACCCCATGCGTTAGAAGCTTTGTTAATTTGTCGAATTATTCCCGACCCATGTTCGCTGTTTTCGTGACATCAATTTCTAAATCATCTAGCAAAGGTTAAATGGAAGTCCTTCTACGTGGTCATCGGCGTTCCCATTGTCATCGACTGCAAGGTCAATCCGAACTCGATTCGTCTTCCATGCCCTCATCCCTTCGTCCTCCGATGCCCACAAACCGTCCAACATTGTAAGTTGTATATTATGGATTTACTATTATTGTTTCTAATTCTTTCGTCTACTATCTAGTCGACCCATTTCTGAAATGTGCTGGCACTCATGTCGCGGCCATGAGTTGATATTGCATGTTGGTATAACCCAGGAGGTGCATGTCGAAAGCCTTCGTCTTCTTTGTTCTCACAAACACGGAGGCGCAAGATGGCCGGTCAGAATGCTGACTGCTAGTGGAAAACTGGGCCGAAAAGGCACAAGGAGACCATGACGCTGAAGATGAAGAAATTAGATGCTGTGAATCGAGAGTGACTCCTCGTTTCTATTATTTTCATCGTTCTCGCTATAGGCACCTTCAACCAACTTATCTGGCTGTCTAATCGTAGGCCCGAGGTTGTCCCCTTGAGGAGCTGCCTACTCGAGTACTCTGATAATCATAAAAAGTTACTCCAACGCATACGCAGCACACGTGACGACCATATTGAAGCCCCGACGATTCACTGAGAAAGTTCGAACTTCGAACAACTGGCCAGCGACAGTCACGAACCTACCTTAACCACCACGCAATGGACGCTCGATTCGAAGACTCTAAGTATCTTATCAAGATTTATGAACAGTTCTGGGTGGATCTCCAACCATTCCTTTATCACCGTGGCTATCAACTACGTCCAAGGTATGATCCAAAGTGGACGCCATCGTGGCTTCAAGTCGAGGCTACACCAGGCCAACAAAATCAATCCCCAAGGAACTTTGAAGATTCGCTAAAAGCAGTCAGGTTGCACATTGTTAAACATATATTCTGATCATAAATTTGGCTTTGTTATAGGGAGGAGCTATGCTGGATGCCATTCGGTTAGCGGATAATGAAAGGGTCGTCTTCAAGAAAGTCGAGACGAAAGGAGAAGAACTTCCTATAGCGTTGTTTCTTTCATCGGACAAGATGCGAACTGATCAACGGAACTGCGCCATTCCCATTTTAGACGTTATTTTGATTCCAGAAGATGATGATCACGCTCTGCTCGTCATGCCTCAGGTTCTACCATTTTATGTTCTTCCCTTTCGAAGGCTCGGAGAATTCTGCGAAATGGCGCTTCAACTCTTGGAGGTCAGCATGTCCACTCCTATTAGAGCCACCTAAAAGGCAGCCCATCTAACATTTATACGCAGGGCATTGAAGTCATGCACGAGCAGAATATCACTCACAGGTGAGAACTTTGATTAGTGCTGTTGCTTTTCTGATGAATTGCAAAGGGATGCCTGCTGGGGTAATTTCATGATGGACCATTCGAATGTGGTACCCAAAGGAACACACTTTTGCCAGTGGAACACGCACGACGGAGTGAATCGAGGCCTCGTATGGAATACCAGATGGTCCGTAAGGCCTGTGCGATATCATATTATTGACTTTGGGCTCTCTTTGCGTTGCCCGTCTAAAGACGTCAAGGTGTTGGGGAGACGGTCACAGGATAAATCAGTGCCGGAACTATCTCTGACTGTACCTTACAATCCTTTCCCTGTTGATATTTACCAGCTGGGCAACCTCTTCAACCAGTGCATGAAGGTTTGAACATTTAGCCAATATCTGTTTCGTATTATCTGAAAACAGCTCTAAGCAATACGACGGTCTTTCGGCATTTACAGATATTGCAGAACTTATGACGAAGAAAGACCCCATAATGCGACCGACCGCGTCGGAAGCTGTGGTCCTCTGTAAAGACCTCATCGTGCGTCTCAAGAGGTCCGGGAAATTCGCGAATCGAGTGTGGCGTATTACCACGGAGTACACTACAGGTATTAGTAACTTTGAAAAGTTGGCCGTGCTTCTTGGTCAGAACCCCATGCGTTAGAGGCTTTGTCGACGTCTTCTTTTGGAACGGAGCGTTAATATCATGTGTAGAGTACACCAATTGGGTTCAGGCCTTAATTGCACATCCGTGAGCATCTTGAATAAGGCTGAAATGTTTCTCAATGTAAGGCAAGCATCGATAGCCTACGACGATATATGGGTACTCTATTAAAACTGTTTATAAAAAAGGAACAACACAGGTTACGTAAGCTACCCTCCATCGGCTTACTCGAGTACCGAACCCCGTCCTTAAGTTCAATTAGAGGCCTTCTCCAACCTTCACCACAAACCGCTCTTCACGAATATTGCCAGCCAATATGATGTCAACAAAAGCGCTTGGGCTTAGTTTAACTATGAAAAGAGCTGGCTTTACTCCAAAATCCGGTATGTCAGCTCAAAAGCTGTAGAAATTTCTGAACATTGCTTCAAATCGCAGTGCGCATCCAAATTACACCTCGAAGTGTCCTCGGAAAGCGGCGAGTACTCTTCAAATTGTTTATGAAAATACCTATAACTTATCCAGTACAATAGGTCTATTCAGACCGAGTCGTTATCCCCGTCTGCCCAAGAAGTAATCCTGAACAAGCAGCGATTGCTCCGCCCAAACAGCCCTCACCTTACCATTTACCAACCCCAGCTGACATCAATCGTCTCTATTGCTAATCGTATCACCGGTGCTGGCCTCAGCGTCTGTGCGTACCCGAGGTTCACCCTCTCAATATTGTCTTCCCAACCTGCTTGATAACCATCTAGTGCTTTATGGGTTCTCTATTGCATACCTCGTCGCTCCAGGAACTTTTGACAGTACACACATTGTTGAAGTCGTTGCTGGACTGCCTGAGGGAGTTAAATACGCAGGAAAGGCTGTTCTGGCTGCCCCATTCGCTTTCCATTCTATCAATGGCCTCCGACATCTAAGCTGGGATTTGGTCAAATGTATGTATCTTTCGCTTCGGAAGGATCCATTGATTCACTTGTTTTCTATGAAGTCACTAGCGTGAAAGGCGTCTACGTAACTGGATACATCGTGCTGGTGGCTACAGCTGTGTCAACAGTCGTTTTAACCCTGATAAAATAGATGACCACTTTGTATCGCAAGCATTTGATTAATCCGACATTTCTGTCTGCAGGAACACAATAAGTCTCAAACCTGAAAAGATGCAATGTCATCCTGGTTTGGGAATCTTTTGTTAATGTATGAGCTTAATTTTTTTGCTCTTGCTACCATTGGTTATGAACTTATCCAAAAGATGTTTACGTTTACACAGATAGAAGCAAGCAAAGCAATTTACTTAAATACATAATGTCTGTTCGTTTTCAATCGACAGTACGAGTAAAAATGCATCAAGGTAACAAGTACGCGAATGATGACTTGCCTCGCCCGACCCAAGTCCCGCCCCACGTATCCCGATGATACTCGAGTCCCTGTGCCCATGCCGCATCGCCGGCAACCTCAATGGCCTTTTCAAGGGCCTCCAGTCGTACACCGCGCCTTGTGTAGTAGCTTACCGCCGGAATACATTGCTGTCCTTGCGGTAATATACCCACAAGTGCAAGAAGGACGTTCTCTGGCATAAAATGGTCGACAATTTCCAATTTCTCAAACTTCCAGTCCCGCCCAGAAAGAATGGACGACCGAAAGAGGAGGTCTTCTACTAAGACACAACTCTCTATTGTCGTGCGGAAGTTTTGGAATGCAAGGAAGCGCAGGGCTGGGAGGGTAAAGAATTGTAGGATTCGCGTGCAATCACACGCTGACCCCTTGAGGCCCATGCTCAGGTCCTGCAATTTGGGGAGTTCATGCCGAGTCGAACAGGAAGATTTATTGGAATACAGCCAATCCTTCTTCGCCTGTGAATGGCTTTCACGCAAGAACGCTTCCAGCTGCAATGCATGCTCGTTATCTTCCTCTCCTAACGAGGCATCTGTTATACACCCGAGCGCCACTACTTCCGCCTGCACGCACTGCGACAGAAAACGTATGCTCTCGTCCATTGTCAACCCCATGCTGAGGTCGATACTCCTAAGATTCACCCATACCGGGTGATAGATGATCCCCCTCGACGGTCTGCTTTCCCATGACAATTTCTTCATGTCGAAGGATGACGATCTGGAGCATTGGAAGAGGAAGGTAAGGATTTTTTCTCCAATTTCGGTGTCGCGGCCGACCAGTTGAAGTGATAGGCGTTCCAATCGTGTCGCATTCTTGAGCGGTAGCTCGAGGAACCTGGGGGCCCACTTCCAATCCAGAAACAGCTCAACGTTTCGCCAGCGCTTCAGCTGTGGGACGAGCATAGTCCAGACCTCGACCGGCGCGCTCTCTTCGTCCGGTGAGAGCTTGTGGACATGCTGATGCGGGACCACTATTTCATCAGCGGCAGCTGTTTCTTCATCGGCGATGTACTCAGCGTGGATACGCAGGTCCAGTGGCGCTCTGTCGCCGGATCTTGAGAGCCAGAGCCTTAAGAGCCCTGTATGCAGGCCGTTCCGTATATGAATGGAATTCCAGAGCTCTGGCACTTTGAAAAGCGCTATTTCCCGCCACCTGTGGCAAACCTGGCTCAGGATAAGAGGTGCGGAGGTCGGATGAGGTTGGATGAAGAGAGAGGAAGGTGGTGTGGTGAAGGCAACAAGGTGGAGAAATATATTTTTCAGGATGGATTCTGAGAATAGGTGCGTCCAATCGATGTCGTAGTGTCCTGGAAGGAAAATTATTCTGTGAGGATACCGAAACCAATTATGATGATACGACTTGCCCAGAGAGCCATCGTCGTCGGAGTCATCCCCCCATTTCTTACCCTCAGCTCGGAGGCAGAGCGCTGTTTGCAACTTGTGAAAAAAGTACTTGAAGGAGTCTGAAGATGGCATTCCAGTGTATGTTTGGCTAGCCTATAGAGAAGTTGCTCTATGTGCCGGGAGCAGAATACCACTCAGAAAAGTGCTAGTGGGTCAAACGAAGAGGAACTTGAAAGTTGACGCACACCTAGCGAGCTCTTTCGATTATAAGTCTACGCCGAGCGGGTGTCCGGGCTGTCCACTGTCCAGGGCGTTATTAACTTGAAGGCAATTATAACAGCCCCAGAAGACAGCCTGAGGCCTAGCTGTTCGTTGTGATACCCTGCCAGTGGCATGGCACTAGTAACCAGAGGTATTCTCGGGGTTCTGTTCAAAAATTGTCCACGGTTATCATAGTTCGCGATATATCAGTGTATCCTCCTAAATTTAGATCAGACTGGACTTCTATCGGACACTTTTGAGAACTTGGACACAGTCAATACTATGTACATTTTATTGACAATTTATACGCAAATATTAGACCTAAGAGATGTCCCTTTAATCTCGAACATTTCCTTGTCCTCTAAATACAGAGCCTTTGTCACCGTTCTTGGGAGGGGTACCTCCCACACGACCTTTCCTCGCCCGTTGACTTAGAAGCCAGACTTAAACTTCCTCCTGTTCTACCTTGCGTTGGCCAAACTCACGGTAGTTTACACTGCTGCCACCGTCAGTGACCTGGACAAAAGTGCCATTGTTGATGGCAATATTGGAGCTGCCAAGGAAAAAGCCCGTATTCATGGTATGCACATTCTCGGTATGCACATTCCCTGTAAGATTGTTATTGCGCATTAGCAAATGCAATTGTGGGATTGATTTATTTACCTATGCCGGATCTAATTGATGAGCCGATGGTAGGTTCCCCAGCGTTTCCAGAACTAGCAATATACTCTGTAAGATTTCCGTAAGATGAGAGAAGGATTCCTATTGATAATTAAGAACGGTCTACTTACCCAATTGAAGGCTATGAGGGTTTGTTATATCATCGACAGGCCATTCATTTGGATTATGAATCCCATCTGGAGGTTCACTGGAAATGGACTGCTGTTGAGTTTCTTTGAACTGTTTGAGCCAGGTGGGTACATTTCGCAGAAAAAGCCATGCTGGTGTGATCGCCAAAGCTAATGGCAATACCTATAGGCAGAATAAGCTCCATAATAAGCTAGCTGTTGATGGGACGAAGTGAATCTCGTGCCTGTCCCAGCGACCATTTTCCAATGGTTTCTCCCGTTTCAACGATGCGGTGACGATTGCCTCGAATGGTATATTCGAGGAATATTATGACCGTTGCAAGAGACAATGTCCACAGAATAAATAAAACGAGGTGAATCCGTGGTCGAGACAAACGGCCGGATTGTTGATCACTTGATCGGCTTCACCTTTCTTCGAGTAGTAATACAATAACCATGTGGATGATGCGCTGACAGCGTAAGGGAGAAAGGTCAGAAGCAGGAACCACTGGATAGGAAAACCTTTCTGGAGAAAAAAGCCCTCGACGGTCTCCACACATTCTTTGTATGACACTGAATAGATGCTGGAGAGCAATATTACGAGCCCCACAAGTTGCGCGATTCGATACCACGTTCTCCAAGGCGCAGGGTGCACATTATTTGTCCGGTCCGCGTCGAGGATGCTCTTCTCTGCCACCCATACGATCACGGCGTGCAAAGCAAGCACATGAAAGCACAGTAACAAATGAAGGACCAGCGCATAATAGACAGATTCTCCTGTGATGACCTCATACAGTAGGACCCCGCAAATTGCTAGGATCGTCATGAACGAAGGCGTTAATTCATGCTTGTCAATTCCAAGGAGGCCGTTCAAGGCTTAATGACGACGAAGATAGCAATTTAAAGGAAACAAATCAGCGTATATCAGGCATCCATGGATAGCCTGCTCACCCATGAGAAAACCCTGCAGGTAGAAGGAAAGAAGTATTCCTCGCCCAGTGATTTCGGGGTTGTCCAGGTATGTGCATTCCTCCATGATGGAACTATGGCAAGCAAGGTAAATCTTAGTGAAGAAGGCTCCGATGAAAATGCTGCTCGCCGGTGAAAGGCGTTCTATGTCTGTGCAAAGGTTGAGGAGGGAAAGGAGAAGAATGGCTTGCTGAGCTTTTGACGCCCATATTCGCTGTCCTTGGCGTTGTCAATGTCATTGTCAAGGATTGGTCAAGGCGGCGCTGCCCTGGGATTACGTAAACCGCCGAAAACTCATCTGCTGGAGCCTGGATTGCAGTGTTGCACAATGCATAGGTGTATATAGAAACGAGAAACGCGAGTGGTAGTACAAAACTGAAAGTTACAAAACTGAAAGTCGACCCGCACAGAATGAAACTTCTCTCTCTTCAACCAAAAACTGAAGCCTCAACCCAAGGAGTCTCTCCAGGAACCTTAATCTCCCACTCCGCCTCAAGGTTAACCTTCGCCCCGCTCCCAACCTTCCACTTCCACTCAAACCTGCCCTCCTTCTCGCCTCCCTTCCCAGAGTCCACAACCGGTTCCCAGCCAACCTTCAGCCCATCGTTCTTCAAATCCACCACCGCGCCGTCTTTCGCCCCAGCGAGACCGGCGGGCTTGCGTAGTATGACCTTGGCACGCTTGTCGTCCGACGTCGGGATCACCTCGCGCACGATCAGGTCCGTGATGTCGAACTGATGCTTATTGTGGATCGAGATCTTCGTTGTGTATGTCGTGGTGTTGGTCACCTCGGAGAAGGTGCCTTCGTCGGATTTCACGGTCTTTCCAGAGCGCGAGTAGGTTACTTTTGTGGAGGCGTCATCGCCAAGCGTGCATTCGAAATTGTCGCCGGTGTTGATATCCTATAAAGAAGGAAGAGACAGGGTTAGATTCGCCACATCCAATTGCGTAAGGACATACGTTGATAGATGTCTTTGAAACATAACTGTCATCGAGAATGACAGTGACGGGCCCAGAGAGCAGTCGATATTCGCTGCTATTCTTAACCTCGCACTGAAATACAAACCTCATCAGTAAACTAAAACTCATTCAGCGCTGATCAGAAATAGACGCACCTGTAAGAACACCCTAGGGTCGATGCGAGGAATGCAGATGTAGGAGATCTTGGCCTCGAATGGTAGCACAGCGACGGAGACTTGATGATCGACACCATCACTGGGAATAGTCGACTCCCCATGAACAGAGAAAGACACAGCGATGGGAGTCTCAGAAACGACGGTAGTTGGCTCAGTGATATTGGCAGGGCCGTCGACCGCTTCAAACCCGCCGAGGTCGTCGTCGTCTTCTGGTAAAGGCATAGCCTCCGCTGCAGCTAGTTCTGCCTCATATTGAGCGATGCGAACTGGATCAACTGTAACGGGTGCAGGCGCGGGGCCGAAGCTGAAGGCCGGAGGGCCAGTAGGGACAGTGGTCCCGAAAAGCCCAGTACCGATCGTTGTGTGAGCTGGAGCTGCACCGAACAGACTTGTACTTGGTTGTGCCGCAGGTGCACCAAATCCGCTGAAACCACCGCCGCCGCCGCCACCTCCGAATGCCGTCGACTGCGCTGGAGGTGCACCGAACAGATTCGTACTTGGTTGTACATTCGGTACACCAAATGCGCTACCTCCCCCGAAGGTGGCTCCGGTGTTCGTAGCTGTGCTCCCGAAGATTGAAGTGCCAGTCGCAGCCTGAGGTTGGCCAAAGAGATTTGTATTTCCGTTGAAAGGCTTCGATTGCTGCTGCTGTTGATTTTGTTGGTTTTGGTTATTTCCGAAACGCGCGCCTTGAACATTTGAGTTCACGAAATTATTCATGACCATTGTGGGTTTGGAGGGGACGTAAGTTGACCGCTGTACGCCTGGTTGTAGTTTCACAGGTCGTAACTGTGGGATCTTTTTCACAAACAGGTCTGAGGCCACGGTGCTCAGCGTGAGCGAGGTGTTATTCCAGTCCTCGCCCGTGCCTTGGGTCACCCTGGCTCGGTAGTGAAGGGCGACGGATGAAGAAGGCTTCCCATTCTCGGTGGTGGCATGGAGTTCGTAGGTTGGTTTCCATTGAACATTGCTGACGACTGAGAAGGGTTTAACAAAACACGAACATTTAAAATATTGAAAGACTGACTGTAGGTAAGTTTGAGCTCAACGGAACTCTCTGCATCCGCGAATATGACGATGTCAACTTGGCCAAGGGTCGATCCTCGCTTCGCAGCTGCCTTTTCTTGCTCAGCCTCGATCTGACGAGTGATTTGGACGATCTGCTCGTTAAGCTGGGTAACCTGCACAGTTGATACAACTCAGCTGTGGCTCAGGAATTATGAAACCGAAAAGATCTTACAGCTTGCAACGTCTTACGACCACGGTCAACATAGCTCTCCAAGAATGCCCCCATCTGCGTAGGAACGACGTGCTCGCCCGTCAAGGTCTCGGCATACTTCAGTAGAAGCTGCGACTCTTGCTGTCTGACGGCTCTCTCACTCTCAAGACCAGCTTTCTTCACTAACAGGGTACGGATGACCTCAGAGGAGCTCTCAGGGGCATAAGACGCCGCTTTGTTGTTTCCGAGGGTACAGACAACATCGAACAGACGAGCATCGCCCAGCCCGGAGACTCGAACAGAGTGTGTGTCAATAGAACTCGAAAGACCCCTTATCTCGACCTTATTCTGCCCTTTCTGTTGTTCGATGACAAAAAAGTAATGCATTGATATTTACAGTGTGGAATAGACAGGGGTGGGTTAGAACTTACCTTGAGGTCGAGTGTGAAAGTACGAGCGACCTCTGCCTTCTGTGATTTGAAGACGGTCACCGATTTAATGGCGTGGTCAGAGGCTTGAATGGTGAGAGTAGAGGCCATGGGGTTGATTTGCTTTCCGTTTGTTCATCTCATCTTTTATAGCCGCGCGGAGTCAGAAGACGTCGACGGTAACGAGGCTGTACATCACAGATATGACTTGGATGACAATGGGCGGAGCCGCATGGCGTCCCATGTAGGACAAACTTGACGTCGAGCGTAAAGGCTTGAAGTCGCAGAATCCTCCAGAGGCCTTAGAACCCAGGGAAACCTAAGACCCAAGGGTGAGGAATACAAAGGCGATGGCGGAATGATGAAGGTGGAATGAAGTGCGAAAATCGAATTCGGCGGAAGCGGCAGCACGTATTTGTTTTCGCTCGCAATGTCCTCAAAACCAAATATTACATAAAGCAGACTAGACGGTTGCGAGTCTGAGACCAGAAACCTTCTTTACCCTCACTAACATGCACTTCTCGCCAAAAGAATTCCTCTATATGTGCATTTGTGCCCCTCTGCTGACGCTTAAGAAAAATAACGCCGCTTCGTATTTCGAGTTCGCCGATAAACGATGGCCATGGCCTGTTATCACCTTTGCCATGTTCCTACAGGGCAATTACTCCAGCTTGACCTCTCAGCGAATGAGGGCTCTTCGTATCTCTGCTCTCGACCTCGTCACTCAGGTTAAATATGGGTTAGAACACGAATATGTTGTGGCCACCGTCGTGGACGATAAACACTCTCTGCAGCAATTCGTGTGCTTTGAGCGTCTGCCCAATTCGGCCTGCGAATATCCAAGGAGGCAGCCATCGCTAATGGATCTGGGAGTCTATAACAAAGCCGGCCGATTTTACGACTCGATGGAATTCACCGACAGAATTCTGCGATCGCCTCGAGACCGTGTACTGACTCACCTTAGCCTCCCAACTGACTCGGAGGCACCACTTTATTTTTATCAACTCGTCGTTCTGGCCAACGCTCTGCATAATATTGGGGGCTCGTATATTCTCTTTACGGTCGATCACTCCTGGTTTGCAGGAATGCTACTTAGCCTTGTCGGACATGAACGTAAACTTGAGCCTGAAATGATTGAACCTGGACACCGGACGTGGCAGAGCCGGTTGTTTCAACCAGTTGATGGTCAAGCCCTTGCAGCTCCTATGGAAAGACTCACTCCGGCCTTGACAAGGTATTATTCGGATTTCGAGAAATTTGAATCCATTGTATGTTTTTGTCAACCTTGTCTTAAACACGGAACTAATCTTGTGGTGAAAGATCATCTCAAGACAGCAACAGAAGATCTTGAACGACAGGCTCAAGGAAGAACGTCAAAGGCTCAGGGAAGAAATCAAGCAGGCCCAGGATGAAATCCGTCGGCTACGTGAGAAGACGAAAACTTCCAAAACGTAGTGGATTTGAGTATTCCCTTTTCCACATATGGGCTAATATCCCCACCTGTTCAAATTACATCAACTTGGTTTGCATTTGTGTTCTGCAGTGAATTTGACCGGTAACTGGGATGAAGTTGGTCATAAACTTGAACTATCCTCACGGCGTCACCTCTGAAGAATTCTCAGACGACGGTTTTGGTGCTGATGACGAGGCCACATCTTATGCTCTGCGAGTCTCTGCTTCTCCATTAATAAGTAATCGTCTCTGGATGACGACTAAACCGACAACTTTTGGAACATAGTACAAAGATTTGACGAATCATTAACTTCATCGTCCAAACTGGTAGACCGCCTGTCTAATCCTATCTTCTCCAGAGCCAACAGAACGCGGGTGCGCGCGCCTTGCGGCCATTTTCCACCTATCAGGTTGCCGTTTTCGTATTCAGCGGTGACACCTCCGCGGACCAAGGCGAGCATTTCGATCCACTCCTGGCCCCAAATATTTTCGGCTTCGACGCCTAGCACATCAAGAGCAGCTAAGGAAAGAACCACAAAGTCAGCGAAACGGATAAGACAGAAAAGAAATATTACAAGCACGCACTGTAGATAAGTTGAGGAGAGATAGTCTCCTGAAGCAGTTTGGCATTCCCCATGATCCGTGCAAACCAGGTCCAAAATCTTGGAAGCTGGAACATAGGATCCAAGGCTTTCTTTCCTGGCCGTATCTTCAAGATACTGAAATACACTCGCATGATGGCAGAAACACGATTGACGTACTCTTCGGGGGTTTCGCGCCCTTGCCCAATCATGCTCTTCCTCCAACCCGAGACCTTGATGAATTGTTCTGGAGAAGACCATGGCGTTCCGTCCTCGTCGTGGTCGGGAACTACAATTGGGATCAGCCACCCGCCGGAGCGCTGGACGAGTTTGGCGAACAAGATTGGAGCAAAGTCGTCCAGGGTTTCGAGAAGACTGAATGCCACCTGTGCGAGGGGGCCGGCGGTGTGTTTCGCAGCTGACACTTCTACTTCTGCCTGCAGAACGATGGCTTTAGCAAGCGAGTAGCACAGGGCGATGTAGAGGTTCGAGTCGTGGGGTGGCGCAGTGGATGGTTTAACGATTTCGACAAGCTGAAGGGACTGTTGTGAAGTGTTGTTTAGTCCGCGATCACAAGGGCAGAAGGAGTGGGCAGTCTTCTTACAATTCCAGAAATCTGGACAGGGTCATTGGTTAGTTGTCCAATCCTGAGTACGATTTGTCTTCGTAGTCGATTCCACATTGCCTTGACCTCCTTATGAGCTTTGACGTATCGCAAAGGCCCTGTTTTAATGAACTGGAATCGTATCTGTGACAATGAAGAATAAAGAGCACTGATAAATTCACGTACCTGCAACCTGGTTCGAGCAATTTTCCAATCGGTCTCCGGTGGAACTGAGGATAACGTCTGCGATTCCACCCAAGGTGTCTCTCCTAAGACGGTGACCTCCCACTCCGCTTCAAGGTTGACCTGAGTCCCACTCCGAACCTTCCCCTTCCACTCAAACCTGCCCTCCTTTCTACCTCCCTTCCCAAAGTCCCCAACTGGCCCCCAACCAACCATCAACCCGTCGTCGTTCAAATCGACCGATGCATCTCGCTTGGCGTCCGAGAGACCCACAGGCTTGCGCAAAACGATCTTGACGCGCTCGTCGTCAGATGTTGGGATGACCTCGCGGACAATCAGGTCTGTGATGTCGAAGTTGTGCTTGTTATGGATAGAGATCTTCGCGGTGTACGTCGTCCTGTTGCTGACTTCGGAGAAGGCGCCTCCATCGGAACGGACGGTTTTTTCGGAGCGAGCGTAAGTGACCCTTGTGGAGGTGTCGTCGCCGAGGGTGCATTCGAAGCTGTCGCCTGGATTGATGTTCTGTTATACAGTATAGAGACGTAAGATTGTGAATACCGAGAATGATGAAATGCTTACATTGATAGATGTCTTCGACACGTAGTGGTCATCAAGAGTAACGATGACGGGACCGGCAAGCAGTTGGTACACGGCGGTATTCTTAACTTTGCACTAGAATACGAAGCTTGGTCAGTACACCTAGAGGATGCGTTCAAAATAATGTCCGCACCTGTAAGAAAACCCTGGGCTCTATATGGGGGATGCAGATGTAAGAAATCTTGGGCTCGAGCGGCAGTACTGCGACAGAGACCCGATGGTCGACACCATCGCTGGGTATTGTCGACTTTCCTTGTACCAAAAAAGCTACAACATCGGGAGACTCCAAGAAGACAGTAGCTGGTTCCGGGATAGTAGTTGCATTTGTTGCGAACCCCGGAGGTGTGAGCTTGATGTACCTCAGTCGAGGGATGCATTTCACAACGTCGTCCGAAGTGGTGCTTAGCGAGAGCGAGACGTTATTCCAATCTTCACCTGTGGCTTGCGTCACCATTCCCCGGTAATGGAGGGAGCCAGAGGAAGAAGCCTGTCCGTTATTGGTGGTTACGTGGAGCCCGTAGTTGGGCTTCCATTGGACGTTGCTGACGACTGAGAAATATTGGTATAGGAGAAATGTCTAATGGGCAATAACTCACAGTAGGTGAGTTTCAGCTCAACGTAACACTCTGTGTCCGCAAAAACGACGACATAAATTTGGCCGAGAGTTGTTCCTCGCTTCAAGGCAGCTTTCTCCTGCAAAGCTTCGATTTGACGGTCGATCTGTCTGATTTTCTCCTTGATCTGTGCGACCTTTACGATCGCGGTGGCACAGTCATTAACGATTCGTGATGGAAGTGAACAAAACCTACAGCTTGGAACGGTTTAAAGGCTCGATCGGCATAGCTCTTCAAGAACGCTGCAATTTGGGTGGGATTGCCTTGCTCGCCATTTAAAGTCTGTGTGTACTTCAGCAACAACTGCGACTCCTGTCGTCTTACGACGGCCTCCCTCTCAAGTTCAGCTTTCTCGGTAAAAAGAGCACGTATGTCCTCGGATGAGTCGTCGGAAGCGTAATTTTGTGCTGGGTTGGCTTCGACAGTACAGCCAATGTCAACCAGAATGCCGTTTCCTGCCACGGAGACTCGAACAGACTGAGTATCAATGGAACTTGGAAGGCCCTTGATCCTGAACTTATTCTGTCCTGGCTGTGCGACAAATATAATGAGTTTTGTGATAATGATGGTCTAGGATTGAAACCCAGAGGTAAAAAACGACTTACTTTGAGGTTGAGGGTGAAAGTTCTTACGACCTCCGCCTTGAGTGATTTGAAGACTGTTACCGATTTGATAGCGTGGTTAGAGGATTGAATAGTAAATATTGAAGCCATGCTAATGGATCGGTTTAATTTTGAACTTGTTCGTCCGTTTTTTTAGGCAGCGTCGAGGCCTTGAGCTTGAGGGACCCAGTCATAAGGAAAGGCGGAAGCGATTGGAAACGTGGACGTAAAGCATCAGGAATCTTGACTACAAGCATATCATTTGCCAAGGAGTCCGAGGATGAGGATTCAGAAGGTCGAACCGCAAGCCCGAAGTAATATATACCCAGGACAAAAGGCGAATAGGCGGGAGCAAGGCAGGAGAAAAGAAAGGAACCTTACCTTTATTTGCTCACCCTTGCAACGCGGCCCAAACCAAACAACCCCGGGCCAAACCTCCTCCCCAATTGTGCCTCCTGCCATTCAGTTCTACTGCCGAATCGCTCAAGAATCGCTTCAGGAATAAAATGACATAGTTTCTAGCCTTCACCATTATCATGGTCCGATTTAAAGTGCGTAAGAATCCCGTGTCTTTGACTGACTTTTCTGATTTTGGGAAGTTTTTAGAACCGTTGGCTTCTCGTTGAATTTCTACCGGAAGCGCAAGGACGCGCCCAGC
Organism: Galerina marginata; assembly: GCA_023014335.1. Lineage (NCBI taxonomy): Eukaryota > Fungi > Basidiomycota > Agaricomycetes > Agaricales > Galerinaceae > Galerina > Galerina marginata. Next base: position 819,164 of record JAECYW010000004.1, read on the forward strand.
TCGGTAAACCTACAATCGGAAATGGGCCATCGCTTGACGGAAAAGCTATATGGGCAGCCTTGAAGCAGTGCGTATTAGCGAACTTTGGGGATTCGGGATGGGGTGCCGTTGGGTTATCACTGACAGGTATGTTTTATTACTCTATGAAAGAACTGGATCACTGGTAAAGGCTAACATCCTCGCCTTCCGTTAGTCAAGTACTTTTCTCCGACGACTAACATATGCATCATACGCGTTGGTCGCGACCAGCACAATATCGCATGGGGAGCTCTGACGCTTCTGACGTCCATCGATGGTGTGAGATACATCCCGAACGTTGTCCATGTATCAGGTGAATAGATATTTTCCTCACCTAGAGAAAATTTCTGACTTGGGATCCTAGGTACTATCAAACACGCACAGCTCTCTGCTATCGCTCACAATCGCGAAGTTATCGCACGGTATAGAGCTTTAGCCAAGACACCAGGTACGGCTTAATGTTTGTATCTAGATCCAGCTTTCATCTGATATTATTTCGTCCGGGTAGTGGACTATGACGATGAAACATTTCTTGAAGGTAGCCAACGCGAAATCGAAGCTTTGCAAGATTAAACCCGTGCACTCTCGATTCTTGAACAGCATGTAAATAGCAGCCACCTACCACATCCAGTTTGTACCTGGCTCTTCCCCCCGGAATGCATTCCATTTCGACCTTTCAATATCTCCAAGTACCTATGTCCCACCATTTTTGTAACCATTTCCCGTAAGTCATCTCGTTCTCAATATCAATTGGCGCCTGGGTTGCCCATATAAAATTCATCGTGGAGCAATGAAGTTTTGATTCCGCCGTTCATCATCGCCAACGCATCTCTCCCTCTCGGTGCGCACGCCTCTCTTTGATTATTTCTGCGTTTCGAAAATAAAGATCTATTTAGAAACCCGTTGCACCTTCTGTACGGCTGTCCTTTTCTTTCTTATGCAACGTGCATTGTCGGGAAGCAAGCTCTGTCAATATATGTTCGTTGGAACAATCAACAATGTCTATGTCGAGAGAACAATCGGGTGGAAGGGAAGGAAGGCATTTCGTCCCCTCGCCTTTCATCTTTTTGAATTCATTCTTGATTTCCAGGCTCTCAAGTTCTGGCAAGTCGCTGTGAACAGGGCGGCGACCTATAACCAAATCGAGATTGAGACGGGAGAGGGAAGGGAAAGTGCCGTTTGCTAATACTTCATCCAGGATACTGATATTCGGGGCTTGGGTTCGGACTCTGAGATGCTTGACGCAAGCCGCAGGGATCGGCATGCGGGGCAGACCAAAAACGGGGTAACTATTAGAAAATGAGACCCTCGGGTCGCTGTCCAACGCCAGATATTCGACATTTGGACAAATACTAAAGTCGAGGTCTGAGGGCGTTGAGTTTGGGACTATGCATGGCGTTCTTCAACCAACCGATTTATATCTAAAAAGAAGGAAGGCGTACAAGGTTGGGTTGTCACATAAAGGCGCTTGATGACCTTTCCACTCATTGCAATTAAGCGATGCCTATGTATAAATTTCTCCTGTGGAGCAAGGAACTTTAGTTCCTGTAGGTGAGACACGAATGAAGGTTCGGACAGCAGATTGTTAATAATATGCGGACAGTCGCTGTCTATCTCGAGAAGGTCAAGCTGGGGTCGGGGGAGTCGGGGACCGCCTAGTAGTTTTGCGTACGAAAAGGTAATGTATGATAGATGGAGACCTTTTATGAAAGTGCCGTCAAACAAAGTCGGGGGGATACAATAGACGCCCGTGATTTTCAGTTTCCTAAGGCGAGGGGACTGGCAGATGGCCACAAAAGCAGCAGTAAAATATGGCCCCAGGGTCGACCAAGATATGCCGACCTTGCCATGATAGCTTCGAATACCATATAGCGTCAGCTCATCGATGCCGTAGTTCTCGTCGTGTAGGTTGTCCAGTATATCAGCGAGAATGCAACGCAGATTATCGGACCGGCTTTGCAGCTCGTCTGCACGCACAAAAAAACGCTGTTCAGCTTTCGGCCAACTTGGGGTAATAAAACAGACCTACTCAATTTAATCGTAAACTCCCTAATATACTGTGCGATCCCCTTCCTACCGGCTTTAGATTCTGGCGAAAGGATGTCTTTTAGGGCTTTTGTGCGGGGAAAGATATCGAAATGTCGAGCGCCGTTTATTTCCACGGACCGAAACAGGTGCTTTCGAGAAGAAGCGACAAAAGCAGCTGAAACGAGTAGACAGGATCGCAAGGCAAATTTGTAAGGCTCATGATGAATATAAAGCGCCAGCGTGTCAAGGATAGCATCGACCAATTCTTGGGGAAGGGAGACCATTTAGATGGACGTTGAAGGAGATCAGTTTGATCCATCCACCTGAGACTGACACTTAGATGTCTCATTGCAACCGTTTGAGTCTCATCGTAATCGCTTGAAAAAACCTGTATATTTCCATATGTTCAACAAGGAAGAAATAGAGGACAACAAAATAACTACGTGCTATGTATCAGTTCAAATTTCTTGAGCTTCAAGGGTCTTGTATTCCAGTGTAAGGGTGGTAGCCCGTATATGATAACGGATACCCTACTTCCTTCTTCCCCCTCGCTCTCTCTCTTTCGCGCTCTCTACCTACAGACGTCATGCCTGCTCTGTTCCCGTGTGGCATTGACCTGTGAGTTTCCTCTCGAGTGTTTCCCGTTGTTCCGCACGACGGTTTTCCAACCAGATCAGAGTTGCATGCTGCTGACCGAGTGACTCCAACAACATATTCAGCCTACTATTCATATTCGCGTCCTTGTCTATCCAATCGATGTGCTCAGGACAGAAACCCATGGCTTCCAGTGCAACTCTGTACTCTGCACCTGGGGTGGTATTAATTTGTCGTAAGTCAAATGCGGGAGAATAAAATGCCCACCCGTTCCGCCCAAGCTTATAGTCAGTGTGGACACCATGTTGGCGCTCCAATACGAGTACAATGCCCAGTTTGGGCTAGTCATTGCCTCAATAAGTTCGGCCTGTGTGGCATTTGCAACAAAATGCTCTGCAAATTCTTTGGTGACCCCGCAGGCGTAAAGGTCTACAGAGATGATTGAGATGGGAATAGATAGTGAGGTTGATGCGATGCACTCGCAATGATTTTTGATTGATCCATCTCGGACGCTGCTGTGAGGTGTAGAATATTTTGAGATGACTCGGATGAGATGGAATTTAGGAGGTCGCATGACGTCAAGGTCTGGGCGCGCACGCGCCGAGCCACGGTCCAAATCGGGTTCACAACTTTCCTTTTTTATTTCGGTGGGTTTATAAAACCGATCTTGCAATATGCACTACACTCTCCAAGATACTCTAGCACGCTGAATGGCGCCGAGAAATTTATAATCGCATCTAGGTCCTGCTATGTCGATACGAGGACTAGGATACATCTATGATCTACTTTACAAGCTGACGAACAAGACCAAAAAGAACTGTAATTCCGTCGAAATACACTTAATTCTCCACAGGTATCTAGTCCAGAAATCTCATTCCCCTAAAGATCTGAATAGTTTCTCCAATTATAAGCACTGTCACAAACACCGCCGTCATTGTGGCAGATGTGCCAGACTTTCCGCCAACAGCAGAACTGTCACCTGAGGCTGTGTCCATCCACACCACGATGCAGATTGTCGCTAAGCAAAAGACTGCAGACCTAATATAGGAGTCTTGATTTCACTTATGAAAGACGAAGGTAAGAAAATACTCACCGAGCAAGGCAGGAAATTGGCGCAATCAGGAAAACCCAGAAATCGATCGATGCTCTGGTATCGCGAGAGCTGGATGCCTAAAATTATACATCAGTATTAAAATTGTGGGTCAATTAAGCACCGTACTTCAATCCACTCTTCTTTCATTCCGCGCGTTCTGAGCCTAGACCTGTTGAAAAGGTACCAGCTGCTTGAAACAAGTCCAGCACACGAGACGAGAAAAGCCGACAGAGCGGTAGTGCGCGTGTAGACATTGTCTCCAACACCGTTGATTTGAAAGAGGGAAAGAGAAAGCCTAATGACCGTGTTAGAAAATGACAGGAAGTAATAGAAATTTGTCAATTACTTACGGGACGACTAACATGCATCCTGTGAAAGCTATCGCCCAAATTCCTGTGAACCGATCTACGTTTTCGTTCCATTGATTGTCACCAGAGATCAACGCTCCAGCGCTTACGTTGAGGGCATGATCGCGCACATCCAAAGCGCGCATTCGTTGAGAGAGCGCCGTGCTTGGGAAAGCCATATTTCTAAAAATAAGGCGGTCTAGTCCGAGTGTGAATAAAGTCATCGTCGGCATGTAGAGCACATGCAGGCAGGCACTTATGCCCGTCCAAATACGTGTAGCGGTCAATTTTGCCGTGGCAGCCTCTTGTTGGCAGCTGTGCAGTAGGTTAATTATATCGTATATGTCAAATTACGTTGTGCCTACCTGTTGGCGCCTCCACAACCGGGGTTCGTGTTGGAATGCGGCTGTTCTCGATCGGACGGACTGGACGTCGTCAAGGTTGGAGGGAGCGGTGAGGCATGTGAGGCAAAAACAGAGTTGTGTATAGGAGCAGGTTTGGATAGACTCTGCGTTCTATCCCGGTCTGAAGGGTGAGGATTAGGCTGCATAATAGGAGTGTTGCGTTTTTGCGTTGGGGTAAGTGACTAGAAGGTAGTAGGAAGGAAGAGGCTCTTGGCGTTACTTACTTATCGACTTGAAAACCACATTAGAAGATCACCCATTTTATAGGTCCACACAGTCTGGCGCGGAGGCTGTATTTCGGTGAAGATGTTCAAAAAAAGAGGACAGGGTGAGTAGAATCTCGTAGATCGGGACACTGTACAGCGCTAGGGCTTCTTTCCAAATACAAAATTATGAATGCGCGAAAATCGTCGAGAGCTGAGACTCCGTGACAGAGAGTGTTGAAGTGGGCAGTATCTTCTGAGGAAGGTTTGCCGGAACTGGACTCCGCTCCGAGAATGTGATACTGTCCGATCGCGTTCGACCGTTTGATTCCGTTTTGTTAATAAATTGGGGAACAATGTGGGGTATTCTGTGAAGGGCTGCGCAACCTAGCCAGAACGAGAAATCTTTTCATGGCAACAAGGGACCAACGTTCCGACCCAGGTCCTGAATTTTCGGACAGTATTCGGGAAACTGGTTATGTAAGAGGATAAGGTCGATGATGCAATGGGCGGACCAACGGCTCATGCGGTCATGACTCGGCGCAGTTCGAGAAATGATAATTCGTGGACCTGACCTCAGCGATCGGAAGACATCGGGACGTCCTCGAGGCAACTTGGTCTCTGAAATACAACGTGTTGGGTCACGCGTCGAAGACGAGGCAAGACACGAGGCCGGTGCGGTCTCAGAACATGGGCAAAAAAAACGCGCCGTTGGGACTACAAGGACCTCCGAACTGCAGTTCATGGCCTTTCATGAAATTTTTTGACCCTAATACTTGCTGAATATGAAGGAACTGTGAGATGAATCGAACAATGGGCTGAACAACGGTCAAACAAAGGCTTACAGTACTCAGAAAATTTACAATTCAATGTTCAGTGTCCCTTCGATCTTGGTTGATTTAGTAAATCGTGCAATTGGGTCGAGTCAGAAGGTTGAAGGCGACGCGTATGTGCGGTGCATATCCAGGATCTGTCTGGAGCGGCCAATTCAGTACTAGTGCATTTTTGGTGTAAAATTAAAGGCCATAACTAAGAATGGCACCCAATTCCTGTGCGGAGAAGAATGTGCAAGAAAAATCTGAACGACGCGGGCATTTGCGGGTCGGACTGTTCGCTGACGAACTGGACAATGCAAATCAACAGGATGGATCAAGGGGCTATCGACCGAGCATCCGCTGAAATCAACCCCTCCGAGCATGTAGAGTAGATTGTGGTGACTAAGATGAGATGAAGCTAGAAGCGGTCGCATGACGTCAAGGTCTGGGCAACGCGCACGCGCACGCGCCAAAATTGAGCTCATGTCCAAATCGGGTTCATGACTTTCCTTTTTCGTTTCGGTGGGTTTATTAAACCGAACTTGCAATATGCACTACACTCTCCAAGATACTCTAGCACGCTGAATGGCTTAAAATCGCATTTAGGCCCTGCTATGTCGATACGAGGACTAGGATACATCTACGATCTACTTTACAAGCTTGCGAACGAGACCAAAAGGAACTGTAATTCCGTTGAAAACTTGAAATGCACTTAATTCTCCACAGATATCTAAACTAGAAATCTCATTCCCCTAAAGATCTGAAGAGTTTCTCCAATTATAAGCACTGTCACAAACACCGCCGTCATTGTGGCAGATGTGCCAGACTTTCCGCCAACAGCAGAACTGTCACCTGAGGCTGTGTCCATCCACACCACGACGCAGATTGTCGCTAAGCAAAAGACTGCAGACCTAATATAGAAATCTTAATTTCATGTATGAAAGACGAAGGTTATAAGGAAGTACTCACCGAGCAAGGCATGAAATTGGGGCAGTCAGCAAAACCCAGAAATCGATCGAGGCTCTGGTATCGCGAGAGCAGGATGCCTAAAATTATATATCAGTATCAACACCGTAGGTCAGTTAAGCGCCGTACCTTAGTCCACTCTTCTTTCATTCCGCGTTTTCTAAGCCTAGACCTGTTTAAAAGATACCAGCTGCTTGAGACAAGCCCTGCACACGAGGTCAGGAAAGCCGACAGAGCGGTAGTGCGCGTGTAGACATTGTCTCCAACACCGTTGATTTGAAAAAGGGCAAGAGACAGCCTAATGACCGTGTTAGAAAGTGACAGAGGAAGTAATAGAAATTTGTCAATGACTTACGGGACAACTAACATGCATCCTGTGAAAGCTATCGCCCACATTCTTGTGATTCGAACTATGTTTTGGTTCCATTGACCGTGTCCAGGGATCAATCCTCCAGCGCTTACGTCGAGGGCACGATCGCGTACGTCCATAGCACGCATCGGACGAGAAAGCGCTATAGATGGGAAAGCCATATCTCTATAAAGCAAGTGGTCCAATCCGAGTGCGAATAAAGTCATCGCCGACTTGTAAAGCACAAGCAGGTGGGCACTGTAGGTCAATATTTAATCATAGGAGATATATCAGTGAGATACTGTGTTGTGCCTACCTATTAGTACTTCCAATTGGGTTAGTGTTGTAAATTATGTTCCCTAATCCAGATGGACTAATAGGTGTCGCTGAGATTGACGACGATGGCCCGGGCGAAAGCGGGGCATAAACAGCGGAGGATTGTAAGATGTGTAGAGGAGGAGGTCTAGATATGGGCTGGGTTTGGTATGAAGGGCGCTGGTCAAGTTGCATACCGGAAGATGTTGAACTTTGAGTTCAGGGAGGGAGATGGGCTGGCACGGTTAACTTGAAAGCACATAACGGGGAGTAGCCATTTTATATGTCCGTAGAGTCTGGCCAGTCTCTCCTAGCGAAATCCCACAGGGGTCTCTTGCATTTATTATTACTGCTCGATCTATCGTCAAAGGTGTCTTCCAATTCCGTAAAGACTGGCCTCAAGGCACCGAGATCTACCTGTCACACATCAAGATTTGTCAACGAGCCGGCAAACGCCGTATTCTATTTTAGTCACCCGCCCTCGTCGGCAAATCACATCAACCATCTCCTTCACGTTGTAGGCTGGCTTGTCCCGTCTGCCCTCCTGCCCATCATGTGTTCATAATACTCAACTATCGGTAGGTTCTTTACCGTGGCTATTGAAATCTTTTTTCTTTTGCTGACTCATTTTCCTCCGGCCCCAGCTGCCTTCAGGCTTTTTGGCACTGCTACAACATCGTGATGTTTTGCGATGTACTTGCGTCCTAGACGCCCGCACCCTCCCTGCTCTACTCCTCACGGTCTTTTTTCATTGCACCTCCTCTGTCCCCGCCGCTTTCTGACTGTCTCTGCCCGTCTCACCGTCGTCTACCGGTTCAGTTGGTCTACTGCCGTGTTGCCTCAGATGTTTGTTCCGCTCTTCGAAACGCCAACTCTTCGGTTGGCGCCGCGCACTGACCCAATGCGGGTGTCCTTGTCACCACCAGCACCTGTCGGACCAACGATTGGGACCTGCCCTCTGCCGTATGCTCACCTCCTTCCAATGCTGCACAAATACCGAGAGAGACTTGAGAGAAGCCTTGCGGGATGTGAAAAGACCCAAGTTGCTCTTGGAGTAGTTCTCAGGTATGTTGACGTCCCAATTGCTATTGACAGTTTTTACTTACTCCATTTCTAGCTCGAGGCAAAGCGCCGTTGCGCCGCAGCCCACTATGAGCCATCTGAAAAAGTCTCGGCAAGCCGCGGTCGTCGTTGTCGAGATCAAACTCCTCTGCAGCGTCTTTGATGGGGAACGGGTTCGCTGTACTGAACCCCCGTGCCGTTGGAACAGCAGCCTCATTGACTAACTCCAGTAGCTGCCCCCGTTGTCGCTTATTGTCATCCATGCCGATTCTTTAGCTGGAAGGAGAGAGGTTGAGGTCGATGTTAGAAATGGGTGTCTGATTGAAGGTGGAGAGATGCTGAGTCAATGATGGGTGGGCAGCGATCTCAAAATTTCCAGTCGTTGCTGCCCAATCTAATGCGCCCAGTCGCAATACTCCCGGTCGTTGTCTTCTTGCGCAGGCAACGCGAACCCTCGGCTTCTTGCAGTGCCAGCCTGTGTCCAAACCAAGTGCAATGTAATTTGTTCAGTGTACATTCTTTTGCAACTCTCCATGCGTACAATAGGTATCTTATGTTTCTTTCTAGCCCCACCCCACCACAATGAACCGAAAGAGCGCGCTCGAAACCCGCCTCCAAGCAGCCCTCGCATCCTGCGAAGAGTGCTGGATCCGGCGACGCCTCCCCGACCCCGCAGCGTCCACCCCGCCAACACACACCACCCCTCTAGCCGACTTCACCTCAAACGACTACCTCTCCATCTCCGCCCCCTCCAAGCTCCGCTCGCATCACCTCCGGCGGCTCTCTTGCGCCCCCGACTTCCTCGGGTCCAGCAGTTCGAGGCTGCTTGTGAACGAAGCCCCAGAATGTCAAGGATAGTATCGACCAATTTTTGAGGAAAGGCCCTTATTTGTACATATGATAACGGATTCCCTTCTTCTCCCTCGCCCTCCCTCCCTCTGTCTACCTATAGACGTCGTACCTGCTCTGTTCCCGTGTGACATCGACCTGTGAGTTTCCTCTCGAGTCTTTCCCGTTGTTCCACCCAACGGGTTTCCATTCCATCAACTTGTGCGGCCTATTCATATTCGCGTCCTTGTCTATCCAATCGATGTGCTCCGGACGGAAACCCATGGCTTCCAATGTAATCCTATATTCTGCACCTGGGGTGGTATTAATTTGTATTTGTCGTAAGTCAAATGCGAGAGGATAAAATGTAAAATGCCCACCCGTTCCACCCAAGCTTCGAGTCAGTGTGGATGCCGTGTTGGCGCCCCAATAGGAGTACAATGCCCAGTCAGGCCTATTCGTTGCCTCAGTAAGCTCGGCCTGTGTGGCATTTGCAACAAAATGTTCCGCAAACTCGTGGGTCATTCCGCAGGCATAAAGATCTGCAGAGAGCAGACTGAGGGGAAATAGACAGTGAGGTTGACGCGACACACTCGCGATGATTTTTGATTGATTCATCTCTGACGCTGCTGTGAGGCGTGTAGAGTAGATTGAGATGATTGGGATGAGATGACTCGGATGAGATGGAGCTTAGAAGGTCGCATGACGTCAAGGTCTGGGCACCGCGCATGCGCCAACATTGGGCTCATGTCCAAATCGGGTTCATGACTTTCCTTTTTCGTTTTGCGGGGTTTATAAAATCGGTCTCGCAATAAGCCTTACTCGATCGAGTATGGTAATACTCTCCAAGATACTCTAGCACCCTCGAGAAATTGAAACATCGCATTTAGGACCCGCTATGTTGATATGAGGACTCGAATACACCTACGATCTACTTTATAAGCTAATGAACAAGAACAACCAGAACTCCAACTTCATTGGAATACACTTAATTCTCCACGGGTTTCTTATTAATAAATCCCATCCCCCTAAGCATCTGAATAATTTCTCCGATCATAAGCAGTGTCAGAAACATGGCAGTCATTGTGGAAGATGAGCGAGACTTTCCGCTGACAGCGGAACTGTCACCTGTGTCCATCCACACCACGATGCAGATTGTCCCTAAGCAAAATACTGCAGACCTAATGTAGACGTCTTAAATTTAGCTCATGAGAGACGAAGGTAAGGAAGTACCCACCGAGCAAGGCATGAAATTGGTGCAGTCAGGAAAACCCAGAAATCGATCGATGCTCTGGTATCGCGAGAGCGGGATGCCTAAAATCATACATCAGTATCTATATTATGGGCCAGTTAAACACCGTACTTCAATTCACTCTTCTTTCATTCCGCGTGTTTTGAGCCTTGACCTGTTGAAAAGGTACCAGCTGCTTAAAACAAGCCCTGCGCATGAGACCAGGAAAGCCGACAGAGCGGTAGTTCGCGTGTACGCATTGTCTCCAACGCCGTTGACTTGAAAGAGGGCAAGAGACAGCCTAATAACCGTGTATTTCTGTTGTTAAAATCCGAAGAGGAAGTGATAGAAACTTGTCAATTACTTACGGGACGACTAACATGCATCCTGTGAAAGCTATCGCCCACATTCTTGTGATCCAAACTACATTTTGGTTCCATTGATTGTGTCCAGAGATCAACCCTCCAGCGCTTACGTCGAGGGCACGATCGCGTCCGTCCATAGCACGCATCCGACGAGAAAGCACTATGGATGGGAAAGCCATATCTCTACAAATCAGGTAGTCCAATCCGAGTGCGAATAAAGTCATTGCCAACTTGTAGAGCACACGCAGGTGGACACTGTACAGATTTAAATCATGGGAGATATATCAGCGAGATATTGTGTTGTGCCTACCTATTAGTGCTTCCAACTGGGTTAGTGTTGGAATTTAGGTTTCCTAGCCCAGACGGACTAATAGGTGTCGCCGAAATTGACGACGATGGTAAAAGCGGGGGATAAACAGCAGAAGATTGCAAGATGTGTAGAGGACGAGGTCTAGATATGGGCTGGGTTGTGAATGAAGACTCCTGGTTAAGCTCCATAACGGAAGGGGTTGAACTTTGAGTTCAGGGAAGGAAAGTGAAGGGAGGTAGGAGGACGATGGGCTGGCACCGTTGCTTGTTAACTTGTTGAAAGCACAAAATGGGGAGTGGCCATTTTATATGTCCGTAGTCTGGCTCGGATACTTTTCATTTGCTAAAATAAGCATACTTCGTTTGACGGATTGATGTACATGGAATTCTTGAGGTGGGCGGTAAATCCTGGTATCACGTGTTCTAGTACTTACTACGTTGGCGCTCATCCCCTCGGCGCTAGTCTCCAGACAGACCACGATATATGTGATGTGCCCTACGGATTACGATATATGTACCCCGGCGCCTGCTAATGGTCGTGCGCAGTTCCGGATCACGTCGGGCTTGAGGCAGTGTTGTCGTCAATCGACGCTCAGTACCATCAGACATTGTTCTGGTGAGGTCTCGGACCACCCAATCGAGGTCCTCCCCCATCTGCACACCGTTCTCAAACCCCAAGAAACCGAAATCTGCACCAGAAAGGATGCGAAAGCTGTGTATTTTCCTCACCAACTGTCGATGTTTGCCCACCACTAACACTGAACGTCGATGCCTACGCCTCTCACAAAGACCGCCGGCTCTGCGGCATCGAGTATGAGCTGAACATGCTGCAAAAATAGCTTGATTGCAGTGAGGACACTCAACGATATCACAACTTGCTTGATACCATTCGAAGCCCATTCGGCGATCAGCACAACGCTGCATGGGCCCTTCCCTTTTGATGTTGTGAGGTACATCCAGGTACATCCCATACTTATGTTATCCGTGTATCGGGAGTGAAGCTTGTAAAGGCTGGAGGATTTTCATTCCTCGTAACTGGTAGCTTACACTTGCATTTTGCTACAATACATGCCTAGCTCTTTGCCACGGCTAGCGAGGGGTCATTGCACGATATAGGGGTTTAGCCAAAAACAATAGGTACAAGCCTGATATTTTTTCAGTGGGCCAAGACGACGTTTACGAAACGTTTTGCACTAAGTATAACTCTTTCTCTCCTGACCATGATCTTCGTACTGATCATGTAGCTCTACAGCTTTGCGATGTATCTGACGTCTCACTGTACAATGTATATCAAGTTTATCCCTGAAATAATACTCCGTACCCCATTCCCCAAAGCCCCTTCCCCAATTTTTTATCGCCGAAGAGCCGGAAACGACTTTCACTCATCTCCGACGTGGACGAACCACCAGTCTCTTGATCCACGACCACCATTACACCCACCCAACCATCCTCAAAGTCCGTTCTACTTCCCTTCACTCATGAGCTGAACACTTAAAAAGACTCTCCCAGCCTCTCCGTGGTTGAAAGAAAAAAAATACACAGTCCAGTCGGAACCCGGGCCAGCACCACAACCGACTCCATCTCATCCCATCTCACCCCACCACAGTGACGATGAACGGAAAGAGCGCGCTCGAAACCCGCCTCCAAGCAGCCCTCGCATCCCGCGAGGAACGGTGGATCCGACGTCGCCTCCCAGACCCCGCAGCCTCCACCTCGTCCTCACACCCATCGCCCCTAGCAGACTTCACCTCAAACGACTACCTCTCCCTCTCCGCCTCCTCCAAGCTCCGCTCGCACCTCCTCCAGCGGCTCTCCTCCGCCCCCGACATCCTCGGGTCCGGCGGGTCGAGGCTGCTCGTGAACGGGAGGGCACACGCCCAGCTGGAAGCGCGGTTGGCGGCGTTCTTTCGAGGGGAGGAGGCGTTGCTGTTCAACTCGGGGTTCGATGCGAATGTGGGGTTCTTCGCGTGCGTGCCCCAGCGCGGGGACGTCGTCATATATGACGAGTACATCCACGCCTCGGTGCATGATGGGATCCGCGGGTCCCGCGTTGGGCGGGACTCGCATTTTTCGTTTGAGCATAACTCGCTTGAGGGGCTATGGAGCCTGCTGTGTCGGCTGAAGCTGGAGAGGAGGGGGTTGAGGGAAGGCGAGAGCAGTCTGTTTTTGGCGGTGGAGAGCTTGTATAGCATGGATGGGACGTTTGCGCCGTTAACGGAGATGGCGGATATGCTGGAGGAGGTGTTCCCGCTGAAAAACGCCTATCTCGTGGTGGACGAAGCCCACTCGACGGGGATCTACGGTCCTCAAGGCAGAGGACGCGTCGCCCTGCTCGGGCTGGAGGATCGGGTCCTAGCAAGGCTGCATACGTTCGGAAAGGCTCTGGCTGCCACCGGAGGTGCGTATTTACTATTTATACACCCTGATGATGCCCTCAACAAAGTTGACCATCTCCTTCTTACAGCCGTGATAATCACATCCACGCTCATCCGCGATTATCTCCTAAACTACGCTCGGTCGCTCATCTACACCACCTCGCTCAGCTACGCCAACATCATAGCCGCAGACTGCTCCTTCGACATGCTGATAGACGGGACGGCGCAACATGTAAGCTCCCTTCCCCTTCCTCTTCCTTCCTCCTTCAGTTCCCTCATCTAATCCACCAATCCAATCTAGCTATCAAACCGCCTCCTCGACCTATCCTCCTACTTCACCAACACCCTCCAACCCCTCCTCACATCCCGCCAAATCCCACCCACCCTCGTCTCCCTCCCCCCACACGTTCACGTTCACGTCCACCCCTCCTCCCTATCCTCTCCCCACGCCTCTCCCCTCCCCTCCCCAATAATCCCAATCCACACCCCTTACCACAACGCCCGCCCGCTCTCCGCCTACCTCCTCGCCCTCGGCCTAAACGCGCGCCCCATCACCTGGCCCACGGTGCCGAAGGGCAAGGACCGCGTGCGGGTGTGTCTGCATGCGGGGAATACGAGGGGGGAGGTGGATAGGCTTGTTAGGGGGGTTGTGGATTGGGCGGAGGAGACTTTGCGGTTGGGGGTGGGGGTGGGGGTGGATTTGGGTGGGGGAGAGGGAGAGGAGACGGGGGATGGGGGTGGGGGTGGGGGTGGGAGGAGGACGGGGAGGGGGCAGGTGCTTGATGGGGTTTTGGAGAGTAAGCTATGAATTGTGATTAATTGTCGTATTGGATTCAGACCGGCGTACTAAGTATGTTAGTTGTTAAAATTAGAATTTACATGGTTATAAAACCAAACTTGTAGATATTTGCCGTACTTGTTACTCGAATGAGGGAGGTTTCGAGTACAAATGTCGACCCTCCAAATAATGTTGCTTGAGCAATGAGAAAGGCAAAGCCCTTTGAGTGTACTCTGCGTTATTATGTCCCGTCTAGGCTCCTCGGAACGATCTTCGAGCGCGTGTTTGCAAACTATCCTGTCTACTTTCGCAGCGGTTTCATAAAAACAACTAAAACTTGCTCTTGAAGTATATGCACAGCTTCTGCCCGTGTGGGGGGATTCAGATTCTCAGAATAATAAGTCCTGTACGTCCGCTTCGTACGACACGATCTGTCATTGTCAAGTGGGTTGAAATGAAGAATGGACGTCCTATAAATAGCCGGCGCCAATATTAATTTGGTGCTTCTGAATCTGGAGTAGATATAGATATAGATCTAGAGAGAAAACGCGATTCGATTCGTACACAGCTACAACAATAATATAACACAAGCGGGGTGAGAGAATGAGAGCTAATACATAGATAGATTGGACGTTGAGAACATAAGCGAAGAGAAAAAGGAGAAATACATCGAAAGTTGGGTGGATAAAATAATCAAGGGGAGAAGTAGAAGTGTCCAAATGGGAGCGACATTCGATGAAGGTGTCGGGGGCAGGGCTACCAGGAGGTTAGGCAGCATGTTCGGATGGGGGCAGACCACCCATAGCATGCTCAGGCGGAGAAAAGACTTCCTGGAACTTGGACGCAGATGGGTCGCCTTCGAATTCTTGTGCTGGTGGCTCTTCTTCTTCAGCGCGATGTCGTCTCTCCCTATCCTTATCCCTATCCCGCTCTCGTTCCCTATCCTTGTCCTTATCCCGAGGTCTATCCCTGTCCCGCTCTCTATCCCTCTCTCTATCCCTATCTCTATCCCGATCCCCACCACGATCCCTGTCCCTATCATCATACCCCCTACTCTTCCCCGACGACCGATACTCGTCCTCATACCGCCTCGACGACTTGCCATACTTATCGCGCGAGGACGACGACTTGTAATAATCCTCATCCCGCCTATGCGTCCTCTCATACTCATCCCGCTCGCGGCGCCTGTCCCTGTCCCTGTCCCGGTCTGGGGCAGCGCGCTCTCTATCTCTGTCCCTATCTCTGTCTCGGTCCCGATACCGGTCGTCCCGTTCACGATCCCGATCCCGATACCGGTCGCTCTCCCGCTCCCTCTCGCGGTCTTTCCGTTTCCGCTCCTCGCCCTCGCCGGGGTACTCGAGCGTCGTAGGCGCGAACGGCACGCCTGCCCCACCGTGCGCGGCGGAGAGCGGCGCGTCCTCGTGGACAACGCGCAGTGGGGGATCAGTGCGGGAATAGTCGCCTTTACGCCCGTCCCTGTCCCTATCCCTATCCCTATCCCTGTCTCTGTCTTTATCGTCGCGGCGACTCCGCTCGCGGTCCCTGTCGCGGTCTTCGTATCGCCTAGAACGGCTGTCGTAGTAGTCCTTGTTATAATCCCGCGTGTCTGAATAGTGTCGTGAGTGCGATGGGCGCTTGTAGTCCTTATCTCTGTCGGTGGAGCCCTTGTAAGGGTCCGAGCGGTCCTTGCTTCCGCTTCGGTAGTGCTGACATAACAAAATCAGTTGGCGGGTTAGAGAGTGCAAGAAAGACCGAAAACGAACATCCGAGGTATAGCGGCGCGAGTCGGAGCGCTTGGGGTCATCTCGATATTTATATCTGTCGTCGTCTTTCCGTTCTTCTCTGTCATATTTCCGTGATCGGTCTTGATCAGGTGCTCTCTAAAACGAACCAGAGTGAGCCTCGTTATTACCAAGATACCAGGTCATGCAAAGCCCACTCACCTGCGAAGTCGACCGAACCAGATCACCCTCCTGTTCCCGATGACGAGAAGACGAAGGCGGCTTGACGCTCTCCTGACGCATCAGCTCCACAGCTTGCTGTTGTTCTCGTGGATCACGCCTGCTTGAGGACTTGCGGGATAGATCGACGTTGGGGTCTGGCTTCATCTGGGCGGTGAAGGTGACTTTGGGTGACGGTGGTTTCCTCGGAAGCGGAGGTGGTGACTCAGACCGGGATCTAGTCATTGGGTGCTGTTCCATCTGTGGGTGGTGTTGTTGTGGATCACCCGGGTAGAGTCCTGGGTGCTGCTCGAATTCTTTGAGAATGTTCTTGAATTCGTTTCAGTATATGTCAATGTAAAAACGGTAAATAATTTACCTCGACCTCTTGGAAGAGAGCTTTGGCGCTTTGTTGAAAGGCAGATATATCGGCCGGGGATTTCTTGGGGAGCTTGGATTTAGAAGGTGCATTCTTGGTCAGTCTACATCGAACCGTTGTGCTCAGCCACAGCTCCCGCCATACCAAGGTTTGGATAAGACGCTCACCTCGCCGCCTCCTTCCTAAACCGCTTCGTCCCATCCTTCCCAATGATATGGCCCCCCATCTCCAGCATATCCTTCGTCCTATCTAACAACTGCAAGCCGTCCTGCCAGAGCGCCTTCTTCTCTCCGAGGCCCTCGTCTCTACCCCCACGGCCATTGGATTGAACAGGAGGTATAGGCAGCGGCTCGCGCGAGTCTGGAGAGTCAGGAAACTCCGGAGGAGCTGCTGGTCGGGATTTATTGCTCCTCCGGAGGAACGAGAGAAATGTGTCGTTGAATAGCTCGCGTTGGCCGAATTTCAGGGGCGGTGGGGGTGTCATTCGTCGGATACAAGGATACCAGCCTTGCTTGCGGTATTATATGGTCGGAACAGGAAGGGTATATGGGTGTCAGGGAATAGGTTGTGGTACAGATCAATGGCTGTGGTTCAAGAAACGGTGGTGACAGCTCTTCGGCCTTGGAACCAAACAACAACAAACTGGGGAAGGGTACCGGTCCGGTGCATCTTGTCCTTGGGACAACGTTGGGGAGGATATTTTCCTTGCATTTTCTTATCGCAGAGGACACAGATACTTACCGTTTCAACAGATTTCAGCCACTATTGACTTAATTTTTTTTGGCTATTTTAGCTTGATTTTAGCTTAATTCCGAAGCCGCCACTACGCCTGACGTCATAACGGATGTCCACGCTTCAGAATCAGAAATGGTCGGAATCTGTTTAGACCTTGACAGTACAATGCTTCGAGAAAGCATTACTGGAATTTTTAAGTATTCCTTGTCGAAGGGGAATTACCTACTCTGCACTGCCTCTCGAGCTTCCCAAATCTCCGCTTTCCCCGCACAAACTTTAGAGATGTCAAGGCTTACATTCCGCTGTCTCTCGCAAGATACCTGAAACTCTCCCTGTCGCAAAACACGGAGGAGAATCTATTTCTGAGAAGAGCGAACGTGCACAAACCCGGAGGAATTTCTCGCGAGGAATGAATGATGAGATACAACAACCAGAACTCACGATGCAGAATTCTTCCAGAGCTCGTTGCTTGAGGTGAGAGTGTTCAAATACTATGCTCATGCCAAATAATTCGTCGACCCCTCTTTCTCGGTCTATAGTACCCATCAGCACCTAATTTTCATGCCAGTCATCAAGCACAGTCGTCCGTTCAAGTTTCCAACTTCGAAGTTTACACTCGACACGTTGCCAATACCCAGTGAAGTCTCGATCCACATGCGAAAAAACTCTGGAAATATTTTATCGCTCACGAAGGAAAGAAATTACTGACTGTAGAAGTGGGTGGCACAAGCTACGTCACGGCAGCATCGCGTTTCGCCTCCGCGGTGGCCTCGTTTGTTGATTTGGTTGGAGTCACTGTCTCGAGTCACCGAATATTTTAATCTGGGAACCCGCAAAGGTTAACATGGAAGCAAGTCGGTTTTTTTTCTTATCAGAACGCAGTGAGGAGTCTGAGCTCTGCGCACTTCAACTCTGATGGGCCAAATTTGTACCAGAACACCCAAAAATACCGTTTGCAGACCTCCTGACGCATACATACCTGTATGCGTATAAACTTCGAAAACAAAGTATGGAGGTACTCGTTATTTGGATTTTTAACTATTATTGTCTATCCTTTCCCAGCATCGCTCGCTCCAAGTCAACATCTGATGATTCTGATCGACACAGCCTCGTTCCAAAATTTCTACTTATACGCATCGATACGGGATGAAATCCGAGCGGGAGCATCTCCTTCGCCCACTCTCCCTGGTCCCAATATGCCTGTCACTTTCACCGTCGCTAAGCACAGCGCCAACTCCGTGCCTGGGCAATATCGGCCTTGCCAAAGCGCAGACGAGCTACTCGCAAGTACCTGGGGCGAGAATGCGCGTACGACGCGCTCGGCTGAGCTCCTCCAGAGCTCTCTGATTGACCCTGATTTCTCTGCTATATCTCCAAAGCAAAACGGGTTTGTCGATACGATTGTGGCGGCTTATAACGGGCATCAACACCTTGTCCTCAGGTTAGGCGCCCATCATGCCCTATGGTTTGGTTCGAACCCAGCTTACTTTTAACAGGCCTGACAATGTATGGATTGCCATACTTGGGCAATTCAACTTCTAGTGAGGCTCTTCTCCATTCAAATTAGATTTACCTGATTTAATTCATGTGGTTTATGAAGTGTAAATGCACACGCCGAAGAACTACGCCAACATTTTGTCGCGCACGAGGGGAAAAAGAAATTGGTCGTTTACGCTGACGGGACGCGGTATAGTGTTAATTTCGGTGACCTTGCCCGCCAGATGGCTGACTTGATCCACGAGAATGTTGGTTGATCTACTCATGCTTGCTCTCTAATTGTACTCACTTTGTTTTCACTAGGTTGTCGATAAAGACCTGAAAGATTGGATCCTTCCCGATTTTACTACCACCTCACATAGCGATACAGTCGTTTGCGCTGTCATGATGATGGCGACGCTCAAGGCGTACGTCGTTTTCTCACCGCCATAATCTTTAGACATTAATATTTTGTCAAAGTTATTTTAGCTACGGCTTTGAACTCGCCTGCGGGATCCCATCAGTGACCCTGGAGGGAGAAAAAGCCGACTGGGAGAAGCTCCTCGCGCGAGTGGACAAGCTCAAGTCCTTCGGACCCGAGCCAACGATGTGGGCATCCCTCCTTCGACCTATCCTTAGGCGATTCGTGAGCGCCTTCGATGGCGAGCCTGACCTCGATTTTTGGGGGAAGGTTTGCCATTTCCATTCTGGTGGCTCTGGGCCAACTTGGCTTTCTGGCTGGATCACCGCATTTTGCGTGTGGACCAGTGAAGGTAAATGGCAAGGGCCACCTTTATCGGAATCTTCGCACACCTGGAGACCGTCAGGATCATTCAAGTTGAACCTCGACGATGCGACATACGCGATCATTGACTCGTCTAAAGTTCCTCCGGGATTTTGCGAAGTTGATGTTGAATTAAATGATAATGGTCAAATTTTTGAGTGTATGATGGTTTCCGGTCATTTGGCGAACCAGGTGGAAGGGGAAAAGAGAGATACCCTCAAACCATTGCCTACTTGGTTCATGTTTATCAAGGAGGAATGTGAGGACCCAGAGGTTGTGGCGATGAGGAAGTTTATGGAGGAAATGTCGACGGAATATCCAGATTTGTATAAAAACATGGAACAACAAGGCAACCTCCCAAATGTCGGATAACTGCGCAAGGAGGACATAGCTTAGGTACTAGTAGATAAGGAATTGAACGAAATGTAACAATACCAGGGAACAATTGGTCTCATGAATAAATGACTTCTACATACTCTTCAAGCCGTCCAAATTTAGCGCTGGCTATTTTTAGCCCCTGTGTTCCGACTTTTGTGGATGGGGATATCATGATCCCTCGTAAGAGTTGACAAATTCAAGTCCTTCGGTTCAGAACCAGCATTTTGCACCTGCGACCTATTCTCAAGCGATTTGTGAGCGCTCTTGATGGAAAGCCTGACGTCAATTTTGGGAAGAGGTTTGCCCCTTCTAGTCCGGGCACTCTGGACTTACGTAGCTTTCAGGCCGGATTACAACATTCTGCGCATAGTCTAGTGAGGGAAAATGGCAAGAACAACCTGTATCAAAGAAACGTCCAACCTAGACATCGAAGAGACTAATCCGCCTGAAGCTCAATGGTATCTCATATAGTCACCCAAGTGTTCCGCCAGGGTTCTGAGAGGCGGTCTATGTTAATCAAAGAAGAGTACGAGGACCCAGAATTTGTGAAACGTGATGGAAGAGATGCCCGAGATGCACTCTATGAAAAGCTAGAACAAGGCTCTAAGAATGTTCATGATCGTGATACAGTACCACAAATTCATATCAGTAGGTAGTGTACTAGCCTAGTAGTAGATCTCCCTTTTTATTTACTCGACTGGAGTCACCGGACTATGTCTGTTCTCGAATTCTCACCGAATATTTTGAACCTGTCAACGCGGAGGGGCAGGGGCTAACTTGGAAGCAAGCTGGTTTTGCGCATATTTTCGACTTTCCCACATTCGTATCAGCATCTGATCAACACTGCCTCTTTCCAAATCTCTACTTATACGCAGATAAAATCAGAGCAGAAGCATACCTCGAAGCTTCTCCTTTCCCTCTCTTCCAATATGCCTGTCACTTTTACCGTCGCTAAGCACGGCGCCAACTCCGTGCCTGCGCCATATCGGCCTTGGCAAAGCGCGGACCAGCTACTCGCAAGCACATGGGGCCAGAAAGCGCGAACCTTGCGCTCTGCTGAGCTCCTCCAGAGCTCTCTGATTGACCCTAATTTCTCTGCTATATCTCCAAAGCAGAATGGGTTTGTTGATACAATTGTGGCGGCCTATAACGGGCATCAACACCTTGTCCTTAGGTTAGGCGGCCATCATGCCCTATTGTTTGGTTCGGACCCAGCTTACCTTTTTACAGGCCGGACGATGTATGGATTGCCATACTAGGGCAATTCAACTTCTAGTGAGGCTCTTTTTTATTCGAATTAAATTTATCTGATTTAATTCATGTGAATTATGAAGTGTAAATGCACATGCCGAAGAACTACGCAATCATTTTGTCGCGCACGAAGGGAAAAAGAAATTGGTCGTTTACGCTGACGGGACGCGGTATAGTGTTAATTTCGGTGACCTTGCACGCCAGATGGCTGACTTGATCCACGAGAATGTTGGTTGATCGACTCATGCCAGCTCTCTAATTGTACTCACTTTATTTTCACTAGGTTGTCGATAAAGACCTGAAAGATTGGATTCTCCCAGATTTCACTACCACCTCACATAACGATACAGTCGTTTGCGCTGTCATGATGATGGCGACGCTCAAGGCGTATGTCGTTTTCTCTCTGCCATAATCTTCAGATATTAATATTTTGTCAAAGTTATTTTAGCTACGGATTTGGACTCGCCTGCGGGATCCCATCAGTGACGCTGGAGGGAGAAAAAGCCGATTGGGAGAAGCTCCTCGCGCGGGTGGACAAGCTCAAGTCCTTCGGACCCGAGCCAACGATGTGGGCATCCCTCCTTCGACCTATCCTTAGGCGATTCGTGAGCGCCTTCGACGGTGAGCCTGACCTCGACTTTTGGGGGAAGGTTTGCCACTTCCATTCTGGCGGCTCTGGGCCGACTTGGCTTTCAGGCTGGATCACCGCATTTTGTGTGTGGACCAGTAAGGGTCAGTGGCAAGGGCTGCCCTTATCAGGGTCTTTGCAACCCTTGACACAATCAGGATCGTTCAGATTGAACCTCGACGATGCAACATACGCGATCATTGACTCGTCTCAGGTTCCTCCGGGATATTGCGAGGTTGATGTCGAATTAAATGACAACGGAGAAGTTTTCGAGTGTATGATGGTTTCCGGTCATTTGGCTGCTCAGGTGGAAGGGGAAAAGAGAGATACCCTCAAACCATTGCCTACTTGGTTCATGTTTATCAAGGAGGAATGTGAGGACCCAGAGGTTGTGGCGATGAGAAAGTTAAGGGAGGAAATGCCGACGAGATATCCCGCCTTGTATAAACAAGGAAACCTCCCAAATTTAGGATAACTTTACAAGGATGACAAAGCTTAGGTACTTGTAGATAAAGCATTGGAAGAAATGTAACAATACCGGAGAACAAGTTCACTCTTAAATAATTGAGACCCTAAATAAATGACTTCTACATAGTCCACTCGAAGCCGTCCAAATTTAGCGCCGGCTATTTATAGCCCCTGTGTTTCGACTCTTTGATAGTAATACGCCTTTGCGCAACAGGGATGGCTTTAATTCCCAGTGTAGCATAAATTAATTGAACGAACCTTAAATCCTATAATTCCATAATTTCATAATGACTGTACATTAAGCAAACCCCCGTATTATACCTAGTCAAGCTCATCCAATCCAAATTCTTCATAATCACGGCCCAATAAACCCTCAGAGTAAGGTTCGAGGTCCCCGTCCCTCTCATAAACCTCAAAGTCGTCATTAAAATCGCGGTCGTAAAGCTCCGCATTAACAGCCCGCTCCAAAAGCTCCAAGGGCTCGACCAGCTCGCGGCAGTCAACCTCGAAATCCTCCAGAGCGCGTCCATAGACACCACCAGCTTCCAACGCGAACTTTCCGTACTTCCTGTATTTCTTGGCATATTTCTTCATAGTTTTTGCTGTTTTCATTAATTTCATGAGCGATCCCCTGGGGCTGCGCGCCAAGAGGTCGTGCAGCTCGTCCATGCTGTCCATGTCCCTTGCGGCGAGGCTGGGTGAGCGAGCTTCGATGTCTTCTCGCAGGACCATCTTCGCCATTTTGAGCGCCATTGGGCCAAACTTTTTCAGGCCGCCCACGAACTTCTTAAGGAGCTTCGTATTGACGTGAACTTTAGGGACATGAATGTGGATTCGACGACGAGCAAGCTCGTTGGGCTCTCGCCTAAATATTTATTACTATTAGCATCTTGGCTTTCGATCCTCCAAAATGGTAATACTCACGCGTCGATTTCCTGGCTTTGTTCGCCACTGAACGGGACTGCCAAGGCCGGAACCACGAAAAGCAGAGCGACGATGTGCGATGCGGTAATTTGGACCATTATTATGTCGTGAAGAGATAGTAGGATAAAATGCGAAAAGCGTGAATGCGGGAGATATGTAATATGTGATCAACACAATATTGCTTTGACTGGTTTGGGAGGTTGTGGATGAGACCGGCTCAATGTAGACTAGTTTGCGAGGAGAGCGTTTTTATGGGTCCACGAACACAGCGTCAAAATTAACCTGAAAGGTACCATCGAACCTCCATGGGTATCGGCGCGTACAGCATGCCACGTCAAGGATCGGCGTTTTGTTTTTAGAGACCTGCCGAACGTTGCGCCGCATTTTACCAAGTAGGAACAGACGTATCTCCTAGGTCTCTCCATCTAGTTGTGTGCGCCAATCGTGTCAGAATCCGACTTCGTCTCGCCTGATCATGAGCAAGGCATTAATTGTAAGCCTTAGTTAAGCAGGTTGAATGAACGGTGGCAAAGACACAACCCCAATCCAGTAGGAGAGTTAAACGATGCCTTTGTCCAAACTCAAGTGTCGTTTGAGGATTTGCGGGTGCGGGTAGACGAAGCTCGTTCTTCCCTGTCAATGCCCAGGTCAAATGACAAGCACGCCATTTCCAGGCCAAAACATCGACCTGAAACTTGTACCGGAAGATCCGGGAAGGAAGCGTCCCGGAAACACCATTCTCTCTCCATCTATTTCCGTCATTGAAGCTGTCCACGAAGGTTAATCAGTACATCCGAGGTCTAGACACAAGATCGTCGACAGAAGGAATTGGAGAAAGCATACCGAGAGTGCTATAGATGTTGTTGAGGTCGGTGTAGGAGAAGGGAGCTAGGCCTTGTTAGCCAGCCCGACCATGACGGTTAATGACAAAGAATTGTTATCTGTCGGATTCGAATTCAGTACCAGGGATGGATTATCCTTAGGAAGGAACACATTCTTCCTAATCTTAGTTCTCTGATATATCATCGAACGCAAGTTACGCGGTGCTGGTAGGCGAGAGGGATTGCTCGAAAATTCGGAGCCAGGAGATTCTTTCCTAAGATTAGATGGATTACCCGGGTCGATAGAGTACGATAACATTATAGTTTGATACATTTTGCAGATCTCCAGAAAAATGGCTTGTGGAAGAGTGGCTTGTCAGCACCTCCGAACGATTCCTTGCCGAAGCTCTTCCTCTCTGGAAACAAAGAACGACATCAGACAGAAAGGCCATACACGACGAAGAGTTGAAGACGCACCGATATTCAAACATCAGCTGCACCCCAATGAAAAGACACGACGAACAGAGAACCATAAATCTAATACCCTCCAATGTCCCAAATAACTGCGAGAAGAAGAACTTGACGCCGTCAGTACCAACGACGAAGCCGACTAGGTTGGCGGCCATCATCATCAGGATATTCAGCACCCCTCCAATGGCGCAGACGTGTCTGTACCATGGGAATTTATCATACTAGATAAGCGACGAAGGTAAATGAGTACACGATAAAGGAAAGCCGGGCGCAGAACTAATAATATACACACCTTCTTCGCTGGCAAAAAGTAGGTGGCCACCAACTCGGGCACAACGAACAGGCTGACGAGCCAGCCCCACGCTAGCAGGCGGAAAGTGAGATCGTGCCACAGGGCAACGAACGAGAACACCAGAACGGTGTTCAACACGACATTCTTCGCGCCGCCCAAAGGGATGTAGATGTACCTGCGCCACAAATCAGATTGACGGACAAGGTAGGATAGGAAATGAAGAACATACCGAATGATCCAGAGGTTATAACTCCGGTGCCAGCTTCGCCAGAACCCAAAGGCCGAATAATTGTTCGCCATACAACGGACCATGTTCTCAGGCGGGTCTATTCCATCCAACAAAGCCCAGAGGCGAAAGAACCTCCACGGAATCAGGAGCTACACGTATTCTTAGTCGACTAGTGAAAACACAAACGAGCAAAAAACATACCTTGAGCCAGACAATGATCAAATTCCAGAATCCAATCATAGCAATTTCCGCGGGAGAGTCGCCCACCCATGCTTTGCGGTCTTTGATTGCGACCATGTACATGAAGTGCAGTATGTATTCCATGGTCATGTAGCAGCAGATAAAGCGCACGAAATACATGATCTTGGTTCTGTTATCGATCAGCAGCGGAGACTTGTGCTGAAGGGGTGATTAGGCAGACTCGACGACTTCTGAGTGTATGAAACGAACCTGCCAGACGAAGTCATTGAAGGTCATGATCGGCCCAGCGATATAGAGTGGGGAGTATAATACGTAGGCCACGTAGTTCATAGCGGAATATTGTTCTTCGCGGTGGGGAATGCTTGTGCGCTGTTTTTCGGTTGGCACTGTCAAGTCGGCCTAAGGGGTGGTATGGCACTGATGAGAGGTTTTTCGGAATCGAAAGAGTAAACATACGCACATCTACGCTCTCCAAATTTTTGCACGACCAATAATAGTCCATGTTGAAAGATATGAGGCGGAGCATTGTCATATTGAACATAACGTGCCATCGGTACACGCCAGAGAATGAATCCTGGAAGGCAATGGCTTTAGGTAAAAAGTAATGACAGAAAACCTAGGAAAAAGAACACGTACAAGAAAGGATAAACCTGGGAGTATACTACCGAAACGATACCCGTGATATATCTCAATAGAAAAGAGGATACATGCATTGAAAATCCAGGTCAGGAGTGGCGCCAATCTGCTTGCACGACATGTTTTGGCTATGAGAAAATTTATCGCCATGATAGCAACGATCTTGAGAGAGCTAGACCCATGAAGAGCGACAATCATGCCTAAGGACAGGACAACATTTATAGGGAGGAGGCTGAGGTGGTTGGGAAGTGGAAGGGTGAGGCGCTTCACAATGTACCTTATGAGTAGGTATCCGAATGCAGCTTGGGATAGTAATGGGATGTTGTCGCGAAAGGAGCGGTATTGTGCATCGCTATTGTCCTGCCTCGATTTAGACACCGACAAAGTGAGTGACGGTTTGAACTCACAACCAGTCGACCATGTATCCAGCCCGGTGAGAGTCTCGACGCGTAGAATGGGTAATTTTGATGTGTGGCTGCATAAACTTCAGCGTTGGGCGTCAACAACCAAACAACCGGCTCACATTGGCTGAGAGAAACCGGTATCCATATCATCGCTGGAATGGCGAACAGCGCTACGAGATAGTAGAACCTGAACTCAAGGCTACCCCAACGAGACGAGGAGCTAGCTTTTCTGACATTTTCTTTGAATGCAGAGGGTATATGAACTGTCAGACGCGCGATTCCAGTTGCTTTCAGTTGGTGTCTTGGTTGACTAGGTGGCATCTGCAAGGTGGGAGGGTATGTTTGGGTATTATCCGATGGGTTGGAAGGCGAGTGTAGTGGCAAAATATTATCATAGCTCATTCCGCTGGGTTTTCGTTGTACAAATGGAAAGCATTGGTCGACGTTGGGGAAGAGAAAGTCGAGGAAGAAAAGCCCAGCTTGAGCGGATTACCTAACACTACCTCCGTGTTAGGAAGATACTTCCCACGAGTCTTGACCACAGTCTTCATTAATCTTCAACGTTGCAACGTTCAACGTTCAACGACTTTTCCTTTCAACCAACCCACAATCATACAGCGTCGTATTTGCAATTTAAAGTGGACCACTTGGAACCACCTCTTAGTTCATAATACCATCGGAGGTCATTCAGGTACTTTCGATTTATTCGTGTTCCTCAGGCGAACGCTTGCCGCCAGTCGCAATATCCATAGACTCGGTAATGGTTCATAGAAAAATCAGGTCAGTACAGAAGCTGGTCTATCTTGTACGGCCGTACTTATTATACTGACTTTCGTACTTAAGTCTTCCATAATGAAGAGTTGTCGACATCAATGCCGAAGTGACTGCCTGTGAGATAGAAGGCGAGGGCTGAGTGAGATCCTCTTCCATTTATTTCCCAACAACGACAACGAAACGAGATTGGCTCTTTTCAGGCCAGAAACTTTTGAGGATATATCTTACAGGTGAGGCTTCCTGACAACTGTTGATACTGCTCCATAACCTCCGTCTCCACCACAGACGGTCAAACTCCGCTGTCACTCAAAAAACTAAAGTAATCTCTTGCGGTAACCACCACCATCCCACTCTCAAAAGGATCAATGCTAGCTCATGGGTAGCGCTTAAACGCATCCAAAAGCTTCACCACCAATATGTCTGATTTACCCTGGCATCCCAAGATCACACCCTACCGTTTGGCAGTTCTGGCCACGACGCTAGGTTTGGGGACGGCAAAAGCAATATCAACCCAGATGGGTAGCGTATTCATACCAACCACTTTCGAATGGATAAGTGGGACTGTAATATTTTTAATGTGAGCTCCAGCTAGTTTTATATGTGATCATACTGAACAAAAACAATCTACAAAATATAGGCTGTTCATTATCAGTCCCTACGACTCTGACGAGGACGCACCGCGGTATTTGTCTTGGTTATTTGAACCAGACTGTATGGACGTAATATGGCATCTGCTTGCCATTTTCTTATCTGTACCGCGTCCCAGATACCTTTCAAGGGAACGAATTCAGACCATCCCATTTAACACCAGCCGTCCCCCAATTACGATCTACCGCATTCTCGTTTCCTTCTCGGTCCTCGCTTTCGGTATATTGAAAGCTGCATTCGGTTACCTTGGAGCCTCGACTGCGGCGACATGGACAGATTGGACACTTGGAGTTGTAGCAACGTCGATGTAAGTATGCCCCAAGTCAAGCCCATCTGTGTCAATCGCGCTGATCAATAGTGGGGCATTATTTCCAGATTTTACTGTCTTGGATTGTACGAAAAGAGTTCTTCGAATCTCTGGCCATCTTTTTTTTCCGATGACCAACAACGACATCTCTATACTTGTAAGTCTCGCTTCAGAGCATCCACATCTCTATTTAATCGAGTCATTAATCCCCACAGGTGGCACCGCAGCATCATATGCAGCGGGCATCGCGCTTTCCTCATCTTGGATCTTGTACTGGAAAAACGCCCTAATGCGCACCTGGCTCGACACAACAATCACCTCCAGCAAGCCCGACCCACGTCATCCTATCCTCGACAGAGCATTCTTTATTGCTATGAAATGCTTCCTCCTTGAAGGAACAATTGTCGTGATTGCCTTTGGTGTAATGTGCCTTGTTGTCCTCCTCGGATCAGCCGGTATTTCGATCGTCTCATGGGCAGCTACTACCCGCCCAGTTCGTACACGAATTTCTAGCAATTCTCTCCCGTCGTTCTCGGGGGACCAGCCATCTTTCTTCTCAACTGTCATCCCGAGACGTTATATCACACACAGTAAGTCTCTCCGATCTTTCTTTGTCCTAGTACTCATCCGCCATTCTATTCTGTCCCTGGGCTAGTCACAACAACTGGTCGAGTCTGCATCCACATCATTGTTCACCTATGTGGGCTCGCTTGCTGCCTAACGGTGTCTTTCCTTATCACTGGCGTCGTTACGGTCGTTTATGATGCCTTTAAAGTCATCAATAATATTTTCGTTATGATACTATTTGGTATGTTAGGTGCCTATATAACCACCATGGCCGGATTGCTGTGGCTCTTTGACTTTATGATTGTCATTTCGATGGTAAATCCTTTGTTTATGTACCGTGATGCTCGCCAATTTCGTAGCAGCCTTATTTCCCCGTAGAATTATTTCAATGTATTATCTGTCACTAGAAAATCTGAGTAACCCTGCGGACAAAGTTTTGTCATTTTCCGCGCATTTCAGGAAATCATGGTGCCCAGGACCTACTATCACAATTTCTTGCCCAAAGTTAAGAACCAGAGCTCTTGGCCACTCCGAATTCCACGGCGTCAAAGATCTGACATCCTTAGATATAGTACATGGTCGTTATGAGTCAAGCCCCCGTTGTTTATTAAGTTCCTTAGGCACTGGTGAAGTTAAGTTGGGACTAAGCTGTTAGTCAACGAGGTAAATGCCTGGATGACAATAACTATCTCAATTGACTACAAACCGAATAAAGAAAGCGAAAATTTGTACCTGTCTGGAAGAAACACCTGCCGTAAATGCCAGGAATGCGGAAACAGGATACGAAATTAATGCTCCAAGGACTTTCTATGGCAATATAGTATCATGGCTCACTCCGCTGGGTGTTCCTGCTACAAATGGAAAGCATTGGTCGACCGACGGTGGGGAAGAGAAAGTCGAGAAGAAAGGCGACCCTGAATGGATGAGGTCCATGTTGGGAAAATACTTCCCACGTGTCTTAACGAGAGTTACCTCAACGACTTTCCTTTAAGTTTCAGCCAACTCGATTGCTACAGCATTGTATTTGCATTCACATTGGAACCACTTCTCAATGTCATCAAAATACATTCAGGTGCTTTCTATCTATTCGTGATCCTTCAGCGACTCGAAGCGCTAACTCCTAAGTGACATCTCTCTTCCGGCTATTCCCCCCAAAAAAAGAAACGAGATTCGCCTGAATCTTTGAGGGTGTATCTTACGGGTGAGGCTTCCTGACAACTGCTAATATTGTGCCGTTTCTCCCTCATAATACATATTCACTAACTAGAAAAAATTGTCGACAGTAAACGGTCAAACTCCGCTGTCACTCGAAACAGAAGTAATCTCTTGCGGTAACCACCACCCCTCTATCAAAGGATCAATGCTAGTTCATGGGTAGTGCTTAAACGCATCCAAAAGCATCGCCGCCAAATGTCTGATTTACCCTGGCATCCCAAGATCACACCCTACCGTTTGGCAGTTCTGGCCACGACGCTATGTTTGGGGACGGCAAAAGCGATATCAACCCAGAGGGGTAGCGTATTCATACCGACTACGTTCGAATGGATAAGTGGGACTGTAATATTTTTAATGTGAGCTCTGGCCAGTTTTATATGTGAACATACCAAACAAAAACAATCTACAAAATATAGGCTATTCGTTATCAGTCCTTACGACTCTGACGAGGACGCACCGCGTTATTTGTCTTGGTTGTTTGAACCAGACTGTATGGACGCAATATGGCATCTGCTTTACGAGACCTTATGTAATAAGGACTCGTCTTACTGGATGAGACGAATTGTTGCCTCCTGCAGTTTCATTACCCGGATTGTGTGGCCCTATTTACGCCTTTCCGGTACTTGAAGTTCCCGAACCGGCCCTTTTCGATAGTTAGAAGCATAGTCAGTCTCCAGATTCTAATGTAGTGTATTTTTTTTCGAGTCGAATGAAGTATTCTTTTTTTTTTCGGTGGTCATGGCTTACAACGAAAGTGTTCATAGTAGACTTTTACGGGTACGGGCATGCCCGTTTAACGGTATATGTTTTTTTAAAAAGACATGTAAGTTATTGAAGATGTACTCTGGTTCTGTTGACCCAGTGGATGCCGGGTCCGTATTCCGAGGTATTCGGTTTCTTTTGTTTTTTGGAGTGACAGAAGTTACCTATATGTCCTGATATTCTAGTTCGGATGGATAAAATATGGGAAGGTGTTGAATGATCCATCTTCCGACGTACTTGTCTTCTATTGCGCCTTTCATCTTTAGACAGAGATTGATGGATTGACTGACGAGCGACTGTGAAGTGTGTGCCGCCGACGGGAGAGTTTTAATTGGATAAATGACGTAGCTGTCAGCAAAATGGGTTTGTATACGTCGGCTATGGTTGGGAGTTGATTGTTAGGGGGCCGAATAAGGGAACAATGAATCCTTTTTAAGATGTTCGATGTTATTGTTGATCGGCTTTTGAGATGGAAGCTCGAGCGATCTATGTCTCTACATTTCTTGACGCCCTTTAGGAAGCGTTGAATAGGTTTGATGCGCTACTTTCTGACGTGTTCTGACGGTAGATTGTCTCGAGTCATGTTGATTGTCCAGACGTTGTCCTGGTATTCCACTTGTTGACGTATTTTGAAGACTTGATCTCTGACATGCTCTGACGGAAAATTTTCTAAGTCAAGTCAGGCAGGCAAGGTGTTCTCGGTACATTCAGATTGTTCAAATTAAATTCAATTATTCTAGATGTATAAATGCTGCAAGGGATGAGGTTGGTGAACATTAGGAAGTTTCCTTTTTTTCGTCGTTTGGTTTGCATCGTCGTCATGAAAAGTGTGTCCTTTGTAAATTTATGACGATGGCTACTAACTATTTGGCCGTATAGGAAGGAGTTATGTCAACATAGGGAACAGGCGTTCAGAGCGGGTTCGAAGGATGCTTTGTGCACCTCCCGGAGGCTCGTTTCAGACGTTCGGCCGTATGGTTTACAACGTCCCAGAACTCCTAGAGTCAATCGCTGAGCAAACCAGTTGGAGAAGTTTGGTTGCCTTAGGGAATTCGAGCAAGTATGCGCAAGAACTGATGCGAAGGATTGTCCGTCAGAGGATCAAGCATCTTGTTTTGCCGTTCACATTCCACGCCCGTAATGTTGACACGTTTTTCACGTTACTTAGAGTAACTGAAGGCGCTATCACTGGTTCCCTCGCCTGGTCTGTTATGGCGGCGGTCGAGGAACGATCAGAACCGCGTCCCCTAAATGATCTTAACATTGTGGTGCCCAAGGGTGGACAGCGACTTTGGTTTTGGATGCGATTCCTCGTGAGCTTGGGATACAGGAGGATTATGTACAGCGAAGCCTCGGGAATTGACAGTGTGGTCAGTCGGCGAACTCTGTGTTTTGAAACGGACGTAAGTATCTTTTCCCTACTTTGGCAGTGATTTTAATTCGGATTTCTAGGGTTGTTTTATCAATGTGACGGAGAGCAAGACATCGTCGATTATTCCTGTTGTCATTTCTTCGCCTTTGACATCTATGATGAATGCTGTCACTTATTGGCGCGTTTATTGCTTCCTTCCTAGCCTTTTTGCTAGGAGAGTCGCACTTGAAACGATCAACACCCGAGCCACCATAGTGGAAAGAATTGATCTCAATAGACGTGGAATTGCGTTGCACACCTTGTCATATATCAACCGGTGGGATGAAGCCTGTGGGGAGTCGTGTCCGGCTATATGGAGAAAAACGAGAGGATTGGCTGGTGTTGGTATAGCTCGATGGGGAGGTATGCGAGCTGGGCCGATTTCAGATGAGTCGGATATTCCTTTGCCCATTCAGGAGCTAGGAAATGCGAATCTGAAGTGGAGGATAGGCCGGTCGTGCGTGAATCGAAAATGCGCTCGCTATAGCTTAATTTGGGAGTCGTACGATAGCTATAGAGATCGACTAAATTAAATAGCGATGTTTTCAATTGGTAGACTTAGTTCTGATCGGTTTATTGTCAGCAATTATGGTGGAGCCACAGTAATTGTTGAGTCACTCGATATGTAGTCGTTGTCATTTTTCAAATAGATATTAATATGGACAGAACTAATAACTTGCGACTAGGAATCAGTACCATAAAATTTAACGTGAGTGGTACTCGTTGGGAGCAGCAGGGTGGAGTTTTAAGCGTGTATCGATAGTCTTATGCACGAATTCTATCTGCTTGAGTCCGCGTCGTAGAACTTATTAATTGGGCCTTGTATGTCCGTTCAGTCGACTATATGATGAGTTTTAGTTTTGATTAATAGTAAATTCAAGTACTGGTAGTTAGTCTATTCAGCAGGTTTGAGTCTATGGCAAGAGTTAATTGAAAATGTTGTACCGGCGCTTATTTGGGATCGTGTGAAATCCCATTGATGGAAGTACGTCCTAATTGGGCACTCCGTGTCTTCTTCGTTCTGCGTCGTCTTCCCATCGCACGTTGGGTTATATTTCGCGACTTCTGTGAGTACTTACATTCTCACAGTTTGTGCTAACTAATCATTTGTTCTTCTGTTACTACTCTCATCGGTCGACCTCGATTTCAGCGACAAACTTATTCGATCTGGCTATGCGCTTCCGTCTTTTCTACCGCCGCGGGGAGCTTACCGGTTTCGATTCGCGAGACCAGCGTAGAAAGTCTGCTTTGGAGTTTGTTGAAGCGATCTGGGAGAACGAGCACCGTATTGTCAACAGCTACGGTGACCACGATTGGACCATAGTGATCTAGTAAGTCCTTTTCCTCGTCTTATAATTACTGATTGAAAGTATTTTAGCAACGGTACCTACCATGCGACTCCGAGTCACATCACCGCCTACGGTTTCCGAGAAGATGGAGCGTATTTGCAGCAGGTTTTTTCGCTTCATGTCAACGTTGGCGGGAGTCTGCAGCATTGGCCAGGAGCGAGCCGACGGGTTAGGGAGGTTGATTTGGATGTGGTTGGTTTTGGTACGTATTGAATTCGTATTACTGTTACGTCTCTTACTCACTATCAAAACAGTTGATCTGAAAAGTCCGGTGTAGAAAGTGGTATATAGCGTTTGTCATCGTTTGCGATCTTCAACATAAAAGCCGAACCTCTATTACGCATGATTTACGCGTATGTTAGGTCCATGGCGCTGAAATTTGATGGTGTGCTTATTGTCAATTTATGAAGGTTGCCTGTGTCGCTCGTACCTAGGACCGACTTTACGCCTTTTCTCTTCGCCATCGGAACACGAGCAGTTGCATGTGCTCACGTTCTTTGGCGTGTAGCAGCTGGTGGAAGGTTGTGCAACTGCCATTGTTTCTCGTAGGAGTCGCGGACTTGAGACCTTGCGAATGATTTCATGTTAGTATGTTTTTTGCTTTTATTGTCTGTCATACTTGTTGTTGCTGATGATTCTCCCTCAGGCTTGCCTACGCGAAAATATTCACGACATGTCATATCTGTGTTTTAAAGGTAGCGAAGAAGTTTTTGCGTGTCAGACGCGTGGATGATGCTAGAGCTACCAGAAGTGTGACACGCTCTCTTCCATCCTATTTGCAACATTGATATACGATTTTATTAGTTTCTTGTGGCCAACAGTGGAGATGCATGGATGTCTCAAGATATCAAGTCGGATGCCGTGTCAGTTATTGTAACTGGGAGTCAAAATTAGCGCTCCTGATGGTAAATTACGAGTCCTATAAATAGGACTCGGTAAAACTTAAAGTGGGTTATCAACTGTGGTTATTTATAGCAACATTGTTGATCCGCCAGAGCAATTCGGTAAACGGGATCAAATGTATCGACTTAGAGCTTTTAGAGAAAACAACATTGATCAGGGGAGCGAGGGGTGCTTCGCTGTCAATGACTTGTCCTGCCTCATGTACCCGGATAGCTCAGACTGTCAAGGGCAGCCGGGAGTCACTATTTACGGTTGGCCGCCGGTTCCGGTTTTGACAGATCGGTTCTCTGTAAGACCCCGGTCAAGAAAAATTGTGCTGACGACTGTATGAATGTATTAAAAATTGTTTTGCCTGTGGGTGGGGATTTTTTTACAGTCAAAAAGGAGTATTGAGCATCGAATTTAGATTTATATTTTGTGTTTGGGTGTCTGCCATTCGGAGGTTGAATATATGTAGTCGCTAATCTCCTGTCCGACTGCCGTCCTCGAAGTTCTGGTGGTGGAGTTGGTGGAAAACTCGTAGATAATGGATACTTGATGCCAGTTCTCGGGGATTCGATGGGAGCTGTTGACGTTGGCTATTTCTAATGTTTGTAGGATGGTAAACTGCGTCGCATCTGTTGAAATTGTTGTGAATACAGCAGTTATAGTTCTACGAAATGTGTGCTTACCTTGAGACGATGACAGTCGATTCCAAAACATAGGAACAAGGTCCACGCCGTAAAGCCACTGCGAGGATGGGTCTGGTGATAATTTTGACCGCAGGATTGAATTTTCTATATGAACCGGCGATGGGTTACCGCTGATGTATACTTCGAATACCGTCTGCGGTATGAAGGGAAGCGGCGATAGAAACTGGACGTAATTGCTCAGGAAGGGGAGAGGATTTTTTTGAATGTCTTTTGTTCGAGCTGGACCGTGAGGCAGCGAGGGAAGTGGAGTGAGCTGGATTGTTAAGGATGAAGTGTAAACAAATTTTTCGAAGTTGATTGTTGGGGGAGGGAAGGGCCACAGAACATTTTGCATCATTATATTTATGTATTTGGCGCCAAACGGTGAGTCTGAGTTTTTTTCTTCTTGTCGGCGCAGAGGATGAGTAGCATCTACAGTTCTGGATGCGGTTGGGGCGGACGATGGTGTCTCCTCGGTGGCGCTCCTGCAATATAATATCTCGAGCACTAGGCTCTCGTCAGGACTATGATGGGAGGAGAATAAATGTGTCAACGCACGTTCTTTCTCTTTACAACATGAGCGAAGTTGCTGAATGCGGCTGCTAATCTGCTTCGGTGTTCGGTAAACTCCTGTGTGCTCGAGGATGTAGTCCGATATCATGCTGTTTCGTTTCGGAAAACGCATGTAAGGTTTTGCCCGACATGGTGTAATATATTTTGGTTTATATATGTGAAGGGCTGTAAAGGATTTTGTTAACTGAGATCGTTCTTATAGTTAGTCGTAGAGTACCTTTAAGAAAGGCTGCCTCCCTGATGTCGAGTCAGAAGGTGATGCGGCGTGGAGGCTATATTGATTTTGAAGAAAACTTACAGGTTCGGTGGCCAAATGGCCTCAGCTGTTCCTTTGACTGTTTTCCAACCCCTTCTGCCTGTAAAGACCCACTTGGAGGCGTCTCGCTGAATCTCCTCCTCAGGTGGTGTGTAAGATAAACCTTCCACGGTCGTTAACATGGAGGAGAACTCCCGGTGATTGTTGATTATCATAGGTGCTGTATTTTTTTATACAGGATTGCAGGAGAGTTTGGAGATGCAAACGCGGGAAGGAAAAAATGGTGGGCGGTAAAGAAGAAGACGAAGCCTTTGATAAGTTAAGGCTGTTGACTGTCTGAAAGGGTGGGAACGTGAGCGAGAACAAGAGGTGGTAACATATAGTCACATTGTAGGCGCATGAACCGCCTGACGATGTGTCCCCGATCTTGACATCGAGCGTTCCTTTCGGATTGAGCAGAATTTTTTGCTTGATATATGGAAATTTTCATTTTACAATGTCATTCTCTGCGCTAAAATTATGTGGCTTTGTGTCGGGGTGCATTGCTTGCCTGGTGCCAGATAAATTTTAGACGTCAAACTGTCTTCTCTAGATGCAGACGTGATTTAAAAAGACGTGCCGTTTTTGCCGCTCCGTTTAATATTTTCCCAAATTTTGCCTTGTGAATTCTTCTAGGAAGACGACGTCAGGATTGGGTTACGGTAACCCTTAAAGGAATGGTTTTTCCGGATTCTGGCGATGTCTTTTGACGTCGTCTTTATTGTCAAATATTCTAATGCCGCGGACGAAGCAATTAGATAAGTGGTCTGAGCCACTTTCCGTGGATCTGTCTTGTCAAAGTATTAGTTAGTTTTTTTATGTTCGTAAGTTTGAGGAGTTAAATGTGAATACCATTGGTTGAAGTTTCCGTAACGCGAAAAGGTTCTTAAAGTGCATTATTACGAATATCGGCGATGGGTGTAAGTCCAGGTGGTGTCAATTGTTCAACCGGTATTACAGGTGGCACGAAGTGATAGCCCGTAGGGTAGTGTTGGAGCGACGGTACTACGTTGTGTTTCTTAGTGCCGACTTTAGCTCATAAGAATGATTGCGAGCTGTTCACGTTAAACATGCGTGGGAAAAATACGGATGTGTTTTGCGTCCTGCAGACCATTGATTCACATATTCACGTTGCTGGTGTTGACTAGGTGCCTACATTGAGGAGTTGGCGCTTGTACCGACCGGGCCGAGTAAGTGATCGTGTCCAGGGAAGGTGAGAATAATGTCACACATATTGTGCGCGTTAAGCGCTGATTGCGGACTCAAACATTTGATCACTGCTACTTGGTTGGAGTTCGAACAGAATTGAGTATTTTGGATGATTTTTGGACAAGGGTAAATGTGATTACGAAGCTAACGTAGGCGTCTACGGTTTAAATCGTATGAGTTGAAGAATTCCCCAAAGTTTGGGCATTCTTGATTCTCGCATTGATAACCAATCCTAAATTTTTGGTTTGTCCTGCCAAGTTCCTCCTCGGCGTCAACTATATCCGATTCCCTTGACTCCATATCTGTGCCGCCCCATCTAGCTATACCGACTCCAGGCAGGCCTTTTGTGCGCCTCCAGATTCCGGTGCACTCTTCTTTACACGCTTTCGTCGGCTCAGGCGTGGCGGGGGTTCTCCATATTAAATTGATCCCGCGTCTTGCCAGGCTTGGCAAATTAGTTGAACTGTACTCGGGTTTGATGCACCTCTGGGATGATCGTATGGCAAAAAGAGTCGGAAAAAAACAGTATATGCGGTGGGCTGTGACTACGTTCATCATGGAGGTTAATGAACACGATAAAAGAACGGGTGTAATTGACGATGTCTTGCTCTCGGTGAGAGTAATAAATCGACCCTATAATCTATGTCAATTTTGTTTGAGAGGTGTATTCGATAACTTACCTCTGAATGGAACGTCAATGTTCGTCTACACGACGACTTTCGGCTGCCCCAATCGTGTCTGTAGTATATGGTTGTATATCCAATTTTCGTCAGAAATTCCATCCAATGCCAAACCCGAAGGTCTCCATTAGGTACGACGAGGTTCAGATCGTTGATTGGCATCACTTTGTGTTCCGTCGCCATGACGGACCATGCAAGCGATCCCAAGATACCACCGTTGGTTAGATGCAGGAATTTAAAGAATAAAACAAAGTCACTAGCTGGATCTGGAAGGAATGGTTTGACGTGGTTGAAGATCCTCTCTCGGATCATACTGTAGACAAGACCTCGGGCGTAATTACTGGAATTTCCTAATTTCACCAGACTTGCCCAGGTCATTTCGGTTGCTATAGCCTCCAATAACTCTGGAATGTCGTAAACCATACGGCTAAAAGTTTGATAGAGGGCGCCAGGAGGTGCGCATAACTTGCGCGATATGCGACCAGACCGCCGTTTTTGAAGGTTCTTATCTTTTAAGTCGCTTTACGTGAGGAGATAGGGGCATGTTCATAAAACGTTCAACTCACCGTCCATTGTGTAGAATAAGGGAACCGCAGTGTCGTACGGACGGTGATTGATTGTAGGTTATTTATACGCTGAAAATTTTTTGGTTCTCGTGGATGAGTAGTTTCTGGAGAAGGAAGTTGGAGAACGATTGAGGGTGTCATGGTTGACTAATTTCTTCAGAAGAATGTTGGCGAACAAGTCATTTAGACTGACAGGATGTCCATCGACAGATCTCAGACCGTTTGAGGGGATTTTCGAGTTCAGTCCTTCTCTTTCGTGTGGGATGGGGAAATGAACATTGAATTTTGCTATCATGGAAATCTACGCGGATAACGATTGCATGGAAGGCGATGTCTTTGTTGGATAATGCGGTATTATCGGCACTCTAGAAATGTCAGCGATGCGAGGAGTGGACCGTCTGATCCGATGTTACTATTTCAAACGCAGCTTGTCTCCGAGTTCCGTGAATCTGCGTTATTGACCCACCGAATTCGGGATACTATCTGTCAAATAGTGCGGACAAGTGGTTAAAATTAAGCAATTATAATTCGGATAGCAGGCGAAAATCTCGAGTTGAATATTTTGGAAGCAAGGGATTGATAGAATGGAAAGACGTCTGGTCCATCGCTGGAGTTTGTTGTGGCTCTAAAGTCATGATGTCATTTTGATTGCAGGGCTACCTGTCCTAAACTGTATTGATGATTGCTATATTTAGAAGTTGTCGATCTGTTGAGATTGTCGGACGACCTGGCGTACCAGTTTTTCGTAGCGCAAACATTAAAAATGGACTTTATTCGCTACGAGGTGTCTGTCAAGTGGGTATGGTAGACCGTAGCTGATTTGTATTGGTAGATAATTTGAAAAATACGGCTTCCGATGTCACATAGGACATTGTTTAACATAGGAAAGGCACTAAGACAATAAAAGAGGGACAAGAAGCGGCGGTCTAGGCGCTTTAGTGATGACAAGTATGCGTATTGCTATCTGCGTCAAAGTTTAACTAGTTAGTGTCCGACTGAGACCGCCATGGAACTGGAGGAGTCAGATTTGAAGGAGTCAGAATTGGTGGCACTGGCTTCATTCTCGGTGTTTCCGGATTCGACATCGACGTGGTGAGATGGGGCTTCAATTGACGGGTATCTTAGGGTGGCCTCCTCCTTCTCGTAGTCCTTAAAGTATGTCTTATAAACTGTACGGAGAATAAACGGAGTGTTGGTGACGATGTTCGAAATTGAAGCCTTTTAGGAGGAGTCAGATATCAATGTCATTTGCTGCTGTCTAGATTTGGTAGCTTACCGACAGGTTGGCGAGACATAGAATGATTGGCTGATTGGAGTGGAACTGAGTGATAAGCAGCAACCAGCATGTTAAGTTAGAGACGAGGGTCCACATGCTGCATGAAAAGGCCAGTCGTATTGTCCATTCCTGTATGGGAAGAAATCGCATTTTGACAATTATCTTCGTGGATATATAGACAAGCGTCAGGTCAGCGAGTACGTCGGCTTGAGGAGAGTTAGTCAGCTGAAGTAAATAGGGATTTGAATGATTTTTACTCAGTAGTATAACGATAGCCATGAAGAGGGGTATTGCAGAAAAGACTGTTGCTTCTGTATCGTTTGTAGGCGAGTTGAAGTAACATAGTAAGTTGACTGCAATGCAGTAGCCGAGGCCGGCGTTTATCATAATCGTGGCTGCTCTCCTGCATTTTGTGACGAGGTCTTCCACTTCGTGGAAGACACGAGCGACTCCCATAATGAGGCTTGCACGGGAGAACCTAAAGAGATGTCGGCGCGTATGATTTAGACAGGTGTAAAAGTGCATACCATAAAGTGACGAAGTACATATTAATGATGACCTGTAATAAGGTAGGGGACAGTTGGAGCGGCCTCGTTATCACTTGGTTGGTCTTTAGATACGAGTATGTACGGTGGGATGGAAGGCGTACCTATGGACAAGAGGGTACCAAACATAAACATAGTACTGCCCGCAGAGAATACCGCAAGTACGTCGTCAGCGCCTAGCTTTTCTTTTCGTTGCCGATAAGCGATACGGAATATAGTCGACGTGAAGGCGAGGGTGTGGAGCGTTATAAGAATTCCTATAAATTCTGTTACCCAGTGCGCAATGTTGGGTATGTGTCAAGCTTCTTACCCGACCATGGGACTGAAATATAGCCACGATATTGAGGCATTGTGATTGCACGCTCCACGCTGGTCGGTGTTGAAGGAGTGTAGTGTCGCCCGCAGAGATGCGGAGAAAGTTTGGATGTGGGGGTGAAAGCGAAATTGAGTTTACGACAGGGTTCAATGAGAAGGGTTTGGAGGCGGTTTATATGAAGGTCTATTTTTTAGATTTGTAGGTTCGAGAGAGGACGGGCGTGGGAGGAAGGGGTCGTCTTTTGGTTCGGTTTCGTTCGTTTGTAAGCACCTGAGTTTGCGTTTCTGAGATACCTATACCTATTCTTCTCTGTTTACGGCTTCAGGTTCGATTTCCAACTCGGCAAGGGGGAGTACCGCATACTACTTAAATGGAAGAGGCCCCATGAATTCCCTAGGGAAATATCACGTTGTTCTCTTAACTATTGCTCGGGGTGTGTTTGCAAGATTGATTCGTCCGTTTTGTGATGTCTTACGATACTGATAATTCAGGTCCGCTAGGTGGCTTATTGGTCCAGGTTTATATCAATTGAGGTTTAGACTCTGAGGTCGTTTTTGTTTTTTTCCTTACTACTAGCCGAAATTTTGAATGGTGATCCGAAGTGAGTCAATCCCAGGTCGAGGTCGCCGGTTGCTTATTTGACTTATTTACCCCACGAAAAAATGGTTATCTCGGCCGCATGTTAGGTGGTTTATACGTATGTAGGAATGTCTTATGAGGTGTGTATTTTATTTATTTTACTCAGATGTGTAGGGTGCGCCGTGACGATGACTCGGAATCCGTTAGGGAAGGCAGACAAGCTCGGCCTTGGCTCGATCACTAGACACAGGCCGATCAAGTAATCTTGCCACAGCACGTGTGAATCGAATTTAACATCGATATTTCGTCGTCTTTTTTCCCTTGCACACCATTCCAAAAAAAACTCACGACGCATTTGACAAAGTTCGAGAAGGCGAAGTTATTTACGACCGTTGAATACCGTTAGTAGATTAGAATTTTTCCTCTTTTGAAGGGTGTTACCTGTTCTTTCGATTACCTTCATGGAAGACCCGTGACGATTTGACGGTGGGTTCCAATTATTTCCTTGACATAGTTGAAAGCGAGTAACTGGAGGTAATATCAGAGAAGCCTGGGCGTTGGCATTGAACATCTTGAGTTGAAAGAGGAATTGTAGAAGATTTATGAAATGACGAGTTGTCGGTGAACATAGTAGAAAATCGGTGTTCTTACTGCCAATGATTGGCGCCGATCATCGAGCTTCCGAGGATGTGGTAAAGTTGACGTTCAACATGCATAAAGTGAACCGGTGTGCCTCGTGTGCCTCATGAGAAATTCCCTTGGTTGACGGGGATATTATGGGAAAATCAATTATTGGACAACCGCATAAGCGGGTAGTCACAGAATGGGACTAGTAGCTACTACGGGGCTTCTGTATCGAATTCCACTAATTAATATCCCCACTTGGTTGAACTCGCAAGAAGGATCGCTGCACTACAACAGCATCATTTGGTCAATGACTCTGGTATGTGTGGCATTGGGTTAGCATAGGACATCCAAGAGAAAAGAAACTTCTTACAGGCGTGTAACAGTATTTGCTGTTTGGATGTCCTCCTCTGTGATGTTTCTTACACCACGGCTGGTCTGTTTAACAACCACAACCGACCCTCTCCATTTCGCGTTTGTTATTCGGCTTACTTTTCCCACTAACTCGTTTGTATGGAGCAGGTTGTCGGCCTGGAAATCTACGTGATTAGATCTTGATCACATGATAAACGAGGGCCTTCTTACCTTTGGACAGAAGATTACGGAGTAGCTGGCGTCGAGCTTTTTTCCACCTGGCATGGTATCTATGGTGGCGTTATTTTGATTGAGGTCCACTATGTGAGGGTACTCCTCGTCAAACGTAGGCAACCAATATTCCAGTGCAAGATCCTCAAAGGTATTAGCCTTAGATGTACCGCCGTCGACTGGCACGGGTACTATATGCAGAGTCCTGCATGTAGATCCGTATAGGAGGACATCGTATAGCTTTCTGCCCTATGTATAGATGTTGGCTCGTTAGGAGCACGGACCGCGGATATTGATCATTAGCTTACCTGTCTATTGGCATGTATATCGAATGTAATATCGAGAACGTCTTTGTCGTGCATGCTGTAGCTGTTCGCGAGTAATCTGGGATGTCGTTAGAGAGCCTTTTCAACATAGCTTTTATATGGTATACGACAGGTTGAATTTGTCATCTCAATTTGTCGATGGATCGCACGTCTATGAACAGATTTTCACTGTGGATCCTTCAGCTGGAAGTGGATTCCCACATACGTAGTGTTAATTATTCGTGACGAAGGAGATATATGACAATGTAAAAGAACACCGGGGTAAAAAGATGTAATTTTCAAATGAGGAATGGATTATTGCGAAGAATGTCCACGAGTTCGTCTACAGATGGATACCGGGTGGCAGTAGCCAGATGGTGTTCGGAACTACTGACATTTGGAGCGTCAGAAGTCGTGGAATTCATGGGAATGAATCGGAGATCGAGGAAGGTGAAAACGAGCGGTAAAAGCTCGCGTTTGTCGGGCGATAACCCGTGCAAAGTAGCAGGCGTAATCGAAGGGCTAAAGGTGGTGTAGAATTGATAGGTTGAATACTCCGGTGGAGGAGAATAGCATACCTTGTTTATGGTACATTATTTGACAATTCGGTCCGAATATCGTACTTCAGCACTAGAAGTCTGGTATTGTATACCTTGACGGGTTGAGGTGGCGTTCGAGTACTTTCCTGTGCATGTACCCCAGCATGACGGGTAGGTTACACGCAAAGACGGAGACAATGATCTGATTGTTCGTTGAGATGATAGTTATGTTTAATAAAAGATGTGGTAGACTTACAGAGGCATTTTCAAGAGCAATTATGGTTTCCCCGTTCGTTGGAGGT
Organism: Galerina marginata; assembly: GCA_023014335.1. Classification (NCBI taxonomy): domain Eukaryota; kingdom Fungi; phylum Basidiomycota; class Agaricomycetes; order Agaricales; family Galerinaceae; genus Galerina; species Galerina marginata. The sequence goes on from JAECYW010000004.1 coordinate 862,262, forward strand.
GGTTGGAGCTTTACGTATGTAAGTGCGGAGGTGACGCCAATTATCCAGATCGTGCAAGAGTAGCCGGCGAATATAACGTATTTGTGGACTGGATCACGAAGGCGCTTCGTCATGTAGAATGGCGACATCATCAAGGCTAGGTCCACACAGACGCCGACTTAGTGGCGTAGTGTTAGTTTATTGTAGATGAGCGGTTGACCTAGAACGTACCTGCGAATATCGCGGCTACGGCAGTTGGTGGTATCGGAGATTGAGGGTCAGGAATGTTGAGCCAATTCTGGTCGACAGCGCAAAGGTAGGTTGAGATAGTAAGCATGGAAGAGCCTATAATGCCCAGGAGGATGGCAAGGAGTCGGAAATATTTTGTCTGTTTGGGGCGGTTACGGTCTAAGCGTGAAATGGCAAACACGATGCTTATTCTTGCGAACCTGTCATTAAATAAATCAGTATTGGGCAGGTAGGCCTTGTGGGCTAAGCCTACCACACCACAAGTTCTTCCGTCGTCATCGTCAGCCAGGAGACGCTGTTTTGGCTTCTCACTGACAGGTCCTCAGCTAGTTAAGAGTTAGAAGGTTGGGTCGATGATGTGAATGGCTACTGACTCGGTAGACATAGGCAACCAAATGTAATTAGGCTTCCAAACCAACAGAACACAGCGAATGCATCGTCCCACCACAAGAATGACGAACCCCGACGGTAGAGCAGTCTTCCGCAGGTAGCGAGCAGGACGACTAGATGACCCGCTAAAATGAGTGCTGTGTAGAGTGTCAGTAACGGTTAGGGCACAAGACGACGAGGACTCGAACGTGTTTGTTGTAATTGGCGTTTATCTTCAGTCATTGAAATTTCTTGAGTCTTGGTTCCGCGTCTCAAATATGGGGAATTGTGGTGAAGGGGAAGAGGAGTCAGTGTTCGTGGCTGTTTAAGAGTGAAACCAAGTCGTACCTGAATTTTTCTTACGACTTCCTGTGACCCTACTTGATGCAATAGAGTTTCTATGGGCTTCAGTTAAAAAACCCGGTTGCATTGCGCTTTCGGCTACAGTGGGTGAAAGCATAGTGACGATAACTCGTGACAAATCAGTTCTAACATCCCGTAAGAAAATTGAGACCACAGACAGCATTGAAGGGAGAAGGGACGGAGGCCATCGACCTTCATCCAAAATCAAGGTATCAGGGAAACGGTGAGATGGCAGAATCAAATTATCTCGCTCAGACTCGACGGTAGTCAAGAAATAATGGTTTTGGTAGGCGTTAAAAGTGAACGGCTTTGAGAAACGAAAGGCGCGAATTATTTTGGGAGTATTATCTTCGCAAACTGACTCGTTTGTTTGTGTGCATACGAACGAACCATATTGCACCGGTTGGAGCTCAGCTGCCAATCTCGATTCCCCATTTTGGTCCGAAAAACCACCACCTACCGACTTCTCCAGGAATTCCTCGCCTCAGAAAAAAACAAAGAACGCCCTTGCACTGGCCTACGTACCTTCCAGAATTTCAGATTTTGGCTACCAGGTCGTCAAGCAGATATGGTGCGTGGTTCTTGAACAAGCCAAGAGTTGTTGTCATTTAAACCTCGTCCATCCAGCGAGAGCCTTTATTCCAGTTGGCGTCGTCCTTCTCCGCAGATAGGACTGTGGCTCAGTAAAATCAGTGCGAGAACGACAGGATATTTATTATGTGGACGGTCGGGAAGCCGGGACTAGGGAGGCAGGTGTCCGCATCTCTGCATTGCTTGCGTAGCCGCTCTGTAAGTCGTCAATCCTTCCGAGTTTATGAAAGCGACTGGGTTTCCTCCTAAGCTGCCTTTTTATCGCCTCTAGGACGAAGGCTTGAGTGGACTCGTTGGGATGGGACTTACAGATTGTCAGTAGGCAGTGTGTAATGCGGAAAGCGTGTCGGCGAAATGCTTGAGCAGGTCCTCAGCCCAGGAAGACGGTAGTCGTGAATTAATGACATTTCAAGAAGGAATAAGGGCGACATAACTCGTTGGACTGGGACTTACTGACGGTCACCGGGCAGACTGCGAAGCAGGAAGCGTGTCGGGGGAATAGTTCAGTAAGTTCACATCCTGGAAAGAGTGTAGTCGATGCTAACGACCTTCCAGGATGTGATTTTACACTCTATGGATGACAGCTCAAGACAGCGAGCCATGCCTTCGGGACAGTGAGTAGACGAGTCATAATGAAAAGAGAATCCGCATTGCAGCTAGTGGGTCATTTTTCGTCTGGGGAATATTAATGTTCAATTTACCTGCTGAGCACGAGTCGTTAGACCTGAGGTTATCGATGATCAACGGAGCAGGAATGGAGGGTAAATCCGGAGTGCATATTCTTTGAAGGGAGTCATTGCTGGTCGGAAGAAAGCTTTAAAAGACGAGTGGTCCCTCGATCGCTTTCTTTTGGGCATGGAGGTGAAGGCGCGATGCATTCATCGGGTGAGGACATATAGATGGAGGGCGTGGACGGCGTATCATGCCTGGCAGAGGGCATTTTACCTGTATGTTTTGTCTTTATAATTATGTTCGAAGCTGACAGAGTTGCTCAAGATTATCGTGTTAACGGTTACACGACTGGAACTGGGTTACTGACCAAAGTATGAAATTTCGTTTCCCCACGTTCTCGTAGACAATCAGTGAGCAGTTGACCTACTGAAGGGGTGATGTTGTTAAACTTTTTTGTTTCCAGGTACTTACCTCTGACCACTAGGATTCGATCATAGTCACGCCTGGGCGGTATATAGTTCGTGTCAATGAACGCTAGTGCTAGTGACATCAAGTAGCAGAACGACGCACCAGTCATAGCGGAAGCCCACCATGCTAAGAGATTCTGCAATTGCTCGAATCCGATAAACCCCGGCTTCTGCAACGCTTCACTGTATCGATTTCGAGTACTGTTCGGGTCGTTGGGAATGCTGAACGTCGTATCACAAGAGATTGGCGAGTGGTGGAACATAAGACATTGGAAGATTGGAAGGCGTTGTGGTCTCTAGAACACGCTCGGGAATGAAACCAAGCGGTGGTGAGCAATCTATGCCCGCGTTGAACGAAGATGACCGACATGGTTACGATGTGGAAAACCCTCCGCTGGTATGCGTCCTCTTCGAAATCGATATTGTTTCATTGAAAACTGATATAGCGATCACAGACAATCGAAAACACCGATTTCAGTGTTTACAGTGTGGCAATAGGTAAGCTCCTACTCAAGGGTATTAATAAAGATTGACGCACAACTTTGACAGCTACACTCTTGCGATCGAGCCACGGCACTTAACCGCCCCCTCCCAAGATACCCAATGTACCCAATGACAACCAACGTATCTCGGTGAACTGATTTTGAGGTTCGGTTACTTCGAGTCAGTGAGTTCATGTTGGTCTACCTCCTCTATCTCCATATCGTCGAACGACGGATAACCACATGTTTTCCTATCCCAAGTGTTCACTTTATATGGTCGCCAGATGCCTCGTTACGAACTATTAGTCAGTCTTTATGTGAAAAGGTGCACCACTTACCAACTATGATGCTGGAACATTGTTGTGTTTTCGTGAGTTTTCCTTTGGCGAATCAAGAGAAAAAATCATGACGTGGTGTAAGATTTATGTTCAATGCGATCGGGACGGGTCTACATACCGTTTGGAAGGTATATGTGGGTTTGTCGTTTGTAACGTTCTCTTTTCAGATACGCGTACACTATGCAGTGAGAAGGCGCTGGGTGAAGTGTGAGTGGGTGAGCCACGCTTAGTCAGCTTCAACCGAGTGCAGGCTGAATTTCTCATTTACGCTCTGACGGTTCTGCCGTGAACCGGGTCGATTATGTACAGGTGGTCGGTATGTTCGAATGGCTTCATACGTGTGCTGAAACAAGACTAAATTCGACAACTTATCGATAGGCCTCTCCTATTCACGCATAACATTTGGCATACTTAATGGCATACATAATAGTCAGCGACCAGATAGCATACAGGTGGGCTGAAACCATGTGAGTCATTCATCTCTTTATATTGTTCATCTGATAAATGGGTACTACGGACAGGACTGCTGTACTGTATTCTGCCCATCGTAAATTGTTGCTTAGTCGACCCTCATGCGAGATCCGGTATCACCTCTGGTGGTGTCTGATAAGTCATCTTCGGCTGTGACTTTCCTCTTGACGGTTACGCCTGTTGGCACTATGAAAACTCGATGCTGCATTCGGAGTATTGCAGCGCGCTGCAGCAATCAGATTGGAGGTTGAAGCGTTGATAGGGAGTGAAGCGGCTCACCTTCGAACAGGAGTCGTCCAAAAGGGTTAGAGCGCGAAGGGTGGACAACATTCTGTATTTGCTTTTGTCCACTTGAACGACCTTTAAGGCGATTTGTACCTCGACGATGTCTCCGACCCGGAAAATTACAGGAGATACGTCAGAAAGGCTAAGATTGAAGTTAGAAGTCGCCACTTTTTCAATTGACTGGACACGAACTTTTGGCTTTTGGTCCTAATGTGGTAGTTTACAAGGTTGTCTTTGCAGAAGCAATACTTGTCACTCATTGTTTGCCTCAGCCTTCCCGACGTATCCCAAGACTTAGGGAAGGGAAGAGAGGCGGCTTGGTCGGTGTCGTAGCTGGGAGTGAAAATCCTGTTACTCATTTCGACCGCCAGCATTTTGCAGGAAATTTTAGGTGTCCATTGCTCCAGTTGACCTTCGGGAAATTGTCGCTCGAAGATTCCGTGAATAATGCCTATATTCTCGACGGCTTTGTTGAAATTCATGACGTTCATTCCTACTACTTCCACATGCTGTCGCATATATTTGTACTTTGATATGTTCTTGGGACTACTGTTTGTCAGGACGAGGAAGGGATCTGAGGCGAAGTAACCGTACTGACCATTGCTCGTTATCGAAAGGTGGGAGGTTCTTGGCGTACAATATTCCTTTGAGCGTGATGGTCATATTGTCCTGAACATGGTCTCCACCGGGTTTTGTTTGCCACACTAGATTCCAGGACTTAGGCTTGTCCGTGTAAATTACGGACAATTCGTCGAGCTTGGAGGAATCCTGTTTATGAGAAATTTAAAAGTAGGGCAAGGGTAAGAATAACGTGCATACCTCGATCAGATGTGAAAGAGATGATTCGTCAACAACTTCCATTAAGTTCTCAAGCAGCTTGGCTGGCATCGCATGCGGTGAGCTCTAGAGTAATTGAAGTAAATAATAAGTGTCTTACTGGCTTCTTCGCGATCGTAGAACTCATCCATAGTCAATTGGATAAAAAGTACTGCGGTATTCAAGTCATTGTTACTTGGATCATTTTATACCCCTCGGTCGTAGGTATCTTATTGCAATACAGCTCAATTTTTGGTGGAATCTGACGCTAATTATGATGTATATTTTTTTTCAATTGAGCGAAGCCGCGTTCTTGTCATTTTATGACTTCTTGCCAGGTATCATTGGAAGTTCCACGCCAGTTTTTGAAGACGTATTCCATACGCTTTATTCGGCCAAAGTGGTGACATTGGGAATGTGTGTATTGATAAGTGGCGCAGCGTCAATGGTTTGTCAATTTGTCGGTGTTGATGGGATGACAAGTTGTCATTGCAGATCGGTAACTATTTTTAGTCAAATTGCTGGGACCCACAACTCCGATGTTGTCTCCAATTTGAAAGCGGACTCAGTATTCAATTGAGTTCGTCATTTTTTTTATACTTGAGATCTAACTGTGTCATACCAATAAACAGATTCAATGGAAGACTGCAATGAATGGTCATGAATTTTCAACTCCGGTGCGGCAGCGATAATGATTTACTGAGTCTGGTTAGTCCTAGCCAGAATTTTTGTCTATATAAGGTGGGCGATCTCTTGGTCGATTCATTAACAATACCTTTACCATGGATTCAGCAAGAGAAATCGATAACTCGAAGAACTCGAAGGGCAGTCAGAAAGCTACAAGGTACGGCAATTGGCTCAGATTTTTTGGTTTTGACCTGCGTTGTTGATGATTATTCATAGTGGACGTCGGACTAGGCGACAAGGGGAAGCCGCTCCATTGTACGTATATTTGAATGCATCATCGTCGTCATTGCCATATTGACTGGTCGTCCACAGAGATATGAGCGCTTTGAAAGATCAGAGTGAACCGCAGAATTCGATGCTTCCCGTGCATAACGAAGCAGATGTTGTCCAAGCGAAGTAAGTATTGATTCTTTGCCTGTTGTCATGATTAAGTGTTAAATTTTTGGGCAGCGTCGAAGTACCGGAGATAATTGCCGCCGATGGTGGGAAGACCGCGTAAGAAAAAACAAGCGCACGTTTTTATAGGCTTCTCATCTCATTTATCCAGTGCCTCTACGGGCAAACGCAAAGCAGGCGATGCAGGTTTAGATAATGGAAATACGTGAGCAATTCCTTGGATCTGTGGTGGAATTTCATGACAGTTTATGGGGTAGATCTCATCGCCGAGTAGTCCAGCAGAAGATGACTCACGAGGTTTTGGACAACGCGATAGAGTCTCCAGATAATGCTCTGACTATAGCGGACAAGCCCAGCGAGCATGATGAAGATAACAAGTGAGTGACTTATTTCTCGTGGTATTTTATTTATTTATTCTGATATACTATCTCCAGTAGCGGTTCTCTTACCGCAGATGGCTCTGCATCCGATGTAGAGGCTGACATCACTAAGGATGACAATAGTTCGGAGTGAGTCCCGAGGTTCAACAGGATATATTTATTCTCTGACTAACTATTTGAACATAGAGCCGACGACATTGACGCGAAAGGAAAATCCGTGAAAATTGACTGGCCGCCTTCCCCGGTGACTGGGTCTGTCATGATTGAGGCACTACAAGCAAAGGGCCTTAGAGACACTTATGATGGTTTACCCGTTCTTCGGTTGGTGATAAAAATCCGCGGAGTGTTATCAAAATTCAAAACCTACCTTTTTCTGTTAGGCCTGCTAAATTAGATCCTGCGAACGACAACGAAACTCTGACAGGCTTCTTCGACTTTCAGGTTTGGAAGAACTTGTTGGATGGCGGATCCGAGACGTTGAGGTAGGTTAATTTCTTGATATTTGAATCACTCTAAATCTGAAATGGAACTTTGCAGGAAGATCAAGAGTGCTATTGTTTTCGACATAAAGGGGATATATTTTAATCCTGCCAGAGCCCATCCGGCGTCTGTCGCAGTTGGTACTATTTTAAGCGCACGTTATGTGGTATCGCCCGGCCGCCCCTCGTCCTGTATGATGGCAATCACTACAGGATGTTCGACTTCTTCCGAGTTGAGAGATGGACGGGTCAACTCGTATAATGCTGAAAGGAGTACAATTAGCAAACGAGTCACTGTCATACCTCACAGTCAAGAGTTTGAGAGGATGGTGGCCTTTCTAGGAATGGCGTTTGGATTCGACACCATGAAGGCTTTATGCTATTCCGACTTCAGTTTGACTTTCAGCACTCGTTCGGCTGCTTTAGGTAAAGATCTTCATAAACTTTTAGGTGAATTTTGCGATTTAATAATTGTTGTTACAGAAAGTACCCCTCCTCGTTCTACGAACATGAAATTACACAATTATTTGGCAAGATCTTCTTCGTCTTCCTCTTTGTCCCCTGCTGTAGCACGCGGGAATAGCGCCGGAACATATATTCGTACCTCTTTGGCTCCACACGAAGACGGTATTTATTTCTTTCAATCACTGGCATTAAAGTTTACTGATATATGCTCTTTAACAGTACCTATATACGATGCTAGAAATGTCGACTTTAATCTGAAGAAGGATGTAGCGTCAGTGAAAGGATTACCTCTATTTGAAGGGGGCAGGCAGGAAATACCTGACGGATCCTGTGTTTCTGTGGGTCACACAGTTGGAATTTTCAAGAATAAGGCCGGCGATGAATCACTCACGCTTAATGTCCATTGGGTCATCATTTGGGGTGTTCCGAATAAGCGCTATTAACTAAACCTTCTCAGCGTTTATTTGATAAATCTTCCGAATATATTGGCTTGGATAATTGGTCTTACTCAGTATGATTAAACTTCGGGAAATCAATGTTGAAGACAGTTATTGTATTAGAATTGTTAGTAGCTTCAATTATTTTGGACCTGATTCCTGGTGAAGTTGGAAGCGAGAGTTTGAATTGAAGGTAGATTTAGCGCATGGGAACGCTTTACGATTAGTGACTTCGTGCCGAAATTTCCGGGTCCGAGGAGAACGGTTTATCCAAAAACATCCGAGTTGGGGATGGTCTTATTCTATTGCAGTCCGCCCCGAAAATGAGAAAGTTACTTGCTAGTGGTGAATACTGCCACATGGCAGCTTTACGCGGTGTCCGACGTTTTTCCAAGTCTTTCCAGGTCAGGATCAAGCTGCGTGGCAGTCCCGATTGATGTCGATTCGCGGTACCCAGCTGCATACCGGAGGCGGGAAGTTTTAAGCGCGGGACCACACTTCGTGAGGTCCAAGCCGCTGCCATAGTCAGAACGCCCAAGGGCAACTCAACTCATACATAGTTAGAGAACATTGGCATGTACTTTACCCTACCATATGGCTCAGTCACAAAGGGGGAGTTCTAGGAATTAAAAAAAAAAAAAAAAAAAGCGCTGAACCGAAGGTGATAGATCTGATCTTGTCCATGCTTCGTCGTTAGTTCAGTTCAGCTGAGTTGTTCTCTCAAGCAGAGTGACGGAGGCGATACACGTGAATCATTCTACTTTGCGTTCGCATCCGAACTCCCCCCGCTATCTAAACAAGTGACATTGAAAGCCAGAATGGTAGGCACTCCTTTCTCCGAATCGTACAGAATCTACATGATCACTATTCAATGTGGTTCTCACTCCAATTCAGGCTTCAAGTAAATCAAAAGGTAACAAGGCGGATTGCTTGCGGTTCACTACTTAGTATACTGTGATCTATTTTTATGCAATGTATATGACGACATAACACCGAGCACTTACTTCCTATTTAAGAAAAATCGCCACCTTTCCCAAAATAGCTCAAATTAGCGTGGCTTCTAAGTATAGATGCGAGAACAGTTAACCATAACGTCGCCTACATGTCTCTTTGTTCGGATGTCGATTGATCAGCTTGACATAGAGATCAAGGTGATTCTATTTCTGTTACGTTTGAGGAAAGAATTCATCCCACATACTGTCGTTGAACTCCTCGTCAACGTTCGGTTGGGACCCTTCTTGTGTAACCGCCAGGTCTTCGATAATTGCTGTAATTTCCCTAATAATAAATGCAGTGTTAGGCCTGCTTTCTATTTCAACCCGACACATTGGGCAGCTGTAAGGCTTTTCGGGCCGTATTTGATCCCAGTTGTTGATTAAAGCGTTGTCGTTATTGGCCCGCAGAATGGAAGAGAACCACCCAAAGATACATTTTCGGCAGAAGGTGTGCCCGCACTCGACAAGCCTACAAATCGAGTCAGTGCGACTATAATTAATTCAAGAAGTTCATACTGACGTGATGGGTTCCTTATAGAGATCTTTGCAAACCGGACACATGAGAATCATGTCAATCCATGATAAATCCTAGGGGGATACAGTAATTGTCTCGGATGATATTAGTAAATAGAGTAATACCCACTATTTCCAAATAACGGTGACTTATACTTTTAGGCGCTTCGCCTGTCAGGTCGATGATCTCGCGTTCTTTGATTTTTGCGGTGTGAAGACGTGTGTCCATAATTGCTATCCTCCTCATCAACGTGTGCTTATATAGATTATATGGTCATACCGTATGCCACTGCCTGTCTTCATCAGAAGTGTGTCTATATCGAGTCATAGTTTTTGAAAGGCCCACTGCACGAGTAACGTCCGCTGCGAAGACGTCAATTCCTTGTCACCATTTGTTAGTACACGCCGACTTACTACTATAAAAGTGGTACATTTTTTACGAATTTCAATCCCAACTTCACCCACAGCAACTTCGATCAGCCCAAATTTGATTGATATCGTTTCAACATCAAGCTGACATCCCTCATGTATTTACCAAGTGAGCGTTCTGAATAGCAAATGCAACTTGGGGCTAATTATGACATTCTTTTCCACCTCAGCTCATCAAATTGCGCGATATTCCCGTCAATTGGATATGTCGCATAAGCCGTCTATCCACTCACTTAATCTAGACGTGCTCTACGAAGTCCTTTCCTGGTTGCATCTGTCCGACTTGTCCATCCTGGCGCGGGTAGATAAGTGGTTGCATACTGTTGTCCATTTCCGGGTACAGACGATGGTGATGCGGATTATTACTTCGTTCGGATTGGACAGTGAAGGAATATTCGGTCTGCTTTTTCGAACTGGCAGCGTAATATCGGGATCGGCCGCCCTTCGAGTTTTATTCCCTGGAAGCAATATTATTTCCTATAAACCTCGCGACCTCGACTTCTACGTTGCGAACGACATGGAACATACAGTCACGAAATTTTTCGAAAACCATACCCCCTTTCGTTTGGAGCCGTCAACAGATCGGTACTACAACCCTTCCATTAGAAGGGTTCTGGTGTTGAAGAGTCATGAAAAGTCTATCAACATCGTTGTCAGTAAATCACAAGTTTCCATCCTACCACTCTTCCAATTCCACTCAACAGCGGTCATGAATTTCATTTCGTCGACCGGCATCTTCTGCGCCTATCCATCGCTCACTTTTCAACGACGCAACCTTGTCAACCCGTCATACTTTTGGAAACGCGGGACTTACTTTCTGTTGACACGCTGCCTGGAGAAATACTGCAAACGTGGCTTCGATACTCGTTATATTTTGAAATGGGAGGATGTCCGTCAACATGAATGCGGAAAGGATTGGTTCTGTCCACACACAGTTCGGAGACTTCATGATGGTGGAGGGTTTTTCCATGTCTTTCAGAGCCGTGACTGGATTCCCAAGGGAGAAGAACTTTCGATCGTCGACTGTCGTGGAGAAAAGGTGGAATGGTGCTTGGCAAATTATGCGTGCAGCTGATGAAGGGGGGTACATGTCAAAAAGAGGTCTTCGTCGCTGTAGATACGTTCGCTAGTTTAAGTTGTTTGTTATCTTCTAGACTTAGAATTTTGTATTGAGCTTCGTTCGTTCATTCTGCGAGCGTACTTCGAGTGGCTGGACAACGGAATTCCTACTTAAACATTGACAAGCCAGTGCCAGAGTTTGAGGACTTCATTTAAGACGACCTCCCATTCCTGCATTTTACTGAAATACGACCATCACCTCGATGGAAAAAAATACTGTTAACAGTACTTTTAGTGGTTTTCACCACCGAAATTCTCATATCACGAATGCGTTCGCGTCCTTGGGCGAATATTTGGCTTCTTATCTAGGAAGTGATGCTATTACCGCGGTTGATCCACCGTTTCTTATTTTGGGCGCATGCCTGTTATTTTGTATTTGTTGCCTATGCCTTTGTCGAATCACATCGATAATAGGCGAAGGTCAGGCTAACGACATGCTTTATAATGGTCACATTATAGCACCCTCTAATCTATGGACTCCTAGCAACGACATTAATATTGTTGGACGTGATATGGAATTTTTAGGAGGAGGAGGTATTGCGCATACGGTAACTTATGGAGAGTTAATCACTTTTCTCTACGAGACACCGCCCAATTTACATTCCCCAGATCAAACATTCAAGTACCATTCATGTGTCGGCGAGTTCGAAAGGCTTTGCGAATTTCAGGACAAATCTAAATATGCAATCTGTAAGATGAGTTTGGTGGACACTATCATGCATTTGCCTGTATATAAATGTGTGGAGGTCATGAGATTACATGGGTTCCCTTCAAATCAGTCAGCTCATTTGGCACGTTGCTCACGTACCGACTTGATGAAAAAAGTAGCTGACCATACATGTGAGCAGTGTGTAGATTATTTCGTCGTATTCAGCATATTTTCTCCACAAAAAAAAAAGACCAAGAGCGTCCGAACCGATGAGGGAAGAGCGACTTTCCCTCCATCAAATATTAATACAAGGAAAATCGAACATAACATTATCACTAATTTTTGTAACGAGGTAAATATGAAGGCAGTCAAGGAGGAAGGATGTGCTGTTTGCGGTTGCCTGACTTTTGTCAGAGATCTTGTCAGTATGGATCGTATCAAGGACAATCTGAATGCTTTAATTCAGCCAGGTGTAACGCGCCTGCCGCGGACATCCAAAGATGAGCCAATTAAGGAAATAGAAGGGCCGATTTTGGCAACGGGTTGTCGGCGGGTATGTAAGTCTTGTAATAAATCTTTGGTCAAAGGTCTAAGGCCTAAACTAGCGTTAGCAAACGGCCTTTGGGTTGGCGACGTCCCTTCTGAGTTAGCTAATCTCCGCTTTGCTGAGAGAATACTCGTTTCTCGTGTCCGACATAATTATTGTGTGGTTCGTGTAGCCAGTGGGGGCAGAAAGCTGAAAGCTAATGCGATTATGTTCAGCAATCCGATGCAAAAAATATACAACAAACTTCCTCCACCGGTGGAGGAGCTAGATGATGTTTTAGCATACATTTATACAGGACCCACCCGACCTACTGTCGAAGATATGCGGAGGACTCCACTGCTAGTGAGAAGGAGGGCTGTGAGCAAAGCGCTGCAATGGTTAATTTTGAATCATGCGAGTTACAGCGATATAGAAATTGACCATGAAGCACTAAGTAATTATCCCGAGGATGGACCCCCAGTGACTGTACTGTATTCCAATAGTGCCACTAATAAGAACCCAGAGAGTACTAGTGTTCATGACATGGATGTGGAAGACGGTACTGAAACCGGTGACTGTCTCTTTACAGTTCACGGTTTGACTGGAAGCGATTTGGAGAGCATGTCATCTACTAAGATACTCCGAGCTGAGGCTCTGAAGCATTTAAACTCGAACGGGAAGGTATTGGCTATTGGTCACAATGATAGTCCTGAATCAATTTATAATAATCCAGATCTTTATCCTCAAATGTTTCCTTGGCTATTTCCATACGGGCTTGGGGGACTTGGGACGGCTCTCGGAGTCAGTGAAAAGGTACAAAAACGGCAGGCGCTTTTATATTATGATAAAAGGTTTCAGACCGACTCACATTTTCCCTTGATAGCCTTTAATCATGAACAAATAAAATCCACTACTAAGTCAGCTTTCATCCTCGCGGATTCAAAGAAATTTGATGACATCGCCAGCAGGGTTCTTCGTTTGGACGTGGGCTCTTTGAATAGTATAATTAAGAGAATGGAAGAGTCTGGTTCCCATATTCAACCTGAGTCAGAAGCTGAGAAGGATTGTTTTAGACTGTTAAATGATATAGATTGTGTGGCCAATCGTGTGGACGGATCTTCGACTAGTAAGAAGGTTCTAAGGAATGAAATTTGGTCCCTAATATCATATAAGGGTGCCCCGTCGTGGTTCATAACATTTTCTCCCGCGGATGTGAAGAACCCGATCTGTATTTACTGGGCTTCAAAAAATGTGACCTTGAACCTAGAAGCACTCTCAAAGGACGAAAGAATGAATATTGTCACCCAAAATCCTGTTGCGGGTGCGCGCTTCTTTCACTTCATGGTTCAGATGTTTCTAAAACACGTGCTTGGTGTTCGCTCAAACGCTCCTGGCTTATATGGGAAACATTCCGCATATTATGGTACAGTAGAGCAGCAAGGTAGATTGACCCTCCATCTCCATATTTTAATTTGGCTCGAAGGTGCTCTAACACCTCAAGAAGTTCGCGATAAAATACTAAGTAATGACTCGGAATTTATTGCTGCAATCGTAGAATATTTGGAGAGTGTGACTAAAGGTGAATTCCTATCAGGATCTCTGAGCGAGGTGCGCGAGCGGGTCGATAAAGAAATGGCCAATCCTGACTACAGAAATCCGACGGAAAACCTTGCAACAAAGCCTCCCTCACTCTGCCGAAGCTGCAAGGGTGCTGACTGTGCGCAATGCAGAGATGTAAATGGCTGGTGGAATTCTGTCTTCAAAAGCCAGACTGATGACGTCCTTTTAAAATCCAATATGCATACTTGTAGCACTGGATTGAAAAAAAACGGCGAGGTCAAGAAAAATAAAGATTATATTGGCTGTCTTAACAATCGGTGGAAAAAGTGCAAGGCCAGGTTTCCCCGCCCACTTTTTGGAGAAACCAAGGTTGACACTACCACGGGACGCATAGACATGAAAAAATTTGAGCCCTTCCTTAACAGTTTTTCTCCCTTGGTGAGCTACTTGTTGAGGTGCAACACCGATGTGACTTGTCTCCATTCGGGAACCGCGGTCAAAGCTGTTGTTGCCTATGTATCGGACTATATTTCAAAACACGGCTTGAAAACGCATGTCATATTTGACACCGTGCGGAATATATATAATAAAAGCCTAGAAGTCCTGAATGTCTCTCCTGAAAGGGGCGATTCAGCGAGAGTGTTGCTTACGAGAATTGTCAATTCGCTGACTGTGAAAATGGAGATTGGCGCCCCGATGGCCTCGATGTACCTTCTAGGTAACCCAGACCATTATACAGATCATATTTTTAAGCCATTTTATTGGAAAAATTATGTTAGTTATATTCTACGTGAGTATTCGGAGAAACAAGGGTGCACAGCCCTTGCTCCAGACGATGAAGTGGACAAGGTTTTGCTACTAAGAACGGAAGAGAAGATATATGCATCGAGGGTTGTCGATGACTATATTTACCGACCCCGAAATTATTCTAAGTATTGTTTGTATGACTGGGTCCGGCTTTCGCGGAGGATTAAGCAGAAATGTCCGAAGGTTGATGAAGACACGCAAGCAGAATTTGTATCTTTAGCCACTGATGATGTGCCTGGGCTAGAAAACCCCGAGGAAGACGACATCGAAGAAGACCATGAGACGGATTGGATCGATTCATCTTCAGAATTCGATGACATGGATGTTATTAACTCGAGCGGCACATTAGAGGACGATCTTGATCCGAATACGGAAGACGAATGCGCTGACAGTGAGGTTAAAGGCTACCCTTTCTTGAAAGACCATCCTTTATATAATACTCATGCCGTTCATTGTGTAAAAGAAAATAGTAAAATTGTTCCCAATTTTATTGGTGTAGGCCTACCACGAAAAACAGGGGGAGATGATGAGTATTATTCCTTGACGATGCTTGCCCTTTTTAAGCCCTGGCGGACTTATACAGATCTGAAAAGAGATGACCGGACTTGGTCCGAAGAATTTGTGGCTTTCGAGTTCACAGGTAGACAGATAGAGGTAATGAAGAATTTTAACGTGCGATATGAATGCCTCGACGCTCGGGACGATTATGGTGCACAACTACGAAAGAACGATGCAATTAATGGCAATTATTTAGGAAGCGAAGAGGCGCAGATTTCGGAGGAAGCAAGAGAGGGAATGGAGACGGAGGAGTATTATGAGGGGCTGGCCGAGCAGCCAGATGATGATGATGATCGCCTTGTTGGCCAAGGATTAACTGGTGCACGACGGAGGGAAGAAAGAGCCGCAATTAAAATGGCATTGCACAACGTGGGATGGATGAAAGTTGCAAGCGTTCCCCAGTTACCTATAGAAAGAATCGAGCCTTCTATTATGAAATCTGGAAATGAATGGCGTGCGTCCGTGGGGATAAAAAGACAAGAAGTTATCCAAGAAAGAATTACATCCAAGATACAAAATAGCCAGTCCCAGAATTGTCCCGAGACAATAGGCCAGCCAAACGTTGTGAAAGTGGTAGGTCTGAGTGAATTGGAAAGCGGACAGGTCAAACGGCAGGAAGACAATATGATTGATACTATATCAGCCGAGTTTCTCTTGAATGAAGAACAGGACAGAGCCTTCAGAATAGCGGCTTCGCACATAGTTAACAGGACAGCTGACAAGTTGAAGATGTATATAGGTGGAATGGCAGGAACCGGTAAGACACGAGCGTTGAAAGCGATCGCGACGCTCTTGGAAAGGCGCGGAGAGAGTCGCCGACTCCTTATAATGGCTCCTACAGGTACCGCTGCCGCACTACTGGGCGGTTCTACGTACCATTATATATTAGGCATGCGAGAGGGAGATGATTCATCAATATCTCAACGAATATTGGCAGCGGTGAAGGAGCGGATGGAGGGCGTTGACTTTGTATTTTTCGATGAAGTATCAATGTTATCTTGTTTTGACCTCTATCGCATTTGCGAGCGAATAGCACTGGCTAGTGGGCGAGACGATGTGCCTTTTGGAGGCATTAATATAATATTCGCCGGCGATTTCGCTCAGTTACCTCCCGTTGTCGGAAAAGAAGGTTCTGCTTTATATAGCGGGAGCGTTGGAATCGGTGATTGGAATGCTTCGTCTTTGAGGGGTCAAAAGGCTGCATTGGGGAAGGCCATGTGGCATCAGATAGACACTGTCGTTATTCTTAGGCAAAATATGCGGCAGAAAACACAGTCAGTTGAGGACGAAAAATTGAGGACTGCATTGGAAAACATGCGTTACAAAGCATGCACTACTGCAGATCTTGCATTCCTTAGGACTCGCGTGGCCGGAACAGCACCAAACACTGCCTGTTCTTGGTTTAAACATCGCCATTGAAAAAGGCAAGCCTGTTTAAACACCTAGTCAGGTGCGACACCTTAGTCAGCAAATTTTCTACTCTACTTCTGAACTTCGCAAGGCTGATAGTTCCAATTTACATATTCATCTGACTTCTAAAATAAAGTGGATTGTCTTCTACTAACTACAGAGACATAATATTACTCCTAAGTGATTCCAAGGTAGATGAGTCCAGGCTGGTGGATGGAAGAACGCGAGACCTACGATATGTTTGAGTTTGCAGTCAGATATCAAAAGGCAATCAAAACGGTACCTTGAATCTCAAAAACGACCTGCGCAAATAGTGAATGTCCAGTGTAACCCTGGGGTAAAAAAGGCGTCTCATCATTGGCCGTTTGTGCGATCAAGGAGACGTCCGGGGCATGGACGTAAGGTGCTTAAGAGGGGTGAGAGTGAATAGCGTAGTCAGGCGAGCAATCGGAATGGAAGAGGGGTGCAGTCGATCAATAAACAAGGCCCGAGGGCCAAGCTGCACAATGACCTGTCGTTGTTGGTGAAGATGCCGCCGACGCAGCGCAAGTGTGAACTAACGGATGATGAATAGGTAATCTCTCGGCCAGCAGAACGAGCGAAGAAAGGATGGAGGGCGGGACTCACTAGAACTGTGACATATGGGATCGCGGACATTTTCGTAATGTCGGTTGGTGCTGTGATTGCGGGAGGCGAGGTGTCTCGACAAGGGTCCCGAAAGCAATCGCGACAGTCACGAGCATTGGGCCGATGGATGTTCTGCAATGGGTGCGAATTGAAATGAAAAAAAAGAGGGCAACAGGCGGTACGTACTTTACTTGTAGGCCACTGAATGGCAAGTACGAGTCCCATCCCTTTTAAAACTACGAGTCCTGAATCCTGAATCCTCCCTCGGCTGCTCCCTGCGGCACCGTGCTGCAGCTTTCAAACAGAGAACGTAGGTGGCGGCCCAGCGGGATATGGTTACCAGACGGAGCTCACACAACATGGGTTCGGTTTTGTGCATTTGTTCGGTTTCGGTGGGTGGTTCGCAATGACGGGGTTGGTGTGTCTTCAGTCTTGGCTTACGTTCGGGTTGGCGCAGTGGATTGGTTCTGTTGGGTTCGGATTTTGTGTTGGTCCATGATGGGCTGGTGGGGCGTCGCTGGCCAACGGAAAGGATGGATGATGATACGTGGGAACACGAGCAAGCAGGACACTATTGCGTAGGAAAGTGTTCGAACACCGCCTTTGGGTTTAAACACTTGTTCGAACACCCCTTTTGGGTTTGAACACTTGTTCGAACACTCGTTTGGGTTTGAACACACACCTATATTTGGTTCAAACCGTGCACCGCTTTTGTATGTTCAATCACCTGATTGAACCGCCTGACCATTGTCAGAACGCAGTGCAGACAATCTGGGATTCGACTGTATTTTATTACCCGCATTTATGTACCACTACAAGTACTATAATAAGATGCAGTAATTCCAAATATACAGGGCAAAGGAGTCAGAAGTCAATGAAAACAAATCAAGATGTTGATCGTGTCGTTGGATTGTACAGGTGTAATGTTTCGGAGATGTTTATGGTTTAGTGAAGCGCAGTAGACACCACCCGGTTGGATAGAAACTGAGATGCCGAAGGCGCTTCGGATCACTGCAAGGCTGCTAGAATTGATGTTAGGCGATTTTTTAAAACAAGAAGCGACATGAGAGGGAAGTGTACAGGCAGAAGGCGGAGATACTGGACCTGGGATTTAAAGCCGATGGTTTGCAGCTTGACAGGAGGCGAGCCAGCCTGAAGGGTGATCAAGGCCGAAAAAAAAGGGGAGGCGGCAGCACCATCCGCCGAGGGGAGTCTTAGAGGCATCGGACGCGTCACAGAGCAGCGTTGCGACTGATGTCCATGACACTGGCTTCCTTGTGATCCTCGCCATGGCGGTGGTTTGAGCAGATGTGGACCCGAGGAAGATTATGTCCATGGGTACGCTGGGTAGTGGAAGTATATATTAGAATCTAGCAAAGGGTTTTAAGAGTAAGGGTGAGGGGGAGGCACTCATTGAAACTGTGACGTAGGGAATCGCGGACGGTGTCGTAATGTCGCCTGGTGCTATAACTGCGGGATGCGATGCGTCTTGACAAGGGTCTCGAAAGCAATCACGACAGTCGCGAGTATTAGACTGAAGGATATTCTGCGAGTCGGCTGTATCTCCCTGGGATTGCTTTCAGTGCAGCAATTCTTACCGTAGGACGATAGGAAGGACGTACCATAACTATTTCGTTAGCTATTTGGTTTCCCTAGAGAAACACCGCCTCGGCCCGAAGGCTGAGCTGATCATAACTTTTGAAGCGATGTGTAGAAGAGCTGCGGTTGCAACGTTGGATCAGACATGTTTGCCCTTCATAACTAAATCCAAAAGTAAAACTGCATTGAACCAAGCTCGGTAGCGAGGTTGACCGAAGCAGCGTAAATAGCAACGTCAAGCCTCGAAAATATTGGGGCACGAAATCACTTCTCGACTTGATCCATTGCCATGTTCAGCAGAGGACCTAGAATCGCACAGTTTATTGACAAGATTTTCATGGAGCTGTAGCTGAGATTTCCATGCCACGAGGAGACGAGAATTTAAGCTCGGCTTCGGTAAATAGTTTTGCAAAAGGAAGCTTCAGTGGCGGGATCCTTCACAGATTTACAGGCGAACTCGGACTCGTAAGAATGATGCCTCAGGTAACTCCAATGTAGATAACGCAGTGATCATGAACTGTGGATATCCATGAAATTAGTGGGAGGTTTGCGTAGGAAATCTTGGAACATGGTCGCTTCGCAACACTAGCAACGAAGTCGACGACATCGAAGTCCGTCCTGAGTATTTGCCAGTTAACGTCGAAATCCTGTACGAAGTATGCTCACTCTATTGGCCAGTTGACGAGTTGACATTGGTCGTTGAGTGATTATGCTGACTACTGCGAACGTCATGACCGAGGGTTTGAAATTAATCTTATGGTAGTTATATGTTTTCAGGAAAGCGCTCGTCATGTTGTAGGCATGCCGCTGCAGAACAATAATCAAGTCTACGAAAGTGAAGACAATTAAGAGATAAGCACCTTAAATGGAGGTCATTATTTTTGTGAATCTCGAATCGGCCATACCACATACCTGAACTGATGTACACTACTCCTCCCTCAGGCCAGTCGACAAAATTGGGGTTGACCTCATCCTGCTCAAGGACAGATACTTATATGGCAACACAACTATTATTAAGACTTCAAAGCCATATAAGAAAGTGTAATCACCAAGAGAAGTATGATCGAATCATGCATACTGATTGACAACTATCTGCAACCTCTCCGGGCTCCCATGAACTAGGCGAGCATTTCACGTTCGCCGTCGAGAAGCAGAGAATAGGGTCATGCTTGAGGCAATAGGAATCAAGATGCATGCAGCCCTAATTGTAACAGGTTGCTGAGTGGTTGACAAAAACACAAGTAACACCGACGTACATCAAACATCGCCTACATCGGTGACTCCTCGCAGAACTTGAAGTCTCTTCAAGCCCACGCTCGCGCAAAATAGCAAAGCTCGTTAGTTCTTCAACGTTCGCGGGCGACCCTCCTGCCGTAAGAACCGGCCGTCGCTACCGAGGAGAATCTCGCTGTCCTCCTAGCGACTGGCAAACATTGTCTCCCATCAGACATAGACCGTGACGACTAGATGAGAAGAAGAACAGTTCCTTGAGAGTCGATAGTGACACGACCGGCCTCAAAGGTAGCTTGAGAGATGCTTATGAGGATACCGCCTGGAGTATCTTTAGCAAATAAGCCACAGGTCCGGAACAAGAAGTTGGACATACCATCGCTGCGTGAAACAATGCTTCAACATCTGGAAAGTTTGCCTTATCAGGGCCAGAGGCCACAGCAGCAACGACCATAATCCCATCCCTTCCAACCCATTCATCTTTTCGAAACAACCGATATATCCACCTGTCTCTGCTGAGGCCTCATTGGAGGATCAGGGGTGGATTCGTTCGAGTTAGTTGGTCTTAAAGTTCACGCGCAAGCCCGTCATGGCGAACTTGGTACGTCGTCATCTGAAGGAAGGCAGCCTTCGTCGTGAAACGGTCGGCTGGGAGGGTCTTGAGTGTGAAAAAAAAGAAAGACATACCTGTCTCTGAGACAATTTCCCAGAAATGAAACCTGAGGCGATTTCCCAACGACACCCGCAACACCAAGTATTGTTACAGCGGAAGCATCTACAAGAAAACAAGAAGAACACCTTCAGCGCTGACGCAGTAACCAAAAGGAAGAGAAAAACGAACAAACGCACCTCGAGAACGACCAAAAACTCTGAAACAAGGCAAACTGAGCGACTCAATTAGAAAAAGGCTTCTTTAAGTTGCCACAACTACTACGGTCTGCCCCTTCGAGGTTAGAACATTAAAAATTGTTGTTTCCTCGCTTCATCGGGGTGAACCTGATACTGAATTCTTGCTCGGGTTGCATAACCTCAGCAGCTCCGATTGCCAGTTCTGATCGGCGTCGGTGGTAGTAGTTTGAACTCCTCGGAGTCATTGATGAGGTAGCCGCGGTCGTTGAAGTATGTGATAGTCGAAGACAATCATTTCGCCAGGACGAGCTGACTCTAGGAGCGGTCTTTGTACCCAGAACACCCATCTATGTGGTCGTTCAGGCAGGCTAAGGCAGTCTGAAAACATGCATCAGATATGTTCGTGATTTGTGGGCAGTTCTAGATATGCTGCACGATCTCCCTCATGAACTGAATTAGACCGAAAAAAGACTAAAAAACACAAAAGAGCCTCAAAACACAGCCAAAACACAAGCGAAAGGAAACAGGCCTTTTACTGGGTTATCTTCCTATCTGCCGGTCTAGACGAACCCAGGGACATATCAGCGAAAAGGTCATTTGAACGTGGAGAAAACCAACATACCCACCGAACACGTCCTCGACCTTTTATCCTTCTCCAATTCGCACACGAGTATCTTTTCATACCCCATGAGCCCTACACTTGAACTGTTTTTGAGGAAGTCGTAGTCACTATTACATTATAAGGTCAAGTGTTGAGAAAACGGAATGAAAGAAAGGGATGGATATACCATTCAAAATCAGCCTACGCGCACTTTTACATAGTTGCCCTCGTGCGTAACCTGGTCCTTGAACTTCGCCTCCGGCGCAGCATACGTCTTTTTTTTTTTAACCACTAAACCCAACAGAAAAAATCCAATTGACGCCTTAGCCTTCAACAAAGAACCTAAACAAAAACACACCTTATGCCCCATGAGACGATGCGGTGGCGCATTAGGTTAGGTAATCCTGCCCACACTTCTTGGCTCCTTGTATTCGCGAAATCTAAGGGCATGGCCACGGTGCGGCCGGCGTTCTTTTGTTCAAATTTCTCCAGCTGCTCGGGAGGGAAAAAACGTCTACTACGTCGAATCCGGCAGGATGACAAGCCCGCTGGGTAGTTTGACGCTGTTTGACGCTGATGCTGTATATCTTGCGTTTCCAATGAGTCCTAAGTACAAGTTTGACAACAAAGAAAGAAAGGAGAAAGCACCAAAAACTTCCCAAATCCGATATGTTCACATGCCTCCTCATAATTGATGTACTCCCAAATCCACCAAACTCGTACATATGCGCGGCGTGACTGGGCTCATTCCCGCGTCCTCGTTTAAGAACGCGTCGATGGCTCCAGGAATCTCGTCGAGGTGGCCGATACCAAGCGGGGCGAGCGGAAGATGTGGCAGAAATTGAGAGGTTGTTACTGCATGGAGAGGCACGGCGCATTTGGGAAACCACGCACGAATCCAACCAACCCCGTAAGTTGGATATCGATGATGGCTTTGACATTTCGGGAGTTTCGATTCTGAAACTTGAATGAAGCGGTGACGCAGACGATGGTATGTGCAGTTCAGGACTCGAACGATGCTTGAGATGACGGCGGTCAGTTTGATACTTGAGAGTCTGCAGTGATGTAGCTTGGCCTATGGCGAGGTGGAGTAAATTGAAATCGGTGCGGCTATAAACGTAAACGTAGATGCTTGAAACATCGAGAGGAAAGGGAATTGAGGTGGCAGAGCGTTGTTTCGTGTCATTCCTCGTGGAAGCGGGTAATCGGTGTAATTGGAGATGGTGGACTGAGATGCTCGAGTGAACTAGACAGCAAGAAAATTAGCATAGTCGAGAGGTTCGGGTTTAAAGGAGAAAATATCAATGAAAGAAAAAGAGCGAAAGGAAGACTCCACATACAATCCACAGCAAAACACAAAGTTGGCTTTTTGGCTACTTTAAGAAAGCTTCTCTGCAAATTTGTGTAAGAGTGATTTATGTTCACTTCCTGGAATTGAAACGCAGCGTTAGTATACGACATAACGAAGATGAAGTTGTCATTTCGAAAATGACGCCTCACCAATGGCGATATCCAAGCGATATCAATCCCTCAAGATTCCAGAATGAACGGAACACTGGTTCATGGCTTGAGGCTTGAGCTTGAGTATTGAGTTCTTGAGGTCCCAAGTCTCGGAAGGTCGACGTGCAGCAGCATAGGACCCGTTCATTAGTTGAGCGCAATAAAAATAAGGACATGTTTCAATTAAGCAGAAGAGAGAAAGAGTTCTCAAAAACTCATCGGTCAAGCCTTGTCACATGGAGAAAAAAGATTAGATTGTTACCGGTACATACGATTTGGAGTCCTGTGAATTTTCAAAGTCCGCCGTGAACCGTGAACCGCGCCTCGCCTGCCTGGGCACCGCCACCCTCCACCAAAGGACTTCGCCATCGATTCACAGCGATTCACTACTTTCTGGCAGATGGGAACGCCGATTCTCAACTTTGGCAGGTGCGATTCACAACTTGAGGGGCTCAATTCACGATTTGGTTCATAATTTTTGTCAGGGAAACGGGCTCGTTTGGCGAAGTCTGTCGAGACTTCGCCATTCCCACTGACTTCGCCAAACGCTTTTCCTTCCCCACCATGCAGCCTTCCTCCTCCTCCAACCCTCACTTGTGCAGACTCCTGTTAAGACTGCATTATCTTTGGTAAGCTCCTCTACCAGATTCTGTATCATTGAGGCTGCTGAACATTGTTTTGAACTGCTGCCTTGAGGGATACCTCACACACGGCCCTTCTCTCTCGGTGTCGTCGCACAAATCCCGCCTGTCTTCCAAACCGACGCCAGTGCTTCCCTTCAACATCGCCTATCCTCTCCCTCGTTATCGCGTCATGTACGGCGGACGGTGAAGGTTATGAACAAGTCAAACGACACGCCGCCGTACAATCCGTGGACCGTCAAATTTGGAGGAGCTTTCAAGACGAGGTAAGTAGCAGTTTTTATTGTCATCGAATACAAGCTTACCTTGTTCATACCCATGCAGCCTGCACTTCACCATCGGGATTTCAACTTCAACCTCAAAGGTTCCCCTCTGCACCCGCCATGACACATCCACCTCACCTCCTTGTGTGCCAACATCCCCCATGCGCTTTCTTTGACCCCATTCCCTCCCCTTCATCTTCCGTGCCCGCCCCGGGCGCCCAACCCGACACGCCATACTCAGGGGCCGCGCACTTCCTGCGGACGGCGGCACGGTGTAGCAGCACCCGTTTTGTGTTGAAATCCGGCATCGTATGGGCTGAAGGATGCAGATGAGCTGCCAATATCATCCAAGGTTGGTATTAGGTTGCTTTCTTGTTCAAAAAACTTGCTTACCTCGTATCTAGCCCCTTTGCACACTGCCCATCAATACTGGTACTTCAAAATGTTGACGTTCAACGTCCCGCGAGCAGGTTGTCAAGTGGAGTCGACGTCGGGGAATCTTTGAAGTAACAAGGTACTTATCTGTTCATATCACTGTCAAACACTTACTCACCCTGATTACAGTCATTTTCGAACTGCACCGCAATTCCGGGACTTCGAGATCGGCGTTAAGGTCCTGCTCATCCAACACTTCCTCGGGCTCTGAGCACCCGCACCTACATCACTCAAGCTGCGGCAGATGTCCCCACTGCACGAAGATGAGTCAAACACCTGCAGGAAGAAACCGCGGTGAAGAACTCACCAAGGAGCTCGCAGCCCGCCGGTGCCACAAACAATACACCCCCTCCTGCTCGCCCGTTTTCTCCACCTCCTGCGCCTGCGCCTGCATCTTGAAACCGACTTTGAATTGTCAAGACACCCAGCACCACCCTTCGAGTTAACGGACAGACGGCGGTCTCAACTATTTCCAATATAGTTTTTGCCGTCTCCGTTGCCCGTCGTTCCTCGTTGATTTCCTTCTCATTTGTTTGTTTGACAGCTGGTACGGATGCGGGATGTCGGTGAAGCTCGAAGGGGATGGTTCAAGTTGCGAGGTGGGCGGGCATTAGTGGTGTACCTCCCTCCCGTTTTTCGTAGCCTTCGTTTTTGCTGTCCCCGCTGCCTCCCTTGTGTTGAAGGGTTTCTCGAAGCATTTGCCGCCGCCGCCGTTTGTTGCTGCTGCCACCGCCGCTCGTAGCCTTTGCCGCGGCTGCTAACACCTGTCTCTCTTGTGTATGTATACTTGTATTATTAAATCACACTCTCTTTGATTCCTTCTATCTTCCTCTCATCTATGTTCATGCTATTATTTAAGTTAGTTGATAAAATATGATAAAAAAAGCTACTTACTATATAAGGCCTGACCTGGAGTATCAGAAGGACATCAGGGATCCTGAGAATGAGCAATGAACTGGCTCACCTCCCGGAAATGAATTCCCATCTTCTCTTCAACCCTTCCTTGTTGGGTTCACGGCTAAGGATATATCACAAAGGAAAGGGCAAGTGCCATTGGCAACCAGTAAAACGCACTCGTCGTCGACTCGTCGGGAAAAAATGCTGGCACTCCCAAAAATTTCTGCGCCTGCGGCGCGCTCCGTCAGCTGACCCAGCTCTCCCCCACACTGACTTTCCCGAAAAAGAAATATCGCGCACCTGACCGCTTTCTAGAGGATTTTATTCTATTAATTTTGCGCTTAGACATTGGTGAAGTTGTCTAACGGTTGTGAGTGGTGCCTTTTGACTCCTCCCACGGCGTGTCAGAGGTGTTCGGTTCAATTCCTGTCATGTGCACTTTCTTTTTCCAGCCTCTGCCTTTTGTTTCGCTCCTCCACCTGCATTCTTCTCTTTTTTTTGCTTCCCTCCAGTATTTCCTTTTGTTTAGTTCTTATCTCAATTATTTTATTGTCATCTAATCGGCAACGTTGAGAAGTTCAATAAAAATCAGACAGAACAATAGGCAATCAGAGTTTCCAAGGCGCTCGCAAAGAGTGGCCTCGGAAACCTGGAAGTATATTCGAGGTAGAAGTATCCGCTAAATATACATAGAAAGAAATGAAGTTAGAAGGAGTGGGATGGTGGGTGCTGCAAATTTTCAAGGTCCAAAAGGTCGCCACAATGACAGGTGGGCGATGTGGATCAGGAAAATGATTGGAGACATAGAGGTCACCTCACTTAAGTAGGGGTTTCGTCATCCTCGCGGATGAGTAATGCGGATCGCTCGCACGGGGTCGCCAGTCTCCGAGACTGGGAAAATGTGAAGAGGGGAAAATATTGAACTAAGTAAACGTATCGCATGATTAGACTAGAGTAAACTAAACTTTAAATCCGAGTAATCGGCAACGTTGAGAAGTTCAATAAAAATCAGACAGAACAATAGGCAATCAGAGTTTCCAAGGCGCTCGCAAAGAGTGGCCTCGGAAACCTGGAAGTATATTCGAGGTAGAAGTATCCTATTATCCTATAAAAAATGACGGGAGAGGTGGGGTTGGGTTTTTTTTTTTTTTTTTTTTGAGTTGGGATTTACAAGTAGAAAGATGAATGGAGAGTAACGAACAGATGTTGAAAGATACCGAGAATTTAAAAACGTACAAGTTAAATTTAAAGTAGAAATTTACGAGCCAAATTGGCTGAGATTTTTCGAGCCCGGAGGCTGAGGTTTTTCGAGCCTATAAGGGAGGCTGAGGGGATCTACTATAGAGTAGAGCTTGAAGAACGACGGGGTTTTTGCGAATGTATATTTGGAATGATGCGGAAGTCCACCGTCCGATAGCTTGAATAATGTGCGGCGGCGCACCAGCTTCGGCGAGAGCTGTAGCTCCTCCTGCTCTCATGGAAGCACCCGCAATGTCTTTGGGGAAAAATTTCCTCATGCGACGCATGAACCAGCTGCGCGTTGGAACACGTCCAGACTGCCGCAGCCATAGTTTTGATTTTAAAGGGTGGAGAGAGTCACGAGATGATAAATACCGAGTAAAAAGTCAGTAAGGGTCGGTCTGGAGAGTGGTTCTTCGGACAATTATGGTGTTTCCTTCAAAGAAATGGTCTGCTTTGTGACCTGGAAGGTGGAAAGAATACGAGGTTGGCGAAATATTGACAGTGTGGCAAAGGGTGACCTTCTTGTAATTTCGACTTTTCAATTTGTCGGGGAATGCCATTGCGGCTAATCGAAGTAAGGCGTCGGTTCCAGTGGTGATCATGGCCAAAAATAGTATGTCATTGTGAGATTGTGACAAACCTATTTGCGAGATGAGATAAAGAATATCTGTTTTTGACAGTGGTCGTTTGCGATTGACTGGTGTTCCGAAATGGCGTTTACAGCCCGCAAGTGTTCGTGAGACAAGAATACTATTCCGGTTTTTACGAACATCGGGGAAAAAACCTTCAAGTTGGTTTGCAATTCCAGAAAGATAAGAATCAACAGAATCTGGTTTGATGTGGGAGGACATGAAGACGGTGAAGAAACTCAGTGTTTGTTCGGTGGGTTTGACAGGGAAGTCGTGTAATTTGCAGAATGTCAAATAGGAGTTTAAATGTGAAGTATACGTGATGTTCGAGTTTTCGTCGATAGACAGGCCGAGGGCTATTGACCGCTCATAAATGAGGCGATCCATAGTCCATGGTTCTCGCTGAGGCTGGCGAGAACCTGAGGAGATCTTAATCATTTTTCTTCACCCCCAGCTGTAGTCGAGGGGGTAGAAAATGATTGAGGTTTGATAGTTGTGAGGTATTTAAAGTTTAGGACATTTGGGGGATTTATGGCCTGGTTGGAGGCAATTATTGCAAATGTGAAGGCGACGACATACTTTTTCATCGAGAGTACAAAGACCCTGATTATGCCGATTACAAGGTTCCGACAGTTTCCGGGATTTTGAACCAGGTTTTGCCGTGACAACCGAACTATGGATGACGGCGGCGCCAGTCGAGTCCATGTGAAGTTGTTTGAGATCAGCAAATTTATGGATGTCCGTGAGTTCAAGGTCTCGACGAGATCTGATTTGACGACGAACAGCGCAATCATACGCAATAATGCGGCTGTGAAAAAGCATATTGGTCGCACCGAATAATCCAATAACGTATTCACCATAATCAGCGAGCTCTCCGGCACGATGAGGGAAGGCAAATATAGTGGCACGGGACGCTCTATTCCAAGCAATACTCCAATCACCAGCGGTGGAGACCAGCTTGGTAGGAGAAGCAGTGCCAAATTTGATTTCAACGTCGCCGATCGATTCGGAGCGCTCGTCACTGTTTGAAGTAGAGTAATACCCTGATAAGACGTGATCAAGATTAACGGCGTGCCCAGCCAAGATATTGGTCCACTCAGAATCTGGAAATTCTGGACAAGTGGGTGAATTGGTAAGAGACCGTTTTGATCCTTTGGGGTCGACAGTGTAAAGCTGGAGAAATTTGAGAGTCCGATTAAGCGAAGGAGAAAGGGTGATTGAATGAATAGCGTCTGCGACATTCCAGGGGAACTGAGACTCATCAATTCGGGATTTTTTGGCATGAGGTTCTTGCTCGCCGATATGGCCCTCATCCTCAAAGCAAGCGGCTGAGCCAGCATACTCATCGGAGTCGTCCTGGCGGCCTCGTTTTTCAGCTCTAGATAGGTAACCTTTGTGGTTGTCAATGATGTCAAGATACCGACCAAATGCTTCGTCGAGACTCTTCGGATCATTAGGGATAGATTTAGCGAGAATGCTATGAAGTGAAAGCAGAGCGGTGGATTTGCTACATTTCTGCCCCCGAAAACTTTCAACAACAGTGTTGCAAGCAGATAGGAGAGCGACAGATGCAGGATGAAGATGAGAAGTACGAGATTCATTAAGATTGCGGTCGCCATCAGGAGCTGGAGATGAGGAGGATTCATGTTGTCCAGCTGTTCCTTCAAGCTGTTCATGGGGAGGTAATGCTTGGTGTTTGCTGCTAGCAGACTGAGACAGATGAGACAGAGCTCCGGTTTGAGTAGTATCAGTGGTAGAGCTTGAAGCATGGTTTTCAGACATTAAGTTTAGAAGGCACGTTGAGAATAGTGACGAAAGTTATATTCGATGCAACTCGATAGAGTTGAAATAAGTGCTGCAAATTTTCAAGGTCCAAAAGGTCGCCGCAATGACAGGTGGGCGATGTGGATCAGGAAAATGATTGGAGACATAGAGGTCACCTCACTTAAGTAGGGGTTTTGTCATCCTCGCGGATGAGTAATGCGGATCGCTCGCACGGGGTCGCCAGTCTCCGAGACTGGGAAAATGTGAAGAGGGGAAAATATTGAACTAAGTAAACGTATCGCATGATTAGACTAGAGTAAACTAAACTTTAAATCCGAGTAATACCAATCCTCCTGGTAAATAAATAATAGTAACAATTGCTTATTAAATTCAAATAAAAATCGTCAAAATACCTGTAATTATTAGAAAATATGCTTTTTATGTGAGTTTTATTTACCTCTAATATATAAAGCAGACTTGATTTAGTTTTACCGTCTCCAATCAAAGAATTGGTCCCAGGACCTTGTTCTAAACTGCAAAAACCAGTGGTCAATTTGTTTATTTATCGTAAAATCCCTTCTACATTCAGCTTATGACACCTTTAAGTAATAAACCTTTTTTAGCACTGTTGTTAACCTTTAAATTTTCATTATTATCTTGGAATTGACAAGCCCACACTGACTTCAAAGCGAAGTTGTCGGTGGAACGTCAGTGTGGCTGTGTAAGTTCCCTTATAAGGGTTTCGGTGATGTCCGAAATGTCAGTGTGGGGGAGAGCAAGGGAACTTCGCTCCGTCCTTACCCAATTTAGGACTTTTCCTTGCACTGGAAACACCACACCATATTCAGCTCAAAAATATGGTAAAGAGTATGTTAAAAATAGTCAATGTAATTTAAGCGTAGTTGTCAATCAAAATACATAGAGAATATCTCTTTATCATATTTTTTCCCCTGACCAAAAACAATAGAGGAGAAAAAATATGACAAAGAAGTTATTGAGCGCAGTGTGATAAAGAGTAAAAAAATAGAATTTTATTCGTAGTCTACGAGACATTTTATATACCTAGAAATAAGTAGAGTAGAATGTATGTCGGAAAAATCAGGACGGCATTGTAAGCCGAACCGGTTGCAAGGCAGCCGGCTATCATTACAACCCTAATTGCAATGATTGCCGGTTAATTATAAATTTAGAATAATCGTTGCAAAGATTTAAATGCATTGCAATAATAGTTGAGCAGCAGTCCAGCTCGTTCTAAGTACCAGAAATTCTACTTTAAAGACTGTAGTGTATCCAGGGGCTCTTTTAGTACAACATTGCCTGCGTACAGCTTATCTGTATGCATGTAGAGGCCAACAACTTGGCGCCGCTTCAGGGACTTACAATGCCGAACCGGCATTGCAATGGAGATCCGGACCATTACAAACTTTCTTCTTCCTTATAAGGTCCTTATGATCTCGGCCGGTCATTTTCGGTCTTAAAACCCTTATAAGGCCGTCCGGATTTTTCCGACATACTACATAGTTCTAATACTAGAAAGTTTGTGTGGAGGTAAATAATAGATTATTAAGTGAATTAGTAATCTACATAGTATGTGAGTAAGCGCTGGCATAAGTTAGTGCTGGCACATGATTGGCTCGGAGATTGGCTTGGCCATCAATCTATCCCAAGGGGGCACTGGGATCAAAATGCCGGACCGGTACCCGGTTAGTTAGTCCAGCTGCCAGAGGCGAAAAAAAAAATTGGACTCCCCTCTAATCTGACCTCAAAACATAGTTTTAGCTTTTGGAAGCAGCTAAATAGTGATTAAATCTTGAAATACAGTCAAGAAGTTGAATAAATATTGTTATATGGACCCAAAAGACAGCCTACTGTCCAGTGCTGCCAGTGCCTTAAATTTGAACATGTTGGAGATCAATCCGGCACTCGGTGGAAAGGACTGGCATCATATTAGTAATCCGGGCGCTTAATTAGTAATCAACTTAATAATCTCACTAGATAGCTCAAGAACAATGTAGATAAATAGTTTACAGGTATATAAAGGCTCTGTAGGAGCCAGTACAATAATATCATATAATTCTACTTTAATTCCCCTAAATATTCCCAATAGGTTATGGGCCCCGGCCTCCAGTAAAGAGTCTTACCGCTTTTACTGCCCACTGCTTTACATCTTATCTCGCCCTCAATTCTTAATCTTATCAGCCGCAACACAACATGTCCAATCGCTACCTCACCTCAATCACCAAACTCAATGGCGAAAATTACCATGACTGGAAATTTGCCGTTAGCATGACCCTTCGGCAGAAAGGATGCTGGGATGTCATTTTGGGACTCACCGCATATCCCGTAACCGCATCACGTGCTCAAATATCGGCATGGGAAAAGAAAGCCGAAGAAGGACTCACAATTATTGGGCTTACTGTCGAGTCGAGCCAATATATTTACATCTGCGAGGCCACAAATGGAGTTGATGCATGGGATAAACTTCGCAAAATGTACAAGAAAAATAGCCATTCCACTTGTATTAACCTCAAATGGCAATTTTACGGATTCGAGCACAAAATTGAGCAGCCAATCCAAGCTTACATCAGTGGAATCACAGAACTAGCCAGAAAACTCAAGGCAATCGGCGTTGATTTATTGGGCGAAGAAATTATGGATGTCTTAATATTTAATTTGGACAATGAAAACTCAAATATTGCCGCAACCCTAGTAGCCAGTAAGGCCGACCTTAAACGAGATGTTGCAAGTACACTTCTTGAGGAAGAACAGAGGAAAGGGGGAGCACCTGGAACGGAATCTATGCTATACACAAATGGCATTAATAATGATGGATATGGACCAAAAGCTGGCACGCGATACGGACTGCACCGCGATAATGACCGACAAGGAGGATTTAAAGATAACTGCAAATGTTACTGCTGCGGAAGAATTGGACATATTTCGCGCGACTGTCAGGCAACTACGACCGCCGATGGAAAAGATTTGGCCGAAGAACCCAAAAGAGAAATATCAGCAATTTCATATCAAGTTAACACATGCTCAACGATATCATGGAATATTAGGGAAAAATGGAAGAATATTTTTGGAAGGATTTTGTGAATTTTGCGGATGCTGCGTGACCTGCAATGGAATATTTTGGTGGCGTAGATGCTTTGTGCCTGCAATTTGAAGATACTGCATGCCTTCAATATGGAGATGCTTCGTGCCTTCGAGGAATAATTTTTGGGAGGATGCTTCGTGACCTCAAAGCAGATTTAGGAATTTATTTGGATTGTTGTCTGGAGTGCCAGATTGAGAGGGAGTGTTGGAGATCAATCAGGCACTTGGTGGAAAGGACTGGCATCATATTAGTAATCCAGGCGCTTAATTAGTAATCGACTTAATAATCTCACTAGATAGCTCAAGAACAATGTAGATAAATAGTTTACAGGTATATAAAGGCTCTGTATGAGCCAGTACAATAATATCATATAATTCTACTTTAATTCCCCTAAATATTCCCAATAGAACATGCTCACCAAAATCCACTACTACAATGATATTGTTTTTTTTAGTGAACTAAGGTGTGCAATAGGCAATCCATGTTACTCTCAAGGTTCTATTTGCATTCATATACCTTGCAGGCCACCGGAGGCAGGTCAACAAGCACAGATATTGGAATTGATGTTCAGAGGTGGCCGAAAATGATGTAATATTACCATATTTAGATGTGTTCCTGATTATGTAAGTTAGTTAGTCCACTAAAAGTTGCCCTAAAAAAAAATATTGACCCTAGGTAGAGATTTTTTTTTCCGGTGCCCCCTTGATCTATCCCAATACTCCCCTTGGTCAGGCGAGACTCCAATTTTGTAGGCTAGGTTTTCGTGTGCCACCTTAGGTAGCCCTAGGCAATGGCAGGGGTTGGGGTAACCCTGGCGAGTTGCGGGTTGGGGTACCGCACGGGTAGGGTACGGGTTACGATAGCCTTACCTGCGAGCTTTCAAACAAGCCTAAAAACATATTTTTTGGACCAAAACTGAGGGAGATACAGCCAAATTCGCAAAATTCACCGAAATTGGCTGTATCTCCTTCATTTCTGGGCCGATTTGGACGTTTTTGGGCTTGTTTTGACGGGTAAACCCGTGGGGTTGCGGGTAGGGTTACGCCACGGGTAGGGTACGGGTTGCTGGCGCGATACCCGTGGGTTTACCCGTGCCATTGCCTAGGTAGCCCTTTAGTGAATATATCCGCAAGATTCTGGTCTGTGCAAATATAAACGAGGTTAATAATTTGAGCTTCAACAAGATTGCAAAGGAAATGGTGTGCAATATCAATGTGCTTTGTTTGGGCGTGAAATTCGGGATGGTGAGCAATGGAAATTGCAGCCTGGTTGTCCGAAAATATTGTAGAGGTTGTTAGAATAGGTTTCAAGTTCTTGGAATAATGATCTATACCATGGAACTTGTTTTGCAATGTGAGTGAGCGTGACATATTTGGCTTTTGCTGTTGAGAGTGCGACAGTAGCTTGTTTCTTTGAACTCCAAGCAATTGCTCCGCCAGCCATTGTGATAACAAATGCACTAATTGATTTTTGATCCGCATCAGCTGCCCAATTGGCGTCGCAATAAGTGTTTAAATCATCGACAAGTAATTTGTCTGTGCCGCTAAAGGTAAGGGCATAATCTTTGGTTCCTTCAAGGTATCAATTAATTTGTTTGAGAGCACTCCAGTGCTTCACCTTTGGTTGCATATGCAATGTCTGGATGAGTTCCTAATGCCAAATACATTAGAGAACCAATAAGCATTGCATATCCGTGTGATATGATAGTTTTATTCTCCCTCTCATTGATAATTTCCTCAGGATTTTTGTCTTTGTTGAGTTTAACGTGAGGGTCAAGTGGCATGGAGACTGGATTTGCATTTTCCAGTCCAAATTTCTCAAGGAGATTGTCAATGAAATGGGTTTATGAAAGCAAAATTAAATGATCCTTTTGGTGAAGTATAATACCCAATAACATTGAGGGTTGTCCAAGTGATTTGACATAGAAATGTGCCTTCAAATCCTTCTCTGTATGGTCATTTTTACCTTCTGAAGTCGAGGCTGAAATAAAATCATCGACCCATATGAGTAGAATTGTGTATTTGTTGCCATTCCACCCAATATAACAGCAATAATCTGTCTTGAGCTGCGTGAATCTGATCTCAGCAAGTGCACAATTAAGTTCTTGGTTCCAAATGTTGCCTGCTTGCTTTAATCTGTAAAGCAAACAGATGAGGATACATACTTGAGGTGTTCCATCTTTGTATCCAGACGGCTGCTGCATGTAAATTAATTCCTTGAGGGTGCCGTGCAAATAGGTGCCCTTGACATCAAATTGTCGAAGCTTTAAATTGTGCACGCAGCAAATGTGAGTATGGTGCGTAAAGTTTCAAATCACATAACTGGTGCAAAGGTTATCTCAGGTGCTGCTTGCTGTTGGGGGCACATTTAGGCACGGAAAAAATATATTCAGGGTCCAATAATATTATTATATGCACCCCCACCCTGTGTGTGCCTCTTGGGGGGCGGGAATGGATGGATGGGCAGGGATGCCTTTGGATGACGCAGAAATATTGGGCGGAGGCTGCTGTCAAACAACTGTCAACAGCACCCAAAATGCTGCCCAATGCTGTATTTTTGGTCACGCTCGCCGTACAGCACTGATCACGATGCGGAAAAAATTGCAGGAGGTTTCCGTTATTATTCTCTACCTAATGGCGCCATTTGTGCACCTCCTGGGGGCGGGCAAAGGATGGATTGGCGCTTGTCAGTTTGGATGACGTTCCAAAAATAACACGCGCCAGGCACACTATTTTTAGAACCTATGATGGAATCTCACATTTGGCAGCTAGCCATTATTTCGCGTTTTGCACCTTCTTCCCATTAGAATTCTTTTTAGCTTGATGCATAAGTACAACCCCCTCAAAGATACAAATCTAACCATATAATTTTTATCTAAAAATTTGAACAGGAAGAGGTGGATGTGCCAGTATTCATCCAGATGACACTTCAACCACCTTCCAAATTGGGAAGGCTCCTTTACTTTATTTTTGGTCAGAGATTTTGAAGCTAAACAGATTAAAATAAGTACATGTTTGTATAGATTATATACAAAGAATATAAACTACTCAGGATGGGCATAGGTATCCATGCTGATCCTGTTCCAAGGGCAAGGGTGGGGCAAAAGGGCAGCCAGCTGAAAGTAGAGGCAAGGAGATGATGACATTTGTCATTTCGAACGCTGTTGTTTCCTCTACTCATACTCCGGTGGCGTACTAGTAGGCCTGATGTTAGAGCAAGCAGCGACAAAGAGCAGCAGCTCCGCTAGCTTGCTCACCTTGTCGCCTGCATAGATCCACCTCGGCACCATTGCACCGTTCCTCAACGGGGAGGAGAGGAGGCAGATGGTGACGCTGCTGTGGCTCTGGGGAGCTGAAGCATAGAGAATGACATGGGCATGAAGGTTGGGAGGTGGACAGCATTGTTTCTACCACTGTACCAGCAATCCAGCAGCAGAAAAGCCTGCTGCTGTCTCTCTCACTGTATCCCAGCACCAAGAGAAATGTTGCTATTGCTCTCAATGTGCTCGCTCCTGCCCTTGTGCCTCCGTCTCCATCTCCGCAGCACAGTCCAGCAGCACCGAAAGTGCTGGTGATGCCTCACCCGCTGTATCCCAGGAACCCAAGCAGCGCCACAATGCTGCTCGCATGTGAGTGGATCGGCGTGCAAGCAGCAGAGGCCGTGCTGCTGCTGCTGGTCATGGTTGGTAGGGCTTGTCACAGGCATGGGGTTGGACAGGTGGCCAGTGTTATTATTGCCCACTGACGTAGAACTGAGGGGAGGCAAAGTTGGTGCGCCGTTGTTGTGAAGTGGTGATGACGTCAGTGCTGCTCCTGGTTGCAGTTCGGCGAGGTTGAGGGAGTCAAAGGGAGCGAAGAGAGGTGCAGAGTAGGTAAAGAGGGGGGTTGTGAGTGACGGCCGCGGGTGAAGGCCACGACTCCGACGTGAGGGGTGGACTTGGGGGCAGTGGATAGGCGACAGGGGGCAGGAAGAAAGGTGGAAGTGAAATGAGTCATAACGACTCGCTTCACAATGTACCAGCTGGGTCTCCCACACCACGGGTCTCCCCTTAGGCTTTGTATACCCTGTCGCCTCAGTTCATGTTCCAAATGCCGGCTCACAGCCCTTAGGTTGGAGGGGGGGCTTGCAATGTGGCTGCGCGTTTGTTGTTGTCATAGAAGTCTGTAAGAAGATGACAAGTAAGTTAAAAAGTAGGTAATATAAATGAAAGGATACTTACCATTCATCTTGAGGAGCGGACAGGTGAGGTGGTGGTGGTTGAAGACAAAGATCAACAGGATTGATGGCTGTTGACCCGTGTACCGCCATTTCGACCTTGGGAGGTCAATGGGAGATTGCACACCGTTGAGAATGTCTCGGAAAGCAATACAACATGTATTGATAGTAAAACTACATGTTGGGATCTGATATAATATGTATTTACAACCATATGACCAGAGCAGGCATATATAAGCATAATATGTGCTGTTGGCAAGTTTGCCACCTTGGCAAAAGTGCGCTGTGGATATCTGACTTTACTTAGTAGAAATGCTACAGGTCATACATGGTACTGGCAGCTACAGGTGATACAGTATATATTAATGATCTCCACACTTCAGAGTATACATTAGGATGGCCATGACAACACTCAAAACGCTGAAGACAGATTGGAGACTTACCAGCCCGATGGCACCAGCCAATCACACAGCTTCATGAGAGCCAATCAGACAACTACCAGCCATCAGTGACAACAAAAGCTGATGACGTTGGGGGTGCAATGAAGAGGGTAGCGACAAGGAGGGTGGTTTGGATCAGGGAGCGGGTGTAGGCAATAGGAGCAGTGGGTGGTAGCAGCAGCTGTTGGGGGAAGCTGCAGAAGGTCAGAGTCGCAGCTGTCACTCGACGGCTTGCACTTCCCCACCCACCTCCCTGGGTCATTTCCCAGATTGCCACGTCCAGGGGCAGAGCCGAAGTGCGGAGCAAGGAAATGAACACAAATGCAATGGCATTCGTGTTCTTTGACAGCCAACCCCCACTCAACCCCTTGCTCTACCCTTTACCCCAAGTGCTGATGTCCCCCTAGCTGTAACCCACTTGCATGCAGCTCACAATAGGTAGAGTGTTGATTTGGGCCGTATGTGTGGAAAGGAGCTTATATGGTAGCTGGAGGTTCCTATGCCAGCCCTCACGTTGTCTGCACAGCTTGTCTGCTGACACTCCTATGCCGGCCAGCTCGCAGACCACCACCATGGCACATCCCAAGGCAAAACCAAATGGGTACCAAAATACACCCCCTGGCGCTTTTTCCACCCCAAAAACTGCCCCCAATGACAAGCAGCAGCCAAATTTAATACCCATCAATATTTAAAGACCCTGCATGATTTATTCCCTCACGTAAAGGCGCCTAAAAGCGCCCAAATGACTGCCTAAAGGCAGTACTGCTTAAACACACTCTGGATGTATGAGGCCTGACTGCCTAAACACAGTGTTTCATACATGAGCATGGCTGCTACAGGTGCGGGGGCAGCAAGGTGCACCCCATTGCTTTCCCCTCCTCCCCTGCTAACCATTTTGGACAGAAAACGCTCTGCCAAACCATGAGGGAGGTGTGGGGCTCATGCTTGCATGACCTAGAGTCACAACCACCCCGCTGCCGTCATTCTGCCTCTGCAGTTCTGTGGAGTACACAACACAGGGTAGACGCGCTACTGCCAGGTTCCATGCCAGGGCCACAGGATGGGGAGTAGCCCCACCCCACCCCATGTTGCTGCCTACCAGCCCCAAACGCCATGCACTCACGCTCGCTTGACACAACCCTGGTGAGTAGGGCCTCACCCCCACCCTCCACCCTACTGACCCTGCCAACAGCTCCACCACCTCTGTCATGTTGCCATCAATGCAAACAACAGCAATGCGAGGGACGGCGACGTGAACAACGCACTACGGGGTACAGCAAACAACGAGGCCAAACCATACCGCCAACGACGTCAAAACAAGTGCATGCACCACAGGAGTTGCGGTTTTGACAGCAGGAGTGGCTGCTGCACTGGCGCTCCTGTGGTTGGTCACGCACTAGCTGCAGGACTCAGTTGGTACTCCCAGCCTCCCCTGTAGCTGTGTAGTACTGTACGTAATCAGGAAGTTGGTCAGCCTGGGAACTCGGTCATTCATTTTTCACAAATCGCAAAAACGTTGGAACCACCATAATTTTTGTATGTACAGGTAGAGCTTAATCGTGGCTACACAAATGCACTTTGAAAAAATAAGAATTGTAGCCTGCGGCGGTCAAAAAACCGCTCAACTTTTGGTCTGACGTGCACATTTGGCTAATTTCTTAATTTAGAACACCGGTGAAGGGACGGCCTTGAAACTGGCCCTGAAATCTTTGCATTTTGCAAACCCTATATAAATTTTAAACTTAGAATAAGTATCTATGCAGTGACTATTTAATAGTCCAAGTAGTCAGATACGCTGCATAGACTAGAGGAAACTACTGTACGCGACGAGGTGCCGCAAGCAGGACAGACTTATAACTACAGAGTCAATTAAATCTGTACATTAAGGCCGCGGACTCCCAGCATTGTGAACGCGGGCCAACCTGGACAAGTAAAGTAAAAGTGCAGGTCTCTAGTACAAATAAGAAAGGACTACTATCCGAGGTCATGGGAGCCACGATAAGCGCCAATGAAGTTAGCGCGCGCCTCCGCATTAGGCAATGGACGGAGCTTCTCCTTCTCAGCATCGCGTCACGGCAATTGCCGCGGCCAGACCGAAGAAGCATCGGGTGACTTGGACATATAAAAATAGACGAGGACCGGTCTGGAACATGCTGACATCAGACAAATGATGACGACAACGCGTCCCTAGAGGTGCCACGTCTCGCCGATATCCTCTAGGATGGATGACTGTGCAAGTTCGCGTCAGCATGAACCCTAGCAAGATTAAATACGGACACGTCCAAGATGATCAAGAGCCTCCAAGTTCTCTGGGCATCAGATGGGCTAAAAGTAGAAGGAATATCAGACGCGGCCGACAAGCCGAGTCAGGAGCCAACCAATCAGAAAAAGCTTACGCGTTCTACTTGAGTCAGCACCTACCAAAGCTGATGTCTGATGAAGTCACACAGATGACGCAGGATATTGAAGTCATACAGATTGGCGCGCAGATGCGTCTTAAAGATTGGTCAAGTAGTTTACGCGAATGTATCACATGTATCAGCTCTAATGTACTATAAAAGCAGTAGAACTACATAGTAGAGACAAGCAATTTACTACCCATGAGATTATACCCCAGTCGTTTGCGCGGCACAATAAGAGTCTCTAAAATTGTAACTTGACTTCGAGGAATTTCAAACCAATTGATTGTTCGCGTTGATAACGGAATTTCACCTTTGTGATCTGAGTGACAACTATTCAAGAGATTTGAACAACGATCCTATTTCACCTGTCTTAATTGAATTGAACAAGGCTTCAGTGGCCATCCGATTAGCCGCGGTACGAGTACTTTGGTAGTGCGCCGCGTGTCTAAGACCTGGACTGTAGCAGGAACAACTTCAAGGGTTGTAGACTGTTCTGGACATTGTAGTATCTATCACGTTCACGTTAGTAAAGGGTTTTGGTGGCCCAAGTTTCGTTAGTACGCGTCCCGAGTGACGTCGAGTTCAGTGTCCCGAGTGACAAGTCAGTACGCGCCCGAGTGCCTGTTTTCTCAGTTACACAAGAAGTGTAGTCCCAGTATCGACCCAAATATCAATAAAAACTTTATACCTGTTCACCTCAGTGGTGGCCGCGTCGCTTAAGTCAATTAACGAAGTGTCCGCAGCGGCTGCGTAACCTTTGAATATCTCGTTTGACTCTCGATATTATAAAAACCTCTGTCCCTCCCAAAAAGAACTAGTCAATTATATTGATTGATTGATTGGGTGTTTTGTCCGCGTCACTTGTAGAGTCTGATTTACAGAAGATATTGGTTGTTTTGGTTGATTGGTTTTATTGAGAGATAAAACTATCTACTACGGCCGCGTCTCTTTTGTGTTTCGGAGTCACCCCGCAGCAAGCATCTCAGTGTGAAAGCAACAGTCGGCCCTGGCTAAAAACCTGCTCAACGTTGACCGAGGTGGCTATACAAGTCAAAGTTGTCAGAGTGCGCCATTGATTGTGACTATAAGACAAACCAGGAATTGTTAAGTAGTCCAAGGCCATGCAATGAAGGCAAGGGTATGTTGTTTTCCTCTCATACCACCAGCAAATTGGGTCTGTCACATCTTCTATGTCAGTGTTGAGATATCTTTCAAGCTCGCTGTGAAGCTCCCACCTCTATAGACTGGCTGAAGTATTCAACCTTGGTAGTTACCAGTTAGGGTGAATAAGTCAGGCAGGGTAGGTACCAACTCTGGTAGTTACCAGTTTGATCTACTTATACCATATAATGCTGCTCATGGTGGGTGGCAGTGAGCTCGACGTTGGGGGCGGGGTTTTTGATGCGGAAAAAGCGCCATCCTATGGGGCCCCATGCAAAAAGCCCATCTGGGATGTTGGTCACCCCGTAGGGAGGGCGGGATGGGGCGTAAAAAAAATGTAACGGATGCCAGAAGTCCTGCTGGGGTCCTCGTGCCATTTTTGGACGCGTAGCGCGCCTTTTCGGTACCTGTAGCAAGCGCATTAAAAATAGATTCTCTCAGTTTTCGCAGTATATTGCCTTTATTTTTTGTTTCCCCTCACTTATTAATACATAGTCGTGAAGCCCTCAAAAATACAAATCTAATGATATTAAATTTATTACTAAAAATGTACGGGAAGGGGTATAACAAAGAGCGTTCATATGCAGCCCCGCCGGACAATTTCTAAAAATAGAATGCCTTGAAAGCCTACCGCTTTCACCGTATATTGGGCTCAAATGACTGCTCCCCCTCATTTTATATACCCAGTTGTAATCAGCATAAAAACCTTGACCGGGGAGTACCAGTTTTATGGGTAAACACGCAGAGGAAAGCCTGGTTATCCCCTAGAGACTCTCTCCTTTGGATGAATATATATAAAATGTGAAATTAAATTATTGTACACTATATATCGTACATTAAAACTACGTATATGAGCAGTATAACAAGCGTGAACGGCACCCTTGCAGTTCACGCTCGTTGGCGCTTGGGGCCTGGTGGTTGCAGCCCTCACTGTCTCCGCCCTCGCTCTATACCATCCCGCCCCCGTCATTGGCTTTCAGGTATTCTGTTTGGGGTTCAATGGGCCACTAGTCGGCGTCGGAGGGTGGCCGTTACAGGCGGATAGTACGGGGACGGTGAAGGCTGTCGTCGAACGGGGTTGGATTGTTAGTGAACGCGAGGACGGTTGCCCTCGCATGCCCGTTCGTGTCCTCGACGGCGCCGTCTGCCGTTTGCTGTGGGTCCATCTCTGGCCTTCGTAGGTAGAAGGCAGGGCCGAGCGGGTTCGAGTGACCACAACGCCGTGGATACAGTGCCTCCACGCCACCTCATCGACGTCGTCACAGAACAGAAGCAGGCGCCGCCCCTGCTCCTGTCGCCCTTGGAAGAAGTGCTGCTCTCCCGGTGCATCCTAGGATGGGCGGGCAGATGGCAGATGGCGTCAGGATGTGGCGGTTTTGGGTGGATAACCAAGGCTATGGTGGCGATGGATGATAGCATTGGCCACCAACGATGAAAGGAGGGAGAGAGTGAGACGGAGGCGACGAGGCAACCGCAAACACGGGACCACTGCTCTGAGGCAGCAATGCCCTGCTAACCGTGCAGGCAGGGTCGGGAGGTGGTGGACGAGGCGCACCTATAGAAGCTACCTTGATATATGATCCCATGGCAGTTGCCTAATAGGCTGATACATCCAGAAGGCCAACTGCCTAACTTCCCAATTAAGTAATAAATCACATGACCTTGAGATATATGACAAATACAAAATATTGGCATGAAGGGGAATTGAACCACAGACTTTGGGT
This sequence comes from Galerina marginata, assembly GCA_023014335.1. Lineage (NCBI taxonomy): Eukaryota > Fungi > Basidiomycota > Agaricomycetes > Agaricales > Galerinaceae > Galerina > Galerina marginata. The sequence goes on from JAECYW010000004.1 coordinate 904,073, forward strand.
AAGTCACATGACATAGTTCCCACATTCAAAGTTTGTTGATCAAACCATCTGAGCCATGCTTCCTTATAAATGTCTGTAATTTATGTACATTATATACCCTCCCCCACTTAAATTTATATTATTATTATAATATGTTCAGGCACTTGGCAGGGGGCTATACCAACATATTATACATCAAAATGACGGGAAAAATGAGGGGAATACAGCGGTGACGCGCGCGTGACGCGTTACGCGCTTTTACGCATGTCACACGCGAAATAGCGCGTTTTTAGCTCTAAAATGCGGCGCTTAAGGCTTATAAGCGCGTATTTTGTGACGCAATATACACCGTTCGAAAGCTACGATTTAACATAGAATAATGGTGAGATGAGCGTGGGAAATAACGCGCTTTCTGGGACATAAAACGCGTAAAACGCGGTAGAACACGCATCAAAAGCAACGCACGCGCGTGAATTATATATAGTTAAAACCGGCGTAAAAGCGTGATTCTAGTGATATATAATACATTATGTAATATGCATTTTTAAGCATGGAGCGCATCAATTTGGTCTAAAAAACGCGCTATTTCGCGTGTGACATGCGCAAAAACGTGTAACGCGTCACGCGCGCGTCACCGCTGTATTCCCCTCATTTTTCCCGTCATTTTGATGTATAATATGTTGGTATAGCCCCCTGCCAAGTGCCTGAACATATTATAATAATAATATAAATTTAAGTGGGGGAGGGTATATAATGTACATAAATTACAGACATTTATAAGGAAGCATGGCTCAGATGGTTTGATCAACAAACTTTGAATGTGGGAACTATGTCATGTGACTTACCCAAAGTCTGTGGTTCAATTCCCCTTCATGCCAATATTTTGTATTTGTCATATATCTCAAGGTCATGTGATTTATTACTTAATTGGGAAGTTAGGCAGTTGGCCTTCTGGATGTATCAGCCTATTAGGCAACTGGCAAGGTTTCATATAGAAATCTAGCATACATGGCTGCGAGGCGGATAGGTGACGACCGAGGTGATGATGGCGGAGCAGCAGTAGCGGCCAGACTGCTACTCTTCCTGTCGACCGCAGTCGCCTCCTATGGAGAGAGGACGGACGTGGCGTTGAGAAGTGGTGGTGCAGGCAGTCGGCGTTGGCATACACAACGAAGGGGGTAGTTAGAAGGAGCCATGTCGGGGGAGGAAAACTGCGAGACGAGTCGTATTTCGACTCGTCTCACGACGCACCAGGCGGGTCTCCCTCTCCAGGGTCTCCCCTTGTCGCCCCTCGCCTCCATTTCCCATCCAAAACCCTCAGGACGTCGGCCCACGACCCTCGAAAAAGGGGGGCTCGTGACGCTGCACAAACTCGTACCCCTCTAAACTGTGCATAGTATCACAGGATATTAGTAATAAAACATATGAATCTACTAATAAACACATACCAAAGATATCCTTGAGGCCTTGAACGACGGGACGGGAAAGAAGGAAGGAGAAGAGGTCCGTGGTGGTAGTTGAGGAGTGAGATCAAACTGCTTTGATGGCGGTTGATCTGAGCGTTGGTGTGCTCGGAGAATGATGTGATTGGCTGGCTCAATCGGGCCGACCAATCTGTCGCTGCTGGTTCCCTATGTCGACGTCTCGGACGACGTCGACACGAGCCCTAGAGGTAGGAAATTGTGTAAGAGTGTATTAAATATATATGCCGAACCTTTTAAACCATGTCCGAGACTAATCTTAACTTCTTTCGTTATGACACGGCTATCTACCACTTCAGCGAGGTGATTTACGTCTTTGAGGAGGTTCAAGGTAGACTATTTACTACCTTCGGGCTTTCATGAGATGCAGATAGTGTATTGAGAAGGTTATATACATTATTTAAATTGGTTTCAGATAGTTTACAAGAGGTATAGCTAATAGGAACACCCCAAACCTTTAGCTAGTAGCTACAATGCAATAACTGACGAAGATTTCCTTTTCACTTCTCATAGTTTTACATACACTCAGTTTATTTACGAAGCATTTTGTAGTTCTTATCTTTTAAGGGATATGAATGGATTCTATATTACATATTAAAGCCTATCCTACCACATTCTGGCTCTTGGATGTACTTTACAGTGCCCCAAAGACGTTCAAAACGTTGACGAGCACTCGGAGTTTGCCCGGCCCGACTTCATCAACAACCGATCAACAAAGTTGATCTTGCTTCTCAGCACCAACCACCAACACCTCCTGCCCACCCTCGCTCACCTCGCTCACCTCGCCTTTCACGACTCAGAAACTCTTTTGTAAGTCATTGAACTTCTATTTTATTTCATTTTCTAACCTTTATCTCGGCTGATAGCTGTCCAACGAGGCCAGCAATAGGCGTAACTGCGTCGCGTGCCCCTCACATCAAGTATGTGGGCCGGCGCATTGGGTCTCGAGGGGCAGGTTGGGTAGAGGCGGTGTAAGTAGGCAGAGGGAGAGAAGATTCGAGATGAGCTTGTCGCTATCAACGACCCGCATCCACGACTGGCCGCCGCCAACGACCGCATCTACCACCGGCACACTCACCCCCCCTCGCGGGCCCCAGCGCTTCCATGTCTGGCATTCAGCCCCACTCCACCCACCTCTCATATGTGCCGGGTACAGGCGTTGTCCAAACCAACCGCTCCGCAGACCCAATGCCCCACCGGAGCCCCATCACAAACCCAATCGCCTTTGTGACCGCCTCTCAGCCACCCTGAACCCTGGACCCCGCCCTCCCACCATCCCCTTTCACTGTCTAAAGCGAAGAGCAGCAAGCGTTGAATACTCGCGCCCGGGAATTCCGCTTGCCACTCTCACCGCCCTCCTCCACCTCTATAACTTGACCCGGGAAGCTCGACTACTCACCCCAGCACGTCCACCGCTCCAGCGCGTCTGCGATACAGGCTGCGGAGACGAGGACGACGGCGACCAAGGCGACAGCAGGGGCAGGAACGGTGACTGCTGCGTCAGTGGCTTCATCCGCTGGTCTAGGGGAGGGGTGGTGGTGATAACGACGACAGCGGCAGCCGGACCAGAGGTCGGCGCTGGGATACATTGAAGACAAAACGACAGTAGCAACAGCAGCCTGACCTGCTGTTGTTTGTTTCACTGTCGTCGTCGTCTCCGAGCCCATGCACCAGTGTAGGCTAGGATCGAGCCCCTGCGGACGATCCCCGCGTTCTCCCTTCTTAACCACAACCTCGGAGACAGGCGAAGAGGCGACGAACTATCAGTGTTCGTCGTTTAGTTCTGCTGCTTTGTTCTGCCGTTCCGTTTGTCACTGCCTCGCCACACTTTTCCTTGTACATTCGGGTTCGCGAATGTCTTTTATTAGTTTACATTTTCATTGTATGTAAAAGGTCCTATATTAAGCTTATTTGAGCCCATTATCCTCTGTGTGATTAAGTAAAACTGGCTCTTGGGACTGGGTATTACGGAGAGAACTTGTGGGTTTGACCAGAGTATATAGTATGAAGGCTAACCTGCCCATCCAAGGTTGTTTGCTTAATAAAATTGGTATCATTATGTTCAGAATTACGCACATAGCTCAGCTGTATCTACAGAAGTAGGGAGACCGGTCATTTGAGCCCAATATACGGTGAAAACAGTAGGTTTTCAAGGAATTCTATTTTTAGACATTATCCGGCGGGGCTGCATATGAACGTCGCTTGTTATACCCCTTTCCGTGCGTTTTGTCCAATAAATTTTATATCATTAAATCCGAATTTTGAAGGACATTACAACCATGTATTAAGTACAGAGGGGAAAGAAAAAATGAGCGCAATGTAGTGCGAAAACTGAAGAAATCTATTTTTATCCCGCTTGCTACAGGTACCGAAAAGGCGCGCTACGCGTCCAAAAATGGCACGAGGACCCCGGCGGGACTTCTGGCATCCGTTACACTTTTTTTACGCCCCATCCCGCCCTTTCTACGAGGTGACCAACATCCCAGATGGGCTTTTTGCATGGGGCCCCATCGGATGGTGCTTTTTCCGCATCAAAAACCCCGCCCCCAACGTCGAGCTCACTGCCACCCACCATGAGCAGCATTATATGGTATAAGTAGATCAAACTGGTAACTACCAGAGTTGGTACCTACCCTGCCTGACTTATTCAGCTCAACTGGCAACTACCATGATTTCATTAATAAATATAGCTTACAAGGCTGAAGCTCCGTCGAAGGAGGGGCTGTCAGAGCAGGTAAGGCGTCGAACATGTTCTCTGAATCAGAACCCGCCGTAGAGACCTAGGAAGCATAAGTAAAATCCAGGTATTACAACAAGACACTTACGGGTTCTAGGTTGAGCTCATTATTGACGTCCATGAAAGCATATGTCTGATCGTACTCGGCATGAACAATGGACTGAGCAGCTTCAATCCAGTCTTCCTGCCAACCCACCTGTTGCCACTACCTTGATGTGTGAATAATTGTAACTTGCCCAAGGAGGACTTTGCATCAGGAAGGTAAACTGCCCTACTTGGTAAGTTGATCGTTGACCGTTAACTTACCAAGGGCTGTAAATTGACCATGTACTAATATTTGGCTTATATCTCAATAAGGAAAGAAGACACAGCCACAATTTTGATGGATTCAGGGTTGCGTAGCTGATTACGTCATTTTTTATCAGAGGCACAGCCACATCTGAGCACATCCTGGAAAGGCTCAGCAAACTAGCCTCACTTTTTGACAGCTTGGGCAGTTTACCAAGCCATCCCTGAATGTGCTCGGATGTGGCTGTGCTATTAATAAAAAATGTGCCGCCAAGCCATCTGGCCCTGAATCCATCAAAATTTTGTGCCTAACTATTTTTCCCACAGAGAAAAATGCAAAAAAGTGGAAAAAAGCGGGCGATGAGAAAATTTTGGCTGATGGGAAATTTTCCCAAAAAGGAAAGAGGGTCTCAAAAGAACGTAATTTATTTTTAGATCCTATTAAAATTTAAATCACATGACTAGATACCTTCCTCATTGAGATATAAGGCTTTTAGTGTTAATTAATAATTTATAGAACTTAGCACAAATGCTGCTAAGTCCAAAATTGGCTGGCTGACTAAATTCTGCCATTTTAGGCAATTGCATTTTTATTGCCTTTTATATCAAGGATGCAGTGGCCCTGAGAGCCTTTATTTATATTTGTTTACATTTGAGGCCATAAAATTACATAAATGTGCGACAAGCATGTAAATAGAGGCAAATTCAAAGTCATGTGATCTGAATTGATGCCATCAATCACCAAATAAATACCCTACATATGTACTAGAGCAACATTGTAGCACATTGTCGCCTAATACGTAAGCAGACTCTTGGTAAACTGCTGTTGGGCAGTTTTTTTTAATTAATAGCACAGCCACATCCGAGCACATTCAGGGATGGCTTGGTAAAGTGCCCAAGCTGTCAAAAAGTGAGGCTAGTTTGCTGAGCCTTTCCAGGATGTGCTCAGATGTGGCTGTGCCTCTGATAAAAAATGACGTAATCAGCTACGCAACCCTGAATCCATCAAAATTGTGGCTGTGTCTTCTTTCCTTATTGAGATATAAGCCAAATATTAGTACATGGTCAATTTACAGCCCTTGGTAAGTTAACAGTCAATGGTCAACTTACCAAGTAGGGCAGTTTACCTTCCTGATGCAAAGTCCTCCTTGGGCAAGTTACAATTATTCACACATCAAGGTAGTGGCAACAGGTGCTGACCTGGGAGTATGCACCCTGCCATGTCTCGTAGAACCAGAGACATCCAGCAGAAAAGATGCAGGAATAAGAGGATTGTTGGGATAATAAAGGGGTTGTGTTGGGTCAGCAGTGGCTGATGCAAGAAGAGCTTGGAGGGTGTTGCCCACAACCCCGCCAAGCCTACCCATACCCACTCCACCATGTTTTGTCTGACCCACCTGGCTGAACATGACTCAACCTATAAAATGTTTACCTTGTGCTGACTTAGTTGGTGCTATAGAATTCTATAGATGGGTCTATAGTGGTAGGACGGCAGGTGGAGTAGGAATAGCACGGCTAGCTGGTAGAGCATAGCAGGGGGGTATGGGTAGGCTCAGTGGGGTAGATATGAGTAGGGCATGATAGATGGAGTAAGGCTCAGCAGATAGGTATGAGGTAGGTAGGACTCGGCAAGGTGGGTCAGACAAGGCACAGTAGGGTGCTTATGAGTAGGCTTGGCGACATGGGTATGGGTAGGATTGGCAGCATGGGTATGAGAAGGCTTGGCAGCATGGTTGAATTGGCTCCAACATCTGTCAAAAAGGTACACCCTCTTCTGGAAAACCAGGACCCACAAAGAAATTGAAATTCACAAGTTCAACCAATGATGAGCCTCTTATGTGCCTCAAATTGCTATATATTTATCATTGTGTTATCCAAAAAATGGCAGATAGACTGAGTTCACCGCCCAAAGCCAATCTTCCAGTGCAAAAAAAAGCAAAAGCAGGTCCCTTCTCCCAAAAAAAATCCACTTCCTCAGGGACACCTGCAAGGCTTTTTTTGCATGTTTTTTGACCGACAATAAAGAAAGTGACTGCATTGACAATGTCAAAAAAAAAGTCGACTCCAGCTGAAGTTGACTTAGACAGCACCAACTCCTTGAAACAAACCATCAAATTGGTATGCAATACTGACCATTGGCAAGTAAGCCAGGTTTGTTGATGTTATCATCGCCATTTGAGCACCATATCATCAGAATACTTGTGCCTGCTTTTAGTATCCATGTTTATGTAATTTGATGGCATTGGCTGGCCTTCCAGTTGAGAGTAAATGAACTCGTTTTGAAGAAATAAGATAGCTGGACCTGCAATGCAGTCATATAAAGATGTTAGGGCACGGTGCACGACAGACCCAGGATCCACCATTGTTCTTGCAATTTCTCATGTCTCAGAGAATGTCATTCAGATAATGTTCAGAACTGTTCACACCTTCCACCTGTCTTCCTAGTGTCACCTGTCTTCCTGGTAAAGGGTGTTCCTTTGACTGGTTTGACCCCAACTTCTTCAACAATCTGGGGGTCAAATTCCGGGCACTTTATGTTGATTCTCCAATTGCACTTCCACTTGCCAAAGATTGTGGTCCTGCGGGCCTTGACAACCCTGACTGGAAGCAGATGCTTTACCTTGCATTTCTAAAGAAGTACAGAAATCGTGTTTGGAGTTGGTACAACCTTCTGACACCAGAAGAGTTAGCAGATCTTGAACGTAGTGGCACAGATGCTCCACAGTCAGAAGAGGATATCTCACAACCAAACAACAACAATGCCTTGGTCCTGCAATCTGCAGGCCCACTGCCACCCACCAGTGCCTCTGCTTCCTAAGGTCCAAGGAATTTGGAGATCTAGAACTAGATTCATTTGGATGCCAAGTATGTGAAATCTCAGACTCAGTAGTATGCCTTCAAGATCTTGACTTTATATAGGATTGTGACTGATAACACTATGCTATGACAAGATAATGTAAATAAGCCATTTTACAAGTTCTTACGTAGTAAAAGAACTTGTTTTCTGGCCTGCATAGCAGGCAGAAATGGTTTCTAACGCAAGCATTCAAAATTCTCCCACTCATACAGTGACCCTGCATGGTTTCTGTATCTCAGCCATTACTGGGCCAATTTTTATAATCCTGGTATCAAAAAATTTGTAAAAATCAGGGCCTCATTTTTCTGCTTTTTTTGAGTATAAGATCATTCTAATTGGTTCAGATTTAAGCAGACTACATATTATTCACTTATTTAACCTTTATTTATGACTTATCTTGAAAGTAAGAACTTGTTTTTGCCATGCGCAGCAATGGCCTCTGACCAAATACTTTAAAAACAGATCCAGCATACTTACTATGCAAATTATGAATATGCTCCTGTAACAAAGTCATCTTGAGGATTTCTGGGTAAAATCAAAGATTTGAGCACAAATTTTCAAAACCTGGATAGTTCTGGACAAATCTGAGAATTGTACTTGCACTCTGAAAACGACATCTTGAGGGTTCTGTAGGCAAAATAGGATATGTAAGCTGAACATCACAAAAACCTGGAATTGCTGGACAGACAATGGTTTTCTAGACTGGCTATGTATGCCCACAGTGTTCTGGATATCCTGGAGCAAGGTATTGTGCTGTTACAATGCAGTACTTTGTTGTCATAACTGGTGACAAGTTTACCAGAGTTGTTTTAAAACCACCTCTGGTAAGCTAAAGACCAATGCAAAAATGGCATCACATGTAAAATTCCCACAACCTAATCTGAGTATAGGGGCTAAGCTCTCCTCCCTGCAATATTTTAATTATTTACAGTTGACAGCAACTGGCGCCATAAATCTTAATGAATAATAAATTGACTCATACAGGTACGACAAACCTGTGCATTTCCCTATATACAGTAAATTTTATTATCTATGCCTGTAAGGAGAACTCCGCTTCTGATTTCTGAAGCTCTGATTTCCGGGTCCAACATTCTGGAGTTCCGCTCTGCTCCACCTTTCCAAATGTGATCCCAAAGGTTTCATTTTATTTATGGACTTTATTTTATTATACCACTTTTATTATTTTGCATGCAACATTTGCCCTAAAGTGCCTTTTCTTATATATACCGCTCACCTAGCATTGAGTTCCCACTTTTCCCTCTTTGGTTCCCTGCTAGGTGCATTTAGATAGATTAGATTTTTCGAGGTCTTTACACTCCCACTGCTTTTCCGACGGAAGTCCACCGGACTGTCCGTCGGATTTGGTGTATCCAGAATGCTCAATTTTCTGGTTTGCCCTGCTGGAATTTTCCAATGCCAGTCCAGTGCCAGTCCAGTGCCAGTCCAGCCAAACTATGAGTCTACTGGACTGTGTGGGCAGACAGTCCAATGGACTAGACACCAATTCAACAGTGAAAGTCCACCAGAACTGACCAAACTACCAATGGAAGTCCAGTGGACATCCAGTGGACTCCAATGGAATATAACCAGTGGAAGTCCAGTGGACATCCAGTGGAAATCCAGTGGACCATAAGACAACACCTCTGTTATTAGTTATTATTAAGAAAAAAATTAAATTTACATAACAATAAAAGATTTAGTTAATAGAATATGCAGAAGAGAGTAATTACATGATTTTGTGGTAGTAATATTGAGTTTTAATGGTGCACACAAGCCCCATTGTTGGGATTATGCATTTTGTTCAGTCCGCGGGGTGAACTTTGCGGGGTGGTACAGATCGTGACGTACCGCTTTTGGGAGTCACGCCCTGCAAATCCGCCGCGCAACTTCAACTTCTTCCCACCCTTCCTCTTTCCCCCCACCACTGCCCGCTCACCCCTCACCACCCCAACGTCGTATAGGGAGCCCGTTTCGGTGACGAATGAGGTTCTGGAGCCCCACAGGTAAGCCCCGCCCCATCATATCCCCTCTATTTCGCACTGACAACGGGTACAGCAGGTTTTGTCAACCCGAAGCCTGTGTGGGGCTCACGGTAAGTTAAACGACGCCCGCCATCCGCCACCTCTCGTGCCACGTCGATGACGCCCGCCATCCGCCATCCACCACCTCTCGTGCCACGTCAGCGACGCCCGCCATCCGCCACCTCTTGTGCCACGTCGACGACGCCCGCCATCCGCCATCCACCACCTCTCACGCCACGTCGACGACGCCCGAGCGCTGCAACTCCCGCGGCGCCTGTTCGTGCCGCAACGACCCGCCGTTTCGAGCCCACCCCGCCCTTCGCGCCATGCCGCCGAAACCCGGGCGCTGCGGACACCCGCAGCGCCTGTTCGTCTCACCAACCTGCCCCGCTTCGAGCCCCACCCACCACCTCTTGTGCCACAACACCCGCAGCACCCCTTCGTCCCACCAATCCACCTGTTTCGAGCCCACCACCCTCCCTCGCTCCACGTCAACAAAACCCGGGCACTGCGACTCCCGCGGCCCCCGTTTGTGCCACAAACTGTGCCCTGTTTCGAGCCCACCACCCTTCCTTGCTCCACGTCAACAAAGCCCAGGCGTTGCGACTCCCGCGGCCCCCGTTCGTGCCACCAACTGAGCCCCGTTTTGAGTCCACCCCCTGCCCTCGCGCCACGTCAATGAAACCCGGGCGCTACGACTCCCGCAGCCCCCGTGTGCTACCATCCCTGGCCCCGTTTCGAGCCCGCCCACCCCCCTCTTGCGCCACGTCGACAAAACCCGGGTTGCTGCGGCTCCCGCAGCGCCTGTTCATGCCGCGATGACGCCCCGTTTCGAGCCCTACCCACCACGTCACTGACTGCGGGACGCTGCGGCTCCCGCGGCGTCTGTTTGCGACCACGCTCCCCCGTTCCGCGCCTCACCACCTTGTTAACGTGGGCGCTGTGACTCCCGCGGTGCCGCTACCACATGCTTTCCATTCACCACATGTTTCTATGTACATACTTACCATGTAGTTACTATTAAATATTACATGATATAAAGAATTGCTGTTGTCTCAATGCCTGAAATTTTATTTAGTGGTACTTAGAAGATTTTTGACCGTTTCTGGCAGAGCTTATGTAATGAGAGTCTGACTTGACTGGATGCTTGGTCGCTTATCTCTTCCTTCATCCACCACCATCCAAGAACATCCAACACAACTGCTTGTTTGAAATGCCTCCCAAATCTAAGAAGGATGTTTCTGCTCCCACCTCACCTCCTAAAGTCTGTAGGAGTGGCAGGAAAAGGACTAGATCTTCTGTTAGCTCTGCTGCTGCCAAATCTAACAAGAAAATTGTTTTGGAGGTTGAAGAGGGTGCATCTGAAGCTGAAGTTGAGGAGGAGGAGGAGGAGGAGGAGGAGGAGGAAGAGGAGGAAGAGGAGCTCACTAGTACCAAGAAAGCAAAAGGAAAGAAGGCCAAGAAGTAAGAGTGTTTAAATATTTTGGAATTTACACCCCACAGCTCAAACTTTTAACATATCAATATTGAATTATTGCTTTTTTTTTTACAGCACTCAGAAAATTCTTTGTGACAGTGGTGTACCGATTGCTCCTCCTGCCAAGCCAATCAAGGAATCAAATCAAGACAATGTTTCTGTGTATGCTTTTTATTATTTCCTATTGTTTTAATCACTTAATAATATATATTCATTGACAGCAGTGTCCCAAACGTTCCACTTGCTAAGCCAATTGAAGAATTAGGTGGAGATAAAATTTCTGCATATGTTTTCTTACTACTTTTTATGATCATAATTATTGAATAATATATATATCAATAGCAATATTCTGACTGCTCCTTCTGTCAAACCTGTTGAAGAGTCAGTTAGAGATAATATTTCTGTGTATGTTTTTTATTGTTTTCTATTATTATAATTATTTAATAATGTATACTTCAGATCTAAGAACAATTCCGAGGATACCCCAGTTGTCTCCGCTCCGAATCCAGTGAAGTCTTTCATTTGTGAGCGGGTGACTGAAGTTTCAGATGACGATGAAGATTCCAAGGATAACAAGATGAAGGATAAAGGGAAGGCAAGGGATTTAGGGGGTGATAAAGAAACAAGTGACTCCATGACTGACAGTGATAGTGATGGCGAAGGTCAAGGCAAAAACGAGAGTGACGAGGACAGCGATGAGGACAGTGACGAGGACAGCGACGAGAATGGTGAGGAGAGCGAGGCCGAGGAGGACAAAGACAAAGTCGAGAGTGTGGATGCAGAGGACAATAACGAGGATGGTGGTGACGTTGCAGTTGAAGGTAAGCAGGATATAGAAATGCATGGAGTTCCCGAAGAAGAATCAGTCGCAAAGTCATTTGCGACTGTATCTGCTTCTGCCACTGCTTCTGCTCCTGCTGCTCCTGCTTTGTCTGCATCAATGGTCAATACTATTGAAACTCCTGATGACGGTGCGTTGAATAAATTTGACTGGTTAATTTTGTTTTTATTTATTTAGACATATTTAGATATGGATGTTACTCTTGAAGACCTTCAAGGAGCTAGTCGAATTACTGGTAGGTTCATTCTATCTCATATGCAACTTAATTAAAGTGCATACTTCAAGGTGGTATTGCACGTGGAAATGCGATGGGCAATAACTACAACTGGGACGACGATCCGATGACTGACTTACCTCTGTCAAAAACAAAAGGCAAAATCATCATTTTTGTTTCCAGTAATGATCCCACCACAGTCCTGCCGAGCGAGACAGTTGCATCTTTCCAGAAGAATGTACCAATGTACCTAATGTCTAGGCCTCTTTTCGGGCATCTTGGAGAAAAATGGCATGTCATAAAAAATCCCGGTCAGCTTTTCAGTTTAACTATTTAATATTTTCTCATATAACCTAAATAGATTGTACAATTTTTGTCTATGATGCCATTTGGACTCATCTCGGATCTTTTGCTGAAATTACTTCAGTCAATGGAGATGAGGAGATTACCTGGGAAACCGAGAACAACAAGCCTATTCTTCGTGTTCTTTTGGTATTTCTGGCATTTTTTCTTCTAATTGATTTATAATTTAATATCATTGTAGAGCAACTTCACTTTACCAGGTGTTTTGTCTAGCAACCCAGGCTCATCTGCTGTTTCTGGACTGTCTACTACTTTTGGTTCTGGTGCCAGTCTATCTGTCCAATCTTCTGCTTCTGTGCAGCCTCAGCAATCGGGACCCAAGCCAAGGCATGTTTTATCTCCCGATTTACTCGAGTTTGCCCGAATCCTTGATATACCGAAGGCACTGCATGGGACAGGTCTTACTTTGACACTTCAAGAAAACTATACACGCTATCTCGCTATGCTGGAGGCCGAGAAATTATTCAAGAAGATGGTGAAGGAGAAGACTTGGCCCGAAGGAATTCGCAAACCAAGTGCTACTGATATACAGCGCATATTTATTGGTAAATCCACTTGGCATGACTCGTGGGCCAAGACCTTTCCTCATTTGAAAAACTTTCCGGATATGGTCAAGTGGTTGGAAGACAACAACGAGCAGCTCAATAATATCGACGTGTGGGGTCTCGAACACGCTAAGTACCATTTCGAAGATCTTATCAAGTGGATTGAAAAGGGAGGAACTTTGGCGAAGAGAAAGAAAGTTGTTGTGGCTGTGTCCACAGAGGCTGGACCATCCAATGCGCCAAAGTCGTCGAAGACACAAGCATCCAAGAAGACATCCAAGTCCAACACCGCAAAGTCCGCCAGAAACAGGAAGTAAGTAGGCTAATCTTGATAGCTCAAATATTTGTACCACCACCGTGCCTATCTCATAAATAACCTTTTGTACAGTAGTTTAGAATTTTGGCTTGTGTTTATGCTCTGTGGTTTTCTGGACAGCTATTTTGGCAATTTGATTACTCTGGTTTATCTGCTCGCACATTCAGCATTGAGCTTTCACTTTGCTCTGCTGCTTTGGGTGTTGTTATTGATCCCATGTGTCACAGCAAGTCTGCCAACTGCCCCTTTCCCGGACATAGACTTCAAAGACTTTAGCGACTTTATTATTGGCAACTTTGGTCAGCAAATATCACTACCCACAGTGATTATGGTTTTACTTTCAATGACCAACAATACAGAGCTGCTTTCTTTGCATTTTAAACAAGATGCAACAGGGTCTAAAGCAACATCTTGGATTAAATGTCTAGCTTGTGCAATCATTGACCAACTTGGTGATGACAAAGCAGAAACTCTATTTTCTGGGTCTGAATTATCTATGTTCACCACTGCAACCACCAAAAACAGTAATGTCACATCATTATCACTAAAACTCAGCAAGTTCTCACAAATATTGGGTCTTTATCCATATAACGACAAAGATAAATTCACGGGTACTTTGCAACATACATCTCATAGTGAAATCCAACCAGCTCTTTTAATTTGCCCAAAGTCATCTGTTTGTTTAACCAAAGGCTGTGGACGTTGTTTTTTAAAACAAAATACAGACACTAAAAACATCCCAAAAGTGACATTGATTAAAGGCACAGAGGTCTTTAAAAATGTCCAGTTGCTTTCTGGAGTCTGCAATACTTGTGAAACTATTTATTATGCAGACCATGAGCATACACCTGCAAAAGAAGGCACAGAAGCTATGCAATTCTTTCTGAACTCTGCAAATTATCTCAAAGTTGGCCAAAAGCTGTGGGTTGACCGCCAATTCTCAAAAGCAGTGATGAGTGGAATGTACTCGTGCTCGTCAAAAGTAACGCAACAGCACGTGATCTATTCGTCTCACGGCCTCCCCCTGCAGGATGAATGCTCGACACTCTCAACACACAGAAACTATGTAGACAATATAAATGGACAATTGTAATTGCATGGATCCTCGTAATGTATAAGCAAAAATTCAAGAAGTTTGAATGCTGCCTTCAAGCTGTAGATGATATGAAATGTTTTGGTTACCTAGAAAGGATCAAGCAAATTGCGTAGCCTCCCTGCTGTCTTGCGCTAAGTTTGGGCACACAAAAATTTACAAAATAGAACTATGTAAGAGTGGCATTAAATGGATGAACTTTTCTCCACAAAAAATTCACAGAGTCCGAAGATTTGAGGCATTGTCTTTTACATGAGAGTTATAGCGACAACCATACTCATATAGAAGCACATGCTACCAGCAGAAACAGGGTTATTGCTTATAGAAGATCCCACTTAAATACTCTAGGAGAAATATCGAGTCTATTCTATTGTTTTTAAAGCGTGTTCATAGTGGAGATTGAACTCAATCCACAAAGTTTGAAATATGATGATCTGTGACTTTTTTTGAATTAACTTGGCCAGGCAATATTCTACATATGAAGTCTGGAGCCGGCCTGAAATTTTAACTGCATCTGATTTTAGCTATCTATTATCTCCATGCATTTTCTTGTGAGCTAATTTCTTGCGGAACAAGCTGTAGGGGCTCTGCAACTTGCTTGGTACTTTAAATTGGCCCAAATGCTCAGCCTCGCCTATAGCGTTAAGAAACAATCTAAATTCATTTAAATTTTGCGTATGTCCTACTAGGATACATGAAATTATGATTGTCCATTTAAAATTTCTACGTAGTTGCTGTGTGTCGAGAGCGTTGAGCATTCATTCCGCAGAGGGAGGCCGGGAGACGAATGGATCACGTGCTGTTGTGTTACTTTTGATGGGCACGAGTATAATCTTCATACATCTGCATCAGCTTGGGCAAATTATTTCAATGACACCTATGACAATGATAGTGTTACACTATCTCGTCGCCAAGTTTGGGCTGCTTTTGTCCAGGAATCTACTCGGCAGGCTTCAGATCTATCAGGTGTCGACTTTATTATCCAAGATGTAGCATCAATTGAAGAAGTGACAGAGAAAGCTTTTGAGATTCTAGGAAATGATGGTTTAATTCAACCAGCAAAAGGTCATGCCTGTGCAGAATGTTCTCAACCCTATCATGCAACTTCAGATGCAACTGCTACTAGTGCACTACTAGATCCAAATAATACTACTGCACTGCCTAATCCGAATAATAATGCTCAGAATCCTACTGCTGCACCGCCAGATCCAAATAATAATGCTCAGAATCCCACTGCTGCACCAGATCCAGTTAATGATGCTCAGAATGCAGTTCCAGTGAAAAATGTAACTATGAGAGTACTTGATGGAATGGTGAATGGTACAAAGGTATTTTTGGTTTATTTTTGTCTATAAAATGTTTTAACATTTAATATCTAGCATTGTGCTGCTGATGGCTGTATATCTGACTTGGCAAACTATAGAGGAGGGGCTTTTTGTCAAGTTCATGAACATGAATTTGGCAATCGATGTCGTGTCAGAGATTGTACGGGTACTTCCGTTGCTCTAACAATGGCCTGTGAAAATCACCAAAATGTTTGGAACAAGTACAAGCTGGACCACTCAGCTAGAAGTCTAGCTGGATCAAAAAGAATGTTGAACCGTCAACAAGAAAATTTGGAATGGAATTCAAAACAGCAGTGTGAATTTCAGCCACATGATCAGCCACCTGCAGATCTTAAAAAAACCAAACATTTTTTTGGTCCTGCAACCTTTTATTGTGTTGAAACAATCTGTTGTCCATGTGGTGTAGTTGAAGCATGGGCAAAATTTGCAAAGTCTGAATCTGAGTCAAATATCTTGGCTTTTCTAAACAAAGTGTATCCTACAAAGGAATCACGCCCAGACTATATTTGCATTGATAAAGCATGTCGGTTGCTTAAACATATTGCCAAACAAGGACACTGGCCAGAGTGGTCCGAAACTTCCCGATTTATAGTTGATAGTTACCACTATCAGAATCATCGCAAGACGGATATACTTTGTCGAGAATAGTGTAATCCAGCCCCTACAGATGGATCTGCTCCAAATTTGGTTATCAAAGCAAAGGCTTCTGATGGGTCAACCTATGACAAACGAGCATTTAATACTCAGGTAAAATTCTTTCCTTATAATTATCTATATACTAATAATATTAATAGGCTTGTGAACAACTCAATGCTTGGCTAGGAGGCTTTGACTCTATTCTTAAAAGAATGACACCTCAAAACTATAACTGGTTTATACATTCAATGCTAACATATCACACAAGCAAGGTCCTTGCTCGCCAAGCCAAAAAACAAAATATTCAACAGAAGAAAGTAGAGAATGATAGTGATTAGACTGAATATATTTGATGTATTTATATTGTTGGTTTTGTTGTATTAAAAGTTTGTTGAAAGTCCAGTAGACTGACCAGACTAGACACAAGTCAATAAACTAGGTAGGAAGACTAGTGGAAGTCTAGTGGATTTCCAGTGGACTGACCAAACTAAGACATCTGTCACTGAGAAGTCCATTGGAAGTCCATTGGACTGACCAGACTAGACACTAGTCAGTCAAATAAGTAAGAAGACTGATGGAAGTCCAGTGGACTGACCAAGCTAAGACAGTCAGTGAACTAAGTAAGAAGACTGGTGGAAGTCCATTGGACTTCCAGTGGATTGGCCAGACTAGACACTAGTCAGTAAAATAAGTAGGAAGACTGATGGAAGTCCAGTGGAAGTCCAGTGGACTGACCAAACTAAGACAGTCAGTAAACTAGATAAGAAGACTGGTGGAAGTCGAAATCCAGTGGACTAACTGAACAAGACATATCAGTCAATGGGAAGTCAATGTCCTCTGGAAGTCCACTGGAAGTCCACTGGACTGACCACACTAGACACTTGTTAGTAACCCCGGTAGAAAGTCTGATGAAAGTCCAATGAAAGTCCAGTGGACTGGAAATACAGCTGGTTGGACAGTTTTTTAGCTTCACTGGACTGGGACCGGACTGGGACCGGACTGTGGCTAGACAAGTAGTGGACTGGAATTGGCTGGGTCTGGACAAAGTCCACTGGAGTCCGTCGGACAATGAGTGGGAGTGTAAAGTACACGGTTTTTGGATAATGAGACCCTACTGGTAGTTTCCAATGTTTTGTTTGATTTTTGTGCCAGACTTCTTAAATGCCTATGTCAATAGCCTCTTTCTAGGTTTACATTGTCTATATTTGCAGTCTTGTCTTGTTTCTTCCATGTGACAATATTGTTTTTGGTTTATATTTTATGTGCAGGTTTAATATGCTATTTTCACTTTGTTTTCTCTAATTTTCTTGCATTTGTGTTATATATTCTTTCTACTTGATTTTGATCTTTTTTAATTTTACTCATATTTCCATTATAATTCTCTGTTTTTTTTTGTCATTATATTAGATTCCACCTTTACTGTTTATTTTTCAGCTTCTTTAGACATTATTCCTCTCGACTGGAACTACTGTGGGCAGTTATTCTGTGATTTCTCTTGTAATTTGAGCATTTGCTCTGTCCAGTCTTTACTCTTTGGCATTATCTGCAGTGTTGATTGTTGTTGGTTGCCTGTTCATTGCATTTTGACCCACTGGTAGTTTTTGTCGCATCAGCTTAACCAGTTGGGGGTTGCAAATCGGATAGATATAGCTACATTTAATGGTACCATCACTTGACTTGCAATTTTTACATAATAAATTTGTTTGATGATTTGAAAATAAGTGTTTAAGTTGGTTGTTAAAATCTGCTCTGGCTCTTGTTTTTTTTGAATGTTCTGCAAATTAAACCAAAATGTGTCATGTTTTGTTGTGCCAATTCTGACTTGTGTTTAACATAGATTGGAATGCACTTAGAGATGATTTGTGGTTGAAACATTTTCTTATCTAGAAATATTTATGGAAAATTATATTGGAGGGGAAATGTTTTGGAGGTGAAGAGCAGAATCACAATTTACTTGACAAAAGCATCATCTGTATCAGCATAGCAGTTATATAAATTGATATGTACAGGAGCTGACAACTTGGATAATCTGCTCCAACATATTCCTATGGAAGTAGATGATGCAATCATGCCAATGACTTGCTCAATGGAATTACATGTCTTGGCGATAATCTCGGAACTCAGACATTTAGCTCCAACAGATTCCCATGGAAGTAGATGATATAATGATGCCAATGACTTGCTCAATGGAATTACACATCTTGGCAAAGCTCCAACAGATTCCCATGGAAGTAGATGATGCAATCCAGCCAATGACTTGCTCTATGGAATTACATGCGTTGGTCATAATCTCAGGACTTGGACAATCAGCTTCAACATAGTCCTATGGAAGTAGATAATGCAATTGAACTCAGCACTCAAAATCCAGCCAATGACTTGCTTCACAGAATTATCTCTTCCCTAGACCCTCCAAATTAAAGCCTGATAACTTTTAGATCTCCTTCAAATGTAGCTATACATTATCTTTATAACTTTTGCACAGTCCTTTCTGTCTTTCCTATTCACTCAAACATTTATTGACTTTTTGAAAAGCTGCATCACAGTATTTTAGACTGTACCATAATAATTCACATAGTGTAGTATAATGCATAATTATCAATAGCTGGGTAGACACATAACATTCTAGTCACAGTTTTTAGGAGGGGGTGTTTTGAATATCGGGGTAAATTCTTCCTTCATAACATTATATTCTTCTTATTAAGACAAGAGGAAATATTTCAGTCACATCACAAGCATGACTTATGGAATAAATGAATGCTATTTGGCATCACAATTTATTTGACAAAGGTAACATCTCTATCAGCACAGAAACCCAAGAGGATATAAAAAGGTTTTGAATATAAACATTTTCATGGTCAAAAATATATGCTTAGTGAAATATTTTGTGGAAATATTTGTCTGGCACCAAAAAATGTTTAGTGTAGAAAATATTATCTGATTGGCCAATATATATTTGGTATACTGTTGATTATCGGATACTCGGACACTTAAGACCGTTTTACCTACTGCTCGCGTGATATCTGATAAAATTGTCTGGTTTTTTTTGCAATACACTTTCTTGCATGTCTACAATTCCTGTGCAAAAATTGGGATTTTTTGAAAGCCTATTTACTTTCCTACGAATATTTTGTTTTGCAGAGTCAAGGGCGAGCTGACCTATCGGGTACTTGGACACCCTGAACTAATACATTTATGTATTGATGCTATTCAGCTCATTACATTTTAAGATCGTGATCTGTAATAGGAAATGCACCATTTCAAGGTGGTCGAGAATAATCTCTTTGTATCTCAGTCAGTTCTCATCTAATTTACACAAAACATTTTGCAATATACAGAGGCGATTTAATAGAAAATTGTTGTTAGTTTTTTAATTCGAATTTTTTAGAGCTTAAATTTAAAAAATCTCTCCTCTGAATGTTTGAATTTTTCGGACTAAAGCCTTAAACGTGCGCCTAAAGCGAGATAGGTGGGTAGTTGAATTCTCAAAAATACCTAGTATTATGCTGCAATATATCATTGAAATTTCCAACAGGAAAAAGCCGGGAAGATTGGAATTTTCAGATCTCAGCGCACACAATCTCACCGAAACTCCAGAACTTATATGTTTTCTAATGCTGTGTCGCATATATCAAATATTACATAGTCAGGACTTCTTAGTGCTTTTATTTGTGGATGAATTTATAGCCTCAAAAGATAGAGAGAGGCTGGATGCTTTTATTTTACGATGCGTACAAGTTTGCGCTCCTCGGACACATAGATTCTTGCCGTAGCCTGTTCTATTTTAAGAAATTGACCCTGATAGCTGTCCGACGACTCTTCAATTGACTTTCCCCCATTCTCAAACTGTCATTCTCGAAGTATAATAGTGCAGTTACATAGACGTTTGTAAACACTACCTAGAAATACCAATTTTATTATCATTTGACCAGAACTCGACTCTGTAGAAAATAAATGTCCGAGTACCCAGGGTGTCCGGGTACCTGATTACGTACAGTACAGCATTATTTAGCAAAAGAACAGTATAACAGGCCCAGTTGGCAAGGTCAGATTTTTTATAATACTTATGTTGTTGATAAATTGTAGTTGGCACAGAAACCATCTCTACCAGCACAGCTTTTATCTGCACTTATATTCACCCAGCCAAGGGAAATATTTTAGTCATGCACCAAGTGCTACTCAGAGAGTGAATCAATATAGAATGAAATATCATAATCACTAAGTTTGTTGGCAATGATACCATCTCTATCAACACAGCTCTTATCTAAATTGATGTGTACTATTAAGACTGAGTGTGATGTTCCGAAACTCCAAGGTTCCTACAAAATACAGAATGCGGAACTGGACAGACAGGGCTTTGGCCTCTGCTATGAACTGTGCCTAGCCTAATGACGAGCCCCAATTTATGGTTGGGAGACTGGTAGGTCAGCACCTTGCCCTAAGATGTATTTCGGAAGTGTACAACCTTGATATATGAGAGTGATGAGAAGCAAAGGTTATGCAGGTGAATAAACTAATATTCAAACTGAAGATCTAATGTGTAATTACAAGTTAAAAGCAGAGTTGTCCCCCAACTCTGTAATTCCAAAACTTGGGAAGACCTTAGTAAGATATACTGTGGAAAGAAGCCTTGGGACCTGATTCTTGTTGGAATATTGCGTGGCTGTGCGAGCATGCGCAATGCGCTGATGGGTACACGCGCGCCGCGTGCTATTTATCAGGTGATTATTCCGTAGTCTACAGTACATAAAGTAGTCTACATTTGTTTCTACCCCCCATCCGTTTGCCCTCTTGCCGTCACAGAGGCCAACCGGAAATCTATATTTCTTGCTTTCCCCTCGCTGATCTTGAGATGATCACGCGTTTGCAGATCTGATTTCAACAATTCTTACCAACATAAGGATAACATGAGAATCATGTGGGAAGGGATGAACGATTCCGAGAAGTAGAAGAAAGAATGTTCATCCACATTCTGGCTGGAATGAAAGATGCTTTGGAATGGGAAACCTAGAAAGTAAAGAACTTAGAACTGGATCATGACATGTACTAAGATGTGAAATAATTCAGTGCCAGAATGCAGATTGGAATTACTGATTTAGATGGCAAAAGTACCATCTCTATCAGCACAGCTTTGATCTGGACTTGCTCTTAGTGCCTTATATTTTTGATATCAAATACATTGCACCCCTTAGATGCTGATGTTTCTGATATCAATACATTGAACATAACTTTAGCTGCTTATATTCATGTGGTGCTATAACTACAGGAAATTTAATAGCTATATATATATAATATTTGAAATATTCCAAATTACATTTCTTCCTGTTTGCTGTATGGGATAGACCTGTGCCTAATAAAATGTCATTACAGCATGTTCATAGCTGTCCTGGAAAGGCTGCAAACTTTTTTTTTGGTTTGAGGACCCCTGCCACCAGAGAAGAGTGGAATATATTTCTAGAGTACAAAACTTTGCCAAGCTGTCACACAAAAATCTTGATTTTGGTCCCAAAATATATTCTGGAAAATTTGTTTTTGAAGAATATTTGTTTCTGGCAAAACATTTCTGGTATGAGACCCCAGCCACCACCTGTCAATAAAATATATTTCAACTGTCACAAGGAAATTATTGAATAATTTTTGTTTTTGTAAACTTTATTTTAAACCCTAGAAAATATTCTCAAAAGTAGTGAATTATTGTTGAAAAATATTATTCTTACAAATGTTGTCAGCCTACCTTTAGATTGTATTTCCTATCAGGAATTAATCAACCTAAGAGGTTAGGTCCAGGGGGTCACTAAAGTGAATTTTTCAAGTGAATCTTCAATTGAATCTTCAATTAAATCTTCAATTAAATCTTCAATTAAATCTTCAATTGAAGATTCAATTGATCTTCAATTAAATCTTCATTTAAATCTTCAATTGAAGGTTAATTGAAGATTTAATTGAAGATATTAAATCTTCAATCTTCAATTGAAGATTCAATTGTTGAATTGAATCCTTCAATTAAATTTTCAATTAAATCTAATGCCAAACCTTCAATTGTTCAAACCTTCAATTGAACCCTCAATTGGGACTGCAATTGAGACTTCAATTGAACCTTCAATTGAACCCTCAATTGAGACTGCAATTGAGACTTCAATTGAACCTTCAATTGAACCCTCAATTGAGACTGCAATTGAGACTTCAATTGAACCCTCAATTGAGACTGCAATTGAGACTTCAATTGAACCTTCAATTGAACCCTCAATTGAGACTGCAATTGAGACTTCAATTGAACCTTCAATTGAGACTGCAATTCAAAGTGGAAAACCGTTGTATGGAACAACGGAAAACACTAAGAATCGGATGAACACTCACTGAGAGACAGGATCACGCAGGGAACAGAGTGGGCACGACGTCTATAAGAGCGAGTATCTAGGCTAAGAGAAAGAAAGAGAGAAAAAAGGAAGGAAGAAGCTAATATGACGAGTGCGTCTTTAAGTAAGGGAGTCCGTCATCATATGTACAAACATCCTCCACTCTTACACCCTCCCCACCTCACGAAAATTAGACTTCAATTGAACCTTCAATTGAGACTGCAATTGAGACTTCAATTGAACCTTCAATTGAACCCTCAATTGAGACTGCAATTGAGACTTCAATTGAACCTTCAATTGAGACTGACTTCAATTGAACCTTCAATTGAACCCTCAATTGAGACTGCAATTGAACCCTCAATTGAGACTGCAATTGAGACTTCAATTGAACCTTCAATTGAACCCTCAATTGAGACTGCAATTGAACCCTCAATTGAGACTGCAATTGAGACTTCAATTGAACCTTCAATTGAACCCTCAATTGAGACTGCAATTGAACCCTCAATTGAGACTGCAATTGAACCCTCAATTGAGACTGCAATTGAACCCTCAATTGAGACTGCAATTGAACCCTCAATTGAGACTGCAATTGAACCCTCAATTGAGACTGCAATTGAGACTTCAATTGAACCTTCAATTGAGACCTCAATTGAACCTTCAATTGAGACCCTCCAATTGAAACCTTCAATTGAAGGTTTCAATTGAAGTCTCTTTCAATTGAACCTTCAATTGAGACCTTCAATTGAAGTCTCAATAAACCCTCCAATTGAAACCTTCAATTGAACCTTCAATTGAAGTCTCAATAAACCCTCCAATTGAAACCTTCAATTGAACCTTCAATTGAGACTTCAATTGAAACCTTCAATTGAGACTTCAATTGAAAGACTTTAATTGAAACCTTCAATTGAGACTTCAATTGAAACCTTTGGTTTCAATTGAGACTTCAATTGAAAGACTTTAATTGAAACCTTCAATTGAGACTTCAATTGAAACCTTTCAATTGAAACCCTCCAATTGAACCTTCAATTGAAGTCTCAATTGAAACCCTCCAATTGAACCTTCAATTGAAGTCTCAATTGAAACTTTGACCCTCCAATTGAAACCCTCAATTGAAGTCTCAATTGAAACTTTTCAATTGAAACCCTCCAATTGAAACCCTCAATTGAAGTCTCAATTGATTGAAGTCACAATTGATTGAAGTCTCAATTGAAACTTTTCAATTGAAACCCTCAATTGAAGCCTTTCAATTGAAACCCTCCAATTGAAACCCTCAATTGAAACCTTCAACTGAGACTTCAATTGAAACCTTTCAATTCACTGCTGGAACGGGAATATTCTGCAGAGCGCAGAATCTAGGTAGAATGTAACGTGAAATCATTTAGTTCTGATTAAAGCAGAATAATAAATTTTTAATTGTTTCTGCCATGATGCAAAAGACAATAAGAATTGAGGGAGATTTCTATGTTTTGCCTAACTTCAGTATCTTGCAGAATTTTTCCTTCTGTGCCGATTCCGAGACAATTAGAATCTAATCAAGACGTAAGGTTCTACCCAAATTCACCCTAATTCAGAACATATCAATCTGCAACTGTGCAAAATAAGGTGAGAACCTTTAAATATGAGTTATTTAGAACATATCATTCTGTCCTAATTCCGAACAGATTTAGATTATCGCAAAATCTTATCATAAATAAAACTTCTGGATTTTGCAGAATGCATTGTCCCAAGTTGGGGGTACGCCATCTGACCCGACTTGTGCCCCAATAAAAAATTTCAGGTCCATCATCGAACAAGCAGACAAAAAGATATTATTAAACATATATGCGGCATGTACAAAAAATGACTGCAAGGAGAAGGCAGCAGGATTCTTGGATGAAAAGTACAAATGACATCATTAGATCCCCTGCCTAAGCGGTACCATCCTATTCATAAATTGTTCGGAACGTGCATTATTTGCTTCGACCAAGACACGAGATACCGACTGGCTGCACAGAAATCTGATCCAGTCAGCATGTGCCTTTGGGCCATGCCTTACCTTCATTAATGCCACACAGGATGCTCTTAAAATGTTCTTCACACCGCTCCGTCCAGTCAAGCCATTTGCAACCAGAGTGAAAATGCTCCCAAGCTGTTGGGGGCAGGAACCACGAATGTACGGCAACCTGTCCTTGAATTCCTAAGAAGTGTATGAGAGATTTGGATGTAAGAAGCTAATGAGAAGGCTTACCCGTATAAAGTGAATATGTCCCACAAATAATGGCAATATCATTTGCCGTTAGTTCATCATTGCAGTACTTGACATCATCTTGGATACTGGAGTCAGTGAGATAACCAACTCTGTGTGCAGTTATTTCAAAAGACAGGCCATTCAAAACATCTGTGCTGAGGTATTCCTTTGCGATGCATGCAATAATTCCTCCTCGCAGCAAAGCAGCCCGTCCTTGAGGAAAAGAAAGGACTGACTGACAAGCCCACATTGCCACATCAAAGTTAGCCTTTGTGAAGTTATGGGTTGCCAGCCTATAAACTTTGGCGAGTAGGGCTTGGCAATGGTGTGTTGTCGGGGGGCTGCAAGAAAGTGGCAGCAAGGTACGGAATCGGATCCCTCAATCAAGAAGGCAATAGGCGATGGTAAGAATAGTGTGGGCATGAGGATTCTCGAGGATATATTGACATACATACAGAGCAGCAGCTGCAGAATGGACTCCAAGAACCCATTGGCAAGCATTCAACCGAGGTGAAGAAAATATGAAGAGGTCATCGGATGGGTGCTGGATAGATTCAAAGGGGAAGAGACCTGCAAGATTTTCGAAAGTTTGGTCAATGATTTTATCTGCACGCTTAGAATTGGTTTTGGAGACCAAAGCCATAAAGTGGTTTTTCATCATGTCCTTCTCTTGTTCTGGAGCCTCTGGTAATTCCAAAGTTTTGGAGAATCCTAAGAAATTAAGGATTGAGTCCCAGTTGTGCATTAAAGGAAGATCATTTGAACCCTGATGCAGTACATAGCTGTATATGAGAGCCATGGCTTCAAGCAGATCAGTGCAATATTGGTGCACCAATGAACCGTCATCTGTCTGAACTTCCATAGGGGCAAAGCGTCGAGAAGAGGGTCTTGGCTGAGAAACAAAATCTTCAGGATATGTATCAGCATAGCCTTCATCAGAATTGTATCCATCGGAATCACAAGAGTCATCAATAGGGCCAAAACAAAAGTCCTCACATAAATCCCATTCATTGGAGAAGGCATTGTACAACTGCTGGTGGGATTTGAAATCGCAATACATGTCCCAGTTGTAGTCGCGCTTAACCTTAACCTGCTTGTACATTTGACAGCTGCCAGAAGACTGAGTTATTTCCCAGATAAACATATTCGAGTTTTCAATGAGCGGATGCTACTCCTGTGATTTGTGCCTCTGACAATTCTGGGGAGACTCTACATGCAAAAGCTCCTCCTGATGCTTCATGTGTGCAGCAAAAAAGTCATCAAAGTAGTTGAACAGCTTCTCTCCCGGTTGTCAAATGTTATCAACTAGACCTTGGTATGGAAGAGAGGAAGCGGTCTGAGCGGCCACGAAAAGTTCATTGTCCCGTTGTACCCTCAGGGCTTTCAAATCGTCATCTGCAGTAGCTTCCATTTGCTTAAAGAGGGTCTCCTTGTTGAGGAATTGTTGTGCTGTAAATTCAAAGACGAAGGTTGGCGCATATTAAAGGCGAAGGAATTCAAGAGTTTGGTTTGAAACCGAGTTCTCTCCAAGCTCAAAGTATCATTGGAGTACAAGGCCAGCCAGAGGAACACTTGGAATAGCAAACAGGCGTGTCAAAGCCTCCTTGATTAGCAAATTGGGTGGTCAAAGATAAGACAAGGTATGGTCACTCAAAATAGCTTGCTCTTCCTTGTTGGACCAGATGAAATGAATGGGAATATTATTGTTGTAGAAAAAGTCAATTGGTTCACAGCATTGGTCCTCTTCCAACCACTGGAATATAATCCCAGCTCGTAGGATTGTTGACTCGTAGGAGCAGACAGTAGACATAAGGAGGCCATTGAGCCAACCCTGATCGAATTTGGGATTCTTCAGCATGTGATTGTACCAGTCGGGGGCCAGTGTTGAATCATCTGGTGTACTGTTGGGTACAAGTATATCTGTCTTGGCTATTATGTAGGAAAGATAACCCATCCAAATTACAAACCATTTGCGAGCAAGACAGATCATGCGCTTGGCTATGGGATGTGACTTATGGGCACGATCAAAATGGAACAACGATGGAAAGAATTCATCATAGCGCTTCTTGGTCCAGCCTAAAGCCTTTTTGAGGTTGTACCCACCACTGTTGGTTTTGCCCGCCTCTCCACCAGGCTTGGGGATCAACCCACAGGTTGATTGGACGCTATCCCCGTTGACGGATTCCTCGTCGTCTGACAGATCAGATAATGAGGATATCGATTGAACCTCAAAGCCAACCGAGTGAGCTCTGGCAGGTGTTTGTGCGCGCACCTTGGGTTGATTGTAGGGTGCAGAATGGTACCGATTCTGTCGCCAAATGTTTGCACCAAAATCACGTCAGGTTGTAATTTGGGGTGGAGGGGGTAGTGGGTTAAATTTGAACTCAATCCGAGTTGTGATGAGCGGCAGGTGAGATTTAATTGGAAGAGACATGATGTCCCAATGTGAAGTCTGAGTTATATTTATATATGTGTTTTTTTTATTGTTTTGAAGCTTCTCAACGTGCTCTGAAGATTCATTTCAAGTTACATTCTTATCAATAATAACGGTCGCCATGGGCCAATGACAATTGGCAAGTGGATTTACAGCTGTTTGAAGTGTTGATGACACTCGATCATATTTTTCATTGTATTCCAAATTAATGACTTAGTAAAAATTTGACATCTGTCTCTGCCAAATGGCTCTATTCTCAATTCCTGATGCATTTAACCACATAAAATGATCTCCAGAGTTATCCTGCATTATCTCTGGTCACTATATCAGCAGTATATCCATAAAATAAGTTTTACAGGCTCACAGAAGGGGAATAAGGCATTCAGTACAGCATCAAGCACATGTCGGAAACTTAAGAAACGCCTAATCAGGCCGATCAGGCCGCCCAGGGACCGCTGCCCCGAACGAGCCCGTTCAGGCAAAAGAGATCAGTCTGATTAGGACCAACGTGCCCTGATTAGATATGCCTGCTCAGGCTGGTAGATCTAATCAGGCGTGGGCAACTCGTCTGATCAGGTTTTCGCGGCCAGACAAGATTAAAAGTTATCAGGCAGACGATTGTATGATTAGAACGTATTACTTGATTAACATATATCCTAATTAACTGTTCTACTCGACTGATCATATTAATGTTACCTGTGAATCAATTGCAGCCAACGAGAATCGAACGCCCAGCCTGAACAGAAAAACGCTTACCTAATAATTTACCATGATCTGACGCACTTACCATTATACCATATTGCTTTATATAAATTAGGCAAATAAGGTTAATATAAGCCTAATCAGGCCCTGTCAGGCAGTGGTGCGGCCGCACACGCGCACGCGCTGCACACACTCAAATACTTAGCGCAGCATGAATAAACAGCAAAAAAAATAATGCATGAGTGTACTAACATATCCTATACACATACTCCTAGACATAATTGGCATGGGCAGTAAATTTAAGCAAGTCAACGGCAAGGTAACGAATGTCTCAGTGGGCCAGAAGTCAAGATATTACCCAGCGCGAACTCCTCGGCCCCTTCCCCCCGTCGCGCGAGACTTTTTTGGAGCAGCTGGTGGCGCATCATTGACGATTGGCGATTCGGCATTGGGTTCGACGAGAGACTGTGAATGAATGGTAGCAGTGCCTGCTCCTGCGGCTGTTCCACGGGGCCGGAGAGAGCGGCGCTCCTGGGTGTCTGTTTCAAGAGGGACCTTGGACTTGCTAAATTTCTTCGCTTTCGTTACAGTAGGTGCGGTCGGTTTAGATTCGAGTGCTGGAGACTGATCCGGACTTATGGATGGATGGTCGACATGTTCAGGGATAGACTGGGTCGTCGACATGATATCTGCGGTCTGGTCAACTGGCGCTCGCTATTTAAATCATCAATAGAAATATCGGATTGAGGGGAATAATTAAGTAGCACAAAATGAAGTACTCACAGGAACATCATCCAAGCGCTCAAAGTTCGAAACCGGCGCCTCTTCTAAGTAAAAATCTGAGTTGTGTTCACTTGGATCAGGCGATGGGATATTATCTGAATCGTCAAATTGCCCTGGTTGCATCTGAGTATCGGGTTCCTGGTCGCCATCGCCCACGGAACCAAGCCGCATTTTGTCCAAGCGTTGCGCTATTTCGTTGGCCCTATCAATAATATCTGTACCTCCTGAAGATGTACCGCAATTTGCAGAAACCGCCGCTTCCTTGGTCTTGACCTGCTTGCTAAAGACATTGGAATCCCACTCTGCCATGACTTTCGAGTACCAGCGGGGGTTGCGCTTTATTGCGTCGATAATAAACTGGATGTAGTAGAAGTAGTTGTCCTTATACGCGATCCCGGACCTCCCTTTTCCTCCGCTGTCGAATTGCTTGTCCGTCGACAAAAGAAAGCGCGCCTATTGAAAGAGGGAAAGAATTAGCGCTAAATTTATTTGAGATATGAAATCTGGACTGAGAACACATACCACAATGGAACACAAAGCAATAAAGGCAGGGGTTGTACCAGGAGGCCTATTGTCGCGCAGGAATTGACTAATGCTTCGAGAAACTGCGTTTTCCACATTGAATATTGAGGTTGAACTGAAGACGATGCCTCGCGCAATCTATTAATATGTAGAACGATGGCGTCAGTCAATTGTTCTATTAAGGTTGTGAATAGAAACCTTACCCTAAAAAGCATATCACTACGAAACAAATTGTCGTCGCTGGTGGAATCTTCATTGCAACATAAGACGGGGAAGAAATGAGGGTAGGTAATGCAAGAAGTAACAGGGTCTTTCTCTGCACCGATTAGAAATTGGATCCGAGGAATGTTGAGTCGGCCTTCTGGGGAGAGCGCAGTGGTCATTTCAGGAACATCAAAAATTCCGGCCACATGCTCCTTGAGCAGCTTCACAAAATTGG
Organism: Galerina marginata; assembly: GCA_023014335.1. Taxonomy (NCBI): domain Eukaryota; kingdom Fungi; phylum Basidiomycota; class Agaricomycetes; order Agaricales; family Galerinaceae; genus Galerina; species Galerina marginata. Next base: position 933,727 of record JAECYW010000004.1, read on the forward strand.
ACCGACCAGTGCTTGCCCCTTCGCGAAACTGAAGGGAATATTTTAGCTATAAGATCAAAGTTATTAAATAATATTGAGTGCACACCTTTGAAATAGAGTCTCCTTTTTTGCTATCGTCGGCACAAACAGAAAATAAGCGGTGGTACTTCTTGGGGATGGAGTCGCGAAGGTCCTTGGTGATTCCCATGTCTTTGTGCTCCTCATCTAAGAAGCAAACAGGATCGTCGACGCCAAAAGTGGATTCCTCGTCGAGACCAACAAAGTGATGGATTTGGAAATAGCACGCGCGAAAGAGCACACACCATCGGCCTAGTTTTACGATTTTCGCGAATAACTTGGAGTCCAAAATAACGTCAGTGTCCTCGTCGTCGTCAATTTTCTGTGGCCCTCGCTTTCTCCCCTTTGCACCTGAATCTCGAATTACCATTGTCGCAATAGAGTTGCGTAGGTTAAGATTCTCCTCTTTGAGCTCTTCGATCTCCCTCCGGGACTCCAAGTAAACCTTAATAGAATAAATTTGCGTAATAGTCAGCCAAAAAATACAACAATAAATCTGGCTGAAAATCTAAAAATTCGACTTGCCTTGTAGAGCTGTTCAAAATCTGATGACATAACACTGGGACTGGGACTAGAACTCGTCGATGGCCTCTGAATCGGTCGGGCACTAAAGGTGGTGGGGAAATTGCTGCCCGGTTGGGGAGTCTGCCTCAAATTTTGCACCGGACGTACTGGGATGGGATTGACATGCATTTGGTTCTGCTGACCCGACGTATTACTGACTGAATTGGTGGTCAAAGATGGCGGCTGAGCGGATCCAGCAGCAGGGATGGCATAGGCGGTGGCGCAGGTTGTCGATTTTGAGCACAAGTATCAGACATAATGGCAAACGAGAGGCTAGAATAATTTCGATGTAATCAGGAGCGCGTTCTTATTATAATATCCAGAATTGATTCAGATGACTGGGACTCGCCTACTCACCAAATTTACGACTTGCCAATTTAGAACTGGGTTGATTGGTTGCACGTAAATTTCCTTCAACAGCCATCAATCCTGCAAAGTAAGATTCGACTGGAGGTGAGGTGGTCTTTCCAGCCCATCAATGAAGCCTCCCTGCTTCAGGCAAGCGGTCAGGTTTAATTCAACGTTAATTAAATTCTGAATCATTGGTGATATTGAGTCTTTATGTGAATCAAACTGCACGCTTCCATTCCATTAATAAATTATTAAGTGCATTGACTCAATTGAACGCAGTACCAATCTACTATGCATATCAAATATTAGCCTGAGTGACCAGTTCCGTCGACTTCAACCTCAGCCAAATATCCTCGTCGGTTAAATTAAACACGAAATATTCCCCGGAACGAGATCCATGATCAGGTACTACAAAGCCACCTCGTATGATTGAATTTGTATCGATAAACACGGCGTCTTTACGTGCTTTGGGATGCAGTCTTGTTAGTCTGAGTGTCGCGTGACGGGGTCGGTTCTCCATGTCTCGAGGTTCATCAAGCGGCAGTACAAGCGCCATGGGAATGTGTTGACCTGCATAATGAAGGTCAAAAATGGCGAGAAGCTGGACAAACACTGCCTGATTTTCGCCAACCTTCACTGGAGCGTGGTCAAAGCATGGACGGCCGTGGAAGCTGGGGTTAGTCCTGAGAATATTGGAACATAGCGACCAATTCGCTTCGGAAGCATAATGCCCCTTGAGGAATCGGAATGGTGTGATCTAAGTTAGACATTGTCAGCACAGCGTCAAAGTATGTGGATAATCACCGACACATCGACAGCAACGGATTTAATTTGAAACATACCTCATGGTCATGGCCAATAACTTGTCGGCGGTGGAATCGGTTTGTGAGGAATTTATTAAGCTTTCGACGGAACTGTTGAAATGCTGGATCATCCACGTGTTGCGTTTCCAGATGTTCAACGGAGACGGTGGGCATGCGGGAACCATGAATTACACATTGAAAGTCGTCGTCCTGATGGTAATAAGGGTTTGCATACGTCAATTATGGGCGCTTAATTTAGATCAACTGACCGGAGCGGCTTGATTGCCGGGAGGCGCCTCAGCGGCCTCACGCGCTGCCTCCACTTCATCTTCGGTGTTAGACTTCTGAAGTTCGGCAATTTCATCCAGAATGTTGATGTCGTTTCTGATTATTGTGGAAACAACATCGTTCATGCCGACTTTCAGGATCTGGAGTTCGAAGGATTAAATAGTTAGACTGTGACTTCAATACGTATTTCGATCATTTAGTTATAATTAATTAAAGTAGCCTGGATTCAGACCAGGTGGGAGGAAGGTAAAATATGTAAAAGGCCCAGGGTAGGCACGATAAGATTAAAGGACGACGGGAAGTACCTGAGGGGCAACGTTCTTAAAATTGGTGTGGCGTTGGTAATACTTTTTGAGGGGGCCGTTTAATTTCTCGTTGGGTTTGGTATTGTAATTTTGTGTAACGCCCTTTTGAAGGATGTCGAGAAATATGTGTTGATGCGTGTGGACCTTTGGCGCATTCCAGTCCTTGTCAGGATTGTGTAGTTTGTATTCCTATTTAGATATTCAAATTGCTCTTCGTTAGATCTAATTTAAAATAATGCACTTACCTCAAGGAGTGTCTCAAACGTCAGTAGCTCCTGGCGTCCCATCTCCAGGGTGGACTCAGTCTGAAGGGTGAGGGATGAGAACATATCAAGTTCGAGATAACTCCGAATAAGCTTTAAAAGACGAAAGCCATCTGGTGATCTCTCTGGTGTCAGAACATGCTGAGATGCAAATATTATGACCTAAAGTACGAGTCGTATGCAAGGCGTAATCGTAAATTTACTAACGGCAATAGTAAATCGGAATTAAATTTCACACCTTTGAGTGGTCCTCGAACTTCGTCCCATCTGCAAATTGCCCCATGCTTCCCAGAGACTTGAAATGGTTTAAGCCCGGCCAACGAGAGCCTATAAGGATTTTAACATTTGTGTGAGTTCTATTTCTGTGCCAAATTGAAACTCTGAGTCGACTCACGCGAGATCAATTTCCGTTGCTGCTTGCCGTTTGTCATCGAGCGATTGAATGATATAAAGAAATTGAACCAAGAGGTGGAACCGGTAGAGGCCACTGTGGTACGCGTGCAACCGATCCCATGATAGGGCCTTGTAGACATCGGTATATTTCAATTTCCAAAATGTATTCTAAGCATAAGATGAATTAAGACTGTAAATGCGGAATCACTGGTAGACATTAATGGTGATAGCTACTTTGACGTCTCTCAGCCCATATTGGCGCAGAAGCTCATCCCTTTGAGTGGCATTCATCGCTTGCGCCTCTTCCCAAATTGTTTGCATGTTGATAGTGGTCCGAAGTTCAAATGTTTGAGAAAGATTCGATAGGGCTGCCTTGGGGACTAAACAAATTGGACATGGGTAATTTGCTTTAACACCACGGATGAGGGCCATATCTGCTCTGAAATTTATTATAGCGTCATTAGATAATCTGAAAGACAGTTAGTGAACTAAACTCACTGTTCTTCATAGTCAGCAGAAAGAATCAGTACATGCGGGTAAATAATGTGTTCCACACCATCGGCACATCGAATAGGAGCCCCAAACTCGGCAAGTGTTTTGATGCTGTTAAATATCTGGGAGACGGCTTCATGCCGAATTTCCTGTTTATGATTCACGAAACCTTGCTTTCCAGTTTCGCTGGCCAATTCCTCGGGCTGTGGTTGAGATAATTTAAGGTATTAAATTTTGAGATATACCGATGTTATACCATCCAAGCCAGAACTCACAATTGGGAGCCAGCCGACAAGTCGGGCACCACCAATACCATTCCCATTCCGCATCGAAATAGGCAGGTTTGCGCACCACGCAAGAACGGGGTAGCCCTTTTCAGTACCAAAGGATGAAAGACACGTTTTGTCTGCGTAGATAATTAGACACAGTGGCTTTGCTGATGCCGGGATAGTGTCCTATTAAATTGGTTATAAGTAGAAAATATAGGGAGGATTGTTAGGCGGTCAATAACTCACCTGGAAGTCCCACCAACTGTCAGCAGTCCAGGGCTCGTCAATGAAGTGCTCGAATTTGTTCTCCAATGCATTAAATTTATACAATTTCTCTGCATCCCACCAAAATTTGCCAATGAGGGTAGTACTCAACAGCAGTTCCGTACACCAATCCCAGAGCGGTAACAACCAGACGTTGTACTCCAATTCCGTATCTTTATAGGGAATTTTGAGGGAGCATTTCTGGAACTATGGAAATTTTATTAAGGCGATAGATTAGTTCAATTACTGAGCACTAGGAAATATTTACTTACCCCAGATGCACGAGTTCTTCGAGCGTGGTCCCAGATCACAGATAAATCGGAATGACTGGCCAATGTGAAATCTGAATCGGTAGAACCAGTACCGATTACGCGATTGAATAACTGAATGGTAGTTTCGATTTGCTTGCGATTCATGTGAGAAGACAGCATAACCTCCGCTAATTCAAAATCTGAGCGAGTTCGGAATGGCCTCCAAGGTGTCTTGCCGAGGACTGATTCAGGTAGGTTGAGATCGGGTGCTGTGTCATTCGCTGATTCTGAGTCAAATTTGGAAATGCAATATTCATCAAAAGTGTAGATCTTGGGGGCATCGCTGCCGCTGCTGGGGTGGTAGACAACCATGATGTCATCTGGACTGTGAACGTCAGCGGGCCCGAAGTCAACATCGGGTGTTGTGAAACGGAGAGGGTTTAAGTTTGCGATATGTTCACGATGTTCCGCAGGTCCATCTTCTTCCTTGTCCGAAGCGATATTGTCTTGGTCCCGAAATTCCAGCGCTTGTTCAAGTCCAAATAGATCATCATGGTCGCTGACACCGTCTTCATCCCATCCTATTAAAAATCATAGCCAGTATTAGTTTTCTTTGTACGAGATTGTAAATACTCCGGTGCTGTACCTGGCTCCAGGCCTATCGGATTCCTTCTGTCATTCGAATTATCTGAATCAGATGGTTCGTTGGCCGCCTCCGGCTCTGAACCTTCGCCCAAACTGGGTGTGGCTGCAAGATTGACACCGAGGGCTGCTAGAAGAGCATCGGATCCTATAGGTAAGTTAACAACTATTAAACCTTGCTGAGTTAGGCGAATGTATATAAATTTAATACCTGTACGATGTTCACGTTGTAGAACCTCTTGGAGCGCAAGCTGCTGACAATTCAAAGTTTGGGGGGCAGCGGACGAAGATTCTGGTTCACGAGGACGTAAGGGGCAAGCTTTCTCGTGGCTGCCAATCCCCTGCTTCCCAACGGCTTTGTTGCAGTGGCGGCATCGGCGTTGGTGAGGGAGAAGTTCTGAATCAATAGGAAGAAGAGGTTGTTCAGACATTGTTGTCAAGTGCTGTAATTCTGAAGTTTACAGGTAAAGGTAAAGGCCTTTTAACGAGTCGGTGGGCAGGCTAACGATCCCATCTGCAACCTTAAATAAAACCCGAGGTATGGTAGCTGGGTACCACCATCAAGTTCAACAATTTGGCCTGACGGTCAGTAAGGCAACTCATTTTTAACTGTAATACATTGACAATTTGGGGCTGGATACACTGTAAATTTAATAACACTCAAATTTGGTTGAAGCTAGAACAATGATATGTCATTTATCTATTAACTGCATGGTCTTAGGATAGATATTTGACACTTACTCTATTGTAGAACAGGTCTACTGTATCCATCTATCAATTACTATCAATTTGAAGCTGGGGCAGAGTTTGTATCATAGCGCCTGGACCGTAAGAATCTTACTCTAAATATAATTAGTTACCTGACTCAGAGAATCTAATAACACACAATGCTACCAGGACTATCTTGAATGCAGTACAATGTTATTTTTAATGTATTAGTGGTCTAGATTCAGAATGCCGCAAACGCATTGAGCATAGCCACATTGCATCATCACGCACTGCGAAACCAAATATGGACGCGCGCCTATTCTGTAAGAAGCGACACGAACATGTGACTTCTGCGAGAAGTTACCCGCGAGCTTTGGATTTCTGTGCTCTTGCTAAACCACCACCGCATCCTTCTTACACCGTGTTCAACTTACCTCGAATATGAACGATTTCGTTGTTATCTGCGCCATAGTAGTGATCTTGGCTGGCAAAGGTAAGTCGTTCAACTGGCGTTTGTCCATATGCTAAGGTTGTGTAGGGCTTTTGAAGAAGTTCCTGCGCCGCGTACTTCCCAACGTTTGTGCCTGGGCCGACAGTAAGCATTATTCATCTCTACAGATGCCACATAACACTTACATATCGATTTCCGTAGTGCCGCCAATGAAGAAAGTCAACATTAGCGGCGGAACTTTCACGACCGTCAATGGTAACGTTTACGTTACGAACGTTCTCAACGACAGTTCCCTTCCAGTTGGTAAGTATTGTCTTAAAACTCTTCTACTACAACTTTTAACACTGATATTTGATTCCTATGCTAGGAGCGACTACCGCAGCGTGTATTTGACTAGGTGATCGTGACACCGAGAACATGTCAATGTGATGAGAGTGTAGAGTTTCCCTCAATCTTTAGTCAAGTAGATCTACATTTCAGCTAGTGGCCATTCATGATTTGTCAATGCTATGAGTTGGAATCTTGCGTGAATGATTCAGACCATAACTTCAGGAATCAATCTTATTGGCTCGTTCAAAATCTGTTTGAAAGTTCAAAAGGGCGGGTGGCTAGGGCATAAGATATATTGATGAGTTTTCAGTCACCAAGCCTTTCAAATCGTACAATTTTAAGTTGTTTCCTATCAATTCGAACTCCAGGCCCTAGAAAAGCCGGCACGTCGCCAAATGGCACCAAATAGTGCGTGCACACGCGATCTTGATCCATGTTCTTTAATGGCTTATTCAACGACGGGACGGTGCTTAAGGCGCGCATATTATATATTACCACATTAACTTATATACGTGCTATCTACTTTTGAAGGTTCGTACCATTTTTTCTTCGCGCGTCGCACTTGAACGATTTGTTACCATTATTGACATCGCGCGTATGCGCTCCAAGCCACCCTGACCAGATATATCTAGACCCTGATCGAGAAGCCGAACCAGATCAGGGAAAAATTGTCACCTGATAATGAGAAAATGATGTCTAATCAGATCTTAATCGGACCTCAGCCTGATTAGGCAATTTCAAAGTTTCCGACACAAAAAGTGCTGTAGTGACGCCGCAGGGCAAGAAAACAGCATAACCAAAGAAATTGCCAGGAAAAAGAGCTTGAAGATGGTCTGGTTATGCATGCCCTGGTAGCGGGCAAGGTAGGAATGATAGGATAGGTTGGACCAAAATCAACTTGACGACAGTGGCTACAAAGTGAAATTTGTTTTGCACAAACAGCGGATGTGATCGAAGATAACTATACTATTGATGAGATATTTCCAACATTCAGTGCCGCGAGTTGTGGTGATATCTTTGCAAGAATTATACAAGCTCTCCGTGGTGTGATGCGCTTACTATGACACTCACAATGGAATTGCACTGCGCCTGATGGAGTTGAAGTTAGGTCACCTGCAGGACATTTAGATGGCGGAAGTTGGGACTCGGATGGCAACTCTGAAGCACGCGGCTCAGGAGCAGCTATGGTAACAGATAAGCTGGTCTCCAGATCAAGCGACTCCAGTTCAAGACATTTCTATTATGACAAGATGTTAAATTTCAAGGGCTCTCTAGCCAAGTCAACACCGTACCCCTGTACCTGTGTTGGAGTTGAATACAAGAAATTTTTGTCTCTTGAGTCCATCATTTCCCTGAATTCTTTTACCGCAGATAGCTACAATATTGCAAACATGAGTCGCGGAGCTAGGACTTGGATGTTTCTTGGTCTATACTCACGTAGGATTGGGTCGCCGGGGAATATTCTTCTATCAATGGAGAGCCAAATTCTCGGAATGGAGGTGTTGGTGAAGTACTGGAGTATTTGGCAGAGAGTCCAAATAAGAATATGCTGGCAGGCCTGGACTCAGACAACCACTCTGAACTTGTCGGCACGTTGACTTGCAATTCACGTTGCCGTCTATGGTCAACTGTCAAAAAGGTAAACAGATGAAAAAAATTTGCCATTAAATAGAAAATTATATACCTCTTGCTCAGACGTTACTGAACTCTCAACAACTTCATCCTCCTCTGGACTCTGGGGATCTGACACGGATGCCATCACGTGTCGCAAGTCCAAGTGAGAGATTTCGTTAAAGAGTCCGAATCTTTGTTGAATCGATAACACAACAAATATGTCCAAACATCTTCCGTTATCAGGCAACAACAAGTTGAAATCCTTCTCTTCCACCTACCACCAACTGATTATCGATCCCCCCTTTGGATGGCCGTCCTCTAATGTCTTCTTCCCCTTCTCGCTCTGGCTCTGGGCCAGCTTCATCTTCCCCTTTTTCATCTTCAACTGTCTTGTTAAACGTCCCTCCTGAAGTCGCAACTGCACTCACAAATGTTGTGGGCAATCTACTCAAGGAGACAATCAACAATGGCTCGTCATTGAAGCGGTACGTGACTTTGAAACTAACATATGAACCTCGTTGATTCAATTACAATTTAGAACTACCTCGGATGTTGATGATGAAGAAAAGGAGAAGGGTGGGCGAGACGACTTGTACATGACCTATGGACGACAATATGCCCGTTCCGGGGACATTTTTGCTAGCATTGACAATGTTATTCAGTTTGGCATTACTTATGCTGTCTCGGATAGTGATGATGAACGTGAACTGACACCTGTGTTGGTATCTTCTTTATTTGTGATATATTATGCGCTGACTGCCAAATGCTATTCTTTAGCGAGCTTCAGCGCGAGGCAAGCTGGGATCTTCTGTGTTCTCAGATTCCTAAATTCCGCTCTGAGATGGTCACGCTCGCTGATCAAAGGAACCTTCATCGTCGTGTTGCCCAAAAGGTGCCGTTACCTCTTCTTCCATGCTCATTTTCTTAATCCCTTTTAAAAGGAGGTCTTAGTGATGCCCCACTGATTCCTGCAGGATTCCGGCCGGAATATCGAAATTCCGCGGATTCCTGCAGGAATCGGAATGGCAGAGGGACCAGCCAAAAGTCCCAATTCCGTGGGTTATATTCCGGCGGAATACAGCGCGGAACGTCCGGAATGGGGAATTCGGTGGGATTCCGTGGCGGAATATGCGAGTTACATCAGCGATTACGTAATGTTCCCACCGCCCGTGGTTTGTTGATTCTGTCACGTCGTGCCAGTCTCTTTCTCGTCAACCACCACCACCATCCCTCTCCTCCCTCCCTATCGTCCGGTACCACTCCGAGGCCGCGACTTTCCACCCCCACGTCCACCAGCGCGCCCACGACTTGCTGGCGCCACGTCGACCCCGCCACGTCACGTCACGTCGCCCGCGCCGTAGAACGTCCCCAGCCCCGCCACCACGACTCCACGCACCTCGCTGACCCTTCGCGACCGCCACGTCACGGGCCCCAGAGGGCAAACAGTGCGTCTGCCACGTCGCAGCGGCTTACGGAGTGGGGGGAAAGGGCCTAGATACCCGGTAAGCACCCCCAAACCCATCCACACGTCCCGCACCCTCACTGACACCCCAGGATCCGCCCCAAACTCGCCCGCCCACGTTTCGAACCAACCGCAGCCATTTCGGCTTCCCCCCACGCTGCCGTGCGGTTCGGAACCCACCTCGACCCCTCCACCGTCATTTCGAACCAACCGCGGCCACGTCGACTCCCACCGTAGCCGCGTGACCCCAGCCGCCGCTGTTTCACGCTAACGACAGCCCGTCGACCCCTCCTCCGCACCTTTGTCGCCCCCCCGAAATCACCCGCTGCCGTTTGAACGAACAGCAGCCACGTCAACCACCAGCACCTCTCGTTCAAGTCGACGGCGCACGCCGCCCATCGCCCATGACACGCTGGCTACACGTCGGACCAACGCCGGCCCACCACCACGACCCCTACGCCTCGCTTTCGCGTTGCGATCGCCACGTCACCGGCTCGCGAAGGAGAACCGCGCGCCTGCGACATCACAGGGGCGTTGTACGGGGTGGAAAACGGGCCCCAAGGCATCCAGTAAGCACCCAGCCCCCACCCTTACATCCCCCCGCTCGCTGACACCCTAGTCCCGCCCCCTCGTCCCCGCTCACCACTGCTTTCACGAGCGGTCACGTTGACACGGCCACGCCGACTCCCACCGCTACCGTTTCGCAGCAACGGGGGCTGTCCCCCTTCCACGTCGGCAGACGACATGCGCCACACATGCGCCATTCGCAATCACCGGCCCCGAACGCGTACCCACCCTCCTACGCGCTTCGCATCTGACGACCCGTTGCAGTCGGCCCGAGCGTTGGGGCTCCCGCAGCCCCCGTGGTTGGGTACCCGACCTCCAGGCCCACGCTGTATCCAACTCGCTGCCACGTCACGGGAGAACGAGGCGTTGCGCGCGTGTGGAAGGTGTCCAGAAAGCGCCAGGTAAGCCCCGACCCCTCGCCGATAACCCACTCCCTACAACCACTGCATACCACCCATATGTAAATATACATTGATAGTATTTAATTAACATAACTAGAGTAAACTAAGTACCAGTACAATTCATGTATTATATTAATAAAAGATTATCATATAATTGTATTGAAACCAAAAACAAGAAGAAATATGAGGGACCTAATAATCAGCTTAAGAAACAGGTCTAAAACTTCAGTTACATTTTCTATATTCCACCTCTATTCCCTCTATTCCCTGAGGAATTCCCTAGGAATCCCAGGAATGGAGGGAATCCTTAAGGAATGGAGGGAATTCCTTCTATTCCACTAGGAATCCTGTAGGAATAGAAGGATTCCTACCATTCCTAGGGAATCCGTGGGGGAATGAAAAGTACTGTTTAAAAGATCGGCGAGGGCATCCATAATGTTTTTGCTGAGGATGCATCTAGTCTCAAGATCGTGATCCTCGACTACCTTCTGTTGGACACCAAGGCTCAGTTGAACCCGCCAATCAAACGAAAAGGTAAAAAAGCCGACCGGGGTTTTCAACATCCTGTCACAGCGGCTCTCCTTTGTCCTCTTAAATATGATGCATGCCAATGGTCAGCTGTCACTCATACTCTCTAGTCTGTTACTAATACTTATCTAGGACTTATTCTGACATTCTTGCTGGAAAGAAATCGCTTACTGCATACGACTTTCCTCGCTTTCTCTACCCGGATGCGCATGTTTACAATCCTGATGACATGGAGGCTGGCATCCTCCATGGCCATCTTTTGATACGTGTATGTTTCTGTTCTGATCTATGTTCTGACTATTCATGTGTTAATGGGTTTTAGGTTGCAAAAGATATCTTCCAAGGCCCTACAGCTGCCCTCGAGCCGCCAGGCTATCATTGCAGCTGGCGCGGGAATGCGGCTCTCATGGGGCTGATCACCATGACTCCCCGGGCTATTGCATATGTTGCCGTCCAGGTAAGTTTCTTAGTTCCAATTTGTCCATGTTCTTTCTAACTGCTGTATATAGACACGATTTGCAATCAGTGCCGTCGATACATGGGCGCTGGTTGAGGGCAACTTTGACTACAATGCTTTCTTCTGGGCCATTGTTGGTCTGTTTGATGATGGGGAGGGAGAGGATATCATCAAGCTGTATAACGAGTACGTTCCTATTACTAAACATAGATTGCTCTCTGTTTAAAGTGAACAAGCTTACGACCCGTCGCTACGCGCTGGGGTTTGCTTTACTCACCCGGCTCTGTGCTACGGGTCTCCAGCTTGCCGGGGCTGTGCCCCTGGACCCTGCTCTGTCAGCGCTTCGCGCCTCCGTAGTGATTCTTTTAAAAATTTTGTACAAATTTTGTAGTGCATAAATTGAATTTGAGTAGATGGAAAAATGCAAGGCAGAAGCAGGTAGGGTCGCTCCTATTTCTCATAGTGAGGTGGAAACATAGAATAAAATTTTAGTCAACAAAAGAAAAAATGAGAGACAGAAGCAGGTAGGCAAGCGAATCTCATTTTTTCATATTCATAAGTATCTTTAAGTATCTTTTGTGTATTCTTAATCCCACAATTTAAGCCTCCTCTATTATATTTTCAGTTCACTCATTGAGATCTGTAGATGCTTTTAATAAATCTATATCATTCTACTTAAAAATATTGATCTAATACATTAATATATAAATAAAGTGGGATGGGGCAAGCAGTGGTTATGGTAGGACAGAGCCGCAGCAGCAATACAGACAACATTGTGGTGGTGGCAGTGGCCGCTGCAATGATATTGTGCTGTCGCAATTGCCCAACACCGGTGTGGTTGGTATTCGCCAGACTCTTATTCAACTCAACCAGTATGTCAAATCAGTTTCTACATCCAGTACGAGTACTTAATTCATGGATATATATATAGGGCAAATTGGAACATCAAAGAGTCAAGCACTTTTATGCCAGGACAAATAAGAACAAGGCAGTCCGACAGATGACCTGTCTTGAGTCCCGTGAATTTGGCCTTCAACGTTTGATCCACAAACAAGCTTGAGAGGAGGCCAGGAAAGATCCGTCAAAGTTTACATCTCAACACAAAAAAGTGACGCCAACTGCAGCTAAGAAGACGATAACACCCCACATCAACTTTGCAGAGTCTGAAGCACTTCTGCCCGACCTTCATCACCACATTTTGCATTCCCGTAACTTTCCTTTCAACATCTCAAGCTTCCTTTCTTCTAATGTAGGGGATCCGGCCATTGAGGTAAGACCAAGAATCATCTTGGGTGTTCTTGTATTGATTTGGAGGAATAGGACTTCTACCCGAAGCTTCAAGAGCACTTACTTGCTCGTCTGCATCATCTGACGTGGACAGGAGATGAAAATGAATTCTCTGAGGAGGAACATTCAAAATTAGTCATCCTCAACAACCGTCTTTTCCGACATAAGGTCATGCAAATCAATTACACAACCTACGACGTCTGACGCGGTCAGGACTCTATCAACTCAAGAAACCATGCAGATATTATGGTCCTGGCTCGTGACAAGGAATCTGGCCACCCTTTTGAGTATGCAAGAGTCATCAGAATTTTCCACCTCGATGCCATGTACAACAAGGATGGGGCAAGCGACGTCTCGGAAACATACGACGTGCTCTGGGTGCGGTGGTACCGGTGGGATACAAGCTACCGTGCCGGTTTTGAAAGGAAGCGCCTGCATAGAATCAAGTTTGTTCCGTCAGACAATCCCGGTGCATTTGGGTTTTTGAACCCTGATGAAGTCATTCAGGCTGCTCACCTAATACCGGCATTCTATCATGGGGCCACCGAGTCCCTCTTGAAAGGCTTGTCAGTTGCATGAGGCGAGGGTGAGGTTGATGACTGGCGGTACTTCTATGTCAACCTGTAAGTTGAGGTCTTTACTGTGCCGCACCCAGAATGGGCAGATTCCGCCGGATTCCGGTGCATTCCGGTGGAATATTTCCATTCCGCCCCAGCCAAAAGTGCAAATTCCACTGGAATATTGCCAAAAATGCTGATTCCACCGGAATTTATTCCGGAAAAAAACCGGAATGGGACCAGAACGGAATGATCTGACATAAATAAGGGTTTGATGCCATCAAAACAAGTCCGAGAACCTTGTAAACGGTGGAGGAATAGCCACAATAGTCTCAATTTCAGTGATTTTCAGACTAACTCACTCAATTCTTCACCGCAAAATGAGTTCCCAGGTTTGTTTTGAAGGAATATACATGTTTGATGGTATCTATAGTTGTTTGTGTGTGTTAGGACCCCTGAAAATCACTCTTTTGCCAATCTTATGGTGGGAACACGTAACTTGGCACATTTTGCATCCCTGCAAAATAGTCTGGGCATGGGAGTGATAAATCCACCAACCATACTCACCAAAAATAGAACATTCTGACTATAATAAAGTTAAATAAACAGCAACACACCTATGAGCTGCACTCTATGTTGTGCCCCATTCCTGAGCAAATTTGAGTCTATTCACTCCACCGGAATCTGCTGGAATTTGCTATTATTTGTAAAAATGTGATTCCAGTCTATTCCAGTGGATTCCGGTGGATTCCGGTCTACCATTCCGCCGGAATCCACCAGAATCCACCAGAATTTCCCACTTTTTCAGGCTTATTTGCTCAAATTCCAACGGAACCCACCGGAATCCAGTGGAATCCGGCCATTCCAGCCAGAATAGGTGGGGCAAGGTAAAGTATGGCGTGCACTCAGAATTACTCACAAATTTCTGTCAGCTTCGTCGACCGTGATATGTACATGCGTTATGCAGGAAACGGCATCGGTCACTACAAGGTTGACCTGGCCGATGACGCAAGGGCGGCGGTCCCATCAATGGACCCTGATGATGCTGAGGGGGATGCTTGGGAAGACGTGCCGCAGGAAAGTGTGGGCAACTGCCTATCCCAAGGCGCTGGCGAAGGCACTGAAGGAGGTGCCAAGCAAGAAGGCAAGGATGATGAGGGCCATGATGGAGAAGACGAGGGTGGAGACAAGGATGATGAGGACGAGAACAGTGACAAGGGCAAAGACAAGGGCAAAGACGACGAAGGCAAAAATGATGACTTGGGTGCAGAGGATGGAGAAGGTGGGTTTGTAGATCTTGAGGACGAAGAGGGTTATGCCCCCTTGTAATACTGTATGTTTGTAGGCCAGGTAGTAGTAGGTGGCGGGCATTGCAAGGCCCACTGGCAACAAGAGTTGATATACCTACGATACACTAGTGCCGTGCACAAAACACAACAAACAAGCGACCGCAATGAGTGGTCCTGAGGTGCGATTCGGGGTTCGTAGGGTCCAACAAAAATACTAATCGAGGTACGAGGGTCGAGGGTCAAAGTCGGGAGCGTGAGCGAAGCCGTAGACGACGAAGACGGCTGTAAAACGTAGTTTGAAGGTCGAGGAGGACGTTGCAGACGACGAAGGCAACTGAGGACGAAGTAAATAGCTAAATAGACGAAGTTTGAGAGGGTAAATTGGGAGTGCGATTCACTGAAGGTAAACGACGATACAGGAGGGTTTAAATAGTGTAGAAACGTCGGAAATTGAAGTAGAAATAAAAATGAGAAAAAGGTGAATTCAGAAAATAAAATTCAAATAAGGAAATGAAAATGCGACCCAATGAGTCAGAGAAACGGGGAGAGGTGAAGGTAAATGCACCAATAGCTGTCAGTTTGAAACATAAATCTTGGGGAATTGCCCATTAAGCCTCATGCATCAGAAGGGACAACTGTCCTTTGGACAGTTTACCAAGATATAATATAAGGCATATTGTTGGCCTAATATCTCAATAGGGAATAGGATTGATCATGTGATTTAAATGCTAGAAAGGTCTAAAAATAGATTACGTTAATCTGAGGGTATATTTCCTTTTTTGGAAATTTTCCCGTCTGCCAAAAATTTCTCAGAGAAGCCTGATAACGATTTTTTGTTTGGACAATAGCTCAATAAGGAAAGCAGATAGGGGTATGATTTAAGTGGATTCAGGGTCGTCTACCCTGAACGCAGGTTTTTTATTAGTAGCACAGCCACATCTGAGAACATTTAATATATTCTTGGACAGTTGACCAAATAGTGACTAACTCATTGACACTTTCTTGCCCGGAGTTTTGCTTCTTCGGAATCATCGATAACTCTGATGAGCGCCCCTGCGCTCTGCGCGCTCTAACTACGGAATTTGCCGATTTCACACGATTAGCGCCCTACCGCTTACTTCGCATTCCGTACCGAACACAGCCACCTCCCACCCATTGTTATCTTACCGGAGGCCTTTTTGAAAACGCCCCTGCTAAGCCGACGACCGATATATCCATTCCTCCATGCGCCACGCTCCATTGTTCATCGTCATTTCGCATTGTTCGCCTCTTCCAAATTTACTTCCGCCCCGACTTCTTGTCAAATCCCATCTCTCGTCGCCCCGACAAACCTCCTCGAACTCCCACTGTAATTTATTTTGCAGAGTCAAGACGGCCGTTTCGACCTCACGAACCCTCTCACTTATTGTTGAGCTCATCATTCCTCATTTACCCAGCCATGGCTGTCATATGAAGCCATCAGGATGGACAGTTGCCCAATAAGCTTCATGCATCAGAATGGACAACTGTCCTTTGGGCAATTGTCCATCTATAAGACATTTATGCTATATGATACGTTTATACTATGATGGTATTGGTTGTTTACAGTTTGATGGCATCAAATAAAATCATGTGACTTTGGATTTGCCTCTATTTACATGCTTGTCGCACATTTATGTAATTTTATGGCCTCAAATCCAAACAAATATAAATATAAGTCCTCAGGGCCACTGCATCTATAATATAAAAAGCCAAAAAGGTGTAAATTCCCAAAATGGCAAGACTTAGTCATCCAGCCAGTTCTGTACTTAGCAACATTTCTGATAAGTTTCTTAATCTATTAAATATTATTAAAGTGCTTATATCTCAATGAGGAATGCAACTAGTAATGTGATTTAAATGCTAGAAAGGTCTAAAAATAGATTACGTTAATCTGAGGGTATATTTCCTTTTTTGGAAATTTTCCCGTCTGCCAAAAATTTCTCAGAGAAGCCTGATAACGATTTTTTGTTTGGACAATAGCTCAATAAGGAAAGCAGATAGGGGTATGATTTAAGTGGATTCAGGGTCGTCTACCCTGAACGCAGGCCGCCGTCACGCCCAAGCCCACTCCACCGTCCGCTCCCCGCCCCGAGCCCTCATGACCCGAACACAAACTACGCCCCGGGACCAAACGACGATGGCGATGGGAAACCGACACGCCACGCCAAGCGTCGCCTGAGCGAGATGACAAGAAACACGGGGAATGGGCCGTAAGGTGAGTGCCCACCCCTCTTCCCTGCCCCCCGCTAACCCTTTTCAACAGGAAACGCGCCTCCCAACCGTTCAAAGCCGGTCGCCCAGGGTAAACGACGCGGGGGAGAATGGAGGGCACCGCAGTGCCACGTCAAAGCAGCAGGACGGTGAGTAGGGCCCCACCGCCGTCCTATCTTGCTGCTAACAAACCCCCACAGCCCAGACACCCCCAGAGGACGAAACGGCCCCACGAGCGACACCGCGGGGCAATTGACGACGATGGCAGCAGCTACCCCGGAAGACCAAACGACCAGCCAGCACGAACGACGCCGCGGGAGCGACCAACGCGGGGGGATAACGAAGGCGAGGGAATGACGGCACCGGGCAAGGGAGAGAGAACGAAGACCGCCGGGGGCAGCAAGGTGCGCCCCACCACATTCCCCTCCTCCCCGCTAACCGTTTCCTACAGAAAACATGCCGGAAAACCACGAGGGAGGCGCGGGGCTCACGCGCCTCCCTCGGGGGTAGCCAACAGGCATTGCAGGATGCGCAGCCCACCCCCACGTCCTGCGCGACCCGGAGTCACGACCACCCCGCCGCCGTCATTCCCCCTCCGCAGTTCTGTGGAGGGTGGACGCACCACTGCCAGGCGCCACGTCACAGCCCCGCAGGATGGTGAGTAGCCCCACCCCTCCCTGCGTTGCTGCCGACCCAGCCCCAGACGCCACGCGCTCGCGCTCGCTCGACACAACCCCGGTGAGTAGGGCCTAACCCCCACCCTCCACCCTGCTGACCCCGCCAACCACCTTATGCAGGCAGTATTATATATGAAACACAGTACCTTGCCTAACATATGTTATACGTCCACAGTGGGTTTATCCAGTGGTCTGCCAAAAGGCAGTCCCTATGCATTTTCCATATACTAGACCTGGGTATGCCGGAGATGCATATTTCTGTGCCCTAGGGGGGCGGGCAGGGGCGCTTTTTGGCGCAGAAAAAGCGCCCAGGGGTCGGCATTGGTACCCACATTCCATCTGGGATGTTGGTCACCCCGTAGGGAGGGCGGGATGGGGCGTAAAAAAAATGTAACGGATGCCAGAAGTCCGGCCGGGGTCCTCGTGCCATTTTTGGATGCGTAGCGCGCCTTTTTGGTACCTGTCGCAAGCGCGATAAAAATAGATTTTTTGGTTTTCGCAGTATTTTGTGTTTAATTTTTGCTTCCCCTCACTTATTAAAGCATAGTTGTAATCTGCTCAAAAGTGCGAATGTAATGATATAAAATTTAGGGCCAGAAGAGCACGGGAAGGGGTATAACAAGAGATGGCTATATGCAGCCCTGCCGGATGAGCTCTATAAATAGAATCCTTTGAAACCCGACCATTTTTACCCTACATTGTGCTCTACTGACTGCTCCCCCTCGTTATATTTACCCAGCCGTATTCAGCATAAAATTCTTGACCAGGCAGTACCAATTTTGTGGGTAAACAATCAGGGGAAAGCCTGGTATCCCTCGAGACTCTCGCTTTGGTGAAAATATAGAAAATGTTAGATTATATTACTTATTGTATGTACACTATTGAACATTAAAAGTACGTATATGAGAAGCATCAACGAGCGTGAACTGCAGTTCACGCTCGTTGACGCTTCACGCACGGGCTGCCTCCTTTCCCTGCCTTCTCTGCCGTCGCTCCATACCATCCCACCCTCATCGTTGGCCTTCAGGTATTCCGTTTTGGGTTTGATGGGCGACCGTGTGGTATGCAAGCAGGCAAACATCGCAGGGTGGGTACAGGTGGATGGGGTGAGGGAGGGGGTGTGTGAGGGCTGCTGTCGATGGGGGTTGGAGTGCCAGCAAACGCGAGGATAGTCTGCGCGTTCGTGTACTCAACGATGTCACCCTCTGTTTGCTGGCTATCGTAGGTAGAAGGGCAGAGCAGCGTCGACTGATCAAGACGTCTTCGCTACCACGCCCCCATGCCACCACATCACCGTTGGTGTAAGCTCAGTTCTTCGGCGACATTTGCCAAAGGATGGCGAGCTTCAACTGAGTACAGCATGGGATGATGAAGAACTTTCCGAAGCACACCTTCAATATGCGGCACTTGACGTCTACGCTACATGGGCTGTGCGGAGTGCATTTGCGGAATTACAATCAGGCGAGGACGTTGGGCTCGAAACCCCAGCAGGTACACCCATAAAACTTCTTTCTCGTGACAGGGCATCTATTGTCGCTGTCGGCTTCATTGCTCCAGACCGTCCCTCAAAGTTTCAGGGAGTTAACCTCACAAAAACTCGTATCATTGTAAATGTTACAAGAGTTATTCAATCTGGGTACCTTGTCCGTGCAGAGGTTACGGCTTCTCGCCAAGAGGTTCCACTCCATACAATCAGTGCTCATCTTCCCTTCATGTTGATTTGCCTCGCAAAAGACCTTCGCATTGCAAATGACGTCATGATCAGCCAGCCAGCCCTGTACCAAGCCTCACTCCCGACATTGCCATTCCCCGTCTCAATGACACGTCCATGCAGGCTGAATCATCTACCAATCCAGCACAGCTATGTTCCGACAGGGATGAAGACCTGCCACCCACAACTTTTGATCCCGACACTGAACAACCTCTCGATGAATCGGCTGTGGACTCTGGTGCAGTGCTTCAACTTCAGGCCTTGGAAATAAGGCTGCGCTCACAGAATTTTGCCTGCGAATCCTACAAGAACGCTGACATTATTTCCCGAGTTTTAGGAGATGCCTTTCATCTTATGAATCAACTCAAACTCTCTCCTCATCATGGGCCTCTACCGCCCATTTAGTCGCGCTTTCCGCGATGCGCTGTTTCTTCTTGATAACGAAGATAAAGCAAATGTGGAGGCCCTGCTTGCAAAGAAGGACCTGACCATCGACCAAATGATTTTGAAGAGTCCTGAATGGGTATTTGATCGCGTTAAACGCCTCATTCCACGGCCCGATATCCTTCACAAGCATGTTTTCAAGGTTTTTCAGACTTTTGGCCCAATGAAAGACGCTATTACATCCCAGCTGTTATTTTCGAGTGTGGCATATGCTCAGGCTGAGCTCATGCTGGAGGCTATTTCTCTTGGCCACTACTCTGACCCTCCCGGCATTAGCCTATATATGGAACGTGGAAGAGATGTGGATGGCCTGCAACTCTATCGTTGTCTACGCGGAACCAACAGTGTTGAAGGAGGAATTCACCAAAACATTGCAAAGAGGTTTGGTTCCTACAATGCCTCGCCTTGCTTCGCCGTAAATCTGTTGCGAGATTATTGCCTTATTCACAACCTCAAAGTAAGTTTTTTTTGATTCTATTGCCAACTGGCTGTTCTGATTGGAGTTATTTTTTAAGGTTGGCACGTTAAACCGCACAGGAAAGCCTTACCAGGGTTCATTTGACCTTTGGACACGAAACCGACTCGTTTCTCTTGTTGACCAAACTTGAGATGCATTCCCACCAAACACAACAGAACTCTCACTTGTTGGCTGGGTTAACAGGAATGATTTTGAACAGGCATCTGAAACCTTTGGTATTTTGCCACTCTCGCCGAGTTTGCGAAGAGAGTATGGCATGCACGATTATCTAGAACCTTTCGCAGTTGGCGAGAAAACTCTACACCGCCACCTTGCAAAGCAGCAGGAGACCCGCATTGCAGTTCTTCCGGTTCATACACCCGATGAGCGTGCCCTCTTTTGGCTGTTTATGAAGTCCAAAGGATCATCCCGTTTGCAACCAAACTGGACGTCACTTACTTCCCGTTGGTTCGAGCACTGTGATGGGGAGACAATCTTTTACAAGGTGTGTTTGTGTTTAGTGCACAATTTTGTAATGAATAATTTCATACTTTCTTGTCTCATAGCTACCTGACCACCTCAAGACGTATTACAAATCCTGGAAGGAGTTTAGGAATCAAGAAAACACAATCGAGCAACATCGAAAAGCATATGACCAAATCCACGCACTCTTGGTCCCAGATTCATCCAAAATCCCCCCAATCCCAGCCTCCCGCGGCACTACCCTTGACCTAGAAGTTCAGAAAGGACGTCTCGACATACCAGCTCCAGGGGATGCACCTGTCACCGATTGGGAAATCGGCCTGTTGTTTGGGAAACGGAGCAGTCAGCAAACGACAATACACTTCAAATATGTCAATCCATCTGCAAATCCACGAATCGCCCCGCAGACATGTAACAGCACGAAGAAAGGGAAGAAACGCGCGAGAGAACCAGATTTGGACAATGCAGGCACATTGATCCTTCCGAAGATCAAGAAGAGGGCCCCACGCAAATGCATTCAGTGTCATAAGGAAGACTGCCAAGGAAAATTTATGAGCAAACTGTGCCAGTACCGTTGACTGTGGGTCCAGGAATCAGGTAAGTAGACCAGTCCATGTATTTTGCAATCTCTAACGGCTTTCAGATTCTCTCAGTTAAGGGCTGAATTTTACCATTCTACCGTACATGCTTGAGGTAATTATAATGTCCATCCAGTCTCGAACCATAAATTTCGAGCTACGACTTTTGAGTAGTACATACACTACCCGCCCCCTGGGCAATTAATTAATTAATTAATTCTTTTTTGAGACCACACCTATAGTTAGACCGCCATTGAAACCTTCAATTGAGACTTCAATTGAACCTTCAATTGAAACCTTCGATTGAGACTTCAATTGAGGGTTTCAATTGAAACCCTCAATTGAAACCCTCAATTGAAACCCTCAATTGAAACCCTCAATTGAAACCTTCAATTGAGACTTCAATTGAAACCCTCAATTGAAACCCTCAATTGAAACCTTCAATTGAGACTTCAATTGAAACCCTCAATTGAAACCCTCAATTGAAACCTTCAATTGAGACTTCAATTGAAACCCTCAATTGAAACCTTCAATTGTTGAAACCCTCAATTGAGACTTCAATTGAAACCCTCAATTGAAACCCTCAATTGAAACCTTCAATTGAGACTTCAATTGAAACCCTCAATTGAAACCCTCAATTGAAACCTTCAATTGAGACTTCAATTGAAACCCTCAATTGAAACCCTCAATTGAAACCTTCAATTGAGACTTCAATTGAAACCCTCAATTGAAACCCTCAATTGAAACCTTCAATTGAGACTTCAATTGAAACCCTCAATTGAAACCCTCAATTGAAACCTTCAATTGAGACTTCAATTGAAACCCTCAATTGAAACCCTCAATTGAATCTTCAATTGAAACCCTCAATTGAAACCTTCAATTGAAACCTTCAATTGAAACCCTTTCAATTGAAACCTTCAATTGAAACCCTTTCAATTGAAACCTTCAATTGAAACCTTCAATTGAAACCCTCAATTGAACCTTCAATTGAAACCTTCAATTGAAACCTTCAATTGAAACCTTCAATTGAAACCCTCAATTGAACCTTCAATTGAAACCTTCAATTGAAACCCATTGAAACCTTCAATTGAACCTTCAATTGAAACCCTCAATTGAAACCCTCAATTGAAACCTTCAATTGAAACCTTCAATTGAAACCTTCAATTGAGACTTCAATTGAAACCCTCAATTGAAACCCTCAATTGAAACCTTCAATTGAAACCCTCAATTGAGACTTCAATTGAACCTTCAATTGAGACTTCAATTGAAACCCTCAATTGAGACTTCAATTGAAACTTTTCAATTGAAGATTCAATTGAATCTTCAATTGAGACTTCAATTGAAACTTTTCAATTGAAGATTCAATTGAATCTTCAATTGAGACTTCAATTGAAACTTTTCAATTGAAGATTCAATTGAATCTTCAATTGAGACTTCAATTGAAAACTTTTCAATTGAATCTTCAATTGAGACTTTAATTGAAACTTTTCAATTGAACCTTCAATTGAGATTTCAATTGAAACCCTTAATTGAGCCTTCAGTAGGAAATTCTGGTGGATTCCAGAGGATTCCGGTCTACCATTCTACCGGAATCCTCTGGAATCCACCAGAATAGACCGGAATAGCCTGGAATGACATTTTTACAAATAATAACAAATTCCAGCAGATTTCAGTGGAGTGAATAGACTCAAATTTGCTCAGGAATGGGTAACAACATAGAGTGCAGCTCATAGGTGTGTTGCTGTTTATTTAACTTTATTATAGTCAGAATGTTCTATTTTTGGTGAGTACAGTGGGTGGATTTATTGCTCCCACGCCCAGACTATTTTGCAGGGATGCAAAATGTGCCAAGTTACGTGTTCCCACCATAAGATTGGCAAAAGAGCACTTTTGAGTTTCCGCCGAAAACCTTAATTCTAAAATCGGATGGTCATCACCTGACTACCGGCACATCTGAAGTTGCCGGCCACCGACGTGAAGTCAGGACGCGTCGCGGCGCGTTCTAACCTTAGCGCTACCTTACCACTCCCGCTCACTCGCGTCGTCGCCGATGTCCCTTGCAGCGGTGTTTTTTTTAATCTTCCTCTTAATCATGTCCTTTCATTCATTTAAACTCGCCTCTACTCCATTTGAATCACCTTCATTTGAGTCTCTCTTCTCGCCAACGATCCGCGAAACTCTGTTAAGCTCACGGCCCAACAACGCCAATGCCATACGGACTTCTGCAGCTCAGGAAAACACTCTCGGTGATAAATACCGATGCTCTGTTACAACTAGTAGCAATACCGGCAGCAGTCTTTCACCACTGGCACCCACCTCGCAGCTATGTACCGCCCTGCCCGTACCTCTATTACGCGCGAGAGGTTCCTTTCCCTCTGACGCCTCTGATACGCTCTCATCTGGTCTTGGCTCAGGCTCTTCTGCCTTTGGCTCCAGCAGCGGATTTCTTAACTTTCGTGTGCACGCGCCTCCAGCTTCTTCAAAGCCTGTATTTGGGTCTCTAGAGGACGACTTGGCTTGAGAGAAGTATACGAACCAATGGGATACCTGGGAGGATTTTACTGCTTGGCTGAAGTTTGAACAAGAGGAGCAGACGATTGAGTTACGACTTTCGAAGACTGTCACAGGTGGCACGAGCTCTGCGTTCAAGGCGACATTCTATTACTTGTGTTCACGGCATGGAACGGGCGGTGTCAAGACCTATCAGAAGAAGCACCCAGAATGGGAACGAAAGGTTCCGAACAAACGCTTGGACTGCCCTGGTGCCCTTCGCGTCAAGACTTACCCTGGATCTCGGACTGTGCTTGGGTTCTATCATGGGGTACATAACCACGAAACTAGGAATGCCAACCTGCCTTATGTGCGTATCTCAGCGGAAACTCGGGAATTTATTGCTGGCCTCCTTCGTTTGGGTGTTGAACCATCCCACATTGTAAGTGGATTGACCTTTAGTCAAAAAACTCTGTTCTCACACCTTACGTTTAGCTGAAGTTGGTTCACCAAGGCGTTTATCAACAGGATGATGATGACTGGGATCAAAACCGTCATCGTGACTCATTTATTACCATGTCCGATATATACCATTTGAAAAAAGATATTGATGCAGAAACAACGAGACTCCATTCCGATGACGGACAATCAACGTTAGCCTGGGTTGAGCAACTTCGGGATCAAGGCGCGCTCCTCGGATTCAAAGCAAAGTCAGATCCACCTCCAATAGGATCTGATCTGGAGGCGGATACTTTCACCCTCATGATTCAGACTCGGTGGCAGGAGAAAATGTACCAGAAGTTTGGTCATCATCTTGTAGGCGTCGACGCGACTCATAACACCACTATCTACCGTAATCTAAATCTCACAACGCTTATGGTGCGCGATGACTGGGGCCACGGGATTCCTGTCGCTTGGATGCTTGCCTCAAAAGGAACGGAGGAAACGATTACCTACTTCATCAAACTCATTTTTGCCCAGAACCCATCTGTACACCTGCGGAATGTGATGTCCAACCGAGACCATGCCCAGATCAATTCATGTGTCATGATCTGGGTTACCACTATCATCTTTCTCTGCTGGTGGCATGTTCTCCACGCCTGGCAGCAACATCTACGAATTGGCGATCATCCTGAGCTCTGGAAGCTTCTGAAGGCTTGGGTACGTGTCTCAACCAATGAAGAGTTTGACGAAATGTGGAGCAAGATCAAGGAGCTCTCTCCTGCATCGTTTGCGAAGTATCTTGAAACTACTTGGCTTCCGGAGCGCTACAAGAAAATGTGGTCGAATATTTATCGCAAGGATCGGAATATACATGAGAACATTGATACCAACATGCTTCTCGAGGCCTGGCACCACGTTTTGAAGGGAAAATTTCTTCATGGAAAGCGAAATCATCAAATGGACCACCTCCTTCATTGCCTGGTTAACGAGGTACTTCCTCACTATCGACTGAAGCAGTCGCGTCAAGAGCTTGGATTCCAAGGTGCAAATCTCAAAGTGTCAGCGCGGAAAGATGCATCCAGACTTGCCGCTGAACAGTATGCAAAAATTGTCATCACGGTATGGCTGTATTTCTTGAGAAATTCATGGATGCTTACAAGAAACACTCATAGAAAATCAGTGATAATTGTTTTCTTGTTCCATCTCATGCTAATCCAAGCAAAAGCTACGAAATTGATATTGATTTGTATATCTGCAGCTGCCCCGCATTCCCTTGCATTTGCTTTTGCAAGCACATTTGTGCTGTTCAAACTTTTTTTGTTGTTTCTGGCGCGTCCGTGCCTCTCTTCGACCCAACAACCTCCGCGCCCAATGATAATCCCCCACCATCACCTTTGGCGCCTTTCGGCCACGTCAGCCACGACACACTGAGCCCTGGAGGTCATACCGACACAATTCAGAAACTCGAACGAGTTGCGGCACGGCTCAGGGAAATGGACGAACCTACTTTTTCTCTTGCCAACCTAAATACCGCCCTTGACGAATACTTAGATACCTCGGGGCCAGTTTCAAAGGCAGGTGTCCTTCCCGCATGTCAAAAGGTGCCGCCAAATGTACGTACTTGGAATGAGACCAAGAAGGTGATGCCTGCAGTAAAGACTGGACGGAAACGAGCCGGAGATCAAGCCTATGGAGCGGGGGCAGCAAGTGGGAAAAAGGCGAAGGAATCTCCAAGGTACGCTTACTCCTTCTTGACGAATAGATATCCTAATAAACTGAGCATTAGCTTAGAATCACAACCCCTACCAGTATTGAACACACCTTCAATGAATCTCGTCGCTTGCCCACCTCAAGTCTTAACCAGGTATGATTTTGCGCCTTTCGGCAGACAATCAATCCCGACTAAAACCAATCAAAGGCCATACCGAGCGCAGGTGCCAGTTTCCGTCGCGAGTTCCATTTGGCTACCCAATATCTGGAACCCACAATATGTATCAGTATATGCCGCATCACGCTGTCCCTGTAAACAACCCACATTTTTACCCACCACAAACCTATCCTCCAAGTTGTTGACCCGTCGTGTAGTTGTTTTGATTTGTAAATGAACACGATTAATTGAATAATTTTGGCCTTATGTGAGCATGTGGGAATAGTATATGAAGAATAGTTTTGAAGGAGACCCAGGAAGCGCGCTTGTTGAAGTGGTCAAGAGCCGCGTTCTTGTCGAGGTTCGAACAAAGAAATTTTTGAACAAGGCGCTCCGGTTACGGATTCCCGGGATTGTGTGTTGCCGGGAGTCACGTGAGACTTGACCATTTTGAGGATTAGAGTTTTCGGCGGAAAGTGATCAACTGCAAAAGAGTGATTTTCAGGGGTCCTAACAAACACAAACAACCATAAATACCATCAAACATGTTTATTCCTTCAAAACAAACCTGAGAACTCATTTTGCAGTAAAGAATTGAGTGAGTTAGTCTGAAAATCACTGAAATTCAGTCTATTATGGCTATTCCTCCACCGTTTTCAAGGTTTCGGACTCATTTTAATGGCATCAAACCCTTATTTATGTCAGATCATTCCTTTCCGGTCCCATTCCGGTTTTTTTCTGGAATAAATTCCGTCAGAATCAGCATTTTTGGCAATATTCCGGTGGAATTTGCACTTTTGGCTGGAGTGGAATGGAAATATTCCGCCGGAATGCACCGGAATCTGGTGGAATCTGCCCATTCTGGGTGGGGCACAGTAAAAACCTCAATTGAACCTTCAATTGAAGTTAAAAAGACTAAAAATGTTGTGGAAGAAAGAAAATGGCCATTGACAGCTGTTCCAACCTGTTTTTGACCCATCCCAACCTGTTTGGATTTGGCAGTCAAGCCAAAATGGAACAGTCATGTCAGTATCCAACTTGTTTTGCAGGCCATTGCTTGTTGCGTGGCATATACCAAGTCCTTGTTTTATTACTTCAGTATGTCCCAGAGCCTCTTCTAACCCTACAGCGCATCCTTGCATCCCTTTTTGACAGGATTTTTCCTTCCATCATTCATACCAGGCAATCCTGGCCCTTGGGTAAGCAATACAGGTGAAACAATTCACCGCTATGCACGACTCTGCTCGCACATGTTAGCCTGCCATCCAAGCCGATAGTGAATGCCCAAAGGCACCTGGGATACCCCAACAGGGCCAACACTCCTCTGTGACATGTACCAAGCCCCCACATTCATTGTACCCCTTCCAATTTGACAAATTTCTTCCTGCAGTGGTTGAACATGCCAGCTACAAAGCCAGCCTGTCCACTGCCGTTTTATCTACTTTGCTTTTGTCTGCGGGATATTGACTTGCAGAGTGCACAAGTGTCCGAGTCAACAGTGTCATGCGGACAGACCAAGGTTCAGGCCTCAGGGGCTGTACAAGTCATTCAGGTCAGCAATGTTCTCTTTGAACCTCAAAAATTGGCTTACTTCGTTTATAGCAGCTTCTTCCTCTGCCTGCCAACTTTTATCCAACCTGCTGATGCTCCATCGGAGGTGTTTAATCAACCAGCTCACGATCAACATCTCATAGCCTGTCATCCATGTTGATAACCGATGCCAAAATGCACTTTGGCAGTTACTTGAACTTGCACATGCAATTAATTTCAATACCGCTGTTTGTGTCCTCAGTCGGGATCAGCATTGACAGATGTTGAGCATTTAGGGAGACAATGAAATCCATGACATTGCCATGGCGCTAGCACCAGAAACAGGCCGACAATGTTGTCATGGAAGGTCGTACTGCTTTTTCTGAGGATCTCTTCAAAAATTATGTATTACTTCCTAGTTGGCCCTTTGTATGTACCAAAACCTTGGCTTACTTCTCCAATGCCGTCTCCTGCATCTCTTTTTGAAAGGAATGTCAGCTCTTCCTGTTGCTAACTCCGCCTTGTTGGAATATGAAAGGGCAAGGTATCGCATAAGTGTGCTATAACATGGTGGTAAGAGGTAAAGAAATATAAACGAGAGGAAGGACAAAGTATCTAATGATAACAAATGTAAATACCTGAATTGGGATCACGAACTCCAACATGCCCCCTCAACGAGACAACAGGAAATGGGTTGAAGGTGGAAAAGGGAGAGAGAGACCGATGAAAGAAATATGCAGATAGTAATGGAATGCAATACCGAGAAAGAAGTAATAAAATAATCTTGCTGGTGGAATGTAGAGTGTCGAGAGTCGAGATGAGAGTGAGGCTATATAGCTGATGGCGTGACAACATAGGAAAATGGAGCTTGAGGTAAGGCAACCAAAGTCGAGGTAAGGCGACCAAAGTTGAAGTAAGGCGACCAAAGTCAGGGCAAGACAACAGAAATCAAGGTGAGGCGACTAAAATTGGCAAGGTAGGGCGATGAAAATTGGCGAGGTAAGGCGACCAGAGTTGAGGTAAGGCAATCGAAATCGAGGTGTGACAACTAAAGTTGGCAAGGTGGTAGGGCGACCAAAGGGACCGAAGCCGACAAGATGGGGTTTTGTCTGGATTTGGCAAGCCTGGAGAAACTTGAATATATGCATGAAATTGCGGGTGGTGTGGTGACAATGAACAAGCCGGGCAAGATAGTGATGTTTCACAAGAGAACTCAATGGCGAGATCTGGAGATGAGATGTAGGACAAGAAACTAGCAATAGTGTGTTTGTAGAGTGTTAGATTCAATTTGTGAGTCGGCCTAGGCATTGGTGCTGATGTGCAAGAACAAGTTTTCAATGGCAGGAACAGAATAACAAGGTGTTCTGGTGGAGGATGTTTGTTTAGAGAGAAAAGAGATCACACAGAGCGCAGGGCACATAATCTGTTGGAATATGAAAGGGCAAGGTATTGCATAAGTGTGCTACGACATGGTGGAAAGAGGTAAAGAAGGAATATGAATGAGAGGACGGACAAAGTATCTAATGATAACAACTGTAAATACCTGAATCGGGATCACGAACTCCAACACGCCCTGAGGCCTTGTATATCCTGAGCCTGCCCCCATGTACCAGCCATGCTGGCCCGCCTTCATTCCTTGCTGATGTTCTCACTTCATGATTCTGGTTCTCAGGCTAGCAATCGAGGCGGAGCACTTCACTCCCATGTATGATTCTGCCTGTGTGCGTTAGCCTGCCCTCCAGCCATGATGGCTGCCCAAATGCACCTGGGACACCCCAACACATCTCCTGTGGCACGTACAAAGCCCCCTGATCCTTTGTACTACCTCCAATCTTGACAAATTCCTTCCTACGGCGGTTAGACACAACCACAATAAAGCCAGTCCGTCTGCTGCAGTTTCATCCACTTCTTGTTTGTCGGTCGGATATTGACTTGCAGGAGCATGTGAGTGTTGTCATGTGGACAAACCAAGGTCTAGGGGCGCTTACAAGTCATTCAGGTCAGCAACTTTCTCTTCTGAAGCTGGCTTACCTTGTTTATTGCACCTGTTCTTCTGCTTGCCAACTTTTTGCAGGTTGGGTGACGGTCCTGACTCAAAGTTGAGCAGCCTGTGGTGGGCATTAGCTACGCAGGGTTTCAGGAAAAAGAGAAGGATGTACCTGCACATACATCACCACTGCGTAATGCAGCAGCAACTATGACTATCCAGTCGTCATCACCACCCCACCTGTATAAGCCAGTACTATATATCAACTTAGGGAAACTGCCCAACTGTCTGATACAGATTTAATGGCAGATTTCCCAAGGCCTTTTGCAGATGCCCTATAAGAGCTTGGGGAGCCCAGGCATAGGTAAAAAAATGTTTTGGGTGCTGCTTGCTGTAAAACACGCTTCTCAGGGTCAGGAAAGCGCCCATAGGCTTATATTTAGGTGTAGAGGCCATCTGGGATGTTTTTATGCGTCCAAGTGCCACCCGTCGCGTCAAAATGAATCTGACAATGGGTCCCATGAGTCCCGCCATGCCAAATCCGGATATTGTGCTATTTCAGGATGACACATCAAATCCATCAAAACCAGATAAATTTAGAAACACGCAACACGCGCGTCATTTTGGTGCCTGGCTCCCTTGGAACAGGTGGATATTATAAATCTAACAGTGTTTGTTTTATGCCAAAATTTGGACGGGAAGGGATGGATGCGCGTCCATCCATTTGGATGATGCCTGGCGTCAATGGGCAGGTGTGATAAAAATAGATTGCATTTGTTCGCAAATTCTCTGTCTGTTTTTGGGGGTATATCGCCTTCGTTTCTTTCATCCCCTCTAATTTAAATATGTATTCATAATCTGCTGATTAATACAAACCTAATGATATAATTTTTACCACCAAAAGTGACTGGGAAGTCATAGGAAGGCCTTCGATAGGTGGATGTTCCTCCGAAATATTGCTAAAAATAGATTTCACTCAATTCTTTCCCTCTTTTCGCTCTCCCCAATGCTCAATATGCCCTTCCCTTCATATTCATGTGTATAGCTGTAATCTACTGATAAATACAAGTCCAACAGTACCAATTTTGTTGATAAATCATTCCCACAAGCCTTACAATTTTTGCAATCTTCTCAGTGGATGCTCTTTCTTAATTAAAATACTGTATATATTCAATTTTATTCTTTACTACAAAATACAATGCTCCACAAAATATATGTATGTGGAATGGGGAGGAGGAAAGGTGGAGAGGTGGTAAGCAGGCCAGAGGGGAAAAGGTGGTAGGTGGGTCAGAGGGAGGTGAACGCCAGCAGGCAAGTAAGTAGCAGCAGTGGACTGGCTGACTTCCTGAGCAAGCGGCGGCAGTGGACGTGGCAAAGGCCTTGCCCTGGTGTTCTACCCAAGCTGTCCAGCACATTGTTGAGATGCCAAAGTGGGTGTTATCACGGGTTGCTGGTCTGCAGCAGATGTGGCAGGGGGACGAGCAGCAATGCTCCTCATGCCTTGGTACCACCGGAGCCCACAGTAAATGATGACAACCACGCCATCGCTGTTTGTGCTGTGGCCACCTACCCATGCATGTCGGTCCTCGTAGTTCATGACACAGAGCGGGTGCCATCAGTGGTAGGCAGTCGCGGTCTTCGTTCGTCTGCTGCGCCGACTTAGCCTACAGGGCCATAAACCTACCAGCAACAGTGCGCAGCTGCTGCTCCAATGCTGGTGCTGGTGCTGCAAAGGCCGACGTCCCTGCCACCGCTCTCATCATTGCAGCAAGGCTGTCTCCCACATCACAGCCCACTTGTGGTGTAAACCACAAATCAGAAGATGGGGAAAGGGGGTGCTGGTGGCAACATTGGGGTGGTGGATAGGCCCCGTTTGCATGGTGGCCTCAACCCACAGCACGGCATGGGGGCAATTTGACAATGTAGGCAATGCCGGGAGAGGCGTTGGCGGTTGTTAGAGGGAGAAGGATGAGGGGCAAGGACAGACGGGCAAGCTGGATGACAAAGGGATGGCAGGGGTGGCTGCAATAGATGGGCGGTAGTGAGTCCTCACAAGAGGTTACAATGTTATCGTGGTTGTACCTGCAGGGGAATGGTGGAGGTGGAGGTATAGAGAGGATAAGAAAGCAGTTCGAGTCTTACGACTCGAACCGCTGAAGGGACGGCCCTTTGGCCAGCCCTGAATTTTTGGTTTTTACCTGTTCCTCACACCAATATTGGACTGAGAATAATGATTTATCTTGCGTGGTTCATTGTCTAAGTCTTGGGCAATCAGTATAAACCAGCCAAGACTAGAGGAAACTATTGTACGCGATGAAGTCCAAGTTAAACTATGTGCTTCTAATTACGGGTATGCGTCCGTATACGAAGCGCAGTAATAAGGCGAGGACTGTGAACGCGGGCCCACCTGTGCGCCTAACTGACAGGCACAGGTCTCTAGCGTCTAAACAAATAGGGACAGATATCCAAAGAATAGGACCCACAACTATGGTGCCGACGTGGCACCACCTGACAAATCAAGTAACAAGCTCGCGAACCCAGAACATGAGGGACGGGAACTGCCGAGTCTCGACCGTGATGGCTTCTCGAGTCTCAACCTTACTGTAAAAGGAAGGATTGCTGAGTCGAGTCCCACGGACATCTCGGGCGAACAATAATGGACGCAAATAACAGTGCGCACCCGAAGACCAAGATAAGATAAGATTACCGTGTGGGCCCATCCATCGAAACATATGGGCGTGCCTTCCGCAACACACAGATAGAGCCTAGACCCGCACTAGTGGCTACCACTAGTTATCATATAACTAAGGCAACTGCCTTGAGGCCTTTGTGTATAAGTCCACACTCTTTTATGAAAGGCTCTCATTTAGTTACCAGGCGATATTTCGTTACGAAATTTCATTAACTATTCTGGTAAATTTCATAACTTTTCATAACTGTAGGCAGTCTTTTCAATAGACCTTCTCATTATATTTAAAGACTAATTTCATAACTATTTCATTACTCTTACTGGGCAATTTCATTGCGATATTTAATTTAAAGCTGTATTTGTCATTTGATGTGATTATGTAATATGTATGTGTGACTTATAAATGCCTTTTGCTGGATATTTGGCTTATGATAGCCTCATATTCTGGCCTCAAATCCAAACTTTATTGAGAATAGGGAACTGACCCCCCCCACACACAGGCAAACACCAATATACATCTATTTAGTAATTAAAACAAAATATCGCATATAAATAGCATATTAAAAGTTGCCTAGTATTAATGAAAATTAGAATAAGAAATCGCAATGAAATTTCCAAAGGAAAGTTATGAAATATTGAGCAATGATAATGAAAAATATCATGGAAAGTTATGAAATTCTTATGAATTTGTTATGAAAAGTTATAAAATCGTCAGCCACAGAGTTATGAAATCCCTATGAAAAATCTCGCAATGATAGAATGAAATCTCGCAATGAAATCTCCTGATGGTAGTTATGAAATTCTTATGAAAGTTACTCTGCCAGGTAAAATGAAAGACTCAAAAAGTTGCCATGAGAGTTATGAAATTGCTATAAGAGTTATGAAAATTTCCAGCATAGTAATGAAATTTTGTAATGAAATATCGCCTGGTAACTAAATGAGAGCCTTTCATAAAAGAGTGTGGACTTATACACAAAGGCCTCAAGGCAGTTGCCTTAGTTATATGATAAAAGTGGTAGCCACCAGTCCAGACCCGGCATATTGGGACGCGTTTTACGGTCTTGTATCAGCAAGAACCTCTGAACGTTCGTATCAAAGGAGTAATACCGACGCGTACCCGTGCCAACCAGAAAGATAGCTTATGCAAGAAACAGAAAGCTTAGTAAACAAGAAACTTGGCATCCGGTTCAGCTGTTTGTAAAAGGCCGAGTCCTTCATTGTATCACATGTAAATATTATTCTCAGTAGTATAAAAGCTGTATGCATACGTAGAAAAAGACAAGCAATTTACCACCCACAAGATTATATCTTGAATGTTCACCAGAACCTCTTCGAGATTTCTAAGTGTTAACTTGACTTTGCGGAATTTTGAATAAACAGATTTTATTTGTCTTAGACGGAATTTCACCTTTTGTGATCAGAGTGAACATACTTGATTTTGAAAGACTTAAGGACTTAACAACGATCTCTTACACCTGTCATCTATTTGACTTGAAGAGGCTTCAGTGGCCATCCGATTAGCCGCAGTAACCCGTACTTTGGTAGTGCGTCGTGTGTCTAAGACCTGGACTGTGGTAGAGGCAACTCAGATAGTTGTAGACTACACCGGACATTGCAGAGTTTCTTCCCGTCGAGTAGGGTTTCGGTAACCCCAAGAGAGTCATATGCGTCCCAGAGTGGCGTTATCCCGTTTTTCAAGAGTCTAAAGTAATCAAGTCCTGTACGCGTCTCAGTGACATATCCCGCGATCCCAAGAGGCAGAGTCTTTGATTTTGTTATCTATTTTCTATTTCCCCAACAACAAACCATTAAGTGTTCACCCTCGGGTCGACGCGTCCATTCTACGTGAACGTGTACTTTCCCTGTACCAGACGGATTCTTCGGATTAGTCTTGTTATTATAAAAATACCTGTCCCTCCCAAAAAGAACTGATCAATTAACTTGATTATTTGATTGGGTGCTTAACGCTCGTCAAGTGTTAGGATTGATTTACTGTGTTGACTGATAGTGTGTGTGTGTGATAGGGGATTAGATTTTATTAAAAGTCTACCTATTCAGTCATCTACGTGTTTCAAAACTACCCCGCAGCAAGCATCTCATCTGGAGCCCACCGCGAGGGAGGGTTAATACTAGATAAATCCATTGAATCTACTTGTTACTAAAAGAAAATACCCCATCGTAGTCAAACAACTACTACAACCAGCTATACAACCTGCTAGAGTGGTCGGTAACCCGATAACTTAAGAAAACATAGTGGGCAAAGGCAAATCAGCCGGTAAACGCAAAGAGCAAACAGGAGCGGCAGCAAACGCGGCCACTAACACCGGTGCTTCAACTTCTATTGCCGGACAAAAAGCCAAAAGGCAGACTAATAACTCAAGCAAAAGGCAGACTAATAACTCAAGCGGTGAATTAGTCCCCTTTCAAGACAGATTACCTAGTACCAGTAGAGCTAGATCTACAACTAGGGCCCCTAGCAATCCAGCTTAGGAACGCTTTCAGCAGCGTGTCTCAGCTAGCATTGATCATCAACAAAGACGAGTTAGTATCGAGCCTGAAGATATAATCAGGCGCACCTCTAGTCCCGTACTTGTTTTATCACAAAACATAGCGTCAAACGCAACCTTACCAATTCATAACGAAAATCACATTACCAATCAGACAATCATGCCTATGCCACTTTCTGGAGCAAAGGACGCGCCTAAGTTTGATGACGAGCATCCCGCGGAATTACTACGCTTCATCAATAGAATGGAAGACTTATACGAGCTCCATAATATTAAAGATGATAAAACTAAAATCGCGACTCTCGGCAAATATACATCGGCGGTCACTGAATCTGAGTGGCGAGCGTTTGATTCATTTACAAAGAAATGGGTTGATTACAAGAAAGAGATTATTAGGAGTTACCCAGAGGCTTCAGCATTGGAGACCGGGTCCCTAGAGAGATTAGAGAAAATATTACGGGCGCGGTCAGGCAGCAAGTGTATTAAGGCTCATGAGTTAGCTGAGCTACTAAGCCTTAAACGTTCGTTCTGTGCGGAAGCAGCAAGGCTACAAGTCCCTCCAAAACTTCTGTCTAACAGAGAGCTAGTCATTAAATTTTATTCATGTCTTCACCCCAATTTTATAAGAAGGATTGAGGATAGACTTGATTTACTTAATGATAGGACCACGGCTACAACTACTGCTACTGCCGCGGCTGCGGACGACAATGCTGAGAATCCTGCACCCGTCACATTGGACTTTAGAAATGAGGATCATTTCACGTTAAACAATGTAGTCAATACCGCTGTCATTGTGGCAGAGCAAGCTCATAGACCAACGGGCAGATATGATACCGAGGATGTATGTTTTGCGTCCACCCCAGACGTATCACGGATAGCTCAGGATGACACCCTCCCAAAAATAGAAGAAGGAGTGGCCTGCCTACAAGACACTGCGCAGCTACAGTCGAAATGGACGCAGGACGTGAATAGTAGACTTGATCAACTATTCGGCGTAGTTAATAGTCTCAAACGTCCACCTACTCCGACTGCTTCTTATGTTGGACCATCCCCAAACCAGATACCTTACCCAAGGGGGAACACCTACATGGGACGGGACGCAAATGGAAACATTTGTTTCTATTGCAGAGAGACTGGCCATAGGATTTCAGACTGTCCCCATGCTAATAAACATATTGGATATGGGTGGGTGATAAAAAATGAGTCCAATAATATCAGATTACCTGGCGGAGATTTCGTCCCCAGGGACGGTAATAAGACTATGAAGGAGGTCATGGAACTCAAAAATAGAGGACGTGTTCCGATAATAGCCAAACCACCGCCAGCGCAGTCAGGGTATTTCCAGGATGCGGATTATGACCAGGATGTCTTCTTTACTCAGATGTATGACCAACTGTACACTGATACAGAAGTAGCCCAACACCTAGCTACGTTAGCACAGAGCTATGGATGCGACACATTGGATCGAGTTCTGTCCCGTAACGAGTTCATCAGGGCAGAAGAGCGAGGTCAGTCCACGGACCAGTCAAATTTTCAGTAAGCTCGAGGAAGGGAGCAGCGACTTCCTCTTCTAAAACAGCGGAAAAGTCAGCTAAAGCGAGGCTCCCAGAGAACCAGAAAAGCGTTAGATTTGCTAAAAAGGCCGTCGAGGCAGAGACAGTTGAGGAGGAAGAAGATGAGAACAGTGGCGAAGAGAGTGAAGCAGAAGTTGAGCCAGAACCAGAAGTGCGACGGGGTCCGCCGCGTACTAATAAGAAGGCTCCAGAAAAGGTCGAGGCTGTAAGGGCAACCGCAGGTCGGAACGCCAGAGACTGGAAGTCAGGCGACGTTAGTGAGACTAGCAGGGGATCCAAAGGTCTAGTTTATTAATAAGTAATTAAACTAACAGCTAACTCACCTAGCAGGGGATCCAAAGAGGAAAGGATGGGGATCCCACTGCAGGTGAGCCGTATAAATACTGTGCTAAGTCCAAATGTGGTACGATGTAAATAATAAAATAATAAATAAAATGGCCTGATGGCAGATAATGTGTTCCGAGGGCCGGGTGCAGTGAGGGAGCTCGGAAAGCGGAAGGTTGCGGACATTATTCCGGCGGAACGTGGAGCGGAAGCGGAATGGTAGGTGGAATGGTGCAAATCCATCTTTTTACCGTATAAGGTAAAAAGATAGATTCATGTGACTTTACGGGCGTCGATGCGGCAGAATGTAGAGTGGGCTCGGAATGGGAGCCGGAGCGGAAGTAAGTGCGGAAGCTCAGAACGAGGTTCCCCTTACAATTACCCCCCCTCCAGAATCGCATCGCCTCGATGCGGAGGTGATGACTGGCATGGGTCGGAATGGAATGGAGCCAAAAGCCAGTGCGCGGATTTGTCGTGGGGCCCTGGGGTTTTGGGCATGGAACTCTGTGACCAGTTCCGGGGCGTTAACATTGTCCTTGTACTCCCAAGAATTGTGTTCCGTTCCATAGCCTTCCCATTTAATTAGGTACTGGAGTTTCCGTCGGAACATTTGGCTGTTTAAGACTTCTTCAACTTCATAGTGTTCTTCTCCGTCAATGAGTTCCGGGGGTGGAGGAGGGTCGGATTGACGGCTGGGAATTGGGTCTTCCAGAGCAGGAGTTAGTTTGATCACATTAAACACCGGGTGGAGGCGTTTTAGAGAGACCGGAAGTCGGAGTCGGTAGGCATTGATTCCGATGCGTCTTTCCACCAGATAGGGTCCGAGGCGACGGTGTGCAAACTTCTTGGAGGGCCGGGTGGTCTGAATGTCACTGGCGTCAAGGTACACTTTGTCTCCGGGTTTGTAAACTGGAGCCAGGGCTCTGCGCTGATTGTAGTACCGTGCCATGTCGTCCTTGGCTTTGGAAAGTGCGGACTTGGCTTCCTCAAGTGTGTCCTTCATCCGTTTGGTGAACTCATTAACCGCTTCTAACTTGGATGGAGGCTGGTGTGGCTCAAAACCCATCCGCGGATGTTGTCCGGTGTCCAGCAGGAACGGAGTGTGTTGGGTCGCGGAATGGATGTGGTTATTGTATGCAAATTCCGCGAGTGGAAGGAGTCCCTGCCAGTCGTCTTGTCTTTCGCTGACAAATATCCGGATGAACTGTTCCAGTTCTTGGTTGACTCGTTCTGTTTGTCCGTCGGTCTGCGGATGGTATGAAGTGGACGGGGTTGCCTGAATTCCAAGTAGGCGGTACAGCTCCTTCATGAATTCCGCGATGAACTGAGATCCGCGGTCGGAAATGACTTTCCATGGAAGTCCGTGAAGTTTCCACACATGCTTAAGGAAGAGTTGTGCGGCTCCGGCGGCAGTGATTGTGGTAGTGGTCTCGATGAAATGGCCTCGTTTTCCGGTGGAGTCTACAACCACCATAATTGCATCGTAGCCTGCGGAATCCGGAAGTTCCACAATGAAATCTACGCTGATGGTGTGCCACCGTTCCTCCGGGATTGGGAGCGGAACAAGCTCTCCAGATGGAAGGCGGCGTTGGGCTTTGGTTTGGAGGCACATATCACAAGTAGAGACGTACCGTCCAACATAGCGTGACATATTGGGCCACCAATAATTCCGGGAGACTAGTTCCAAAGTTTTAAACCGTCCCGCATGTCCAGCAATCCGAGTGTCATGGCAGAGTGAAACTATTCTCCGGCGGAGATCGGAAGTTGGGGGTACATAAATCCTCCCTCGGAAATACAAGAGATTGTCACGTTCGGACCACTCTCCAGAACGGAGTGAGCGGTTAGACAATTTCCGAAGTTCTTGGATGGCTTTAGCAACGGGTTCCTCCTGGACTGGGTCTTTAACACCCTTGCGGATGTCTCGGAGAATGTCGACCTCGGCCCCGACTACTTCCACAACTTCCATTGCACGGACTGCAAAGAACTTCGGAGTTAGGAGTGTGATGTTGGAATTATCTTCGGAACCCGTTCCATGATCGGAACGTCGGGACAGTGCGTCTGGTTTCCCCATTGTCCGTCCGGGTTTATGGCGCATAAGGAAGTCAAACCGGGCAAGTACAAGTGACCATCGTGCTTGCCTCCGGTTGAGCTGCTTGGCTGTCATAAAATATTCCAGGTTCTTGTGATCCGTCCAGACCTCAAATTGGTGTTCCGCACCCTCAAGGAAATGCCTCCACTCCTGCAGGGAGCGGATAATGGCCAACATTTCCTTGTCGTGGATTTCATAATTCCGTTCAACCGAGGACAAGGACTTGGAGTAGAATGCAACAGGATGCCATTTGTCATCTTCCGGGGAGATCTGCGACAATACCGCTCCGGTCGCAAAGTCGGAACTGTCTGCCTCTACTCGGAAAGCACGGGTGGAATCCGGGGAAAGTAAGACCGGGGCGGAGGTGATAGACTGTTTGAGCTTATCAAAGGCAGCTTGTTCATCCGAGCCCCAATGCCATTTGGTATCATTCCGGGTAAGGTCAAAGAGCGGTCGCGCATGTTCCGAGAAATCTCGGATGAACCTTCGGTAGAAGTTGGTAAAGCCCAAAAAGGATTGTACTTCCTTTTTATTAGATGGTTCCGGCCATTCCGCAACTCCAGCGATTTTGACCGGGTCCATTCCAACAGAGTTGTGCGAGATGATCACTCCGAGATATTCGACTGTGGTCCGTTCAAATTCGCATTTGTCCGGCCGGAGGTATAACTTATGCTTTTCCAAAAGTTCCAGTACCCTCCGGGTGACGTTCCGATGTTCCTCAATGGTTTCTGTGAAGATCAGGATGTCATCCAAGTAGACCACAACAACTCCTTCCGAGATGAGGTCTTCAAAGATGTCATTCATCATGGTTTGGAAGGTAGCCGGGCTGTTGGTGAGTCCGAAAAACATGACCAGGGGTTCAAATAGTCCGCGGTTGGTCCGGAACGCGGCTTTCCATTCGTCTCCTCCTTCATCCGGACGTTGTTAAAACCCCAACGGACATCCAATTTAGTGAAGTATTTTGCTCCTCGGAGTTTGTTGATTAACTCGGAAATAAGCGGAAGCGAGTACTTGTTCTTCACAGTCATTGCATTTAGCGCTCGGTAGTCCTGGACCAGTCGGAGAGAACCATCCTTCTTCTTAATGATGAAAACCGGGGAGGCCATCGGGGATTTGGAAGGGCAGATCCGTCCGGAATCAAGGTTCTCCTTAATGAATGCATCGAGTTCCTTTTGTTCATTGACTGCCAACGGATAGACCTTGCAGCTCCGGGGGTTTGCTTCTGCAACAAGTTCAATTGCATGGTCCCATGGTTTCGGATCCGGTAGGTTGTCAAAGGACTCCTTAGAGAAGACGGAGTGGAAATCCCTGAGATGCTCCGGGACGTGCTGGTCAAAGTTCGAGGGTTCCGAATTGCGTTTGAAAGCTTCCGCTAGACGTTGGGAGATGGTGGAACTAGCACGGATTTATTTCTTCCGCTTCCGGCATGAGTCCGGTTGCGAAAATGCGATCTCCATCTTCCAGACAATCTTCCGTCGGAACTGCGGAAGGCGACTCGTCTTCATCCTCGTCATCGTCATCATAGTCATCAACAAGATCCGGGAGTTCCCCAGCTCGGCAGGCATGGAGAAGACGGATTTCAGCTTTCCGAATTCGACGTTCCTCGCGGAGTTCGGTCCGACAACCATCGCAACACCGGGGTGAACACTTTGTCATTTTGACTGTTCCGGTGGTAAAGTCAATATCCGGGTTATGCTTCTTGAACCACGTGTACCCGAGGATCACCTTTTGCTTCCCTAGTTTAGTGACCGCAAGGAGGATGCGTTCCGAGTGGTTTTCATAGGTCATAATGGTGTCCACCACTTTTGAAATTAGACCGGCCTCGTTTAGAGTTCCATCTACATTGAACACCTGA
Organism: Galerina marginata; assembly: GCA_023014335.1. Lineage (NCBI taxonomy): Eukaryota > Fungi > Basidiomycota > Agaricomycetes > Agaricales > Galerinaceae > Galerina > Galerina marginata. The sequence goes on from JAECYW010000004.1 coordinate 974,258, forward strand.
ACAGGTTGAGACAGATTCCGGGTCGGAAGTCCTAATTCCTTAACATAGTCCTCGTCAATGAAATCCCCGGTTGCTCCTGTGTCTCCGAGGGCATTAGTTCCGGCTTCCACCATTGTGTCCGTGGTCTTCAGACGTATGGGGAGGACAAGCGAAGTTGGTCCCGGGGACATGGAATTTATGACAAGCTTGGGATGCATCTGTTTCTCCCATTTTGGCCTTCGGGGTTTCGAGGAATTTTTCGGAACGTTCTCGGGAACTGTAGTCGAATTTTCCGGAACGTCTTCGGAAACTGCGGTTGAATTTTGTACGGCTTCATCGTTTTCGCTTTCTTCAGTGGTGGTTTCTACTTCAAGAGCGGCAAAACGATTTTTATTAGGCAACGGGGGCGTACTAATCACTCGTTGCAGGGTACAAAATCCTCCGTCGGAACGGGGGTAAATTCTTCCGCAGGTTCTTCCGAAACGACATCTAGCCTTGCTAGCATGTCTTCCAGAACACTTTGGACTTCATCTGTGGACATATGCCGGACATCGTAGCGGTGGGGACAGTAATTGGCCCAATGTCCGAGTTCTCCGCACCTTCGGCAGTTTTGGGGAAGTGCACCCTTTTTCCGGGCAGCGTCAATGTCCATCGGGATGGGATTCCCGGGTGACGGAGTAGCGTGCGCATACCGGAAAGGTACTGCGGGGGCTTTAGGGACAGGTAACATACTCCCGCGTGTAGTGGGTTGAGGCCCGGGAGAAGTTGGGGTCGAGGTGGTACGGTATGAGGAGAGGAACGCCTCATCAGCTGCTCGGTTTTGGTCAATTTGGACAGCCAGAGTGTACCAAGCATCCAAATCTACATCCGAGGGCCGTCCTTGGGTCATTCCAGCAATTGCTTGGCCAATCCGGCAATCCAGTCCTCGTCGGAACTTGACAATAATGTTCCGGGGATCGGTGTAGCCGGAATCGGATACTAAATCTCAGAATTCATCGAGGTAGTCATCCACGGAACGACTACGTTGGAAGTACGATGAGCCTTCAAGTTTGTTAATGGCCACTGCTGCAGCATTAGCCGGGGTGAACAATTTTCGGAACTCCTGTTCGAAGTCAAACCAATCCGAGAACGGGAGTCCTTCTGCATCTTCCATTGCAAACATCCGCTGTGCCCAGCTGGAAGCTCTCCCGGATTTCATAAACGTCATTGCCCAGACTATCTGCTGAGATTCGTCATCGAATGCTTCCGGGACAAGGCGGATGTATGCCCTGCAAGAGGTGAGGAAGGCTTTTCCCTTGGCTCTATCTCCGTTAAAGTCTGGTGGGGGTGAAGGGCGGATAGAGGTTTTTTTCCGGGGACGCTCGGAAAAATGTTCGGAAATGATGCGTAAGGGAGCGGGTGAAGGGATATTTCGGATGGGTTGCGCAGGGAGGAGGTTGAGGCATTGAGCGATTTGTTGTAAGAGGTTGTGATTTTCGGTTCCCTGAATCCGAAGTTCTGCTAATTCCGTTTCGAGGGCGGAAACACGATCCGTGTCAGCCATATCGACATTGAGAAGTTCCGCAGATTGTTCGGGCATCGGAGAAGAGAGGGGAGTCCGGAAATTAGTGGTCGCAGAGTTAAAGGAGGAATCGTAGTTTGCTCCGTAAGTCGCTATGGTGGGCACTAATTTTCCGGAGACGGCTCTCTAGAGAGATCCTTTCCTACTGTAAGGGCAACCGCAGGTCGGAACGCCGGAGACTGGAAGTCAGGCGACGTTAGTGAGACTAGCAGGGGATCCAAAGGTTTAGTTTATTAATAAGTAATTAAACTAACAGCTAACTCACCTAGCAGGGGATCCAAAGAGGAAAGGATGGGGATCCCACTGCAGGTGAGCCGTATAAATACTGTGCTAAGTCCAAATGTGGTACGATGTAAATAATAAAATAATAAATAAAATGGCCTGATGGCAGATAATGTGTTCCGAGGGCCGGGTGCAGTGAGGGAGCTCGGAAAGCGGAAGGTTGCGGACATTATTCCGGCGGAACGTGGAGCGGAAGCGGAATGGTAGGTGGAATGGTGCAAATCCATCTTTTTACCGTATAAGGTAAAAAGATAGATTCATGTGACTTTACGGGCGTCGATGCGGCAGAATGTAGAGTGGGCTCGGAATGGGAGCCGGAGCGGAAGTAAGTGCGGAAGCTCGGAACAAGGTTCCCCTTACAATATCTGGTATGATAAAATAACATTACATGCAAAAACCAGTTGAAATTCCCAGGTGTCATACGCTTTAGAATAGATGCAAAGCCAGCTAGCCATGCATTTAATTGTTCACACACTTGTGTATTAAATGCTCGCTTGAAATATGGAAGGCCTTCATTATCATATGCAACAATAACCAGATTTGGTGCAGATCCATCTGATGGGCAAGGATTGCAATAGATTCTGCAAAGATAATCATCAACCTTATGATTGATGTAGTGATAGGTATCCACAATAAATTGTGATGTTTTCTGCCACATATCCCAGCTTTTATCTCGAATGGCAGTTTGAAGGACTTGACAACCTTTATCAATGCATATGTAATCAGGACGTGAGGCTTCTGTTGGGTAAACCTTCTTTAAAAAGCCCAAAATCTTTGTGGTAGTTTCAGATCTGTCAAACTTGGTCCATGCAATCACAACTCCACATGGTGCACATATTGTTTCAACACAGTAAAATCGTCCAGCACTAAAGTAGTTAGGAACTGGTGGGGGTTCCTCAGATTCATCATCATGCCGTGGAGGTGGAGCAGCTGGTCCTTTTCTTTTAGGATCCCAAGGCTGACTTTCAGCAGGTCTTTGTAACATTCTCCGTACACCAGACTGAGTTTGACTGCTGTGATTATGTTTGTATTTTTTCCATTTAGGCTGGTGAGTCTGGCATGCAGATGTTTCGGCAATCCGGGGATTAAGACAATCCCTAACTAAGCATCGGGAGCCTAGCAAGTTATGATGAATATCACATAGTGATCCACCCCGAGAGTTTGATAAATCATTTATGCAGTTATCAAAAGCACAGTGCTAAATAAAAGTAAGTTTCCATTATATTATACCCAAGTCAAAAATGCTTACTTGTGGCCCCATTACCACCCCATCAAGTGTAATTTGATTTGTCCATTGCTTGATATCTGGTTTGGTTGGTGGATTTGTAGTTGGATTCTCTGTAAGCACTGGAGCATCATCAACACCCACTACTTTTGATGGATCATCATTTGAAACAACATCACTTGTTGCTTTATATTCGAGGGTGCATTCAGAACATGCATGTTTGTCTGCACATCTAATTATTCCCTCTTTGTAAGGGGAACTCCGCTTCCAATTTCCGAAGCTCCGATTTCCGGGTCCGACGTTCCGGAGTTCCGCTCCGCTCCACCTGTCCGGACGTGATTCCGAAGATTTCATTTTATTTATGGACTTTATTTTATCGTACCACTTTTATTATTTTACATGCGACACTTGCCCTAAAGTGCCTTTTCTTATATATACCGCTCACCTAGCATTGGGTTCCCACTTTTCCCTCTTTGGTTCCCTGCTAGGTGCGTTTAGATAGATTAGATTAGATCACTGCATTTAATATATTGACTTTGGTTCCCTGCTAGTTCTCCGATCCCGTTTCCGGTGTCCCGGACTTCAGTTGCCCTTACAGTAGGGAAAAGTGCCCTCGGAGGACCGATTCCGGAGTTTTAAATCGCATTCCGTCGTTCTTCACAATGACAGGCTTGGGTTTCAGCCAACCAGCAACGTCCTGGAAGAACTTGACAACATCAATCCAGAGAAACGAGGTTGGCAGGTTCCATATGACAAGCCACTTAGTGAGAGTGTCTTGGCTGATGGTGTTGAGCACAGGTACTGAGGTCTCCAATGGGGCAGGGAAAATTTCATCCATGCGCATTTGAGCCTCCCGCGATAAACCACCAATAGACACAGGTCCCGATAAGAGGGGCTGGTTGGGGGAAGATGGGGCTAGTCTATCCAGCAAGGAGGAGCGGGTTATTCCCAATGAGACGGCATCTTCGCGAACGACAGGCGACGATGAGCGTGATCGAAATCCTCGCGATCTTGAGGGTCCTGCAGCATTTGATGAAGGTGCCCCGACGAAAATAACCTCCTGTCGCAGCCGCGGGAAGCGCCGCCGAGGAACTTTTGTAGGTCAGAGGAATTACGAGGCCTATCAAGGTCGAGAATGGCCGCTACTTTCTCCACGTGCGTAGATAGTCCCAGGCGTGAAACCTTCTGTCCCAGCAGAAGGATAGAAGAAAAGCCAACAAAGCATTTCGAAGGGGATAAGGTGATGCCAGCTGAGGCGATAGCGGAGAGCACTTTGTCTAAATGGACGAGGTGGTCGTCCCAGCTCTTGGAAAAGATGACAATATCGTCGATGTAAACAAGAGCGAAGAGCCACAAGAATGGAGCCAGAACTCCTTACATAATACGCTGGAAGATAGATGGGCCATTGCGAAGGCCGAAGGGCATACGTTTGAATTGCCAAAGACCAAGATGACAGCGGAATGCTGTTTTCTCCTTGTCCTCCTCTGCCATTTCCAACTGAGTGAAGCCAGCAAGAGCATCAAAGGAGGACAGCACTTGCGAACCCGATAAGGCCTGTATGATTTTGGATTGACGAGGTATGGGGAATTCATCCGGCACGGTCTGAGCGTTAAGTTTGCGATAGTCCACTACAAGTCGGGGCTTCCCGTTTCTGTAGACAACAACCACAGGGAAGCCCCATGGACTAATCGACAGTTCAATAACACCAGCTTCAAACCAAGCATTAACTTGTTTGTCAATAACTTCTCTCTTGGCTGGAGAAGCGCCATACATAGGCACAGAGATTGGCTGAGCTCCAGGTTTGAGTGGAATGGGTACTTTGGCTTCCACATGACCGAGACGACCATCGACTCCGAAAGCGTTGACATTACGGCGTAAAACTTCGGCCAGACACGGCATAACTTCCTCCGGAATATCAGGACCTAGATTGACGAGCTTTGAGATATCGCCAGCAACTTCATCAGGAGATATCGCCGTAGTCTTGGGACCCCAAGCTTCATCTCCTTCCAATTGGTCTTCGTTTGGAGATGGTGAAGCAGCAGCAGCCGCTAAATCTTGATCCCGCAAGGTACCAGTGATGACAGTACGCATAGCCTCAGCGGATGCCGTGTAACGATCCAGCACTTCACCGCTCGGGTTGTCAAGATCTTCGGGGTCGAGAAGGTGCCCGACGACGTCGCCAGCACGAATATACCAAGGACGAGAGCTCGGGTTGGCAATAGGCAAGAAAGGGTGAGTTGAATTAATCCAAGTAGTAGGAGCGGCGAGGACATCGGCCGTGTCAGTGCCAATGAGGATCTTCTCAATGATCCAATCCTTACGATCTCCAAAATGAGAAGATACAGGTACGTTGAACACAGATCCGGCGCTAATGATGACATCCTTCGTGGCCAGGACAGGCGTCTTCTTGTCTCCCAGCTTGGTCTTGGCTTTCGCGCGACGAACTGCTCGGGAACGGATATACGAACGGGAAGTAAAGGCTTGACGGATTTCAAAGCCCAAATCTACGCCTGCAGCCGAGGATGCGTCGATAGTGTAAGCAGCGTTTCGTCCAACCTTAACTTCGCTTCTACCAGATGAATAACGTTCTAGACCCAACTCATAGGTGGTTTGGAAGTCCTCTCCTAAGAGTAGCGGTACTCGCATGTCGCGGACAACATACGCCTCTAATTCAAAACTGATGATAGTGCCATCGGTCGCTTCCACAAAGAGAGTTGTGCGAACATAACCTAGAACCTTGGCATTCCCCGTTAAGTGGTAGAGTTTCATACGCAGGCCTTCCTTTAGCTTTGGCAGACCCGGAATCGAGAGATAGAATTCCTCAGACATTAAAGTAATGTCCGCGCCGGAATCCAGACGACCCTTCTCCGGCTGAGCGTCGAGAGAATGGACACGAGCTTTAATATGTAGAGCTCGCGATCCTAGAGAACCTAATCCTTCAGGCAACGCACGACCTTTCTTAGCAGCAACTATTGTAGGTCCAGTAGTAGGCTCGGCGGGATCGGTCAAATCCATTGGAGAGTGGTAGCTACCACTTGTGTGATATAACATAGGCAAGTGCCTGCACAGGCATTTATTTCTAGCCCACCTATTCAAAGATATGAAATACTATGGCAAACTCATTGACATAGACCTGTGTTATTGTCCCAGGCTATGTTTTTGCCATGTTTTTGATTCCCAAGACCTGTGTTTAAGCTGTGTTTTTGCTTGCTAGGCCAATATTTCATTGTTGCCTAATACTGTGTCATTTCTATGTCTTTCCCTGCTAGGCTGATATTTCTTTGCTTGCCTAGGGTAATGTTTTGCCGATATTTTACTTGCCTGTTAATTCTATGTCATATCTCTAGGTAAGCATATTTGGTTGATTATGTGAGATATCTATGTTATTTTGATGCGATATTTGAGGCACATACTGGCAGGGGTGTGACCTTTGATCCTATGAAATGTTTCAATTTGAGGCCATAATTTGATGAGGAAACAAGTGTGGGAGCATGGAAAAGGCAATTTTATGAGCCATCAAAATATTACATAATCATATCTCACAGGAAAAATAAATATTCACCAGGCAGGCAATGAAATAAGATACTGGCAAGCATTAAAATATCAAAGACATTGCCCTAGGCAAGCAAAGAAATACCAGCCTAGCAGAGAAAGACATAGAAATGACACAGTATTAGGCAACAATGAAATATTGGCCTAGCAAGCAAAAACACAGCTTAAACACAGGTCTTGGGAATCAAAAACATGGCAAAAACATAGCCTGGGACAATAACACAGGTCTATGTCAATGAGTTTGCCATAGTATTTCATATCTTTGAATAGGTGGGCTGGAAATAAATGCCTGTGCAGGCACTTGCCTATGTTATATCACACAGAGTGGTAGCTACTAGTGCATTGGAGGCATCGAAAATTCCCTAGACTTCAACTTCTGTTGTTTGAAAGAACGGGGAATGGTGACCTCTATCGGCTTTTCTCGTTCCTTGCCTTTCAATTCCGTTTTCATGCGACGCCTCGTGTTCCTATTCTCGGTTCCTGACTTAGAGGCATGGTAAGCATGAGCCCCAGTTTCATGGGCATCCACAATAAACGCAGTCTTAGGTGTTTCACACAAGCCATAGGCAGAAGAGGATTGGATTTGAACTAACATGGCTACATACTCGCGTTCCATCTCCTTCTCTAAAGCAGGGTCCAAGTCTACATTAATGATATTAGCAGAACGGAGGGCTTGGAACCTGCCAAAGTGTGGGCAATCTCGGTGGAAATGTTTAGGGCTTGTGCAGATGAAACAAGTGCCATTAGGGGGCCTAGCGCTAGCTATGGAGTCGTCGCGACTGAAAGAGTATCCGTTAATTGTCTTGCCTTCAGGAAAGTTGGAAGAGCGAGGCTTAATCGGCCCCTTCTGACGCGAATTGGATGAGAAGCTGGCATGAGCTTCCTTAGCCTTAGGCTCTTCTTCTTCGCTTGACTCTTCTTCGCTCGGTCCTTCTTCAACGTCCGCGATACAGTCCGCTGCATTAGCTCGTTTACGCGTGAAGGAGGATCCATAACTCTTGGAGGAAGAAGGATTAGTCGATGACAACGTCGACGAAGTTCGAAGATTCTCGCTTAGTATATAGTGGCTAATGAGGGCACGTTCCATTCGGGCAGCCATACTCTGTAGCTGGAGCAGTGTGGGGCATGAATGTTCATTAAGAGTCCCGAACCATTCAGGAGGCTGAGTCTTCAGAATTCGAGATATAGCGACAGGACCATCCATTTCCGCGAAAAGGAAACGATGATAGCGAACATGTCGTTGAATGAATTCCAAGGGAGTTTCCTTCTCGTGAGACTTCTGACAATATCGCATTTCTTCGAACTCCAAAGTTCGATCTCGAATCCACGCGTTGTCCATGAACTGGTGACGTATGCCAGTGAGCATGGTGTCCCAATCCTTAGAGAGATACACTTGTTCAGCAGTGGGTAAGGTCTCCCACCAGAGCTTGGCTAATCCTTCCCATTTATGCGAAGCCAGTTGAGCCATAGTTTCCTTCATACGCATTCCAAGACGCGCAAATCCAGCCATCTCGCTGAGGTAGTCCATTAACGTTTTACCGGTTCCGTCCCACTTCGGCAAGCTGCTCAGGTTGATCTTCTGGTTCATCTGCCATTCGGGTAGTTGGGCAGCAGGAAGAGGAGATTGAGGAGCATGCGGCGGCGGCGGCGGCGGCGGAGGTCCATTTGGTCCAGGTAACGACCACCCGAAAGGTCCTGGCGGCGGCGGACCGCCAGGCGGGCCTCCAGGCCCACCAGGCCCCCCGGGCCACCCAGGTCCTCCAGGAGGTCCTCCATCAGGTGGACCACCTCGAGGTATTCCACTTCCATTAGGGTAACCGCCTGTCGGTCCTGCTGGCGAGTCAGAAGGAGGTCCTCTAGCGGGATCTCCGGGTGACATATGAGGAGGCTTGTCGCGGTTGAACTGGTAAGAGGTCCAGGCATTTGTACGAGCGGTCTGTCCTTCGATACCAGCGGTCACAGATGGCCCCCCAGTAATTCCTAAATTATTCGGTGGAAGAGGCGGAAATTGACCAACGCCGGGCATCACTGAGATCAGGTGTTGACGTATGAAGCTGGAAATAGACGTAGGGACGAGATTATCACCAGCAGCTAAATGAGAGCTGATCGAGTTGTTGACACCCGAATTAGTTCGGCCTTCCTTCATCGCGATGTAAGCTTGCCGTTCTCGAATGACGTTGTCAGGCGGAGGGATTGACGCTACTCTCGAGCGGTAAACGAAAGGAGTAGAGCGTAGAGGGGGTCGTCCTTTATCAAGATGACGCTGGAGCAAATCACCTTTCGCTTGAGCGGCTTCCTCGGTAAAACCGTTTGGATAGTTGTCTCGTGCCGCAAAGGTAGTGAGCCCTCTCACATCTTCGATGCAAAATAGGTACGGTCAGAGCTATCTCTGTAGGCTTGACGTGCCAAGCGAGCATCCGCAGTAGGGAGTAATCTGGATCCACAGAAAACGCCGACTCTTCTGGACGGAAAAAGTATCCCGCAAAGGCGCGGAGTATCTGCGTGAGGGCGAGGACGACGTGACCAATCTCTTCTAGCTGAGGCACGGGTAGCGAGTAGTAGGTCTGCTCATCTTCGGCGTCGTAAGATACGAGACTGTGGATTGAATACTTGGCTTGAGCCAGACCTTCTACCGCGAGGGGAAGGGAGTCCCACAAGCAGAGGCGGTGCGATGACTGCCACCTAATGAGTATATCGCGGAGGAAAGGTGCTTCCTCGTCAGGCCTGCGTGGTAATTTCCCATGAACCGCCCCGAATTCGAAGAGAGGATCTACATCGTTAGCCGGATTGTAGGCGGCGTGGTATTTGACAACGGAAGCATGTAAGGGCTCGTCGAATAAATCCACCTTTCTAAGATGCTCGAACCCAGCAAATATTGCCTGCGGGTCGTCGAAGGAGTGTTCTTCTTCACGGTTCGCAGCTCTTTCCGTGTCATCCGAGTGTCTGTCCGCTTCAGACGGTACCAACGACGAAAGGGAGGGCGCAGTAGACGCGCTAGCTTGCGATGGCGGTCCCGAAGGGACCTCCGCGCCCAGCGGTCCATCAACCTCGCTCCCGCCAGCGCCAGAGGCAACCGACGGGGCAAGGTCCAAGATGGGACCACCCGGCTTGTAAGGTAACGTATCTTGCTCTCTCATTGCGTCGGGATCGGGAGCTTCTTCCACGGTAGGGGATTGACGAGAAGAGGAAGCTTTGGAGGAAGTAGAGCGTGCGGGAAGAGGCGCTTCAGCGGCAGCAAATGCGGCATTCCTGGAGTTGTTCGAGTTCCGTCCTTTGGCTCGAGTGTTCGGTTTCGCAAACGACATGTTGGTAGGCGGGAGGTGAAAGTGATAGCGGGCCAACTATGGAAAGGGTCGAGCTCTTATACCTCCCGAGTAGAGAAATCGAAAATTTAGAAAAGAAGTCTTAAAAATCATGGGGCATGGCTGCCGTCAACGGCAGGGGTAGTAGACTGAATAATCATAAGGCTTTTGAAAATAATCGGGCTGGGCGTCCCTTGGAGCATGTGGAAGCGATTGGAAATAAAGCTTCGCCCGCTCGTCTGGTCGCAAAACCCGAAGACTACAAGTTGAAGGGATTTCGATCCTTCGTTCGAAAGTTTCCAGCACCTTTTGCACACATAAGCTCCTTCAAAGAGGTGAAGCAGACTGTGTCTGGGCGAACCAGACATGGCCTGCAATCCTCTTGGAAGAAGGAACCACTGGCAGCGGGCAGCGGAAACCAGGAACGGAGAGCGGGTGTTGTCCATCGCGGAAGTGATCGAGAATTCGAAATTCGCGGTGGTAACGTTCCACGTGTCTCCTTCGAGCAGTCGAGAAGGGGGACCGACGACGCTGAGTCGTCAGTCAAAATTCGTCATCGTGAGGTCGAGATGGCGAATTTGGGTGCGCCTCAGAGCGTCTAAGGCGAAGAGAATATGCAGCGCTCGCAGAGCACGCACAATCCTCTGAGACCTCGACTGCGTCTGTCAGCACGGCGACGGGGAGTCCGCGGTGCCCCCACCATTGTGACGCTGGTCGGTAATCGGACTCCAATGTGCTGAGGAGGAGGTGGGTGGAAGAGAGGAGACGCGTTTGTGACGCATCTCACGGTTGACTCAGGCTGGAGTCACAGACCGAATAACCCTCAATGGGGGGAGTCGTATGTGACTCAAGCAAAGAGTGGGTTGGGCCCACGAAGTATCGGACGGCGCTCTGAGGAGCGCGACGGACGATGAGCAAGATGATGATAATATTATACAAGTAGCAAGCGAATACATGTAAACTAAAGCGAGGTAAATACGAGTAAACAATGTACGGCTGCTACGGCAAGAAATGATATGATAACGTAATATAAAGCATGGGCCGGGACAGTCCTGCGGACGTCAAGTAGAGCCAATCGGCGTCACACCCAGACACTCCTACGACAATTCCTTTCCCGTCTCAGATGTTCAGACCCCCCAGCCATTGTAACAACACCTGTAACACCATCCATTCCCCCTCCGCGCGTTTCCGAGTTTCCGGGCGATTCCGCGTTTCCGAGCGCTGTTCCGGCTCCGCATGGCTCCGATTCCGCACCCCCTCCGCCCCTGGGCATTCCCGAAGATTCGGAACCTTCTGAACTTCGGAAATCTGCTCTCCCCGCTCCCTACTCCTGAAATTTGGATTTTCCTGAATTCCGGAGTGCGTCTCAACCCGAGGCAGAGTGCCCAGGCTTCCAGTTTCCGGTTCCAAAATTTCGGAACTTTACTCCGCTTCGACCCGGAGTTCCGCCGGATTTCGACAGAGACCGCTCCTTAGGCAGATCCTTTCTTTTCACCTGCCGAACCTATATTCGTCTCGTTCCAACTGCTTTTCCGGACGTGACTGTACAAATACTTTGGGTTCTTTCTTTTATGAAATCAAGACGCGCGTTCCGCTGGGCGGAACGGAAACTAGCATCGGAACTAACGGAAGGATTTCCGTGGACTGACTGGGCGGAATTCGAGCGCGATTTCCGGTACAACTTCACTCCAGCTCACGCTGCGGCGACCGCCATTAATATTCTGGAAGGGTCAACATACTTCCAGCAAGGTCGCTCGGTGGATGACTACCTAGATGAGTTCCTGGATCTTGTGCACGATTCGCAGTACACCGACCCCCGTACGATTGTGGTAAAATTCTGACGAGGGCTAGCTCAATGCATTTCTGTGGTTCTTAGCGGAATTGTGAGCGGCAGGCCCTCTGACGTGGATCCTGATGGGTGGTACCGATTGGCCGCTCAACTTGACCAAAATCAACGGGCGGATGAGGCTTTCCTAGCTTCCTACTCTCCGGACCCACTCCCTGCTCTGACACCTGCTCCCTCGAGTCCCCTTCTCAGTCAACCACTGGCTGTTGAAAAACCTGAGGAGCAGAATTTTGATGTCCGTCACATGAGTCAGGTCGAGCTGCGGAAAGGTTTAGAGGATCGGTTGTCTGAGCTGAGCCGTATAGCGGAGGACAAGTCAAAGGAGCTGGAAGAAATTCCAGTAAAGCGGAAAACGGTGCGCGCCTTGCCGCGGGTGGTTCAGTCTTCCCCGCTGCCTTCCAAAAATTGCTATTCAGTCCTTGAGGTAGACTCAGTCCCAGAGCCTACTGAAGAACTGATAAGCATTGAGGATTTGCCACCGCCGCCTCCTAAAGTGACAACTCCTCCCAAGGCCCAGACTCCGCAACGTGCTAAATGGGAGAAACGGATGCATGACCGGTTGGTTATTAATTTGATGAGCCCTGGACCAACCTCCCTTATTCTTCCGGTGCACCTCAAAAGCACAGATACTATGGTTGAGGTTGGAGCGGATGCTCTCGGTGACACTGGCGCTACTGGAGATTTCATTGACAAGGACTACGTCAAGGAATGTAAACTCCCCACTCGGAATCTATCACAGCCCATTCCCGTTTATAATGTGGATGGATCTCTGAATGAGGCTGGTTTAATCTCCAAGGTGGTAGATGTGCTCATAACCTATCAGACGCATTCCGAGCGTATCCTTCTTGCTGTCACCAAACTTGGGAAGCAAAAGGTTATCTTGGGTTACACTTGGTTTAAAAAACACAACCCAGACGTTGACTTCACAACGGGTACTGTGAAAATGACCAAGTGTTCCCCCAGGTGCTGCTCGGGCTGTCGGACTAAAATCCGGGAGGAACGCAAAGTCCAGAAGGCAATCATGCGCCATATCAATGCTTGCAAAATGGGTGATATCCCAGACTTGGTTGACGATCATGAGGACAATGAGGAAGATGATGACAAGCCCACTCCGTCTTCTTCTCCCTCTCCAGAGGATCCTGCTCTTGAAGAAGGTGACCGCATCTTTGCTACTGGGCTTTTACCAGAAGCAGAGCATATCTGCGCTGGTTCAACTATCTCCCAGCGCCTTGCGGAAGCTTTCAAGAAGAACTCTGAGCCCACGGACTTTGATAAGCATGTCCCCAAGCACCTCAAGGACTTCCATTCAGTGTTTTCTAAGGAGTCGTTCGATAACCTTCCTGAGCATAAACCCTGGGACCATGCGGTAGAACTTATAGCTGATGCTACACCGCACAGCTGCAAGGTTTACCCACTTGCAGTCTCAGAGCAAAAGGAACTCGACGCTTTCATCAAGGAAAACCTGGATTCGGGTCGCATCCGTCCTTCCAAGTCCCCCATGGCATCTCCCGTCTTCTTTATTAAGAAGAAGGACGGCTCTCTCTGCCTTGTCCAGGACTACCGCGCACTCAATGCTATGACGGTGAAAAATAAGTACCCACTCCCACTCATTTCAGAGTTGATCAATAAACTCCGAGGTGCAAGGTACTTCACCAAGCTTGATGTCCGCTGGGGTTTCAATAATGTCTGGATGAAGGAAGGAGATGAGTGGAAGGCTGCTTTCCGGACCAACCGTGGATTGTTCAAACCGCTCGTCATGTTCTTTGGGCTCACCAATAGTCCCGCCACGTTCCAGACAATGATGAACGACATCTTCGAGGATTTAATCTCAGAAGGTGTTTTAGTCGTGTACCTCGACGACATCCTCATCTTTACGGAAACGCTGGAAGAACACCGGAAGGTCACTTGAAGAGTACTTGAGCTCCTGGAAAAGCACAAGCTCTACCTCCAGCCAGATAAATGCGAGTTCGAACAGACCACAGTGGAGTACCTTGGAGTTATCATTTCCCATAACTCTGTGGCTATGGACCCAGTCAAGGTGGCAGGAGTTGCGGAATGGCCAGAACCCAAGAACAAGAAAGAAGTACAGTCCTTCCTGGGCTTTACCAATTTCTATCGAAGGTTCATCCGCGACTTCTCAGAGCATGCGCCCCCGCTCTTTGATCTTACAAAGAATGACGTGAAATGGTCTTGGGGAACGGATCAGCAGGCTGCCTTCGATAAGCTCAAGCAGTCTGTTACTTCTTCCCCAGTTCTCATGTCCCCTGATTCCACCCGTCCGTTCCGCGTTGAGGCCGACAGCTCTGATTTTGCAACTGGAGCTGTACTGTCTCAGGTCTCCCCGGATGATGACAAGTGGCACCCTGTCGCGTTCTACTCCAAGTCCCTGTCCCCTGTCAAGCGGAACTATGAAATTCACGACAAGGAAATGCTTGCTATCATCCGCTCTTTACAAGAGTGGAGGCATTTCCTTGAAGGCGCCGAACACCAGTTCGAGATCTGGACGGATCATAAGAACTTGGAGTATTTCATGACCGCAAAACAGCTCAACCGCCATCAAGCTCGCTGGTCCCTGGTCCTTGCCCGGTTTGACTTCCTTATGCACCACAAACCAGGCCGGACTATGGGAAAGCCGGACGCACTATCTCAAAGAGCAGATCATGGCACTGGATCAGAGGATAATTCCAATATCACTCTTCTGACTCCAAAGCTCTTTGCGATTCGTGCTCTAGAGGCAGTTGAGGTTGTGGGCGCTGAGGTTGATATCCTCCGTGATATCCGCAAAGGTGTCAAAGGTCCTATTGAGGAGGAGCCAGTGGCAAAGGCAGTTCAAGCGCTTAGGAAAACCTCCGCTCGCTCTATCCACTCTAGTGAATGGTCTGAGCGCGACGGTCTCCTATACTTCCGAGGCAAGATCTATGTTCCACTTAACTCAGATCTCCGCTGGCGCATTGTCTCCCTCTGCCATGATACTCGGATTGCTGGGCATGCTGGACGGTTTAAGACCTTGGAAATGGTTTCACAAAATTATTGGTGGCCAAACATGTCAAGATATGTTGGCCGGTACGTCGCTACCTGCGATATGTGCCTCCGAACCAAGGTCCAACACCGTCTACCATCTGGTGAACTTGTTCCTCTCCCAGTCCCCTCTGACCGTTGGCACACTATCAGCGTGGACTTCATTGTCGAGCTTCCGGACTCAGCAGGATACGACGCGATCATGGTTGTTGTGGACAGTGCTGGTAAGCGGGGTCACTTCATTGAGACCACCACTACTATTACCGCTGCTGGAGCTGCCCAACTCTTCCTGAAGCATGTCTGGAAGCTCCATGGACTACCCTGGAAAGTTGTCTCCGACCGCGGCTCCCAGTTCATTGCCGAGTTCATGAAGGAGCTGTACCGCCTCTTAGGAATTCAGCTTGCTCCGTCAACTTCCTACCATCCGCAGACTGATGGCCAGACAGAGCGTGTCAACCAGGAATTGGAACAGTACATCCGAGTCTTTGTCAGTGAACGTCGACTGGTAGCTGCCAATTTAATCATTCCACTGTGGTAAGTGCCATAGAAAGAATCTGATATAAGGCCGGTAAGAGTTATGATTTCAAATCATTAATTTTACCGGACGATTTCAAACAAAATCATACTCATTCTTGCCTAAGTGTTTCATAATTCCCAGAGATTAAATCATATCTTTCTGAAAGTGGTATCATAACTTATATATGACGATTTCATATCTTTCTGGCAGGATTTCATTCCAAGTTTCTGTTTCATAACCTTTTTAGAGTCATTTCATTTCGCTTTATAGCTGTGAATTAATTATATAATCAGTGTACATACTCTGAAAATGCCTTATTTGTCATCACCAGCACCTGGTCTCTTTATATTTGTGCCTCAAATTGAAATTTACTTTAAATTGGCCCTGCATGCCAGCAGGGTACTTACCTAAGCCATTAGAATAGTCAATTTGATCTATTTCCAGATTTGGAATGGGGTATATCATTAAATATTTGCCTGTGGATCTATGAAATCCATAATGATTTGAAAAAAAAATGAAATTGTAATGAATTCCTACCGGAAAATTATGATTTCAGAATGATTTCAGAATGATTTCAGAAATCATATCACTTCTTGAAAGATATGATTCAATCTCTGGGAATTATGAAATCACTTAGGCAAGAATGAGTATGATTCTGTTTGAAATCGTCCGGTAAAATTAATGATTTGAAATCATAACTCTTACCGGCCTTATATCAGATTCTTTCTATGGCACTTACCACAGTATGAATGATACCATTGGCAGCTACTAGTGTGAACGTCAAGATGACTGGCAAGGACTCCTCCCACTTGCCGAGTTTGCATATAATAACCATGTGCACTCCTCAACTCAGCATACTCCATTCCTACTGGACACCGGACGGCATCCGCGGATGGGTTTTGAGCCTCACCAGCCTCCGTCTAAGCTGGAGGCAGTCAACGAGTTCACTCAGCGGATGAAGGACACTTTGGAGGAAGCCAAGGCAGCTCTAACCAAGGCTAAGGACAACATGGCTAGATATTATAATCAGCGGCGAACACCAGCTCCGGTGTTCAAAGCTGGAGATAAGGTCTATTTGGATGCTAGCGACATTCAGACAACTCGCCCATCCAAGAAGTTTGCTCATCGCCGCCTAGGTCCTTACTTGGTTGAAAGGAGAATTGGACTTAACGCCTATCGACTTCGCCTTCCAGTCTCTCTTAAGCACCTTCATCCGGTCTTCAAGGTGATCAAGCTGACACCTGCCCCTGATGATCCTATCCCAGGAAGGAGAGCTGCACCACCACCACTGCCAGAGCTTATCGATGGGGAAGAACACTATGAAGTAAAGGAAATTCTCAACAGCCACATGTTCCACCGAAAGCTCCAGTACTTGATCAAATGGGAAGGCTATGGTCCAGAGGATAATTCTTGGGAGTATAAGGATAATATTAGTGCTCCTGAGCTTGTCACCAGATTCCACCAGCAGAACCCAGGAGCACCGCGACAAATCCGTGCCTTAGCATTTGGCTCAATTCCTGTAAGAATATATTTCATTACTTCGAATCTTTTTCTTTTCTTACTAAAGACTGACTCTCTTGTACACGATCCAAGAGCGGCACTGATATATGTTTTTGATTATGTAACTTGTACGGTATTTGACTCGGGTCTAACCCGAGTAAATGATATATCTTTCTTACCTTTACTTTCATCCTTCGAGTAACTCGACGCCTCGTTATAGGCCTAAGCTACCGAATCGAAAGTGGAGATCGTACGTGATCAAAGGTCTCTAGCTTTGTTTCGAAGCTAGGAGGACGGTCAAGAGCCTTGTTTCGGGGCTAACTTGCCGCGTCCGTGACCGATCTGTACGAGTAAGATACCGACTATCTGCGAAGGTCTTTACACCAAGCTCGGTTGCCCGTTTCGTCTTACGCGTACACCTCAAGAGGATCGGTCCACCTCACAAAGGTGGACACTGTGGGAGCGTTCGACAAACTGGCGACTCAATCGGAAGAAATCGCTCAGCCACCACCTCCGAAGAAGTCTTTTCGCAAAGTCGTGCCTCCTGGTACTTCGTTCATACCAAGGAGAACGGGAAGTACTTCTCCGGTCAAACCTCTCACAAACCTGTTGACCCGACAGGATTTACAGCCTACTACGTTTACTGCCGCTGTAACTCACCCCCCTCACGCTCACGACACCCTTCAAAGCGCCCGAAATATTTTAAGTTCATCAGAACCTCTTCCAACGTCCTCGATGGCTCCTGATCAGTCGATTCCGCAATTAATGATAGGTGGAGACACGATCTTAGTGGACGAGAACGATAATCCCATTGATACTTCCGCTAGTGCTCAAGGAACCCCCTACTTCCAAACTCCTAAATCGCCAAAGCTTGAACAGGAGGACAGACCAGTCAGAATAGGTATGGAGAACGGGTACGAAAATTCGCCTATGGCTAAACTATGGCGGGAATTCAAAGCGGAAACGGAAACAACTCCTTCTACCGCAACTCGCGTTCTTAGTCTATCTCAGAAACCATTTCTCTCTAGAGACGACGTACACGATCTTAGAGGATCTACAGAGGATTCGTCAATTCAATTCTCTTTAAATTGTTCATTATATTCGGTCATCGATAGTACGATCAACGAACTCCAGCTTTACATCCAGAAGATGGCGAAACTTATTCCAGAAAGATCAACTTATTTTATCGTCGATCCGGATGAATTAGTTACTAAAGTCTTGACTGGAGCTGAATCAATTGGTCAGTTACATGCCGCATGGATAGCTTTGACGAGGCGATTGGATGCGGCGCCTAGATTTATGAGGAAGTATGAAGCCGAGTATCAGGAATTCACTTTCATAAATTCACCGGTCTCTACCGCTAAAGAAATCCACGAGGAAATCAGACTTAAAACTTCTACCGATGAGAAGCTACGCGTACTACACTCCCTGATTCCCTGCCACAACGAACGATTTTCAGCTCAAGTAGTTTCCAAAATAGCAATGGGAACTCCTTGGGATGAAGTCTTAACGATCCCAGCATGGCTAAATTTTCATCCAAGCTTTGATGCGTTGGATAATCCTTCGAACAGTCGAACAAGCTACAAAGCGGGCTCAGATTTTATCCTGCCCGCGAATGAGACAATTAAACCTACTGACAAGAAGGGTAAGAAGGCAGTAGCCTTCTCAGCGAGAAGGGACTCTTTGACCAACCCGTATAACACATCGACTACGGATTATAAATCGGCGACGAGTTTCTTCCCTACAGTCCCTCAACCTACAGATATGCGGGATCGCTTATTTTCTACTCCAGCCCCCAAAGCTAAACTTCCGACGGATACAGGCATTTGGGATTCCTCTAGTTCAGTACCTCCCAACGTGATGTACGGATTGGGAGTGCAGTCGTCTGCTTTAGCTTCTAGCTCCACGAGAACTGCGCAGCCTATGCCGTCGCCATCGGCCACCCGTAACACCCCTCCGACTTCTGACATTAACAATTTTGCTCCAACTGGAATCAGAATAACCCACAACCCTTCAGGAGGAGGTGGAGGAGGGGGTTCATCAAATGGTAGTGAACCTCCAGGAGGAAATTGGGGTCCGTATGGAAATCGAGGAAGGGGTCGTCAGTTGTCAAGATCCTCTACTCATGGAAATACGCGTTCGTCGGGACCGCGATCACCAAAACCTCCGTCGCCGCCTGGGTCTCCAGATCCGTCAGATCCTTCGGATGAGAGCTCAGACTCTCAAAGGAGCATACCTGAACCACCGGCTCCATATGGTAAATTTATTCCGACGATAAAAGCTGAATTAAAAACGGAACAATTGCCAAAATGGGATGGAAATCACGATACCGCGATCGAATACTTCTGGAAGATCCAACAACTAGCCGCGCTCGGAGGATATATGCCTGAAGCTTTAGGATTCTGGCTATGGGCAGGATTAAAGGAAGGATCCCCAATACAAATGTGGTTCGCTACACTTTCACCGACGGAACAAGATACTATGCGTCAACATTACTTGAATTTCTTGAAAGGAATAAAGGATAATTACCTCGGACGCCTATGGCAGACAAAGATGATTTCAGTATATGAAGCGCAAACATTCCAACAAACTGGATACGAGCACGAAACCCCCATCAATTGGCTTACCAGACGTATCATGTATACCCGGATGCTAGCGAAGGGCGATAATGGCGGCCGCCTGGAAGTGTATCTTATAATGCAGAAAGCACCTGTCTCCTGGAGCGCGGTACTGGGACTAGACGCTATTACTTCCACAAGTCAGTTATATGCAAAAGTAACGGAACACGAAAAGGGCCTCGCTCAAGCGTCGAAGTTTGAACATTCAAACGTACTCACTGCTGACAACTTGGTATATTCGTTAAAGCGTTTGGGAGTTCCTATGGATAGAGTTCCGACTTCTAAAGGTCCTTTGGACAAGTCAACCACAAACAGCTTTCGTCCTCGACAGAAATTTGACACTGAAAAGGTTTTGGGAGAATCGGAAATCATGTCTAGTGATGACATGGTCGTCACGGAAGTATATCAGACCTTGAAACAAAGGCAACGTCCTCCTCCAAAAGGAGGTTATCCTTTTTCTAAAAACGATCACATTACGACAAAAATGGGGCGCTTACCTCCCTCTCCGTGTAAGATATGCGGAAGTTCCAATCACTGGGACAAAGAGTGTTCTGACTACGACGCCTATGAAGAGACCAGAAAAAGGAATGTTCAATTCCTTAGCTTAGACGACGACGATGACCCAAGCGACAAGGGATACGCAACCGCGTACAACATCCTGATGGGTCAACGTGTCGCGCATATAACCACCTCGGATAAAGACGAACACCAAAACCCGCAGGATTTTTATAAGGCAGCTCAAGAACACTTCAAAGAAGTTAACATCCTTGAACGTAAGCCCGATACTCAACGAAGAAGAGTAGAGATCGAAGAGGCAGCCTTGTAAGCTATATTCATTAATGAAATCATGGCAGTTACCAGTTAGGGTGAATAAGTCAGGCAGGGTAGGTACCAACTCTGGTAGTTGCCAGTTTCATCTATTTACACTAAATAATGCTGCTCATGGCGGGTGGCAGCGAGCTCGACGTTGGGGGCGGGGTTTTTGATGCGGAAAAAGCGGCATCCTATGGGGCCCCATGCAAAAAGCCCATCTGGGATGTTGGTCACCCCGTAGGGAGGGCGGGATGGGGCGTAAAAAAAATGTAACGGATGCCAGAAGTCCGTCCACTCCCAGGTTACCTATTCGGGAATATAAACTAAAAATAGCCACGTCGGAAACGGTTGCCCCGCCTTTTCGGTACCTGTAGCACACGCGATAAAAATAGATTCTTTTGGTTTTCGCAGAATTTTGCATTTGATTTTTGTTTCCCCTCCCTTATTAATACATAGTTGTAATGTACTCTAAAATCCGAATCTAACGATATAAAATTTATTGCTAAAAGTCCACAGGAAGGGATAGAACGATGGGCGTTCATATGCTGCCCCGGCGGATAATTTCTAAAAATAGAATACCTCGCAAGCCTACCGTTTTGCTCTATATTTTGGGCACCAATGACCCCTCCCTCAGCTTCTATAAATACAGCTGGAATGTACTTTTCATTCTGAACACAATGATACCAAATTTATGGGGGAAAGCATTCTAGATGAGCAGGTAAACCTACATGCTAAGTACTGGTATTCAAACATGGAACTTCTCTCAGTTATCCGCAGTGCCGGGGATTAGTTGCTCATAAACAGCTTATAGTGTGGTAGGTTTGAATATAACTATTACAGCTTACTCTACATACATAAAAAATAGGACTAGATACAAAAACTCGCGTTCGAAATGCCGAACGCGAACGCGAGGCAAAGGGAAAGGTAGTAGCTAGGCGTAGGCGGTCTGGAGAGGGGGGAAAGCTGCCGTGTGCGGCGGCCTGACTCGTCAGATGTGACCGACGACGAATGACGCTTATCGAGGCGACGGCGGTCCACGGTTGGAGGGAAGGAAGGAGAACGAAAGGATCGAGCTTAGGACTCGATCCTCGCATACACCCACGCATGGGCTCGAAGACGACGGGCGCAGAGGGACAACAGCTGATTGGGCAGCTGTTGGTGCCCTCGTTTCCTCTTCGAGGTATCCCAGCAGTAGCCTCTGCCACCGCCGCCGCTGTCGTCGTCATTTCCGCCCGAATCCCTCTCCTGGACCTGCCTACGAAGCCCCAGCTGCAGCCATCACCTTCCTATCCCTGCTAACGCCTTGGCCATCGTCGGCCTCGTGTCCGCAGCCCCCGTTGGCTTCGTGTGGATATCGCGGACGCGCTGGAGCGGTGGACATGCTGGGGGTGAGTGATCGAGCTCCCCAAGTTGAGTGGCGTTAGTGGCGTTGGACAGTGGGTGGTAAGGGGGGCGAGCGGAATTCCCGGGCGCGAGTATTCGACGCTCGCTCCCCTGCAGCTGGGAGAGGGGAGTGGTATAAGATGGGGATCGGGGGTTTATCGCAGCTGGGAGGCGTCGCGGACGCGGATGGGTTCGTGGTGGGCATCCAAAGAAGCATCGACGCTGCAGTGTGCGTGGCTTCGACGATGGTTGGGTTCGAGGTGGGGGTCCGGAGGGCGTTGGGGCTGCGGTGTACGTGGCTTCGACGTTGTCTGTATGTGAAGACACTTGGGCCAGCGTCCGCGGTGTCTGCGTGCGTCAGTGGTGTACCGCGACCGGTCTTCCTCAAGCTCTCCCCGTCCCTTTTACTCCCACCACCTCTACCCAGCCTACACTACACCTCGAGGCCCAATGCGCCGGCCCACATGCTCGATGCGAGGGGCACGCGACGCGGTTACGCGGTTGCTAGCCTCGTTGGAGTCGATTGGACACCTATCAGTCAAGGTAAAGGTTAGAAAGAGAAATAGAACACAAGTTAAATCACTTACAAAAGAGTTTTGAGGTTGTGAAGGGCGGGACAAGGTGGTGCGAGGGTGGGCAGGTGGTGGTGGTTGGTGGTTGGTGCTGAGAAGCGAGATCAACGTCGTTGATCGGTTGTCGCTGAAGTCGGGCCGGGCGAACTCCGAATGCTCGTCGATGTTTCGAACGTCTTTGTAGCACTGTAAGGTATACCCAAGGGCCAGGAGTTGATAGAATAGACTCATATATGTAGTAAAGAATATATTGATACCTCTGAAACTAATAAATGCAAGGAAATCTCATTCATTTCAACTGGGTGTATGAAGAGCAACGAAACCGAGAAGAAAATCTTTGTGAATCCATGCCTTAGAGCTATCAGCTCAAGGTTTAGGATGTTCCTAAAAATTCCACACCTTATAAACTATCTAGAAGCTATTAAAATAATGTACATAGTCTCCTCAAAGCATTATTTGTCTTTCATAAAGCCTGAAGCTCGTGGAGACTCTACCTCGAACCTCCTCAAGAGCCGAAAATCACCTCGCAGACGGGTATGAAGCCGTGTCATAACAATAGGGAATCAAAATTACTCTCGGACATAATCTAAAAGGTCGATATATACATTAAAATACATTCTAACACTAATTCCTTCCTTTAGGGCTCCTGTCGACGTCGTCCGAGACGTCGACGAAGAGGAACAGCTTCGACGGATTGGACGGCCCGCTTGAGCCAGCCAATCACATCGCTCCCCGAATTGCCCGAACCTCAGATCAACAGCCATCAAAGCTCGTTGATCTTGCTCCTGACCACCACCACAGACCTCCCTTCTCTCCCACTTGGCCCCTCCCGCCCCTCAACACCTCAAGAACATGTTTGGTACGTGTTTTTATGTCGTTTCTTTCTTATATTACTGATTTCCCTATCTAAACAGTTATACTATGCACGTACAACATCGTGCCGCACGTCGCGAGCCCCCCCTCACGTCGAGGGCTGTGGGCCAACGTTCCAACGAATACAGGTGGGGAATCGGGTGGAGGATAACGAGGGGATAACGAGGGAGGATAACGAGGGGATAACGAGGGAGGATAACGAGGGGAGACCCTAGGGAGGGAGACCCGCCCGGTGCGTCGCGAGACGAGTCGAAATACGACTCGTCTCGCTTTCCTTGCTACTCCGCACGCCCCAACCTGATTCACGCCGCGATAGATCACCGCCTCCACCTTTCCGTCCCCACGAGACACCCGCTACCAGCAGGAGGAGCAGCAGCACGACCGCTGCTGCTTGTCGACCCGAATTCTTCGGGTGCGGAAGCAGCAGCAGCACCAGCACTGCTGCTGCTCTGCTAGGGTGACGAGGATGGTGTAGCGTGGAGGCAACGATATTCGTTGCCTCTTCACTCACGCCCCTCACGCCTTCCTCGTGCTCGTCGTGGCCACGTCACTCGCCCGCCACCCCTCCACCCTTCCTCGTACCGCAGGCGGTGCCCCTGTCAATAGCGCCAGCACCGCCATGTCCATCCCATCAGCCCATTCGCCATTCACCCAGCTTACGACGGCCAAGGCAAACACGAACCGCCAATAACGAAAGCAAACGCGACGACGGCGACGACTTTCGCGTTCGCCTGCCCTTTCGGCCCCATCGGCATCTCTCACTGCCCACTGCTCCACCTGGCGACGTCTCCAAGCTCACAGTCCACGTCACACGTGGGTTGCGATGCACGGGAGATGATGATTGGGAGAGTAGGACGTGGAGCACAGGGCTGTAGCAAGCGGTATTGCTGCAGCCCGATTGCTACTCGTCGCGATGAGGGGATGGCGCCAGATTCCCGCCGACACCGAACGTTCAACGCGATCATCTTGCGAGCCGACGGCGACACGACCACGGAGGTTGACGATGGAGAAGGTTAGTGGGAGTTGAGGGCTGTAGTTCGACACCGGCGAGCGGAGAAGCGGGGTGAATGGGCGGGAAGCTCCTGCCGTTCTACCCGCGTTAACGAGTAAGTATCGCGAGGAGGCCAGTCATTGTCTCCTCACGATACGTACTTGTTAACGCTGTCCCTATACGTAGATATGATGTTGTCCATAGTCTGATATTTATATCATTTAATCATTCTACATAACTTAACAATAAGGTCTTCCCCTGGGTGTTAACTTAAAACTATGTTCAGAATTGCCTGCAGATTCCATCTGTGTCTACACAAGTGAAGGGAAAGACAAATTGAGCTCGAAATAGGGCAAAAACGGTCGACATTTTGGAGAAATCTATTTATAACACTCATCCAAGGGTGCCCGTAAGTATCATTCATTCATTTGACCCCTTCCAGGGCACATTTGGTAATAAAAATTATATCATTTTGTTCGTATTTACAAGGCCATTACGAATATGAACTGAGAACTGGAGGGAGGGAAAAAATGAAGGGAATATAGCACGAAAACTGACCAAATCTATTTTTATCGCTCATCCAAAAGGAACCGAAAAAGCGCGGGACGCGTCCGAAAATGGAATTAGGACCCCGGCGGGACTTCTGGCATCCGTTACATTTTTTTTACGCCCCATCCCGCCCTCCCTACGGGGTGACCAACATCCCAGATGGGCTTTTTGCATGGGGCCCCATAGGATGCCGCTTTTTCCGCATCAAAAACCCCGCCCCCAACGTCGAGCTCACTGCTGCCCCCAATGAGCTGCATAATATAGTATAAGTAGATGAAACTGGTAACTACCAGAGTTGGTACCTACCCTGCCTGACTTATTCACCCTAACTGGTAACTACCAAGGTTGAATACTTCAGCCAGTCTATAGAGGTGGAAGAGGAAGTGGATGTGGACGACCTTTCAGCATCGTCGAAACCTAAAGCAAGGACTCACATACTGGAAGACATGGACGAGTCTGATGCTGTGGGGGGGCAGCCTCCTGAGCCATCTGACGAGCCGTCCAATGCCCAAAAGATTCCGAAAACATCATCCAACTTTTCCAATGTCCCTGATCCTCCAATAAATGAGACTCTTGAATCTTCGTACACGCATCCACCAGCAGAAATGTCAGCGTTACGCTTAGGGAAAAAGCGATTCCCAAGACCTGGTAGTTCAGCGATAGGAATATCAGTAGTGGCCATGAAAGGATACCTCTGCTCAAAAATGAACGAAATCATAGACTTACGATTGGATTCATGCGCCGACATCAGTCTGATTTCCGAAGACTACTTCAACAGCTTGAAGAACCCGCCTAAAGTACAACAAGGATTGCGTATGCGTTTGTGGCAAGTAACAGATAAGGATTGTTCCCTCAAAGGATTCGTGCGAATTCCAGTCTTCTGTCAAACCACTACGGGTCAAATCATTGAAACAGAGGTCGAAGCTTACATCTTACCAGGAATGACAGTCCCCATTCTTCTCGGCGAAGACTACCAGCAGAATTATGAGATAAGCGTAGTTCGTTCGGTTGATGCGGGAACAGAAATCCTCTACGATAACGGCAAACACATAGTGAATGCTCAACCTGTAGAGAGGACAGTCGATTTTGGGAAAGTCAGAGAAAGTGCTCATCTTCAGTCGGTATTCTTGAAGTCTAAGGTTCATCGACGAAACAAGAATAGAAGACATCGCCAGAAAGTACGTCAACAAAGAGAGATGATGACGGTCCGAGTAGCAGAGGACGTACGACTGAAACCAGGTGAAACTCGAGTGGTCAAACTTCAGGGAAACTTTGCAGAAGACAGGGAATGGCTTATCGAGCGTAATATATTGGCCAACCCCAATGATGCGGTTATAGCTGTTCCCAACGTCCTAATCTCAGCCACTAATCCTCGCATACCATTAGCAAATCCGACAACCCATCCTAGATTCCTTAGGAAAGGGGAAATAATAGGTCAACTAGTGTCGCCTGAAGAGTTCTTCGACAAACCCAAATCGGAGGAGGAACGCGTCGAAATGGAGAAGAAGTCGTCGACCATAGCGGCTATTATAGCGTCCCAGATGACTAAAGAGGAAGGAATACCGGCAGATGAAAAGGAGGACTGTAAAAACACTGACATCGAAGATGAAAGCAAAGAACAAGAACAGTACGGTCCCAAGACAGCGGCTATGCCTGAAGCTTCCGACATCCCGTCCAGCCGACTACGAGAACTCATTGACGTAGGAAATCTTCCTGAACACCTTCAAGAGCGAGCTTGGAATATGCTAGAAAATCGGATTAAGGCATTCGGATTCGACGGTCGATTAGGCCATCATCCAGCAAAAGTGCATATTCGTACAAAAGACGGTCAGGTACCTATTTCAGTTCCCATGTATGGCACTTCCCCGGAGAAGAAGAGGTTCATAGATGAACAGGTGGATAAGTGGTTCGAACAGGATGTGATCGAACCTTCACGCAGTCCTTGGAGTGCGCCAGTTGTCATCGCTTACCGTAATGGGAAACCACGTTTTTGCATTGATTATCGAAAACTCAACGCGGCTACTATCCCAGATGAATTTCCAATTCCACGTCAATCAGAAATTCTGGGATCACTATCAGGAGCCCAAGTACTCTCTTCTTTGGACGCTCTATCTGGATTCACTCAGTTAGAAATGGATCCGGAAGACGTGGAGAAAACGGCGTTCAGGACGCATCGGGGATTATTTCAATTCAAACGAATGCCCTTCGGACTTCGGAATGGACCGTCTATCTTTCAACGGGTTATGCAGGGGATATTGTCTCCGTTTCTCTGGATATTCTGTCTGGTTTATATTGACGACATAGTCATCTACTCCAAATCTTTCGAAGAACATATCGACCACCTAGACAAAGTACTGAAAGCCATTGAAGATGCTGGAATCACTTTGTCTCCTTCAAAATGCCATCTATTCTACGATTCCATTCTGCTCCTAGGCCACAAAGTGTCTCGCTTGGGACTTTCGACGCACCTCGAGAAAGTCAAGGCTATCTTGGAACTACAGCGGCCTACGAAAGTCTCGCAACTACAAACCTTCTTAGGAATGATTGTCTATTTTTCGGCCTTTATTCCATACTACACTGACTTATGCGGACCACTATTTCAACTATTGAAGAAAGGAACTACTTGGCGATGGACTGCAAAAGAAGAAAAAGCATGGGCGGATACTAAGACCGTTCTTACTAGAGCCCCAGTACTGGGACACCCTATAGAAGGAATGCCTTACAGGATTTACACAGACGCCTCGGATGATGCTTTGGGTTGTTGTCTACAACAAGTACAGCCCATTCTGATCAAGGATTTACGAGGAACTAAAGCCTATGAACAACTTGACAAAGCTTTCAAAGCCGGTCTCCCGCCTCTGAAACTAGTGTCAACCATATCAACTAAAGTGGATGACGCTAGCTACAACCGAACCTGGAGTGATAGTTTTGAGTCTACTACGGTGTTAGTTGAACGAGTAATTGCTTACTGGTCCCGTACTTTCAAATCTGCCGAGCGGAGGTATTCAGTCACCGAACGAGAGGCTCTGGCAGCAAAGGAAGGGCTAGTCAAATTTCTACCTTTCGTCGAGGGGGAGAAAATCTTGTTAGTCACTGATCATTCGGCTCTGAAATGGGCTAAAACTTACGAAAACGCGAATCGTCGACTTGCTGCTTGGGGATCAGTATTTTCAGCGTTCATGCCGGGTTTAGAAATAGTTCATCGACCCGGCAGAGTTCATTCAAACGTGGATCCTCTATCTAGGCTGGAACGCATCCTTCCTCCACATACTTCCCCTATTAGGGACGAATCAGTCCCTATACAAATGTCTTCTGTAATTGATGCTTGGGAGCGAACTAATGGACAACCGGCCTTCGTCGCGTTTTCCATATTAGACTGTCTCGAACCGGACAACAAATCAAGAACAGCAGCCGTGACTACTAGGAGCCAAAAGGATCGATCCCCAGAAGTTGCCAAAACAGACGATAAAACAGACCAGAACTTAAAGCCAGTCGACGAATACTGGGGAGCAACGCATCCTCCCCCTAATGTGCATGTTGCAATGAATCCGGATTTGAAGAAAGATTGGATCGCGAGCTACAAATTAGACGCCCACTTTAAACCTATCTGGAATGATAAAGAATTCGACATTGATTCATGGAAAAGCGGTTATCGTTACTTCAAGGACAAAGATGGACTGCTATTCTTCAGAGATGAAGACTATCAACCTCGATTATGTGTGCCGGACAAATACAAACGACCGCTTCTGATTCAAGCTCACGAATCAGCTATGGAAACAGCACACGGAGGCCCCGAGAAATTATGGAGCAGCTTGACTCCAAGGTTCTACTGGCATCGGATGAAAGTTGACATCATACGATTCTGCAACACTTGTGACATTTGCCAGAAAACCAAACATTCGAACTTCAACAAGTGGGGATATTTAATTCCAAATCCTATCCCCAGAAAACCTTATGACTCAATCACTATGGATTTCATCGTTAATTTACCTTGGTCAAACGGATTCAACGCCATCTTTGTAGTCATTGATCGACTGACCAAACACGCCTCCTTCATCCCAACAGACACCGGACTCGACTCCGTAGGATTTGGAGACCTGTTTGTCGTCCAAGTGGCCACCCGATTTGGACTTCCAATCAGCATCATCTGTGATTGAGACCCACGATGGACATCAGATTGGTGGAAAGCGGTCACATCAAAAATGAACATTCACCTCGCTCTCTCTTCCTCTCACCATCCACAACACGACGGACAAACCGAAATCACAAATAAAACGCTAGGAACTATGCTACGAGCTTTTGTGGACGCAGACAAAACTGGCTGGGCTCAATGGCTACCGATGCTCGAATTTGCCTATAATTCAAACATACACAAGTCAACAGGTTCCAGTCCCTTTTTCTTACTCTACGGTTACCAGCCTCGTTCCCCACTGGACTTAATGCTAGGCGACATTACTACCCCTCAGGCTCGGGGCTCGAAAGAATTCGCAGAGCAACTGGATATGCACCGCAACAGCGCTCGTCGCGCTATAGCCGAAGCACAAGCAGAACAAGCTCGATACTACAACAAAGGCCGGCGCCCACCTCCTGAACTCGAGGAAGGCGACCAAGTCCTAGTCAACCCACATAGTTTAGAGTGGCTTGAATCCAAAGGGGAAGGACGGAAATTGAACGCGCGATGGATTGGCCCTTTCGAGATAATGGAGAAAGTAAATCCGAAGGTCTACCGACTCCGCCTAGGCGACAATTACCCTGGATCGCCGGTCATCAATCTCGAACACCTCAAGAAATACCATTCCGAACTTCCTGGCGGTGTTCAGCCAAACGACAGGGCGCAATTAACAAACTCAGACAGACGCGGAGAAGCTTCAGAAGAATTTGACGTCGAAAAGATTGTTGGTCATAAAACGCTCAAGTCCGGTCTCCGTTTCCTTGTGCGCTGGGAGGGGTACAGGCCTCAGTTTGACACCTGGGCCACCGCGAGAGACTTGAAGAACTCCCCGCAAATTCTTCGGGAGTACAAGAAGGCGCATGGACTCTAACCGGAGTATCTTTCCCAAGAAATGACTCCAAATATGACTATTTATTGTTTCCGATTGCTGACTCGAACATTTCTTTTCCCTACAGGTTCCACGACTTCTTCTTTTCTTATCCGAAATCCGATACAAGACCGACTTAAAAACCCTTACAGACCCTTTCATTAACTCCACCGCATTTCCTTCCACTCTTGTCTCGAACATTATCCCTCTGTTCGCAAGGTCCTTGTTTCGAGGACCGAACTTTCAGAGGACGACCCGCGAACCTGTTTCGGGTTCAAGAGTCATTGAGAATGTTCCGAGATGATAGGGAGCGCATACCGTCCGTCAGTTGTACCGACGAAGACTGGCACGGATGGATCGGCCTTAACTGCGACTCTACATTCGTCTCTGTTCATGCGGATGAGGCCAAGGATCCCGATAACTGGCGCGAACGACTAGTCGGATTAGCAGGAGAATTCTTAGACTTAGAACCAGCTACCGATGCGGACTGGTATCATCGAGAATCTCAGTGGGAAGGATGGATTCCATTGGAGTCTCCGGTCCAGCCGAAACCCTGGTATTTCGACATGATCGCTCCTTTTCCTTACACACCAACCGAAGATAGCTTTTTCATTATGGAAGAACGCCAGACGATGTGCAAGGAGACGTACAAAACCGTGGAATCCTGTGTTGACGAAATAATAAATTGCGATTTGTTTCCGAACGGCACGCCTCATCCCCCTTCGTTTAATCTCGTTCAGTTAGCGGAGGGGTTCGTCTCGATCAGCGAATTACAAAAAGCTGCGGCTGCAACCAAGCGAGCTATTTTAAGCCGCCTAGGATTCCTAGCTTGGTGGACTACAGCTATTCCTCAATGGAAAAAGGCTGTATCGGACGACGCTGCTAAACGCATTGAAGCCTTGAGACCTCGCTATGGAAAGAAAAGAGGATATCTCATCGACTTCGAGGAGTATTGGAGAGAGATCAACGTTTCCCTATTACTCTTGCACCGCATCCCGATGTATTATCGTCTGACGTTAGGGATGAAGCGCAACCCAAGGTTCACGAGAATCGATCCTCGATTAATTATGGCTCTAGGCGACTCAGAAGAAGAAGGGGTCAGCCTCTACGACATAGACAACTTCGACGTAGAGGCCAAACGTCAAGAAGCAGCTAAATACGACGAATTCTTCCAACCTTACGACGATTCAGACGACAATGAATCTAATTCCGTTCACAACTATAAGGAAACCGCGGTCATTGACTTTCAAGAATGGGGTGCTCGACCCATAAGTATTGATCCTTTGTTCCGAGACACCATTATCCGAACTTACAAGTACACGACGGCTACTTTGCCCTTTGAAGACGATCCGAGGATTATCATTTGGAAATGGCGAAAGAAGGCGGACACGGAGCTCGAAATGTTACCAATTTGGCTCATGAAGAATAACGAATTCGAAGATAGTCACGAAATTCGAGAACGCTTCAAAGGCACTCTGGCTCCTATCCCGGGACGAAGGGAGTTTAATCTTCATTCGGGGAGTCTTCTTACGAATGTCTCGGGGCCAACCTTGTTGCATCGGATCAGTAATCGATCTCCTTACATTGCCTTCACGCAGCCGGTTATAAGAGAAGGGCCACCCTCGCTACTACAACGTCTCTCTTCGGTACCCATGGGTTCTATCGAAACTGTCCCTAGTCGCGAAGAACCCTCGAATAGTGCCATGAATGTAGATGATCATGCCGACTTCCTTACTACTCCCAGGCCGATTCGCGCCGTCGTTCGTCGAGCTCGTAATGATCGTGACCTCCACCCCGCTAGAGAGCGTTCTAGATCTCCAATTGGAAGAAGGGAAGAACGGTCTCCTCAGGAGCGACCTGCGACCACGCTTCGTCGTCTTATGACTCAAATCTCGGAACTTATATCCCCAGACAATCAAGTCCCTATGTTCGTCGATCATGCCCACTGGAACGCTAACCTTCTGCAGTTCGGATACCTCGTCATAAAGGATTGGAACGATCAAGCTCGGATGCGCTTAGTAGCGAATACTCGACCTTCCATAAGGACTGCCGCGGACGTGCTAACATATGCGGTGAATCACAGATTATCGTTCCAGATTGGGATTACACACGAACATTTTGCGAAATTCCATCCGCGCCAACTAACAACCATCGAACGTCGATCCGTTAAAAGCTACTACGCGACCGGATTTCTAGACGAACCCTTTTCCTTGTCTGGTCGACAGCCCTTCGTGCTCACCTACCGCGCTACGATCACGGACTTAGTGAATCGTCCTCACGCTAGTGCCTACATCGGATTAGGGGGACCTTACAGCTGGGTTGCGTGTCACTATGGAGGCGTAGAAGTCGCGCACCACTTTATGAGTGGACCTTCCGTTCAAGTCACGCGACATTCGAGGGGCGAAAACGATTCAGAGGAAAAATACTTCCTAGGTATTCACTGGGACGAGGTATCTTTGAGGGAAAAGCAGCTCCTTCTGGGTTACGTTCAGAGCACAAATGGTGGTGTGGATCGTTGGATGTATCCTCCTCCGGAAATCTTGAAGGGGGCTTGTCATCATTGGTCCGGGATCTGGACGCCTATCATGGAAGAAATGTTTCAATACATCGCAAAATCGATAGACAATGGCACTGCATCTCCGAGGTCAAAGGCCGAATGGCAACACGACGTTTTCCGTCCTTTCAATACTCGCCGAGCGCCGTATCGACCCACAGAGGAGAATATCTCCGAAATTCGCCTGTTGTGTGAACGTTTCGAAGTTCCGACTGACTGGGATCGCATGGCCATAGCTAAGTTGAGGATTCCGGAGTGGAGAGAAATCTGATTATCGCGCAACAAGAGAGTGGGGGGGCTCTGTAAGAATATATTTCATTACTTCGAATCTTTTTCTTTTCTTACTAAAGACTGACTCTCTTGTACACGATCCAAGAGCGGCACTGATATATGTTTTTGATTATGTAACTTGTACGGTATTTGACTCGGGTCTAACCCGAGTAAATGATATATCTTTCTTACCTTTACTTTCATCCTTCGAGTAACTCGACGCCTCGTTATAGGCCTAAGCTACCGAATCGAAAGTGGAGATCGTACGTGATCAAAGGTCTCTAGCTTTGTTTCGAAGCTAGGAGGACGGTCAAGAGCCTTGTTTCGGGGCTAACTTGCTGCGTCCGTGACCGATCTGTACGAGTAAGATACCGACTATCTGCGAAGGTCTTTACACCAAGCTCGGTTGCCCGTTTCGTCTTACGCGTACACCTCAAGAGGATCGGTCCACCTCACAATTCCTTTCCGACCTATCACCAGTCTTCCTATCGCATCGAGGCGATGCTCATTTGAGGGGGGGGGTAATTGTAAGGGGAACTCTGCTTCCGAATTCCGAAGCTCCGATTTCCGGGTCCGACGTTCCGGAGTTCCGCTCCACTCCACCTGTCCGGACGTGATTCCGAAGATTTCATTTTATTTATGGACTTTATTTTATCGTACCACTTTTATTATTTTGCATGCGACACTTGCCCTAAAGTGCCTTTTCTTATATATACCGCTCACCTAGCATTGGGTTCCCACTTTTCCCTCTTTGGTTCCCTGCTAGGTGCGTTTAGATAGATTAGATTAGATCACTGCATTTAATATATTGACTTTGGTTCCCTGCTAGTTCTCCGATCCCGTTTCCGGCGTCCCGGACTTCAGTTGCCCTTACACATATGGCGTTAGATCTAACTTGGTAGCCACTACGTCGAGTTTATTGGCTATGCATTTGATGCCTTCCTTGGTGGACAAGTCTTCAGATTCATAGTCACAGAGTAAGGTCTTCTTTTTCTTGCCTAATTTATTGAGTAATGATTCTGTGAAGGCAATAATCCATCCAGACAGTGCAACCTTGTTTTCCCCTTGATATTCTGGATGTTGTTGCCGGAAGTGAAGGTTTAATAAATCGGTATTTTCCACCAAAGAAAGCAAAATAACTAAAACTGTTGCCAGAGAGATGTTGGATCCAAAATTGGACTCATGACCCGATTGAAGGCTTTGAATGTAATTTTAGGAAACGCCTGTTGAGTTGGAGCTGCTGATACCAAAGAAGACAGATTGCACCAGAGGAAGACCCATATGAAGAACCAGAACTGTGGCAACCAAGAAAAAACCATCATACAGGACAAAAGCCAGCTACTATACATGTAAGAAATCAAGCACAGAAGGTAGTATACAAGAATTGACTGCTTACTTCGAATCACTTTTCTTACTACACTTTTTATCAGAAACCTTCCCTTCCTTTTCCCTAGACTTCTTTTCCGACTTCTTTTCCGACTTCTTTTTCTTTTCAGACTTCTTATCTCCGCTTTTCCCTGACTTGTCCCTCTCAACTACCACATCTTGCTCTTGCTCCTTTCCCTTGCGTTTCTTGGCCTGAATAGTGTTTGAATCTTCGCTGGAACTAGAGTCGCTAGAGGATGATTCGGAGGAACTGTCGGAGGAATCTGAGTCAGAGGATTCCGATCCCGATGATTCTACTTTTGCACTCTTCTTCTTGTGTGATTTCTTCTTGGTTGATTCCTTGATCTCTTTATTGACTTGATGCTTCCCAGTCGCCAAAGCTTTTTTGACCCAGTACTTGAGATCGGCAAATGAATAGCACACATTATCTTCTCCCCAAAGTTTGGCATTGGAAAGACAATTCGGGGTTTTCTCCAGCCAGTTATGCATATCAACAAATGTAACAGCATCTTTGAATCCGTTTTTCCAGATTTTATAGAACTGGCTCTTGGCAATGAAGATATTGATCAAATCGACGTAAGTAGGCTTCCAGGTTGGATTACGATTGTTCTGTTCCAAGAACTGAGTCCAATTTCCACTATTGCGGATGCCCATAGTTGCCTTTTTGGCTGCTATAACACGTTTGTACTTCTTATATGCAGTTTCAACACCCGCAGGACCCAGATCGGGCAAAGCAAGATCGATACCCAAGTACTGAAGTAAGAGATTCTGATCATCTTCTGAAAGACGAGATGGTCCACGTAAATTACCCGTATCATCTTCCTGATCATCAGGCTCAGTGGGTCTGGGCATAGAAAATGCAGAACTAGATGACGAAGCTCTGGATGTTGATCGTGATCCCAATTGAGATTTTGATGAATGAGAAGCAGAGCGACGATTGTGGAATGAAGGAGGAATCGCTGAGGCAATCTCAGGATCAATTTCCTAAACATTTCTGAACAAATGCATATATGCAAAAAAATGGAAAAACCTACCAGAAAAAGAGTAGTTGTGAAACTATTACCTTCTTTAACCCAGATACAAGGCGAGTCATCATCAACGGCATCAATATATCGGCCTTTGACAATCCAT
This sequence comes from Galerina marginata, assembly GCA_023014335.1. Lineage (NCBI taxonomy): Eukaryota > Fungi > Basidiomycota > Agaricomycetes > Agaricales > Galerinaceae > Galerina > Galerina marginata. Next base: position 1,009,219 of record JAECYW010000004.1, read on the forward strand.
TTGTTCTTGGTATTATTCAAAACGTAAACGCGGTGGTTCAATTCTAGCAAATATATAAATAAATATCCAAATTTAAATGTAATAATGCTTACTTCTTAATGGTGAGTAACCACGTGCAACATGTTTGAGCAGTGGTGCCATCGTACCAACAACAGGAGCAGTTGCTTGAATGATCGAAGATTCATTAACAACCAGACTGCTTGGTGGATCACGCATCACAAAGTAATTGACAAGTCCTTCAGCAGCTACAGTCTCAGTCTCCTCAGATCCATCTTCCTGATCCCCAATGTTCAAAGTGTTACCATATGCTTTACCGCGCAATATACCACCAACCGCTCGAGATGAGCCATTGGCTGGAGGGGGTGTATACCGACCCAAAGCCTTAATATCAAGTGCACGGCCACGAAAACCCCCAGTCCGCAAGGTAGAATGAGCAGGATGGGAGGTAGAGGGAGGATTCATTTGGATGTCTATTAAAACAACTAAATACACAATAAAGATATATAATAAAATTAAAATACCATCATCAAGACCTTGGGTTCCACCTTGGTCCTGATGTACGTGACTGGGGGTAGTACCCATAGAAGAGAAAGGAGGGGGCATAGGGTGGTTCTGGCAATTTCTACCAGGCGGTCCGAAACGAAGACTTACATTGGACGAGACAGCAGCAACGTGGGCAGGGAAGTCAACTGACATGAGATCAGCATCCACATCTGCATTCACGTCAACGTCTGTGGTATAAGCGTCTGCCTCAGCGTTTGCAGTAGCATATGCATCATGGTTGGCGTTGGCGTTCGCATTTGCGTTGGCGTTGGCGTTCACGTTCGCGTTGGCATCGGCGTTTGCGTTTGCGTTTGCATTCGCATTCGCGTCGGCGTTCGCAATCCGGTGGGTACTCGCGGTGGTTGGGGTGGTGGCTTGGTCGTTCGCATCGCGATAGGCAGTGGCGGTGGCTGGTGCGTCCCAGTGGCTGCGATTGTTGTCGTCCGGCTGGCCATTGTCGATGGCCGCGGCTGCGTGACGTGGCAGGCGTTCGGATGGGCCTTCGCCCTTGCTGCTGTCGTCGGAAGGCGTGTCGTCCTTGCGGTCACCGTTGCCGCGGGAGTGCATCTTCGTCGCCTTTTTCTCGGGCTCACGATCGACGCAAGCTCGAGACGGAGAAAGCGAGGGTGGGGGTGGCAGTCCCGAGGCGTCGCGGTCCCTCGCAGGCCGCGCAGGGGGTGCAACCGAGACCCCTGAGGCGAGAAGGACCCGCTCGGACCTACATACGAGCGTTATTGAGGGTCAAAAAAGGGAGGGGGGGGAGGGGACGTACGTGGGGAGGTCGGCTGGGATGCCCTTGGCATTCTCCACTGCATCCTGGGCCATCCGTTGGCCGAACGTCCTCGCGCTGCGGTTGGGAGGTTGGGTGAGTGGGGAATGACGTGGCACAACTCGGGGACTCACCTTTTGGCCTTCTTTTGGCCTCCCGTCCCCGGTGCCTTCGTTTCGGCGTGCTTCGCTGCCTTCGCCTTCTCCCTCCTCTTCTTTTTGCCTCCGCGTCCACCCGTACCCTCTTCTACGTCGTCCGCGTCGTTGTCGTTGTCGTCATCGTCGCCGCCGCCGTCCGAGTTGTGGGCCGTTTTCGTATGCTTGCTGGCAGTTTGGTCGGCCGCGGAATGGACCCGTTTGCGGTTTTGGGACTTCTTGGGTGGGGATTTCGGAATGGGGGGGCTGCTGTGTCCGGTGGAGGACCTGAGCGTGCGTTCGCTCATGCTGAGGGGGTGTGGATGGTGCGCGATGAAGGGAGATGGAGGGAAGTGGGAGGGAAAGCTATGACGTAGCCTGGGTTGAGGGTTCGGAGTTTGCCGAACGTTCAACAAACCATCAACGACTGCATCGGGAATTCGTCACGCGCTGGTAAGGTTAGATAAGCATTAGATAAGCGAATAAAATGAATATTTAAATGCCTATTCCGCTGCAGAATCCCACCTAATTCCCCATTCCGGACATTCCGCGGTGTATTCCGCCGGACTACGGCCCACGGAATTGGGGCTTTTGGCTGGTGCCCCTGCCATTCCCATTCCGGCAGGAATCCGCGGAATGGCGATATTCCGGCCGGAATCCTGCAGGAATCAGTGGGGCATCACTAAGACCTCACCACGAGTGCCATTACAACTCGGGGAAAGTCTTCCCCTCGCCATGTCTTTTGGAGTCTTCGACGGCAACAATGTCCTTGCCGATCCTACATCATTTGAAGAACCTTTATTGGATTCATCGATCACGATTGTGTTGGGCAAGGACGGCAGGCTTGTTGCAGTACACCATGTGGATTCAACAATGACGTTCGTAATAGAAGAGGAAGGGGCAATGGATGATAACGACGAAGTGTTATCACAGTGCACAACAAATGCAAGGCTAAGGAGGGAAATTCTCATGCAGGAAGTGTTCGAATAAAGACCATATGCCACTAAATGTATTATGTGACAGCAGGAAAGATATATGGCGTGTCATTGGAGAATTGTGGTCTACAGTGCTGTATATAGCCTTTCCTCTACTCCCACTTCAGAGCAATGAGCACATGATCCAGAAGTGGGGTGGCCCATAGGTCCTTATGCTGTTGTGCAGCTCGTTCCTCAATATCAGTCTCTGCATGCGTGCCCTACCCAAGTCCCCATGTGACCGAGCTATGTACCAAAGCATGTATCGCTGGATATCTTCACTGTTGGCAGGGTAGAATATGACCGCTGCGTCAGATTGAAGCCATATGGACATTCTTGGCCACAAGATCAAGTAGTGGAAATGCCCATTCTCATCCACTCGTTCGGTTCGTTGGTGGAGCGGCTGTTCAGCTTGAAAGGCGTTCAGGAAGATGATTTTTACAATAAAAGAAATGCGCACCACTAACTGTGAAGATCACAATGGTAACGAGTTGAAGTATATTGTTGGAATTGGAGTGGGATAAGGACCAAGGCATTTTTTAATATTATGGTGGCGGGTTGTGTAGTTTTTAATGTATGAGTGGGCTACTATCTTTTTTGTTCCTTATCTCTTTATGTTACTACTACGCCGGCTCGGCTGCCGCATCAACCTCCTCCTGATCGGGAATCATTGTCAAAACTGTATGGTTGGCAGCGCATGAGTTTAGATAGGAGGGTGGATAGGGTTGACTTACAAGCAAGGAGATGGAGATGGAGAGTTCCTCTGCCTTGCCACTCTGTGGTGCATGTAGGCTGGTCCGTAGGGGAGACAGAGATGTGTCCTTGCGTGGCTTCACTGCATTCCTCGGGCTGAGAAGTTAGCAAGGTGTTATGCATCCTAAAGACTTTATGACATACTCATGACGAGAGGATCGTTGTTGGGCTTCTCTGTAGACGTAGAATTGTTGCTGTTCATGGTGGGATGACAAGAGAGAAGTGGATATGGACTAGGTCAATCTCTGCTTTTCTTGTCGGTTGTGGCGTCGTCGGATTAGGAAGCCGTGCCGTTGAAGGGACTGCCCTTGGTCCAGCCCTGAATTTTTCGATTTTACGAGCTCTTCTCTCTCAAACTTAGATAGAAATGAAGTATATTGGATGTCCCAGACAGTACACGCAGAGCATAGACTAAAGGAAACTATTGTACGCGACGGAACACTGTGATAAAATAATAGTATTCATAACTACGGTACCACAAAACGTACGGTGAATACATTAATGGACGGTGCTACGAACGCGAGCCAACCCGAGCACCCACTACAGATAAGCGCGGGTCTTTAGCGCTCAATGTGAACTAAAACGATGCAGTGATTGCCTTTATTATTGCATGCCGTCTCGGCACGATCCGAATAAGACGAGAGGCGGGCCCGAGAAGTCAGAACACGAGTCGCGGATATTCCCGTGCTTACTGAAGAGATTCGCAGAACCCTTGAAAGAACCGAAGAAACGGAGATAAGTCCAATTTGAGCTATGTACGGTACCTCCGACTTCACCGACGGGGCATACCTATATTTAGCAAAGAGTGTAGCGCGTGAACAAGTCAACATGCGGGAGACTTAGAACACCAGACAAGAGTGCCATGCTGAACGAACCGTACATTGATACACGGTATAAGAAATTAATGGGGAGTTCTACAAACGGGGACGGGAATTAATAAATCCACGGAGATATTTCTCCTTTCGGTTGTAGGCACCCGGAGATATTGATGAAACAAGTTAACCAGTGAGCATATGGGCTGTTCCACACGGTACGGTTCCATCAAAGGACGGTATTATTGCATAAAGGAGTTACGGGACTCAGACCTAACGGGGACGCGTACCAATAACTCCTCTTTTGCACAGTTAAATCCGGTTCACGACTTAGTAAGATACCAGTACTCGCATGGGACCGGAGGTTTGTAAAAGGACGGTGCTCCGAAATAACACATGTAAAATTAGTATCGCGTAGTATAAAGTTAGTAGACGTTTGTAGCGCAATAACAAGCAATTTACCACCTACGAAATTATATTTGGACGGTTCATACGAGCTGCCTAAGTGACTTCGACGTGTTGACTTGTCTTCGAGGAATTTTGAATAGTATTTGACTTGAAAGAATTTCACCTTTGTGATCAGAGTGAGAGTATTTTAGATAACGGTTCTAAGACTTGAAACAAAGATCTTGTTCACCGTCATATTGTTGACTAGAATAAGGCTCCGGTGAAGGGACGGCCCTTGGTCCAGCCCTGAATTTTTCGATTTTACGAACTCTTCTCTCTCAAACTTAGATAGAAATGAAGTATATTGAACGTCCCGGACAGTACACGCAGAGCATAGACTAAAGAAAACTATTGTACGCGACGGAACACTGTGATAAAATAATAGTATTCATAACTACGGTACTACAAAACGTACGGTGAATACATTAATGGACGGTGCTACGAACGCGAGCCAACCCGAGCACCCACTACAGATAAGCGCGGGTCTTTAGCGCTCAATGTGAACCAAAACGATGCAGTGATTGCCTTTATTATCGCATGCCGTCTCGGCACGATCCGAATAAGACGGGGAGCGGGCCCGAGAAGTCAGAACACGAGTCGCGGGTATTCCCGTGCTTACTGAAGAGATTCGCAGAACCCTTGAAAGAACCGAAGAACGGAGATAAGTCCAATTTGAGCTATGTACGGTACCTCCGACTTCACCGACGGGGCATACCTATATTTAGCAAAGAGTGTAGCGCGTGAACAAGTCAACATGCGGGAGACTTAGAACACCAGACAGGAATGCCATGCTGAACGTACCGTACATTGATACACGGTATAAGAAATTAATGGGGAGTTCTACAAACGGGGACGGGAATTAATAAATCCACGGAGATATTTCTCCTTTCGGTTGTAGGCACCCGGAGATATTGATGAAACAAGTTAACCAGAGAGCATATGGACTGTTCCACACGGTACGGTTCCATCAAAGGACGGTATTATGCATAAAGGAGTTACGGGGCTCAGACCTAACGGGGACGCGTACCAATAACTCCTCTTTTGCACAGTTAAATTCGGTTCACGACTTAGTAAGATACCAGTACTCGCATGGGACCGGAGGTTTGTAAAAGGACGGTGCTCCGAAATAACACATGTAAAATTAGTATCGTGTAGTATAAAGTTAGTAGACGTTTGTAGCGCAATAACAAGCAATTTACCACTCACGAAATTATATTTGGACGGTTCATACGAGCTGCCTAAGTGACTTCAACGTGTTGACTTGTCTTCGAGGAATTTTGAATAGTATTTGACTTGAAAGAATTTCACCTTTGTGATCAGAGTGAGAGTATCTTAGATAACGGTTCTAAGACTTGAAACGAAGATCTTGTTCACCGTCATATTGTTGACTAGAATAAGGCTCCGGTGGCCCTCCGATTTGGCAGCGCATTAAACTGTACTTCGGTAGTACGGTGTTGTCAAAGACCTGGACTGTGATAGGGACAATTTCGGTAATTGTAGACTATCCGGGACATTGAAGAGTTATTTTAGTTGATAGGTTTCGGTAACCTAAGAGCACTTGCGTTTCGGTAACGCACCGATTATTGAGCATACGTCGTTAGTCGACATTTTCACTATAAACACAGAGTACGGGACTCTACACCAAAAATATCATTCTATTTCTCAAACCAATATACAACCTTTCTCCGGGTCGTTGCACTTACATTGTGTACGCGTCCCTCCAGTTTTCACGAGATTGACGGGAATCATCGGCTTTGATCAGGGTATTGTAAAATTACTGTCCCTCCCAGAGACGACTAGTCAAATATTTGATTGGGTGATTACTGCTAGACAATTAAGAGTGTTAGATTTGGATATTGACTGAGACCATTGGGGACGTATAGTAGGGATTTTCATTTCATTATTGAAGTGTTTATCTATTGTGGTCTAGCTAGTATTCAGAACTACCCCGCAGCTACCATCTTGTCTGGAGCCCACCGCGAGGGAGGGTTAAATTCCAGATCAAACCTTTGATCTTTCTGTCTACATCGGAAAGCTGAAAAATCACAACCGTACATTTGACGGTTACAGAAAGCTACTATTTTAAAAAGACACGGGTAACCGTCCTTTTATTAAACATAGCAGACAGAGGAAGAGGTAAAAAGAAGCGGACGGAGCCAGCACCAGTGGAGTTTAATCAACCGTCTACATCTAGGGGGACGAATAATTCCAGTGGAGCAACCCTTCCTTACCAAGATAAACTTCCGAGCGTTAGTAGATCGAAGCCTAAGGCCAAATCTATTAGTAACAATAACCCCACAGAAGAACGTTACAGGGCACGCGTATCGGCCAGTGTTGAAAGTCAGAGACAACGGATTAGCGAAGGACCTGAGGAATCACCAAGGGCATCATCTAGTACCGTACCAGTCTTAACAACAACCGTGGCTACTACCAATCCAGTTACCCCAGACGTACCGAATAATACCAATATTTCTACCAATTTACCCGTACAACCTCAGACAATCATGCCTATGCCAATTCCCGGATCGAGGGACGCGCCGAAGTTTGATGATGAGCAACCGTCCGAATTATTACGATTCATAAATAGAGTGGAAGACTTGTTTGCTACTCACAATATCACTAGTGAGAAGACAAAGGTTGAAACTCTTGGAAAGTACGCGTCGGCTGTAACAGAGTCAGAATGGAAAGCGTTCCCGTCCTACGAGCTTGGGAAATGGGCAGACTATAAAAAGGAAATTGTTAGGAGTTATCCAGAAGCAGCAGCTTTGGAGACGGGATCGTTAGAAAGATTGGAGAAGATCTTAAAAGCTAAAGGGGGCAGAAACGGGATAAGAGAAAATAATCTAGATGAGCTACTCAGTCTCAAGCGATCATTCTGTGCAGAAGCAGCAAAGTTGCAAGCAGAACCTAAGCTACTCTCGAATAGGGAGTTAGTAATTAAGTTCTATTCGTGCTTACATCCAGACTTCGTCAACAGAATAGAAAATAGACTGGATCTCATTCATGATAAAGTAGCGGCGGCCCCAGCAGCAGCGACGGTTAACTACAGAAACGAGGACCGATTCACCTTAAATGAAGTAATCGAGACCGCGATAGTAATAGCCGAACGTGCGCATGGGTCAACCAGCAGATATAATGTGGATGAAGGGTCTACTTTCTCTAGAACCTTAGTACGGGACAAAGGACACGATAGCCAGAATCCAAAATTAGAAGAAGACATGGCATTGTTACAAGATACCGTACGGCTTCAGAGTCAACAGAGTCAGACCATTTCGAAAACATTAGAACAGCTCCTGACCGCTGTCAATACGCTAAAGAACGCACCAGCACCTTTGCCTATGGCGAGTGCACCGTACAATCCGACGGGCTATAACAGGAATGTTTATGTAGGACGGGACGCGGCCGGAAACATCTGTTTCTATTGCAGAGAGACGGGTCATCGAATCCTTGACTGTCCACATGCAAATAAGCATCTCGGGCAAGGCTGGATAACGCGTAACGAGCAGAATCAGATAAGGTTACCAACGGGAGATTTCGTACCTCGAGATGGTAATAAGACTATGAGAGAAGTCGTCGAAGCAAAGAATAAGAGGCAACCTCCAGTAAAAACTGGCCAGTCACAAGCCGGGTTTTTCCAAGATGCCGATTATGAGCACGACGTCTACTTCACCCAGACTTATGATCAGCTCATAAACGATACAGAGGTAGCGAGACAGTTAGCTACCATGGCACAAAATTACGGACGGGAGACTCTGGATAGAGTAATGAGTCGGAATGATTTCTCCAGGTCAGAAGGGGGATACGCTGCCGACCAGTCAAATTTTCAATAAGTTCGAGGAAAGGGGCAGTGACTTCCTCTACTAAACCGGTGGATAAGTCGACTAAAGCGAAGCCCCTGGAGAACCGTAAAAGTGTCAGGTTTATCAAGAAAGCAGAAATACCCCAAGAATCAGCTGATGAAGGAGATAGCGAAGAGACTGAAGAAGAACAGGAAGAAGAAGTTGAAGAAGAACCGGTACCAAGAGGACCACCGGTTTCATCGCGAAAGAGCAAAGAAAAAGAGCGTACGGTTAAGGCTAAAACCTTGCCAAAAGCAGTAGTAAAGCCGAGGGAGTTGCCTTATGTAGATGTCCCACCGTTGAAGACTGTGACCCGTACTAGTGAGCCGCGACCGGCCACGAACGAGGCACCTAAGGACGGTCCAGCATATAAAACTAAGGCACCCGTCGAGGAAAACGCAGAGTCTAGTAAAGTCCTAGATGAAATCATGGACCTTTCGGTAGCCATACCATTAAAGAACTTGTTGGGCAATGCACCCGGCATCCGGGAGGCATTTAAGAAGAATGTCACTAAAGCCAGAAAACAAGTCTTCATGGAGGAGATACTAGAGGCCGATGCTAGGACGAGAGAGATAGAGACAGGTTTGACGGTCGATCAATTACCCGTATCTAACTTCATGTTAGCCGGGATTCTCAACGATCAAAACCTCCAGCCCGATTTACGAGTCGCATCAGACCCGTACTTGCAATTTGCCCAAACGCATGACGGTGCAGTTCCAAAGGAGGTATACGTCGCAAGGGATACTTATGCCCTGCGCTCCTTATATCCTAAAATAAATCATATAGGACAAGAAGAATCGATAGTAGATAGCGGCTCACAGATTGTTTCTATGTCTGAGGCCGTAGCTATTGAAATCGGTTTAACTTGGAACCCAAACGTCACTATTAACATGCAAAGTGCAAACGGCTCGGTTGAAAAGACGCTGGGATTAGCGGAAAATGTACCATTTTCGTTCGGTGGAGTGACGGTGTACTTACAAGTACACATCATTAAGAACCCACCGTACCGAGTATTATTGGGACGACCGTTCGACGTGTTGACTAGTAGTACGGTACAAAATACCGATGATGGCGACCAACGGATCGTGATCTCGGATCCAAATAGTGAACGGAGAGCAGTACTTCCAACGTACCGTCGGGGTGAAAGTCCTGATGTTCTCCAGCGACAAAAAGCTCAATCTTTTTAGACGGCCTTGAGGAATTGATCCCAGATCAAGGAGAGGTAGCTGTGGTGTTTGAGCTTAATGAAGAGACACAGACGATTAATTTGATTAGTTATGCACAACCGAAAGAACAGAAATTTACAGATACGGGAGTACGGGATGCATATTTATCCCAAGCCTTACAAGAAGACGGCATTGAAGAATCAGATAGAAATAAAGCCCAGGCATACTTCCAACAAACAGCAGCCTCACTTCCTAGTGAACCGTCTGCGTCGGTATTCTTAGGAAAGAAGTATAAGCCAGTAGCACAGAAAGTACGTCCAGTGTACGCGGAACTACCAGAGAAATTTAGAATAATTAGGGAAATTAAAGGCGATCCCTTAGAGAACATGCCGGAATTAAATCCGAACCCAACGGATTTTGTACCAACTGGACGGTACACTGAAGCTAGACAGAAAGCGTTTGATAAGGTACATGAAGGCGATTTTCTTTTACCAGAAGAAAGAAAATTAGTGCACAATATTATGATGAACCAGAATGAAGCTTTTGCATGGGAAGACTCAGAACGGGGCACGTTTCGGGAAGATTTCTTTCCTCCTGTAGTGATACCCACCGTCGAACACACACCTTGGGTATATAAAAATATTCCTATCCCGCCGGGACTGTACGATGAGGTTTGTAGGATTATCAAGTCCAAGAGGGACTCGGGTGTCTATCAAGCATCGAACTCGTCGTACCGATCTAAGTGGTTTACCGTACTCAAGAAGGACGGTAAGAGTCTCAGACTAGTACACAGTCTAGAACCATTGAATGCAGTAACTATTGCTCATTCGGGGGTTCCCCCAGCAACTGAAGATTTAGCTACCCATTTCGCCGGACGGGCATGCGGTGGAATGTTCGATCTATACGTCGGATATGATGAAAGAATATTAGACGAGGCCAGCAGGGATCTCACTACCTTCCAGACACCGTACGGTGCCATGAGACTAGTGACTTTACCGATGGGTTGGACGAACTCCGTACCTATATTTCATGATGATGTAAATTTCATTTTACAAGCAGAAATACCGGAATATACGATGCCTTATATAGATGATGTGCCAGTACGAGGCCCAGCCACTAGATATGAAAAAGCGGACGGTACATGTGAAACGATACCAGAAAATGACGGGATCAGGCGTTTTATCTGGGAACACATGCAGAACGTCAACAGAATAATTCAACGAATGAAATATTGTGGGGGAACTTTCTCTGGCACTAAGTCACTCCTATGTGCAGAAGAGATCACCGTGGTAGGACATCAATGTACACCTAACGGGCGGAAACCCACTACCGATCGTGTTAAGATAATTGAGGATTGGGGACCGTGTAAAGATTTATCGGACGTACGGGCGTTCCTAGGAACGGCAGGCGTTCTCCGGTGTTATATTTCCAACTATGCACTAAGAGCCCGTCACCTACAGAAATTAACACGTAAAGATATTCCGTTTGAATGGGGCCCTGATCAAGAAAAGAGCATGGCTATGTTAAAAGAGGGTGTTCGTAACTCTTATTCATTGAAGCCAATAGATTATGAAGGACAGGGAGCCGTAGTACTTGCGGTAGATACTTCTTACATTGCCGTAGGATATTATATCTACCAAGAGGACAAGGACGACCCGAAGAAGCATTATTATGCAAAATTCGGCTCGATAACCTTGAATGAACAAGAAGCTCGTTATTCCCAACCAAAGAGAGAGCTCTTCGGATTGAAGAAAGCTTTAGAAGCTAATAAGAAATGGTTGATAGGAGTCAGGAAATTAGTTGTGGAAACAGACGCCCAGTTCATCGGGGGAATGTTACACAATCCGGACATGATGCCTAATGCGGTCATAAACCGATGGATAGAACAGATCGGCATGTATCACTTCAAGTTGCGTCATAAAGCAGGGAAAACCTTTGGCCCTGACGGTTTGTCTAGACGTCATAGGCAACCCGCCGATCCCGAAGTATCGGAAACGGAGACGGACTCGGACCCTGAAGATGAAGACGAATTGACGGGACGTTTTAAAATAACTATTGCTGATCCGACGGAGCCACCGATCAAATCTATTAGTGACTTCGCAGATAAGATCGACAATCGTAAGGGATTCATGCAGCAATTAGTCTCTGAGACCTTCTTGCAAGCAGGAGTAGGCCCACGTATCACTTTGGCTGATAACAGTGCGACCCGTCCCTTACCGATCCTAGAATTTGCCCATCTTATAGAGGAAGATCGTGGACGGTTCGACGGAGTGGCCAAGTCAACTTCGTGTTTCAAACAGGAACTAGAGGAAGCCGATTCATTCAGGATACAAGAAAAGATCCATTTAGAGAACTATTTAGCTAATAATCAAGCAGCTCTAGGATCGGAACGATGTGACGCCGTACAACAATTAGTTAACGTATTGGCATTACCAGATAATGATAAACTTCAGCAGAAAGGACCGTACCCTGAAAAGCACCGGACAGCAAGTGCTATTCAACAGGACGGTAGAATACCGGCAGTTCAGAAATGGTTCGCCAACAGGAAATATAGGCCCAAGGGTCTCAACGAGAAAGAATACAAGCAGTTTGTACGGTTCGCTAACCGTTTTATCATGTACGAAGGACGGTTGTATCATCGAGGGCAAAACGCTCAACATCGTCTATACGTCGAGAAAGATAAACGAATGTACATGTTGACTGCAGCCCATGACCACGTTGGACATAGAGGGTTTTATGCTACTAACCAACTATTAATTCAACGATTCTGGTGGCCGGAAATGGAGAGGGATGTTAATTGGTTTATTAAAACTTGTCACGTTTGTCAGGAAAGGCAGAAGACCATGATAAAGATTAAGCCAATTATAACTCATACCCCGTCCATTTTTCAGACCTTACATGCAGATGTTATGCATATGACGCCCGCTTCTAATCAGTGTGGATTTATTGCCCATGGACGGTGCGCGATGACATCTTGGATGGAAGGACGGGCACTTAGAAAACAAGACGGACGGTCGATTGGCATGTGGATCTGGGAAGATATTATATGTCGATGGGCGTGTATCGTAGAATTCGTGACGGATAATGGACCAGCATTTTTAGCAGCAGTTAAATGGCTTGAGGAGAAGTACGGGATTAAAGGAATTCGAATATCACCGTACAACTCACAAGCTAACGGCACTGTAGAACGGCCTCATTGGGACGTCAGGCAAATGCTATATAAATTACTCGGTGAAAAGAACGTGCACAAGTGGTACTGGTTCCTACCGTACATTATGTGGGCCGACCGAATCACGATCAGAAGAAGAATGGGATGTTCACCTTTCTTTATGGTGACGGGAGCACATCCAATATTACCTTTAGACGTGAAAGAAGCCACTTGGCTAGTGAAACCACCGACGGGTATCCTAACGGACGATGAATTAATAGCATTTCGTGCCCAGGCACTAGCTAAACATAAGGTCCACGTTGATCAAATGAGAAAAAGAATTGACCAACAGAAGTACGAGCGTTTATTACGCTACGAAGCCGACAACCGTGCGGTTATTAAGGATCATGACTTCCAGCCGGGTGACTTAGTATTAGTGAGGAATACTACCGTCGAGGATAGTCTGGATAAGAAAATGAAACCTAGATATTTAGGACCTATGATAGTAATTAGACGAACTCTGGGAGGGTCGTACGTAGTTGCTGAACTGAACGGTGCCGTCTGGCAACATAAGGTTGGCGCGTTCAGAGTGATCCCGTACTATGCCAGAGAAAAGATAGAAGTGACGGGGGATATATTAGACCTCATAGACGTCTCTAGAGAAGGCCTAGAAAAGATTCTAGCAGGCCCAGAAGAAATCGAGGATTTAGGCAAGAAACAGCGCGACTATGCACTAGAGAAAGTCCACTTAGAAACTGATAGTGATGAAGAATAGATGCGTAAAAATTGACGATAGTATTGGGGAAAAGTGCCTAAGTAGCAGTACAAAACTACTAAGGGAAAAACCTAAGACTATTTACGCGTATAAGGATTAGTTATTATCAGCATCGTCGAGAGAGACATCCAGATGTAAACGGGCTTCTTTAAGCTTGGCGATTTCGAGAAGGACGGCTTCACGTTGGCGAAGATTATAAGTAACACGATAATTGTAGTCACTTAAATCCGCGCTCAACGACATAAGCTGCCTATCTACGCCCTCCAAATCGGACGGGAGGGAAGATGAAGCCGCTACTTCTTGAGCCTCTTGCAATGCTGATTCCGAAAGCTCAGAAGGAGTAGCCCCTTGAACAGAGAAAAATTAGTAAAAGGGACGGTTAGAAATAAAAGGTCGAATACGTACCGTCGGCGACGGGGTGGTTTGGCTTGGGCTTCTTGCTGGAAGGGTTTCCCGCAACAGTAGGAGGCTTCGTGGGTGCCTTGTTGAGAGAAAGAGATTCAATATCGAGACCAGGAATGGGTTCGTGAAATATAAATCTCACTTCCATGCGCTTCTCCGCAAGCTTTGGGGGCATTTCTAGGTTTAGGCTTCTTGACATGAACGGACGAGGGTACGCGTACCTTAGCTGCAGCAGGTTTCTTCTTGAACCGAAGAACGCGTTCAGCAGCAGGAGTAGCGGAGGATTGGACGGTAGCAGAACTCTGACTACCGGCCGCACCACCCTCGTCGTCCACGACCATAGCCTTGAAAGCCCTAACTAAGAGACCTTGAATTAAAAGACGGTTGATAAGGCGTCTTACCTCCTCCATATCATCCTACGAACCGTAACTGATTAGTGCCCAAGTAATAAAAAGAGGAGACGGTTAAGTTACTCACGTCTTCTTCGATATCGTCGGGACGGGGACGGCTAGATCTACCTGAGAGTTTAGCCGGCTAAAAAAAAAGAAAGGGATAGTCAGCAAAATAGAACAAGAAGTATACAGAGAAAACTGACTCGTACGGGCTTATCGCGGATTTCCTGAATAGACTTGCAGAGTCGAGCCATGCTACGGTACTCTTGCGGATACTCCGGAAATTTGGTTGGGTAGGCTTTCATGTAGTCTTGAAAAGCACGTCGAATGCCGAAAGGAATATCCCTGGCAGCTTTACCAGCATCCTGGACTAGCTGAGGATGTTCCACCCAACCCGACTGAGAAAGAAAATTAATCAGAAAGTGACGGGACCAAAAGATGTACGGTACGCACGATTAATTTCGCCGCATCAATAAGACCGCCCCAAAGCGACAACACAGAACGAGCATCGTGTGGAGACTCGGGGGTAGTATGGTGCATGATGTAGAACGTTTGACGAACCGCATCTTCAACCGGAGGATCGAGTACAGCACGCATTTCGAGAAAAGAGATAGAGAAGTACGGGAGAAATTACCGTCTCTCTTATACAAAACAGAGAGATTTTACTGATGGTGCAAAGTTGATTTAGCGGACGGGGGACTTCACATTTCAACGACTAACGGGTTAACGGACCTATCTCCAAAAGGGGACGGGGCGCAACATTCACATGTTTCACAGCCACGGATGTTTTACCATAGAAGGATAGTAACTACCAAATATGGACTACATCTGATGGGGACTTGTGTTAAGGGCTAGTACGCTCCCGAGCTGAAACCAAAATCACGGAAAGGCCTCATGATGTTCTGAAGGTACAACCATTCCTTGATGCGGACATAGTTCAACCGCAAAAGATCATAGTCGGAGAACT
Source organism: Galerina marginata (assembly GCA_023014335.1). Taxonomy (NCBI): domain Eukaryota; kingdom Fungi; phylum Basidiomycota; class Agaricomycetes; order Agaricales; family Galerinaceae; genus Galerina; species Galerina marginata. The sequence continues at coordinate 1,024,340 of JAECYW010000004.1, forward strand.
GAGCGTCAGCGCGCAAATCGTCGATCAAGTAGTTTTGTTCGCGCCACGCGTCGTAGAGTTGCTAAAGAAATAGATGAATGATCGATCAGCAAAGTACGGTGCATGATGGAAAATCGGTACTTACCCCATAAGAGCGACTCATGGACGGGAGGTCCTTACGGATCATGAGGTTGAAGAATTCCCTAGGGATATCCATCTGATCGCGGAGTGACCTCCAAGACGTATACCACGATTCGAACGCGGTGATATAGGCATTGCCAATAGCAGTGCCGTAGCAGAAAAGAGTCGGATCCAGGTTCATCTAGATAGTACGGTTAAGAATTGTGAATGGCTATAGGAAAGATACTTGTCTTACCAATGACTCCGTCAATTGCGTTAACTCGTGAAACGGCATGTCGACGGGTCTACCGCCGACTCGGGCGAAAGCCACGGTAAATGCCAACGCGGAAGCAGAGACTTGCCCGCGCTCATCAGAGGGGGCTACTTCTTGGTTATCGGTAATGATGAGAGCGTTGGATAGAGAGGACATGATGGGCTTTTTCTCTGATATAGAACACCGTAAAAATGGCCTCAATTTATAGGCAAATGGGGAGGTACATCAGATAGTAATAAAAGAAGGACAGTACGGTCTACGAAGTACGTGGGCTAATGATCAATCAGACAGTACGACGAAGGGTAGCAGGTAAATCGCCGCCTGGACGGGTCTCGCCAGCTATAACGGACCACTCTAACGCTTTCAAGTGGTTGATCTCCACTTGGAAGGCGGGGTCAACTAGGCGACGACGATATTCAGCAGCCGAATTCTGGACTCCCGAGTCCCAGACACCGTATACGTCCTAAAGGGTGTACTGTTAGAAAAATAAATCAGAAAGGATTGATGAAAAATACAAACAGTGTGTAAGGTCGGAAGTACGGGATAGGCGGGATCCATCATAAGGGTCAGCATCTCCTCGGCTGCCGGACCGTAAGCGAGAGCCATATCGCGCTTGATGTTGTAGAAGCTTGGCAGACCGCGCATCAAGGTAATCCACTGAGTGGAAAGCGACAGGAAATGCAACGCGACGGGACTACCGTACTGAATACTGTCCTTCGGGAATTTCAGCTGTACGGGAGCGTCAGAAAAATTTGAATAAGACAGAGTTTAGTGTTGTACGCACGAAAGCAGTCGTCCAGACAATCAACTCCGGGACGGGAGGCTTGTAAACCTCAGTCGAGGTAGAAGGTTGGGCAAGGACTCGGACGCAAAACGCGTGACGGGCCAATCGGGCCTCAGAACGAATAGCTTCGGTTGGAGCATCGTATGACTGAAAATGGTCGGTGTGTACGATCAGAAGGCCATAGAATTCGGTAGCGTGCTGTCCACCAATAATGGGCGCAAAAGAAGGATCGACGGTCATAATAAGAGAGTATTTGGAAGTTTGAAGGAAACACTCACCGACTGACGGTGCTACTTATACAATTCCAAGCACATGGAGCTTCAAGAAGAGAACCGTCGGACCAGTGAGACCAGACAATTTAGAAATGGAGATAGTTCTCAATTCGGATAAAGGAGAGTGGGGGTTTTATTGTTCAAAACATCAGAAGAGTATTCTAGGAAGATGGGGCTATCAAGTAACTATCTTGCTCCCTGGAAAGAGTACTGTACTGTTCGTATAACGCTCGCTCGATGGAAGAATATTGCTCCATGCGGAGTAAATTGAGAAGGGCACGGTACAAGTTGCCGTACTCCGTGTGAGGCAGTTGATTGTAGGTCGCAGTAAGGCAGACCCCACTGAACTTCCAAGCGCGATATACAGCCTTAGAAAAATATCAGGACTTGTACGGGTAGAGGTGAATGATAAGACACGCTTACCGAATTATATTGAGGCATAGCGGGTACGTCTGGGTTCATCATCAACTCGTAAAAGCGCTTAGCGCGTGGTTCCTCGAGGATACGGGGACGGGACTCGATTACGATTGCCCAAATTCCGCAGAGAGTACGGAAACTCTCGGCAAAGGGAGACCCGTACACGATAAGGGGGATCGGAATGTCGAGCTGAATATTGAAAGAAGTTTGAGTAAGAATACAGATGTGAAGGAGAAGATAAAGCGTACCATGGCGTAGGTCCACAACCTGACCAGAGCGACGGGTATCTTCTCGATGGAATCGCCCGCAAGGTTGAGTATGTAGAGGTGCCGGAAGTAACGCTGCTCGGAGGGGCGCAAACGGATGATGTAGTATCGATAGTCTAAGTCCCACTGATAGTTTCCACGTTGAGCAATGGGATAGCAAGCTGTTTCACGGTCAACGAGGTAGAAGGGCAGATGTTCGGCGTAGCGAGGCTCCTCAGACTCGTTGGCTGGTACGGTAGCCATGGTTGGGCAGATAATACTGCAATTGAACGCGAACTTAGGCTGCTTTTATGCGGGCGACCGACGCGTCCCACATGGGGAAAAGTACTTGTACCCTGATGCTCTAAAAGGAGATTGATATTACCGACGGGACACATAAGTCTATTTCTGATACCTAGCGTTAGTATCAACTGCGCCAGTTGATATTTAAGTTGGGGGGAGAATGGCCTGTACCCGTACTGTAAACCGAATTTTCGAACTGAAAACTTAGAGAGAAATTCACAGAAAAATTTCGGCTTTTCTTAAGATGATTTCAAAGCTCTTAAAAGTTATAAGATTTCACTTCTGATGGCTCAGTAATAAGGACATCTCTTCAACTTATAAGAGAAACAGATAACAATTAACAAGATAAAGAGAAGGCTTTATTGCAGATTAAAATATAGGACAAGGACTGTAGCTACTAGATATAAAAGCCTAATAAAATATCTAGTGCGCAAACTACAGCCAGGAAGAAAGAGATAAAGAAAATATAGAACGTCTAATACTCCTCGGACGCGATGTCTTCGTCACCGCCGGTGTACATATCGTCCGCGTCCAGCACCATACCCTCCACCATAGCATCAGACTCCTCACCGTCGCTTTCAACGGCCTCGTCATCGATGAAAACGGAACGGGGCGGGTCTTCTTCTTCTTCTTCCTCTTCCTCTTCTTCTTCGTCTTCACCGTCCAAAGTTGCGGTGTAGTCGGGACCGGCATCCACATCGTCGAACTCGTGGTTGACGAAGACCCTTGCGAAATCCGCCAGGTAGAAGTCGTTGGATCGGAAGTAGACAGGGAAGTCGGCAGGGTCGGAAGCAGGGAACGAGGACTGGTGGAACTCGCTCCAGAGACGGTCGAGTACGGTGCCTTCTTCGCCGACGAGTTGACGAACGCGAGAGAGAGGGTGACGGTGAATCATGTCGCGGATGATGGCGCGGCCTTCTGCACGGAATCGGTCGATGTTCGTCTCGTGGTTGCTTATGGCGGCAATAAGCAGAGCACGGTGACTAGATTCCTCGTTGTAAAGACGAAGAATCTCGCGAAGGCCTAAAAGAACAGGTACGGTTAGAAAAGTAGATCGGAAAAATTGAAAAGAAAATGAACGTACGGCAAAGTGAACGGGAACCGATGTCATACGACATGTTCTCAAAGCGAAAAGTGTCGGCGGCCGAGAATTTGAAGTCACAGCGAGTATGGGACCGGAGACAAGGCCCACAGTACTGATCCAGACCGCGGAAGGTGCAAGGAACTTGACGGTTGTAAAACCGGCAAGTTTGACAACGAGTATCGGGCTAATAAGATAGAAAGACAAGTCAGAAAAGGAAAGATAAAAGAAAGATAGAATCGGACTTACCATTCGATCGAGGTGATAGATTCGGTCCAATTCTTCCAAGGAAATCCGAGGTACGGTGTTCTCGACTGAAAGCACACCTCGACCAGGATTTGCCTTCAAAGCTTTCTCTCGAGCAGCCTGGCGTTTTGCGTTGGCAGGCGTCGCGGTACGGGTGCTCCTGCGAGTCTTCGGTTTTGGTTCGTCCTCGGCACCGTCCTCGTAGTCGTCGTCGTCATCGGCTGGCGGGAGTTTAGAAGTGGAAGCTACGGGTTGAGGCGAGGCGTTCCGTTGACGACCTTTGCCTTTCGATCGACTAGACCGTAGGGTGGGACCTGCTAAAGCCATATCTAAACAATGAGTACCCTAGATAAAATGATAGAGAAAGAGAAAACACTAACCTTGGAGGTTGGGCGCACCGTCCATTTCGAAAGCGTTCGGATGAACGTCGCCACCTAAGTTGATATCGAAATGATCGATATCCAAGGGGTACAAGTCATCCTACAGAAAGAACACAAACGGTTAGTTAAGAAAAGATCAATTAAAAAGAATAAAACACGTGCCAGATTAGGGAGTCGTTCTGGACCGATAGGGGGAAGGAGTGCTCGGAAGTACGGGGCGTCCTCGATATCAAGACGGAGGATGAGCCAATGTAACCAGTTACGCATTCGACGAATGTTAGCGGGCTCGAGGACGTTGGGATCAGCATATGTTTCGTACAAAAGAGCCTAAGAACGTGTAAAGGAGTTAGAAAAGCAGAAAAGAAGGCCAGCAGAGCGGAAAAACTCACCAAGTTTTGATATTCACGGGTCAAGATGGCCAAGACGGTGCTACAATCCGGGACGGTACCGTATCGATCCACAAGGTCGACAGCGTAGGGCCAAAGAGCGAGCCAAAAGGAGGTGATAGCAGCAAGGATAGCATCCGAGACAAGGACGGGGAGGTCGAAGTTGACGTTGCCCTCCATGAGCGGTGAGACGCTGGAGATGATGGGGAAAGAGAGAGAAATGGGCGACGGTTAAATACCTTGAGAACGTCACGGTCACCGACGACAAAGAACTTAGAAATATATTCAAAAATTGACGGTGTTGACGCAGAAAAACCGATCACGGAAAAAAATTTGAAGTGGGAAGCGCTGGACGGCGTTCTAGGTCGAACCATCTTGGGCGAACAATTCCGAATACAGGATGACCCTGCACGGAACTGGCAAAAGCGAGTACCACATCAGTCGGATTCTCACAGGAGAAGCACCGCAGACAACTCGGAAAAGACTGGCGCCAAAAGTCTATTAGACGTCAGAGACATGATCTGCCAGCACGTTTGACTGGGGACAGTCAAAATTTAAGTTGGGGGGAGATGAAGGGACGGCCCTTGGTCCAGCCCTGAATTTTTCGATTTTACGAACTCTTCTCTCTCAAACTTAGATAGAAATGAAGTATATTGAACGTCCCGGACAGTACACGCAGAGCATAGACTAAAGAAAACTATTGTACGCGACGGAACACTGTGATAAAATAATAGTATTCATAACTACGGTACTACAAAACGTACGGTGAATACATTAATGGACGGTGCTACGAACGCGAGCCAACCCGAGCACCCACTACAGATAAGCGCGGGTCTTTAGCGCTCAATGTGAACCAAAACGATGCAGTGATTGCCTTTATTATCGCATGCCGTCTCGGCACGATCCGAATAAGACGGGGAGCGGGCCCGAGAAGTCAGAACACGAGTCGCGGGTATTCCCGTGCTTACTGAAGAGATTCGCAGAACCCTTGAAAGAACCGAAGAACGGAGATAAGTCCAATTTGAGCTATGTACGGTACCTCCGACTTCACCGACGGGGCATACCTATATTTAGCAAAGAGTGTAGCGCGTGAACAAGTCAACATGCGGGAGACTTAGAACACCAGACAGGAATGCCATGCTGAACGTACCGTACATTGATACACGGTATAAGAAATTAATGGGGAGTTCTACAAACGGGGACGGGAATTAATAAATCCACGGAGATATTTCTCCTTTCGGTTGTAGGCACCCGGAGATATTGATGAAACAAGTTAACCAGAGAGCATATGGACTGTTCCACACGGTACGGTTCCATCAAAGGACGGTATTATGCATAAAGGAGTTACGGGGCTCAGACCTAACGGGGACGCGTACCAATAACTCCTCTTTTGCACAGTTAAATTCGGTTCACGACTTAGTAAGATACCAGTACTCGCATGGGACCGGAGGTTTGTAAAAGGACGGTGCTCCGAAATAACACATGTAAAATTAGTATCGTGTAGTATAAAGTTAGTAGACGTTTGTAGCGCAATAACAAGCAATTTACCACTCACGAAATTATATTTGGACGGTTCATACGAGCTGCCTAAGTGACTTCAACGTGTTGACTTGTCTTCGAGGAATTTTGAATAGTATTTGACTTGAAAGAATTTCACCTTTGTGATCAGAGTGAGAGTATCTTAGATAACGGTTCTAAGACTTGAAACGAAGATCTTGTTCACCGTCATATTGTTGACTAGAATAAGGCTCCGGTGGCCCTCCGATTTGGCAGCGCATTAAACCGTACTTCGGTAGTACGGTGTTGTCAAAGACCTGGACTGTGATAGGGACAATTTCGGTAATTGTAGACTATCCGGGACATTGAAGAGTTATTTTAGTTGATAGGTTTCGGTAACCTAAGAGCACTTGCGTTTCGGTAACGCACCGATTATTGAGCATACGTCGTTAGTCGACATTTTCACTATAAACACAGAGTACGGGACTCTACACCAAAAATATCATTCTATTTCTCAAACCAATATACAACCTTTCTCCGGGTCGTTGCACTTACATTGTGTACGCGTCCCTCCAGTTTTCACGAGATTGACGGGAATCATCGGCTTTGATCAGGGTATTGTAAAATTACTGTCCCTCCCAGAGACGACTAGTCAAATATTTGATTGGGTGATTACTGCTAGACAATTAAGAGTGTTAGATTTGGATATTGACTGAGACCATTGGGGACGTATAGTAGGGATTTTCATTTCATTATTGAAGTGTTTATCTATTGTGGTCTAGCTAGTATTCAGAACTACCCCGCAGCTACCATCTTACCGGTGGCCCTCCGATTTGGCAGCACATTAAACCGTACTTCGGTAGTACGGTGTTGTCAAAGACCTGGACTGTGATAGGGACAATTTCGGTAATTGTAGACTATCCGGGACATTGAAGAGTTTATTTTAGTTGATAGGTTTCGGTAACCTAAGAGCACTTGCATTTCGGTAACGCACCGATTATTGAGCATACGTCGTTAGTCGACCTTCTCACTATAAACACAGAGTACGGGACTCTACACCAAAAATATCATTCTATTTCTCAAACCAATATACAACCTTTCTCCGGGTCGTTGCACTTATATTGTGTACGCGTCCCTTCAGTTCACGAGATTGACGGGAATCATCGGCTTTGATCAGGGTATTGTAAAATTACTGTCCCTCCCAGAGACGACTAGTCAAATATTTGATTGGGTGATTACTGCTAGACAATTAAGAGTGTTAGATTTGAATATTGACTGAGACCATTGGGGACGTATAGTAGGGATTTTCATTTCATTATTGAAGTGTTTATCTATTGTGGTCTAGCTAGTATTCAGAACTACCCCGCAGCAACCATCTTACCGTCGGAAATAGATATCAGTAGTCGGCCACTAGGAGCAATTGGGCGGGAGATCTTTATAGCGCTTGCCAACAACGGCCACCCGAATGATTTGCCCCTATATTTCTCTTATCACACATTGCAATTTTCAAAGTTATTCCTCACGAGCACGTCTTCCTTGTTGCCTTTGTGTTCTATCATGTTGCCTGTCGGTGGGTGTTTCCAGGATTGTTTGACTTCTGAGAGCACTAATGATACTGCAGTGCATTATTTACCGCCCAATTCCAAACAGGAACACCCCAGGCATGTTTGGGAGGTCTTTTACAACACGACCGAGATGGTGGAAAGGGTGATCCAGAATGTGTCTTGGGATTCTTGGATGAATCTCGCGAAGGCCAACCCACTCTTTCACGTGCTTGTCCGGAGGACTTTGAGAAGCAGGGTGCGGCATGCCGTCCGACGTTTCCTGCCCGCAAGTGAGGTTGACCAATTTTGGCTCCTCTTGCAAGCGACGAAGGCTGGCATCACGGGCGGTGTTGTATGTTCCATCATGTCATTGTCCAAAGACATTTACCAGTACGTTCTGCCAACACATCTTGATGTTATGGTTCCTAGAGGTCAAGATAAGAAGGGTCTCTCTCGGTGGAGACGCTTCATTGCAGCAGCTGGATATCTGTTGGTGGAAGTCAACGACAGCCACCATTGGGACTTCAAACATGTCATAAGCCATTCATGCACCTGGCAGTCCATGCAGGTCTGTTGGATCGGTCCTTCCTTTTCTTTTCGATTGCTTATGTTCTTCCATTTTTGACAACTCTTTGCAGAGTCGCGGCTTTGTGATTCGCGTGATAGAGGTGAATAGTGACAATATTTTGCCCGGGGTGCTTACAGGCTCGCACACCTCATCCTTTAACATCATTACACCCTTTGCGTTTTATTGTTTTTATCCTGGCCTTTTCCACCAGCAGAAGAACGTCATCTCGCAAGACAGCCGGTTTGGGGACCCCACAGGACTTTTCAACTTTGGGCTGACTACGTACCATTTGACAACAGACCTTGGAGAGCTGTGTGGTCAGGCGTGTCCTGCGCTTTGGAGAAACACCCGTGGTCTTTGTGGTATTGGGGTTTTCCACTGGGGTGGTTACCTGTTGCATAAAAAACCTGAGGATGACTTGTTCGAACAGCGTTCTTACGTTTGGCGCCTGACTCGACCTAACGATGTGAATGGGCATGTATGTAGTAATGACCTCTGCCAGTATAGGGGCAGGGGTCACCGTCTGGTACAGACAAGTCTTTCCAGCCTACTTTAGGTAATTGACCCAAAACAAGACTCCTAAAAAAAGCTCCTCTCATTACGCTGGCACTCTTAAGTTAGCATCCATCCAACTAAACAATGTTTCAACCTGAAAGCTACCAAGGTAATGCTGGGAGGCCTCTTGATAGGAATCCATGTCACTCATATGTTCTCCAGATTTGCATGACTTTTATGCAAGCAAGCAAGATTACATTGCGCGTCAAGTGGTGCTTGCCGATACTACATGGGTCCCAGTTCGTGGTGGCCGTGGAGAGACCCGATACATCCTTAGCGACTCAGGCGGTGTTATCCATTGGAGGTTGACTGTTGTTGGGTCAATCTGCCCAGATGATGCCTATCTTTCTCCTCATGGCAATTTCGTACCAAATGTAGACCATCAACAGTTGGCAAACGCTGAGAGGCGGTTTTCCCTTGTCACACCCCTTTGTTTCCCAGACTTTTTTCAGGAGGACTTTAAGAGGGCGTTCCATCACCTAGAAATCTTAGAGCGGTTAGGCCATGCAAATGCCAGTTCTGTTCGCCAGCCATTGATAGCGCGGAAGGGTGATCTGGGCCCAACATTGCAGTTTTCGCAACGGATATTCACTACCCCAGTGAGTCTCAATGATGATATGTATATTGCATTAAACCTGAAGTGACCTTGATAAATACAGCGTGCTACAAACAACGGTGATCATCAAGGTGGTGACTACGATTTGCGATCATACCCAATCGACGCTGAATATGCAGGAGAACTGGAAAAACTACAACAATTGCACATCTTGACAGTGCCTTTCAACGTGTTCTATAAAGGTGGCAGTCCTTGCGCGCTTGCCAACTATGCATTTCTCTTGCCAGGCCAGCTTGTAGAGGTCAATTTTAAACTGACGTCATCATCAATCGACGGCTGCATGGCTGAGATATTGTCTGTCAAGGTTAGATCTCCCGAATGACATAGATATGTCTCAGAGAACGTTGGCGGTGTTTCCCATATTTATTAATGAATCCTGTCCATGTAGTGTATTCAACACCGGACCATTGTCGTGTCAACCTGTGGTGTTGGCTATATTCAAAGTCGTTCTTCAAACACTGTTTTGTTACTTGAGCCATGGTTCGACTACCCCGGAGGTCCTTCCTGCCTCCACGTCATATTGCTCACGCGTCTCAATCGGCATACGTGACTACAGAAGTCCTGGAAATGGTCATTAGGGAGTGCTCATGGTCGGCGTTAATGTCTATGGCACAGACGACTTCAAGAATCCGAAGTCTGGTCTTCTTGTGTTTCTGTGGAAGGGTTTCAACGGCACTTTCAAGGTTCATTCCAGAAGGCCAGAAGCACACTTTCTGGCAGTTACTGCGGACCACTCATGGCGGCCTCACTGGAGGATTCGTGCGAAGTGTTATGTCAGCTTGGATGCCAATTCATCAGTACATACACCCTATGCAGCTGACAATCACACTTCCACGGTTAAGCGATCTGGCGACGCTAGCACAGTGGCGCAGTTTTGTGATAAATTCAGGCTATGTTGCTCAGAGGTTTCGGAACGCAACCTATTGGCATGAAGACCCCACCATTAGAAGGACTTGCATGTTGCAGTGTGTCAACGTGGGTGATACTTGTTTTATTTGGGAAGTATGCATTGATCATGCCATGTAGAACCGTGCCATTGTCATATGCCTTGTTGAATCAAAAAGTGGGAGCATCCTGCCTGCTGTACTCAGTAGTCCTCAAACTGCGTTGCACAATGTTATGACATATTCAAAGTTGTACTGCTTCTACCCTCAGTTATTTGCAAGGCAGCTCAATGTCCTCGCCAAGGAGAGGTTTTATGGCGAAGAGCTTGATACATTTAGCTTTGGACTGACTACGTATCCGTATACAAGCGCCATGGACGTGCCCTGCGGATTGGTCTGCCCTGCAGTATGGCGCAATACTTGTGGGTTGGTCGGCGTCGGTGTTTACCACTGGATGGGGGCTCACATGATATGTGAAGCCGACGACGATGGCTTCAAGGAGTGTTCATATTTGTGGCGGTTACAAGGGGTGGAAGAGGCAGAGCCAAATATCTGTCACAATGAACTTTGTCCCAATAGAGGGCGTGGGGGACCTCTTGATCTACCACATGTTGGAAATTTATAGTAGCTGTAGACTGTGTAATCTACATCCAAAACTGTTGTTTTGTACTACTATGTCCCCCATTTTCTCCAGGTCGTTCGCATCATATGAAGGTCTTTCACAATATATTAATTGGTGTTCACGGGTACTTACTGCATAGCGAAGCCCTTCACAGGCATTATATGTTATCCCCTGATTACATAGCGAGAAGGGAAGTTGTCGCTAACACAACATGGACAAAAGACAGGGGTGGCACAGGCTACGTTTGCGATTCCGTCGGAATACACTACCAACCCATCGTGGTCGTTGGTGCCGTGGATGAAAAAGACACTTACTTGGACATGCACAGAAACTTTGAATCGGGAATGGCTGCATCGTTCGGAGATGCTGAGTTAGCTTTTTCTCTATGGCCACCGAGGAATATGTCAGGGCTTTTTGAAGCTGACTTTTTGCACGCTTTCGAGCACCTCAAGATGATTGAGAGTCTTGCCCCATTCTCAGGCGGAGGCCCAAAGTACTTTCTCACTGATGACGGTGAGAGAGGACCAGCAATTCATTTTTTTTATCCCATTTTCCGAACCGTGGTAAGCATCACAGTGGGTGACTCAGACAACGCTCATGACCCTTTTAGCAGGCACAGCAGAGCGGTTCAAACGAAACAAACGAGCGAAGTTTAGAAACTTATCATATCTCAGAACAATATTGATCCTGCGTAAATGCACTCAAAGGCACTCATGAACTCGAGGTGCCCATGATTGTGTATGACAGTCATCGGAGGCGTTTGGATGATACTGCTCTGGCAACAAACTTAGTTGGGGCGAATGTAGAGGTAAAATTTAGCCTGCGTTCGTCTGCAGTGGCGGGTTGCGAGGCATTAATCGTTACAGTGATAATATGCTCATTTGATGTATGATTCATTTAATACAGGACTATGCTATGGTACCATCTTTGAGAATGCTAATGCGTATGAATTTAAGCATGAGCTTGCGTATTATGAGAAAAAAGGCACCTTTGGAGAATGTCCTCAATGACCTTCTTGTCATCGTTGGAGATACTGCAAAGAATGTCCTCCTTAGATTTAACGACGAGCATGTCACCGAACCAGGGATGGCCGCTGTCTAAGATATGACAAATGACGTTGTTTTGAGCAAGATTTTTGTACTTGTCCTAGGGCCAGTCAGCTGGGATAGACAACAAGTAGGCAAAACTGCTGGTACCTGGTCATAGTATACAAAGGTGTAGTAAACGGTAGTTGAAGTGTGTTCGGCCCACTCTCGGTGCTTGTACGTGTACCGATTGGCATCAAGGTCCATGAAAGTGGAGCTGCTGTCACGTAGAATAGGTAACCATAAAAAGATGTTGAGGTCATCCACAGAGGATTTATCAGGTGTTGTAAGGACACCAGCAATAAGTGGAACGTCAACGAGGTGAATATCAGATGCGTCAACGCCGAGCAGCGCACACTTTCGATAACCATTGGATTCCTGTGGGGTAAACTGTTTGTTAATTAAGCAACTGGGTGAGACAATGACGCTGTGGCTGGCTCACTGTGGGCAACCGTCTGAGCAGCTCTCTTCCAAGATTGGGAATGGTTTCATCGTTAAGGATGTGCATGACCGTGGCGTTGGCACTTGGTGAGTGCTTTAATTAAGAGTGTCTAGATTAGTTAATCATGATTGATGGCAACATTGGGATTTCGAGGACACCTTAGGTTCCCACATATGTAGTCCCATCAGACGACAGGAACCGGTCACGTCATGTCATTTGGTTGGTATCGAAAATCGTTATTTCTCTTACACTCCGTTATTCAGGTGGCTAGGTGCTCACTTTTACTTTGAGGTGCGAGTAGATAAGACTAGATAGAGATAAGACAAAGATAATAGATTAGACATAGATTGTAGATTAGACAAGATTATAGATAAAGACATAGATTGCGATTACCGGTATATCTTGGCCAGGCACCCTGTGCTGTCACCGTCGGGAACGGATGGTCCCGTCTCTACCGTGCCGCCCGTCGGGTTCCCAGCCGCTCCTAGGCACTCCGCGCTCGCGCCTCCTTCCCTTTTCGTTCGTCAGTTGGCAGGTCCGTGCACGCTCCCTTTGCGGTTATCCCCAAAACGGTTCCATCCTGTCCCCCGCCCCCCGTCTCCCTCGTACCGTCCCCTCCCCTCCGCTCCCCTTATCCCATCCCCTGCCTGCCCCTCCTTTCTCCCTCCCCTGTTCACCCTTTAATAATACTCACTGACTTTCAATGATGTAGAATATGTATTATCACTGTATTATCACTGTAATATATAACTTGACTATATTGTAAGTATGATAACCATAATCTAGTTGTACAGGTAGTTAATAGATAAATGCAGTAGGAGCTCATTGCTAGACCTCGGGGAGTAAAACTTTCGTTGAGTATGCGCTGCGCGACGAGGGGAGCCCGCACTCATGGGGAGGTTCACTTTCAGGCACCTGAGTTCCCATGACGCAGATGAGCGCCGGCGCCGTCTGTCATGAGTCCCTGATATGCCGCCCACCTGTCATTTATTGATGGAAAATGACATGTTCGTAACCGATGCGATGGACATCGGGACATCAAACTTAAAAAGGAAGTAAGTCCCTTTTGCAGAATTTCGCAAGGACAGATGGGAAGGCACGCCGTTTCGAATTGTCTATTTCCTGTGGCGCAATTTCAAATATAACCTTTTATCAGAATATATTACGACATGTGTCAAAAAACAACTACAGGGCGAGGAATCAGCTGTCAGAGAAAGCTAAAAAGGAAACTGGCAGGGTATGCGGCAAGAAATTGAATCAAAAAAGGAAGTTAGTCGTCAGCGTCGTCGTCGACGACCTCAGCGCTCTTCGGAGCACGAGGGCGCTTCTTCAAGCGCGATTCCTCGTCCGAGTCGACTTTGTCATCGGCTGCTCGTTTTTTACCCTTCGTCCGCGCCTTCTTTGAACCGGTATTGTCTTTCTTCGAGCCTATATCACTTCGCGCTTTTCGGCTCTTGGCAGCCAAAGTCCCCTCTTTGATCTGTTTCTCCCGTTCCTCGCGTCGCGCCTTGACCTCGAGTGGCGATAACTTCACAAACTTGCACTCGCCGTTGTTGATAGCACCAAGCAACTTACGGAGGCCTGGAAGCGAGGTGGAGAGGGCACTCGGGGACGCAAACTTCTCGAATGTCCAGCCTTGAAGCTCAATGCCGTATTTTAGCACGATGAGTTCTTCGTAGTCGACGTATTTCATAGTTGCTTTTGAATCACCTGTAATAGCCCCTGTCCAATGTTAATGCCCAGAATGAAACACAAAAAGATTGACTGCACACCTAACATGTTCAAGATCTTCTGGGTAATCTGGCGCTTCATGTCGTCCGACTTTTGCTTCGACGTTCAAAGTAAATCTGTTCCGATATCTTGTGAGACGCCGAAGAAAAGAAAGTGAGAGATGCTACATACTAACTGTGTCACAGCCCGCAATCGCAAATGCCTCGATTTTTGCCCCAACGTAGGCCGGATCCCAAGGCTTGTGAATGGGTACGGCCGTTGGCATGTAGTCCAAGAGTGCTTGGGATGTAAAGTACCAGACAGGATCCATGGCGTATTCGGGTGTGTTACGGACCACGCAGAAGAAGGCCTCAATGCCGACACGCATATTGAGGGCCTTGAGCTACAAGGCAATGAGAATCAGCAAGGTTAGAAGTAAGAGAGAAAGGACATACCATGTTGCGGATCGTCTCGAGAGTGGCGGATATATCCTGTACACGTGCCCTAGCTGTCGGGCGCTTACACTTATTGAGACTCGTACTCTCGTGGGCCGCGGTTATTTTGGCAAGTTCTGCTTCGTCAAGGTTCTTGTATTCTTCCGCGTACTCGGCGGAGTGGAGGGTAGCGAGGGTTGGAGTTTCACCATCTGCATGTAAGGTAGTCACGAAATGATAACAAAATTCAAAATCAGGGAACTCACTGTCGCGCAGCTCACTTGCCTTCATGGCAAGGAAGGCATTATGTCGATTGACCTTTCCTTGCTTGTAAACCAAGTGAGCACCGGCCTGGAAAAAATGATCGAGAATGCGGCGTTGTTTCTTGTTGAAACGTCGAGCAAGGTCCGCGGCAAGTGTTAAGGTTGATGCCTTCCATTCACGGACTTCTTCGTCCAGTTCTTCTTTGCGTTTGCGGGCACGAGCCGACCTCTCTTGCCGTTGTGCATCAGTGAGAGGCGCCTTCGAAGAAACAGTGTGACGAGCACGCGACCGAGGTAGACGAATTGTGTTAGACTTGGGCATTTTCGAAGTTTTGAAGATCTTACTCCTCATGAATTATAAGTCATTCGAATAAAACGGTAACACAATATGTTGATTCAAGTCCATATACAAAAAATCGACAAAAACGGCTAGCTAAATTCACCTCAAAATAATCCCGACACATCAGAAACCAGGCGACAAGTTCCCAGTGGCAAAGAAAGGGACCATAAAGGGAAAGGAGGGCGGGATATGGAGGAATATATCAAAAAGGGAGAGGGAAGGACGATGGCAGGACAACGGAAAGGGTCAATTGAAAGCAATACATTTCGAGTCAAAAAAGGACGGCGGGACACCAAAAGAGGGGGACAACAAAAGAAATACAATTCAGTCGGAAAATCCCTTGAGCATCAACTTAGTGAGAGTGTCTATCATCTCCTTCGGGAGTTTGAATTTCGCCAACTGGTCGGGCCATGAAGGAATAGCATAGCTGTTCCTTATGGAATCCAGGGAACCTGATAAGTGGGATAAATCATGGAGGGTTAAGTATTCATTATAGTCCGCAAAGGATTCAAAGGAGTGTGACCTCGCTCCACCCTGAAACTCGAGGAAACCCTCGAAAGGGGTAGCTGGACGAGAGGAAGGAGTGCCTGCCCGACGAGAAGACGTTGGAGTAGCTGGGTTGCCCGCCAAGGCAGTTTTACGTGGGGTAACAGGCAAGCGTAACGGGGAGGTGTAGTTGATTGTCCTACGCGAAGGCGAGATCAGCGGCCCAGAGTTGGGCGAGGCGTGGGCAGAGGGAGATGGTTGAAGGGCAAATGAAACAGTGTGACGACCCCCAGATCCATCCGCCAGCGCGGACAAATGAGACCTCGCAGCCTCGAGCTGTGCGGCGTGATTGCACTCACGCGCCAGAGCTTCAGACAATGCCTTCTTGGTTTCAACGAGCTCTGCACGAACAGCGGCGAGCTCGTATTCCAAGTGGGCATACCTTTCGACAGCTTCGATAGCCT
The DNA here is from genome assembly GCA_023014335.1 of Galerina marginata. Lineage (NCBI taxonomy): Eukaryota > Fungi > Basidiomycota > Agaricomycetes > Agaricales > Galerinaceae > Galerina > Galerina marginata. The sequence goes on from JAECYW010000004.1 coordinate 1,040,337, forward strand.
GCCACTCGGAGGCCGACGGCTCGAATTGTTCAAACTGATTGTCGTCGTCGTCACGGCGAGAAGTGCTGGTCTGACTGTTGTTATTATCACGGTGAGGAGTGCTGGTCTGATTGTCGCTGTTATCACGACGAGGAGCGCTGGTATCCAAATTGATGCGACAGCCATGGTAAAGAAAAGAACTGGAACCATGCGGAATGGCAACGGGCTGCTCCACCTGTTCAGCGTAAGGAAGCGGGACTCGGCCATTGGCACCTTGGGTCATAGGCCACATCGCCCGCGCACAGCGTCCCCACCGGTCAATGACAGGTAACCCAATTTCCACAATGAATTGCTGCACCATACGAGAAAGGATAGGAGACAGGCGAGGGTCCTCGTCAATCAAATACCCCGGGAAATGCACATCTGCTTTGACAAATTCGGGCTGAAGAGGTGAGTTGGGGCGGTTGCTTCCCTCAACGTGAAGCACGAGAGTAACCCCTCCATAGGCTCGATCCAACAACGAAGCCTGAAAGAATTCAGTCAGATAATAAGTTCATAACGAGTACAAAAAAACTTACTAGATCAAATATCAACTTCTGGAGGCGGGTACGCATGGCAGCGCGTGTGGCAGCGGTACCGGTTGGCATCCCATCGCGAAGGGTCTGAAATTCAGGAGGGAATTGATACGGCGCCAACTGAAGGGAGTTGGTGGAGAGGCTAAGCGACGTCGCAATCCAGGCCAAGTCGGCCGCCTCGAAGGAAAGGCGATGGTTGTCGTATGCCCCCGGAAGATTAGGGAGCGCGCTGCAATGGCGACGCAAATTGTACAAACCCAAAGGATTGTACTTGATACGATGGAGAGGCTGAGGACGAGTGCCAGCACCGTGAGGCGCTGGGATATTAACGTTGGTTCCCCAATTCTGCATGGAAGGAGGATGATAAGGGAGGAATGGGCAAGGGCACGAACACTCGTTTTAAGTGTTGTCGAATGACAAGACCCTGCGATCAGGGAGGTGGTGAAGTGCGACCGAACCCTATTGCCCATAAATGGCGCAGACAAGTCCAAGATTGGAAATCGTCGGTGAGGCTTTCATGGAGGAGAAGGAAGGGATTGTACTGCAACAGTGCGAGCATCCCTCCATCTCAAAAAAAGGTGGGAGACACCTGGCAAAGAATTGAACCGATTTCCACAGTAAAATAGATATTAGACAAGAACACTCACGCAGACCATCATTAAAATGGTTTTACTGAAACCTCTTCAAAATCGTTATCGAGGATCTTCCATGCAAGTTGGTGCAATGAGTTAGGCGGAGAGGTTGAAATTTTCGTGTGTGACCTTTATGAATCCGCTTATGTAAGATTTTCCGACTTTCCTGGACTCGGAAGCTAGATCGTGCCCAAAGAAAGGTTGAAAAGTATAATGCCGTCGAAAGGGGATTTCCCCAAGTCAGATTGTTCAAATAATGCCAGAAATGGTATCAATACCTACCATCGTGTGTCGTGAACACTTTTACCGATGTATTTCTCTCAGAAACGTTGGGTACCCGTTGTATTCAACCAGAACTCGACAAGGACTCAATATCTTGCGTTCTTCTCACGCATTGAGTCGGTAATAACAGACGCAGTTTTAGGACGTTTGAAAAATGAATGAGAGCGTCAGAATGACCTGAATTTTACCTTTCGAACGGTACATAGTTGTGTTTTGGGCATTTTTTTAGGTGTGTGACTGTTGCTGCTGGCTAGAAGACATTCGGAACTGTTTTTGTATGATCAACTGCAATGAACGTAAATGTTAGGTATAATTTCTAGAAGACTACAAGCAGCTACGGGTAAAGATGATAAAGACACAGAGAAGCAGGAGAAGCGCTGACTTTACGGGTTATAGATTCAAGCTCGACAACTTGAACCGCGTAACTCATGCTTCGTCTCGGAAATCAGCCAATTGCTTTCGTTTGGGGGACAGGAAGGAGTGGCAAGTGATATCTATTAATTTCATGGTAGTTGTAAATACATTGCAGAGCTACGAAGACAAGTATGTGACGATGTATGACGGCAACAGCAGCTACATATCGTATGAAACAATGTAAACATAGACTACTTGTTATCAACAATATCTAACTTCTCAAGCAGGTCAACGAAGACGTCAGTGTCGGCATCACCATCACTCTCAGCCAAAATAGTGGGGTCTGTGGCTGGTTCCTCCTCATACTCAACAATGACCTCAGTGATCTTGAGGAGATCGGTGACCCACGGAGGAGGGGGTACATTAGCCCTAAGATCCGGGTCGCGGCCATCTCGCTCTCCATGGAAAAGGCTCCCGCTGAAACCAGGCAGCTGACTTGTTTGGATAAGCTGCTTGACAATGACTTCATACAATCGTTGTCGGTATGACCAGCGTGCAGAGATTTCACGGGCCAGGGGAGGGTTGATGATGAGGAGCTTGCATACAGCATGGTAATGGTCCACGTAGTCGTTGTACAGAAATGTGAGGAGGCGGCATATCTCGACATTGAGTCGACAAATTTCTTCCTTTGCACGTTTGATCCCAAAGTACAAAACCATGCCCTCGCAATTAGCCACTTGAGCCCACTCCAACGATCGGATATCCTGCCGAGTATCCCGTAATAGATTGAAATCCGCCACGTTGACCGCATTCACCACAGCCTCCCATGTCAAAGGAGATCTGGGGGGATTGAGCTGCGCGGCTGCTTCGTTGTACCGTTTCAACGCCGACTGAATCGCGTCAACACGAGTCTTGAGAGACTTGCTGATTTTCTCGCGAAGCTTATACCCTGCACATAATGAGGACGAGGTCACATTGACGAGGGGGGAGGCACATACCCACGCCACTCATACCCAGCTTCGTCATTTCAAACAATCGTTGCACCACAAGACGTTCCAGATCGTCAATCGCACGACGGTACTTGCGTTCTCGAACAATGGTGAGAGTGTCGACGTACTCTTGCGATGTCGGGGCCCAACGTGTCGGAATGTTATGCTCGTCCTCGTATCGTAGGACTTCCGCATTCTTTGCTTGCCACCGCTCGAACGTTGTCCTATACTGGGTTGTTATCTTGGTGATCTGCTTGCCCGTATATCCACGATTGACCATCAGGTGGTCCCGCTGCTTGTACTGTTCTTCTGCCTGATCACTTTTACGCCTACGAAATTTCATCAGTGGTAGCAAACGAAGGAAAGGAATAAAACATACTTAAGTTCATCGAGGTCAAAAAGCAAGTCCATATAGTCCGCGGTCTCCTTCACATCTGGCCGCTCCAGACGAAGCGCTGCGAGGTATGCACGTTCTTCTTTGAGATACCTTTCGTAGTCCTGGGCACCGATTCCCAACTCAGTGGACAGTGCCGCCAGTCTTTGTCCGTCAATTTCAATCCGCTCCACTGCTTGACGGTAGTTTTGATAAATGAAATTGCCTAATATTCAAGGATGATTAGTACAGGCAGATAACTTAAGAAAGCATCAATTACTTACCTGATACCGCTAGTTTGTCTAGATCATGGAAATGGAAGTGTTCGTCGATGTGCTGATGTCGGTGAAACGGAGTTGCGAGGCGGGTAATTGATGCAAGCTCATTAGAACGATAGAACGTTCTTTCGCATTCCTCGAAGTCTTCCAGGCCTAGCCCTTCAACGTAAAGGGGATGCCATCTGACTTGACATCCTCGATTATGCGCATGGCCGTGGAATGCGGGTACAACGCCATTAAGACGGAAAGCGACAGTTTTGGCGCCAAGTGAACTTCTAGACAGGGTGGTCCAAAAGGCACACATAATATCGTAGCCAAGGCAGATGTCGGGTCCATAGAAATCGTATAGCCGTCGGATCACCGCCAGGGGGTACTTCATTCTATGGGCTGTCAGTATCAATGTCAACCGTGGCAGATGCGAAAAAACATACAATTCTCCACTACGTATCATGTCACATATGACAAGGACATGACCATGCCGACAGACTGCCAAGAAGATTCCTGCTATCGCGAAAAGGGCGAACATCTTCTTGCAAGCTTCGGGTCCTGCATTGCGCCACCAGTCAACACATGTGTCCAGGCACTTGGCGAGATCGTCGTGTTCGGTGATATTGAGCCATGCTGTTTCTTCGGACGTGAGGTCTTTGAGGTCTGCGGTCTCTGACGGCGCCGCCGCTGGCACGGAACCTGTCTTGCCAGATGGACCTGCAGTAGATCGGGAGGGGCGGGGTTTGCTCTGAATAAACGAAACGCTTCAGTTGAATTCACAAAAACGTAATCACAACTTACGTTCGCAACCTCGTCTCTGAAGACGTTGACGCTATCGGGATTGATCCAACGAGCCGAATCCGTGGTCCTGCTATCAGTCCGAACAGTGCCTGCACGATAGGTGCTATCGACGAGCTTCAACGAGTTGTTGCCATCCATCGCGGCAAGGAAACTGAATTTGAGCTTCGGTTCGCCTTCCGTTTTGTAGAGACATGGGGGACAAATATTCTTCTGAGACCATTTGGGATCTTCACGACCAAGTTCGATGGTAATGCGGCGACGGACTTCACGAAGGATGGCCAGGTAGCAGTCATATGCATTGCTCAGTTGATCGGCGAGATAGGGCGCATGTGGCACCTGGAACCTTTTTAATTTCAGTCATTAACATGGTAAAAATGGACTTACGGAGTGGAAATGGTTCAAGCTCTTCGCAAATGCGTCGAAGCTGAAACGGGGATGGACACGACGGAGTTGTCGGTAGAAAGCGAGCAACTGAATAGAAAATGCAAGGTGCGGCTGATCAGGAGAGGCGCCAAGGTATCCATGAAGGATTAGAGTAACCGAAGCGAAGGGAGTGGTTGACAGATGGGCGAACGGGCAAAGTCTGCGTCCTGGAAATGTGAAGTATGTCAGTGACAGTTCGAATCAGAAATCGGTTCGGTTGACTTAGGTGTTGAAATAAACTTAGCAGAAGCGGAGAATGGACCTTGAGGAATGAGGAAAAAGCCAGGTATATTACGTTTGACCTAGGGAGCTCGTAGGCAAACAGATGAGAAAAGGAAAGAGCATACAAGCTACGATTAAAGGTGTGATTATGTAAGACTACCAAAAGCGTAACTAGCTTGCCAAATTCCAACATTAGGCACGCACGTTCGAACTCAATAACTTGCAGATCCCATCTTTCAGGCGCTTGCAGTTCGCAGACTTTCGCACCATTTGCCTGATATGCAAGATAGGCATCCACGAGATCGGGCAATTGGGAGCGCCACTGTTGCATTTGCTGTTCCACTCGATCCTGGCGTGTTCGGAAATCGTGACGCTTTCTGGAAGAATTATTTAGCTCCTACGAATCTCTGGACAGTTCCAAGGGGCATACCTTTCTGCCATCGAATCCACAAAAATCTGCTGTAACGAGAATTCGCCCCCAGCATGACTGAGGAAAAACCCCTCTTCGCCAGGCGGGGGCGCCGCTAGGGGTACATTCAAGTCTTCTTCGTCTACCCAGCTTGATGCGTCTCCGTCGGCCATGTTGACATCATTTTCGTTCAATTCAAGAAGGTCCTGCCGGTCTTGGAAATTCAACACTACATAGTTTGAGTACAACGTTGGAAATGAATAAACAATTTGAAGTCTTACCTTCGATACGACGCTTTTGCTGCTCTTTTTCCAGCGCAATCTGCTTTCTAGACTTGTTCAAAGTGAGTTTGATCTTCTTTGAACTGTCACTACGGGGCCGCGAGCTCTTCGAAGCCGAGGAGGTGGTTGTCCGAGACGTGGCAAAGCTGGTGTCCACATGCACAGTAACGCCTCGAGAGAGCCGCATAACGGAGGGGGAGGGGGAAGGAAGGTATACGGTGAGCGATAGCAACGAGACATGGGTGTTACAAAGTAAGGTGTCCTGGCAGGGAGGAGGAAGGAATGACATGGACTTGGGGTGGGGCGAGGCACCGGCAATTTGCAAGCGCCAGCGCCCAACTGTCAATACCTGACACGACTGATTGATGGATAGATTCTAGGCATCCATTGTACTATATTTAGTCACTCTCGGTGCCTTGTGCGCGGACAACCGCCTGCGACGAGCGCACCAACAAAGACCATGACCGTCTGCGATGCGCGCGCTGGCAAAGACTCACCGGCTGTTTGATAAGGAGCTACTGAGTATATTATCTTGCTGCTGCAGTGGTTGTATCATTTAATTACTGCTATAATAAAAACAAAGTACTCGTTAATACGTGTTCTACATCATTGAAAGTCAGTGAGTATTATTAAAGGGTGAACAGGGGAGGGAGAAAGGAGGGGCAGGCAGGGGATGGGATAAGGGGAGCGGAGGGGAGGGGACGGTACGAGGGAGACGGGGGGCGGGGGACAGGATGGAACTGTTTCGGGGATAACCGCAAAGGGAGCGTGCACGGACCTGCCAACCGACGAACGAAAAGGGAAGGAGGCGCGAGCGCGGAGTGCCTAGGAGCGGCTGGGAACCCGACGGGCGGCACGGTAGAGACGGGACCATCCGTTCCCGACGGTGACAGCACAGGGTGCCTGGCCAAGATATACCGGTAATCACAATCTATGTCTTTATCTATAATCTTGTCTAATCTACAATCTATGTCTAATCTATTATCTTTGTCTTATCTCTATCTAGTCTTATCTACTCGCACCTCAAAGTAAAAGTGAGCACCTAGCCACCCGAATAACGGAGTGTAAGAGAAATAACAATTTTCGATACCAACCAAATGACATGACGTGACCGGTTCCTGTCGTCTGATGGGACTACATATGTGGGAACCTAAGGTGTCGAGGAACAGAAGACAGGTAGAAAACATAACATGTACAAAGCCATCAATGATGGCAACATTTGGATTTTGAGGAACGGGAGATAGGTAGAAAAAATAACATGTACAAAGCCATCAATGATGGCAACATTTAGATTTCAAGGAACGGGGGATGGGTAAAAAAAATAACAAGAGCAAACATGGCGAAGTGTTGGACTTAAAACATGGACAAAGATGATCATGATGGCAACATTGGACCTTCCTTAAACCTGAATTTAGGGGGGGTGAGGGACCTTGCTTTCAGCAAGGTGACGCTTCCACGATGCGCCACATTCCGTCGATCATTCTGAAACATTATCCTTGTTTTGTTGTCTACTTTCCTTGTTCCTACCCCTGGTTCCTAAGATAACGGAGTCCTATGTAGTAGATCTTTAGTTGAATACGACATTCTTCTCACCCCATCGTTAGCACCTTACGGTTCGGTTTATACGATAGAAACATCGTTTGGTATCGTCTCGGATCGCTCCCTATCGCATCACTCTCGTCTCTCGCATCGAAATTTGTTTATTATCATTTTATCTACTAACTATCACTCACCTTCCTTAGATCCCCTCGAACCACCACACAAACGGAGTTTGCGCCCCACTTTGTTTCAACAAAGTATTTCGAACTCACGCACACTTGTGCATCTTCACCATGCCAGCGGGATACGCGAGGCAGTGTGGGCGAGGCTAGGGGAAGAGCCCACATCGTCGGACTGCTGATATTAGCCCCGTGATGATGTCATGGGCTTCTATTCCTGTCGTTGTCTGCTTCAACACCCATTAAGCGCCCGAGCCACCACTGACCCAACTGCCTGCACAGTGCACCTCTCCCCTGTAAAAGGATGTAAGCAGTTCAAGAGAAAAATATGGACTCGTAGATGCCATGCTTCAAGGCAATCGCTTACAAGCCACGTTAAGTAGTGCGAATGAGCACATACCTCGATCAATTGACGAAGCTCAAGCTTCTCCTGAATGGAGCGAGTGGGAAAGGCTATAAAGAAAGACTTTTCACTGCTAGAGGTCATGGAAACTTGGAGACTTGACGACTTACCGTCAGAACAAAAAGCTATTGGATGCAGATGGGTATTTGTGAAGAAATGCAACGAGAGAGGTGATGTAGTCCAATATAAAGCGCGCCTCGTAGCACAGGACTTTTCCCAACTTCCAGGAATGGATTTTGACGGCACAATGTCAAAGGACAAGTGACCTTGCCAACAAAGGTTTAATTGTTATGGCGGGGAAATTTGGCGAGCTTAAAGGCCAAGTAGCAGCATAGCAACACCACGGGTAAATATAAGCAAGTGAAAGAGGACAATGGCAGGGATATGGGAAGAAAGAGGATGGACAGAAGTGGGAACAGAAGCACTGCACTGGAAAACACCGTGTGCTGCGCCGTGACAGCCATGACGGTCGACAACCCAGAAGGAAACAGTAAGTGTGTAAGGGGGAAATGATTGAGGCGATGGCCACACGGCAAATCCTCAGACCGGCACCAGCAGAGGGGACGGCTTGAACTGAAGTTCTAAATCGCCCCGGATGGCGCAGCTGAGGGTTAGATACAAAAGGTATCAATGAGGAAATAGACGAACAATAGTGAAGAGACATACCAATATTGACCGTCATGTACCACGCCGTGGTAAGAAAAGACGACGAGATGAGGAGGGAAGGAGAGAAGGAGGAAATACAGAGGACAGTACGGGCGAGAAAGACTAGGCACGTAAACGAGACGAACAGCATTGCTCTGTTCGTCTCCTCTGACGGGTGCGGCTCAAGTGCAGGCACTCGCACCACACGTGTAGCCGACGAGAACCAGCAGCTCCTCCCACACCGCCGTCGCGCCTCATTCTCTCGTCGTCGTCTTCTTTAGGTGATGGTTGAGGCATGCAGGTGGCACATGTGCTGGTCACAGTCAATCTGCCTTGACGCGGAGCTCGCCATTACTCGTCGACATGGCGCATGCAAGCAGCAGTAGCAGCGCTGCTCGTTTTGACTCGGCGGTAGTTATCGACGGGGCAACGACGAGGCATCCGTGGTTGGAGGAGCCCTGGAAAGTATGCAATGTGAGCCGAGTCTATGCTACTCGTTCGCAGCGCACCTGGCGGGTCTCTCACTTCCTGCGTCTCCCCTTGTGTTCCATATTCCCCCCTGAACAGCCCACTGGTTGCAGGGGAGCTCACGATGTAGCAGCGTGTTGTTTGGCCTCCATTCGCATGGAGAAACATGATCAAAATACGTAGTGCTAGTTGGAAGGCATATATTAGTAACAAGAAATACTAATTCACATTTTGAGGGTCTTGAGGCGCAGGCGGGCGGGCAAGAGAGACTGGTGGTAGTGGAAACGTTGAAGGTCAAAGATCACAGCACTGATGGCTATTAATGCGCTAATCGGACCCCGGCCCGAGCGGATGAGCGATCCCCGTCGACTAAACCGCGTTGCCTTCAGAATTTTGTTACAGCTCTCCTGAGACCAAATCGGGGCTCGAAATTTGACATATGCGTAGGCCCGTATACTTTAATAAACTCTGTCCCCTATAATTCTCAATATGCGACTCAATGAGGCTTAAGAAATGAATATGTTGTCTGCCTACATTGAGCGCTTTACTGGGCTCATTTCTAATTTATAAATTATGAAAATTTACCTGCACATAAAGGTTCATATATTTATTGAGACTGTCCCATTAGAATTTCTTGGTGAAGCCCAGGAACAATGAAATATTGTCCGATATCCTGGTTATTTTACCTGCAAAGTCTCAAAAAGATCTCCAATGTTCTACAGACACTCCTGGGTTCAAATCATGCCTTCAGAGCTCAAAATTTGGCAGGAAGGTAGTAAATTATTCGGATAGAATACCTATTTCTTTACAACTCTAATACCCTGCTGCTGAGCCGCGCAGAACATCGAAATGTTATCTGCTGTAGCCAATGTCACCTGCCATTAGGTTTACCGGATTTGGCATCATCTGTGATCCACCATATTCTCCTCAATGGCCTCTTCCACAACGCGGGCTCCGATGTTCTGTGGATGAAAATAATGCATATGCATTGATAGAACGTCCATATCTTTTTCGTGACAGATCCGTCCGATATTTTTGAGACCCTGGTCAAAATCACGACCGATTCGCGTAGATAAAGGCAGACTGACTGAATTGTGCGCGCCTCGCGCGCTGGAAAAAAACCTTGAAAATTAGTAAATTTTGTTGCGTAGTAAAGGACTCTGAAATACTGTCTATGTGCTTGGAAAACAATAAAAACCAGTATGTCTCCATTGAAACTCTCCTTTTCTCCCTTCTTCTTCTTTTCTTTCCTCTTTCGGATACCCAGTACTATGGGGGAGAACCCAATCTGAGGACTAAAAGGTTATTTACATATTTAAAATTTTCAACCCAATTTCCAGGTGACCTGCGATCAAGTTTCATATCCCAGTACTATCTTCGAACCACCACACACGGCGAGATAAATGCTTCCTCAGACGAAGATTGTACACATTTACTACTGACTTGGGTAGCCCGGAGCGCTGGTAAACAACTTGAAGTCAATACTTAAGTACCCGAATGACTGGACGACAGCCTATGATACCGAGTCTCCAAGTTCCTCCACAATCACCGTCAAATTGCTAGGGAGGGCGTCAGATACTGCTGCTTCTCGTAGATTGAGAACTAGACGACAACCCTATTCGAAAGCGAGAGCAGTCATCGGTGAATGAGGAATTTGGATTGATTATCAACAACTTACGGTTAGAACCAGTGAGACCATAATGAAGCTTTTAAGGAGAGGGATTACAACTTGAGTGGGGAAATTAAAAGGATGAGAATGGTATCGACGTACGGTTGGTAAAGGAACACTAGAGGACCCACAACATGAGATGTAGTGATAGCACCAGCAATGAGTGTGACTGTACAGAAAAATTATGAGGACCTCTGCAAGGTGTTAGAAAAGACTTACTCACTAACGACACTAGTGAGAGATCAATAACCATTCAAATGTGTCATTTTTGAGGTAATAACTTACGCTATAAAGCATATTGTTCCATCTTGAAGGAATGCTTTTGCAAGCGGTGGGAGTCGTGCACGACGCCATCCAGCATGTTGTGTTTCTAAAGCGGACTGAAGAAACTTTACGATTGTCATAAGAAAGCATATAACTGAGAACATTCCAGAAAGTAAGCGTAAAAAAACTTGGGTAAGCGGACGTTCAGTGCATACCTGCAACAGCTATTGAGGAAGACCTGTCGGGTACGGGCAAAGACATTCAAGCGACAAGTAAGTTAGTTATTAGTAAAGTTATTCACCAGCCAAGAATTACACCTCTGGAAAGGTTTGGTGCCGTCAAGCAGCCCAAGACCGGTGTGTCCGGCGGTGCGAGATATGTAGCCTGCACCAAAGGTTTCCCGAATTTGACCGCAGTAAATAAATGTACCTAGAAGGATATGAGCAAGCCTTGCAAGGAAGAGTAGTACAATTTGACACACTATAAATTCGGCTGCAAGTTGAGCCAGATCGTCAGAAATGTTGCTTCCGAAGAGCCACAAAAATAAACCTAAAAACATAGCGGACAGGAAAAAAAGCACTAGCAGAAATTTAGGGCTCAGATCGATGGCAGTGAAGAAGCCAGATACCTGTATAGCTTTTGCCATAGAGGGCATACAATCGTAATCCCATTATCCCATTTACGGCCAACAAAAGGACCGTGGTCGAGCCTCTGATAAAACCCTTCAGCAAGAGCGCCAGCAAATTCGGTAGTCGATAGACATACAGCGAAAGACTAAAAACAAAGAACACTTGGCACCTGATAGATAGTCCAGATAAATCATTGAAACGTCGAGAACAAGGCAAATAAAAAGAACAATACAGCTAGAAATGAGCGGTGGTCAATCGTAAGATTTGGGTTTATTGAAGGCCGGCCTTACGTAGGTTGATGTTTGAACACTTGAATGGACTGGAACTCGCGCGTCAGAGGGACTTAGGATAGTGGTAGGTCGGCAAACTCACAGGCGGTGTATATCCTGACGCACAATAAGCCTTAGTTTAGACAAAAGTAGTAGCACGCACGCAGCTTGGACGAGGCCTAAATACCTCAGTTGAAGGTACAAGACTTTCACCAAGGACCATGTCCCTCTTATAACATGCGATATCAGGTTCAGCACGAATCACGTATAGTAAAGGAAGTCACCTCCACATGTGCGCCACCTGGTGGACAGCGATGAAAAACGGTTGATAAGACTGCAGTTTGAATATTGACCGACCTCCAACGGAAATGTAGATATAGTATCGTATATGAGCACGACGAAACAGGACACTGTGAGTTGGGTCAGGTCTTCGGTGGAATTCAGTGAATAGATAGAACTTACTCCAGACATAGGACACAATCTCTGAAGCCCGGAGCTCGTCCACCACCTCGTCCATAATGGAAAGAGAACGCACCAGGGTAAAAAATGGGCCAGAATTATCGTTGCTACACCCAGGTCTCGTGGACTTTTATACGTGCGGTTCCTTGCGCGATTTATTGTGGGGTTAACCTTGATTCCCACCTACTTTTTCTTGTGCCAGGCTTTACGGCACCTTGAAGTTAGACCTTTACAGCCCTGCATTGTTTTTAGTGGTCGATTATCGACTGATGATGGAAGAAAACCCTGTTCGATCTAACAGAGAACGTCCGACAGGAAGAAACTTGACGCAAAGGATTCATATTGAGTATTGATTCCATGAGGTTATGGTACTCCGCCTGTTTGAACAAATAGGATGGTAGTCGACGAAATACCAAAAGAGGGTGACTAGCCTGCAGGAACTTAAGAATAAGCCTTGAGCGACCCATAATCACGTGGTAAGCAATTGATCCATCGTTGTTCCGATGTTCGTCCGTCCTCCAACCACAGCTATGAATAACTGCTGTCAACTAATCGTCAACTTCAGGTCAACTTCAAACACTTTATTTTCCCTCGATGGGAACCTGCAAGGTATGATACAAATTATGTCCTATCGACTGGGTCCTCGACTCTCTCCCCCTTCATTTCACTGACCAAGACATGGAATTTTGCATTGAACAAGAAACAGGAGTTTTCGCCATCTTGTCCCTTGCTTTTGGCACCTTGGTACCCCGCCAATGGAAGTTCCTTCGAGCTCAACCGCTAACAAAGGCTTGCTCACGGACTACTCAAGCTTCTTGAGACTTGGACCTCTGTGCCGGACCAGCTCCACACAGACTGGCGTCCGTAGCAAACCTGGCACCGAAAATAAATGAGGACGGCGACGCGTGCATCAAGGAGGAAAGAAGGGACTCACTACGGAACGGGAGCATCATCATTCCTAATCGCCTACGGCTGCTCGTCGTCGTTCCCCTCCATTTCCCACATGCTTCTCTTCGTTCGGGTCATCGGCGATCGTATGCCGCCGTGTTCGGGTTCGTCAACTTGTCCGCCGTCACAACCCCTGCAGAATTGATTGAAACGGCGCAGCAGAAGACAAGTGAAGGCGCCAAACGACATATGCATTATGATCCTTTGCAAGAAAGGGGAAGGCAATGTGGTTCGACGGCCGAGGTTTAAGTATGTAATAAATATTACTCTGGCTTCACTTATGTGTACACTTGGATTGCTCCATAGCTCGTAACTCGCTTGGCGTATGAACGCCACGTTTTTACATCCTTATCTAGTATGATCCCGCCGCCGTATCGGTGGGCATTTTCTACGTATATAATGTGTCTACTTCTCGTATGGTACCACACACACACACACTCACTCGTTTGTAACCCTTCCCATTCATACCAGTCATTTTCCACACAAACGAGTTCCCGCCTGGTGAGGCAGTCAAAGATACACGGTCGATCGACAGTTTGCTCTGACTCTTAGCGCACTAGGAAGTCATCAGTTCGGCCCATTCTATTCGCGCACGCAAGCCGCCTCGTTTAGGCGCCCGGAAGTCGCTCGTCAGCGCATCATTGGAAGTTGCCAGTTAGGGGCATGCAGCACGCGTGTTACTGCATTGTTCGAAGCCGCTTGGTAGGCGCACACACACTCTTGTTATTATATAGCTTTGTCCGCCAGTTCTGGAGCCCTTGGAAGTCGCCGTACGTTTAGGCGCCCGCAGCCCCGCCCGTATTTTTCTCATCGGTGCCGCATAATCACACAAAAATTTAAATTCTTTTCTTAAGTTTCTTTGATTATCTGCCTGCGCTCGAGGGGCTATGTTGGCATTATTTATGCAACTCGCTTGGCGTATGAACGCCACTATTTTACATTCTGTCAATCCGCATCTAAATTCTAAATTTTAATATGATCCGTCTCCGTATCAGTACCCGTTTTCTACGTATTTAATGTCTCTACTTCTCGTGTGGTACCACACTCGTTTGTAACCCTTCCCATCCGTACCAGTTAATTTTCACAATAAGATCAACCTAGTGGACTGCTGTACCAAAAATCCTTGACGAGCGGATCCCCACGGCGCCGTACGGCTCATATAATAAGTTCATAAGGCCGATGAACATCCTCCGATACCTGTCACTGTTTATGATAAAGATTGTAAGTAAAGATTTTTAGCTCATAAGGGAGTTACCAGTACATATTTCACTACAAGTAGGTAGAATAAAAGATGTGCTCAGACGATCTAAACTACGGAGTCAATTCATTGGAAGGCATAAATAGAGTGTCGACGATGATATTGATGAGGTCTTAATTCAGTTTCCTCTTAATGGAAGCACAGCACGGCAGTTAGGACATAGACTGAGTATGGACATCTTTTATTAAGTAGTTAGATTAGACACTCAGTATCAGAAAAGATCACACAAACACACTGTTTATATATTTTAAAGAGATAATTGGTATCATCATCATACAGGTACAGGAGGGAAGAGGGATGCAGTGCGGCATCATAAATGTGGTGCGCGGCTAAGCTTCACCTTCGGAGTCCGTCACGGCTATATCTTGACTTGTCCCGTCATCGTTTTCATTGCGATCGATGTCTGACGATAAGGTGCGCCAAGTCAATGCTACAGGAAGAGGGAAGGGGCTGGAGGACCGCATTTCGCCTTCGGACTCCGTATCTTGTCCCACTGAATCGTCACTGTCGGAATCACTGATCACAATCACAGCCCGTCGGACTGTAGGTCGGATTTCATCCGCAAGACGTGTTGTTGCTCGGTTCTGAGGCCGTTCAAGGTCAGTTTCGGAGTCGCTGATGTCGATTACGCCAACATAAGCTACAGGTCGGGTTTGATACGCCGACCGTGTTACTTCTGCGCTCAGAACCCCTTCGTTGTCGCTGTCGCTGTCGGAGTCGTTGACACCATTTTGTCCATGAGCGGCAGGAGCAGCGGGATAGTCAGGTCCATCGAAGAGGTCTTCAGAATCATCACCTGACCCAGATGCGACAACAACGTGCCGGCCATAGATGTCAACGTGACGTTGCGTCTGGCTTGGATAAGGGTCGCGAATGATGACTCTATGCCGAGGGCCTCTGACATTTGGGGCAGAGCCTCGTTGGAGGAAAGTACGGGGTGGCTGGAATGAGTTCGGAGCCAAACTCCCAAGAATAAGGTTGCCTGGATCACTGACGGGAGTGGCGTTAACGTGACGAATTGGACCAGCACCAGCAACCGACGCCTCGGCATCGAGCTCCATTTCCATGCCGTTGACGGTGGGGTTGGCATTTATTTTGGTAGTAGTGCAATCATTGGACTGCCCTAGAAGTTACAAATTGTCAGTCTGCAAGCGAGGTAGCTAGAAAAGTTTGTACTGGTGATAGGAGATGCAGCGCGCTCGGCAGGAGCACGATTTGGTTGAAGTTGAAGATCTATACAATCCTCTGCTTCAAATAAAGCGCCATTAGTTACAAACGCTGCTGGTGAGCCGAAAGCTGCGCACCATCAGGGAAGGAGCTCATCTGTGCGGCGAAAGGGTAAATCCGGGTGAGGCAAAGTTTACGCTGGGAATACGAGCAAAGATAGCTATCAAGCTAGAGGAATAGCCTAAGAATGGGTGGTTGTGGTAAGTGGTAAGGGAATTGGAACGTCGCATGTCCTAGCATTAAATATCAATGACAACCTCAGTTTCAGTAAAAATATGGATGAATAATTCGTGTGACAAGGCCGGATTTTTATCTATGGAGATCTGGAATTGTAGATCTATCTTTAAGAAGCAGTCCTGGGACCAGGGCCTCGCGTTATTGAGGTGAACTGGTTCAACTAGGGTGTACAAAAAGAAATTAACGGAATATTCTCTCATTGGCCAATATTTTGACGCTCAACAGGTCGGCAACTCGGCAGCGACGACCACTATTTTCAGTCGTTCGTGCTCGTCGGGCCCTAGCATCTCTGGTCCTCTGCGCGTCTTCACAATGTACCTGTGTCTAGCCAGCCCTGGATCGGAAATCCTATCTATTCTTACCTCATTTAGTGTTTACTGGCTTCCTACTGGGGATATGTCGTTTGCTGTCGAGCGTACACTGATGCGCGTCACGCATTTGAGTGGACGCGAGGGAAAACGGATGTAGTGATGGTATGATGCTGTAGTCACTAGGGCTACTGCTGGATCGGGTAGGGAACGATCCAGGTGCGGGAAAGGATGGCATTCGTCATGCAAGTCACTGCGGGCGTGCGTTCAGGCGCGTAATCGACAAGGACATTAGGACCGGCTTGCAGCGGGGCTGTTATCCGCGACTTTGATGGCAGGGTATGGAATATGTAAAGGGCGGGCTTACCTGAGCGGGTAATATTGTTCTAGGTGCCCAGCGTGGGCCCGAGGGGTAGAGTCTCCGAGGTGTCAGACACCATGTGCTTGAGACACAGGGAAGACAGCTGTCAGTCGCAGGAGTGGGTCCCTGCTATATCTACATGCGGATGAATTGCGTTAGTGTTATACGGCGGGACTTTTTTGGAATATAAAAATATGAGGGGATATCCTACCATTCTTACGCC
This sequence comes from Galerina marginata, assembly GCA_023014335.1. Taxonomy (NCBI): domain Eukaryota; kingdom Fungi; phylum Basidiomycota; class Agaricomycetes; order Agaricales; family Galerinaceae; genus Galerina; species Galerina marginata. The sequence continues at coordinate 1,057,009 of JAECYW010000004.1, forward strand.
GTACGCTGGCATGAGGTGGGTACTGCGCCGTGAGCGCACGTCGACAAAGCTCGCCTGGATGAGAAGCTCGGCGGTCGGCCAATACCCACGACACCGTCATGCATCGGCACTAAGCTGAGCCGGCGCTTAATCACCCACTTAGACCATTTTGCAATTCCTTTATTCACCCCAACCTAAAGGTTAATAATAATTTTAGTAATATAGTAGCAAAGCCATATTTTATGCCATACATGTAGTATAAGTTCCCCGCCGCCAAGGAGTCCTGTAAACTATTGGCGGCATGAATCTCGCATCTTGAGAAAGGGAGTTTCGAGAATCCTTCCCAGAAACCTGCTTACCGCTCCACGACTCAGAGATTGGGAACCAAAATTCCCATTTCTCTGTGGATCTCAGTATGACAGACCGAGAATTTTGATGCCATCACCGTCCATAACAGTAATACCGGAGGGAGGAAAAAGCGACTGGCGAGGAATATAATTAGAACGGACAACGCCCGAAACCAAAGAAGAGCAAGCCCAACGCGCCCCAAGAAAGCGGTGTGCGCCACCAAGCTTCAAGATTTTCAACTTCGATTCAGGCCTTGTCATTGGTTTCCTTCCACAGCACAATCGCTCTTCCTTTCTTGGAGACTTACGCCCCATTTCAGCAGCCGTCATTCTGAATACGGAATCCTTATTTTGTCTCTTATCGAAGTCTATCACAACCTTATGTGTTTCACGTGTAATATTGATGTTTCAACGGTAAGGAAATCCTCTTTCGAGTCCAGTAAATCCCCGTTTTTTGGATGATAGCTATTTAGACACGGCGAAGCCGCTTCAAGTTCTTTGCTAGAAGTGAGACTGATTTTTAGTGAGTACCCGGTCAAGTTCAGCCGTCATGTTTACTCACATCTGTTATACTGTAGAAACTGAATTGATGGTTCTTAGTAACACTTCCTTGCGTTTGCCGAATTCAGTGGCTAATTTGAGGCTTGTTCTGAAACTGAACGCGGATATATAATTAGAAGTGAAACTGAAGTCCACAAAATCTTGGGAGGCCAGAAATAGAACGGAGAACACCATCCATTTAACACACCATTGGAAAGGAGATAGAAACCATTATATTTGTGGTTGATGACCACTGTCCTACATGGCAGAAGGTCGCCTCCTAGTGGGCCGTGGCGATTCTGAAGTACTGTCCTAATGCTATCTTTCCTTAATATTATCTCCTTAATATTGACAGATATCACTTCTTTCAGAAACCTAAAACTCTTAATTCCTGCTGAGTGCATGGGTGGGTGTCGCTTGTCGAATCTTTGACTGATTTCTCGCGGCCCAATTAAGGACAATCACGCAAAATGTATTTTTAGGGCCCTGATTTAGTTGAATGACTCGGAGGAGATAGATCGTCGAGTAGTTTCGTTATTGTCAAGTAAGGTTTTCTTTTGTTTTCTGACGTCTACCAATTTGTGGATATAAAAATCCCAGAACAGAACCGGTTCGGGGAACTGACAAATGAAGGAAAGAAGCAAAATTTACGCTATACTGAATTAGGTAACTCCAGCGACCTATCTGCGCTGTTTCAGTTCAGTTTACAAAAATGTCAGGAACAATGGGGAACTAGGGTGGAAGATATTGCATGGGATGGTGGAAACAAGATGTCGTTTCCTTACTGGAAGGAGATGTTTTACGGGAGACCAGGTGGGTTCTTCGATTTTCATAAGACAGCGTAAGGCTTGCTTAGGGCGTAGCGCATAATTCTTGTCGTCCTGTGAAACTCACCCACTGAAGTTTTCGAGCATGTCAAAACATACCCCGAAAGACCCGTCCAAGTTAACGACGACCGTGAAATTAGCGTTGTCAGTCTTTCTTTATGCTCTAACATTATATTCAGAGACCAACATTTTTTTCACATAAAGCTCAATTTCGGGTCAGACTAGGACGACGCTCGAGATCGCCGTGAGGGTGCTTTCAGAAGAGGAAGCGAAAGTATTGACATCCAAATTCGAACCGATTTTCAAGGAGGCGCAAGATATAGATACGCTCCTCAAAGCAGTGATGGACAGCGATACCGAGGAGATGAATGACCAACTGCCAGGTCCATTTTATCCGGTCTTCTATGGCAAGATCGGGGGCGACAGAATTTCCAAAACCGTATTTCGGAGCTATAGGTGAGTTTTTGGAAATTGGAATGAATACATTAATCATATCCTTCCAGTGACGTTGAACCACTTCTGAGCTCCCAAAAACCTCGAGTTTTTGTAAGGGAAGAGACCGTGGTTAGCGCCATTGCATTTATTCTTGAGAAGCATCTTGCCCAGAATCACGCCGTCCAGTATATTACTACTGACCGCCCCACTCAGCGAAAATGCGATTCGAAATTTCGGCGCGGTGCGTCGCTTTCATTATCGGGGGAGTCTCTCGCCCTGTCGCCTCCCCGACGCTCTCCTCAAAGCGGAAATAAATTGCACGGACACGGAAACCCATGCCCTGTTACGGAGCTCACAGCTTCCGCGGCCTCTTTATCTATATCTTCAACTGGGCAGCCCACCCAACGCTGTCTCCCACACTGCAAGAAATGTGGAGGAAGAATGAAGGGACACAAAAAACTTGAGTGTCAGATCACCGGCCTTCTTCCCATATCCTCCTGCATCTCGTCAGCAAATTCCGAGCAAGGAGTGAGTTAGATGATGCTACATTCCATTCTAAATCTAACATGCGTTTCCAGGAGTCCAAGATTAAAACCTACGACCCGGAAGCTTCTCCTGATTTCGTTCGGTGGAAGTCCGAGATTTTAAAGTTGAAGTACGAACAGATTGAGGAAGCTTATGTTTTTGAGGTTCCAGATGACTGTGTCATCCCTTTACGCCGCTATGCTCTCAAGACGGGTTGTTATGCCCTTATTCGAGACAAAGTTTTGGCTGGGCCAGATGATTACGAAGATTGGCCTACGATTTCTCTTATTGTCGCCAATACTTTAGCTGCAGTGGAGAACATATGCAGTGAACTTTGTTGCGCGTGTTCCAGTCCTCTGCAGTAATTAATATGACCCCTCACAGTCCTTTTGGGCATTTGGACATTACAAACTTCGAGAGAAAGTATCTACTTATTTCAAGTGATTTGGCCAGGGCTATATTACCGAAATTTTAGAAAATTGCTATATTTACCCTACCCTATCGATCATGGCGGTCACGAAATTTCATCAGGGTTGGAATCCAAGTTGAAACCTAAGTTGGGGCAAAGATGTCCTGCCGTGAAACAGCCCAAACGGAACGCGACGCGTCGCGACCCTATCTAAGTGTCCTTCGTTTTACGTGGTAATTCGAAACTCTGCCAACAACCACCATGAATGCACACCCTCATCATCATGCTTATGCACTTGCCCAACGGTGTTCTCGCACTGACGACAACCAAAGCCAGAACACCGACGTCAGCACTACCACCAGCATCAATAGTACCACCGCCATGGGTGAGAGCACAAACGGCAGCACCGTGTGTATCTCCACCACAGTTCCAAACACGAACGAAGGCACAAACACAGACCCACCCAAAAAATTATCGGCCTTCCACTTCACCCCAGTACCTTTCCGACCTCGAAGTCCGTCCGAAAGTACAAGCACAGGCCCTCCATCTATTGTATCTATCAAAGGCAACCCAGTCCAAAATCGATACCGAAGGAAACCCCAGAAGGCCAAACGCCAACCGCGCACCTACACCGTCGAAGAGCTTCAAAAGACCCGCTTGCTCAGGTACGAGCGGGCGAAAGCAAGGAAGGAGGAGAAGGAGAAAGAGAAAGAGAAGCAAGAGAGGGAGAGGATGCGTGTCAATATGGAAGCCGCGCATCTTTCCAGCGCTATTCATACCTGGAACAGATATTTCAACACGTTCGTCTGGCCTACCTATTATAATTTTGGCAGCTCCGTGAACACCGAGGTTGCGAGCTGTAACTGGGGACTGCAACCGTCCCATGTGTCGTTCCTCAGCGAGCCCGTGTTTTATAAACAGCAAGCCCACAGTGATATAACTGACAATCAAACCGAGTCGGGGTGAAATAGAGCACTACTACTTTAATACTTAAATGTACACCAGTCAACCTGAGTATAATTTCAAATTACATCACCACCAGCCAGATACCGTGGCTCTGAAAAGCAACTTCTATTTCATACCGGATCACGGTACGTGTATTTTCCCTTTGGCGCTTAAGCAACGGCTTCGCTGATACGAAACAGGAGCTGATGCTCGACGACCCCCTCTTCGTAGCCAAGTAGCAAATCTCTTTACTGCCCCTAAGTTCCAGGTTTATGGGTACGGATCATTCGTTCTAGGTTCTCACTTTTCCTCTTCCGAACTATCGACGACGGATGCGTCCTTGTCAATGCATTTTCAATTTGTTGGCTTCACTCAGGTCCCACAGATCCTATTCGCGAGTCTCTATTTATATGTGGACAGTTCAATTACTCAATTGATTTCTCTAAGTTCTCAGATGCATGCAGAATGCATAATCTTGCCCGCATAATAGAAACTCCAGAAGCTGAAGCGGAAACCTGTATCTAGTAAGAAAAATCGCCGTCTAATATTTGACTGACTGGAGATCTACTCCCGTCAGAAGTACTTATGCTGGCAAGAAGGGATTGCAAATAGCGATGTCCAAAAAACCAAATGATGTAGGAATGTCAGCAGGCGTCAGTCGGAGATTTGGAGTTGCTGTGACTATGCCTGGACTCTAAAGTCCAGGTTTACAAAGAGTGCAAATACGACATATATCCGGACAGGCACTGCCTTGGTAACACCTCGACCTCTTGAGTCGTGACTTTACATAGCCTCGAATCTTGTTACACGTGATATGCTTTATAGCGGGTTTTATTTCTGTTCTTAATTGATCATTGATTCACTGTTACATATATTAGACAGGCACACATAGTCCATTGCGAATTTTAAAAGCGGTATACCTCGTAGCTTCGAATCTTTATTCCATGTTTTCCGCTCTCTAGGGAAAAGATAGTCGTCTCTCTGTTCCGAATTTGAGTGGCGATTCGGACCCTTCGATTCACGTGTTCTGACGATGCTGAATCTATATTTAGATACGACGGCGTCAGTTTTTTTTTTGGCGCTTAACTTAATGTAACTTAAGAATGACTAGGTGATTTAGATGAATAATGGGGTTTGAATTTATTGACACTGAGAGTTTCATTCTGTAGACTCGGAATTCGTATCTTGGAGAAATTTTGATCCTTTTCAATCCTTCGATTCTTTCAGTTAACAATACACGATTAGAGGAGGCATCAAACCCTCAATTACATCAACGTAAATAGAGCACAAGATTCACAGCTATTATTCGTCCAAGAACTACATATTTAATCGTCCGAATCCATGAAAACCGCTAAAGCTTCTGTTTGTTGCACTGGGTGCAGGATTTGCTAAGTGATATCAATGAGTGTTGAGCATTAAGTTAAAAGATCAAGACTCACTGAAGGGGGAAAGTGTTTCCAATCTCAACGTGAACCAGAGCTCCGGCAACACGAACGGTATGACCGATAACTGTCTGAAATCCGAGGTATTCGTCAAGCGTCGAAGACATACGAACTAAAACTCACTGGCTTTCCCTTGAGCACGATCCACGCGACGCCCTTGTACCGCGCAATCCTCTTCACAGTCTTTCCATTGATCCTGTACTTCACTAGGCACGGTGCGTGACGACAGAGTCGCGGGAAATCTGCGACGCGGTTGGCGAGGGCTCTGGTTATTTTCGGGTTCTCGGACATTCTAGTAGTCAAAGTTCAAGGTAAACGAAGGTATTACACAGGGATAGAAATGTCAACTTACTTTGTTGTGTTTGAGCTTACGGAGGATTGGAACGAACGCGATGGGTGGTTGTGGTGAAGTGCAAGGTGTGAGTGAGAAGAGCGTTACGATGAGGTTGCGATTTATAAGTCACGAATCAGCGTCGATAGTCGCGGGAGTGGGTGGGTTATTTTTAGAATGAAGTCATTTGCGATAGACGCTGGTTGTAGGTGGCGGTGCAGAAATTAATGCTCGGCAATTTGAGTGTACGGACGATATAGAACGATAGAATTTGCTTTCAAAATCTTATTTTTTTAAAACTTTAATTCTGAATCTAATCAATATCGTATTATCATCGACACAGGGAGCTCAGTAGAAAGACTGTACAAGAAAATACGAAGAAGAATGAGAAACTTGCAAGGCTGAAAAAGAGCGCTTATAAGAATGTTCGTTCGAGTACACGGGGTTCGGTGTCACCATGAAACCTTTTTGTTGTAGCCAATTGGTGCCTCGCACATCTTGTGCACATCCGAATCCTTGAATATCGTTGCGACTGCTACCCAACATAAGTGAATTAGCCCACATGTTTAGAGGAGGGATATACGGGCCAGAGAGATTGGAAAGGCTGCTACTGGAGTGTGTTTGAAGATAAGAGGGTCGAGGCTGGAAGTTGTAAACGACCGCAATTGAACCAGACACAAATGACTGGTTGAACGTTCTTTGCACTTGGTCAGTGCTTTGCATGGCATGAACGAGTCCTAATATTGACAGATCTGAATACGTCGAAATATTAGATTCTGGAGAATAAAATCTTGATTGGCCATGACATCGAATTTGATTAAAATTAAACTATAGATACTACAATTGGTTGACGCACGGTAGTATCGTAGTAACTGAAGGGAATAATAGTAGAGGGAGGGGAAGGGCGGTATTCATACCCTCGAACAGTGCGAGCAGGGGGCAGGCGATACTTGCACCATTATAGAAAGGGTTCGGGTCGGCAGCGTGTTCGTATTGCGAAACAACAGGGGTACGGTGGCCTTCATACGGTAAAAATGAGGGGAGAAGGTGGTGCTGATGTTGTTGCCTAATTCGGGCAGTGGTTCTTCGTGCTGGGGTAGGTTTCGCACCATGTAGGGCAGTCACTGAGGTTCGGTATTAATCGGCGGTTTGCTGTTGCGCGACGTTGTCGGCCTTGCTCAAGCCTATTGTAACTGAGTGGGTGTCGGGTCGGCCATGATTGCGGTGGTCGGGGATTTATTTCCGGCGGGCTTGAAGCAGGAGAATTTAGATGCAGGAGAATTCGAAGAGCGGTTTGCATAATACGTACCTGAAATTTTCTCTAACACCATTTCTAGTGTTCGGCATAGATAATGGGGGGATTTGCTTGTCGATGCCGGCTGTCTTCAGAGTCAGTTAGGATGACATGGATTAATATCCAATGCAAACGGACGGCGTCGTTTCCTGCCATCGTGTTAACTTCGCACAGATCTTGTACTCGTGTCCTCGGTTTCTGAGACCAGGTTTCCTGATCGACAGACTAAATTCATCCATGTGTTTTGCGTCGGAAGTCCAGGCGCCGCCGGAGGGGCCATTTCAAGGGAATGTATAGCACGGTCAGCAAAATGTGAGTCCTATTTATAGGTCCGTTCTTTTACCGGACCGGCCAAAATTCGGGACGTTGATACGGTCACCTATTTTTGGACAATCTTCCGCCGCCGTCGGCTTCAACCAATACGCACTTGTACTGCCCACCCTTTCCCTACACATTTACTCCTCGCTCTTTAGCTATCGCTCTGGAATTTGTCACACACCCAGTCGGTTCGTATAGCTTTGCTAACAATTGAGCTCACTAACATTCACGATAGTTTCTGTACCCAACATCTCAAACCCAGCTCAAACCACCTGCTCATGTTGTCTGCCAGCCCCATGCTATGGATCTGGGCCGACTCGAGAACGACGGAGATGGAAGATGGGTAACCCATGAGGAGACCTTGGTAATGAGAGACCGTCCGGTATGTAACCACTCGAGTCGTATGGCTCAATTCATTATATTCTTTTTCTAATCTTCCATTCTAACTCAAAGCCCCACCGCATAGACTGACCCACGCCAGGGGGAAGATTTTGGCCGCACACTTCCGTCACGACACCAGCAGTCACTAGTCACTTTCCAGCACTTACCTTGCGTCGGAGCGACGCCAGCAGCACCTGTGCCTACCCGCTTTATTACCCCAGCCGTTCTTACCCAAGTGGATGGGACCTTCTCGAAAATAAAAAGTTGGTATCGAGGCCACCCCCAATGCGGCATCCGATCCCACTCCTCACCCACGCTCACCCTCATTCCAACTGCTCCCTGTTTCGCGACCTACGCAGACCTACATAACGAAACAAAGACACGACAAATTCGTTTTGCGGATTCTATCAGGTCCGGCGTCGACGCTCCCTGTGGAAATTACACCCACAACATCACTTGCAGCACTGCCGCTTTCAGCACCAGGATTGAAACTTGCCTCAGCGACACGAGCCTTATTCCCATAATCCCGCCTTGCCCTTCACTCCGAGCGTTGGATCGTGACCCAATCTAGCCGTTCCCTTCCTCTTCTGGAGGTGTGCGGTTAGTGGAAGAACGAGAAAGGAGGCCGCGATAGCCTACCAGAGCCCCTACCACACGAGCTTTCCTCGAACATGTCCAAAGACCCGGAACTGGCGCTGTTGTGAATGTACGGCATCCATTGCGTTTTTCCATTCTCGCTATTTACAATACATACACTCGTGCTTATTTATTGATTGTTGTTTGACAGCTTTGATCATAACCATTAACTGGTACGATTCTACGAAGTGTCCAAGCCCGCCAATTTCAACCTTCAATTACTGTCTTTCGCCTACTCGTATCACGAAAAGGTACACCTATAAATCCTTCACTTTCTGTCATTTCTTCTGATGTAGGTGTGAACAGCAGATTGCTACCTACCACTCCCAGATTAGACGGTAAGTGTTGCAGTTTAGCCTAGTTCTTATTTACTAACGTTCGATTTGAGTGTGCAGACCAGCAATTCTTTCTGACATACGATAGCGCTGTGTCTTTCGCAAAGCATCTGGAGCTACGAACTCGGGCAGAGGCCGACGGGAGCGATTTGAGAGCATTTCGAAGCAGCGGAGTAATGAAGAACGCATCATTTTCTCTGGTCTACGTTTCGTATCTGGGTGGCTAGTCTTGCCAACGGCCATTACCCTTTGATGTTGAAACTATTCTAGTTAGCCTTTGCGCATGATCGGTACGTTATATCTTTCTTCCTTATCTTTGCTTCCAAATTGCTGATGCTCGTATGTTGTTCCCAGCTTATTTAAGATTTTATCAAGGCAATAACTACCTCTTCTCACGGCCGACGTGATTCCCAACCACCACCACCGCATTCGTCTAGCAAAACAACGTCACTAGTTCACTCCTAGCTTGAGACTGGGGACACAAATTAGGCAAGCTCGTCATGCTACTTTTTGCTCACATTTGCTGACTGCGTTTTCAGACCACATCAGCGTCCTTTCTCGAACGTAGGCAGCTGGTCATGGAGATTTGTACAGCAGCAACCAAAGAAATTTGCGCAGGTAGCACCGGGCGGCCGATGTCTGCTCCTCCCTCGCATTCCGTTCGAAAGACAGCAGCCGTTATTTATTCCTCGCAATACCGCGCGGCCACGTCACTCGACACAGGCTCTGCTCTCATGATGTCACCAGCAGGTCGCGACTCGCAAACGAGGGCTGCATTGCGAGAATGTATGTAGTTGGAAATTTTTCGCAGGTTCGTACGGTTCTCATGCATTAACCCTCAACTGTTTGTGCTCATGCTCATGCTCATGTTCAGCCAGACGGAAGCTCATGCCGAACGGACATATGCAACAGACCGAGAGAGGTGAATGCACGGAAGGGCGATTCCAGAATGAGCCACGGTGACTGAACGGAAAGTAACTGCGTTATTTTTCCTTGGCCTACATATGGTTTGCCATCTGTCCTGTGAATGGTTGCTGGCAATTAACATGTCATCGCCAACGGTCCTGCTTTTGTGAACCTTTTCGTTGGCCCTTGCTCGACACGATCTATGTGTAACGTGTTCCATCTTTGCACCCCATTTTCTGACACTTATGCATTAGTTGTTAGCCCTTCTTATAATTCTACGAGGTGTCCATCCCCGTTCATTTCAACGTTAGGCCGCAGTCTTTCGCCTATACCCCATCGAAAAAAGGTATAAAGTCATATACTTGCCTTTTTGTTGGCGCGTTTCTAACGGTTCTTATGCTGCAAGTCGCGAGCCAAATAACACATCGTTATCTGCTCATTCTCGGTAGTCAACGTGTCTGTTTGCCTGCACCCCCCTTCCTTAGCAACTTCGTCGTGTGGTCCAGCGAGTCAAACACCTGGAAGAATACTGTCCATCGAGTGGCCTTCAGAGCTAGATAATGGGACAAGATAGCGAAGCTAGATGCTAACTGTATCCACGTGAGTAGACCGCTATGTCCGACCCTTGACTCTCTAATTCTCACTTTCGTTCTAGACCACTGGAGGAACGTTTTGTCGAACGTGCACAGCTAAGCGCTTGTACACCCACAAAAACGAAATTTTTATAGGAACCACCAAAACCGCCAAGTAGTGAACGACCCTGCCAAGCTTTCTCCCTCCCCGCCAGCCAGGACGAAAGACTGCATTGGCTACACACTTCTCGAGACACTGCGCGGTTATGTTGGTCAACACGAGCTCTATTAGATATTGGGCATTCAAGTTGGCACAGTGTAAATTATAATGGTAAGCTTTTACAGATTCGAAAAATTATATTTATTAACGAACAACATACAGACATGTACAGAACTTCTTCATGCCAAACGTAACATTGTAGTATGTGCAAAACTCGAAGGCAGCAATGCGGAAAGGGCGGACGACATTGATTGCGGAGCAAGAAAAGGTGGCTGCATGAAATAGGAGAGGAATACGTCCTTTTTCCTTGGCCTATGTTTTGCCACTTCGCCATCGTCATTTTTATGTCAAAATTTTCATTGGCCTTGTTCATATTGGTATTCAACCCCGTTCTATCATCGCATCTTGTCAATAATAACCGATATCCATATTCCAAGCTCTCAGTCTCCTTTGCCAAGCTCGTGAATCGAATACATAAAAACGGCTACCGAATGTGCAAGTTACGAAGTATCTAAGGACGGCTGGACCATCGCCTTTGCTGTCTCGCCTACAATCCCCTCCGCCGCCACGAGATCGCCCAGAAATCTATCCACACGAATCCCCTGCAGATCCAGTAGTATGGCGTCTAATTTAAATTTTGTCTCAATAACAATTTATTATGATCACAAGTCGTCAGGGTCTTGGTTCTTACTTTCGCGCCATTTGACGTGAGTTTGAAGTCCACATTGTTCCCATAAATGCATACCACCGCGGTGAAATTCTCAGAAATTGAACTTTCATCACGAGAAGAAATGTATTGAAAGTGCCTGCACCAGCACTAGCAGCAGGGAAAGAACAAGAGAAACCCGTAAGGGCAGAACTACTCGAGTATATGAGCAGTTATTACCAGTCAAGGGTAGGAGGAAAGAATTTTGAAATGAGGTCCTTGTAGTAGGACTGTAAGTCCTCGACGTTGCAGAGTTTACTGTCTTTGCTATATAAGTCATAAGGATTAAATGCCTTAACAGCTTCCAGAATCTCGGCATCCTTTTCGTTCATCAGGTGCGAGTATGCACCTTCCTTATGCCATGGGTAGAAGCTGTGGTAGCGGATCATCGCTAGTGCCTCTGAGGGGAGAAACGACTGATCCTTGAAGACATTGTATAGATACTAAAGCCGATTCAATGATTAATCAGAATAAATCTGGGATGAATAATATGGGCATACCTCGTCGTGGCCCCACGATAGCATGACATTGTCAAGCCCACAATGTGGCTTGTAAATTCCATATTCTGTTGAGTAAACCTCATGGTATGAGTCCGGATTACCCGCAAATGTGTCGTGGAAGATGATCTTATCGGAAAATTTACACCCGACGACTAGCATGAACATGATGAGTGTTTCCACATGAACTCTGTTTGATTGATTCCTCACCAAAAGTGTCCTGCATGGCTTTGTCAGTCTGGGACTTAAACTCAAGGGACTGACTCACACCAACGATGTCCCACTGGCCGTCCGAACCAAACACAACCAGGAGTTTCCCTAAGTCATGTACCAGCCCCGTCACCTGTTGAGCGATGAAGGTTAAGAATTTTTGACTGTAGGAGTGGAAAGAATTACCTGCATCCATTCTGGTTTACCGTCTTGTCGGATCGCTTCGGCTGTTTGTAGTAAATGATCGAGTTGGGACATGTCTGTCTATAAAAGAAGTCAGGTGCAAGTCTGCGACACGGGAAAAGTGAATTCAAAACGCTGAGGATACTTACATCTGGGTCAGACTCGTCAACTAGGCCATTTAAAATTTCAATAGCCTCCCAGACGCCCATACGGGCACGCTGACGGGTTTTAAATTTGGCTCGAACACTGATATTAAAGGCTACTGTTTGTTTTTCTGTGCGTAAGTAAGTAAGTATATCTGCTGAAATACTTCATGCTCAGAAGCACAAACCGTGTTGTTCTCGGTAGAAAGATTTGATGCGATCGCATACAACTTCGTAGTCTCTGAATCGGTTTTTATCCTTCTCCTTGTCGAAGTTGGAACCTTCCTTCCACGACGTAAAGCTGAGAGAATGGACTGCGGGATAAGATCAGTACTTAGTATTAGTTCAGGGGACTGCATTCTGACCGTCGTCCACCGCGTCGGAGGTAGCGGCGAGCCCGAGGGCTGCAGGTGAGATAGTAGTATTAGGCATTTTTTTCCTCAAAGGAAGTGAAGGAATGAAGTCGAAGAAGGGGACCTGCTGACTGAAGATAGGCTTGCGGCCTTTTATCGTTTGAGATTGGAGATCGACACCTGGGCGGAGAAAATTCGGTTCAGGGCCCTTTCAATTTCCCCACAGCTGCGATGTAGAATGAGATTCTCTGGTTTCAGGGGGTTGTCCATGACTAGAAATTGAGATGGTAATGAGTTGGGGTTGGTCCAGACCCGGCGCCTGCTTCGTTGTCGAGGCATAGCCTAAGTATTCAGAATGAAGTTCTCCGTTGGGTGAGTTTGGGGGTTCAAGTCCCTGCGGAGTCGAGCCCTTCAGGGTCTCCCAGGCTTGAGAACTGGGCAGATAATGAAGCCTTCAAAAATTTTGAAACTCAAGTGCATGAAGTGGCAAACGTAACGTTGGCAATTTTTGAGCCAACGCAGAAATATTGACATCGAACGAAAATGTGTTTTATATTGTTTAGCAGACCGATCTATAAGGCCAGAATGATCCGGGGTTGCCTAATGATGATCGATGCCTGATTACGGAAGTGCCCTCGTCCTGTCATTTAACTCCGTTTCCCAACTTAGCGGTTGGTGTGCCGCGAATGATCGCAGCTTGGCAAAATCTTAATGCGTATCTGATTTACAGATGGATTTGTGACAAATTTACTGTCAGTACATTGTGGCCGTAGTGTCAATGTCAGGAATCAGCGTTGGTGATCTTGCGAAACACTCCAACGCCATTAGGCGTAAAATCATTTCTGGCTCAAGCGTCAAGGTTAAATCATTATCAGTTCCGAGTCGACACTGAGCATTCGCCATAATTTTTAATTCATGCACAGAATCGTTAAGGGATTTAACATTGGGCTCAAAGAAACGACTGCCTGAGAAGACATGGATTGACGTTAGCTGAATGGTTTCTTGTCGTGCTTGGGATGGTGAAGGTCCCAAAGACTTCAGGAGAAGTGGCCATACGGGCTGACACGGAGATGGAACCATGCGGGAGCTGCTACTGGAAAGGATATTGAAGAAGTGGCGAATTCTTAGGTTTACGGTCCGTATGAATGACACCCGATGGCATGTGCCAGGGTTCAGCCACAAACAAAAGTTTATGTCCATTCTGCGGTGGCTGTGGTCCCTAGGAGATCTCCTCGCGAGAAACACGATTACCGATTCAAGCGAATGCCAGCCTACTCAAGTCTTTAGCAATTTTAAGGACATCACGCCAACGTTCCTGCCTTCCTGTAATTGCATTACCCGACTTTTCAGTTCAGCGTCCTCCACTCCCCAATTTGTCTCTTCAATCTGAGGTCTTTATCGAAATGTCGGCCGAGGACTCCATCCAGGAAAGATCCCAAAATTTGGCGCAAGCTTTTGTAGCATTCGGTATCGAGGTGGGTGGAACAAAAAATTTATTCAGTTGCTAAGGATAACGGTTTTACAGGCGGTACCAACGGAGGCTACAAGGAGTGAAATATGCCTGTACTTTCTTCTTCCCGACCTGAAATGCAAATATGGAAGTTTTTGTATGAGGATTCACCCCGTTAACCGAGAGATTTTCCTCTCGGCGATTTCAAATCCATTGGTCCAAGATTGGCGGTCCATCCGGAATATATCCACCGTACCACTCGACAAATCTAACAAATTTGAGGGAGTAAACAGAGTGAAAGAGCGTGGACGCCATTGTGGCAATCTAAAGGTAAGGCTTTTTGTCCATAATAGTCCCTACCTTCATCGTCACTCGAATAGGGACTGGAAGAGAAATATTCCGAACGACCGTCCCCAGAGCTGTATGCGCTCATTCGAAGTCATATTCACCTTTGCCTGGGCCCTGGCTTCCAGATAACGCACATTGCAACCGGTTTTGAATCAAGTTCATCGATTTATTTGTCAGGCCTTCCGAAAACGATTACGAAGCATGATGTGGATGCCCTCCTCGCTGACTTTGGATCAGTCATAAGGTGGAAAGCTTTGGAGGATGGCCAGCGAATATGGGTCCAGTTTACAACCGCTTCGACGGCTTATAGAGCTCTAATAGCTCTCAATAATCCTCTTTACTTCAAGAGGGCTCTAAAGTGCTGGTTCGATGTCAAAAGAAGAATGCCAGGCACTTCGATCACCGAGACCGCGGTCTCCATCGATTGGGACGTGCCGAGTTTTAATGCGTTTTTAGGGTTTCCCAATGCCGAGTCAGCGAAACAGGCCGTGCAGAAGCTACATAACGGTCTGTATAGAGGCTTTCTTATGGCCGCAGAGGTCATCAGTATCCCAGCAGTGGATCGTGCAACCGTCAAGCTATCAAGACTTCCTTTCTTGGGGCAACCTATAGATCCAACTACCCAGGCGATCGCTCGTTTCGCCCAATGTAGTGAGGTGTTGACCTCGCACTACGAAGGTCGAACAGTGACAGTCCAAGGCGCAATCGAAAGACTCAAGAAGCTTTTCCCAAGCCAGGCAGTAACTTTCGAATTAAGACCGCCGCCTTACAGAAACGGAAGGATGCAGGCTTGTGCAACCTTTTCTACATTAGACCAGGCACAACAAGCGGCTCGAGCGCTTCATGGACTCAAACCCGACTTCCTCGGTGGCGGAACCATCGCCGCGAGACACACGAAATCCGTCACTTTCTATCTAAGATGCGATTTATTCCGAAAGGCCGCTGTAGAAATCGAGGAATTCGCCAAAAATGTCGAAATATGTTTTGGGTGTAACCTTGCGATCATCAAATCGGAGACCCAAGTCACATTGCGATTGACTGCGGAGAATATGAAACGACTCTCCCTTCTGAAGGCAATGTTCGAGAAGTCGCTCAATGGGGCCAAACTTGAACGGGATGGAAAACCTGTATGGGACGATTTCTTTGCACAACCAAATGGAATCAAGTTCCTGAAAGACCTCGAACAGGAGCACCCAGGAATAACAGTCGAGAATAGCCCTAGAAAGCAGAAGATCCGCATGTTTGGCAAGTGGGAGGCTAGGAGGCAAGCCGAAGAGAAAGTAATCGCGAAAATCCAGCAGCTCCGGTCTCAAAGATCCTACGTCATCCCGCTGCCTAGTCGGTTTCCCTTCCTTCATCAGGAAATTTGGCGCATAGCGGAGCGATATGATTCGGAGACAATTCATCTAGATCCTGGAAAAGACACTGTAACGATATGGGGTAATATCAAAGCGTTCGACGAAGTGATGGGAGTCATAAGCTTGACCCAGGTTCAGCTGAGGAGATCCGACCGTAATCCCACTCTCCTCTGTCCCGATTCCCCATGTCCAATTTGCCTCGACGAGGTATCAAACCCTGTGACGCTCGCGTGTGGCCATAGTTGGTGTCGGGATTGCTTGAAGCGTTATCTGACTTCGGCAATAGAGCACAAGAACTTCCCTCTAAGGTGCCTTGGACAATCGACTGAGGACGACTCGAGATGTCAGGGACACATCAGTGTCCAGATAGCGAAAGGGATGTTAACGACCGCCGAATTCGACGCTGTTGTCGACGCAGCATTCTCAGCGCATGTGCAGACTCACCCGGAAGAATACCATTTCTGTCCCAGCCGGGATTGTCTTCAGGTCTACCGCTGGCGAACGGATTCAGATATCGACAGATTCGTCTTCAGGCGATGCCCATCATGCCTTGTTACGATTTGCCTGGGTTGTCAATCGGCTGCTCACTATGGTGTCACTTGCAGGGAGCTGAAGCACGGCGATGACCTTTTACGAGAGTGGACAGCGAATCACGACGTTAAGCAGTGTCCAAAGTGCAATGTTACAATTGAGAAGCAAGACGGATGCAACCACGTGACATGTATTTGCAGGACACACATCTGCTGGAAATGCCTGAGGACTTTTTCCGACAAAGCTATATACTCCCACCTGAATGAAGCTCACGGTGGCATTTACACGTGAACTTCGTAATTCTGCGTTAATTCCTCCATCCCCAACAAAGTGTATACTTAGATTATAACAGCGAATTTATGAATTAGGAATATGGTTTTGTGATTTGTGATTCTCGAATCTTATTCAGTTAAAGTAGAACAGGAGAGCCACCACTGAGGGAATGAGATAGAACAGCGGGCACTCGGTGCAATGAGGTAAGACAGTCTGGCAAGGGCCCACCAATGGCACGTAACATCCGTCAGTCAAAGCAAGGCCATAGGCCCGTCGCTAGATTGGCCCATACACTCAGCGTTGAAATTCCGAACTCGGTCCAGGTTGCAGCCCCAAGAAAGAAGAGACTTGTCATTGTAGGACAGCGCGACGCTACTCAAGGTCATTAAATAAAAGCAGAAGCCGACTTGAAGCTGTGACGATCGTGGTCAATTAGTACCTGTCCGCCTGCACTTGGATTGGCCATTACCGCCATAAGACTGGTAAGCGCGCTCAGTTAATGGACTATATATAAATACATAGTAATAAAAGAAACGAACTCGTTGGAATACATGTGCTTAGATTTAAGCATATGGATAGGTGGCCTCAATTTTGCGTTTGAGGAAACTTTGCATTCGTTTTGCAACTGCAACCATTTCGGGATCGAAAAGCTCTGCCGTCTGTATGTCGACGTGCCTGCCGCCATCGTATTCATCCAATACTGGTTTCAAGGACAAAAGGAAGGATGTGAGTGCGATGCTGCAGAAGAGGGCATGGTCAGTGATATGACTCGCTCTAAGTTCAAGACGCACTTACGATTGCCCAAGTCCTGCCCTTGCCTTAGCAATGCATTTTCATCCGTCCCGGTCAAGAGGTGCCGCGGCTGCCCGTCGTTTTGTCTCGTCGCACGGCTGGGCGAATACTGCGACCTGCGGGGAAGAGGTAAGCAGATTCGATTTATGACAATATGATGATATACGTACCGGCCCAAAACTTAGATCTCGAACCCTCCCAACGGCAGCAGATCATCACTTGATTTAGTCGAATCAACTTATCGGCAACAACTTGTTGATAAATCCGGCTGAAGCCCAGCCTTGGACAAGGCAAAATGAACCACCGGGATATTGTACAACTGGAATCCAGAGGTACGTTTACGGTTGATCGTACAGAAGAGAAGCGAACCTGATGCTGCTACTCGTTCCTCAACGTCACGACACACAACCGAAGGTGGTCCTCGCGCTCGGCCTGACAGCAGCGTTAGTCAAACGAGGGTGGGCACTGGGAAGGTAGCAAGAGTGGCGCGTATTGGTGGCGTTAGCCACAGGCAAAAGGCGAGGATGGTCCAGCAGACGGGAGGGTGAGGCGCGACGAATATATTTCGTGTTTGAGCAGCGCGAATTTCTGTTATACCACCCCACCTGTGGCATGTCCGATCCCATGGCCGGGTCAGTCGTGCTGCTCTGGGAGCTTGAAGCGGCCTTGGGAGAACGTGGCGAAGAAGGTCGGTACCCCCGCAGGTAGGATTAGATTCCTTCGAAGTAGCGGCCGCGATGTCGCGGAGCCTGTGGTCGAGCGGATAAGTAGCTGGATGAAGTAAAAAGCAATACGAGTCGTGTCTCAGCTCGTTTTGCGACGCACCCAGCAGGTCTCCCTCTCTAAGGTCTCCCTTCGCTGAATCTCATTTAATGTCTCCGTCGCATGTCCTTCCACTGCTGGCCCACTTGCTCTGAAATGTCGAGAGGCAGCTCGCTGTGTGAACTAACGGCAGTACTTTTAATACGCTGGCAGATAGATCCTGGGTCCTTTAGAGACATCCTTCTTCACAGTTGGGGTCCTACACCGTCTTTGCATCCTGGTTCATCCTGGTGGTGAGGTTCAAGCTCTCATGAAAGTCGAATGACCTACTCGAGTACGCATCCCGGTTGGAGCTTGTCGATGACCCTAAGCCATGCCTAAGTTTAGATGGCTTGCACTCAAAAGTATGTCCATTACTACGAGTCGTTTGCGCTGCTTGTGTTTCCGATTTCCATGAGTCGAGAAACTAAATCTTCTCTTCGATAGTCTTCGATGCACATGAGTGCTCACCCAAAGTCAAAATTCGTAAGACGGAGCAGGGTCAACAGTGAAGATAACGGGGGTGGAGTCATTGTATGAAATGAGGAAAAGCACGAGGCGAGGATGAATCCTGATGATACGGTTGTTCAATGTTGCACGGATCTCAAGAAGCCACCCGTCAGTCACGTGAGGGATGCGCGGTTCTTCAAAAAATAACTACAGAAGCGCCGATGAATGTTCAACGGCGCCCTTGACTTTTTCGGGTTTTTATATTTGTGTCCAACCTGTCGTCGAGATACCCTCACTGCTGTCATTTCCTGATCGCCATATAACACGGGCAGCGAAACCAAACCCAATGCTGTCACCCTTGCTTGACTTTCACGTACTTGGTGGCCTCGGTCATTCTGAGTTCAAGGTTCGAATTCCGTCCGCACTTAACCGAGCGATCCTGTGAGGTGAAATTAGCTGTAAAAAAATCAACTGATTTGCCATTTCACCCATCCCACAACTACAAATCTTGACTTGTGTCCTCTCTTCCTCTCCTCAAACCTTTCGCTCCAACAGTCGTTGTTAGTCATGTGTAAACACGAAATGTACGTTTTGGCTGGTTCTTCGCATAGTTTGTTGGCGTAGTTGACACGTTTCCTACAGAATCGGTGACCTCTATAGGGGCTGTGGAGTATTTCACGTTTGACGAGTACTGTTTTCTCAAGACTAAGTTAGGATTGTAGCATTTTCATGGCCGGTACTACACAGGCGAGACCATCGACTGCAACAGCAATATTTGCAAGACCAGCTTGGCTCACAAGCACAAGTCGGCCAGCAACTGCGGCTGTCAAGAAGTACGTTAGGTTTCCCACTACGCCGCTGAGCATCTGTGATTTACCCGTCAACAGGTTGTGATTGAGGAGCGACGCATCCAAAACATGTTCCAGATCCCGTTCCCCCGATGCCAACGCACTTCACGCTGAACTGCGCGTCGACAAATTTGATGTCTCCTGCCAATCTCTCCTCAGTTGTCCTATCGCTGTTGCATTGGGTTTTTAATTCGCGTCGGCATGATTTACTTATTCCATTTTCTTGTACTTTCGATCACATTTGTTATCGTGAAGGGTCTTTTATCCTCGCTATGTTTGCCGCTGCTTCTTAGTGTCACATTATATTTTCTATCCATTGCATTGATAGCGGGCATCAAGCGGGCATCAGCGAAAGCGCGCCAACCAAACCTTGCAATACATAGCCAATGGAAGGTCCACATGGCCCACATAGCGAAGAATTATTTTAGCCACCTTCTATCGCAATAGGTTCACAATAGGACCCTCTAAGGAACATCCATTTTTGGCAACCTTGAATTCTCGACTCATTTTTGGTTAGCCTTGGAAGGTTCTCTAATTTTTTTTATGTCTTGTATTTTGATAGACAGTGGCTCAGTGGAGAATTTGTCAGTCAGCAGCCGAAAAAATAACGGAGCGCTGAGTGAAGAGAAAAACGTACCTCCATACGCCTTATTTACTTATTCACAATATTGCACAGAGTGGGAGTCGAACATCGAGGACAGGCAAACTGACCGACGACTTTAACCGCTGCACTGCGTTTAACATAATTTCAAATCATTTTGTTTGTCTCATTTTCGTGTCACCACCTCTGTCCAACCCCTCGAACGTCGCAATGCCATCGGATACATACATTATACCATACTTTTTGCAGTTGAGATTGTCCGTTTTTTTGGAGCAAGCTTACATGGATGTTACATTTTTCGTGTCTTTGAATTGCCGCCACTAATATTCAATGAGATTTCAAGATCACTACGAAGATGGCTCGTCCAATGGGCTGCAGTCTATTGGACCCGTAATATTCCAAGTAGTTCTGGTTACTACCTGGCCGTGATCGAAACCAATCAACCTTGAGACCGAAAACTGTCCTCTTTTTCTGCCTCGATGTAAAAGCCTGGGCCTTTAATTTCTCGTTCGTGGAATTAATTAAATGAAAGTCACGGCAGCTGACTCCGCCACTTCTGAATTCGAAAGGTTTCAGAATGTTTGTGGCCTAAATACTAGTGTTTTGAAGTCCGGTTGCAGGACTGGAAAAAGACCGCAACCAAACCGGACCAGGACCGCAAAAGACCGGACCAGCAGTCCGGTCTTTGGATATTTGAGAATGAAAGACCGCAAAAAGACCGGTCTTTGAAGACCGGTTTTCGGTCCTAGGACCGGTCCGAACCGGTAGTTTTGTAGGCCTTATTTTTCCCTTTAAAACGCACTATGTATCATAATTTTAGACAAAGTTCTCGCTGAGAAATAAAAAAAAACATTTTGAAACTCCCAAAAGTGTAGGAAATAGAGAATATTTCCGTAGAATCACCAATTCTCAACGAAATTTAACGTTCTTGGACTCGTTTTAAAGATATATATGATATCTACAAATTATACTGATACATATATGCGAAATAATGATGATAATGTCTCGAAAAACCGGTTGGGACCGGTTGGCAACCGGTTAAGACCAGGACCGGTCCAGGACCGCAAAAAACCGATGAGGACCGGTCCTAATCGGTCCAGTCCGGTTTTTTGACCATTTGGGAATTTCTAGGACCGGTTGCGGTCCCGGTCCTTGCCAAAAACGCGAAAAAACCGGACTGGACCGGACTTCAAAACACTACTAAATACCAGGTTCGGAGGTTTCGTTGTACTTGTACGCCGATTACAAATCTGTCCATCTAGTCGTCCATCCATCCAGGTATATCCGGCTCACTGTTTCCAATGGATCTAACTGAGGCACCAGTGTGCCCATAATCAATACTAGCTGGGACCTATACAGCGGGGAACCCGCATCATCCTTGTCTCCTCCGAGAAGTTTGGTAACTTTAGTCGAAAATAATACAAAGCGACCATTATCACCTTTATCGCGCCTCCCCTGAGTCCCACTTCCTCATGGCCCCCGCCGTCTGTCGCAATGATTCGCGCGTCCTTTCCCATCACGAGGACTAAGATTTGCTTCTGTGCACGATGATTGGCTTGAAGGAGACCAGCGGCGCTATCACTGCCCCCGGCCATCGGTACGATTTGTACGAATGTCTGTTGACAGCTGTACATGTTGACCCAGGTAAACACCTATCTTCAGGGCTACCCGGGCAATGAGCTCAGCACGTAAACTTTGCTCATGTCGCTGCCCAATTTCAAAGAGACATTTCGTGGTAGATGCCAACCCCAAGCCTAAGCCCTCCATCTACTTTCTGTCTTGTATAAATTGTAAGCCCATTTTCTGCAATTTAATTTGTAAATTGAATTAACCGCGAGATTTCATTACCGTCTTCCAAATAATTGTGCTGGCTGATAGACTGTGGTGCATGCTGTAGTCCCGTCGGACATCCTATTACTCTCGGATTTCCGATACAGCGTGGTTGAACTTGGACTGAAATCATAATTATGCATGTGTTTTACCTCATTAGGTCCGAGTCCAACGTGATATTCAACTCATTTACAAGATGAAAAGATGACAGGCAACTATAGCCTAAAAGTGTTGAGCTCAGAACGCAATAGATTGGTGTAGCATAAGTATGAGAAGTTGTCATGAATGAGATTAACGCGACAATTGTGGACCGTGACCAGGGCAGAGAAGACGGTTTTGTGTACCTAGGAAGCAGTTGGAATTTTGACGTATGGGGGACAATGGAAAATAGATATGATCTGCTGGAGGGTGTTTGGTCCTCGCGTTCTTGATCAGTTCTGCTTGAATTATTTAGCTCCGACAAGTCGTTCATCTCATACCATTCTCTCGCAGCGTTATGGACCGATAACCACAAGCGGGATCTAAATGGAGCTGTGCCAGCCGATCCCAGTGGCATTTTCGTCCCTGAATCTGAATTCAGATCTGAACCCAGATCTGAGATCTGCTATGGAATGACATAGCCGTGCCATTTTAGAATCCGTGGTACGGCACCCACAAACCAAAATAGTAACCGAAGATCGCGTCATCCAATTTTTGGCTTGACACGCGGACCTTGTTTCTCCGCTTTACAGCAAGCCACTTGAAGCTAGACCCAGGCCATTCATTCGAGAACAAACGCCGTTGACACACGAATTACTCCTGCCGACTGTAGGTGGGAACATTGACTATTGGATCGTTGTTTGGTTCCTCTTAGACAGACTTCGTCAATTTATAAAACCTCCTCATTACCTGACCCAAGCTCAAATCCTTCTAAGTCCACACATCTTCATGGCTCGAACCAAGGTAAGCGGCTGCAGCAGGCGTTACGTTTCGATATGTTGACTCGATGGTATATCGCAAGGCTACCGCTCGAATGTCGACCGGAGGTAGGATTTATCTCAGTTCATTGACGCGGCCAAAGATTCAACCCTTCTCACTCCACTGTATTCTCTGCAGGGAAGGCACCGCGCAAGCAACTGGCCGCCTTAAAGGCTAGAAAGGTTCCCAAGGTTTGTAAGTTTGTGACCATAGACCTTATCCAACTTGCTAATGCTATTCGTCCTCATCGTTTTTTTATTATTATTTCAGACTGCCCAAATAGGTCAGATCAAAAAAGCTCGAAGGTTCCGCCCAGGAACGGTTGCTCTCCGCGAGATTAGGCGTTATCAAAAGACTACCGACCTCCTTATTCGTAAGCTCCCGTTCCAGAGGCTTGTCAGGGAGATTACCCAGGAATATAAAGTTGGTGGGCATAGTCAATCTAGAATTGTCTCCGATCCGACCAATAATAGACAGATATAAAATTTCAATCCACTGCTTTACAAGCCGTTCAGGAAGCTACGGAGGCCTACCTGGTTTCCCTTCTCGAAGATGCCAATTCTGCTGCCATCCATGCGAAACGTAAGCGCCATATAATCTCGCTTAGAGCCTTCTTTGATTTGTGGACGGACTTTCTTTTTTTTTCCAGGCGTTACCATGTAAATTCAATTCACTGAGACCAGCTGTATCCAATGCTTACGAAAATGACTATACCTTGCAGCCAGGTTAAGGACCTGGCCCTCGCCAGGCGACTTCGCGGCAAACTTGCGTGTTGGGGAAGAAGAATATTAACCAAATAGGAAGAATAAATACCTATTTTTTCAGGGAGAGGAAATGGTGTTGTTGTTCTAACCGGCATGATTCAATGGCAGTAGTCTTGCGAGCGAAGTATGTGTGTTGTCCCGCTTATAGTTGGCCGCTTGTTCCCTTCTGAAACTAACATATACCGAGTGATGCATTCAACCCCTTTTTGATTTCAGGAGACAGGTTACGGTACAAATCAACTTTCAGCGCGTCCACCTTAGCTCCCACTTTCCACAACCAGCTCGCTTAGAATATCATCTGATCGTAATTATTCGAGGTTTCTCTCCACTGAAGTGTGTGTGTAATTATTTATGCTATCGTTATCTGGCTATTCAACGTGAGTCCTAATGATACTCCAGTGGGAATGCCTTCTCTCCTCACTGCCCCGTCGTAGCAGCACAAACACAGATTCCAGGACTGTGGCGAGGGATTTCAGCCAACGACCAGGGCTGAAAGACGAGATTACAAAACCTCACGTCCAATGACTCGTGCCTGTGGCCTGGCGCAACATCGGGAGATTAAAGATTAAAGATTAAAATCACTGTTAGGCTTGAGTGGAGAATTTAAAAAGAACCGTCTGTCTCCTTATGCGTCAACATCAAACAATAAAAAGCGCTTTGTCTATGCGGACATGTTTCGTCGGGGTATGATTTTGCACGCGTGGCCTGTATTTTTCCTCAGCTTCGTTTCCACCCTGAAACGCGAGCGAACACATTTCAATCTAAGGGAAAACACGTTGAATCACAAATCAAATGCCAGTCCCCACATGTAGCCATACCTCGGGAATGTTCAATGTCGGGGACCATCCCGTCCATGGAGACCAGTTTGACGACTCTAGACTTGAGAAGTTTGATCAAACGAAGGAAATTATGCCTTCCAATAGGCTCAACGGCTCCACCTCACCGAATGGCGAATTGTTTTTTTTTTTTTTCATTAGGCACTGACTGGTCAGTCCTCTTACTCTAGTTATAGACATGCGCTACTGTGGCCCGGTACTTTTTCGCAGTGCGCACTCTACGCAGAGAAAAAAATCGTCTCAAGAAAAGGGAACTTAATCAGAAACTAGACATGTCTACTGTCAATCCTTAAGATTCATGACCAGTTCCCAAAGCTTGATGAAGGCAAATGCGAAATGCAGTAGATACTGTAACCTGGCAGTGTTGCACCCGAGTTGGTGGAATCCCACTGAGTTCCATTCTCATTTTCCAAACTTCAACCACGTTCACCCAGTCGGCTTTTGTTCAGGAATTCGT
Organism: Galerina marginata; assembly: GCA_023014335.1. Classification (NCBI taxonomy): domain Eukaryota; kingdom Fungi; phylum Basidiomycota; class Agaricomycetes; order Agaricales; family Galerinaceae; genus Galerina; species Galerina marginata. Next base: position 1,081,839 of record JAECYW010000004.1, read on the forward strand.
GATCTTTTAAAAAGAAGTCTAATTAAATAGGGATCGATCAACAGATTAAGTTACACGATTAAATCCCATCCATACTGGTTCTAAGACACTGGGTAATAAACTTTGTGGGATGCAAACCGTCCAATTTTCCTGTGTTTCGTCCTCATTGTGGGGAAGATAGGGATGCATCATGCCGACAATGTGTTCGGTAGTCACACATACGTCGACACCATGTTCGGACCTTGGAATATATCCAGGAATATATCTACAAACTGTCCATGACATCGAAACCAAATGTCCTTGTACATGGGGTGATTTTAGCAATTTGGTGTTTGTATTCCAAAGGAGCTGCGACTGGGGATTGTTTTTTATTTCGCAGAATTTTGAATGAGAAATATGACGCCAACTTACTGAATATAGCATTTGCAGTATAATTCCTTCGTATATAGAGCTTGTGAGGCGGTCCCTCGTCGATATAGAGTCTGTCCACCCAAGGTGAGTGTTGCAAAAGCGGGAGATGCTTGCGACATCAGGCTTGACTGTGCGCCATACAGAAGATGGAATACTCTGAGAACTCGCAGACCAGGAAGTATGTGGTCTGGTAAAAAGCGTAACTAGTTCCAGGTCGGGAAACGAGGTTGGGAGAAGGAACTCATGGGACCTAGGTGGGAGATGTCCCCGAGAATTGGTGAGTAGCTCGAATTCTATATCTCTTCTCCAACGTTTCAAGTAGAGCTGGAGCTCATCTGGCTCCAATATGGTAATTGACTCGATGAGAAGCTCGGCGAAGCCGCATTTCGCCAATCCGACAGCAATTGCTGGGTCGCAGCCACTGACGCCTGTGCCATATTGACTTCCTTGAAGCATGGCGAATAGAACCAAGCGACAATTTGTTAGTCCTTGCCTTTCGATATCTTGAGCAAGGTATTCCGCAATTGCGCCTTGTCCATAGGTTGCTTCAGGATCCCTAGGCAGACTTTCCTTCGCGTTTAGTTCGAATTGCATGTACTTGTCACATTAATGACCTACCACCGAAACACATTTGTCGCTCCAAAGACGATGGGGAGGTTGTCGGTCGTCAAAATGGCGTCGACGCAGTTAGCGATGGTCAGTCCCGCGATTTCTGATTCTGAGTACCCCGGCGCCTATTATATTGAATTAGTCTGCACCACCGGCCGGTGGAATTTTGAGTAATATGAAGGGTGCGGGATGCAACGTACATCATGGGTATGATAACCAAACGCCTGAATTAATTCCCGAAAGTCACCAACCCACCAAGCCGCGTCATCCCTACTGCCGTCGAAGACAAAGACGAGGCTCAGGGGAAAGCGAAGGAACTCCGCTAAGCGAAGGAATAGACATTCGAAGACCTTCAACCTGTAGCTACTCAGTGGGTGCCTATCACCCTCTAGGATTTCCCCGACTGCTTCTGAGACTAGCTCCCTATTCGAAAAAAGACATCGAAATTTTGGCCGTTTTGACAAACAATAGTTTATACCTTGCATTAATGGCCAAACAAATTTTGTCAGACCAATCTCTACCTTTCACCGTGGCCACTTCGAAAAGAGATTCATGGGTATTTACGGCGAGAAGAACCTTGTAGAAGTCATATCATGAGGCACAGCTTAGCAGCGGTGTAGAAAGGTCGACCTACATTCCAGAGGTGTTTGGCACCCATGATTTGCAGGGAGAAAAAACGGATTGGAATTCCCGTGTCAAACACTATATATATTGCCGAGATTGGCGCCTGAGCCCCAATAATTCTATTTGGTCCTTCACGATTAAGGCGGACAAAAGGTGTATGACGCTACGGAGTTTTTTGAAAGTGCGGTTTTCATTCCGTACCGCGGACTTATATCATACGGGTGCTTTTCTGTCTTTGTTGTCGTAGACAATGAGTAACTCTAGTCAACTTTGTCCCATTTGGATTTGAGATGAAGGAGCCAATTTTATCCGCGAATCACCCACGCGTCCATCTGGTGACTGCTTTGCACATCGGGGTTTTGGGACTGGGATTTTCATTTCCAGCCAGAAAGTGGCGGAGAATTCTATTTCCAGACAAAAAAAGTGCGCTGGAAATTCATTTCCAGCTCCAAAACTCCGATGTGTTGATCGCTTTTGTCAAATACGAGCCCAAGGGACCGTGGTAGCCACTCACGAGTCTGGAGGGTGGATGTAAAAGGTATGTCATCCGCGTAATTTCCTTCCTCTACCAATCCTGCCCTTTGCAAGGTGAAACGAGTCCGAACGTCTTCGGACTCCTACCTTCTATGGAAGACCAAAAGTTTGACCCTAGGTGTCGGTAACTCCCGTGATGGGATTAGCTTATTAGGTGATTAATCTGGTCCATCCTTGTGACGAGTCCAACGGAGGGTCTATCCTCCAGCACCAGCCAATTTGTGGCGCTTAAGACGCCGGTACATGGGTTGATGTTTCTGAGTGGTATTAGATTTGCACGAACTTGCGATATTCACGTTCAAGACTCGCCCTACTCCAAGGTTACCAGAGCAAGCTCGACCTCAAGGATCAAACCTGACTAGCACTCTGCTTACTCTCCCTCCGTCCCTAGTCTGGCTACGATTTCCTCTGCCTTGTATAAGGTAGACTGTCAGTCCGAAATTTTCAGTCCCCTTGTGACAATTCATTTTGCGGGTACTACTTTGGACTTTGACTTACAAACACTCCAAGTTCTGAAATCTCGTTTTTGGCTTTCTTTCAATGGTCGTTCACAGGCATGGACGCGCACCGAACCGACCCTGTACCAGCCCCACAAATAACTCGAAATTGAACTTGTCTTCGTCTTTCTGACAGATGGGCGGCCGTTTTTACTAGATAGATCAGCCAAACTGCGACGAGGGCAATATTTCGGCCAAAGGTTTCATGGGTTCAAGTTGCGAGGACCGTGGTAAGGGTTCACTGGAACAAATATTCAAGTCTGGAGGTTATATGTGACGAGCGCTCTGGGCGCGTCCAAATCGTCGATGTTCTATATCCTTGTAAACCAAGAAGATAATTATAATACAAGTTCCAGAAAATAGGCAGATTGTCTCAGCGACTAAACACCGAGTTCTGCGTGCATAAAACTTGACCATCGACATGATTTATAGGTATTTATTCAAGTACGCAAAGCCTAAGAATGGCAAAATCCACGGAATGCTGCATGCACAGCGAAAGGTTATAAGCGAGCCGAATGAGCAATGCAACAATTCCAATCTCTTTGTTAGGGGGGAAACGACGCTGTAAAGTAGAAGAGAATTGCGAAGGTAAGAATAAATGCCGAAGGGAAAATCGGGCCACTCTATTGTATGTGATTCGCATTAGGCTTGCAACAGCTAGGTGCCAGGTTTCACCCGCTTATTCGACGACGGAAATGGAACCTTCATTCACAGTGGACTGGCTACAGTTGACCATGGGGATCAAGAGTAAGAGACCTTGGTGAAAATACGGCATTGGTGTCCTCACTCATGGAAAGGGCCAATTGACTGTCTTCTCTCCTGGAAAATATTCGGTGCACAAATCCCACTGCGACAGCCAAATTGGAAACCAGCGCAGATGCAACTGACTAATATGATGTCAAAAAATCGTAGCTTAGAGACCTGATAGAGTACTCGCCATCGTGTTTGTTAAGCATAAAAGGACAGGCAGGTTCGATGAGCAGCGCGTCAACATTAATATCCAGCAAACAAGGTTTACGACCAGTGTCAACCCGCTTCCCGAGAACCCGATGAGGACAGTACATTTTTGAATGACTGATAAACTGGCTTTTAAGCAAGAGCCCCAGCCGCGGTACATGATGAAAGAATCGGCAATTACATCGGCTGTATGAGAAGCGGAAAATTATTTTGTTGTCTCCGGAGAAATTTTGGTGGACAAACTCAGGATAGCGCAGACTACGAATGTAGTAGGAAGTGAGAAGGTCGTCAAATTTGAATGCACGGGATGTGGGCGTTGGCCATAGATTACATTTACTGCCGTGCAGTATATTAACCCTACGGACAAAAATACTGAGGCGACCACTTTGTTGGTTAATTGGGATGTCTTTCCGCCGAGACACAATCTCTCAAATGTCATTGTGAGGCTTGCGCGGGTAAGCCTACAAAACTTCAACGTCATGTCCTCTGAAGACTGGAGTATGATTCTTACCAAAGCGTGATAAAAAGTACATCGAGTGATATCAGATACAGAACCGGGTTTACGGTGGTGGGATCATTCATTACTACTCTCGTCAATTACGGTCAAGGAAGGGGAAATAGACGTACTCAGCGAGACGATTACACCAAATACGACAAAATTCGCTCCAGCAGTTGCTGAGCCAATAATATCGTCGTACTGTATCTTCTCCAGACGGAATACCAACCTCAGCACTGTGATGCCAATAGCCAGGATATGGCCAGCCGCTAGAAACCCTGGAAGACATTAGCCCATACATTAATTAGCAGGGGTACCATGCACCAACCGAGCCATACTTGAGAGATACTGCCGGAGATGAAAGACATTTGGTGTTAGGAACTGGTTCGGGCGAAAACAAGGCTTGAAACAGTGAGCAGTCGGGACAGTCGTATAGTCGGCAGAAAGTACTTAATCCCGCCTAAAAAGATAAGACGAACATACTAGGAATGCGTTTATGCGCAAAATCATCCGAGTCCTCCTGAACTTGTGATCGCCTTGGTGGCTCGGCTTCAAGTTACATCAGTATACGTAGTTCACCCATAACTTGTGCGAGATCCTATATGAGATCAGTCTTTTGTAATTCGGATTCACCGGCGGTGGAGTAACTTGAACACATCAAAGTGGTGTCCGCCAGCCGCTTGAATATTTGTCCAAATTTCTCCGCACTTTCCCCCACGCCACTGCGTATTCCTTTTGCTAGCCGTCGCGGCTCATTGCTTTACATAAGCAATTTTCTGGCATTGCGAGCAATCCTGACAACGAAGTCGGAATTAATGCAAGATCCACTCTTGATCAGTAAAGTTGACCCTACCTACATTTTATTTAATAAAATAGCCAGATCTAATCTACTTGAAGAATCTGAGGTGTGCCTCGGGACTCGGCCATCAAGACATTTAAGGAGCATTTGTTCCAGAACATCAGGGGTATTAAAATTTGACAATTTAAGCGGTAGGAGACGTTGCTATTGCTAAATTGTTAAATTGCTATAATTAAGACAGTAGGCACTCGCTTCAGAAGGAGACATTGTCACACAATTTGTCATTCAAGTTCAAATGACGCTCACGTTTTGATGGGTATAGTATTCCCATGGATTTTAGGTGATCAAACCTTGCCTACCAATATATTTTGCAGCGGCCTAGGCTTCTAGAATATGTACGTTACATATATTATGATAGGTGGAATTCCATCGGAAGACTCACCTGCTAATAACCACAATCAGATTCTTGGGTTTCAATGACCCACTTTCAAGCGTATGTTTGCAGGGGTTAGGGGCGAAAAGAGGCAGAAAAGAGGATTCCTGTCATCTGTGGATTGAATAAGAGCTGAATAAAAAGATATATCAAAGGCACATTTACATAGTGTGTAGGCCCAGTTTCGTGAGGCTCGTTTATCAATGCAAGGCTAAAGTCTCGCAAGCCAGTTGGTGAAAGAAGAGGTTTTAATACGGGAGACACCCCACCTCGTACATGCCTGTTAAAAGGCAAGAGCTGTTGCAGGATTCTCGACGTGTCAGTTTATTCGACTCTCATGTGTGAGGAAGGTTCACACGACACAGGAGACTTGGGAAAGGACATGCTTTCATTACGGTTAGAAACGGGTAACGCTGATCGGACTGAGGAGGTAGGCAGGCCATGTTTAGTAACGACCAGGTGGTGTTAATGTCAGATTTATGACAGATACTGCGGCGAACTAGCGAAACTCTGACCTCTGTGTTATTTTCCGATGCGATGTCTCCTTTGACTAAATTCTTCCCTTTTTTTTCGTGAGCGGGTTAAACTGACCACATCTGTCCTAAATAGTTAGCGTTCGATTGTCGGGGTAAACTTTCTACAGACGAGCCCGCACAGCCGTCCATGTCCCGCAATGTTACAGGTGCGGCCGGTAAAATTCCGATCATAAGACATGAGCTAGAAATAACCTCAGCGTAGTGCTTTCCGACCAAAAGTTTGCACTACTATAGCAGAATTCAGCTTGTGGGGCTGAAGCGACTGTGAAGAGTACTCACTTACAATTTTCGTGTTATTCCACCAGAGATGAGGACCGGTCTGTTATGTCTAACGGAGTGAACCTCGACCATTTGAGACATCGGCAGCGCCTGCCGACCAAAATTGGATAGTAGTATTCAACGAGCGGAGGTAAAGAGAGAGTACTCACTATCGAGTTCCGTGTGATCCCACCATAGCTGAGGAAAACTGGCCGCCCGTGCACAGTGGGGTGACCTTCAACACTTTAAGACATCGAAGCTGCGTTGAGAAATTGAGAGTGTCAGTCTTCATGGAGTATCGGAGCATTGCAAAGAAAAACGGCACGATGATTTCTTTTGGCAGAGCCTCATGGTGACCGAAAGTAGGCTCTAGAACTTCCTTTGGCAAATTATGACCATAGTGATGATATCCATGGGCAAGGCAACCGAAAGAGTTTCGTAGCACCCCCGGGAACGGCGCGTAAACAAGCTATTGTACTAGTAAATTGAGCTTTATTTTCGTGAAAAAAATGAAATTGGGAGGCACATTAACCATAAGCCAATCTAAAAAGACACCGTCAAACCAATGAGCCCACCCTTTCTCGCTGAACGAAAGTTTTTCTTATGAAGAAATTAGCGGGGTTGGAAGGCGGATGAGTAGGCTTTTTCGATGCAGATGATGCAGCCCACGGTTCGTAACTTCGCCTGCAGTCATCCTCTCATCACTTCCTTGAAAATCAGGATAATTTTAATGTGGTAAAAGGCGGACTGGAATGCTTGCCTGTCTTACTAGATCGTTGCCGACCTGGTCCGTTTTGCCTTGTCCATCCATCGATCAGCATCCGCGATCGTTTTCTTTGCGTGGCTGCGCTACAACAATCAAGAGGGCGTGGTGCACGGTCTTGTCCCCAGGAGGCAGCGGGGTTGATGTCGTGTATGCCTGACCATAATCAATTTCGTGGTGTAGGTCGCTGGGTACATTGACTCTTGAGCGCGCTTTTCAGTTTTCTGTCACACGTGATATTGGCTCCAACACGGTACAGCCGGCCCGCAGCTTCGCGGACGTTCATCCCACTGACATTCCCTCAACAATGTGGGCTTGTTAGTTTCAAGAATAATATATATAAAATTTAGAGTTTTTCAGTGGGTGGTAAAGAAAATTTTCATTCGTCAAAAATATTTTGGGCCGACGAAGAAGAGACGTCCAGGTCCATGTATTTGGACGAATTCTTTTGAGGAGTAAGTGGTAGCTAGAATCATCTAAAGTGAGTGATTGTCAAAGTACTTGGTATTTTTATGAATATCTTGTATAATTTAATAGCCAATCGCTGCCAATCTTTATCCCAATATAAGATTTGGAGTTACGCGAGAATAAACAACTTCAGTTGAAAATAAGCCAAAGGGCCCTGTGCTAAGAAAAGCAAGGGAGACGATCACGGGCGTTGCCGTTCAGGCAGGCGCACGTGCGCTTTGAGGCATTTCTTCGGGGAAGCGTGAAGGAGCTGAATTGCTCCTTCCATCACGCGCTTGCCTGACCGCGCCGCGCGCTCAACGCACCATCGACCTTGCCAGAACCGAGCTGCCAGTGTCGGCCTGATAGGGCTACTCCGCCTGCAAACCCAACTATACACCCTTCAAATTCAACCTGTCAATGCCGACGACGACCCACTGTTTTGCCCGTTTCGCAAGATTCGGTTTTCCGATAGAACTGTAATAACTAGGCGCTTTCTGAGGCGCTCTCTGCTTTGGTCTCTAAGGAGTTTCATTGCAATTTGCATTGTGATACAGGTGAACCAGCTCACCTGCGCCGTGCGCCCCTTTCCTTGCCGAGGTATGTGTGCCAGCCTCCGCCAGAGTTATGGGACAAAAGGTGGATGGAATGGAAAAGGAGAAATTCTACGACATAAGGTATGCATCAAGTTCCTGAATCTAAACTTTACCCAACCCCACGGTTTTCTTTGCAGCTCCAAAATAAAAATAAAATGTCATCTGACGATACGGCCCTTGTCTACAAAAATCAAGAGTCCCTGCGATCTTCGATGAGGAAGAGTAAGCTTATGGCAAAGTTATTCGCGCTTCGTACGATAACAGGAGTAGCAGGCCTTTCGAGGGTGTCTTTCCCACTGACGAAGTAAGTCAGTCAACAGATACGTAGCGAATCCTGCTACTCAATGCCCTGATGGATTCTACAGAAGTCAACTTTTAACTAATTGCTCGTTGAGCGGGTATGAAAGAGATTTTGCAATTTGATATCATAGTAGTTCCGGTGTCACTGCGATCCCGCCTGATCTGCGAAGCTGGCCAACACCTGCAACATTTTTGCACTTGACCATCCCTTTCTGTGAGTTACTTTCTTCGCACTCGTCATCGGCGTTTGTTCTCCTTTTTTTTTTTGGCAGACATGTAATTCAAAATCGCCTCAAAACCGGGACAAATTTATTAACGTGTCAACAACCAAGCCGGTACACCTTCCCTTTACCCTTGCAGTTCACGTCCACGAATCCACTCCGGCCCATATACGCCCAATACACATTTAGCAAAGCGGACTTCGAAGGTTCGACGGCGAAGGAGCTGGGAAACCTCAGGTGGCAGTGCGACAATCGTGAACTTCTCGTGCGTATGTCGACTGTTATTTGATAATCTGTTTGATCTATTATCAGAGCTCCTTGGTTAATAGACAGTAAAATATCTCCTGTATATTCGTCTCCTTCTGGGAGTCAGACAGCAAACATGCACGATACCAATGAGTTTATGTTATCGATACATGCCATCTCCATTGGGGTGTCAATTAAGAATATTGAAATACCAGATCCCGATTACGAAGAGACAAGTCCAACGCAGTTGAGCATAGGGGTATCCGTCGAGGTTTGCCTGGTTACACTCAGCCTGCATCTCAACCTATCTCCTACTTTTGCCGACAGCATGCCGTCCCATGCTGAATAGATTTGAACCCAATGACACCGTTATGCCAATACCCATCGGCCTATAGTTTTCCCTATGGTAACTTTGTTGCTCCTGTTGGCTTATTCCATGGGGAATACTTGTGCCGAACGCGATCACTCCCCTCAAGTTTTTTGTGAGTTAAATCCCCATTAATCCTGACGCTTATAATTCTTATCATATTTCAATAACGAGAACAGATCTTCGCTGAAGCTTGCGGATACCAATGTCAAGGCATCGAATCCTGACTGGATGCGGTGTTTCGATAAACTGATTTTTCGGAGCTTTTGATTGCCCCCGAAGCCCTCGCTTGATTGATTCAGGTCTGGCATTTCTTTACAAAAGTCCCATTTTCGTATCTTCACATCCTCCCCTACCCAATGTCATACAAGCAGCGAGCCAAAGAACGGCGCAGGCAGTTTGAGAAAACACATACGACTTTCTCCAACTCCAATGCTACTACATCAACTTGGACGACAGTGGCAGGAACACCGTCCGGTTCGGTTCAATTTACGACTGAGAAGATGACTATTGAAGCGGAGCCACCTCCGAAGAAGCGCAAAACTGACGAACAGCCCTTTAATGCGTCTCCGCACGTTCAGTCCGACTGCTTGGAGGTGGATCCTACTGCAACCGAACAAGCTTTCGTCCCCGCGAAGCCTCATGTGAGTTACGCTTATTTTCAGTGAGCGAATTTAACAATTTTATGTAGGGAAAATCCACATTTTTGAACCAATTTGTGGCTCGGTTCAAGTCTTTCATGAAGTTCTTGTGGGTAGAAGAATCAGACGAAAATATCGGAAAAAAATGTTCATGCAAGCGCCTGCTTTGTTCCACGCGCTGCACCGACTGTCTTCAATCGGCCACGACCTGTGAATTATGTTTCATCGAAAAGCACAAGAACAATCCTACCCACTGGGCCGAACACTGGAACGGAGATTTCTTCGAAAGACGCGATATATCCGAACTCGGGCACATAATTACACTTGGCCATCATGGGGAGATTTGCCCCTGCGTCGATTACGAGGATACATCTCATGTCAACTCCTTCACTTTGGTGGACGTAAATGGTATTCACTCTACTCGTCTTGTCTACTGCAAGTGTGCTATGTCTGGCGATCCTGTCGATCAGCTTCTTTCCGCGCGAGTTTTTCCAGCATCCGTCATTCGTCCAGCCACTGGATTTACCTTCAACGTTCTTGAAACGTTTCACATGGATTGTTTACAGTCGAAGAAATCCGCCTATGATTATGTTGAAGCATTACGGCGTCGGTCCAATAATGCCTTCCCAACTGATATTCCGGTATGGTTTTAAACAGAAAGATTTTCTCAACACTGATAATTATTTTAGGACCCATATAAACAATTCCTTCTTGTCATGCGTGTTTGGCGCGCACTCAAAGCAGAGAAGAGAAGTGGTCAAGGCCATGGAATAGACACACAATTTCCCGACCGCCCGCCTGGAAGCATCGTTGTGCCCTGCTTTGCTTGCCCAGAACCAGGCTTCAACATGGAGGACTCTGATATGTCCGACGAAGATATTCAGTAAGTGTTTAATGAACACAGTTTCACTAAACTTATTCCTCATCAAATTTGAAGGCATGCGACGACTCTTTTTCTTTCAACTGATGGCCATTTCGGTCTCATGCAGAAGGCAAAGAACAACGACCCAGAGGACCTCTCTCTGATGGAGGGAAAGGGATTTTTCCCACCGGAAGGACCATATCAAGAATACCTTGCTAAAGCTGGTAAATCAACGGAGGTGAGCCTTTCGTTTCTATTCTCCTTGACATACTAAAGCATAAATAACTAGAAATCTACGTGTGCTAAGTTGCATGCTACTAATGCGCAGAACAAGCATAAATTCCGTGGGTGTCGTTGTTCTGGCATTGTGGCCGTGACTTGTGCCCGTCATTCAGTATTTCTACATGGAGCAATTGCAGATTTACAGCTTGGAGAAAAGTGCGCAAAACATCTTCATAGCTTTGCTAGTTGTCTCACGAGCTATAAGGTATTCCAATGCCGACCACGCCTGCGCCGGAGCGGTCAAACATAGATACCGCAACAAATTCATTGTCTTGACGTATGATATCGCCTGCCAATTCTGCATAAACCTCAACGATCGTTTTGCTAAACTATTCCCAGCTCTCTCCGATATTGTCAGCAGGATTAGATATTTCGTTCCAAAGCTCCACGTCCAAGCCCATAAAGATGACTGCAAATATCGATGGTCCTTGAATTTTTCACGCTGGACTGGACGCACTGATGGCGAGCGTATTGAAGCAAGCTGGAGCGAAGCGAAACAGGCAGGCGGAATGACGAAAGAGATGAATACTGGACATCGACATGATACTCTCACTGACTTTCAAAACGATTGGAACTGGGTGAAAACTCAGAACCTCAGTAAGCTCCATTCATCTTGATTCGAGAAGATTTATCATTTATTGTCAATCCATATAGCAAAATCAATCCGAAAACATCTCGTGGATGCAAAGGACCTTGCCGCTAAAAAACTGGACCACTATATTGGGGTCAGCCTACTCAACGGACCTGAACGTGTGGCACAATGGTCCAAGTTATCAACAGAACCAAAACTCATAAATGGGGAGTGGCACAGTGTCTACCGCTACAAGCAACCAAAGGGCAAGGATATCTGCATGCTCGAGTAAATTCTCTCTAATTTTTCTCCGTAGTTCCCAGCCAGGCAACAGTTTATCGTGACAAGCTCAAAGCGGAAATGAAGGATCAAGAAGCATTAGCCGCAGGAAGTCAAGGTACACTTGCGACAATATTCCTCGATACCGGCATGAAAATACAGTCTAAGCAGTGAGCTCTAGTTTTTTTAGTGGTACACACCGACATTAAGTTGTTATAAACAACAGACACTTGCTGCTCGCAAGAATCGCCCAGATCAAAAAAGATGATCCTAATGCCCAACTTCCACTCGGGCTGGAGAAAGACAGGCACAATCTCGCTGCTGAGTTGAAACGGTGGCGCAAGCAACAGCAGGCGCTTATTCCAGGTCTTTTTGACTCCTTATTTCAATCCCCTACATTGACATCTATCGAGCACGAAATTCTGTTCCTGCCGTCTGACCTCTCACCAGAGCAAAGGACCACTTTTGCTCTTGGGGATCTGGCAGAGGCCGAACTCCACCTTCGTCGTGGTCAAGCCCACGATACTCTGCGGTCTCTTCGTGCCCATGTCAAGTACAGAATGGTATTATCTCATTACAAGAAATCCAAGAAGAACGCAATACACGGGCAATACCTCAACACTCGTTTTGGGAGCATGCTACGAGATGCATTCCAAAGACAAGATGACCATATTGACATGTATCGGCGTGTGCGAGATGCTATGATCCGACTGGGGCTACCAAAAGATAGCAAGGAGTTTCCGGAGCTTCATGACGATGACATCTGGCTGAAAGATCCATTACGATATCACGAACTCGGGGACGGTAAAAAGGTGGAGGGTTGGATATGGCGTGTCGGCTTGCCCGCCGACTTGTCAAGTGGCGAACGCAAGGAGTACCTTGAAGACGGTGTGGTTTTCGTTTTCTATGCCTGTGGGAACTTCTTATTCAAATATCAATTCCAGCTGATCGTGTTCAGTGGTTCCGTGCCAAAGCCGACATGGAACGCTGGCAAGAAGAAGTCGAAATTTTGACAGAGGAATTTAGGCGAACGATTCGAGGATTTGAAAAGATGGATCAGGTATGGTCGTTACTCGCCGACTCTCAAAGTACCTCCGAGACACCGCCGGAGCTCGTTGACCAGAGAGTTCAAAATGGTAAAAGGGCTTATGGAAAGAAGAAAGCGGCAATGTATAGGCGAATGGCAAAAGATGCTCGCGCGGCATTTGACTCAGTAGGGGGCACATGGCCAGCGGAAGGCGTTTCTTTGGGAGATCACATTCGGTCCGAGCGCCCAAGCCAAGAATTGGACTGGGACTCTCAGCAACTGATTTAGACTAACCGCGCTAATATATTTATTCTAATGTATGTAGTGAGGTTTCATAGAGTTTCATAACTAGTGGTTTCAAGTCGGTTGAATTATGTTAAGCGGGGAGTTTCCGCTCTCAGGCTGCACCTGTTGCTTAAACAAGCTTGAAAAACGACTCAGAAGCTCCAGCTTCCAAACCGACCGGAACACACTAACTACACCGACAGATATCCTTGAAAATCCAACGCATTTGTCAAGCATTTGTCGCGTTTCAACCAGATGTGTAGCTAATTCTCCGCATATGGCGGTGTGTCGTTTCTGGTCGACACAGCTGGACAGCAAATTGTACGTCAAGAATAATATATCCTCCCTAGTTTTTAGGACTGAGGCCTTTAAATTTTACCACCATCTTAGATCGACGAGCGAGGCGACGTTCGGGAGTGTCAGTGTGGCTGTGCGAGTTCCCTTATAAGGGTTTCGGTGATGTCCGGAATGTCAGTGGGGAAGAGCAAGGGAACTTGTAAACTTGTAAACGGGCGCGTCACTTTTGGCCAACCCACCGACCTTTCCGATTCCAGAAAGTTCCGAAATTCGAGAGTCCTGACCTCCGCCAATTAGCCTTTCCTGCCATTCTGCATGCGGCTGACAAATACTTCAGAGTTGCACCCCGTGATCACGGCGCCTATCCCACTTGGGACGCGCCTTGCGCTCCTGTTCCTGCTCGTGTCCATTTGCCTGTACTCGTTACTTCTAGCTACGAATCCCTTGCAACAACGAGCTCATTCACTAACAAATATATGGGGAGGGAGCGGGGTTTGGCGAAGTTTCTAATCAAATTATCATTTTATGGCCCTATTCACTGTCAGCTCGTTTATGGCGCGTAATCTATCCCATTACATTGTAGTATACCGCACACGGCGTGTACCTTTCGATTAGGAGCGCACTTTAAAGGACGAATCGGTGGCGACGGAAAGGGTTAGATAACCGAGCAGGGCGGATTGGCGTATTGACGACAGTTCAGACTCTCAAAACACGGAACCTCCTCCCGGGATTCAAAGAGGATGGAATGATCCTACTCGTCGTGACTCGACATCTCTTTTTTGAGAATGTCCTGCGTTTTGCCAGCCTGTTTGTTCTGCTATCTTCACCAGGGTATCTAATATATATACTTTTGTGAGATTCTCCTTCTTTCTCTCCTCATTCCTCCGTTGCATCCCCATTTGTTTGAGCAACATGGACACTTCCTGTTGTGATTTTTTCAACTGATCGGAACAATAGGACCCCTGTCCTGTCAAGGTTCGACAGGTTAAGTAACACATTTATTTCCTGAATTTATTCTGTTCGTACAAGAAGCCACTCTGCCCGCGTGTTTTGGATCGAAACGACTTCTCGACGATAGGAAACGACCTCATTCCTGGCTTGGGCTGAATGGGTGCGATTCCAAAAGCCCCACGAAACAAATCCTCGTTCAAGGAAAGTGGGTCAACTTCCAGAGAAAACATCGTGTCCATTAAGCCGGTCGAAGACGAAATACCACAACTGATTAATCAACTAGTTTTCTCGGGGAGAACTCGGCGCATGGAAACGAAACGAGAGTACCTTTGGGCTGCGGACTTGTACGTCTCTCCCTTAATAAATGCTTCTAACGTGTCGCTGACGAGCGCTCAGAGAGTTTGCCTTGCTTGAAGGTATTCCCGTCTGTCACATCCCACTCGCTTCTTAAACCCGCTACGTTTGTAGGCCTTTGGGATTTTGAATCCAGAACTGCCAGTCCAAACAACGGTGTTTGTAAACCCCCACCAACATCTGAGCGAAATGTATTTTTATCGCATTTCATTCAGCAGAAGACGGGAAAGGAAATAACGACAGCGCAAGTCAGTAAAGAGGTCTATAGAATGAACAGTAGAATCACAGACGCGAAATGTAAGTTAGTGCCACTTCCTTGGACAAGCTACTCACAGTGCTTCAGTGCTTGACATAATGAACTGCCAAACTGACTGGATCGTCAAAGCCGAAGTCGGGAGCTTAGCCCTTCCATATGCAAGAACAAGTACCTCACGTTCGACTAAACGTACACCACTTGAAGATGTCAAGCCGAGTCTGCCGGAATCATTAGCGCACCAAACCAGCGATTATACGGACACCATGCTGTATTCGCCGACGACCAATTATTTTAACTTGGTTTTCCGAGGAACGCGAACAGCACATGTCCTCCTATTCCCTTGTAAAGAGGTTGAATTCTCGTCTCCGTTTGCTTTGCACCCCCGAACGACCTGGAGGGTATACTCCAACATGTGCGATCCACTTGTTTATGAAGAGGACGTCGAATTGAACCAAATTGCACCCCTGTATCCTTCCGTCGATGAGGGATGGCTCTATCGATCACCATTCGTTCCAGGGTTCCAGGTTACGCTTCCTTCAGCTCAAGGTTAATTCCCTTCTTGAATTGATGTACGAAAAGTGCCTGATTCCTTGTATGTTTAGATATCGCCAAATATACAATTGTACAGATAGTATACCCAGCCACAGTCCACTTGCCTTCTACTGCGTATGCCTCTGGGTTGGAAGGTTTCTATATCACGTATTATTCCCAATCCCCGTCACCCATGTCGTGGCAGCCTGGTGACTTCATGTGAATTCGACTTTTAATCGTGTTGACCAACTTGGTTACAATTTCCATCTTCGATTCTGTATAGTCGACATGAGGACAATTCTAAAACTATTTGAATCTCGATGTGGAAACGTTCGACGGATTCGATAGAAGCCTCCTTGAAAGGAACGGGTTCAATAACCAGAACCCACCAAGCCTTAGTTCAGAAAAAATGCCGATTCTTACAGCGCTTGTACTCGCGACCGAGTGTATAGGCACCCATACTTGTTTGTGGACTTGATTAACACAGATATACGAGGTGTTCGATGCAAAATTGAACTCTCGTCATCTTAGGTAGACCATTTATCCCACCGAAGTTCATACTACGCCGGACATCAGCGAGCGACGAAGGGGTCTCCTATGCCCCAGGGACCCAGACATTGAGCAGCTAAAGGTACTATTTAGAATGTTGTGATACGTAGGGATGATGGGAAGGACGTACCATAAGTATTTTGTCAGTTATTTGGTTTCCCTAGAGAAACATCGCCTCGGCCCGAAGGCTGAGCTGATCGTAACTTTGGAAGCCATGTGTAGACGAGCTGCAGTTGAAACATTGGGCTAGACATGTCTGCCCTTCATGACTAAAATCCAAAAGTAAAACTGCTTTGAACCAAGCTCGGTAGCGAAGGTGACCGAAGCAGCGCAATAGCAACGTCAAGCCTCGAAATATTGGTCTCTAAAATCATTTTTCGTCATGTTCCATTGCCATGTTCAGCAGAGGGTTCAGAATCGCAGAGCTTACTGACAAGATTTTCATGGAGATGTAGCTGAGATTTCCACGGAATTCGGAGACGAGAAATTAAGCTTGGCTTTGGTGAATCGTCTTGCAAAGGGAAGCTTCAGTGGCGTAATCCTTCACAGATTTACAGGCGAACTCGAACTTGTAAGAATGACGCCTTAGGTAACTACAACGCAGACGACGCAGTGATCATGAACTGCGTTGAGATGAAGTAGGAAAGTCGGACTTGTGTTGAGTGTGATAAAGGGGCTGTGATTATACAAGGGAGCCTGAAGCAAGGTAAGTCAATTATCAACGAAAAGATCAATTCATACCAGCCAGTTCTGACCCGTCACTAGATCTCGCGAGTGCAGACATCCGCGAGGTTGGCGGAAGGTTCGCGTGGGAAATCTCGGAACATGCTCACTTCGCAACACTAGCAGTGAAGTCGACGACATCCCGCCCGGGAAGTCCGTCCTGAAGGAGTATTTGCGAGTTAAAGTATGCTCGCTCTATTGGCTAGTTGACGAGTTGACATCGATCATTGAGTAGTTATGCTGACTTCTTCGAACTTCGTGACTGAGGGTTTGAAATCGATCTTCATGTTGTAGGCATGCCGCTGCAGAACAACAATCAAGTCAACGAAAGTAAAGACGATTGAGGAATAAGCACCTTAAATGGAGGTCATTACTTTTGTGAATCTCGAATCAGCCATACCACATACCTGAACTGGTGATACACTACTCCTCCCGCCATAACAGTCGACAAAATCCGGATTGACCTCATAGCTCTGAAGTGGCGCCCCCAGCTCAAGGACAGATACTAATGGCAGCATAACAGTTATCACAGCTCGAAAGCCATATAAGAAATTTTAATCACCAAGAGAAGTATGATCTAATCATGCATACTGATTAACAGCCACCTCTCCGGGAACTAAGCGAGGATTCACGTTCGCCGTCGAGAAACAGCGAATATGGTCATGCTAGAGGCAATAGGGATCAATACGCCTGCAGCCCAAATTGTAACAGTTTGCTGAGTGATTGACAAAAACAAAAACAACACCGACGTACGTCAAACATCGCGTACATCGGCGACTCCTCGCAGAACTTGTATTCTCTCAAAATTCAAGCCCACGCTCGTGTAAAATAACAAATATCGTTGGTTCTTTGACGTTCGCGCCAAGCTGAGGATGGTCCTCGAGTCGCCGAACCGCCTGGAATATCTTGAGCAAAAAGACCACTGGTCCGCAACAAGAAGTTGGACATACCATCGCTGCGTGAATCAATGCTTCAACACCTGGAAAGTTTGCCTTATCAGGCTCAGAAGCCATAACAATGATGACCATAACCCCATCCCATCCAACCCAATCATCTTTTCGAAACAAGCCATATATCCGCCTGTCTCTGCTGAGGCCTCACTGGAGGATCCGAGGCGGATTCGTTCGAGTTCGTTGGCCTTGAAGTTCACGGGCCAGCACGTTATAGCGAACTTGGTACGTCGTCATCTGAAGGAAAGCAGCCTTCGTCGTAGATCCCAGGAAGCTGAGTCTGTTCAGCGGTCAGCTGGGAGGGTCTTGAGTGTAGAGAAAAAGAAAGACATACTTGTCTCTGAGATTTTCCAGAAATGAAACCTGAGGTCGTTTCCCTACGACACCCGCAAAAGCAAGTATTGTCACAGCGGAAGCATCTACAAGAAGACAAGAACGACGCGTTCAGCCCCGACGCAATAACCAAAAAGAAGAGAAACAGAATAAACGCACCTGGAGAACGACCGAAAACACTGAAACAAGGCAAACCAGTTCTGACCGGCGTCGGTGGTAGCAGAATGAACTCCTCGGAATAAATGATGAGGTAACCGCAGCCGTTAAAGTACGTGGCAGTCGAAGACAACATTTTCATCAGAACGAACTGGCTCTAGGAATGCCCTTCGTAGCTAGAACACCCATCTATGTGGTCGTTCAGGCGGGCTAAGGCGGTCTGAAATCATACATCAGACATGTTCGTGATTTGTGGGCAGTTCTAAATATGCTGCATTATCTTGCTCATGACCTGAATCAGACCAAAAAAATAGACTAGAAACACTAAAGAACCTCAAAATACGTCCAAAAAAAGCGAAAGAAAACAGACCTTTTGCTGGGTTACCTTCCCATCAGCCGGTCTAGACGAACCCAAGGACATATCAGCGAAAGGACATTTGAACGTAGAGAAAATTAACATACCCAACGAACACGTCCTGACCTTTTATCCTTCTCCAATCCGCACACGAATATCTTCACATACCCCATGAGCCCCACACTCACACTGGTTTTTGAGGAAGTCGTAGTTGCTATCACATCATAAGGTCAGGTGTTGAGAAAACGGAATGAAAGAAAGTGACGGATATACCATTCGAAATCGGCCTAGGCCCACTCTTACGTAGTTGCTTTTGTGCGTAACCTGGTTCTGAAATTCGCCTCGAGCGCAGCATGCGTCTTTTTTTTCACTACTAAATCCAATCAACGTCCTAGCCTTCGACCAAGAACCCAAGCAATAACACACCTTATGTGCCATTAGACAATGCGGTCACGAATCAGGTCAGGTAATCATGCCTACACTTCTTCGCTCCTTGTATTCGCAAGGGCAGGACCACGATGCAGCCGGTGTGCTTCTGTTCAAATTCGCCAGCTGCCCGAGGGGGAAAAACGTCTACTGCGTCAAGTTGGGCAGAATGACAAGCCCTTGTGGGTAGTTTGATGTTGATGTCGTATACCTAACGTTTCCAATGAATCGTAAGTACAAGTTTGACAACAAAGAAGGAAAGGAGAAAGCACCAAAAACTTGCCGAATCCGATATGTTCACATGCTTCCTCATGACTGATGTACTCCCAAATCCACTAAAGTCGTACATATGCCCGGCGCGACTGCCATCTGCTACGTCATTCCCGCGTCCGTGCTTAAGAACGCGTCGACGGTTTCAAGAAATCTCGTCGATGTGACAGTAATTCACAGACTATAGACAACAAAGAATTGAGATTGATCCGCACAGCCATAATAGAAAGAAAAGTGAGATCTTACTAGGACCGCTAGCATCTGAGCCGCCACTGCAATCCACACGTGGAGAAGCTCATGCATTAGTAACTCCAAAAGACTGCTCGGGGCAGGCGACTGAATTGGCGACATAGGTGCTATTTCGGAACTCGAAGCTTTGATGAAAAGTCGGGCCAATGGTGGCATACATAATCCCAGACCTTAATTTCGCCTATCCAAGGCTCCTAGTATCGTCCTCGTCCGATGCGCCTTTGAAGTCGACGGTTGCCCATATGGATTGCTTATCTTAAAGAGGAGGGCAAATCGATTTTTAGTGGGTTGAGCGATTTATGAAGGTTGTCCAGAAGAGATACTAGGATGGAGAGTAGCAGTGATAAACTGAGATAAATCGACGACGGACGTTGGAGTGGACTCGGAGGAAATGCCGCCGGACCGCTATTGTCATATTCCCTCATGTTCTCACGTCTTTCAAACCACTGCTTTACCAGCATATCTTCGGTCCCAGACCTCATTGAATTCGTGAGTCTGCCACTGATCAACCCGTACAAGTGGCTGCCCATTTACTCATAACGTCTATATACAGGTAGCATCAAAGCGCTAAGAGTCTTCTCTTCCGTCACTCCAAACTGTCAGCGCTATGCGCAAATTCTCTCATCAATGACCTGCCTGTCGCTAAATACTCCTTGAATGCTCGCCCCTCAACAGCTGCTCGCAATCCAAATGTACGACAACTATCGCCTCAACACCGTGACTCTTATGATCTACTTTCTGGGATTTGAACCCGATTTTTAAACCCCTGAAGGACCATGCACCGCACTCATCGTTAGTATGTTTTTTTTCTGTTTGGAGGTCCTCTCGTAATGAGTTCTGAATATTCTCCTGTTTGCAGGTACACATTTGGGAGATCTAGAGGAGACCAGTCGAGTCAAATAATACACTCGTCTTTACATCGTCTGCCTATTTTATTCTTGGCATTAACTTAGATACCATAAAACGCCTTTAACCTTTAAGTTGCCTACATCGTCAATATCGACCTAACGCACCTCATTCCGTATTATATCGATACGCTCTAATTACTCCTTGCGCAGAATGCAACTCGCCACACCTCGCCGTCTGGGGTTATCCACCCAGCCAGTACGCTACCATCGATACTTGACGAATTTTCCTCATTATCTTGCGTCGATGTTATCCCCCAGGCCTTTATTATGCTTTCATTATGATGAAGCACGGTCTGACGAATTGATAATGTTGCATTTCGGCAATATTGACGACTGTCAGATCACTTGCACAAGCCTACACATGGGTTAAATGCTGTTTGAATCTAGATATTGTTTAATAAACAGCAAGGTAGTAAGCGTCGCTCTGTTATCCAGGCATCAACCTAGAAAGTTGAAGTCATGTGGTTCAAAAATCTGGGTTCAAGAGATTCGACGATTGTACGACATGCATCCATCCATCCAGGGGGAGTTAAGCGGTCAGTCCGTTGACAGGACATTTGACTCCTTGTTGCCCACTCCATAGGCCGTCAGGTTTCGCACGGAAATTCCTATTAGCCTACTGTCAACATCGGCAAGAGAAAAAAAATCAGATTCTTCATTGGCATCGAATGTCAGTAATTAACGACGGGTATAAACTTTATAATGCACCTGAGTGGCTGAGCAAAACGACGGCACGCTCCATTGGAAACAACGGGTCTTTTAATTTAAATGACTGGAGTGTTAGGAACATCAAGACGCTTCCACCCGGTGTTGACTAGGACTACTCACCGTAGTTTGGGGTAAGGTACTGGATAGGTGGATCTCCAGATCGCGACATTCGAGACAATAGGAGAGCGGTTAGATATAATAACGAGTAGAGCGTTGGACCAAGTAGTAGAATGGTCGGCAATGGTTTGTGAGATGGAATTGGCATTCGTTTGGTCTTGGGAGGGTACGCGTCGAACTCGAGCCTTCGAAATAAATGGCCTGAATGACGATCATTAGCCTTGGCCATTATGTATAATGAAGGAGCGTAAATATATTACTTTCGTCGTTTGCAGAAATCGCCCCCTAGTCAGGTATAAATGGGGTATGAGTCAATTTGCACCGTTCGCGCAATTTGTCGGATCGAGGCCAGAGCCCATCGTACTGTGGACCTAGTTGCAAAATGGTGAGCTCTGAGATCTCTTATCGCAGCTAAATTATTTCAGGAAGACGAATGATGAAGTATTGTGTTCTGAAACTATGGAAGCCCTTTAGAACCGAACCGGGGGCAGGCAATTATAGACTGGCTCGTACGTTCTCAGCAAGAGTGCAGCTGGGGGTTTCGTAGGGGTGTGTGATTGTTTGGTTGCTTGATGACAAGGTTAGTCCTGGAAAACGAAAGCCTGCGGTCGGTTTTGACAGCGCTTCTACAGAATATAATTCCCATCTTCACGTCGACGCTATAATAATCTACAAACACTCTTTTTCAGTTCCAACGACTCGGAAGTTCCAGGATGGAGTAAAATACCTAGGCCCGTGCATTGCGTGAACCAAGTGAGTGGACTGTTTAATACCAAATTGTATCCTGGTTCTCTGAATTTCGTCAGATAAATGTGGAGAACTAGAGAACAAACCGTCAGCCATCTGAAGGCACCAATTACGAGTTCGAAATCGTTATTAAAGACAACGTGGAGGGGTTTTCCGGTGGAAATATTTGCTGCTGAAGCTGCTTGGGTCGAGACGAATACTTCGGACTTTTGCTCTCGGTGGGCGTAAATTCCTTATCACCAGGACGTGCAGATGTTGGTGAGCCCAGGCCGATTCTATTTGGATTTGGTTAATGATATTGGAAAACTGCGGCGTCAAGGAAGAGCGGTTTACTTGAGGGCTGAGGTCAAGGAGTGTTTCGGTAAGATTCTTCGTATCTTTCATCCCATGTTGGTTACCATTAAATGTGCAGGCAAATATAATCGCTTGGAATTGGTGAACAACAAGCAATATCTGCAACTGCTACTCAAACCTTGATCAACCTTGGGTCGATCAACTGAGCTCAGGTGAGTGGCTGTTCCGTTTAGAAAAAATTCTGAAATTTACACGGTAACCCATGGTAGAGAGGGTAACACATACCCGCGGAACCTATTGAACGCGCAAGAGGATGATATAGCCACGCCATGAAGGTGGAAAAACGACCGAAGTGAGGTCTTATGGATTTCGTGGAGGTCTAGTAAAGGCAATGGGGAATTTTTCATGGGCAAGTCAAAATTTCGCCATATGTTGTGGTTGTGAATCCCTCACCTATTGTTAGTTCGTCGCTTCCTCCGTTCATAGTTTATGGATATGGGAGCCGGGGTCAATCTGAGAATACCTACCAGGGCTTGACTGGTCAAAGCGTAGGCGAGACTCATGGCGGACCCCAAAGTTGATGCAGGTCACTATACCTGATCAGAGGACTTTTTTACCGTGATGTTTTTACGAGAGTCGGGTGTTGTACGCGGAATTTTAGTTCTGAGCGAACGTTGACGAGAAGGGGAGTGGAATTAAATTAGGTTCGTCGTCGAAATATCACTCACTTCTACAGTATAGGAGCAAGTTCCGCGGAATCGTGATTCGTTCTTGGCCGACTTTGAAAAGGTGGAACGTGATTGATGCTCTCGCGTTTCTCGTCGGGTGAATGACACCAGGGTATGCATCCGTTGTTGTGGTAGATGTAAGCTTACTTATATGCTGGAGAAGGTTTTCAGTTTGTCGCTTCACGAGCACGTAATGGGTAAGGAAAGATCAAGGCCATTCGATCATTGATGTGTGGTAGATTTTGCGTACGGAGTGGGTGACAAGGAAGAGTACGTCAACTGTTAATCGCGTCGTCGTGATAAATGTGAGCTTACACACCTCCATAGCAACATGCTCTCCTGGCAGAACCGTGAATCGTTCATGTTTTGGGAAAGAAAACAGAGAAGTTGGACGTTGATTTGTGGCTGACTACAGGTTGTCTTTCAGAGTATGATGAAAATACGAAGCGGGTTTTCAGATTACAGGACTCAGGCTCGCATTCGAGGCCTATCCTCCCCAAGCAATAGCTTGTTGTACTGCAAGCGTACGTCAGATAGTCCCATCGTTGCCAGTACTGTTCAGACTCACCAGTTGAACTCCTTCACCAGCAATAGTTTGGGGTAATGAAAGAGCACGTCAATTTGTCTCGTCGTTGTCATACAATGTTCCAGCTCACCAGCGCAATAGTGCTGTATGCCCTCCTCCATCAACAAAAGCTTGAGGTTGGAGTATTGCCAGAGTACGTCAGAAGGTCCCATCGTTGTGACACACTTACCCAACTCACCATTTGAATAGCCTATGCCGTACGCCGTCTCCCTGCAAAGTCTCCCTCAATTGAAGCCGAAAAGGAATTCGAAAGATGCGCGAATGCGTCGACAGGGAAGCCTATCATGCGAAGTAGGTTGCGGTTCTTGCTGGTTCTTGCTGGGTTGTTCACTGCGATTGGTTTAGAACAATCAAGGAACAAGCGGGATCTTCATTTTGAGCTGTAGCGCATCTTGTAACCCTGGTATACAGCGAGGACAATAAATGATCAGTTCACCTTCCAAATTATGACTTGCTTAGTCATTGTCAGCACAAACGCAAATTTCCTTCGTAACAATTCCGTCGACCATTCCTGCACATTATACTGCCAGACCATCGACGTTGTATCGGCCAACAAGAAGCCCTTTCGTGAACGGAGTGATTCCAATGCGAAGTGGCTTCGAACTCGGCCGGCGCGACTCGTTGTCAGGATCAGCCACCGTTCCTCGCTTATACTTGAACCTGGAGCTTAGACAGTCTTTCCTGTATTCCGGAAGGCATGCGAAAACAAGCTTTCGATAGCTTTTCTATTTCTACCAAGAGCACTCCTCGACCCCAGTCTGAGGCTTTGTCACTGACTCGCGTCTATGGACGATGCTTGATGTTCGAGAGAATATCGAAGTTGCCCAAACGTGAGTGCGAGGTTTAAGTTCGCCAGTGACCACCCTCGAAGACAAATATCTCTGCCTGAGGCTGAACACTGATTCTTGGAGGATCCACACTCATCCTAGAGCTGAAACTCGCTCGAAAAGAGCCATTTTCTCCCACCTAACTATCTCTGGGTTCTTGTTCGCCGTCGCAGAAATTTATTCAACAGGACTGCACGCAGTCAACGAACCACCTTTGATTGGGAAAATAGATCAATATCTCCCGTATTTTGCATATCGTATCGGGCAATGTTGATCCATCCCGACCTTAGTGGCGAGACAGACATTTCGTGGAACCGACTAATCCTTCGCTGGTACTCTTTTGCGACTGTCAGGTACCTGGTACCTTCCCTTTCCCCTGTACATACACTTTGTGCTGTATTCCTCGATAGCATCGATGATGTTCCTTGCTGATCCTGGATAACGGTCGATGGTAATGTTTCGCGGTTGTGTTTCTATCATCACCTGGCAGAAGTTCGTATCGAAATCCAATTTGAGTAATTTAACTTCAAAATTTAGTTTGATTTTACGGTCGCCTGTGATACCGGCCAATCTCTTAGCTGTTGAACCTGCAGATGAGTTGATGTTTGTCGACCAATTAAGGGGTTTCAAACAGGGCCGAGACAGTCCAACTTTCACCCGACAATGACAAAAATATGTATTATGCCAAGTGTTGGAAAGAGTGGTCGTTCCCCGTTTTTAAGTTGAGAATTTGGAACAATGACGCATCTGTTACCCTTCATCCATCTTATCAGTCCGTTCGTACAAATCTCGCAAATATTTCCTACTAGTCCTTGCCCTAATTAAGACCCGCTATGGCAGTTACCCTAACCACTGACATGGCGGTGCTGTCTGTAATCAATGCTCTACTTCCTAGACTCATGTGGACCGGACCTGAAAGCAAGTAGACGGTCTGATTCGAAATTGAACACCAATGTCTAGCGCAAAGATCCTGAAAAAGCGGTCATAAAAATAAAGGCTGTCTTTACAAGATTACTACTTTAGAGGAGTGTGTGATTGCGGTGGTAATGGTAGATGAATTAAAATTGGGGGTAGGATAACAAGGTCAATGCGTACTCCTAAGAAGGGGCGGGATTTCCTATGACAAGTGCGAGCAGTTTTAGACCTCCTTTCAGCTTGGCAGTTGCTTAAATGAATCCGCTAGCTATGCTCCATCCGTTCATCCATCCATCTACGTCTAATTGGGAAAGTCAGACAAGTTTTAGAGATGTGAATTCGGAGACTCACAATTCGAGAAAGCATAACGGCCCATCAAGGCGCTTGCGGGTAAGCTTCGACGCTCCGCGGTAAGTGTGGCGGGAGTCGTGCTTTTGTGCCCGCGGTCACTCTGCTAGGCGAAGGAAGTGGAGGGATCAATCCAACTCCGCTGAAATAACCAAGCATCTCCACTTCAAATGTGATTTGCGAGTCCCGCAGCTCCGGTGGTCCTCCAGTAGGAGTTGCTGGGGCGACCCATGCTGTGTGGGGTTTTCTTGGCAATACCGCCTCTTCTGTAATTGCTGGGGTTGCGGGAGTGGACACTAGGCGCGGTGGGCTCCTAAGAGAAAAAAGTGCAAGAAAAATGAGGGTGCAAAGGATGGCACCACAAGCAGCCACTACAAAGAAGATCACGACTAACTGGCCCATGACGGGATGCTTAAGGCGCCAGGTTGACACTTTCCAGGAAGACAGTGCTGACAAAGTGCAGGGCTGCGACCGTTCTGTGTAAACTTGGCCTGTGGGCCATTGCCTCTCTGCATGAGATTTACGAGGATGGATTTACGAGTCCATAATGCCCCCAACCCCAGCAATACATCATCTCTTGAGAATCAGAATTATGATTACTATAAATACAGACAATAATCTTAATTTAAAATCAAAAACGTGAAGCTCACAGCTTTAGGAGACCGTCACGGATGAGTGGCGAACAACTAAACAATACATACAGCATAAAAGCATAAAACGCTGGTAAAAAGGTCTGAGAACTAGGAATTCTTTGGGATGTGCAGATGAATCCCGCTTAGAGTATTACCCTCCAAAAATGCAGTCTGAATGGTTGTGCGATTATAATTATAGGAATGCGGTACTTGGCCGCAATTTTGACAACCTTGACGGCATCTTCTATTGACTCTGGATATACGACCACGCCGTCGCTCATGCCTACACAGAAGACAAATCCCAGAGGCTCAGTCAGGCCAGACGGTGGAAGTGTAAGTGGTGGGGTGCCGGTGAGCAAGCCGGTGAGGCCCAGGACGGAAATAGAAGCAAACCTTCAAAGGTCGCGGGGTTCCCGAAACTAAGTTCTATTTATGTAAATTAACGCCAAAGAAATGGCACGTGAAGCGCATTGAACAAGTAGTTATATCATAATGACAGGAGTTCATCAATGGGAGAGGGGCGCGAAGCGCGCCGACTTTAAAATCCACTTTCCCGAAACGGTGCCAGCCATAGTTTCTCTGGCCTTAATAAAAAGTGCGCACGACGCGCGCTAAACTACAGTGGCTAATAAAAATGCCAGCAAGGCTCTGCCAGGACCAGCTTGCATTTTTGAGGCCCTATTCCGTGCGTTTTTGAGGCCGATTTGGTGGAAAATCGAAAAGTAAATGCTCATTATCTCGGAGAGGAAGCTACCTGGAGGTCTGAAATTTGGCGCGAACCTCCTAGCCTCTCTAGCTATCATTGGGAAAATTCCCAGTTAAGTGGTGAGTACGGCACAGTCGACTTGTTTTCGGCAGAGAGGGACACCAAGTTTACCGAGCTTCCGGGGTCCTGTGCTGCCTGTGTTTTTTTGAAAATATGTTTTGTTTTGAGCAAATGAGCACGCGGAGCGTGCAAATGCGCTAGTAGCATCTAAAACCTCGTCAACCTTGATGAGTGCTCAGTACTCATGAATCATGGCCTAGTGACCAGTGACCACGTACAAATTCCCGGCATGACACAAGCTGAGCCGCTGTCTACCCACACCTTTACCCACACCCTTGTATGATCAATCGCCCTGGCCAAGTCGAAATTTCAGAAAAGTAAACCTGCTAACATTGAGCCTATTCGCCTCAAGCAATAGCTGAGGACTGCACAAGGAGCATGGACAATAGATTAATTTCTGATCGTAGAATTACGCGTAAGTCCCGAAGCGCTACCTAGGGCAGGTAATTCACGTATACTTTTGTCTCCTCCCGGTACACCCGCCCTTGGAGCCACCACTACCCGCATGGGCTTTTGTCATGGGAAGCTTTGGCACTTTCGATTTTTTTCTAGTGCCGTCTTCATTGTCGATTATCTTTTCATCGAAGTTGAGCCCTTTGGCTTTCTTAGATGGCTGTCGGGTTCGGGACGATCGGGACAATCCAAGAACTTCAGGTTGTGCGTCATGATCTACAGCTCTTTTTCTCTTCTTGATGATTTTGTTGCTTGAAAGCGCGACAGATGGAATTTTTTGGGGGGGTGCTGATTGAGAATGACAGCGAGATGCGGTAAATATGAAAGGCTCAGTTTGCGCATCTGTGCGAGAACCTTCAGTTACAGTCTGCGACAATTGTGGAGCGGTGGGTGAAACCAAATTTAACGTTGGCGTTATAGATGCCCTAATTGACATTGATGAGGTGGAGTCGTGGCCATATTGCACGAAAGTTTCATCGGGAGATCGTGTGGACGACCGGAGCGGGTTTGGGCCATGGGGTGCGATAGGTGGTGGAGACGGGGATCGTGATAGCCGATCAACTTCCATTGGTTCTTGTGCGTCCACCTCTTCGAGTTCTTGCCGAGTTGAGCGTTGGGTGCGAGCGTCTAAAATTTCGTCTCGAGACAGAAATATAGAGCAAGAGTTGGTGTCAGGATGGCTCTGGAACATAACTATTGCACCCGATAAAATGCGAAGGTCTGCAGGCGACATATTTTCAATGCGCGAAAAGCAGCTGGTAAGCTCGATGCCGAGACGAGGGTGCAGATACTCGTCTGGGTTTCTAACCAGCTCGCACCATGGTAGAGCCGGCATTTCGAGGGATCGCGGCCAAACATGATCTATAATTCCCCACATCAGTAAATCCGCCACGCTGAGGCAAGTAGCGACTGACCCCATGAAGCCTCGAAAAATGTCTTGAGAGTTTGACGAAGATCGCAGGCCGTTCCCTTTTCTTCATCGAAGGGGGGCAAGACGTAAATGCCGTTTTCCCTTTGAGAAAATACCTTTGCATAATCAATTGAGCGGTTTGCTACAATAGTCCGTAAGCTGTTTCCAGTGGAAAATAACTGCCAGACATACATCCAATTGCTTTGCTGCAATACTCATTCCATGCAGGGCGGAATAAACGGTCGTAGTCTTTAAAATCTTTGTCGAATTCAATGTCTATAAAGTTATTGTCGACGACTTGTACCCTGGTGTCATATTAGAATCGAAATATGGATAATTCGTTCATTCCTCACGTTCCCATCACAAGTTGCTCATTTAAGTCCCGGTAACCATACAGAACATGATAAGCAGCGCACCCAATCTGGTGGGGTTGTGGTCCAATGCTGTTTCGGAGGGCATTGTAAATGCTGAATGCGACATTGTCTTGGTTTCTTTGAAAGGTTATTAGGTATTAAAAGTGGAACATGACGCTTATGCCTACTTGTAAATATTGTCACTGCTATTTGACGCTTGATTAGCAGACCTTGCCTCCTCTTCCCATGCTGCTTTCTCTTTGTCGGATAATTTCTTCCAAGCCGCAGACGCTGCTGCCATCCAGTAGCCAGCGTGAAACTGGGACGGCTGGCCGCGAGTAAGGCGCAGTTGGGAGGCGGCTTCACTGAACTTGTCCGAGTTTTTTTGCTCGAAAAGCCTTCTTCCTGTAGTGAGACTCGGAGTGGGCTCTTGAAACATGAGAATTGGTAGTTGTTTCAGCGATGAAGAAGAGGACATATGGGCGGCGTTTTTTAACGCCCACTTTCTGTTAATGTACTTCCGTTTGAAACGCTGTTGCCGGTTGTGTTAATGTTTGGAGGGGAAGAAAAAGCGTAATCACTCTACCTTTCGCCAACGGTCAACTTTGTTGAGAGAAGTCTTAAACGTCTCTTCAAACTCTTTCATTTTAGCTGCCTTCCAGTCGTCTAGATCTGGGTCGTCTGATGGGATAGGCAGTCCCGCGGTGCAAGGTTTGCTGATTCCAAGCTTTTGATCGTACTCTGGAAATGTAGACATAATCCAGCCTGCCATATCCTTTGGAAATTTTTCCTTGACGTTCGACATTGTGGAAAAAAAAGTGGAATGAGCGTCGAGAATATCAGATTACTATAGGTTGTGAATGCACCGATTCTGAAGAAAAGAGAGTGGCTATTTATCTATTTATGGTCGGGACTTAGGCTTGCAAAAATTCGGAAAAATGGAATTATCGTGGTCAAGGAGGCTCATGAGAACTGGAGAAGATTTGCCGTAAAAATGGAGCTGAGTAATCAAAATAATACGGCAAGGTTGGCTGTCAATTAGCGATTTTTCAGTGTGCATTGACATATTGATAATCGCGAGACGAACCTCCGGTCGTACGACCGGGAGTAGTGCCGATGCCTAAGTCCGCAAGTTGAATAGATACGAGCGGAAGTATTATCCCGACAATATTTTGTGATGGACGGTGGAACATAAATCTATAATATGCGTAAATAAGCTGCGCTTTCTTTTTCTCTCCTGCCGGCAGAGGAGTTCCCTTGAGGTTTACTTATTTGAAACGGATCATGAAGTGGGGTGCATGAAGTGGACAAAACGAGACTGTTATTGAATTCAGAGCCATCAAGCGAACGCTGAGCTGCGTAATTTAGTAACGCGTGGACGCCTCGTAGCCTGACCTATTTCTCCTTCAGAAATTAGTTTCTTACTCCCAAAATTGATTGATTCGGCAGTGCGACTCTTCCAATTGAGATGTAAGAACCCCTGTTACTAGCGGCATTGAATGGGTACCTGCGCTAGGCTAACATGTACAACATTCGATATAAATTCGGTATTCATCTACTTGCTCTTTAATGAGTGTTTTTTTAAGTCGTCATTGTAATGCACTTAAGTCGATTGTGGGGATGTTAATTTGAAATTTGTAAGTCAATAAAGTCGCCGTGGCCCAGAACGGTCAGTACATTCGTCTGTTATAATCTTAAGCTGTCAGGACAAAGACGGAACATGAACGGCTTTATTTGTGGCACCCTCGACGTTTTTTTGACTGATACGATGTTCCTTATGATTTCTCAGCTCATCAGTGCCGTCCCTCTTTGTTTTTGTACCCAATTTTATTTAGGCAATGGAACACCAGCCACCTTACGGCATTTCTAGAATTGGATTTCCCAGGAATGATATCCAGTTCTATAGCGAACCCCTGTTGGCACGTAGTGAAAAGTGGCATACCGACGTGCATTGGAACAGAACAAAAGAACAGAATTATTGAAGTCGCATTAAACAATCCATTGTTTGATTACAAGATGATGCTATAAATGCAGGAGGAAGGTGGATGACGCTTTGACATCTGAACGGCGTCAAAGCCATGCAAATCGGAGAGTGCTTCCGGGTTTATGATCGGGCATTCTCAAGGAACATTTAAGCTTCTCAGGAAGTTCAATCGGTGGCGTTCTGGGCAGATCGAGATTCCATCAAGATACTGTAGATATGAACACCCTGAGATTACGTGATGCGCTTAAGACCCGTGGGGAGCGATCTGTCCGTTGCTATATTCGGGTGTAGGTCCGCAACGGCACTTGTAAGGTGGCGATTGTCTGTCCATTAGCTTCGTGCCTCATTTCCTCTACCCCGTCGCCGAGAATCACATAATCAGATTTCAGGTCGCTCCATCGCGGATATATTTTTTGTTTCATAGAGGGTAAAATTATTACACATCGTATCTTTTAGGTTTTGCGATGTAAGTACTTCCGAAGGAAAGAAATCCGCGGTAATTGGCACATGTCGCAGTGTTGAATACCTCAACGGAAACCCTTATCAAATCGTCCTTCCAGACAATCTCGATCTTTTCTTCTCATTCGAAAAATGGAGTGTTCTGTCCGATCTTCAGTTTCGTGCTGCGTGGCTATCAGGAATTTTTTCGGTTCACTGTTGCCTAGGGGTGAAGATGCAGCAGGTACATTATGAATCCCCTGTTAATTCCCGACTCATTGTCAAGCCTTTTGTTCCTTGGAACCTTGTTCTGATAGACTGGTGACAGGCAAAAATTATTGTCGCGACACTACGAAAGAAATTACCAAGCCTATCCATTGATTCAGAAGGGGAAAGATTTCAAATAGCTGAGCATGAAACACTTAACAATTTCCGAGAGCCGACGGAGGATAGCTGAGCTATCCGCTTCTTGGACTTGCGGCTAATGATACTTGCGGGTAAGGGTGCTCAACATTGTCGAAATTACCAACCCCAAAATACGGTGAGGCCTGTCAACTAATCGCCACTGTTTCGCCAGGTTCTGTAACTTTGCAAATGTACAGTTGAGACATGGAAATTCTGGAGAGATTTCCGAGGAAAATTGTACGTAGATATCACATACTTTGCTTCGGCGACCGCATCAGAAACAAGAGCGACAACTCGCGGGTCACCGGCAATAAATCTTAGATCCAGAAAGGCTCTTCTTAGGATCGTTTGAGACAAAGGACGAAGTTCTCGTGCGATTCATGAATATTTGTAACCAGTGTGG
This sequence comes from Galerina marginata, assembly GCA_023014335.1. NCBI lineage: Eukaryota > Fungi > Basidiomycota > Agaricomycetes > Agaricales > Galerinaceae > Galerina > Galerina marginata. The sequence goes on from JAECYW010000004.1 coordinate 1,113,841, forward strand.
ACGTTTAAATTAGAGTCTTATTTTGGTTGCTCTGGTTTCTATATTAAGCCTTCAAAAAACTGGAATCTTAGTTTCTCCCTCAATCCCCGCCGTCCTCGATTCACCACCGAGCCCTTTTACGGACACCAGTGGGACAGACCAGCATCCATCTCCTCGCTCGCTATCGCCAATGGGTTACAAAGCCTCTACTTTGTTGGTCTTTATACGACTCTTTATATTGGTATTTGTGACTAATGCCCGGCGTTGAATCATTAGAAAAAACAAAAGCAAGCCTGAACTCTATGGGCTGATCGCTCGCCAACCAAATGTAGTATGGCCGAGTCAATTTGGACCACTCGACCGTCAGAATCTTCCGACGGCGGCTATCCTGCGAAAAATTTTGGCAGGGAAATATGGATATCATCCCGTTGAAGAGGTGCGCTTGTTTTCCATGGCCCCAACTCCTACTCATTTTTCCAAAGGATGTAATCGAAGCACCGGAGTCTCAGGGAGACACAACGGATCACGCTGTGAATTTCGACGAGGTAAGCTAGGGCTTCACATGAAAATCGACAAAGCTTAACTCTAACATTTTCTCAAGGCTGGAGACGTTGTTACTCATAATGCCTTCACCTCCAAAAGTCCTGCAGTCAGTGCCTTTACTCACCGTGATGATTTCAACTCATCTCGTACAAAAGATCGTAACTACCACCCATAGCGAAGCTGATTCTAAGGATCTCCCAGTTACTAGACGTGATGTAGTGAGTGCAAATTATTGTGCATCCTGGCTTCAACTCATCAACATTTACTAATAGATTGCGGCCGTTGAGTCGGATACTGAGGTCGAATCCACTGACCCTCACAAGGCGCTTCCAGAAGAGGTGAGGAAATTATATACAGACTCTGAGTTGAGCTCCTCTAAATTATTCCTGTGAAAAGATTGAGACGCACGTTGCTGGTTCGAATAATACCAACTCCAGCAAGGTCCCTATTCCAGAGAATGCTGAGGTGAGACGATGTACGTGATCAAAATCAATGGATTTCGCTAATAGACGTCTGCTTAAAGCGCAAAGTTTTCGAGCCGGATTCTGATACTCAAGGTACCAATCTCGACGGCGGTGATTCAAAAAGCTATACAATAACGGTGGTGAGTGTTTATCTATTGTTTTGGATATGACTTACCCTATGCTCTCAAGCTCGAACCGCGGGGCTCGGAGGAAAGGGAATCAGCAGATGAATTCGATCTTGAAGCTTGGGAGGTGAGCATATTGCACACACACACAATTTCAAAATTGGCTTACGCACTTATATTTTGTCAAGGAGGAGACATACCTTGGAGACATTATAGAACCCGGTAATGGCACCGGCTCCATCAGCCTTTCTATACCAGGGATCATCGCACGCGGAGCACCACAACCTTCACCAACTGTTGAAGCTGGAAATTCCGAAACCGTTTCCCATTCGAAATTAAGTCCACTTTCAAGTGGTTCAGTTACTCCCATTTCTAAAGGTGCTCCCCCAGAAGAGAGCCTCTCCTCTGCTATTTCCTTGCCACCCTCGCCTCCACCCTCGCCTCCACCATCTCCCACGCACCCAGACAGTCCAAATTTTAGTGACAGCGACGGAGAATGGTCCGACTCTGATGTCCTGGATCCCAGTAAATCAAGAGCAAGAGACCTCGATTTGCTCCATAGATATGTTGCAGACCACCCAAAGCTGAAACAACGCCTTGACAGATTTGCGCAGATGAAGAGGCATCAACCTCTCATCCCAGCCAGTTCTTTGATTAAAATTTGGGACTTTATTTTCAAGTTTGTGCAGGCGATGCACCAAAAATCTGTATGGGAGGTATATAAATCCCAGTGTCTCTCATTAATCGTGATTCAAGGTTGCTCACTCAACTGCTTTTTAGGGTCGAAAACATTCAATACCTCGTGGAACGATACAGAAATTTGTCGATTGTACCCCCTCATGGTTCACACTCGTCTTGCCAGCCGTCCTCATGGCTCAGGAGCTTGGGCCAAAATCCTCAGGACCCGACCCCAGTGTTATTGGTTTCTTGGAGGAGGTGCACTCAGTTGCCGAAATTTGTGCATTCTCCCTCAAATATGTCGAAAGACAAGGTGTTGAATACGTTTTGAAGGCCGCGTCTACGGTCTGAGAATCCATCGTCAGTTTCAGTCTGAAACTAGGTAGTAGCACTTAAATTGAAAATGTTCTACGTTTATGGCGACTTCTTTCGACATATAACCTACCTACTTACCTTATGTATTAGATCGGCTCTTCACCCAGGGGCAACTGCCTGCTTGACCATCCCGCATTTGACTACAGGCTCGAATTTCATTCACCATTCGCCGAACAACACGCGACTGGCAGATTAAGCACAACAGTCTCAACCCTTCGGTTGCCGTTATCATTTGCCAGTAGGTAGGGAGACCCGAGCGGCGATGAAACCAGCAGGGCCGCAATGGTGCACTGCCTCATGACCGCTGGAAGAGTTTAAGGGATCGGCCCAGTAGCCAGAGGCAAGTAAACGTGCCCATACGCTTTTCAATTTTCTCGTCATCCATACTGCAGGAACACTAGCTTTCTAGTAGCGAATAAAGAACCTCCAGGTCGTCGACTCGATCCGAACAATAGATATGTATTTTGCCCTCCCGCTTTCACATTCCAACTCCCGGAATGATGGTTTTAAAAGAAAACTAGTGTCCAACAGGTGAAGAACGACATAGGAGTGAATTAGTATATTCCAGCTTCGAACGTCCGTATTCGCTCCACTTTTCCTTCCTTTACAGATCCTAACTAAATTAGCATTTACAGGACTGTACTATGTTTGCATTTGATGCAGGTCCATTGTTGTCCGCCAGGCCTCTCTCTGCCTATGTCTTATCTTGAATGGCTGCTTAAACCATGTCATCGACGTGTATCTGCTTCCGCGAGATCCCTGCGATGGCCGCAGAGATCGCAATTTTCAACTCCTCAAAATATCATCAATCTCGAATCTGAGTTCGTCCAGTTCCTGCCGGCCAGGACTCAGGGATCATCCATTGTTTGTCACCAACAATACATCTAGCCTTTTGTCGCCATCGCAGACCGCTGCATCGTCCGGGACACCACGCAGCTCAGGACCTGACCACCTTCACTCGATCAACTCAATCGACATAGATGATATAGCAGAAGTCATCCGTCAGTGTTGTCATTCGCATGGTCTGCGTCACGAGAAACAACAATGCCGACACCCGAACCAGTTCCAATACCGTGCTATTAACCGCACTGGTCTCGTTGGTGTTTTGGAAACTGGTATTTGGGGAACCTCCTTCGAGACTCAAGAGCCGAACGTTTACAGTTCTCGTCGCAGGCGAAGATGGACACCCCAAAATTGGCGTCTTCTTTAGGCTCTATGCTAAGCCAATAGGCAGTCTTATAGGCATTGACCAGCCGGACGAGTCGAATGTCGGTGTCCGTTTCTATACCCGCACCTCAGTCCACATCTGCTGCTTCGATCCAAATGGTTAGGACATCCTACAAGTTTAGCCCGATAATCAAGTTTTCCCCCTCTGCCTCTATTACCAACGCAGCCAGTTTCACTTCCTTTCCTCGCATTGTCACCACCACCAGATCTCCTGCTGCCCTCCGTTATCGTCTAACGGTTAAGGTAGACGCCCCTCACATGCGGATTATCTCCTTGCCCGCTTCTTCCTGGCGCAGGTACTCCGAATCATTTCGGGGTAAAACTTCTCGGCCCATACACTTCGTTTCTGTCCTTCCGTGCCTACTTCGTCTCTCATATCTTCGTCTGCCTCTTTTCATCTTGACTTCCTGCCACAGCTATATATATATTTAACCTTCTTTGACCACGAATTTGTCTTGCCCTTCTCATGGGACAACTTACTCTCTTCCTCTCCCCCCACATCGCTCTACTTGCACTAACTCTTTCTTGGAATGCAGTCCTCTTCGATCTTCAGTTTTTCCTCGGCCATCAGCTTTTGGTTCGTTCATCCGGTCTTGCGCCGCTTCCACAATTCTACATTGACTTTTTGGTCCCGTCAACCTTCTGTTCCTTCTTTATAAATTCTCTTTTTGGTCACCTTTTAAGCTCTACTTTGTGGGAACTGAAACTTTACTGCAAGAACGATACTTTACATTTTGGTCAGAACATTGTGGATAACCGTCCGCCTTCCAGCCGAATGTCAAAAGCTTACCTTGAGTGCCATGTCTCAGATCATTGCTCTGGAGCAATGAAGTTCTGTCAATGCAAGGTGTGATGCTTGACTAATAATCTGGATTTCACTGATGCGCATTCTAGGATGGATGGATGAATTATGAGTGTTTGAGAGTCTATTGCTAAGATCATTGCATTCCCCGACATCAAGGGCAAGGATGTTCTTTAGAGTCGTAGACTCGCCTGTGAACTTGTTGGAGCAATGAAAATATTTATTTCTCTTCCTTGTCTGGACCTTCTGACGAGCCCTCTAGACGGCCTTGGAGGATCTATTCTCAAACCTATTCCTGAAATTGCTGCCGACCTAGCGACAAGGACTGCAGCATTTTCCAGACGGGTGCAGAATTCTCATTGACATCGTCAAATCAAGGTAATACACCTGCTTCTCCTGTCCAAATGCTGCTGACCAGCGTTTATCAGTGGTGTTCAAGTGTCCTTTGGGAGTGCGCCTCCTCATCCATTTCCATCCTCAGTTTGGATAACAAGCACGCTCCTAAGATCAGTGTTGACGCACTAGCGAGACTGTCAAGGAGGGCATGGTAAGTAAATCATGTTATATGTTGGTCTGAATGCGGCTGACAATTGCTGAAGCTCGACTCTTAAGATGACGTTGTATTCCTCAGATCATCGTAAAGCCGCGGCCGACTCATTAACATCAGACTCTCAGAGCATGGTACCGGACCCTTAATTCTGGCTTGAACAACTCTCATGTAAATTTTCTAGACGAAGATGTCTTTGTCCTCAGTGACAGCCCTAGACCACTTGATATTAGGACGATCTGCGGGCCCGTTCCCGTGATGAGTTCCGTCTCGCTCACTGGCAGCACCCTGTGAGGCTAGTTCTTCATTGATCGAGCGCTGCCTGGTTAAAACCCCTGAAACTGCAGAGACAGCCGAAGAGAGTTTCAAGGACCGAGAGATGTAAGTGTTAGTCATTGCGTTCATCCTTGCGCCGAACTTACTTTACCATCTCGTCTAGATATGAATATCCGGTTAAAGGACAAATTTTCGGCAGCAACCTCCTTCACCTACTTCATCTGCAGAATTTGTAAACCACAATTCGTGACTGCCGACAATTCGAAAACCGATAATCTTGTAAATCGCTCGTCCGGTTTTCGTGACTTAGAAGGCGTTGTTTCTCCCCAGTAAATCGCTAGCAGAGCCTTCCAACCCATGGTCCACCATAAAGCATATATCCTGCACAATCTTCTTCGCGCTGTAATGGGGTTATGCAGGGTAGGCTGCTACAGAGACACCTTGGAAGCTGAGAGACGCCCATCAGCAATGGCTACAAGGTGTTAACTCCGCCCTTTTCATTGATATTTCTAGCCAATCGATTCAACGCAAATTGATTACCTCCTTGCTCTCGCATTCTCCGGATGTCTGGCTGGTCTATCGATTCCGGAGGATCTTGCAAACATACGGCTTCAAATTCTGTGCTGGCGCTGGCTACGGAAAGAACTCTAATTTTGGAAACCCTCGCGGTCTTCTATGGTCTTAGAAAAGTTATTCTCGTTGTCAGCCCAAAAGCGCTCGACCGTAATTAGGTTGGTGATTGGTTATGCTGTCTAATGCTATTGCTGACCTTGTGGAAAAACACGCTTTTCAAAATCGCAGTCGAGATCAGGAAGACTTCTGAAATCCTATCCGTTTCGTCTCCATTTAGTCACAGTATATGTCTTCAATGCTCAGTCAGCACTACCATTTTCCCCTTCTTTTTCGTTGTCTTCCAATCTTGGACGTCATACTATTTTTTGTCGTGGTCGACATCGCTTCTCTGAGCCCTGATAGGGTGTATCGTGGTGCCCGAGCTCTATTCAGATCCGACTCACATTTGCGATTTGGACAGGCGAAACTGTAGCATGTATGTACCCCAACCGCTGACCAGCGTATGATGTAACTTTGATGTTGCATTTCTTCAGTCAGTAAGTGTTTCATAGCGTCAGTGTATTTAGACCAAGGTCGTTGAATATCTCTTTAATCTTTGTTTTGCTTCAGCCTTCGTCGCACAATCCATTCTCGACGATTCATCGGAAAGGTTTTGGTGTCGTTGGGGTTGGTCTATCAGGCCTAGCAGCTCAAGTCTGGCCAGGCTCGGATATCATTTCGAGCAGCCGCGGTCAGGCCAGCTCGCAGTGGTCAGGACCAAGCAAGGATGTGTTCAGTCGCCTGACCACGACAGCACAGACGCTCATGGGCTAAAAGGTCGAGGCCACTACTACATCGTTGCTGCTGTCAACGGGAATTATCTCATGGCTATTGAAGGTGAGCCTCGATGAGAAATCCCTTAGAGGCTTATGACCGTAGCGTTGTTGTCGAATGGGGCTTTCGGGTTATTGTGGTAATTTATTTTTCCGGTGTTGGCAATTTGCTGAATGTGTCCCATTTCAGCCAGATCCGTGGATAGTTTACACCGTGTGGACCCAGATGGGGACCTCCGCAACTGGGGTTTTGTCGTTTTTGTCGACCCCGTACAATGGAGCCGACAGATTGTTATAAATAGAGATCTGCCTGGGTACTCAGTGCTAGCCGAGCACAAAGTTTGCGTTTTAAGACGCGCTATTTTGTGGAGCTTAGGTTCGATCATGATGAATGTAAGAGCGAGGTTTATTATCAGCTCAGCGCCGAGTCCAGTCTTTTGGCGGTTAAGGGGGGGGAGAAAAACACTGTCATATGGTGTTTAAATTTCAAATATTTTGTAGATCGCAAGATTTGGCGAAATTTGTTTGGCTTCAGAAGCGAATCGTGGATGCTAGGGCCACCTTGATAAGGAAATGCAGGAACAATCAACCAACATGGGACGATTGGTCGCTTAAAAGCTTCGGTATTTCAATGTTTTTGACCCCCAGTTTTTGACCTGCCACATTTGCAGCATGTCGTCTGGTGCAGTAGCCATGGATGGTGATTCTTGGACCCCCTCCCCGCTGTTCATGATTGCTACCGCGCTCTCTGCGGTTGCTTACGGGGTGGTATTGTCCCTTTGTGTGTCTTGCTTCCGCACTATTTCAAGAGCCACGGAGAAGCTTTCCATTAGGAAAAAAGCGATTCTGTCTAGCTATGTCACAGCACTGGTCGTGCTGAGCACACTAGCTCTAGTTCAAGAAATATCCTCGACTATATTCAACATCTCCTTCCTGCCGACGACGTTCTTACTTTCATCTCGCGGCCAGTCATCGTCCTGGATTCTTCCATTCACGGTTTGGGGAACAGACGGGTTCAAGGTGCGCCTGGTTAGAATTCCCCTAATTTACCACAGTTCAAGATAGTTAACGACAGATGTGGCGCTGCGGTACTTTGTATTCTCGATACGTGCCACGGCTACCTTTTTTATTATCGGTCATTCTTTTTGTGTTTCTTGGCCTGATGTCACTTGGTATGTCTATGTTAACCTACTAATTTTCTCAACTAATCCGGAGCCAAGTTTCAGGAATTCTTTTGCTTGTGTCGCCATTTATCCCGCAGCGAGCCGAGGCACTTGGGTTCACGGCAACACCTATCTTTATGGTGACTCTCTCTGCAATATCCAACTTCTTCCTATCATTATTCATCACTGTCCCAACACTTGTTCATCAAAAAGCCATTCAGAAAGTGCTTGGTCATTCTCATGGGAGACCATACACTGAAATTATCATTATGGGTATCGGATCCTGCGCATTGGTCGTGATTCCAACGGTGTCGTACATCATCCTTTTCTCCACAGAATCTAAAGGGTCTGTAGTCCCGTTACTCAGCCTTCCTCATCTGTCTGTAAGTAACCTCAGCTGGTCAGGTTTTTGTATTGCTGAAATTTGAACAGATCATTTCACCCCTGCTTATTATCAATCATGTAGTCGACGGCAGAAACATGAGAACTGTGGACCCAACCAGCATAGTACACCGAGAATTGGGTAGCATCCGAGCAAATGACGACTTCAGTAGCCCGATTCAGCTCTCGATGACGCAAATTAGTACTCACTTTGACTGAAATGTTGTTATTATTTGTCTTATAACTCACATAAAAGTAACGGTTCCAAGTACTGGCATATATGCTTCCGTTGTCATCTTTCTTGAAGGAAATTTCGTGTAACGTGCGGGCTGTGTCTGGACTTACTGACTCCTCAAGGATCAGCGAGGGTTTCATATCGGTAGAAAATCCGTGGTTTTGAATAGAGCTATGACATGCCTGGTGAAACTCAAATCCATGAATTCATAGAAATCTTTTGCGCTCCTACAAATGACGTTGACTGGGATCGTGTATTTTGCAACGAGGAACTAGACGAACGACAATGCCGTAGGGGTTCACGCTGAAGACAACTGTGACTTATTCCGGCCATTCTTTGTCGTACAGGTGTTAGCTTCAAGCTCCGTGTTCAAAAGAATTTAGCATGACTAAATTACAGGCTTTCCATTCGAGTAGGTTTTTTTGACCATTTTTCGGCGATGACTGAGTCCATATAATCTCGCGTTTATCTTATCGCCTAGATATTCTATGTATCTCCTTCGTTGAAGGCACCCTCCGCTATGCAACCGCATATAAAGCCCAGTAAAAATGTCTCGTTGTATTGGGACAACCCAGTATAATAAAGGGATGCACCATTTTATCATGAACCCTTGCAGTAAGCAGAGGAAATCCTACCCTGAGAGTTCCTGTCTCGAATCGCAAATTGCCCCAAAGTAACGAAGAAAAGGTTGTAACCATTCTTGATGCTCTGGCAAAATTTCGATGGACTGTCGCCAAATTCCTTGTCGAGCTTATCGATTGTTCTGAGGGAGCAGGAGACACACAGGTGGGTCAGGCTATGACCTCTATGCTAAACGGAACTGCGAAACCAAACATGGCAGCCGTGCTTGATGTTATTTTCCAGACTGACACTGTTGATTTTAGAAAGAAAGACACGACAGCCAAAGCAGGTTCAAACATGTTCGATATCGCACATGAAGACTTCGCAATGACGACGGGCAGTAAGAATAGCTGCGGAGGTGGTCAATGACGAAGTCGAAGACATGATGAAGGAAAAGACAAGACTGCACCTTCGGGCACACGTAAAAGAGGGAAGTCGCCACGAGTCAAACCGAATATCCTGGGAGGCCATTCAACACTTCTTGTTTAATTCATACACGAACAAGGAGTTTTTGAGTAAAGTGGGAGGGAGACTTGAAATGACTATTCGAGCGCGTCGACCACAACATTTAGTGAGCGTCAATCAGTGGATTACTCACCTGGCGAACAGTTGTCCCTGGCCGCCCACATGGGAATAACCGTTGGGCGTTCCGGTCGAGCAAACCTGTTCCAGATATGCCGACGAACCTGGATGTTCACCACCTAGGCAGCTCATACCAATTCCCGGGTCGATAGTCGTATTAGGCTCTGCATGGCACAGTCCACAGTCCACGATGCATTGAAGGAGATGGCCAAACAAAAGCAGCTCGACCTTCAACACGCTATTGAAACAGGCAAACATTTTAATTTAGTTTTCGACAACATACACACCTACATACATAAAATGACGAGACCGCTGCATTGGAAGAGAAAACCTCATGATTACCGGCCTGGCAGCAACGGCAATTGAAATGAAGAACTACTCATCTGATGCGTTCAATTCAAAGGATCTTCTGGGCCGTCAAGCACGCTAAGAGCGAAAGCAATTAACGCCGGAATAATTATGGGCGACTTCGACATACCTCACTTTAAAAATGTTGCGACAGTCCACTTTCTCCAAGCGCTGATCGACTTTGTGCCATCGCAAAAGAATGGAAGACTTAGCCAAAGTTTTACGGAAGACACCAATTTCACCGACACGGAAGTCCAATATCACGCCACTGGCAACCAGTAGCGCTGATGAGATGCATAAAAGACATCCTTGATTTCCCCAGCAAACAGAAGGCGCTGTAGTGCCCGTACAGCCCAGCCGCATCAGCTTCGAGGTATTTACAATCAGCACGAATCCTGGCAAGGGACTCCGGAATGGTTAGCAGGTGAAAGTTGGCGAGGATATGGTCTTGCGAAATTCCGTGCCAAAATGCCTGAAAAGAGAGAATTGATGCGTATGGGTCGTCCTTCGAGTTCCAGCATTCAACAGCAAAACTGTCAAGCCAGATGGCCAAGTTTGCTCGAACTTTCTGGTTAAAGGAGTCGCGGATGGAATGGCATCGACATTAGGGGTAGTAAAGACGAGAGGGACAGCATCAGGAGGAAGAGGGCATGAAGATGGGACATTGGGTGAAAGGCATGGTTGACAGCTCCTACAAAAAGACGGCGCCTGGCCCGAGCGCGCCTAAGCAGAGAGGCTTCTCCCGGATTTCCAGAACAGGCGTTGGATGTGAAAACGGGCAAGTCTCTTCGACATGTGCTTTGACTGTTTGATACAGGTTACAGTCTATTTCGTCGACGCGCTTGTTATCTGTGTGCTCTGCTCATGAGCTGACGTCTTCTGTGATTGCTGCACATATATCACTTTCAATGTATGTCCAACCAACCACGAATCTCCATTTCTTCGTTTCGACCTGCCCGCCCGTTTCGTTGAATGAGTCCATTATAGGTTGTCGGAAGGCCAAGATTGATGGAATCCGTAATGTTATGCAAGTTCATTCCCATCCCAACTGCTATTGATGCAACGATGACCGATGTATCATTGTCACTTTTGAACAAGTTCGATTGTTATATGCTGCTGATGTTGTAGATGTCCACAGACGTACATGGCCGAGCCTACCTGATCCTTCAGGTTATAGAGTCACCCGAACTACGAGATCGAGACTGTGGCGTTACACGACCGCCTCGACTCCACGGCTAAAGACCCATGCAATGTCAGAAAATTGGTATTCGCCTAAATCCATGACTGAGCGGTTTGAAGATCATCCTAACGTTCGGTTGCTCAGACGATTCCCGTATTGTGGTATTTCCCAGCCTTGAGCTTCAATTGCAAGGAACCAAAAAGGGGGACTCGTCGATTCCGAGCAGAATAAGGCTTCCTCGAAAGTTTGCATTCCGAAGAATGGCATTGACATCGGGTGAAACCAACCTTTCCGCAGAGAGGAGTACAATTTTTCATTGACGCCCGCAAATGTTTTTCAGTAAATTTCGGCCTTCTTTCGACGCCGCTTCGAGACTCTCGGCAGTCAGGGAGACACCTTTGATTCCGAAGCTAGTGATGTCTATGGACTAAAATTTGGTAAGTTATGCGGTACATGCACACTGGATAAAGGGACTTGCATGTGCATTGCCAAATTCTATAAGCGGTGTTACAACATCAGTGACGGGTTTGGTGGGGGCTGAGGTATGTCTGGTTTCGAGTGCTTGTTCAGATGTCGGGGATGAGCGATTGTCCGCATTCAGGCAGTTCCATTTCGTGGTGAGACTGATGAACGCATTTCCTGATGACCGCTTGTCAAAGAAGATGTTCTCAAGCTTCTTCTGCAAAGGTTTGACGACTGGACGACACCGACGATGAACCAACTTCTCTCTTTCCTACCCAGCTCTTCATCGTGTGCTCAGGAAGTTGGCGGGAGTACAACGTCCCCATATCTCAGTGCTGTAAACCTTGCGACTTCGGTTTTTCAGTGCCATGGCTCCCAGTTTATGCCTGACGCTAGGCGACGAGGCTGCTTGAAAGGATGGTATAATCGTTGTATAATCGTTGCGAATCGGAGCGAGTAGGAGGCTGCTTGATAGGATGGGATGGTGCAGCATCCCACTTGGGATGTAGCGCATTGGAGCAACGCTGCGAGAGTAGGCTGCATTTCTCACAGCGCGGACACGTTGCTGCAATAATACTCATACGACTGCACGGACTCGACCCAGCCACCACTAAGGTCTGGGAAATGGACGCGATTGATAAACGTTTCATTTGCTTGATATGTCCAACAGTTGCGTATTCTGGCAGGAAAGCGTACACCTGGCAGGATGCTCTAAGTTCATCCTCTTCAAAAGGGCCAGTGGACACAATAAGAATGGTAGGGATTCCTGCAAGAGTATGAGACTAGCATTCAAGTTGGAATGGCCGTGGTCCCGTCCTCCTGTAAAATTTCACGAATAATAGTGCGACCTTCGAGGGAGGTCCACGAGAATGGTGTGGACACGACCACCATAAATTAGCACAAACCGAGGGACGTAGAATACGGAAAGGATGCTGGCGGAGACTGTAAGGACCAAGCCTTTCCAGAATGACTAATACATTCCTCATCGACCCCAACGATTGAAAAAAACTGCAGGTAAACAGGTAGGATTATGAGCAAACTCATTCCTATGCACGAAATCACACAATTTAGCGCAGCTCCTCCAAATCTCAATGTGTATTCACGAACTTGGGCATTGAAGAAACATCAATACATTTGCTAACCCGGCCGGGGGTCAAAAAAAGTCCAGGTGAATATGTTTGAGGAATATCAAGAGGTAGGACTATGAGCAAACCCACTCCTATGCACAAAATCACATAATTTAGCGCAGTTCCTCCAAATATTAACGTGAATTCACGAACCTGGGCATTCAAAGAACCTCAATACATTTGCTAATCACCCCGGGGGTCAAAAAAACTCCAGGTGAATAGGGTTGATTCGAGGAATATCAGCTAACACACTCCTGCGCACGAAATCACATAATTTAACGCAGCTCCTCCAAATCTTAACGTGAATTCACGAACCTGGGCCTTCCAGAACCCTCAATCCATTCGTTAACCAGCCCGAGTGTCAAAAAAACTCCAGATTCATAGGTTTGATTTGAGGAATATCAGAAACCACACTCCTGTGCACGAAATCACATAATTTAGCACAGCTCCTCCAAATCTTAACGTGAATTCACGAACCTGGGCATTCGAGAAACCCCAATCCATTCGTTAACCAGCCCGAGTGTCAAAAAAACTCCAGGTTCATAGGTTTGATTTGAGGAATATCAGCAGCCACGCTCCTATGTACGAAATCACATAATTTAGCGCAGTTCTTCCAAAGCTCAACGTAACACGAACCTCAGCATTCAAGAAACACCAATACATTTACTGACCACTCCGGGGGTCAAAAAAACTCCAGGTTCATAGGTTTGATTTGAGGAATATCAGCTAACACACTCCTGCGCACGAAATCACATAATTTAACGCAGCTCCTCCAAATCTTAACGTGAATTCACGAACCTGGGCATTCGAGAAACACCAATATATTTGCTAACCACTCCGGGGGGTCAAAAAAAACTCCAGGTTCATAGGTTTTATTTGAGGAATATCAGCTAACACACTCCTGCGCACGAAATCACATAATTTAGCGCAGCTCCTCCAAATCTCAACATGAATTCATGAACCTGAGCATTCGAGAAACCCCAATACATTTGCTAACCACTCCGGGGGTCAAAAAAACTCCAGGTTCATAGGTTTGATTTGAGGGATATCAGCAACCACGCTCCTATGTACGAAATCACATAATTTAGCGCAGCCCCTTCAAAGCTCAACGTAACACGAACCTGGGCATTCGAGAAACACCAATACATTTGCTAACCACTCCGGGGGTCAAAAAAACTCCAGGTTCATAGGTTTGATTTGAGGAATATCAGCAACCACGCTCCTATGTACGAAATCACATAATTTAGCGCAGTTCTTCCAAAGCTCAACGTAACACGAACCTGAGCATTCAAGAACCACCAATACATTTACTGACCACTCCGGGGGTCAAAAAAACTCCAGGTTCATAGGTTTGATTTGAGGAATATCAGCTAACACACTCCTGCGCACGAAATCACATAATTTAGCGCAGCTCCTCCAAATCTCAACATGAATTCATGAACCTGGGCACTCGAGAAACCCCAATACATTTACTGACCACTCCGGGGGTCAAAAAAACTCCAGGTTCATAGGTTTGATTTGAGGAATATCAGCAACCACGCTCCTATGTACGAAATCACATAATTTAGCGCAGTTCTTCCAAAGCTCAACGTAACACGAACCTGAGCATTCAAGAACCACCAATACATTTACTGACCACTCCGGGGGTCAAAAAAACTCCAGGTTCATAGGTTTGATTTGAGGAATATCAGCAACCACGCTCCTGCGCACGAAATCACATAATTTAGCGCAGCTCCTCCAAAGTTCAACGTGAATTCACGAACCTTGGCATTCGAGAAACCCCAATACATTCGTTAACCAGCCCGAGTGTCAAAAAAACTCCAGGTTCATAGGTTTGATTTGAGGAATATCAGCAACCACGCTCCTATGTACGAAATCACATAATTTAGCGCAGTTCTTCCAAAGCTCAACGTAACACGAACCTGAGCATTCAAGAACCACCAATACATTTACTGACCACTCCGGGGGTCAAAAAAACTCCAGGTTCATAGGTTTGATTTGAAGGATATCAGCAACCACGCTCCTATGTACGAAATCACATAATTTAGCGCAGCTCCTCCAAAGCTCAACGTGAATTCACGAACCTTGGCATTCGAGAAACCCCAATACATTCGTTAACCAGCCCGAGTGTCAAAAAAACTCCAGGTTCATAGGTTTGATTTGAGGAATATCAGCAACCACGCTCCTATGTACGAAATCACATAATTTAGCGCAGTTCTTCCAAAGCTCAACGTAACACGAACCTGAGCATTCAAGAACCACCAATACATTTACTGACCACTCCGGGGGTCAAAAAAACTCCAGGTTCATAGGTTTGATTTGAGGAATATCAGCTAACACACTCCTGCGCACGAAATCACATAATTTAGCGCAGCTCCTCCAAATCTCAACATGAATTCATGAACCTGGGCACTCGAGAAACCCCAATACATTCGTTAATCAGCCCGAGTGTCAAAAAAACTCCAGGTTCATAGGTTTGATTTGAGGAATATCAGCAACCACGCTCCTATGTACGAAATCACATAATTTAGCGCAGTTCTTCCAAAGCTCAACGTAACACGAACCTGAGCATTCAAGAACCACCAATACATTTACTGACCACTCCGGGGGTCAAAAAAACTCCAGGTTCATAGGTTTGATTTGAGGAATATCAGCTAACACACTCCTGCGCACGAAATCACATAATTTAGCGCAGCTCCTCCAAATCTCAACATGAATTCATGAACCTGGGCACTCGAGAAACCCCAATACATTTACTGACCACTCCGGGGGTCAAAAAAACTCCAGGTTCATAGGTTTGATTTGAGGAATATCAGCAACCACGCTCCTATGTACGAAATCACATAATTTAGCGCAGCTCCTTCAAAGCTCCACGTAACACGAACCTGGGCATTCGAGAAACACCAATACATTTGCTAACCACTCCGGGGGTCAAAAAAACTCCAGGTTCATAGGTTTGATTTGAAGGATATCAGCAACCACGCTCCTATGTACGAAATCACATAATTTAGCGCAGCTCCTCCAAAGCTCAACGTGAATTCACGAACCTTGGCATTCGAGAAACCCCAATACATTCGTTAACCAGCCCGAGTGTCAAAAAAACTCCAGGTTCATAGGTTTGATTTGAGGAATATCAGCTAACACACTCCTGCGCACGAAATCACATAATTTAGCGCAGCTCCTCCAAATCTCAACGTGAATTCACGAACCTGGGCAATTGAGAAACCCCAATACATTTGCTAACCACTCCGGGGGTCAAAAAAACTCCAGGTTCATAGGTTTGATTTGAAGGATATCAGCAACCACGCTCCTATGCACGCAATCACATAATTTAGCGCAGTTCCTTCAAAGCTCAACGTGAATTCACGAACCTGGGCATTCGAGAACCCTCAACGCATTCGTTAACCACCCCGAGGGTCAAAAAAACTCCAGGTGAATAGGTTTGATTTGAGGAATATCAGCAAACACACTCCTGTGCACGAAATCACATAATTTACGAGATCTATGACGAACATGTTTTAGGTTAAGGTCTGTGATACTATGGTGCAAGTCGTGTGACATACCTCTGCCTCTAACTCTTCAACCTTCTTCCATACTTTTTCCTCCAAGACAAGGCTGAAGACAGGTAGTTTGGATGGTGGGGTGAAAACAGGGGTTGTGTCCTTCTTGCGGTGAGCGGCTTTGATAAATCGTGTTCTAGTATAGTTTTGAGAATCAACACAAGTGTCACCTCGGAACCATTCACCGCCTCTGGTTTTGCGGAGGACCAATGTCGAAAGGGACCCCTCAGCAAAATCCTTTGATTGGTTCCAAAAGGATGTTTCGAATGGCACAACAGAGGCCCTGAGTACTGATGTCAGAGTTGACGCAAAGATCCTCTTTGAATTCCTATTAGATTTAAGTTACCTCAGAACCGAAGATACAGAGTTCTTAATCATGATTTCATTACGCACCAAAACCATGTTAGGCTTTCCATTGGAATTGATGGGTGGTTCATAGACCTTCAATGAGATCGGAATGACTCCTGGTTCGCTGTAAGACCCCTATAGGCACGCTGCGCCCAGAGCTTAGTTTGCCCAGAGTGCATGGTACGAGCCAAGGAGTACCAAAATGCTTCGGTTAAAGGGAGCAGTGGAATAAACCCAAGATGTGAGACGGTTGGAGCAAGTGGAATCGCAGTCACCCGTCCACCTGGTACATGGCCACCTAGTCATAAGAAAAATTGGTTTACTTGATCAGAAAGGCCAAGAAGAACGAAACTTACCACTGCGCTGAGACTCGCTAACATCCCTTCTAATATTCTGCACGTCTAACCGAGTAGGTGCTCCGAGTCCTTGTCCGGTTCTAAAAAGAAGGGTATGAGTGCAAACTAGGATTTACTTAATGTCGAAAAGGCATACCGATGACAGAAGTCTTTACATTCTTCGTTGGTTCTGCGAATTTCCGCTCGTAGTGCAGGTGACATGCCCCACAAACGTACTTCGACTTGTCTGACACATCAGCAACAAGGTGACGGGCACTCCTGGCTGAATGTCGTTTCTGCAGCGCCCGCACATTACCACTCTTGGGGCCGCCACGCTCTCCGTAAACTGGCATTGTGTGGTGCAGTGGAAAGTGCAGATTGACTGTAAAGTTGGATTTCCGGCTGGCAATAGACTTCGTATCAGTTAATTGTGGCATGAGTTACGCGATCTCCAGTGGTCTAGAACGAAAGTGAGAATTAAGAGTGAAAGGGTGGGAGATGGCGGTCTACTCACGTAGATACAATTAGCGTTTGCCTTCGTTATCTTGTCCCATTATCTAGCTCTGAAGGCCCTCTATGCACAGTACTCATCTAGGTGTTTGACTCGCTGGACCACGCGACTTCGTCGCTAAAGGAGAGGGGGGGCAAGCAAACAGACCCGTTGACTACCGAGAATGAGCAGATAACGACCTGTTATTTGGCTAGCGACTTGCAAACTGAACAGCATAAGAACCGTTAGAACGCGCCAACAAAAAGGCAAAATATATGACTTTATACCTTTTATCGATGGGGTATAGGCGAAAGACTGCGGCCTAACGTTGAAATGAACGGGGATGGACACCTCGTAGAATTATAAGAAGGGCTAACAACTAATGCATAAGTGTCAGAAAATGGGGTGCAAAGATGGAACACGTTACACATAGATCGTGTCGAGCAAGGGCCAACGAAAAGGTTCACAAAAGCAGGACCGTTGGCGATGACATGTTAATTGCCAGCAACCATTCACAGGACAGATGGCAAACCATATGTAGGCCAAGGAAAAATAACGCAGTTACTTTCCGTTCAGTCACCGTGGCTCATTCTGGAATCGCCCTTCCGTGCATTCACCTCTCTCGGTCTGTTGCATATGTCCGTTCGGCATGAGCTTCCGTCTGGCTGAACATGAGCATGAGCATGAGCACAAACAGTTGAGGGTTAATGCATGAGAACCGTACGAACCTGCGAAAAATTTCCAACTACATACATTCTCGCAATGCAGCCCTCGTTTGCGAGTCGCGACCTGCTGGTGACATCATGAGAGCAGAGCCTGTGTCGAGTGACGTGGCCGCGCGGTATTGCGAGGAATAAATAACGGCTGCTGTCTTTCGAACGGAATGCGAGGGAGGAGCAGACATCGGCCGCCCGGTGCTACCTGCGCAAATTTCTTTGGTTGCTGCTGTACAAATCTCCATGACCAGCTGCCTACGTTCGAGAAAGGACGCTGATGTGGTCTGAAAACGCAGTCAGCAAATGTGAGCAAAAAGTAGCATGACGAGCTTGCCTAATTTGTGTCCCCAGTCTCAAGCTAGGAGTGAACTAGTGACGTTGTTTTGCTAGACGAATGCGGTGGTGGTGGTTGGGAATCACGTCGGCCGTGAGAAGAGGTAGTTATTGCCTTGATAAAATCTTAAATAAGCTGGGAACAACATACGAGCATCAGCAATTTGGAAGCAAAGATAAGGAAGAAAGATATAACGTACCGATCATGCGCAAAGGCTAACTAGAATAGTTTCAACATCAAAGGGTAATGGCCGTTGGCAAGACTAGCCACCCAGATACGAAACGTAGACCAGAGAAAATGATGCGTTCTTCATTACTCCGCTGCTTCGAAATGCTCTCAAATCGCTCCCGTCGGCCTCTGCCCGAGTTCGTAGCTCCAGATGCTTTGCGAAAGACACAGCGCTATCGTATGTCAGAAAGAATTGCTGGTCTGCACACTCAAATCGAACGTTAGTAAATAAGAACTAGGCTAAACTGCAACACTTACCGTCTAATCTGGGAGTGGTAGGTAGCAATCTGCTGTTCACACCTACATCAGAAGAAATGACAGAAAGTGAAGGATTTATAGGTGTACCTTTTCGTGATACGAGTAGGCGAAAGACAGTAATTGAAGGTTGAAATTGGCGGGCTTGGACACTTCGTAGAATCGTACCAGTTAATGGTTATGATCAAAGCTGTCAAACAACAATCAATAAATAAGCACGAGTGTATGTATTGTAAATAGCGAGAATGGAAAAACGCAATGGATGCCGTACATTCACAACAGCGCCAGTTCCGGGTCTTTGGACATGTTCGAGGAAAGCTCGTGTGGTAGGGGCTCTGGTAGGCTATCGCGGCCTCCTTTCTCGTTCTTCCACTAACCGCACACCTCCAGAAGAGGAAGGGAACGGCTAGATTGGGTCACGATCCAACGCTCGGAGTGAAGGGCAAGGCGGGATTATGGGAATAAGGCTCGTGTCGCTGAGGCAAGTTTCAATCCTGGTGCTGAAAGCGGCAGTGCTGCAAGTGATGTTGTGGGTGTAATTTCCACAGGGAGCGTCGACGCCGGACCTGATAGAATCCGCAAAACGAATTTGTCGTGTCTTTGTTTCGTTATGTAGGTCTGCGTAGGTCGCGAAACAGGGAGCAGTTGGAATGAGGGTGAGCGTGGGTGAGGAGTGGGATCGGATGCCGCATTGGGGGTGGCCTCGATACCAACTTTTTATTTTCGAGAAGGTCCCATCCACTTGGGTAAGAACGGCTGGGGTAATAAAGCGGGTAGGCACAGGTGCTGCTGGCGTCGCTCCGACGCAAGGTAAGTGCTGGAAAGTGACTAGTGACTGCTGGTGTCGTGACGGAAGTGTGCGGCCAAAATCTTCCCCCTGGCGTGGGTCAGTCTATGCGGTGGGGCTTTGAGTTAGAATGGAAGATTAGAAAAAGAATATAATGAATTGAGCCATACGACTCGAGTGGTTACATACCGGACGGTCTCTCATTACCAAGGTCTCCTCATGGGTTACCCATCTTCCATCTCCGTCGTTCTCGAGTCGGCCCAGATCCATAGCATGGGGCTGGCAGACAACATGAGCAGGTGGTTTGAGCTGGGTTTGAGATGTTGGGTACAGAAACTATCGTGAATGTTAGTGAGCTCAATTGTTAGCAAAGCTATACGAACCGACTGGGTGTGTGACAAATTCCAGAGCGATAGCTAAAGAGCGAGGAGTAAATGTGTAGGGAAAGGGTGGGCAGTACAAGTGCGTATTGGTTGAAGCCGACGGCGGCGGAAGATTGTCCAAAAATAGGTGACCGTATCAACGTCCCGAATTTTGGCCGGTCCGGTAAAAGAACGGACCTATAAATAGGACTCACATTTTGCTGACCGTGCTATACATAGTCACAACAACTCCCAAATCTCCGACTGACGCCTGCTGACATTCCTACATCATTTGGTTTTTTGGACATCGCTATTTGCAATCCCTTCTTGCCAGCATAAGTACTTCTGACAGGAGTAGATCTCCAGTCAGTCAAATATTAGACGGCGATTTTTCTTACTAGATACAGGTTTCCGCTTCAGCTTCTGGAGTTTCTATTATGCGTCGGGCAAGATTATGCATTCTGCATGCATCTGAGAATTTAGAGAAATCAATTGAGTAAGTGAACTGTCCACATATAAATAGAGACTCGCGAATAGGATCTGTGGGACCTGAGTGAAGCTAACAAATTGAAAATGCATTGACAAGGACGCATCCGTCGTCGATAGTTCGGAAGATAGGAAAAGTGAGAACCTAGAACGAATGATCCGTACCCATAAACCTGGAACTTAGGGGCAGTAAAGAGATTTGCTACTTGGCTACGAAGAGGGGGTCGTCGAGCATCAGCTCCTGTTTCGTATCAGCGAAGCCGTTGCTTAAGCGCCAAAGGGAAAATACACGTACCGTGATCCGGTATGAAATAGAAGTTGCTTTTCAGAGCCACGGTATCTGGCTAGTGGTGATGTAATTTGAAATTATACTCAGGTTGACTGGTGTACATTTAAGTATTAAAGTAGTAGTGCTCTATTTCACCCCGACTCGGTTTGATTGTCAGTTATATCACTGTGGGCTTGCTGTTTATAAAACACGGGCTCGCTGAGGAACGACACATGGGACGGTTGCAGTCCCCAGTTACAGCTCGCAACCTCGGTGTTCACGGAGCTGCCAAAATTATAATAGGTAGGCCAGACGAACGTGTTGAAATATCTGTTCCAGGTATGAATAGCGCTGGAAAGATGCGCGGCTTCCATATTGACACGCATCCTCTCCCTCTCTTGCTTCTCTTTCTCTTTCTCCTTCTCCTCCTTCCTTGCCTTCGCCCGCTCGTACCTGAGCAAGCGGGTCTTTTGAAGCTCTTCGACGGTGTAGGTGCGGGGTTGGCGTTTGGCCTTCTGGGGTTTCCTTCGGTATCGATTTTGGACTGGGTTGCCGCTGGTATACACCACGAATTCAGTGAGGCCTTGATTAAAGCAGGGAGAAGGCCTTGGATGGCCTTCAATATGTCAACAGTGATAGTGTGACCATTGTGAAAGGATGGGCGTCGGAGGTCGAGAATTTTTGAAAGTTGACACCAAAAGAGGCGAAAGAAAATATAATGTGAGTGCGCTGGATGTTCAAGTATATACTGCAGGCCAGGGGTCCGCAGGACAGCGAGGTAAAGATGTTGACGGAAAAGGGGGCAAGGACCTCTACATAAATGTTGGAGGGCAGGCCGACACTTTCGATTTTCGGGACCGCCTCGTGTTTAGCACCGCGGTAAGTTGCTTTTGTGTGCATAGCAATTACTAGACGTCGATTAGCGGGGGTGTCAACAGTCAGCCTCGACAAGGACCTACTTTTTGCGACGTGCAATTTAGGTACCTCTTGCTTCGTCTTTGTGGGTTGGAGCACAACCACAACGTCCCCAACCCATAATGGGTTGTGGAATTCAATGTTGGCAGAGTACATCCCTTCGTGGATTTGTTGAAGGCCGGAAGGCATGAATGCATTGCTACAGCGTTGAACGAACTCCTGATGTTATAAAATGCCGATTGAGCTATGAGTCACTGTTCGGTGTCAAGACATTTTGGGACTGACCATTGCAGCCACACGTTGTGCTACTTCTTTATTCAGCTGACGTCCACTAGTGTGGTCTCCGTATCATGCTACAAATGTTCCAGTATGACGAACTTGACGTCCTACACCAGCCGTTGACGACATGATAGTAGACTTTGACCCTAAAAGGCGGATGCGTTGCCTCAAGGAATCTTGCAAGGTGGGCTTTTTCGGCGTTGCTATCCAATCATGCCCTAGCTGTCTTATTGCCTTCGAGGTTTCCTCTGTCTGTGACGAAAGCGCTCTGCAACAAGAACATTCGCGTTGAACTCGCGTCGATCAGCCAATGCCAGGGTTTCGAGGTGGAATGGCTGTTTTTGGGTCGGCAGAATAAAGTAAGACATAAGAACGAGATATATCTTAGTGTTCTTGTTCTGATGATAGTAAACGGAAAGCGACGAAGTAACTCCCGATGCAACCTCGTTGAATGATTCATCGTACATTTTGAGAGACTTGTCGACGGCTTCAGCTGCAGCAGCCATTTCACAAGCCTCAAACTCATCCTCATCGGGGGTGGTTGCAAATGTTGTACCATCGTGTAATGCGAGTGTCGCGAGCAACGTCTGGAGTTCCGGTGCTTGAGTCTGGATATACGCCTTCTTCTTCGGAGGTTGATTCTTTGGAGGTGTATATGTACGCCACATTCCCGCAGCATCGATGCCCACACTTGCAAGGGGTTGACTGGCTTCAATGAATGCGGCGCTAGAGGCGGTCTCCAGCTCCCGATCGGTCGGATACTGGAACAAGGCAGTCATGTCTAGGTCAACTGCTTTGAAGTACGTGTGATGGTAGCAGGAGGAGGTTTGGTTTGCCTTTTGTTCAGCGGTCATGTTTCCAAACTCTCCGAGCATGAGCGAAGCTTGGGTTCCAAATAGAGCATATCAGCAAAATTGAAACGTTGAAGTCTCGTTTTAGCTGCCTGAGGATCCCAAACAAATGTTCGCAAGGTTCGGTGGAGTGGAGCCAGGGAAGAAGAGGATAGGTGAAATAATAGCCACGATAAACGAGGATGAGAGAGAGGAGACAATCACAAAGATAGATAAAAATTTCATATGACTCTTGTGATATGAACTGCGTGTTGACCGAGTAATCTGGGTGGTGAGCAATATGGCTCCGCCATGCCATCAAAAAGAATCGCGCTCGCAAGACCATTTTTGCACCTTCAAGGTGACAAATGTTCCGGCTTTGCCAAGCATCGATGAGCTCTTCCTATGACAAACAGGTAGACTGCAACTCTGTGGTGATCACTGTAATTCTTCAGTTGGAAGTGAAGCATCTCTGCTGAGAACAGCCTAGAGGCCGCACGATATGATCCTGTTTGTCGACCTTGTCTACGTCATACTTGAACAAAGGGCTCAGGACATTTTTCGCCATGTCGTAGAGCATAGAAAAGAAGATGACCATGTTCGCAAGAACTATGATACGAGAAGTCTGTAGCTGATTTCGAGCAGTCTTCTTTCCGTGTTTGCTATCCTGACATCATTATACGGAGGGTCGTCCATTAAAAGAGGAACCACAAGATGGACGGAGCAGCCAGGGTGGGCGCTAGGTATGACACAGTGACAGTGTTCATCCGCTGACTGTTCGATCAGCCGTTCTGTGGCTAGCTCGGTCTCGGAGCCATCAGCTGAGAGTGATACGGGGTGAATTCCGGCACCAGCGAGGAGACCTGTGGGTTTCCTATGCATTTCAAACAGGCTTTCAGCAGTGACCTTTGAGCCTCGTGCAACTGCAGGGACCATAATAGGAGGAATTTTTGGAAGTGGGACCGTAATAAGCCAGACACGAAGCTATAGGTCACCAGTAAGCATTGTAAAGTGCAGCATATAATGACTACAGACCTTATCAGCTTCAATGATCTTTGTTTTTTCAACCATCGCATCATATTCTGTAAGCGATTGTACCTTGATAGGACCGCCAACGCCTCCAATGATTAGAACTGAATCCTTGCCATCTTGGTATACGGAGA
Source organism: Galerina marginata (assembly GCA_023014335.1). Lineage (NCBI taxonomy): Eukaryota > Fungi > Basidiomycota > Agaricomycetes > Agaricales > Galerinaceae > Galerina > Galerina marginata. The sequence continues at coordinate 1,137,697 of JAECYW010000004.1, forward strand.
TAGCTGGCTCAAGTTCTGTGTCGTCCCACGATAAAGCGACTGGTCCTGAATATCCATACTTCTCAAGAGCAAGACGTGCCGTTTCAACATTCGCGGCATGGATATCAGGCCTAAAACGAGGTAATCTAGCCCACATCCGCCTAAAGAGTGTTCTGTGAACAAAGTAACACATAAAGAACATGGCTATGACCAACCTCATGCTACGAACAGCAGGTCCACCAAAATGGCGCTGAAAGGTTCTGTATGCCCGAGTGGAGACAGAGCCAAGAATGTTGCTAAAATCGTTGAATATTTCATATTTCGCAAGCTCTTGCCCTTTTTGAGTCGCTCTGTACGGTTTACCATGCCTGAGACTATGCCTAACAGTATGTCCTGAGTTTTGTACATGCCGTCTGCAACACCTTGTGCAAATTTGAGCCAGGGGAACCGACCATCGTCCTGCATAAAAACGGTGGTCAATGTGTAGTCGAAAACAGGGAAAATAGCATAAACATACCAGCTCCAGGAGTTCCTTCACACCTTTGTATTTGAGGTATATTTCACCAAGCTCAGTTATTACATGGAGGTACTCGCCCTCGCGCAGGCAGTAAACAGTTTGCTCGCATCCGGTAGAGAAAACAGCCCGTACAGCTCGACTGTTAATCCACTTGTGTAGGAATTGCTCACGCCGTTTGACCAACCGCTGTTGACGATCGGATAGATCACTCCACAACAGACTGTCGTCGTCAAAAGCTGACATGCTATGGAGGACCTGGAAGGTGCGCCTCCGCCTGTGGCGCTTGAACGGAAGAGGTAACGATCAATCCGGGGATCCGACTCTCGAGTTAGTCCTGGGCACGGACTACCACGAGCAGGAAGAGGCATTGCCATTGGCGATGATAGGACTGTCGAGCTCGGTCCAACCTTCGACGAAAATCTATGGTGGAATAACGACTTTGTATGTCCGCCCTGTGCTTGCGCTTGCTGGCATTTCTTGGTCTTGCGGTGGTTCTTCCAATCTGGAAGATCGTAAAGGACGCGCATCTCCAGCCAGGCGCGACAAGATGAACATCAAACTGCACAAGGGTTGCCTTTCTTGAACTCGGCAAACGGGTCATCTACTCGCACCTTGTTGCGGAAGGCTAGAAGCTTTGTATCACTGAGTTTGAAGTTATTTGGCGACTTTTCGTTGCTTTCTGGAAGGTCCAAGAGGTGCCAACTTTGGCCACGGAGGAAAGTCCAACCTTACGACGTTTGGAGCGAATCAGAATCAGAATCTTCATCCTTGCCACTGTCAGAGCTCAGAGATGCTGAAAGTGCAGACAGCGAGGTATGACCGGGAGTCGTGAATGAAGCAGGATCAGAAGCATTGTCAGATGGTACTGGACAAGAGTCGGGAAGGTTGTCATCATCAATGATGTCAACATAGTCAAGGTCGATGTCATTTGATTCCACGTCGGGTTCGGCTTCAGGAAGAGTGGTATTTGACAATTTCAGTGCAGTTTGCGGGCACATAATATCATTAGCGGCCTGAAGTCATAATAATTAAAATCTCGATATCTGACTTTCACAGAACAAGGACTTACATCGCCAATATCTTCAGTGTCTGCCAGATATTCGGACAGGCGTAAAAACCATACGCTCTGCAAAATAGGTTTCGAGGGTCCAGGGATTGTAATAAGGAGGGTTGTAGCGAGGGTACTTAATACGACAATACCACAGGAAAATGAATCTTGCTGGTGTGCCATAGCAAAGGACGCCTCAATTAATCGAAAGGATTTCGGCCGACATGAAGAAGACGGCGAGACTGGATTTATCCACAATTCCAGAACATTGAGGGTGGACTGATGGGGAGTTGCATGAGACGTCGATGAATCAGCATAAGCAAATGTCCTTTCTTGAATGTCGACCTCCAGCAATGTCCAATGATTGTTCGAAACATGCAAAGGAACGTAAAGTTTATCAACTGCGTTGTTCTCAGGAAGTCGGTTGAGGGTTGAAGGGCGGCGACGATACACAGATGACGCGATCGATGACGGCGCCCGCGCTCGTTCCAACAAAGTAACGAGCAAGCAATTGGCGATCCGTCGACGATTCCGGGGCCAAGGTAGTGTAGGATATACCTGCACCCGCATTGATTATTTCATCGTTCAAAGACGATGTGTACTATTTGACTCGACTGGTCTCCTCTAGATCTCCCAAATGTGTACCTGCAAACAGGAGAATATTCAGAACTCATTACGAGAGGACCTCCAAACAGAAAAAAAACATACTAACGATGAGTGCGGTGCATGGTCCTTCAGGGGTTTAAAAATCGGGTTCAAATCCCAGAAAGTAGATCATAAGAATCACGGTGTTGAGGCGATAGTTGTCGTACATTTGGATTGCGAGCAGCTGTTGAGGGGCGAGCATTCAAGGAGTATTTAGCGACAGGCAGGTCATTGATGAGAGAATTTGCGCATAGCGCTGACAGTTTGGAGTGACGGAAGAGAAGACTCTTAGCGCTTTGATGCTACCTGTATATAGACGTTATGAGTAAATGGGCAGCCACTTGTACGGGTTGATCAGTGGCAGACTCACGAATTCAATGAGGTCTGGGACCGAAGATATGCTGGTAAAGCAGTGGTTTGAAAGACGTGAGAACATGAGGGAATATGACAATAGCGGTCCGGCGGCATTTCCTCCGAGTCCACTCCAACGTCCGTCGTCGATTTATCTCAGTTTATCACTGCTACTCTCCATCCTAGTATCTCTTCTGGACAACCTTCATAAATCGCTCAACCCACTAAAAATCGATTTGCCCTCCTCTTTAAGATAAGCAATCCATATGGGCAACCGTCGACTTCAAAGGCGCATCGGACGAGGACGATACTAGGAGCCTTGGATAGGCGAAATTAAGGTCTGGGATTATGTATGCCACCATTGGCCCGACTTTTCATCAAAGCTTCGAGTTCCGAAATAGCACCTATGTCGCCAATTCAGTCGCCTGCCCCGAGCAGTCTTTTGGAGTTACTAATGCATGAGCTTCTCCACGTGTGGATTGCAGTGGCGGCTCAGATGCTAGCGGTCCTAGTAAGATCTCACTTTTCTTTCTATTATGGCTGTGCGGATCAATCTCAATTCTTTGTTGTCTATAGTCTGTGAATTACTGTCACATCGACGAGATTTCTTGAAACCGTCGACGCGTTCTTAAGCACGGACGCGGGAATGACGTAGCAGATGGCAGTCGCGCCGGGCATATGTACGACTTTAGTGGATTTGGGAGTACATCAGTCATGAGGAAGCATGTGAACATATCGGATTCGGCAAGTTTTTGGTGCTTTCTCCTTTCCTTCTTTGTTGTCAAACTTGTACTTACGATTCATTGGAAACGTTAGGTATACGACATCAACATCAAACTACCCACAAGGGCTTGTCATTCTGCCCAACTTGACGCAGTAGACGTTTTTCCCCCTCGGGCAGCTGGCGAATTTGAACAGAAGCACACCGGCTGCATCGTGGTCCTGCCCTTGCGAATACAAGGAGCGAAGAAGTGTAGGCATGATTACCTGACCTGATTCGTGACCGCATTGTCTAATGGCACATAAGGTGTGTTATTGCTTGGGTTCTTGGTCGAAGGCTAGGACGTTGATTGGATTTAGTAGTGAAAAAAAAGACGCATGCTGCGCTCGAGGCGAATTTCAGAACCAGGTTACGCACAAAAGCAACTACGTAAGAGTGGGCCTAGGCCGATTTCGAATGGTATATCCGTCACTTTCTTTCATTCCGTTTTCTCAACACCTGACCTTATGATGTGATAGCAACTACGACTTCCTCAAAAACCAGTGTGAGTGTGGGGCTCATGGGGTATGTGAAGATATTCGTGTGCGGATTGGAGAAGGATAAAAGGTCAGGACGTGTTCGTTGGGTATGTTAATTTTCTCTACGTTCAAATGTCCTTTCGCTGATATGTCCTTGGGTTCGTCTAGACCGGCTGATGGGAAGGTAACCCAGCAAAAGGTCTGTTTTCTTTCGCTTTTTTTGGACGTATTTTGAGGTTCTTTAGTGTTTCTAGTCTATTTTTTTGGTCTGATTCAGGTCATGAGCAAGATAATGCAGCATATTTAGAACTGCCCACAAATCACGAACATGTCTGATGTATGATTTCAGACCGCCTTAGCCCGCCTGAACGACCACATAGATGGGTGTTCTAGCTACGAAGGGCATTCCTAGAGCCAGTTCGTTCTGATGAAAATGTTGTCTTCGACTGCCACGTACTTTAACGGCTGCGGTTACCTCATCATTTATTCCGAGGAGTTCATTCTGCTACCACCGACGCCGGTCAGAACTGGTTTGCCTTGTTTCAGTGTTTTCGGTCGTTCTCCAGGTGCGTTTATTCTGTTTCTCTTCTTTTTGGTTATTGCGTCGGGGCTGAACGCGTCGTTCTTGTCTTCTTGTAGATGCTTCCGCTGTGACAATACTTGCTTTTGCGGGTGTCGTAGGGAAACGACCTCAGGTTTCATTTCTGGAAAATCTCAGAGACAAGTATGTCTTTCTTTTTCTCTACACTCAAGACCCTCCCAGCTGACCGCTGAACAGACTCAGCTTCCTGGGATCTACGACGAAGGCTGCTTTCCTTCAGATGACGACGTACCAAGTTCGCTATAACGTGCTGGCCCGTGAACTTCAAGGCCAACGAACTCGAACGAATCCGCCTCGGATCCTCCAGTGAGGCCTCAGCAGAGACAGGCGGATATATGGCTTGTTTCGAAAAGATGATTGGGTTGGATGGGATGGGGTTATGGTCATCATTGTTATGGCTTCTGAGCCTGATAAGGCAAACTTTCCAGGTGTTGAAGCATTGATTCACGCAGCGATGGTATGTCCAACTTCTTGTTGCGGACCAGTGGTCTTTTTGCTCAAGATATTCCAGGCGGTTCGGCGACTCGAGGACCATCCTCAGCTTGGCGCGAACGTCAAAGAACCAACGATATTTGTTATTTTACACGAGCGTGGGCTTGAATTTTGAGAGAATACAAGTTCTGCGAGGAGTCGCCGATGTACGCGATGTTTGACGTACGTCGGTGTTGTTTTTGTTTTTGTCAATCACTCAGCAAACTGTTACAATTTGGGCTGCAGGCGTATTGATCCCTATTGCCTCTAGCATGACCATATTCGCTGTTTCTCGACGGCGAACGTGAATCCTCGCTTAGTTCCCGGAGAGGTGGCTGTTAATCAGTATGCATGATTAGATCATACTTCTCTTGGTGATTAAAATTTCTTATATGGCTTTCGAGCTGTGATAACTGTTATGCTGCCATTAGTATCTGTCCTTGAGCTGGGGGCGCCACTTCAGAGCTATGAGGTCAATCCGGATTTTGTCGACTGTTATGGCGGGAGGAGTAGTGTATCACCAGTTCAGGTATGTGGTATGGCTGATTCGAGATTCACAAAAGTAATGACCTCCATTTAAGGTGCTTATTCCTCAATCGTCTTTACTTTCGTTGACTTGATTGTTGTTCTGCAGCGGCATGCCTACAACATGAAGATCGATTTCAAACCCTCAGTCACGAAGTTCGAAGAAGTCAGCATAACTACTCAATGATCGATGTCAACTCGTCAACTAGCCAATAGAGCGAGCATACTTTAACTCGCAAATACTCCTTCAGGACGGACTTCCCGGGCGGGATGTCGTCGACTTCACTGCTAGTGTTGCGAAGTGAGCATGTTCCGAGATTTCCCACGCGAACCTTCCGCCAACCTCGCGGATGTCTGCACTCGCGAGATCTAGTGACGGGTCAGAACTGGCTGGTATGAATTGATCTTTTCGTTGATAATTGACTTACCTTGCTTCAGGCTCCCTTGTATAATCACAGCCCCTTTATCACACTCAACACAAGTCCGACTTTCCTACTTCATCTCAACGCAGTTCATGATCACTGCGTCGTCTGCGTTGTAGTTACCTAAGGCGTCATTCTTACAAGTTCGAGTTCGCCTGTAAATCTGTGAAGGATTACGCCACTGAAGCTTCCCTTTGCAAGACGATTCACCAAAGCCAAGCTTAATTTCTCGTCTCCGAATTCCGTGGAAATCTCAGCTACATCTCCATGAAAATCTTGTCAGTAAGCTCTGCGATTCTGAACCCTCTGCTGAACATGGCAATGGAACATGACGAAAAATGATTTTAGAGACCAATATTTCGAGGCTTGACGTTGCTATTGCGCTGCTTCGGTCACCTTCGCTACCGAGCTTGGTTCAAAGCAGTTTTACTTTTGGATTTTAGTCATGAAGGGCAGACATGTCTAGCCCAATGTTTCAACTGCAGCTCGTCTACACATGGCTTCCAAAGTTACGATCAGCTCAGCCTTCGGGCCGAGGCGATGTTTCTCTAGGGAAACCAAATAACTGACAAAATACTTATGGTACGTCCTTCCCATCATCCCTACGTATCACAACATTCTAAATAGTACCTTTAGCTGCTCAATGTCTGGGTCCCTGGGGCATAGGAGACCCCTTCGTCGCTCGCTGATGTCCGGCGTAGTATGAACTTCGGTGGGATAAATGGTCTACCTAAGATGACGAGAGTTCAATTTTGCATCGAACACCTCGTATATCTGTGTTAATCAAGTCCACAAACAAGTATGGGTGCCTATACACTCGGTCGCGAGTACAAGCGCTGTAAGAATCGGCAATTTTTCTGAACTAAGGCTTGGTGGGTTCTGGTTATTGAACTCGTTCCTTTCAAGGAGGCTCCTATCGAATCCGTCGAACGTTTCCACACCGAGATTCAAATAGTTTTAGAATTGGTCCTTATGCCGACCGTACAGTACACGGGGCAACGAATCATGGACTTCGGGAATGAATGCAGGGAAGATGTCATTGCGGTGAGTATTTATATTACCACTCTTTCCTGTCTGTATAAATATCGAAGTCTAATTTATCATTTTGTAATAGCTTTTACCGTCAACCTTCCCCATTCCACGTGCGCCATATTATGCTTCTCGACTCGATAAATAGGTGGGGTGTTGAGTTTTATTTATTGAGTAATTTCCACAGAACTGCAGCGTCGCCGTTATATTCCGGTTCTTGACGCTTTCTTCATGGCTGTATAGTCGTGCGGTGGATGAGAGATGACTTGTCAGGATTGATAAAGGTGTTTTGATTTGATTTGAGCGCTGAAGGGACGGCCCTTGGTCCAGCCCTGAATTTTTCGATTTTACGAACTCTTCTCTCTCAAACTTAGATAGAAATGAAGTATATTGAACGTCCCGGACAGTACACGCAGAGCATAGACTAAAGAAAACTATTGTACGCGACGGAACACTGTGATAAAATAATAGTATTCATAACTACGGTACTACAAAACGTACGGTGAATACATTAATGGACGGTGCTACGAACGCGAGCCAACCCGAGCACCCACTACAGATAAGCGCGGGTCTTTAGCGCTCAATGTGAACCAAAACGATGCAGTGATTGCCTTTATTATCGCATGCCGTCTCGGCACGATCCGAATAAGACGGGGAGCGGGCCCGAGAAGTCAGAACACGAGTCGCGGGTATTCCCGTGCTTACTGAAGAGATTCGCAGAACCCTTGAAAGAACCGAAGAACGGAGATAAGTCCAATTTGAGCTATGTACGGTACCTCCGACTTCACCGACGGGGCATACCTATATTTAGCAAAGAGTGTAGCGCGTGAACAAGTCAACATGCGGGAGACTTAGAACACCAGACAGGAATGCCATGCTGAACGTACCGTACATTGATACACGGTATAAGAAATTAATGGGGAGTTCTACAAACGGGGACGGGAATTAATAAATCCACGGAGATATTTCTCCTTTCGGTTGTAGGCACCCGGAGATATTGATGAAACAAGTTAACCAGAGAGCATATGGACTGTTCCACACGGTACGGTTCCATCAAAGGACGGTATTATGCATAAAGGAGTTACGGGGCTCAGACCTAACGGGGACGCGTACCAATAACTCCTCTTTTGCACAGTTAAATTCGGTTCACGACTTAGTAAGATACCAGTACTCGCATGGGACCGGAGGTTTGTAAAAGGACGGTGCTCCGAAATAACACATGTAAAATTAGTATCGTGTAGTATAAAGTTAGTAGACGTTTGTAGCGCAATAACAAGCAATTTACCACTCACGAAATTATATTTGGACGGTTCATACGAGCTGCCTAAGTGACTTCAACGTGTTGACTTGTCTTCGAGGAATTTTGAATAGTATTTGACTTGAAAGAATTTCACCTTTGTGATCAGAGTGAGAGTATCTTAGATAACGGTTCTAAGACTTGAAACGAAGATCTTGTTCACCGTCATATTGTTGACTAGAATAAGGCTCCGGTGGCCCTCCGATTTGGCAGCGCATTAAACCGTACTTCGGTAGTACGGTGTTGTCAAAGACCTGGACTGTGATAGGGACAATTTCGGTAATTGTAGACTATCCGGGACATTGAAGAGTTATTTTAGTTGATAGGTTTCGGTAACCTAAGAGCACTTGCGTTTCGGTAACGCACCGATTATTGAGCATACGTCGTTAGTCGACATTTTCACTATAAACACAGAGTACGGGACTCTACACCAAAAATATCATTCTATTTCTCAAACCAATATACAACCTTTCTCCGGGTCGTTGCACTTACATTGTGTACGCGTCCCTCCAGTTTTCACGAGATTGACGGGAATCATCGGCTTTGATCAGGGTATTGTAAAATTACTGTCCCTCCCAGAGACAACTAGTCAAATATTTGATTGGGTGATTACTGCTAGACAATTAAGAGTGTTAGATTTGGATATTGACTGAGACCATTGGGGACGTATAGTAGGGATTTTCATTTCATTATTGAAGTGTTTATCTATTGTGGTCTAGCTAGTATTCAGAACTACCCCGCAGCTACCATCTTATCTGGAGCCCACCGCGAGGGAGGGTTAAATTCCAGATCAAACCTTTGATCTTTCTGTCTACATCGGAAAGCTGAAAAATCACAACCGTACATTTGACGGTTACAGAAAGCTACTATTTTAAAAAGACACGGGTAACCGTCCTTTTATTAAACATAGCAGACAGAGGAAGAGGTAAAAAGAAGCGGACGGAGCCAGCACCAGTGGAGTTTAATCAACCGTCTACATCTAGGGGGACAAATAATTCCAGTGGAGCAACCCTTCCTTACCAAGATAAACTTCCGAGCGTTAGTAGATCGAAGCCTAAGGCCAAATCTATTAGTAACAATAACCCCACAGAAGAACGTTACAGGGCACGCGTATCGGCCAGTGTTGAAAGTCAGAGACAACGGATTAGCGAAGGACCTGAGGAATCACCAAGGGCATCATCTAGTACCGTACCAGTCTTAACAACAACCGTGGCTACTACCAATCCAGTTACCCCAGACGTACCGAATAATACCAATATTTCTACCAATTTACCCGTACAACCTCAGACAATCATGCCTATGCCAATTCCCGGATCGAGGGACGCGCCGAAGTTTGATGATGAGCAACCGTCCGAATTATTACGATTCATAAATAGAGTGGAAGACTTGTTTGCTACTCACAATATCACTAGTGAGAAGACAAAGGTTGAAACTCTTGGAAAGTACGCGTCGGCTGTAACAGAGTCAGAATGGAAAGCGTTCCCGTCCTACGAGCTTGGGAAATGGGCAGACTATAAAAAGGAAATTGTTAGGAGTTATCCAGAAGCAGCAGCTTTGGAGACGGGATCGTTAGAAAGATTGGAGAAGATCTTAAAAGCTAAAGGGGGCAGAAACGGGATAAGAGAAAATAATCTAGATGAGCTACTCAGTCTCAAGCGATCATTCTGTGCAGAAGCAGCAAAGTTGCAAGCAGAACCTAAGCTACTCTCGAATAGGGAGTTAGTAATTAAGTTCTATTCGTGCTTACATCCAGACTTCGTCAACAGAATAGAAAATAGACTGGATCTCATTCATGATAAAGTAGCGGCGGCCCCAGCAGCAGCGACGGTTAACTACAGAAACGAGGACCGATTCACCTTAAATGAAGTAATCGAGACCGCGATAGTAATAGCCGAACGTGCGCATGGGTCAACCAGCAGATATAATGTGGATGAAGGGTCTACTTTCTCTAGAACCTTAGTACGGGACAAAGGACACGATAGCCAGAATCCAAAATTAGAAGAAGACATGGCATTGTTACAAGATACCGTACGGCTTCAGAGTCAACAGAGTCAGACCATTTCGAAAACATTAGAACAGCTCCTGACCGCTGTCAATACGCTAAAGAACGCACCAGCACCTTTGCCTATGGCGAGTGCACCGTACAATCCGACGGGCTATAACAGGAATGTTTATGTAGGACGGGACGCGGCCGGAAACATCTGTTTCTATTGCAGAGAGACGGGTCATCGAATCCTTGACTGTCCACATGCAAATAAGCATCTCGGGCAAGGCTGGATAACGCGTAACGAGCAGAATCAGATAAGGTTACCAACGGGAGATTTCGTACCTCGAGATGGTAATAAGACTATGAGAGAAGTCGTCGAAGCAAAGAATAAGAGGCAACCTCCAGTAAAAACTGGCCAGTCACAAGCCGGGTTTTTCCAAGATGCCGATTATGAGCACGACGTCTACTTCACCCAGACTTATGATCAGCTCATAAACGATACAGAGGTAGCGAGACAGTTAGCTACCATGGCACAAAATTACGGACGGGAGACTCTGGATAGAGTAATGAGTCGGAATGATTTCTCCAGGTCAGAAGGGGGATACGCTGCCGACCAGTCAAATTTTCAATAAGTTCGAGGAAAGGGGCAGTGACTTCCTCTACTAAACCGGTGGATAAGTCGACTAAAGCGAAGCCCCTGGAGAACCGTAAAAGTGTCAGGTTTATCAAGAAAGCAGAAATACCCCAAGAATCAGCTGATGAAGGAGATAGCGAAGAGACTGAAGAAGAACAGGAAGAAGAAGTTGAAGAAGAACCGGTACCAAGAGGACCACCGGTTTCATCGCGAAAGAGCAAAGAAAAAGAGCGTACGGTTAAGGCTAAAACCTTGCCAAAAGCAGTAGTAAAGCCGAGGGAGTTGCCTTATGTAGATGTCCCACCGTTGAAGACTGTGACCCGTACTAGTGAGCCGCGACCGGCCACGAACGAGGCACCTAAGGACGGTCCAGCATATAAAACTAAGGCACCCGTCGAGGAAAACGCAGAGTCTAGTAAAGTCCTAGATGAAATCATGGACCTTTCGGTAGCCATACCATTAAAGAACTTGTTGGGCAATGCACCCGGCATCCGGGAGGCATTTAAGAAGAATGTCACTAAAGCCAGAAAACAAGTCTTCATGGAGGAGATACTAGAGGCCGATGCTAGGACGAGAGAGATAGAGACAGGTTTGACGGTCGATCAATTACCCGTATCTAACTTCATGTTAGCCGGGATTCTCAACGATCAAAACCTCCAGCCCGATTTACGAGTCGCATCAGACCCGTACTTGCAATTTGCCCAAACGCATGACGGTGCAGTTCCAAAGGAGGTATACGTCGCAAGGGATACTTATGCCCTGCGCTCCTTATATCCTAAAATAAATCATATAGGACAAGAAGAATCGATAGTAGATAGCGGCTCACAGATTGTTTCTATGTCTGAGGCCGTAGCTATTGAAATCGGTTTAACTTGGAACCCAAACGTCACTATTAACATGCAAAGTGCAAACGGCTCGGTTGAAAAGACGCTGGGATTAGCGGAAAATGTACCATTTTCGTTCGGTGGAGTGACAGTGTACTTACAAGTACACATCATTAAGAACCCACCGTACCGAGTATTATTGGGACGACCGTTCGACGTGTTGACTAGTAGTACGGTACAAAATACCGATGATGGCGACCAACGGATCGTGATCTCGGATCCAAATAGTGAACGGAGAGCAGTACTTCCAACGTACCGTCGGGGTGAAAGTCCTGATGTTCTCCAGCGACAAAAAGCTCAATCTTTTTAGACGGCCTTGAGGAATTGATCCCAGATCAAGGAGAGGTAGCTGTGGTGTTTGAGCTTAATGAAGAGACACAGACGATTAATTTGATTAGTTATGCACAACCGAAAGAACAGAAATTTACAGATACGGGAGTACGGGATGCATATTTATCCCAAGCCTTACAAGAAGACGGCATTGAAGAATCAGATAGAAATAAAGCCCAGGCATACTTCCAACAAACAGCAGCCTCACTTCCTAGTGAACCGTCTGCGTCGGTATTCTTAGGAAAGAAGTATAAGCCAGTAGCACAGAAAGTACGTCCAGTGTACGCGGAACTACCAGAGAAATTTAGAATAATTAGGGAAATTAAAGGCGATCCCTTAGAGAACATGCCGGAATTAAATCCGAACCCAACGGATTTTGTACCAACTGGACGGTACACTGAAGCTAGACAGAAAGCGTTTGATAAGGTACATGAAGGCGATTTTCTTTTACCAGAAGAAAGAAAATTAGTGCACAATATTATGATGAACCAGAATGAAGCTTTTGCATGGGAAGACTCAGAACGGGGCACGTTTCGGGAAGATTTCTTTCCTCCTGTAGTGATACCCACCGTCGAACACACACCTTGGGTATATAAAAATATTCCTATCCCGCCGGGACTGTACGATGAGGTTTGTAGGATTATCAAGTCCAAGAGGGACTCGGGTGTCTATCAAGCATCGAACTCGTCGTACCGATCTAAGTGGTTTACCGTACTCAAGAAGGACGGTAAGAGTCTCAGACTAGTACACAGTCTAGAACCATTGAATGCAGTAACTATTGCTCATTCGGGGGTTCCCCCAGCAACTGAAGATTTAGCTACCCATTTCGCCGGACGGGCATGCGGTGGAATGTTCGATCTATACGTCGGATATGATGAAAGAATATTAGACGAGGCCAGCAGGGATCTCACTACCTTCCAGACACCGTACGGTGCCATGAGACTAGTGACTTTACCGATGGGTTGGACGAACTCCGTACCTATATTTCATGATGATGTAAATTTCATTTTACAAGCAGAAATACCGGAATATACGATGCCTTATATAGATGATGTGCCAGTACGAGGCCCAGCCACTAGATATGAAAAAGCGGACGGTACATGTGAAACGATACCAGAAAATGACGGGATCAGGCGTTTTATCTGGGAACACATGCAGAACGTCAACAGAATAATTCAACGAATGAAATATTGTGGGGGAACTTTCTCTGGCACTAAGTCACTCCTATGTGCAGAAGAGATCACCGTGGTAGGACATCAATGTACACCTAACGGGCGGAAACCCACTACCGATCGTGTTAAGATAATTGAGGATTGGGGACCGTGTAAAGATTTATCGGACGTACGGGCGTTCCTAGGAACGGCAGGCGTTCTCCGGTGTTATATTTCCAACTATGCACTAAGAGCCCGTCACCTACAGAAATTAACACGTAAAGATATTCCGTTTGAATGGGGCCCTGATCAAGAAAAGAGCATGGCTATGTTAAAAGAGGGTGTTCGTAACTCTTATTCATTGAAGCCAATAGATTATGAAGGACAGGGAGCCGTAGTACTTGCGGTAGATACTTCTTACATTGCCGTAGGATATTATATCTACCAAGAGGACAAGGACGACCCGAAGAAGCATTATTATGCAAAATTCGGCTCGATAACCTTGAATGAACAAGAAGCTCGTTATTCCCAACCAAAGAGAGAGCTCTTCGGATTGAAGAAAGCTTTAGAAGCTAATAAGAAATGGTTGATAGGAGTCAGGAAATTAGTTGTGGAAACAGACGCCCAGTTCATCGGGGGAATGTTACACAATCCGGACATGATGCCTAATGCGGTCATAAACCGATGGATAGAACAGATCGGCATGTATCACTTCGAGTTGCGTCATAAAGCAGGGAAAACCTTTGGCCCTGACGGTTTGTCTAGACGTCATAGGCAACCCGCCGATCCCGAAGTATCGGAAACGGAGACGGACTCGGACCCTGAAGATGAAGACGAATTGACGGGACGTTTTAAAATAACTATTGCTGATCCGACGGAGCCACCGATCAAATCTATTAGTGACTTCGCAGATAAGATCGACAATCGTAAGGGATTCATGCAGCAATTAGTCTCTGAGACCTTCTTGCAAGCAGGAGTAGGCCCACGTATCACTTTGGCTGATAACAGTGCGACCCGTCCCTTACCGATCCTAGAATTTGCCCATCTTATAGAGGAAGATCGTGGACGGTTCGACGGAGTGGCCAAGTCAACTTCGTGTTTCAAACAGGAACTAGAGGAAGCCGATTCATTCAGGATACAAGAAAAGATCCATTTAGAGAACTATTTAGCTAATAATCAAGCAGCTCTAGGATCGGAACGATGTGACGCCGTACAACAATTAGTTAACGTATTGGCATTACCAGATAATGATAAACTTCAGCAGAAAGGACCGTACCCTGAAAAGCACCGGACAGCAAGTGCTATTCAACAGGACGGTAGAATACCGGCAGTTCAGAAATGGTTCGCCAACAGGAAATATAGGCCCAAGGGTCTCAACGAGAAAGAATACAAGCAGTTTGTACGGTTCGCTAACCGTTTTATCATGTACGAAGGACGGTTGTATCATCGAGGGCAAAACGCTCAACATCGTCTATACGTCGAGAAAGATAAACGAATGTACATGTTGACTGCAGCCCATGACCACGTTGGACATAGAGGGTTTTATGCTACTAACCAACTATTAATTCAACGATTCTGGTGGCCGGAAATGGAGAGGGATGTTAATTGGTTTATTAAAACTTGTCACGTTTGTCAGGAAAGGCAGAAGACCATGATAAAGATTAAGCCAATTATAACTCATACCCCGTCCATTTTTCAGACCTTACATGCAGATGTTATGCATATGACGCCCGCTTCTAATCAGTGTGGATTTATTGCCCATGGACGGTGCGCGATGACATCTTGGATGGAAGGACGGGCACTTAGAAAACAAGACGGACGGTCGATTGGCATGTGGATCTGGGAAGATATTATATGTCGATGGGCGTGTATCGTAGAATTCGTGACGGATAATGGACCAGCATTTTTAGCAGCAGTTAAATGGCTTGAGGAGAAGTACGGGATTAAAGGAATTCGAATATCACCGTACAACTCACAAGCTAACGGCACTGTAGAACGGCCTCATTGGGACGTCAGGCAAATGCTATATAAATTACTCGGTGAAAAGAACGTGCACAAGTGGTACTGGTTCCTACCGTACATTATGTGGGCCGACCGAATCACGATCAGAAGAAGAATGGGATGTTCACCTTTCTTTATGGTGACGGGAGCACATCCAATATTACCTTTAGACGTGAAAGAAGCCACTTGGCTAGTGAAACCACCGACGGGTATCCTAACGGACGATGAATTAATAGCATTTCGTGCCCAGGCACTAGCTAAACATAAGGTCCACGTTGATCAAATGAGAAAAAGAATTGACCAACAGAAGTACGAGCGTTTATTACGCTACGAAGCCGACAACCGTGCGGTTATTAAGGATCATGACTTCCAGCCGGGTGACTTAGTATTAGTGAGGAATACTACCGTCGAGGATAGTCTGGATAAGAAAATGAAACCTAGATATTTAGGACCTATGATAGTAATTAGACGAACTCTGGGAGGGTCGTACGTAGTTGCTGAACTGAACGGTGCCGTCTGGCAACATAAGGTTGGCGCGTTCAGAGTGATCCCGTACTATGCCAGAGAAAAGATAGAAGTGACGGGGGATATATTAGACCTCATAGACGTCTCTAGAGAAGGCCTAGAAAAGATTCTAGCAGGCCCAGAAGAAATCGAGGATTTAGGCAAGAAACAGCGCGACTATGCACTAGAGAAAGTCCACTTAGAAACTGATAGTGATGAAGAATAGATGCGTAAAAATTGACGATAGTATTGGGGAAAAGTGCCTAAGTAGCAGTACAAAACTACTAAGGGAAAAACCTAAGACTATTTACGCGTATAAGGATTAGTTATTATCAGCATCGTCGAGAGAGACATCCAGATGTAAACGGGCTTCTTTAAGCTTGGCGATTTCGAGAAGGACGGCTTCACGTTGGCGAAGATTATAAGTAACACGATAATTGTAGTCACTTAAATCCGCGCTCAACGACATAAGCTGCCTATCTACGCCCTCCAAATCGGACGGGAGGGAAGATGAAGCCGCTACTTCTTGAGCCTCTTGCAATGCTGATTCCGAAAGCTCAGAAGGAGTAGCCCCTTGAACAGAGAAAAATTAGTAAAAGGGACGGTTAGAAATAAAAGGTCGAATACGTACCGTCGGCGACGGGGTGGTTTGGCTTGGGCTTCTTGCTGGAAGGGTTTCCCGCAACAGTAGGAGGCTTCGTGGGTGCCTTGTTGAGAGAAAGAGATTCAATATCGAGACCAGGAATGGGTTCGTGAAATATAAATCTCACTTCCATGCGCTTCTCCGCAAGCTTTGGGGGCATTTCTAGGTTTAGGCTTCTTGACATGAACGGACGAGGGTACGCGTACCTTAGCTGCAGCAGGTTTCTTCTTGAACCGAAGAACGCGTTCAGCAGCAGGAGTAGCGGAGGATTGGACGGTAGCAGAACTCTGACTACCGGCCGCACCACCCTCGTCGTCCACGACCATAGCCTTGAAAGCCCTAACTAAGAGACCTTGAATTAAAAGACGGTTGATAAGGCGTCTTACCTCCTCCATATCATCCTACGAACCGTAACTGATTAGTGCCCAAGTAATAAAAAGAGGAGACGGTTAAGTTACTCACGTCTTCTTCGATATCGTCGGGACGGGGACGGCTAGATCTACCTGAGAGTTTAGCCGGCTAAAAAAAAAGAAAGGGATAGTCAGCAAAATAGAACAAGAAGTATACAGAGAAAACTGACTCGTACGGGCTTATCGCGGATTTCCTGAATAGACTTGCAGAGTCGAGCCATGCTACGGTACTCTTGCGGATACTCCGGAAATTTGGTTGGGTAGGCTTTCATGTAGTCTTGAAAAGCACGTCGAATGCCGAAAGGAATATCCCTGGCAGCTTTACCAGCATCCTGGACTAGCTGAGGATGTTCCACCCAACCCGACTGAGAAAGAAAATTAATCAGAAAGTGACGGGACCAAAAGATGTACGGTACGCACGATTAATTTCGCCGCATCAATAAGACCGCCCCAAAGCGACAACACAGAACGAGCATCGTGTGGAGACTCGGGGGTAGTATGGTGCATGATGTAGAACGTTTGACGAACCGCATCTTCAACCGGAGGATCGAGTACAGCACGCATTTCGAGAAAAGAGATAGAGAAGTACGGGAGAAATTACCGTCTCTCTTATACAAAACAGAGAGATTTTACTGATGGTGCAAAGTTGATTTAGCGGACGGGGGACTTCACATTTCAACGACTAACGGGTTAACGGACCTATCTCCAAAAGGGGACGGGGCGCAACATTCACATGTTTCACAGCCACGGATGTTTTACCATAGAAGGATAGTAACTACCAAATATGGACTACATCTGATGGGGACTTGTGTTAAGGGCTAGTACGCTCCCGAGCTGAAACCAAAATCACGGAAAGGCCTCATGATGTTCTGAAGGTACAACCATTCCTTGATGCGGACATAGTTCAACCGCAAAAGATCATAGTCGGAGAACTGAGCGTCAGCGCGCAAATCGTCGATCAAGTAGTTTTGTTCGCGCCACGCGTCGTAGAGTTGCTAAAGAAATAGATGAATGATCGATCAGCAAAGTACGGTGCATGATGGAAAATCGGTACTTACCCCATAAGAGCGACTCATGGACGGGAGGTCCTTACGGATCATGAGGTTGAAGAATTCCCTAGGGATATCCATCTGATCGCGGAGTGACCTCCAAGACGTATACCACGATTCGAACGCGGTGATATAGGCATTGCCAATAGCAGTGCCGTAGCAGAAAAGAGTCGGATCCAGGTTCATCTAGATAGTACGGTTAAGAATTGTGAATGGCTATAGGAAAGATACTTGTCTTACCAATGACTCCGTCAATTGCGTTAACTCGTGAAACGGCATGTCGACGGGTCTACCGCCGACTCGGGCGAAAGCCACGGTAAATGCCAACGCGGAAGCAGAGACTTGCCCGCGCTCATCAGAGGGGGCTACTTCTTGGTTATCGGTAATGATGAGAGCGTTGGATAGAGAGGACATGATGGGCTTTTTCTCTGATATAGAACACCGTAAAAATGGCCTCAATTTATAGGCAAATGGGGAGGTACATCAGATAGTAATAAAAGAAGGACAGTACGGTCTACAAAGTACGTGGGCTAATGATCAATCAGACAGTACGACGAAGGGTAGCAGGTAAATCGCCGCCTGGACGGGTCTCGCCAGCTATAACGGACCACTCTAACGCTTTCAAGTGGTTGATCTCCACTTGGAAGGCGGGGTCAACTAGGCGACGACGATATTCAGCAGCCGAATTCTGGACTCCCGAGTCCCAGACACCGTATACGTCCTAAAGGGTGTACTGTTAGAAAAATAAATCAGAAAGGATTGATGAAAAATACAAACAGTGTGTAAGGTCGGAAGTACGGGATAGGCGGGATCCATCATAAGGGTCAGCATCTCCTCGGCTGCCGGACCGTAAGCGAGAGCCATATCGCGCTTGATGTTGTAGAAGCTTGGCAGACCGCGCATCAAGGTAATCCACTGAGTGGAAAGCGACAGGAAATGCAACGCGACGGGACTACCGTACTGAATACTGTCCTTCGGGAATTTCAGCTGTACGGGAGCGTCAGAAAAATTTGAATAAGACAGAGTTTAGTGTTGTACGCACGAAAGCAGTCGTCCAGACAATCAACTCCGGGACGGGAGGCTTGTAAACCTCAGTCGAGGTAGAAGGTTGGGCAAGGACTCGGACGCAAAACGCGTGACGGGCCAATCGGGCCTCAGAACGAATAGCTTCGGTTGGAGCATCGTATGACTGAAAATGGTCGGTGTGTACGATCAGAAGGCCATAGAATTCGGTAGCGTGCTGTCCACCAATAATGGGCGCAAAAGAAGGATCGACGGTCATAATAAGAGAGTATTTGGAAGTTTGAAGGAAACACTCACCGACTGACGGTGCTACTTATACAATTCCAAGCACATGGAGCTTCAAGAAGAGAACCGTCGGACCAGTGAGACCAGACAATTTAGAAATGGAGATAGTTCTCAATTCGGATAAAGGAGAGTGGGGGTTTTATTGTTCAAAACATCAGAAGAGTATTCTAGGAAGATGGGGCTATCAAGTAACTATCTTGCTCCCTGGAAAGAGTACTGTACTGTTCGTATAACGCTCGCTCGATGGAAGAATATTGCTCCATGCGGAGTAAATTGAGAAGGGCACGGTACAAGTTGCCGTACTCCGTGTGAGGCAGTTGATTGTAGGTCGCAGTAAGGCAGACCCCACTGAACTTCCAAGCGCGATATACAGCCTTAGAAAAATATCAGGACTTGTACGGGTAGAGGTGAATGATAAGACACGCTTACCGAATTATATTGAGGCATAGCGGGTACGTCTGGGTTCATCATCAACTCGTAAAAGCGCTTAGCGCGTGGTTCCTCGAGGATACGGGGACGGGACTCGATTACGATTGCCCAAATTCCGCAGAGAGTACGGAAACTCTCGGCAAAGGGAGACCCGTACACGATAAGGGGGATCGGAATGTCGAGCTGAATATTGAAAGAAGTTTGAGTAAGAATACAGATGTGAAGGAGAAGATAAAGCGTACCATGGCGTAGGTCCACAACCTGACCAGAGCGACGGGTATCTTCTCGATGGAATCGCCCGCAAGGTTGAGTATGTAGAGGTGCCGGAAGTAACGCTGCTCGGAGGGGCGCAAACGGATGATGTAGTATCGATAGTCTAAGTCCCACTGATAGTTTCCACGTTGAGCAATGGGATAGCAAGCTGTTTCACGGTCAACGAGGTAGAAGGGCAGATGTTCGGCGTAGCGAGGCTCCTCAGACTCGTTGGCTGGTACGGTAGCCATGGTTGGGCAGATAATACTGCAATTGAACGCGAACTTAGGCTGCTTTTATGCGGGCGACCGACGCGTCCCACATGGGGAAAAGTACTTGTACCCTGATGCTCTAAAAGGAGATTGATATTACCGACGGGACACATAAGTCTATTTCTGATACCTAGCGTTAGTATCAACTGCGCCAGTTGATATTTAAGTTGGGGGGAGAATGGCCTGTACCCGTACTGTAAACCGAATTTTCGAACTGAAAACTTAGAGAGAAATTCACAGAAAAATTTCGGCTTTTCTTAAGATGATTTCAAAGCTCTTAAAAGTTATAAGATTTCACTTCTGATGGCTCAGTAATAAGGACATCTCTTCAACTTATAAGAGAAACAGATAACAATTAACAAGATAAAGAGAAGGCTTTATTGCAGATTAAAATATAGGACAAGGACTGTAGCTACTAGATATAAAAGCCTAATAAAATATCTAGTGCGCAAACTACAGCCAGGAAGAAAGAGATAAAGAAAATATAGAACGTCTAATACTCCTCGGACGCGATGTCTTCGTCACCGCCGGTGTACATATCGTCCGCGTCCAGCACCATACCCTCCACCATAGCATCAGACTCCTCACCGTCGCTTTCAACGGCCTCGTCATCGATGAAAACGGAACGGGGCGGGTCTTCTTCTTCTTCTTCCTCTTCCTCTTCTTCTTCGTCTTCACCGTCCAAAGTTGCGGTGTAGTCGGGACCGGCATCCACATCGTCGAACTCGTGGTTGACGAAGACCCTTGCGAAATCCGCCAGGTAGAAGTCGTTGGATCGGAAGTAGACAGGGAAGTCGGCAGGGTCGGAAGCAGGGAACGAGGACTGGTGGAACTCGCTCCAGAGACGGTCGAGTACGGTGCCTTCTTCGCCGACGAGTTGACGAACGCGAGAGAGAGGGTGACGGTGAATCATGTCGCGGATGATGGCGCGGCCTTCTGCACGGAATCGGTCGATGTTCGTCTCGTGGTTGCTTATGGCGGCAATAAGCAGAGCACGGTGACTAGATTCCTCGTCGTAAAGACGAAGAATCTCGCGAAGGCCTAAAAGAACAGGTACGGTTAGAAAAGTAGATCGGAAAAATTGAAAAGAAAATGAACGTACGGCAAAGTGAACGGGAACCGATGTCATACGACATGTTCTCAAAGCGAAAAGTGTCGGCGGCCGAGAATTTGAAGTCACAGCGAGTATGGGACCGGAGACAAGGCCCACAGTACTGATCCAGACCGCGGAAGGTGCAAGGAACTTGACGGTTGTAAAACCGGCAAGTTTGACAACGAGTATCGGGCTAATAAGATAGAAAGACAAGTCAGAAAAGGAAAGATAAAAGAAAGATAGAATCGGACTCGGACTTACCATTCGATCGAGGTGATAGATTCGGTCCAATTCTTCCAAGGAAATCCGAGGTACGGTGTTCTCGACTGAAAGCACACCTCGACCAGGATTTGCCTTCAAAGCTTTCTCTCGAGCAGCCTGGCGTTTTGCGTTGGCAGGCGTCGCGGTACGGGTGCTCCTGCGAGTCTTCGGTTTTGGTTCGTCCTCGGCACCGTCCTCGTAGTCGTCGTCGTCATCGGCTGGCGGGAGTTTAGAAGTGGAAGCTACGGGTTGAGGCGAGGCGTTCCGTTGACGACCTTTGCCTTTCGATCGACTAGACCGTAGGGTGGGACCTGCTAAAGCCATATCTAAACAATGAGTACCCTAGATAAAATGATAGAGAAAGAGAAAACACTAACCTTGGAGGTTGGGCGCACCGTCCATTTCGAAAGCGTTCGGATGAACGTCGCCACCTAAGTTGATATCGAAATGATCGATATCCAAGGGGTACAAGTCATCCTACAGAAAGAACACAAACGGTTAGTTAAGAAAAGATCAATTAAAAAGAATAAAACACGTGCCAGATTAGGGAGTCGTTCTGGACCGATAGGGGGAAGGAGTGCTCGGAAGTACGGGGCGTCCTCGATATCAAGACGGAGGATGAGCCAATGTAACCAGTTACGCATTCGACGAATGTTAGCGGGCTCGAGGACGTTGGGATCAGCATATGTTTCGTACAAAAGAGCCTAAGAACGTGTAAAGGAGTTAGAAAAGCAGAAAAGAAGGCCAGCAGAGCGGAAAAACTCACCAAGTTTTGATATTCACAGGTCAAGATGGCCAAGACGGTGCTACAATCCGGGACGGTACCGTATCGATCCACAAGGTCGACAGCGTAGGGCCAAAGAGCGAGCCAAAAGGAGGTGATAGCAGCAAGGATAGCATCCGAGACAAGGACGGGGAGGTCGAAGTTGACGTTGCCCTCCATGAGCGGTGAGACGCTGGAGATGATGGGGAAAGAGAGAGAAATGGGCGACGGTTAAGTACCTTGAGAACGTCACGGTCACCGACGACAAAGAACTTAGAAATATATTCAAAAATTGACGGTGTTGACGCAGAAAAACCGATCACGAAAAAAAAATTTGAAGTGGGAAGCGCTGGACGGCGTTCTAGGTCGAACCATCTTGGGCGAACAATTCCGAATACAGGATGACCCTGCACGGAACTGGCAAAAGCGAGTACCACATCAGTCGGATTCTCACAGGAGAAGCACCGCAGACAACTCGGAAAAGACTGGCGCCAAAAGTCTATTAGACGTCAGAGACATGATCTGCCAGCACGTTTGACTGGGGACAGTCAAAATTTAAGTTGGGGGGAGATGAAGGGACGGCCCTTGGTCCAGCCCTGAATTTTTCGATTTTACGAACTCTTCTCTCTCAAACTTAGATAGAAATGAAGTATATTGAACGTCCCGGACAGTACACGCAGAGCATAGACTAAAGAAAACTATTGTACGCGACGGAACACTGTGATAAAATAATAGTATTCATAACTACGGTACTACAAAACGTACGGTGAATACATTAATGGACGGTGCTACGAACGCGAGCCAACCCGAGCACCCACTACAGATAAGCGCGGGTCTTTAGCGCTCAATGTGAACCAAAACGATGCAGTGATTGCCTTTATTATCGCATGCCGTCTCGGCACGATCCGAATAAGACGGGGAGCGGGCCCGAGAAGTCAGAACACGAGTCGCGGGTATTCCCGTGCTTACTGAAGAGATTCGCAGAACCCTTGAAAGAACCGAAGAACGGAGATAAGTCCAATTTGAGCTATGTACGGTACCTCCGACTTCACCGACGGGGCATACCTATATTTAGCAAAGAGTGTAGCGCGTGAACAAGTCAACATGCGGGAGACTTAGAACACCAGACAGGAATGCCATGCTGAACGTACCGTACATTGATACACGGTATAAGAAATTAATGGGGAGTTCTACAAACGGGGACGGGAATTAATAAATCCACGGAGATATTTCTCCTTTCGGTTGTAGGCACCCGGAGATATTGATGAAACAAGTTAACCAGAGAGCATATGGACTGTTCCACACGGTACGGTTCCATCAAAGGACGGTATTATGCATAAAGGAGTTACGGGGCTCAGACCTAACGGGGACGCGTACCAATAACTCCTCTTTTGCACAGTTAAATTCGGTTCACGACTTAGTAAGATACCAGTACTCGCATGGGACCGGAGGTTTGTAAAAGGACGGTGCTCCGAAATAACACATGTAAAATTAGTATCGTGTAGTATAAAGTTAGTAGACGTTTGTAGCGCAATAACAAGCAATTTACCACTCACGAAATTATATTTGGACGGTTCATACGAGCTGCCTAAGTGACTTCAACGTGTTGACTTGTCTTCGAGGAATTTTGAATAGTATTTGACTTGAAAGAATTTCACCTTTGTGATCAGAGTGAGAGTATCTTAGATAACGGTTCTAAGACTTGAAACGAAGATCTTGTTCACCGTCATATTGTTGACTAGAATAAGGCTCCGGTGGCCCTCCGATTTGGCAGCGCATTAAACCGTACTTCGGTAGTACGGTGTTGTCAAAGACCTGGACTGTGATAGGGACAATTTCGGTAATTGTAGACTATCCGGGACATTGAAGAGTTATTTTAGTTGATAGGTTTCGGTAACCTAAGA
Organism: Galerina marginata; assembly: GCA_023014335.1. NCBI lineage: Eukaryota > Fungi > Basidiomycota > Agaricomycetes > Agaricales > Galerinaceae > Galerina > Galerina marginata. The sequence continues at coordinate 1,161,696 of JAECYW010000004.1, forward strand.
GCACTTGCGTTTCGGTAACGCACCGATTATTGAGCATACGTCGTTAGTCGACATTTTCACTATAAACACAGAGTACGGGACTCTACACCAAAAATATCATTCTATTTCTCAAACCAATATACAACCTTTCTCCGGGTCGTTGCACTTACATTGTGTACGCGTCCCTCCAGTTTTCACGAGATTGACGGGAATCATCGGCTTTGATCAGGGTATTGTAAAATTACTGTCCCTCCCAGAGACGACTAGTCAAATATTTGATTGGGTGATTACTGCTAGACAATTAAGAGTGTTAGATTTGGATATTGACTGAGACCATTGGGGACGTATAGTAGGGATTTTCATTTCATTATTGAAGTGTTTATCTATTGTGGTCTAGCTAGTATTCAGAACTACCCCGCAGCTACCATCTTAGCGCTGGATCATATCTTCTAACCCTTTACCAGGTTCACTTCCCTGTCATTCCTGGCTGTGTTTGTTCTGAAATGATTCCATGGATTGTAACCATTGTACACACCTGTCATATAGCTCGTTATACAGATCATCTTACTGAGAAATTTGTTGCTGAACTTGAAACAGATTTGTAACACTCAACTCACAAGATTTGTTTATCAGTAATCCTGAATGGACCGCCTAACCACCAAAGAATAGCAAAACTGCAGAGAAGGAATTCAATTTTATCCCAGGGTGGAAGGCTATTTGAGCTGCTAATACATTTTGTCTGTATAGAAAATTGTTTGTATGGAAAGATGGGCAACTCCTATATGTAGCTGCTCTCGATTCACCCAGCCAACTTTGAAAACCCCTGTGGATTGTCTTCTACTAAATTACTCCTAAGTGATTCCAAGGTAGATGAGTCCAGGCTGGTGGATGGAAGAACGCGAGACCTACGATATGTTTGAGTTTGCAGTCAGATATCAAAAGGCAATCAAAACGGTACCTTGAATCTCAAAAACGACCTGCGCAAATAGTGAATGTCCGGTGTAACCCTGGGGTAAAAAAGGCGTCTCATCATTGGCCGTTTGTGCGATCAAGGAGACGTCCGGGGCATGGACGTAAGGTGCTTAAGAGGGGTGAGAGTGAATAGCGTAGTCAGGCGAGCAATCGGAATGGAAGAGGGGTGCAGTCGATCAATAAACAAGGCCCGAGGGCCAAGCTGCACAATGACCTGTCGTTGTTGGTGAAGATGCCGCCGACGCAGCGCAAGTGTGAACTAACGGATGATGAATAGGTAATCTCTCGGCCAGCAGAACGAGCGAAGAAAGGATGGAGGGCGGGACTCACTAGAACTGTGACATATGGGATCGCGGACATTTTCGTAATGTCGGTTGGTGCTGTGATTGCGGGAGGCGAGGTGTCTCGACAAGGGTCCCGAAAGCAATCGCGACAGTCACGAGCATTGGGCCGATGGATGTTCTGCAATGGGTGCGAATTGAAATGAAAAAAAAGAGGGCAACAGGCGGTACGTACTTTACTTGTAGGCCACTGAATGGCAAGTACGAGTCCCATCCCTTTTAAAACTACGAGTCCTGAATCCTGAATCCTCCCTCGGCTGCTCCCTGCGGCACCGTGCTGCAGCTTTCAAACAGAGAACGTAGGTGGCGGCCCAGCGGGATATGGTTACCAGACGGAGCTCACACAACATGGGTTCGGTTTTGTGCATTTGTTCGGTTTCGGTGGGTGGTTCGCAATGACGGGGTTGGTGTGTCTTCAGTCTTGGCTTACGTTCGGGTTGGCGCAGTGGATTGGTTCTGTTGGGTTCGGATTTTGTGTTGGTCCATGATGGGCTGGTGGGGCGTCGCTGGCCAACGGAAAGGATGGATGATGATACGTGGGAACACGAGCAAGCAGGACACTATTGCGTAGGAAAGTGTTCGAACACCGCCTTTGGGTTTAAACACTTGTTCGAACACCCCTTTTGGGTTTGAACACTTGTTCGAACACTCGTTTGGGTTTGAACACACACCTATATTTGGTTCAAACCGTGCACCGCTTTTGTATGTTCAATCACCTGATTGAACCGCCTGACCATTGTGAAAGGCCCGGTTTAAACATCAACCCACCTGTTCCTGAACAGCACCCGGACAGCCCGACGTCGGTCACCCACGCTATCGCCATCAGTCCATCATCACCGCTTGGAATAGTCAGAAAGATGAAATTAATGACCTGGGAAGCAAAAAATTTGCTCGAGATACAGGGCAAGAATTGCAATACTTTTATCCCATCGACGAGCCTGTAATTCCGAGAGAACGACCGAAAGGACGACCCACGTTAAAACGCCAGAAGTTCAGAAACAAGTTATATCTCAAAAAACTATCCCCGCGGCTTCGTGAAAGGCTATGGAGCCTACCCCCTTCAGCCAACGACCAGCATATCCCCGGTAGAGTTGGAGTGTGCTTAGGAATGCCTATTATGATTAGGTATAACGAGGCGACGGAGTTGTGCATGACGAGAGGGCAAGAGGGTACTGTAGTTGGGTGGCAGTCTAAAGAAGGTCCTCACGGAATGCCCGTGCTGGATGTCCTGTTCGTCGCTCTAACAGACCCTCCGCAAAATGTGAAATTTGATGGTTTACCGGAAAATGTTGTACCATTGACCATGAACACTGTTAATATACATGTGAGCTTTGATAGCGGCTGGTCAACGTCCATAACAAGAAAACAAATTCAGTTCCTACCGAATTTCTCCATGACAGACTATGCTTCACAGGGTAAAACGAGGGAAAAGAATTTGGTTGATGTATCTAATTGTCAAAATCATCAGTCTTATTATACATGTCTTTCACGCAGTGCTTGCGCTGCTGATACCATCATCTTAAAAGGATTTGATCCATCAAAAATTACCGGTCATGCGTCAGGTTGGCTTCGTCAAGAATTTCGGGAGTTGGAGCTCATGGATTATATTACATATCTGAAATTTAAGGGAGAGCTACCCGCCGAGATACAGCGACACACAAGACGTGAAACAATAAATGCCTTCATGTCGTGGAAAGGACCTGGCTTCGTCCCGGATAAAATGCACGACGCAATCAGATGGTCATCAGACAAACCGTTCGAAAGGGCCGATACGATCTTCTCAGAATGGAAAATTGTTCAAAAGCGGAAGAAACCAGCTTCGGAATCCTCTTCACTTTTCCGACCGAATGTTCTTCCGTCCTTGAAGCTTAAACGCAAGGCATCTGCCACCGATTTAATAAATAGCAATAAAAGGAGTAAGACAAAAGGTACAGAATACGGGGTGTCAGTGATTTCTCCGTTTGGCCCACAAGTCCAAAACGAAGTACCCTATTACCACACGCCAATCGGCTTAATTTGGGATGGACAAAATTATAGCTGTGCGTACGACACCCTGTTCACAATCATACATCACATATGGTCTTTAGATCCTCATACCTGGAACGATAGACTGCAGCATATGACAGATTTTACGGCAGCCTTAGTAAACGGATTCGAGCAGCATGCCCATGGCCTCTGTACGTTCGAGTCAACAAGAGATCGCGTCCGTTCAATGTTATACGAGTCATCACCGCCCTCTTTCCCCTATGGTCCTTCCCTTATATCGATCTATGACCTTGCTTGCGAAGTACTCCGGACACGCGATGTCTCAACAGAAAGGATAAAAATTTGTCGGAACTGTCAATGGACTGACAATGCGCCAGTGAGTACAAATCGCACATGTATTATAAGTATAGGTTACACCGAGTGTCAGTCCTTGGAATCCTGGTTTAATGACTGTTTAGAACATACTAATTATCAGTGCCGAAACTGTTCCACCAGAAACATCGCTTTCCGCGTCGAGTTAAACATAACCCCTCCCATCATATTTATAGACCTTCGATCTCCCGCAACGGAGGTTGAAATTAGTCAGGAGTTTGCCATTAATTCTCGCGAGGGAAGAGTTAATTTTGTTCTTCGGGGAGTGGTATACCATGGTGATAATCATTTCACTTGTCGCTTAGTATTTGGTGAAAATAGCTGGTTCCACGACGGTATCACTACAAAACGAAACGTCCTTCGCGATTCTCCCTTTACGCAGCGGACATTGTCTCACTATGGCTCAGCTAGGGCAATCGCAGCAGTATATGTAGTAGACAACATTTCCAGAAGTTCGTAAATTCCAATGACGGTAGATGCCGTCGGACTTGGAAATTTTTCAATAAGGTCTCGTACTGTACTATTTCGACCTTATGTTCACGCCATGTTACGCGTTACGGACATAGTTCACTTTGCAACATGTTCATAATGCTAAAAATCGGCCTAATTAGGAAATTAAGGGTCCATTCCGGCCGCTCCGAGCGCTTTTTTTGATATTTTGAGCCTATTTGGGCCTTGTTACGCGTTACAAGTTGCTCATTAGTTCAGTTCACACTACCGCGTTACGCGTTACGTGAACATGAGGTCGAAATAGTACAGTACTTGCCATGCGAAGCAGTGGCCGACACACCCGCACGTGACATCTGCCTATCCATACCGCGTCCCATATACCTTTCGAGGGAACGAACTGAGACCATTCCACCTGATGACAGCCATCCTCCAATCACGACCTACCGCATTCTAGTTTCGTCCTCGGCCCTCGCTTTCGGTGTGATGAAAGCTGCATTCGGTTATCTTGGGGCTTCGACTGCGGCAACATGGATAGATTGGACGCTTGGAGTTGCAGCAACGTCGATGTAAGTACGCCCCAAGCTGAGCATATCTCTGTCCATCGCGCAAATCATAAACGGGCGCATTAAATTCAGATTTTACTGTCTCGGATTATACGAAAATAGTTCTTCGAATCTTTGGCCATCCTTTTTTGCCTATGACCAACAAAGACATCTCTATTCTTGTAAGTCTCTCTGCAGAGCAATTACAACTTTATTTGATCGAGTTATTAATCCCCACAGGTAGCACCGCAGCATTATATGCAGCGGGCATCGCACTTTCCTCATATTGGACCTTGTACTGGAAAGATATGCTAATGCTCGTCTGGCTCGCCTCAAATGACACCTTCAGCACACCCAACCCACGTCATCCCGTCCTCAACAGAGCATTCGTCATTGCTCGAAGATGTTTCCTCCTTGAAGGGGCAATCATCATGGCTGCCTTGGGTGTAACGTGCCTCTTTATTGTCGTCGGACTAGCCGGTATTCGGTTCGTCTCATGGGCAGCTACTATCCACGTGGTTCGTATACGAATCTTCAAGAAATTTTTTCCATCGTGCTTGCGTGACCGGCAATTCTTTTTCCCAAATGTCATACCAAGACGGTATATTACATTCAGTAAGTCTTGCTGATTCTTTCTTTTTCCTCGTACTTAATCCGCCATCTATTCTGTCCCTGGGTAAGTTACGACGATTTGTCGTGTCTGCATTCACATCCTCCTTCACCTATGTGCGCTCGCTGGTTGCCTAACGCTGTCTTTCCTTGCCACTGACGCTGTCGTGGTTGCTTATGATACCTTTAAAGGCATCGATAATATTTTCGTCATTATAGCATTGAGTATATCAGGCGCCTATGTAACCATCATGGCCGGAATGCTGTGGCTCTTCGACTTTATAGTTGTAATTTTGATGGTAACTCCTTTGTTTAAGTACCTTAGTGCTCGCCAATTTCGTAGCAGCCTTGTTTCCCCGTAGTAAATCATCTGAAATGTCACTGGAAGTTTTGAAAAACCTTGCAAGGCGAGTCTACCTCAATTTTCGTGCACCTTTAGAGACAAACCAAGTTTGTGGCGATATAGGCATACTAACACGATTTCTTGCCGAACCAGAGCTCTGAACCCGACAGCACCCAGTTCCAAAGCGTCAAAACATCTGGCATCCTTAGATATGATGCATAGCCTCACAGTATTTGATATGCGTCAGGTCCCTCGTTGTTTATTTAATCCGTCCCATAGGCACTGGTGAGATTAGGACTGAGGCGTTACATATTTGTGTGTCAACCAACTGACTACAAATCGAATAAAAGGGCGAAAATTCGTGCCTGTCTGGAAGAGGGGAAGGCGGAAGCACTTGACGTGGACTAAGGAAGCAAAACCAGGATTCGAAATTAATGTTTCAAGGCTTTTCTTCAAATAGCTTCAGGTTGTCCCCGGCAGCTGTAAAGATGGAGAATATATAGTCTCGATACGAACTTGTGTCAAAAAAGGTTGTTTTCTTACCTATCTGTCAGACACCGATCCACAGAATGACTTATAGGGACCCGCTTCCTTATCGCAAGCGACGGTGGTACAGGAACTTCACGCCGAGATAATTTCATCCAGTCGCTTTGGTGACAAAAATTATTCAAATATTTCAAGGCAGGTCAAATGCTCTCAAACGACTTACATGCCGGCAAAGACTGGATGAGCTTTCATCTGCTTGACCGTGGGTCGGGAATACGGGTCTTTGTCTAACATCTAATGGTGAAGTTGGAGATCGCTGCTAACTCGACATCGAATACGGGGGTTTACTTACCTTCTCCATAAAATGCATATCTGTCAAGGACATGGGTTGGCAATGAACATCCTTACGTCCGAAGTCAAGTAGGAGCTTCGGTTCAGTGGTACCAGGTTGGAATGGTCCGCACTGAAGAGGTATCTATTAAATTTCGGTTATGGGTATATGGGAAACGGTTATCCGACAGCAAGGACACTTACAAACCCCGTCACCATTTCATGATACAGCATCGCCAAAGAGTAATAGTCGACTCCATAACTATATGCGCTGCCTTCGATGACTTCAGGAGCAGCATAATAAGGCGTTCCAGCGACTCCCTTAACCATATGGGGGTTATCGACACTTGGTTGAAGGAGAGGGAACTCATCGCCTCCGAGTGCCTTCTTTTCATCCCATAGAGGATATTCATCATCGAAAAACGCGTCTTCCTCTTCAGACGGAAATATGTAAGCGACGCCAAAGTCAGCGACAATCAAATGGCCGTCTCCTTCGAATAAGATATTTTCCGGCTTCAGATCTCGGTGGACGATACCCATCTTGTGAATGCATTGGATGGCGAGGAGCTAAGTTTAGCTCAGAATTTCAGTATGAATAACAGATGTACAAAACCCACGAGCTCAGCCAGGTAAAATCTGGCGAGATCCCTGTGTAAACACCCTCCGCATGAAGTCATAAAGGTACACAGATCCCCACGAGCATAAAACGGCTATAGGCCATAAAGTGATAAATAACAACACAGAAAAAGCAAAGGATTTGAAAGCTCACCATAAGAATGTAAAAATTTTCCATATCCATGAACGTACTTAATAACCGCGGATACCATGGCTCGCCTTGGACACGGACCATTGCGCGCACCTCCAAATCGATGTCATCAGGAGAATTGTCCTTTCTCAGCAGCACCTTCATCGCCATCATCTTGCCAGTTATCCTGTGTTCGACCTGGTAGATGTACCCGAAAGCGCCAGCGCCAATCGTCTTGACCTTGTTGAAGTATCGCGGGTCGTACATATGCCTGATAGGACAGGTTTCCTCTTCAGGGAGAAACAGGTAGGTCAAAGAGCCATGTTTCTCTCGTCCGAACATCGGGTTGACTGAGTGTTGTCCAAATGATCTGAGAACAACAGTGCGCCTTCGGGGTCGTTTGTGTGCGATACATTCGAGAATTTCTTGTTCCCGTTGGCGGATCTTCCACTCCTCGACATATATTTCGACTCGCAAAGCAGTCACGTTTATGAGTTCAAACGAATACGCCAGGAAAGCTTCAATAGAGCGGTCGATTTGAGTTAATCTGGTCCAAGAAGTCCAGAGAAGCCATTCGCAGATGCAAAACGCCAGAGATTCGATATCGAACAGTAATCCCCGCCAACCATCGCAGAAATTCTCGATAGCCCGAGCGATTCCTTGAGGCGAAGAGAAGAAGTAAACAAGAAAAAGAGCGGTCAAAACAACGGGAAAGCCATAGAACTGCAGCGCGATCCAATGTTCAATCCTCAATGGTATGTGTCCGAATGTTTTATCGACAACAAAAACACGCTCGCCGTTTTCATTCAAAGGTGCTGAAGTTCTTGTTCCCCGAGGCGTTAGCGATATAAAGTGGCGAGGAACGACTTTATAAGTTGTGGTATCCGAAGAGTAGGGTGCGTAAGGCGGTGCCAACAGGGATTCCTCCATCGACGTCGCGGGGGAAAACCAGGGAATTAGAACCGACACGTTATGTGCTGCTACTTGAAGAGGGTCTGTGTTAGCCCCATGAGATAACTCGATCTGTTGCGGTACTGGAGAAGACGAAAAGAAGGAAGTACAAATCAGGGAAAATGCAAAGGCCTGAACCCTCAGCTGAAAGACACCCGCCAAGTGGAAGAAGAAAACCGTGGGGTAGCGCATGGTAATCGCCTAAGCGATGAGTGTTTTCAGTAAAGTTCTAAGGAGTGCGGTGGAGGAGAAAGCAAACAGCGACAAAGTGGCCAGAAACACAGATCGGGTTATGTAACGGAACATTCACCACAGCAACAGGAAGATATCCAAAATTAGGACGGTTCAATACAATAGGCAGGCAATTTACTTATGCAAAACAAGAAAACAAATGACTTTTCAAAACCAAAACGGCGCGGAGCAGCAGTCAGGCAGACAGGAGCAAAGAAAAAATAACCAAGGGTCAAGACTGTTTTCGGAACGCCAGCCGTCATTTACTGCCAGAGACAAATTCGTTTCCCTCCAGCATGCTAATCACCAGCATATCCAGTGTACGAATCTTCAAAATCGTAGACAGCCTTTCCACCATCTCAGGACGGGTTCCCGATGGAACGATCGAGGGGTTGCAGACAGCATGAGCCTCCAGGTTACGCTTCAGTGCAGCCGAAGATAGTTGCGGGCATACGTGTGAGTTGGTGATGAGCGGAGCGACGGGGCTGTAGAGGTACTGCGAATTTATATCTGTTGCTAGTTAGATCGTCAACCGGGGAATAAGATCGCCAAGACCTACTATCAACATAAACTTCACATGCAAAAGGTATTTCGATGTCCATGATCCAGTGACTCGTATGCATGGCTTCTGCCAATCGACGGAGACCGACCATTTCGATGCTGGTGTCAAGTATAGAGAGAAACGACAACGAGGAGAGCAGCAAAACAGCAGGTATGGCGTCGTTATCGATATCCGGATTTGTTGCCAAAGAGAGCTTCTTGAGTGTGCGTTTGAGAGAGACCAAAAGAAAAACACTGTAAGGTCGTTGTAGTTAACATCTGAAAAATAGTCATATCGACCAAACATACCCCTCATTTCCAATCCCGGTCCCGTTCAGGTTTAGAGCGGAGAGGTTTGGAAGATGATGAATGTGTTGAATGTCGGAATCACAGATCCGAACGTTAGCAAATGAAAGTTCAGATAGGAAGGAGAAGCTGTCAGCTTTCCCGAAGACTGATTTTATCGTCAGGCCAAGCGGGAACGGTCTGCTGATAAGTTGGTAACTCACCCGAGTAAATATTACTCTCTGGAAGGTTTAGTCCGTTTTCGTCAAACATAGATGGAGCAAAAACGATGCGTTCTATAGCAGAGGTGCGAAGGATGTCAAGGACTCGCGCATTGATGTACCCTAAACCACAATCGTTAACGAGAAGCGGTAAAAAGTAGATCAAGACAATAAATACCATGGTCAGACAGAAAATCCATCCAAGCTTGTGGGGTGTCGTGGCCCAATTCGAAGAGTCGTTCCTTGAGTCGCATACCAGGAAGAGCAGCGTCCATCCTAGCTATCAAGGATCCCTTCAAGTCATCCATGAGTCCAAGATCTTTTAACAACTCCTTCGGCGTCATTGGCGACGATCTTGTTTGATTGTACTGCAGCTTCTCGTGAAAGACCTCGATATCGAAAGAGCTCGCATGAACAGACTGTACAGACCGAGCATATTTTGGAGGCGCGCCAAAGTCGCTGAAAGGACTCTTCCGTTTCAGATCCGGATGTCCTAAAAGTCCGGCATTAGCACCAGATGTTAGCTCAGCTGGGTTCCCAACATAAAGTTTTGTTCGCAGCGGCATCGTAGGCAAATACGGAGGCAGATCTTCTGAATCTAAAGCATGAGGTTGACTCGAGAACCATCCCTGGCCAGAGGTAGAATCCCCAAGAATCCAGTCAGACCCAATGGTATTATTGCCCTCAGCTCCCGAGTCCAAGTCTCCATCTTCATGAATAGTTTGCTCGAGGACACGCGCAAAAGAACGGGCAAGTGATGGTCGTCGCTGAGGTGGTTTTGCGTGGACTTTGCTACGAAGAGACTTCAGATAGACAGCCGCTGGAAGCTCTGGACAGTAAAAAGGGTTCCTTTCGTCTATTACAGGGTTGAAGTTTTGCATATTCCAAGAAAGATAGATCCGTTGAACGATGTTTGTGGTTAAGATCCGGGCAAACGAGATCCGGATTTGGTCCCGGTATTATCCGACCGGCCCATTGTGATCAGATGCTGCAACATTTCTCGTTTGTGAAATTACCAGGAGTTCAGATAAAAGATATTTATTCTATTGCTCAACAGGTAAAAGAGGACAGGAGCAAAGAAAAAAAATGTCTCAAATCCTGTTACTCTACTGTTCGGCCTCCATTGTCAGAAGCAAAATGGCGTAGAAACCAAAATTCCGAAATACTAACAAGAGTAGAGAAAGGGTGTAACTTGCAACAACGAATAAATAAAAGGCTTACGTTCATATGAGCCAGCGTAACCCCTTGAGAACGAATTGAAGCCGAGCAACTGGGATCTTCGCCCTCCGCATTGCATTTCGCCGTAGTTTCCTCTGAAGGAGGATGCGTGTATTGCCAATATTCGACGCCTGCGTTCTTTTATGATGGGTAATCTGGAAGCGAGTCCAAGAGATGCCTACCGTGGTGATGATAACCAAGTGATATAGGTATCATTGTCGGCACGCTAGTCGGTTATTAGCTTATATCAAAAAAAGAACCATCGTAGAACTCTACCCATCGTTACCATGAACGACTTCCAAAAAATAGTATAAGCTCATATTTAGAACGGATGTTAATTGAAACGAACCTCGATGTGCTCCTTCCCCAAAAGTTGCATTCACATAGTCCGAGAAAACCTTGTTCTAACTCACAATGAGTTAGACTCCAGAATACCCAGCAATGAATATATACCCCAGTTCGAGGTGCTCCATAGGAAAATGTCAGGGTCGGACTATATAGTAGGTTAATGGAATCCAATAACCTGCCAGGGCTGTCACTTACGTGTTCTTGAAGTTCTGCTGCAAGGCGACAGCTGCGAGAAGTGCAATCGACCCACCGAGTGAATGCCCAGTGGTAACGATTGAATAGTCGGGGTATTTCTGGAGTTGGTTGCCGACGGCGGCGATGACCTCTAGAGAAATAGAATCCCAGCTATAGAAAGAATTCGCTATCGAGCTATCATCGACAGACAATTTCCTCACGCAAGGAGAAAGCCACAATGCACTTTGGCACTACCTATGCAAACCAGAATAAATTCAAAGGAAAAGATACGCCAATATATCACTTACTTGGCAGCTTGACCCCAGGGGAGATGAAAGGGACCAGAACAATTTGGGAATCCATAAGGACATCGGTTAGTGAAGCACTTGAAAAGCGGATGATCAGCTACGTGGAATTTTCAGAAATAAATTCAGCTAACCTTCCCCTTAGTGCGACGACAATTTGTTTCCGTTCATTGTCGCGAGCGATGAAACCCTGAATATCCGTCAACGGGTTCGACAACTACCTCCCAAAAGATGAATCGTAAATCGCTAGGCATGGGGGGGAACCATCGGACATACCTCCGTTACAAGGTGGTTTCCATTTGGACGGGGGCAGATGACAACATACGCGGATGATGCATACTTGAAGTAGAAGACCAATTGTTCGTACAGCTCTGCAGGCCAAGCAAAGCTATCAGTGCAGTCTCGACCTCGATCTTGAGTAATTCAGAGACATACCAGTTGATATTGTGTTTAGACTCGTTCCACCCTGTTCATTACTTGCCATTGCGATGGGTCACATAGAAGTAAAGAGAGCCTTCCCAGAAGGATGAGTTCAGGCTTGCAAGCTGTGGTGCCTCGGTCTGGATCCTTTTCAATCGGCGCTCAAAATGGAAGGCATGTGATCTGAAAATCTATGGTCCGAGAGTGATGCAGTTTTTAATTCATCCCAAGTTTTCACTCAACTCAGACGATTTCAAGGTTTGATACAATGATAGGCCCTATCCGACAAGGGGCAGGAACAGTCGTCTTGCCACATGTCCGCCTTTGACCGCCTATTCAGCACCTGTCATTCCGCAATGGCCCAGATAAACTGTTCTCTCTCCAAAGATAGCCGCCGCGGCTGTAGGCGCTGAAGATAACGCTGACATCGATGTCAACTCTGATTGTCAAACGGAGAGTAACGGTAATCTCAGACGGCAATGAAATAAGCTCCAGACCCCTTATAAACCCTGGCTTATCCGTACTTTATACGAAAGCGCATGGCTAACTCCTCTGACAATGGCTGTAACGCGACCACGGTTAACGCGACCAGCGTAAAACGAGAAAGACCGCGATTTTTTGACAATCGGAGATCATCTGTGGGTACTCATAGCAGCATCACCTCAGCTAGAACGGCTCTGCCTCAGTATTCCATCGCTGGCGATTTGCCTCCTGCTTCATCAAGGGCTCCCGAAACCACTCTGGCGAGACGCCCATTACCTGCAATCCCAAACGTTGTCAATGTTCCCCCTCGGTATTCACTCATCTCGCAGGGGTCGAGCTCGCTGAATTTGCCGAACGATGTCCAGGAGGAAGCGGGACGCTCTCATATTGAACATTCGTTCCCAATTCGAGACAATAAACCGTGGGCGACTCTGTTGACTTTTACTCCCAAGTCGGTTCCTGGTCTGATTCAAGAACCTCGGCCAAAATCCAAGCTTCCTCGTTTCTTCGGAAGTGAACCGATATTGGGAATGGTAGAACTCGACTTGGAGAGCGCTCGAACAATTCAGCAAATAACAATCACAGTTTGTTCCAACACCTCCCAACCGATAACACGTATGCTCACGGGGATTTCTCAGCTTCGAGGGACGATTGTTTCGGGCTCCTTGGTTCACGATGCACATGTATTTTTAGAATACAAAAATATTTTGTGGCACAAATCGATGGGAGATCCTCCATCGTCATCAACGCCGCCTGATACAAGTAATGGCAAAAAATCGCAAGGACGGTTTTTAGGATCTTATCAATTCCCATTCAACTTTCCATGCCCGACTCGGGTCAATATCGATTCATACGAGGCGATCATACCAGACGCGCTGTCGCCATTTTCACTTGCAACTACTTCCAACTCCGTTGATACCAAAACCTCAACGTCATCATCTTCGAAAAACGATCTCGGTCAAGGTTCCTCTCAGCGTCGCATGGGTAGTTCCGATCGCAAACACAAGAGGCGTTCATCCCAGATTCCATTAGCCACGACTGGTGATGAGAGCACAGCCGAAAACTCGATTTGTCCAATGCCTCAAAATTTTGTAGAACCAGGTATCACTGCCAGCGTCCAATACGAACTAATTGTCGACATTGTGCATGGTTTCTTGAAGCCAAATAGCAGGTGCGTCACTGTCATACAATAATCATCAGCGTCATGTCTGACGGGCAGTTTTTTCTAGGATTAAGACCAATGTATCATATTTACCATGCATCTCGTCTTCCCTTCCATCCGTGAAACGATTACAGGCCCAGGAAAATAATGCTCTTGCTCCTGGGCCAAAATTGGATCCTGGTGGGTGGTTCGCGCTGCCAACATCAGCACTCAAAGGACAACTTGGGGGGCCGGTTGCAAAGCCAGTTAAGATAGATTGCACAGTAAGTCCCGTTTATACCATAACAAAGTTAAACTGACCTTGTCTATTTAATCCTGGTAGCTGTATATTGCTAACCCTGTAAGACCAAGACCTTCTATTCCACACAGTAGGTTATTCACTCTGCTATTCATCTAGCTCTCATATACGCGTGGTACATTCATCCCCTGTTATCTCAAGCTTTCAAGCGAAGACTTGGATGCTCTCAATGCTCTATCCGCCCCGAACTCACCAAGGGTTCGCCTCGTCCGCCGCTTGCGCCATCTATTGCCACGCGGTGAAGTCGGAGTCCTGACAGGAGATTCGGTTCCTGTAAATGGGAAAAGCAACCTCGTGACAGTAATCGGCGAGATGGGCGACGCTGTTTGGTGGTTGCCTCCGAAAGATGTGCTCCCAGAGCCGCACACCCACTACCTGGAGGGGGAAATCCACCTTTCACGGGGTCTAGAGCCGAGCTGTGCGTGCTCTCTGTTTCAAATCGAGGTTCGTTCGCCGTTATCTTCTGAACTCTAGCAGCACAGATCATTGCTCATTTCGATGATCACATCGCAGTACTTTGTGGAGATGCTACCATTTAATTGTATGGGTTTCAAACCATCGGCGCCGCGTAAAGGAATGAGCGATGACGAAGTTCTGAGTCAAGCGCTTGTAGCTCACCCAGTCAATATCGCCGCCATTTACACCCCCGATACCCCATTACCCGTATCTTTCACAAAGCCACCTACGAAAAATAGGCGAACTGCCCGTCTTCGTCATAATTCATCTACGACAAGCCTTGCCACATTGTTTGAGAGAGTGGAAAACTCTGGGGGAAATGCGGAATACGCGGTGGGGTGGAGGCGATGACGCGCGACACCCAAGGCCACAGACTTCAAAAAAGAATCTTTTCGCCAAATACGTCTCCGAACTGTTGTGATGATTTGACAGTACAAATCGGGTAACATGGGTTTCACCTTTCTGTTTACAAGTATATAGTACTTGCTAGCTAAATAGTTTTCTTACAGTGCAACTTGAATAATTTGACAAATGAACACATTAGATAAAGTCCACATCAAATTCACCGTCACTTAGATTCTTGGACTTGGATAGATAAGGACATCAGTTCGCCTGTCCGACAATTAATTCGGAGATAATCCGTATTCAGAGAAGCGTGCAATGCGAGTGACTTCATGACCAAAGGTACATCGGATCGTAAGTAAGCCCGATGGGCGCTTAAGTGGTTTTGGGTTGCCGGCAATTGATTGATCAGGACCTACATACTTAGTACTTTCAACAACGTTCATATATGTATCAACGCCCCACATACTGAAATTTATCCTCAGAAAAGGTGATTGCTCCTAGGTCATTATTGATCTGACAAAATACATGCTAGTTTATTGTTTGCCGCGATATTGTTTTATGTCGATGTATTTGAAAACGCCATGCTTATTTTTTTGTCTGTAGTCCACTGGATCACTAAATGATTTTTTTGGATCCCGTTTTGGATCCCGTCGAAATCCCGTTTATTATCTTTATCGAGTCTACTTTACAAGCGATCGGATATCTGACCACCATCAAACACCATCAAACATTGATGGCACCACGTCGCTTGGCAATGGCGCTTAACACACAAGGGCTGGCACAGCCTGGCAGTCTGTTCAAGTTGTGCGACACTACACACGCATTTACTCGCTGGATTTTTCTTTGGCATGTCATCGAAACTAATCTCCGTAACGGCGGTCTCGCCATATCAGGCGCCAAATCGGATTGATGGCAGGTCCACAGGCTCACCCCATGGCGTCAAACGGTCAAAGTGCCGTAGCAACTTATTTCGACTTGAAAGCTGCTTTATATTTATTGTTCAGCAGCTTTCCTTTCCCCGAAGATCCCAGAGAAGTTGCGCTTTCTCCGAACTCGACGGTGTGTACCAGCTGAGGAGGATGCTGTCACCTTTAATTGTTTATCGGAAGCAATGGAGATAAGGGAAACGGAAGCAAACTTATTTAATCTCTGTTGTTCCTGTGCATCATATAGCAAAACGATGGCCGATTTTCCCTCTGACTGTGGCCGTGCATTCGTGCCAACCAGCTTGGAACGACTAGCATCAAGTCTCCTCGTCAACCGGAGGGCATCAACCTCATCGGTCGGCACTCTTGACAGCTTCACCTCTGTTAGAACAGCTCTCCCCGAATACTCCATAACCGAGGATTCGTCTTCTCTGTTTGACGGTTCCTCATTTCCTGGGAGCGCACTGCGTTCGACGGCTTCCGAGGTTACTCTCGCTGGGAGTCGGCCATTACCCGCGATTCCAAACGCCATCAATGTACCACCTCGATATTCGGTCCTCTCACGGCGATCGCCCTCACAAGAGTCACCAAACGATATCCAAGAGAATGCGGGACGCTCCCATATTGAGCATTCGTTTCCTATTCGAAACAATAAGCCGTGGGCTACTCTGTTCACCTTCACTCCAAAGTCGGTTCCTGGCCTGGTTCAAGAACCTCGTTCAAAATCCAAGCTTCCTCGTTTCTTGGGCAGTGAACCGCTATCGGGAACTATAGAGCTCGATTTAGAGCGCTCTCAAACAATCCAGCAAATATCGATTACCGTTCGTTTCCGTAGCATCTCAATTAAATGGCAAATATGCTTACGCAGATGTCGCAGCTTCGAGGAAAAATTGTTACTGGGTCCTTAGTCGATGAGACCCAAACATTCTTGGAGTACAAGAACATTTTGTGGCACAAATCGATGGGACATCCTCCATCATCGTCAACGCCTTCCGTTGCAAATAAAGGCAAAAAGACACTAGGAGGATTTTTGGGAGCTTACCAGTTCCCATTCTCTTTTCCATTCCCGACTTGCGTCAATATCGCCTCATATGAGGCGGTCATACCAAACAGGATTTCACCATTTTCACTGGCAACTACTTCATCTCCCACCTCCAAAGATCCCTGGACTTCTTCCTATGATACTATGAGCTCCCTGTCCTCACTGTCTTCGAAAAAGAATCACCTCCAAAACCCCTCTCAGTGGCCCGAAGGTCATGCTGGTACTGGGAAGTACAAAAGACGTTCATCCCAGACACAATCAGCCCTACTTGGTCAGGATGGAATGACCCAGAACCCAATTTGTCCAACTCCGCAAAGTTTTGTGGAATCAGGTGTCACTGCTAGCGTTAGATATGAACTGGTTGTCGACATTGTGCATGGTTTCTTGAAGCCGGATAGCAGGTACGTTCGAATATACAATTACCACGGATTACCCGACGACATAATTTCTGACCGACACGTTTGCCAGGATTACAACGAATGTATCATATCTACCATGCATTTCGTCATCCCTTCCGTCTGTGAAACGATTAGTAGCCCAGGAAAATAATGCCCTCGCTCCTGGACCGACATCGGATCCGGATGGTTGGTTTGCGTTGTCAAGCTCAGTTCTGAGAGGACAGCTTGGAGGGGAAGGTGCGAGGGGAGTTAAGATAGACTGTTCGGTAAGTCCTATTTATATCTCATTTAGCGCCTTCAACCTAACTTTAAATTGTCCACATAATGCCAAAGCTGTATCTCGCTAAACCTGTAAGCTTCTCGAGGGGAGTTTCTACACAGTGCCTGACCCACGCTACCATCTAGCTCTCGTATACGCGTGGTACATTCATCCCGTGCTATCTCAAGCTTTCGAGCGAAGACTCGGATGCTCTCAGCACCCTATCCACCCCAAACGCACCAAGTGTCCGCCTCGTCCGCCGTTTGCGTCATCTCTTGCCACGCGGCGGAGATGTCAGCGAGGTTAATATTGGCGTAACCAGTGATGCAGTACTTTTCGGGATGTTTACATTCCCGCCTGTGACTGCAGATGGTAAAGGAAGCATCCTCAAGACGGTTATCAGCGAGGTGGCCGAAGCCATCTGGTGGGTACCTCCGAAAGATGTGCCCCAAGACCCTTATATCCGCTACCTGGAGGGCGAAATACACCTTGGGCGCGATCTGGAGCCTAGTTGCGCCTGCCCTATGTTTCAAATCGAGGTCAGTATCCTGGTTTCTCGAGCCGACAAACCTTTACTCACATCCTTGGGCCAATGGCCACCACGCAGTACTTTGTAGAGATGCTTCCGTTCGTATCTACAGGTTTTGAGCCTGCACCTCATGATGGCAGGAGTAGTGACGACGTTCTCAATCAAGCGCTTGTGGCTCACCCAGTCAATATCGCCACAATTTATACCCCTGATGCCCCATTGCCTGTACCTCTGACAGAGCCACCCGCGAAGACGAGGCGAACCGGAAACCTTCGTCATAATTCAAACCTTACCACATTACTTGAGAAGTTCGAAAAATCTGGGAGGAATATGCAGTATGCAATGGGGTGGAACCGGTGACATGTTGACAAATGAAGCCATAGATCTTGTACATCACCGTTTGCCTTCACACGTCCTTCTCACTGTTTTGACGACTTGTGGGTACACACGTGGGTGGTCAACTGTGAATTTAATGAGTATGTGGCATCCGCGTTTAATAAATAGAATTTCCTACAATGCAATAGATTGATATATGAAGCCGTAAAATCGATAAGATCTTAGATACAAACACATTGACATGAAATCCACCTTAGCAAAGCAAGATAGCAATCAACAAAACGAGGTCCGTCTCAAAAACCAGCAATCCTCATGCTTCTCCTCGACCGCCGCTCCGATCCGCTGAGGGTATTAGATTCTTCCTCCGCCGTTTGACTCTTCAGAAGATTCATAAGGCGCTTCTTCTCTTCCATCTGGTCGGGGTCTTCGTACATCACCCGCATGCTCTCTTGAGTTTCCTCCTGTGACTTCCCATTGTCGGCATTGAGCTGGTCGGGGTACGCGTCGAACGCGTTCATGGCGCCGTCTCCAAAGTTAGCAGCAGCAGGAGGGTTGGCCGAACGTGCAGACCGTGTCCTAGGCCCAGCGGAGGTTTCGCCAATCTTAGCATCTGATGGTTGCCTTGACTGACCCTGTGCACAATCCGTCAGAATGGCATAATTAAATAGGAAAAAATGAACGTCGCTAACCTTCTTCCTCTGTGGTCGAGCCCTCTTCCCATTTCGTCCCCCTCCGCCACCAATATCACCAGCCGACACCCCAGCTTCGTCAGTATCGGGTGAAGGTCTCTTGCCCAACAGTGACGTAATGCTCTCTTGCAGCGCCTTGGTGACTTCATGGTCAATCTTCACAGGGGATAACGACAACCTGCTGTTCGTCCGCTGCACCTTCATCGGAGACGGCGACTTCGATGACGGAATGCGCCCATTCTGCTGCTGCCCGTGCCCGTGCGTTGGTTGAGGCTCGGCATCGATGTTTAAGATGGTGGACTTGCGGTACTTTAGGCTTGATTTCGAAAGTGACTGGTGCACTGGATTTTGGTTGGGATTTGTGGGTGGATGGGATTCTGGGTTGTGGTCGTAAGCAAAGCTTCCCTGCCGAGAAGGCATTGTATATGACTCTTGTCGAGGGCCTTGAACTGGTGGGGTGGATATGGAAGGTGCGGGGGATATAAGGGAAGAAGGTTGAATAAACCCGGATGGTCCGCCTAAAGTCTCGTTCGGCAGCCCGAATGAGAACTTTTCTGGAGGTTCGGGGTTAGGGAGTATGATCGTAGGATGACGCTCCACGGATTTCGCTTTCTTGTGCAGACTGTGCGGCTTCGACTCTGATTGGTGGTGCTCTGGAAGGAAACTTAGGTTAAAATGGCGAATGATTTAAAGGAAACGTTACCATTTGTGATGTCGTTCATCTTGCCCCCGACCTCCACATCCATCGCATCGTCCACATCATGAGACGTCGCCCGCTGTTTACCCTTGTCCACAGCCTTCCCTTTTCCTTTGGCGTCCTTCCGATCGACGTCCACGTCCATGGGCTCAACAGAACCCAGCACCAAATATTCATGTACGGGAGGTATCACACCCGACGATGCCATAGCGCCAAGCCACTGCATGTTAATGACGGGAACACCCCATTCTTGAGCTTTCTCGAATTTCAACCCGGTTCCGGACGGACAGAGGAGATGTGTCGCCCGTCGGGTGAATACGGAAGGTAGAACAATACCTGAAAAAAAACGAGTCAGTTGAATAAGATCGAAATCATGAATAAAGAAAGTCGTACCCAGAGCTCGAAAGAGTCGTGTCAGGCTCATAGTCCTTGCATGGTCAAACCCAGATATAGAAATTAGCAACTTTTCAGCACCTGGTTCGATGGTCATGAATAAAATTAGTTCCAGGAGCAAGAAAAAAACCAACCAGAAATTGGAATCTGGATACCGAGAGGAACATATGATATCTGTTCCTCGGATCCACATATACGATCCTCAAACATACATTGCTCCAACCAACATTCCGTACGATATTTGGCTCTCAGAGAATCATCTTCCTCATCGCGATAGATCTTGCTTCCACTGTGCATCAGTCGGTATATTAGCTAAAACATAAATTAGCTATCTGCAAAACACACCTTACTAGCCGGACGATGATAAAACCAACGTCCTCATCTGAGTTTACCGACATGGTACCGCCGCGTACCTCGATCGCGTTGCGCACCGTGGGCGTCTTCGCCTCGCCCAGAACACGGATCTTCATTCCAGCAAATATTTGCTTCGGAAGAGAAGTTCCGGAAGAGCCTGCACCTCCACTGGTCATGGTCGAGGACTCGGCCCCCTTGGACTGGACACCAAGCAGAGCACTCTTCGAGGATCCAGCTTTTCCAAGCGCCCCATTGGCCGTCGACGTCCGTCGAAAAGGACCCTGACGAGACGAGCCAGAGGGCTTGGCTGCCACCGCCGGTGCAAACGAATTTGCACCCCGGACCTGCGAGATGACACTTCTCGCCGTCCCAAATTGCTGCTGCTTCGGTTTTACGGGCGAGCTGGGTTGCCGTTGCGGCGACTTTCCTGACCCGTTCGCTTTGGCTTTCGACGGGCTGAGAAGGACTTCTCCGTCTGTGACCTCGTACCCCCGTCGTTCAAGGAGGCTGCCCCATAGTTGCAGGGTTACTGCAGGAAGGACGTTTAAAAACGCTGGGACCTCCACTTCTGCATCGTCTGCGCCTTTCGGTTTGGGAGGGTTGACGGCTACCGAAGAAGACGGCACTTCGTCGTGTTCCGATGCGACGTCCGAGGAAGGCGGTGGTGGTGGGCTGCTGGTTGGAGCTGTGAACAATGAGTGAGAGTGACGTGAGCTGTCATAAATGCCTCACCTCCAGGTAGAGTCTTTCGCTCAGGACGTGGTCGGCTAACTTGATACGTGGCCTCGTCAAACCGACCCCCAAAATCAAGTGAATCCCAAAACCACTCCTCCCACACCAAATGGATCTTCGCCTCGCCTCTGCTGTTGAATTTCTCCGCGTACCTCATTTTGTCCGTCTCCTCGTCCCCAGAACAGAGCAGATGCGTCACCCGGACTGGGCGTTCGAGGCTCTTGAGGTATTCACCATCGTTGGCGGTTACAATCTTGCTGATTTGTGTCCGTCGCGTGATGTCCGTAATTCCAGAGGGGCAGACGACAACGCCTGAAAATACCGGCAGTCGGTGTTGTTCAACGCTCTATGACACATTTAGATTGAGAAAGTTACTTCATGACCGCCCACGCACCTTTACCACGTCAACATCGTCGCCTTTGAGCCAAATTTGGTAGTTCTCCGATATCCATGAAGGCTTAACGATGGGCACCTTCCGTTCGAGAGCACACTGTTAAGAACGTGGCATGAAGAGTAATACGCTGAATGAATCACATTTTAACGCACCATATATTTCGCTCCACCATGATCCACGGCCACCAGGTGTGTTACACGATCCGTAAACGCGGGAGTGCAAGTCGCGCCAAGCTCCACTGCCTGCTTGAACAATGTGGGCTTAATGCACTGTCAGCTCGTGATTATTCGTACAGATCCGACGCTCTAACCTTGTCCTGAACGCCCGTGGCACATATGGCGACTCCCTTCAATGGTCTTGGGCATGAATCGAATACATTCGTGTCGTCACTTCCAGGCTGCGTGTCCTGAGCCCAACAACTCTCTTCCACCGGTCGTGAGTAGGACCCCTTTTCTGCTGGTCGAAGCTTGACATTGGGTACCTAAAATTACTGGGATTTAGCAGTACGTCTGGGAGAAAGGGCCTGATAGGCATACCTTGTGCGATTTGTTTCCTCGCCGCCTCATAATATAGTGGATTTAAACAACAAATTCGGTGTCCGATGCGGTAACCGTGGGTTTAGGGCCGGCTGAAGCGCGATTTGTGCAAGTCGCGTGGTCACCAACTCTCATCTCTCATTAATTGAACTATACGCCAGGACTACATCGAGGACCATAATTTCTTCAATCGTGGGCAATGTACAATCCTGGAGCAAATTATTGCCAGCGTCATCGAACTCCTGAGAAGCAGTCGGAATTGATTCGTCGAGTTTCATCAAACACCCACTGAAATGCGAATAAATAAGCCCTTGGCGTGAGTGTGATACAGTGAGATAAGCGCTAAGCTTGGTATTCAAATAAAGTACAGATATCCTAATGTTCCGTGATAAAAAGTGAATAAGGTATGTGCAAGAGAAACAAAGATAGAAACCCCAATGAGCGATGAGTGTGTTTGGAAACGAAAAAGAAAAAATTTAAGGCACGGAAGATGACAGGCAACACCAGCCTTTTGACGACCTCACCACCTAACTTTGATCTATTGATCAGGCTGCCGCTTATCACTGCCCTGTTGGCCGGCGAACAGGCTCGAATTTTGTGGTAAATGTTGCTTGGCGGGACACTGGTGCCGAACGAGTATCCCATTGACTGTGCGACGACGAGGACGGCCCAGCAATTGGCAGGAGGTGGGCATTTGAAGGGGCAGGAGATGACCATCCACGCGAAGACGATGCTTCGGCATCCCGCTCGCGTTCAAAATCATAGGTCGTGAATGACCCGTGCGCTACACTTGGAAGTGGCCGCATCGGCAAAGGAGCTTGGTCCATTTTAGGACTGTTTGGTGCGGACGCATAATGGTCCTGGCTTTCGAGACCCACTTGCGAGTCAAATCCGAAGGGCTGTTCGGTGTGGAGCGGGGCGGCAGCCTTTGGACGATTACGAGACATCCAATTAAGTTCCCGTCTTCGTCGGCCAAGGAGCAGAGTGACAAAAATGAAAATTATAAATGATATCGCTCCGAAGGTAACCCCGAAACCGATGGAAAGTTTGGTGGTTGACGTCGACGATGCCGGAGCGGCGGCGGCGGCTAACGGCGCAGCCATTGGAGCTGGCGGGGTAGGGGAAGAGATGGGAGCAGTGGTATTCCCGGCATCAAGCTGTGTAATTCTGAAGGATTGTTGGCATTGTCCATGAGGCAGCTTTATGGGGAAGTTGAAGAACTAATGCTACTCACATCAGCGCATCAACATTCAGAGTTGAGCTCTTAGAACCCGGCAGAAGCTGTAGAGTATGTTGCGAATTGGTCAGGTTCGACCGGCTCCAAACAATTCTGGTGCTCGTCTTGTTGATAGTCTGTCCAGAAGGCGCGGATAAACTGACGTCTTCCGAAAGGTCACCATCTAAATTGAATCGCATTGACAATCCTTCAAACGGCGGGGAGCTATAGTAAACAGCGACCCCTATGAACCATGAGATCAGCTAAATAACTAAATGATGACGGCGCAAAATAATAGGCGAAATACCTGTAAACGTCAAATTGGCCGCAGGTCCACTCGCACTCGTACAGCTGGTGTATGAGCCCAGATATCCTCCGCTTTTATTCACAGTCCATCCAGATCCATTGCACTGTGGCGGCTGGAAGGCGATCAGCGTCGAATTGCCGTCGTCGATCGTAATATTCCGCGAAGTCATCGTGCAATCGGCTGCCTAGTGGGCAGGCAATTGAGAACGACGGAGGAACTGCACCAGTTTTGAATGGAGCGGGTGAGAAACGACAGAGGCTGTGAGCTCCGATATTTAGAAGTCTCCGTTTTCCCCAGACCCGCATGTGGCGGGCCCCAAGATTTACCAGGCACCTCCTGCCGGTGCGTCCATAAGGTCGCTTCTGCCAAGTGCCGGTGCCGAGTGGGGATCGTCCAAGAGCTTCAGATCAGATCAAAACGATCAAATTCTTAATTTGCCCATCAGTCGGCTCTTCTGGTGTTATATAATTACCATGCAGTCCATTGATGAGTTTGAGTTTTTGATCCAGTCGAATAAGCGGGTCGGAGAAACTGATAAAGTTGTATACTATCAATGCAGCATATGTCTGTACTTGGAGAGTGTTGGAGGTCCACGACTTGCAAGATGTATGTCGTCGCTGATTTCGCTTTACTGTCAATAATGGGATGTCAATCAGTTATTCGCGTAAAGAAAAGGCTGAAACGTAGGGGACGAAACATACAAGTCCATTCCATTCTAAGCAGACTGGCGATCAGAGCTGTTTTTTTATGTAGGCGATTTTCCCTTGACGACCCAGTCATCAAAATATGATCTGTTACTTGCCCTCAGGCGACAATAAGCTCGATGATAAGTTGTGCCTATGTTGGAAGTTGAAGTGTTTTCCGGAAATAGTAGCCTTGCAAGTTCTGTCTATTTCAGTAACGGAGGGTGCATGAATCTGACTGTTTGTATGCATTGGCCGAGTACTGATCTCTACCTGTCATGCCCTAGTTAAAACTCGATAAGCACCCACCTGTCCATGTTGAAACAGGTTGAAACATATGCCTCTGGGCCGAGAATCGGCAATTCCAATCCGCACGCACAGCATGACCCTCTGAATATGTCGTTGATTGACAGTAGATGCATGGACATTTCTGCCGTCCGCACACTGAGGACATTTGATGAGTGTGGGTAGGTGTGGGTGCCCGGCGTCGTATAGGGTCTAGACCAAGGCCGAGCAGGGCGAGTTGTCAGAAACTCAAGGTGGTTCGCACACCACACAGAAGCGCCTACAATCCGGAATTGGCGCCTAGAGGACAGCACGTTGAAAAAGGCGAGAATAATGAAGTATACAAGGAACAGTGTCTGCTTAGAGAAATAAATCGGAGTTCCTAGAGTGCGCTGATGAGTTTAGTGGGTCAAAACATTGTGAAGGGACAATCCGTTAATTTTTGTACCCCTATACATGTAAACAGCGTGGATCGAATACAATACCGTTCGAAATGAGGCAAGGGCAGGATGATGGTCATATGTGATGGGATTTTCTTCGGTTTCCTGAAGGCTATGGAGTCTGACAAACATTAGAAGCCTGTACATATTCGTTATTGGCAACAGCTAGATCGGTCCTTGTATCTTCATAGCATTGGCTTTCTTTGTACTTCCGGGAGCTCAGTAAAGGCGACAGAAGGCGAGCTTACCGGCGGGCATAGAGTCGCAATATGAACAGGATGGGAAGTAAGAGCTTGCGTTTGGGTGTCGAAGGCCTCCACATAATCAGATGCGGGTATGGGCTCGAAGCCCGGTGTTGCCAAGGGTAACATCTCAACAAAATACTATAAAGTGAAGGCCGACCATAAGTAAAAATACGGACATTCCACTAAGCGCGAGAAACCAACCTCAACTTGAAAAATAGGACATAGACAAGTGGGCTGCAAGTCAGAGGACAGACGGATTTCACCGTCGAAGTGACGAGTGTTCGAATCCTGCGGCACGTCCCACGAAGGAACCCGCCACGTTGCTTTGCCGGCCTCAGTTATGACAGTTTTGAGGGAGCTTCCTTTACCAGAACCGCCTGCTGCGAATGGAAGGATACCGTACATTGGATTGACTCCAGCGGATGCTGTATCAAAGTTCTGTTCCATTCGGTTATTCACATTTCTATCCGGTACTTCATCACCACCGTGGGGGGAAAAATGGCGCAAGCGGCGGATGAGACGGACGTTAGGGCTGCTGGGAGCGCACAGTATGTTTAGAGAATCGGAATCATCTCCAGAAAACGTGAGATAGCATGGAATATATGTACCGCGCGCGTATGATAGCTGGGTGGTGCAATGGAGTAAATTAGCAATAGCTCAGGTAGAGTATACATTTTGAACTTGCCGGGTTGGCGAGATAAAGCTTGTAAGATGAAGCAACTGTGAACATTTGCATGCGTAGGAGTTGCGGTGACATACTGTGCAATCTATCGAAACTTTCTGTCCACCTGCCCCACCAAGCTCGCCCGAGATAGCGCAAGGTGGGAGAGCGATCCATCCTCCAGGGTCCGATAAAGGACCAGGGACGATGTTACTTGGCTCAGTAACTTCTTGTTGTTTTACCGATACCTGCGATGAAGTAATACAGGGCAAGTAGGCGACGCTTGTCTTGATTCTTAAAACAGGAGTTGGTTAGGTCTGTGAGTAATTATAATGAAAGACGTTGCAAACCTGCTGTCAGGTCTCAGGAAACCATGAGCAATATGAACGATTAGCTCGTATTGCACAGTCGCCATAATATCACCTTCCATAAAACTCTGGGGCGTTGGAGACATTTGAAAGGCATGTTCATCCATCGACGTCGAACGGCGTGAGGCACTCGCCCAACTATTCCTTGGAGAAAAGCTTGTGATGGGAGATCTTGATGAGGAAGCTACTGGTAAGCACTCGTCGTGAGGGCAAGGCCAGTCTGTATCAAAAGAATCGGAAGATTTGGGAGACAAGGAAATTGGTGACGCGCTTTCCGGTGAAACAGCTGCATTTAACTTCGGGTTGAAAAGAGTCGGGAAAGGAAAGGAAAATGGAATTTGATATGATCCGCTCAATTTACCGTGGGGGGCCTTCGCTTGAGTATCAGAAGGGAGGGCAGCGGATGGCGATGGAGGACTTCCCATGGATTTGTGCCAAAGAATCCTTTTATCATCCAAAAACGTATATGACTCGTCGACTAGGTATCCTGTAACGATTTTGCCTCGGAGCTACAACCTTCCAGTTGGCAAGTTAATTGGAGCGGGACGAACCTAAGGACATACCGTGATTGATATTTGTTGGATTGTTTGTGAGCTCTCCAAATCAAGCTCCACCGTGCCCAGCATCGGTACGCTGCCTAAGAAGCGGGGAAGTTTGGAATCTTTGGATTTGGCGCGTTCATCTTGGATCAACCCAGGAACAGATCTCGGAGAATAAGTCGACAGAGTCGCCCATGGTTTGTTGGTTCGGATAGGGAATGAATGCTTGATACCAGATACACGTAGATCATTATCGTGGTTGTTGCCCAAGCACGAAGGTGTTACTATTGCGCTCGATCGCGGAGAGAGTAGTGAATATCTTGGTGGAATGTTTATGGTGAGTGGTGTCGGCGATCTTTGTCGAATGGTGTTCACCAAGGTGATTTCGGAAGCAGCGGCAGACAGCGAAATGTCTTCATGGTTTCCAACGCCGGTGTCTTGAGCAGGAGTTGATGGTTCATCGATTATAGTATTCTGGGGTACGGGATTCGTGTTAGCGAGGGGGTTCACAAGTAAGTTCGATAATGGTCGTTTGAAGAACGCCCTCAGCCTAGAACGCCCTGCGACCTGATTGCGTGGATCTGAGAAGGTCGACATTGTCATGGGGTCTGAAAGAGCAGGTAATGGGGTAGTTGGATTTGAATATATACAAAACACTAAGCCTTTCAGGTTTCTCCCTTATCACGGACGGTAGATAGTTCATATTTGGTAAATGAAACTCTATACTCCAAGGGTCCTGCCTGCCATGCTTGCCCGCGTTCGACCCGCTGGGCTTGAAGAAGTCCCAAAGTTCATGACCATGTGACACATCTTGCAAAGAACCTTATACGGCATGTTCAGACATAGGTCTGCAGTCCATACTAGCACGGTATTGGCGCATATCCTCGAAGGTGTTTTGACGCTTGGTTTATAGTAAGTTGGCTCGCCAGAGGGTATCACTAAAGTAGAATGAGGGTGAGAATGGCAATTAAAGGACTCGAATATACTGGCGAACACACCGTTGCCTGCACCTTGGACGTCGGTGCCACGAGGTGAGCCCAAGGTGAGAGGACCGAATTGCTGCAACTTTTTCTCAACAACACCGGAAAAACCACGCTTCTGTGGAACGTGGATGCACTTCCTCGGTCCAAGGAGATAGAATTCTGATAGAACACGACTTGGCCAATGAGAGTAACTATTGGTCGACAGTCTCAGATAACTCCACGAGGGCCGAAGTCAGAAACCTGACTGGAGGTTGGCGTGGACAGAACCGTTTACCAAGAGTTAGAGGAACCACTGCGCAACAAAGGCGGAAAACAAGTGCAAAGACTAAAAATATTTCTACTTAGAGCGCCGATGGAAAATAGCCGGCTGATCGATGGGCCCTGATTAAGTAATAATTGCTAAATTTGGTCGTTTGCCCTTCCGACGGATACTTACGAATTGACTACGGCGGTCAACAATGAACATACTGCTCGTGAATGCTAATTCAGTTAAAACTATCACTATATAGTATTTGTATTTGGCTTGGAATGCTTGCAATAAACTCGTCATTTTCGAGACCTGCCAAATTATCGAAGGCGCTGAACCAAGACTGCCCGTTGGCCGCCCGTTAGGACCCGCAAGGTTTCCGCCACTTATAGGATTTTTGCCCAACCATTTTTGCTCTGCATCGGCGGCGCTGAGCATAGAATAGTCAACAATATTCTCAGCTACCCAAAATTAAGAAAAACCATTATCACACTGACAACAGAAATATTGTCAAAGAGGATGCCAAACCTTTGCCTTGGCAATCCACCGCTTTCGGTTGAGGCAATTGAGAACCTAAGATGTCCCACCGTGAAAGCGAAAGAATGCATGAGGCAGAATAACAGATCAGCATTGCAATAAAACCCCTGTGATGAGTTGGTCCAGATCGGTTGCTGACAGTAAGGTCGAGCTGGCTCATCATGCCGGAAATACGAGTAATACGGGGTGTCGTTATCTGCGAATACTTTGTAGAGGACTTACCTATCTTTTGAGTAGATCGGAGTGATGAATCGATTTCTATGCCTTTGAGAGGTACTCCGCTTACAACATTCCCAGCGTAACACCCCATGACCATGAGTGAAATTGTCTATGGAAAACTCTGAAGTCAGAAACTCAACACCGAACACAACTCTTCTCACAGCGATTTTCTTCGTATGTCTAGCAACATTTGAAGATTGTCAATTCGCGACGGTGGAAACTAATGAAACCACAGAAAACGAAGCTATACCAAAGAGGAGGAGACGGGGCTGGTTTAGAGGAGGTCGCACAGTTTTAAGAAGTATGATTGGACGTATATGTGGATGTAACTCTCGTGCTTGATCAATCAGAGAAGAAAGTAAATTTGACCGGCACGTACCTGAACCAATGTAATAAACCGCACAAAGCGATATGCGCCTTTAAACCGAGCGTTCTGTTAACTCACTGCATTGAAGTATAAGGGTTGTATCAGCTTTCGACAAAAGGATCAAGGGTGGAGATCTCCACTCCAAAAATAAGGAGAACCTGGAGAACGCGCACAATAATTAGAGCGACGCTGCATGGAAATCTGGGATAAGATGGTGATCAATGGGTCTTGGAGCGAGACTTACTATACAATCAATCGAAGCAGGGAATACTATTTCTCAGTAAGACCCGCATCTTTGGAAAGCCCAAAAACTGAAGTAAACGGCAGGGCCTGTTCATCCCGCATCAAGTCTACAAGAGACATTCTTTCTATATGTCCTTTCTGCTCGTCAAAGTTCATACCAGAATGCGCACACTTTCGACCGTGCTGTTAAATTGCTGAGCATGGATTACCTGGACGGACATCTCGATCCCCAAGTAGAGTAGTTGGGGGAATGGTTCTGACATCGTGTGCCGATAACCTTCTCTATGTGCGCAATTTCCGTCAAAGGACGATTTTTCAATGGTCCTTGATTTGATTCCTTTCCAAGCTATGACTTCCTTCCCTTCGGATGACCATATCCCAAAGTAAGCCAGGAGAGGAAGAAGGAACGGAAGCCAGATGCGCAGACAGTTCAAGATAACCGATACAGAGAAAGAGGGGCTCATATCCTGTCCTTCTGATCTCCTGAAGATTTCTCGATTCCTGGCACCACTAGCCTTGCCGACGCGGACCAAGCTTGATCGACGGAGGAAACCAACTTGGAGCGCTCTCCAAATTATACCCCAGCTACAGATTAAGCCAAGTTTTCATTTGCCCATTCAGAAGAGAT
This sequence comes from Galerina marginata, assembly GCA_023014335.1. NCBI lineage: Eukaryota > Fungi > Basidiomycota > Agaricomycetes > Agaricales > Galerinaceae > Galerina > Galerina marginata. The sequence goes on from JAECYW010000004.1 coordinate 1,191,541, forward strand.
CAGATAAAGAGTCAAGACGTAGAGGTGTGTTTCCCTCAGAGCTCAGCTTGGGGTACTTAGTAAACAGAGTGGGGAAAGTTGGAGAGAAGGTTATAGAGAGGGAATGACGTTGACAGGCTTGTTTCTCAGGCTCTTGGATCGGTCCGCAGGCTCAGGGTTCGCTTCCGAATCATTCCTCTCTCCTCCACGACCTCCGCAACCGCCACCCAAATCTTCTATATTCGCATGGATCAAAGGACAGGATTCCAAGTTTGCGTAAATAGCCCGCTTCAATCTTGAGGCTTGAGGGATCATGAGATAGGAAATCTCGAGCTCTTTTCACGATCCCAAGCTAGCTGAGCAAAATTTACTCTGGACGAGTTTTAACCTCACACCGTGTGCTATAGGGTTAATGCTGGTCCCTGCAATGTCGTCATTGCTCCCTGCTTATTGTCTTCTTACTGCAGCGAGCTGCAGTACGTGTCGTGCCTTATGTGCCGTTCCTTTTTATTACCGGTACAACCTTTCGTGACGAGCTTACCGGCTTTCTTATAACGCAAAGTCGAGACAATAAGCGTCAAGTTGGCGGCCTCCCAACACATATGCGTCCCTGATATTTGTTTGCCTTGCGTTTGGTATTTTTGGAACTACCAATTGGCATTTACAGTCTCGCTCTGTAGCTGTCAACCTTCAGAGCTGCAACCGCCAGGACAATAACTAATTGTTACAACGACCACCGCAAGCTACTTGGATTTTGCATTTGACATTAGTCGGACCAATGACAGTCTAGAACGTTCCTCTTATTGTTGCAATTCCTGCCAGTGATTGGCTGCCAGCCTGTAATTGTGAATGTCGATGGGAGGAGACAATTAACTCCAGGGCTTGGACTATAATTCTGCTTCCCGCCGTGATACTTGCCGCTAGTGAGCGCCCGGCCTCTTGGGAGCGCACGGACAACGATATTTGGTATTTCGATCGTCAGTCTACGTGATGTTCACCTATCTTGGCACAACAACGGACCTCCCGTAGTCTGCCTTCTGACTGTCGGATGAGGTCCGTCCACCTGGGTACGACACACTACTGCGTGCAAGAATAGTCTGGGCTTAAAATAGAATAGTAATACTGGGACCAACACTTCATCGTCATATTCGCGATACTTTCACCGGACCACTAACAGCGAAAACTGTATTGCTGCAGGTATGCTCTATTGTTTTTTAATTCCCGGAGATGCCGGGTGCGATGCCAATTGAATGACTTGCCAGTTTTAGAAGTTCGGAAATTTTGAAGAGCGGATGCGCGAGAAGGCCCTGCTCGCGAGCGTATAAAGGAGGAGGATTTTGTTCAGTACTTCCCCAGAACTCAAATCAAACCGCGTTCTACAAACACCACAATTTGAACAACCAAAACACTACTACTCAAATGGATTCTTTCTCCTACCTCCTTAACTTGATCCCCACCAACGAGGTTCCCTCCGATAACGAGGATGGCGGTGGTGTTGGCAACGCTTACTGCGTTATTGCCTGAATTCATGCCTTTATTCTGCATTGTACGCCTCCCTTCATATTCTCTCATCCGATTTTTGAATACTGAATTACCATTTCTTCTAGATCATTTCTGCGCCCACCTATCTTTCACTTTTCGCACGTCAGGCAACCAGGTCGATCTACTAATTTATCGGGGTTTTTCGTTCGTCTGTCGCTGTTGTATAATTATGGGTCTTTTTTTTCGACGGGTTTCCTGGCTAAGAGAAGGGAAGAAGTGGTGGTTCAACGATGATGATAAAGTTGTATTACAATTCATATAATGAAATTATGACAACGGTTGGAACACAGTGGAAGATAGGAAAAGATATCTACATCAAGCCAGAAACTAAACTAAGGTAAAGATAAAACTAAGGTAAAGATAAAGATTGGGTATGAATAAAAGAGGTATAACTGCTACATAGAGAAAGTCGAACGGTCATAAATGATAGGTATAAATTCAATAGATAAATAAGTCGTCGCAAGCGGAGAACAGAACATAAACATAAACCAGGCCAGACTGCCCTCGAACAAGATAGAATCATAAATGAATTGGGGTCCTGCGCTTCTTTGCACCCTTGCCAGATTTACCCTTGCCAGATTTACCCTTACCAGATTTACCCGCGCCGTGGACGGCAATCACATGGCGCTTAAGCGCGTCTTTGCGAGTGAAGGATTTGTCGCATCCAGGAATGTAGCAATGATGGCTGGGTGGCATGTGTATGAGTGACTCCAGATGGCGGTTCATGTCGCCCGAGGCATGAGTGCGGAAAGTGGGGCAGATCCGGCATTGGTAGACGAGTCTGTGGGCGCTGTCGCGGAGGGTCTTATATGGCTTGTTGTCGCCGTCGTTCTCTTCTTCATCTGCTTCGAGCGCTTCGAATTTGCGTTTGGGGCTGGAGGCCGCCGAGTGACTACTTTGCGTGGCATGCGCCGATGAAGAAAGTGCGCGGGCGGAGGATGTTGTAGGAAGGCTGGAGGCACGGCGAGGGCGGGGCTTGAAGAGTTGATCATCGTAGTCGTCGTCGTTCTCGTCGTCGCTGTTCTCGTCGTCGCTGTTATCGCAAATACTCGCGGAATCGTCGTTCTGGCCAATGCTAACGCTAGAAGCAGGGACATCGCTTGGAGAAGGCGATGAGGTACGGCTAGCCGTAAGAAGAGAAGAGGGGGTGTAGGACGCGAGAGTATAGTTGCCATCGTCCATTTCTCCGTCGCTATATATAAGACGAAATGAAAACCGGGAATACAGGCAGGTGAAAGAATGAATACATACGCATCGTGGTCTTCATCGACGTCTTCGGTTTCAGTTTCACTTTGATAATCGTCAAAGAGTCCCAACTTTGGGTAGTACCCATTCTTATCATAGAACGAATGCAGAAAAACTTCGATGGGATTGCGGGATTCAACGGTGCCAACGGAATCGAAAGCGTTCGCGCAGATAACAGTTGGTTCGAGTGGTTGATCTTCGGAAGGGGAAGGTGATGCCGGATCGAAGATACTATCGTCAGAGTCACTGGTGGACGCCTCGGCACTTGAAGTCGATCCGGAGCTTTCAGATATTTCGGATAGCGTGTCATTGAAGTCGAACAAAATTCCTGGGCTGAGGGGTATATTCAAATCGGCAATCGAATAGTCGTAACTCGGTCCGTAACTCGGTCGACGTGACTCAAAGAAATACGCGTTGGGACCAGCTGACAGATGAGTGGCTGAGGTCTTTGTTTCGCCAAACAGATCGAAGGTGACGTCGGCAACAATGCTGGACATGATGTCAATTCTTGCTCAGAGGTGAGGGTAAATGCAGTAGGTAAGCAGGCAGGTGAGGGCTTGGGGGCAGGATAGTGATTTATCGACGGCTTTCATTGGTGTTGAATATATACCGCGCGCTGACAATGCGTATGCCCCGCTTTGCGAACGCGTTCATGGGCCCCAGAGGGTACACGAGGCGAACGAATCAACGCTTCGACAAGCCTCTTTTGGAAAAGATCTTCAGAAGACAATGGCTGTGCTCCAGGAACCAAGGCCGACCAAGTGGCCAGCAGCCCACGCTTTGTCGGCGCTTTGTTAATGGGCCAAAGTGGGTCACCATTCCGGACTCTGGCAACGGAGTGGCCTTTATTCGTTTAGTTTTTTACTAAATGGAGTAGGTACTAGCAAGCAACATTGTCTTTAAAATTAGCAACTCGAGAGGAATTCTTTGAAATTTGTACCTTTTGGCGAAAGCTTGCAAAGAGTCCGGACTCAGACTCCGTTGCTACGTTCATGAACCGCCGGAGGCATGTTCACCAATCAACAATGGACTAAATTCGGTATGGACATTAAATCGTGAGAGTGCTTTAAGGAACATCCAGCCAAAGGCAACCAAGGTGGGGGTTTAGTGGAAAATCATCAAGGTCCAAGCAGCGGCAGGCTGCAGCGGGGCCGGACAGCCAGTGTTTGTTGACAGCCCTCAAAATAAACTATGATTGCCATTTCGGGGCTAATTTCAACGTTCTGCGGCTGCCGACCAACAGATTCTGCACTTATTCTCTCACCGCTACCACCACCACCTCCTCCGTGGTCCATGAATCCTAAGCTTTACATGCATATACCTATGCTCAAAGGCCAGTAAAGCTTTTTAAATTTACCATTCCATTTCAGTATGGATGGGAAGAGAACCAAGGCTCGTGTTTTTCAGGTGTGTGGTTCTTTTTTCTACAGAAACTGAGTTAATGGGAGAGATCTATAAGGAACGCACAAATTTGCCAGCATCATCGTTACTTAGTGTCTCTACTCCCACAAAGTCCATCATGGAACCCTTCACAATCGCGCCTGCCTGTGAACCGCCTTCCGTCTACGTGATTGAAGTACCACGCGAAGATCACAAGTCAAGCACCGACCCGCAGCCATTTCCAGAGCCGTACGAAACGCAGAGACTCAGGCGGTACCTCCTCGCTGAACAAGAATTGGCGGAAACCTTCCAGCGTTGCCAACAAGGGAGTACCAGTTACGAACTCCAAATCGAGGCCTTGAGGAAGGCGACGTCTGTCCTTAACAGCCACGTAACGGACGCTGGACAGCGAGTGACGAAGCTCAGAAAGTTATTGGTTGATCGAGCAACCGAACCGTCTGTTTATCAATCCCTGCAACGCGAACGGTGGATGGAGGAAAGACGGCAAACGGCCACCGAGCACCTGTCAAAGGTTCTTCAACACCATCTTTCGACTCTCTCTTCACAACCAGAAGCACACCCCCAAGCGAACTCTTCGAATCCTGGTCCTAGTTTGAAGGCAGACGTGAACCTTGTCAGGTTCTTTGAAACGTCTTCTCGACAACGGCTTGCCCCTCGTAGTCGGAATCGGAGTCGTGTTCCCGTGTCGTCGAGACCTCAATTGGATAACGCTGTTGAAATTCCTCGACTCCACAACCATAAAGCAATTATCCCGCTTCTTATGAGCGTGCCCAAATATCAGCCTCCCTTCTTGCAGGAGAGGGGCCGTCTAGTGGCGCATCCGCCAGCAGCTCTGGTTACTAGTCCCATTTCACCACAGCCGCCTGAAATTTCAACGGCTTTTGCCCACACTCCTTCTTTCCACCTCGGTCCGATCTCTGAGGAATCCGGCTCCAAATCATCCGTTCAAATCTCAACACCAGCCATGGACGCATCGAGTGACAATGGTACCGCCATTATTTGGAGAAATGCACCACGATCAGCAAAGGATATACTAGATGGCCTTGTCGTGGAGATCCCAGACTACGCCGTAGATCTTCTCGCCGGTTTTGACCTGACCGTGTCAACTTCCACCTCCATTCCACCTCTTCGCAATTTCCCTAGCCCTCGTGCCTCATCGTCAAGAACAACGTTTATGCCCAACACACTACGACCTCCAAAAACCACACCCCCACCTGTCCACGCATCACCATCGCGGAAGCGAATCAGTGCTCTCTTCTCACTCCCTGATGGCCTTTCATCCCGCCGTGGGATTAGCATGGACACTCCTCTGCAGAAACGGCTGAGCACACATCCCACACAATCATTCCACAAGGAGTCCACACGACCGTTCTCGGTTTCGTTTTCTGAGCTTCCTTCCAGCGACTCCGGAGGCTCTCATGAACCCGAGGAGGACGACAAGGTGCTCTCGCGTCTTAGACGCCGCATGTCTGCCCTTCGGCGGCATTGAAGAGGAGTCTCGTACCTCCTCTTGCTCGAATATTATTCAACACCATTGTATTGATGGTTGATTCTCCAGTCCACTTTTTGTATGTGGGACCGTCGGATTTTGTTTGTGGGTTTCCTTTTCTTGCCATTCACACATTCCTCATTTTTTTGGATGGAAATTGCAATTCTGCTTTCTTGTAACTTACTCATGACGGACAACAAGGCTCGTTCGACCATCTATCCTGGATGGGATTCGCATTCTTTGATACGCTAATACGTCACCACTTACGTATACCACGCATTCCTACTTAATCCCGGTGCAGCAGTTTTCAATCCAATTGATAGATCTCTTGCAGGACCGCTTAGCAGACTTCTTATACTACTAGTGTTCGGTTCTGACGGTCAATTCATTTGATGCTTGTACTAGAGTTGACTCAAGGTTAATTGACGCCCGTTATGTCAACGCTCACAGCCGACCCTGAACGCTCATAATTCACATTGCCGAAGTCGATCTTGACGAAATATGTAGAAGATTCCATGCTCGAAGCGACATTTTCTCTTTCACATCCCCAAGCTACAAGTTGAATATCCCTCAACAAGAATGCCTATAAGCCCAGAAGATCTTCTTAAAGTAAAGCGTAAGCCTCGATACTCAACATAACCGGAGGATGGACCACTAAACCCAGCCCAGTCCGAGATGAACAAATAAAGCGAAAAGAGGATTTCGTCGAATACCAAAGAGAATGTAAGCTCCTTCAATTCCGAACCACTCCTCCTTGAAATGGCGTTGCTCCTTCAAGTGAACCACTGGAAAAAACAATGGAAAATTTCAGAGGAGGCATCTGAAAACCAGAAAAGGTTGGCAGATGTTTTTGAAGCAGATTGTGAGTCGTTTTTATGTCAGAATTTATCTGAAATGGCTGATTCCGACCTTGCTCGACCTTGTGATTTATGTGAAGGTGAACACCTCCAGGAAAAGGTCCGCGCATTGCGCGCTAAGTTAAGGAAGAAAAGAGAACAATTGACAAACGCGGAAGCTGCACTGGGAGATTACGATGATATAGTTCGACACTTAGAGGAGAAAGTGGAAAAGAGTAATAACTAATTGTCCCGTCACCTTCTTCTTGAAAGACTGCTGATGAGCCTTGGATTCCCCAGTTGCCTCGCATCTCCAACTCCAAGCACCAGCTCCACCAAGGAATGAGGGGAGGCCTGCTGATGAAAGAAGAGAAGGCGCTGGTGAAGGGATTGAGGTCTGATCAGCTCGCAATGGTTCATCAAACCGTTCTATCTTTTCATCGAACAGTGTTCAAGTTAGCAAAATGCATCGACATTTATAAAGCTGAGGACTAGGAAACATCGTAAAAAATCCCCCCCGGAATTACTACACAGGCAGGGTTTGAGACCGTCGACAGCTCTAGGAAACACCCCAAGGCTGGCGAATCCGAGTTTTACGACTTTTGATTCGGCGAACTCTTAATTGGTCGACGGGTCCACAAGGACCAAATAGGAACAACAAAGCCAAATCGGGTACCCACCGATCAGAGTTGGATAAGATAATCAGTTGTGCAATGCCCGCCTAGCTCAATCGGATAGAGCGTCAGACTCTTAGGCGGTGTCATTTCATTCATTAGGAATCTGAAGGCTGCGAGTTCGACCCTCGCGGTGGGCTAATTGACTTTTTCTCCCCCTTATGGTGGACCGTTGGGCACACCAAGAAGAGTGCTGTATTTCTACCTTAATTTTTTCGTCAGTTTGGTTGCGAGCAAGGGAGTAGTAGTGAGGATTGTTGGGCGTTACGGCTATGATCTGTAAAGATCGGGCCTCTGATAATTTACCACAAGGGCCTTCCATTCGTCAAATTGCTGTGTGGCTGTGAAGCCACCCAAGATAGCGAGGCGGCCATCAGATACATGACGCGAGCGGTAGTGACGGCACCCGTTTGTTCCTTGCCTCCTGCCATCGCCTGCGAAGCTAAGTACTTAAGTATGCCGCACGGCCAACCCGACGCATTTCCAAGCTCCTCTCTCTGATACGATTAGCAAACCACCAGGATCAGGATCTACAGCGCAAAGTATCAATAATCAACCTTTACTACACCTTATCTTCACAATCATTATGTTATCTAATTTCAAGGGCCTCATTTCTGGAGGCACTTTCACCTCTGTCACTGTCAGTGGAGACGAAACTTCTTATTCGGGTGCGTCCAGAACAGTCTTTCAGCGTTAAACTTACAATGTACACGACAATGCCTGGCGCCTCTCGTATTTAGGATTTGGTCTTTTGGCCAAAAACACCTGTATCGAGGCTCGTCACAATTCTGGGGACCATTCCGACGAATCCAGATGTCACCCTGGTACTCGTGTCGAAATTTTGAAGCATCTCGTAGAATGGGCCTCGGGCCCCAAGTACAAACCTCCAATTAAATGGCTACACGGTCCTGCCGGTGGAGGCAAAACTGTCATTTTAAAAACCGTTGCTGAAATCCTTGATGACCAAAAGCTCCTCCTAGGCGATTTCTTTTTTCGCCGCACAGCTGCTGGGCGGAACAATGCTCAACAGCTTTTTGCAACAATCGCCTACCAAGTCTGTATGAACATCCCCGCCTCCCGCCCTTATATCGAAGCTGCTGTCAAGCGCAATCCACTTATCTTTAATCAATCGCAATCGATGCAAGCTCAGGCTGACGAGCTGATTATCACTCCTCTCCTCCAACTCTCTCGTGCTGAAGGTTTACCCACAGATTGCGCTCGAGTGATAATTATTGATGGGCTCGATGAATGTCACGATGCTGATACCCAGCGCGAACTGCTGACGGTGCTTGAGAAGACGATACGGAAACTGCCCCCCTCATTCGCGATTCTGGTTGCCAGCCGTCCTGAACATCACATTCGAGAAATGTTCGACCTTGATGACCTGAACAAGTCTTCTTCTCGGATGGCGCTCGGTGCTACATACAAAGCAGATGCCGACATAAAGACGTTTTTTGTTGACAAATTTCAAAAGATCCAGAAGCACCATCCACTTAGGGTTTTGCCACCGATACCTGAACCATGGCCAACTCTTGAGATTGTCAATGCTCTCGTGAGGAAGGCATCAGGACAATTTATATATGCTTCAACGGTTATCAAGTTTGTAGATTCTCCGCGACACAATCCCGCCTATCGCTTGGGTGTGGTCTTGGGGTCGGAAACTCCGGGTAACCTCAATCCATTTGGGCAATTGGACGATCTGTATTCCGCTGTGTTCCAAAGTATTGACGAGAAGGATCGGGTGGCGGTCCTTACAATCCTCTCTACCCTCTTATGTTCAGTTGTATACAACACTTCCCTGAACGGCGTGCCGTCTATAACCTCAAGCACTCCTATATTTCTGGGATCTTTCCTAGATATTGAAACACATGAAATACGTCGCTTATTGCTCGATTTGGAATCCTTATTGGCCGTCAAAGCCGACAATTACCCCATCACAATATTTCATGCTTCGCTCCCCGACTTCCTCTTTGACAGGTTTCGATCTGGGCTTTTCTTCATCAATCGAGGTATGACAAACGAATGGTTAGCCCGACGATGTCTTGATCTGTGCTTTGTACCACATGGTAATGGAACCTTTCTTCTATTTCTTTCGCATTGTAATCCTCACACATTAGCAGGCACGGCCATGACAGACTACCTGGTTCAAAAACTTCCGTGGTTTCTGCAAAATGCAACACCTACACGGGAACTGCAAAATGCGGTACAAACCATCGACATCTTAAAGCTAGTTGGTCTAAGGGATGATGGACGTGGCGCTTATGGTTTACATTGCCTCTGTGAACCTGTCTTGAAAGGTATCCAAAAATCTGTAATATGTTAACTCAATCTCCAGATTTCTAAATAGCTGATCTCCGCCTCCTTAGACAATTCCTTCCGCAGAGGACGTTTACACCCAAAAGTTGGACATTTACAAGAACTTTCTTCGGAAAAAGATGGAAGTGTATCTGAAGAACTGCCTTACACACCTTCTCCTCTTCTCAATTAACCCAGAGTATTCCCTCCTGATATCATATAGTGGATGCCTTGCGCTTTTCTTCCCCATTTCGGAAGAAATATTAAGGAGAGATCGTGAAGATGGCTTGTGGTTATTAACCGGAGCTGATGGAGTTTTTCGTCGACCGTTGTTTCTACTCAAAGATCTTATCCACGATGTTATGCAGGGCAAGGAAACCAAATCCTATACAGATCTCGCACTCCACCTTGCCAAGGGTATGCGACGAGGATCCAGGTATGTTCCTTTGATAGCTACAAAATATACTGGCGCTCAAGCTTAATTCTCTTCAAGTTTCTATGCATCAGCTACTGAAATTGCAGGAGTGTGGGTACAATTAATCCGTTACTTCTCCAATTACGACTGATGCATTTTGTGGATTTCAGGGTTGATGACCGGAATAGCATCCATGAGTTACCTGCTGTATACATTATGAGACACGTCTTCCCAGCAATACTGTCAAAGTCGACTATTCGATTGGATTTAGTCAAGTACCTTACTGACTATCGCGTCGCATCGAAGTATCGAGAACACCAAGAAATAAGGGATGCGATCCACAATTACCTGACTGTATGTTTTCATTTTCAAGTAAAATATCTGTATTCTGATTATCTTCGCGTCGTCATATAAATATCTTCCAGAGGGCTAAAAGTCATGATTTTGATGGTATAGAACCATCCCAGCACAACCTCGAACTTGAATCCAGCCCTTTTCAAATCGGTCCCAGGAAGAGTTTGGAAGAAATTATTCATGCCCATCCGGACGCAGGACGGAGCGTGGTATCGGACTATACGACAAGGTATATCCAGGCTAATGGGTCGTTCACACTAGGAAGTGTTAAAATGGGACAGGAGGTTGGAGTTGTTTGGACAGGTGAATACCCTTTTCAAGCATCGGCAAATAAAAAGGGTGGTGGTCGCAGTTGGACTCCTATTCTGTTTAACATCGCATTAGTAGTTGCGGTGGTCGCTTCTCTCCTGGCAGTCATCCGTACTTATACGACATAAGTCCCACTACGCAAAATGTAGTCAATCATTACTTATCTGCAAGAAATATGACGCCCATTCGGTCCCCGACTAGAGAAACCTCAGTCCTTGTTGTCAGGGATGGATAAAGAAATTGAAATTAGCATGCATGAACGAGATCCTGATCGATAACGAAGATTGGATATACATGCACTTCGTCGTCACCTCACTCGCCACTGGCCCGGCCCACTCGCAAAAGTGTTGCGGAAATTTGAAATCGCCGAAGTTCTTTTGACAAGGACTGAATACCCAATAAATACTCCGAATTCTAACGAAACAATAATTAGATATCAGATGAAGGAAAGACTTCAAGATCAAAGATGAATGGTAGTAGGTCGAAGAGCAATCGAAGAGATAAAGTGCACAAACTTCAAAGTTGTCTTGGGGGTTGTTTTTGCCCTTGACTTTTCCCGCTCAGCCCCTGTTCTGTCCCTCTCCAAACATGTCGCTACGAAGTAGTCTAGGGGAGCCGGTCCCAGAACCTACATAGATGACCGTGCTCGCACGAGTGGCAGTACCGACGTCGCTTTTTCGTCGTGAGCTTTCGTGACCTGCAACTTAGGCGGCCCGTAAGAGCAAACACTGAGGCAGTGCCAGTGGCCACCATCAAACGTAGCTTTGCTCAGCCCTTCATCGACATCTTCAATATTTGAATCTTCATACCACACAAGCGCCTGAAGCCTAGAGGGGCCGGATTCCGTCTCGATTGGTGTACTTCAACTCCTTGGCTTCGTTAAAATATCACCGGAGAGACTGATCGAGATAGACTCTTTTCGTCCAAAATGGCATCCAGCGCGATCCTGAAACCCAATCGCTCCTCCACCCGTGAAGACAGGAAAATCGAGCTTTTCAAGTTGGACGTTCCTTCCAGTTTGATTACTATCGAATCTCGATATCTGCTGACGACGAAGGCTCTGTTCGGAAAGTCTCGGGATTTGTCGTATTGTCGTCCTGTCATACTACTCTACTCCAGTACCGCCAGCCAGGTGTCGACGTGGTTTACTAGGAAAGAGCTCATCGGTCTTTCTTTTGGCAACGTAACTCGACGTTCGACGTTCAACCTTGGACAGCACATCGGTTGGGCCAGGGAACATTTCTGAAAGCAGCTGGAAAGCCTTTCGATGACCAGTCCAAGGCCTCCAACGAAGGTTCGAACCAGAAGCACGCCACCAGGCTCTCGTTACACTTTGTTTGAAAGTCCATCTATTATGGTTCTCTGGCTATACTTGTTACGTCCTCTATCGGCCAATTATCAGCGCCATCGACCGCGAAATTACTGCCTGAGGGTTGGCTTCCTTGGCTTTTGAATCAGAGTTGATGTCTGGTGACAGTTATGGTTTCTGCGGCACGATGATAGGTCGATTCTTACCCTTATCTTCCGCCTCTCCACCCGGTCTTTGGGCCACCATCGTTGTACGGTTGACCTCGAACTGGACACATGACGGCCGGGTATCACATTTACACGTCTTACAGCAAAGTTCTCGGCATAAGGTATAAGATCGGTCCTTTCAGACGAATCCCTAGTACTCAACATGTCGAACCCAGAAAACCACACCGATCAGCTCGATAGCAAGGTCGAAAGTGTACTATCTGACCTGCCTTCTGCATCCTCGAGGGATTCTACAGGGATTCAGAGAACACCTCGCGTACCCGGCAAGCGAGATGAAGCACTTGACATCTTACCGTCAAGTGGAAATCCATTGCTTTTTGTCACCGCGGCTGAAGATGCAAATCTTGTACGCAAAATCGATCGACGGTGCGCATTGTTTCGTTTCCTGTAAATTGTTTTTTTTGTTAACGTCAGCTCCAGTCTTATGCCGATCGTCTTCGTCATTTATTTTCTACAACGTAAGTGTCCCGTTTCCCTAATATCCTGTATTCTCCCTTCATCCCCGACATACATAGTGTTAGCCAGACAGTCCGTTTCATTCTCCGCGGTCTTTGGGCTCTCCCAAGACGCTGGTCTTAAGGACACAGAATATTCCCTGGTTGTATCCATATTGTCGTAAGCCTTTCGAAAATTCGTACCAAAGCAACTCTTTCACCAACGCAAGTGCAGCATTGCACAGCTCAGCATGCAGCCGTTATCCGCCTATCTGCTTGTTCGGCTGAGGCTGTCGACGTATGTCCCTTTAATTGTAACCTGCTGGGGGGCGACGTTGGCCTGCACGGCCGCCGCGCAGGGTTTTTCTGGGCTCTTGTGTGGTCGCTTCTTCGTGAGTTGGATATATAAATTACGCGTTGGCTGTACTGACTCCTGGTCTTTGTGACGTTCTTAGCTAGGAGTATTTGAGGCCTCTATCCAATCTTCTTTTGTCCTCACAACGCAGATGTGGTATAGAAGGCATGAACAGGGATTCCGGCTCGCAAGTAAGTCTATGGCTTGCCAATGCCTGTGCACTGGAATCAACTAATCCGCGTAGTCTGGTTCTCAAACATCGGCTGGGTCAACGTGTTCGGAAGTCTGATCATGTTTGGACTGGGCCATATCCGATCAAGCGCACTGTACTCCTACCAGATCATATTTCTTACCCTGGGATTGGTGACTGTCTCCTTCGGTTTGCTTTCGTGAATGCATTCAGTTTTTTCGTTGTGGGAGATAGATATTCAATATCCCTGTTCGCAGGTTCTTCATCTTCCCAGACAATGCCTCACGATGCACGTTTCTGACGACTGAGGAAAAGGTTATGGCCGTAGAGGTATCCATCCATCGAACGAGTTCGCCTACGTAAAGCTGATTCAAGCACTTCACATTGACAGCGCCTTCGAGACAACCAGCAGGGGATGGAATCTAAGGCTTTCAAAATTAAGCAATTCCTGGAGGTGTTGGGCGACGTGAAAACCTGGTGTTGGGTGGGTATTGGCTTCCTGATATCTCTCCCTGGCGGTATCATTGGATCGTTCGGCCCCTTAATTATGCGAGGGTTTGGATTTGATGCGTTAGTATAAGTAATCCATATCGGTAGTCAGGACCTTGCGCTGACAATGTCGCAGATACACCGTCATGTTGTTTTTGATCCCCTATGGGGTCGCGGAGGTTCTCTTTATTTTCGGCGGGTTTGTGAGTGGAGATGTATCACCTTAGTGATAGTCGTATATTGTGTTGACCAGGAACACCACACAGTGGCTTAATAAGAGGTTTAGTCTCAAGTCGCCTATTATTTTCTGCTGTTTGTTGCCTTGTGTGTGTGCCTCGAGTACGTCTTATGTTCGCTATTATCTTGTTTATTGAAACTTTCTTGCAGTTATTCTTCTTAGAACCGGGCGGTCGCCTGAAGACCAGCCCATTCTCCTCTTCGCCTACTACCTGCTTTCGTCGCTCGCCGTCGTTCTACCAACCCTTGTCAATTGGCAATCTTCAAATGTTGCTGGGCATACCAAGAAAAGTGTTGTGAGTCGATCTTAATCTCATCATCCATTCTTGGTTTCCTCATTCTTGGTATTCGCCCAGACAATTTCCTTTCTGTTGGTGGGCAGTACGGTCGGGGGCATTGTGAGTGCTGTCGGACGTCCTCGAGTTTGACCATAATCTGTACCCTGATATTATAGATTGGCCCTCTGTTGAATTCATCGAAAGATGCCCCGTATTACCGCAAAGGCAAGTCGGCTTTGAGCCTTTCTTCCTTATCAAGTTTCACATTTCTGGGTCGCAGGGGTTATCGCGATGGTTACGTGTTTCTGTAGCTGCGCCGTCCTAGTTCTCTTCACTGTGGCGTACCTCTGGTATCTAAACAGGCTAAATCAAAAGAGGCGAATTGCCAATGGAAAAGGTATTGGTCCCAGTTCTGTTCTATGGTATACACTTTTCTCACGTTTCTCGCGGCTCGGCAACTTGAACAGCTGGTAAGATCGTTGATTATTCAATGCTCAGCGCTGCCAATGTCGAGAAACGACGGCTGGAATCTTTGGGAGAGAAACTCACGGGAAGTGAAAATTCTGAGGTCATAGGCGGCCGTGCTTTTGATGATTTGACAGACCTCGAAAATGATGAATTTATAGTGAGCATATGCAACCCCTCGGAATTCTACTGTCTGACTTGGAACAGTATGTGTATTAGAGACTCGAGTACCCCGCGTTTGCATCGAAATTGAAACTGATCGAATTCATAGTTCTCTTGACTTGACTAGGGGTCCACATTTCCTTTTTTGGAAGCTCTCCGTCAAACTTACGTAAGACAATGGGTTGTCGCATCCGCCGTTCTCCCGCACCTTTTGTTCTCTCTTTCTATTGTCCTCTGCGTATATAACATTCAGGCGCTACCAAAGATGTTTACCCAAACTTCCACTGGTGGACTAGACCGTTTTCTCTTTCTCTTGGCTCTTCTCGGCTCCTGGGGCTCCACTTTACGACCTTTATTTCACGACCTATAAACATATCGCCTTCCAGGATGTTGGCCATCGTCTCTCTCGCAGTTATCTCTCTCCTTCCTCGGGTGTCTGGACACTCTGGTGAGCACCACCATTCCTGCTCTTCCCAACCCATCTGACCTCTTTCTCCCAAAGCATTCTGGCACCCAAGCATGTTCGGGTTCAACGTGACCGACAAAACCTTCCCCTACGACAACCGCCCCGTCGCGCCCATCAAGAACATGAACTTCAGTCAATGGTGGTTCCACAACCACCTCGACTTCCCCCCGAACGCAGGGGACATCTTCGAGCTCCCAGCAGGAAAACCCGCCACCGCCGAGATCGCATGCAATAAAGGCGCGACGTCCTTCTTCGCCTCGTCCGAGGGCGGCGACATCCGCGAGCCGAACAACCCGAACGACGTGTGCCCGAACTCGACGAGCGAGGCGTATCATACCAAGGGGCTGGATGATCTCGAGGGGTGTGCGTTGGCGATTGCGTATAAGAGCGATGTGAGGGCTGTGCAGCCGGAGGACTTTACGGTGTTCAGCGTTAATCAGACGTGTGTGTGGACGAGGTTTACGGACTTTCATGTTCCTGCGCGTATGCCTGCTTGCCCTGATGGCGGTTGCATCTGCGCTTTCTTCTGGATTCACTCGGTGGGTTTTCTTCTTTCTTTATCGTTGGAACTATCTCTCAATTCGTATCCCCTACTTTTATAGCCCTTGAGTGGTGGCGAAGAAAGTGAGCATCACATTTCATCTCCT
The DNA here is from genome assembly GCA_023014335.1 of Galerina marginata. Classification (NCBI taxonomy): domain Eukaryota; kingdom Fungi; phylum Basidiomycota; class Agaricomycetes; order Agaricales; family Galerinaceae; genus Galerina; species Galerina marginata. The sequence continues at coordinate 1,207,339 of JAECYW010000004.1, forward strand.
CCACCTGCCCTTCTAATTCCAACCCCCCTTTCCAGACTACATGAACGGCTTCAAATGCAACATCACAGGCTCAACCTCCACCGCCCCGGTGGCCAAATCCCAGCTCGCCCGAAGGTGCGGCGCAGACCCGCCCAACCAAAAGCTGCAAGCCGCGCCAGCCAACTGCACATACGGCGCGAAGACGCCCTTCTACTGGTTCAACCTCGAGCGGAACAACGTGGGTCTTTCCTTTCCTTCCTTCTATCAAGTGCATCGCCTGACCAAATGATACCCACACAGATGTTCGAAGGCACCTTCTCCCCGCCTGTGTATAACGACCTATACAACTTCCTCGACGGCGCGCAGGACGACATATTCACCGATTCGTACGTCTCCATCCCCGACCCCGCGCCGACCGCTGCCCTGCCCGTCCTCGCCAACGTCTCGGCTGGTGTCGTGACCCCCATTGCCATTTCAACCTCAAACCAGAACGCCACAAGTAAGTGCAGCTCGATGCAGGCAGCTTCGACTCCGACGCCGTCTATCGCGAACTCGTATGCTGCTAAGAGGGATATGAGCGATAGCTATCTCCTCGCTGTTACGCGCATGAGCAGGAGGAGCAGGAAGCTGGATATCCACAGGCGGAATCGGCTGTGGAACATGTGGTGAAAACCTGGTCTTGATCATGACTCTTGGACGATTCGATTATGACCACACTGGCTTTGAGTTATCGAACTGCTTGAACAGTTTTTTGTTTTATATCCTTATTCTACCACACCCATACCCAAGCTCTTCCTTCCCGGATATTTTTCTGTACTTAGTGTAATGTATAATGTAAGTATAAACCACTGTATTCATAGGAGCAGCTATACTAATAGCTATGTAATGGATGATGTATTCCCATATCATGACGATGGTATTGAGTATGAGTGTGAACCAGATGCACTCGGAGAGTAAGACGATGAAATGATGAAAGAAATGGTGGCAGCAAAACATAACGATGCAGCCTAGCCTAAGTATGTACACTATGCATGAGATTCAGATCCGGGTGGTACAAATACAATGACAACAACAAAAAATGGGAGCAGTAGGGGGCAGCATGATATCGATGCAGCAGCATATGGCAATGTCGGTTTCGATAAGCCTATAGGCTATAACTACGCTGTGCGAATGTGTAGGACCCTGTGAGGTGGAAGGGGAAGGCAGAAGACAATAGATGAAAAGACACGAAAAACCAGAACCGGAACCGGAACTAGATGAAAAGAAAGCAAGTTCAAAAAGGCGGGGCAGCGTAACCTATAATGTACAACGTATTGAAAATTGAGATTGAGGCATCGTTCAAGATGCAGTCAGTGATGATGATTATGCAGTAGTTGGCGTTGTCGGTGTTGTTATACCAGTCGTCGTAGAAGTCGTCGTGGAAGTCATAAGCAACATCTCCTTGATCCCCTTCCTAAGCTTCCTCACCCGGCCCATGAAGCTATTCCTCGAGCCGGGGTGCATCGGTCTTGCCGTCGCCGTCGCCGTAGGAGCATCGCCGCTTGGACTGCCAACATCAGAGTAGTCAGCAGCGGTTTCACGAAAGCGGAACCCGCTCCTGCCCTCAACGATCCCAGCAGACGCCGCCCCAGACCCAGCACCAGCACCAGCCCCAGCTGCGAGTGCGAGCGCCATTCGAAGCTCCGTCTCCCCGCTCATCGAAAACCCGATGCTCCCTCTAGATCCAACTCCAGGTCCGGTCTTCCCTCGCGTCTGAGACGACGAATCGGACTGGGAATGCACATGCCCGGGCCTCCTCTCCCTCTCCCTCCACCTCGATCCAGAACCAGAACCCAAAGAGAAGGACACACGCGCGGGCGCCGGGGTCGGTGGTAACACCGGCATGTACTCGTCGTTGTCGTCATTGTATTCGTCTGCGGCGTCTGCATCGGCGTCGTCCATGACGGAGAACGCGGAGAACATGCCCATGCCCATGCCCATGCTCATGCTAGACGGGGGACCGACGAAGAGGGCGGACATGGATAGGTGTCTTGAAGCTGTTGTTGGGTTTAGTGTCGCCGAGGGGGAGAGAGTGTGAGGGAACGAGGATGGGGGCGTGTATGATTGTGGTCTCGTTCCACCTGCAAAGGCAGAGGCAGAAGCGGATGCGGATGCGGATGCGGATGCGGAGGAAGAGGAGACGGGAGACGGCCCGATGAGGGAGGACGGACGCGAGGGGGGTGGGGATATCCCGTTTTTGCGGATGGCGGAGTAGTAGGGTCTGCTTGGGTGGCCGAGGCGTACTGGGCTTGAGCTCGGGCTTGGGATTGGGCTTGGGCTTGGGCTTTGGCTAGGCAAAGGGATGGGGCTTTGGCTAGGGATGGGGCTGTGGTTGGGGAGAGAGGGAGAGTGTGCAGCTGGCGCGGTGTTCGGTGGGGGTAGTTGTACAGAAGATAAAGACGGCGTCATCGGTTCGCCGCTACTTATCGAAGTAATCGAGCGGGACTGGGAGAGCGGTCTTGAATGCCTTCTCGTCGTCGGCGTACTCGGCTGGGGCTGGGGCGGTGGCGGCGGCGGGGGTGGGGACACGAGTTTGAGCGACCGCTGCGACGCGGGACCAGGCGAGCGGAGAGTGAGCGAGATAGCGATGGGCTCAGCGGCGCCCGCGTCGGGGATGGCGGTCTGCATCTGCATGAGGTTGAAGTGCTTCTTCCTTCTCAGCGTGCGCAGCTGCTGTTGGCGGGGGAGGATGTCCGCTCGGATGGGCGAGGAGGGTTTCAGGTGCAGGCCGTCTTGGTTGATGCTGATTGGAATCGTTAGTTGGTCGTCGTCGTCGTCGTGAGAGGGAGAAGAGGGCGTCTTGGTGTCGTGGTCGTGGAGGTCGATGAGCAGCATGCGGCGCGAGGCTTTTAAGCTCCGCGGGGATTTCGTCACCGTCATTGGTGACGGGGGGCGGTCTACGCTGGGTGGTGCTGCTGGTGCTGGTGTTGCTGCTGGTGCTGGGTGAGACTGCTCTTCGCCCGGAAGAGGGATGGATAGCGGATCACGGAGATCAGGCTTTGGATTGATATTGACGTCTTGTCGTGTCGGATTTGATTCGCCCTGCGTGCCAGTGGCAAAAACACCACGGAAGAGAAAGGGAACGAAAACGAAAACAAAAGGGAAAGGGAAGAAAAGAAAGGACAAGGGTTGGTGAGCGCAGCACTTGGCAATAAGGGTGTCTTTTTAATCATACCGGTTGTGTTGCTGTGGGAACGTCCACCGCGTCGTCGATATCGCGTCGCGACTTCGCGGTAATTTGTTGCACGAAACGGTGTTCTTCACCGGCATCCGGGGCTCTGTCGCCAAGGCCGCAATTCAGTACCGTTTCCTCTTTCTCTGCGATACTATTCCTCGTTCTTCGGAGAGGGGAACACGGGGATCCGCGTTTCCTAAAGGAAGGATTCACTGACGTAGGTGATGATGCAGACACTTCCTGTGCGTGCGTGCGTTTTTGTGCGGGCTGCAGGTCGAGTTGGAAGAACACTTTTGCTGGGGCACTGGCGCGTCGTGCACGTGGGGTCGACGAGTCGAACTCGTGTTCAGCCTCCTGGGAGGACCATGTGCACCAGAGGCAGAGGGGGATGAGGGTGTTCGTGAAGCCGCATCGTCGACAGTGGAAATATGGCCGTCCTGGGGGTAAGAGCTGGAATTCCGGCACCGAAGAGTGTTTTGGCAAGTGCTGATGAAAAAAAAATCGCATGTCAGTGAGGTAAAAGCAAAATTAATAACGAAAGAGCGCACCGATTTGTTTCGATTCCAATTTCGACGACGATAACGCGCGTTCTCGAGACGACTCATGCTCTATCGCGAACCGGCGCGCGTTGTCGTAAAGCCTGATGGGACGATGTCCTCAATCCTGCTGAGCTCCGGGAGGGGTGGTGGCAGGAGGCAACCCGGTATTCGCTGCACATGAGCCAGTATATAAGCGTCGATAAATTGATCCGATGCCTGCATGGTGGTCTGCATTTCTCACTCACAGGGTTCTCGACAATAGACAATAAAGGATTGGCCCATTTGGCGGTGTCAGTGGCCATTCTTGTTCTTCTCTCTCATGTCTCGTATTTTTGTCGCAGGGGGTATGGCTCATGACCAAAACTTGGATTCTGCTATGTTGACCAAGCCACGCGTACTGAACCCACTGGGCGATTCACCGTAACCTCTCAGTCAGCCTCTACTCCCTTTTCTAAAATACAGCCAATCTCGAAATGTCCGCTTCGTTCCTCTGCTGGCTCGTCTGTCCCGCGGCTGACCCATGCCCTGCGGTCTCCTCGCTCTGCTTTCACGCTCGTGGGTCATGCTAATCGCCCTCTTCCGCGCATCGGACTCGGCCGTTTTGCCAACCGCGGTCAAAGCCCCGTCTGAGAGTCAAACTGGACGATCTATGCGAGCGAATAGGAATAGGAAGAACGGGGTTGACGCTGGTAGGTTTCTGAAATGTTGTAGGTATATTGCTTTTTGATATCGAGCTGGATTATAGATATGAGTGAACCGAAGGGACAATTCCTACGTCACCCTAGCCTAGGTCCAAAAAACAAAGTCCACTTCATCATCCACCCAAGTCCACCAGAAGCCCGAACTTCCAGGCAGAGGGAGCTCTCGCTCTCACTCTCACCCCGCGCCGCCAACCCTACTTTCACAGTCCAGGACTGGAGCTCAATGCCACCGCCAGCCAAAGACACACACGCACCCCGACGCCCGCCCCGGCCGCCCTCAGGCCCGCTCCCTGCGGTAGTCGTCACCCCCTGCACGCCGATGCTCGGACCCAGCAGCGGCAGCGGCAGCACTAGGGGATTCGCGTTTACCGCCCCTGGATCCCCGCTAGAGCGGACGATAGCGAGTTATCAGAATCAAAGGTCACCAAAGTATTTATCCCCAGACTCGATTCTGCGGCCCAGGCCTGGACTTAAAGTTAGCAAAGGCAAGCAGCCCGCTCAGCCTTCCGCTGCTGCCGTCCCCGTCCCCGTCCCAGTCCCAGTCGCTGCGAATCCGAATCCGTTCAACGCACAGGCCCACAGCCAGCACCCACCGCCCTTCGACCGACGACGGTCTTTCGTCCTCCCAGACTCACTGCGGAACATCACATTCCACCCCCCGCCCAATCCTTACACCTTTAACCCACTGTCTGCAGTCTCCGAGCGGCTTTGGGACGCGCCGTCCCCTCTGCCTTTGCCTTTCCCTCTACCTTTACCTCCGCCTCTGCCTTTACATTTGCCTTTGCATTTACCCTCATGGGTCAACCCCAACCCCAACCCAGCCCCGGTACCGATAACGCAGTTCACGTTCACCCCAAGGGCCAGAACGGCGGCATACTCGTATATCACCAGCACCCCCGCGAAGACTCGTGCCCGGCGAACAAACGGAGAAGACGGAGATGAAGATCTGGAAGGGGGCTACCCTTACCCCCCCAGCCCGACGCTCGCCTCGGCAGGCAGCTCTCCGCGCCGTCCCAGTCTGCCGCTCTCTGAGCCTGAAGACGACGACAACGACAATGGTGGCCTGTCGGAGTCGGAGGTGCCGTACCCGGATGTGTTTGATTTAGACATGTACTACGACCCGCCCGCGCTCGAGTCCGACTCATGGGAGGAGGAGGACGAGGATGATGGTGTTTCTGAGTTCTCTTCTTCCCAAGCGCTGCGGTCCTCCAGAGAAAAGGGAAAGGACAAAGTCAAAGTCAAAGACACGAACCAAATCCCAACCCCCGCACCCCTCTCCTCCCCCCTCTCCTCCCCCCTCTCCTCCCCCCTCTCCTCCCCCCTCTCCCAACCCCCAACCACACCGCACCGCCCCTCCCCAAAAGCAGCCCGGCGCCTCGGGTACGTCACCGAGGCGTCCGCGCGCATGCCTCTGCGGCACGTTATCGACCCGGGATCGAAGGAGGCGAAGCGGTATAGGGATTGTAGGAGTAGGAGGCAGGGGGTGTATTCGCGCGCGCCGCAGTTGAGGTTGGGGATAAGCGAGGGCGGGGGCGGGGGGAGCGCGGGTGTGGATGAGAATGAGTCCCCGTGGAGGACGGCTAAGCCTTCGCAGGCTCCGTCTCCGTCTCTGTCGCCATCGCGTCGGTCAAGGGCGCTTATGCCCTTACCGCCTAGCGCGTTTAACATGCCTGTGAGCAGCACAGCGCCTCTCGCTTTGTTCCCTCCCGCCTCCTCGTCGTCGTCGTCCTCACAGCGAGCGACGACCGCAAAGCACCATAAATCCAATGATAAAGAGAACCAGAACCAGAATGCGGTTTCTCAGATCAAAGAACGCGTATACCAACACCCAACACCGCCGATCGTCATCGTCTCGCAGCACAGCCGTCGGTTTGACTCCCTGTCGGTGTCAGATGGGTCTCATTATTCGAACTCGGACTCGGACTCGGACTTAAACGCGGATGCGGAGGAGCAGGAACGGGAGAGGGAGCGGGAAGCGCTCCGGGCGGGACTGAGAGAGGCGTATGATAATTTCTCGAAGACCGTGTGGACGGACGAGTCGTATTCGATCGAGGCCGTGTCTATTCCTATTCGCTAACGAGCTGCCGCTGCCACTTGGTGATGGTGCCAGGTGGTTAACTGCACATATCGCTGTCTTTACGAATGGGGCTTTTTTCGTGTATACTGCAAATGTTTTTTGTTTTATTGTTGCTTTATCTTTATTTATATGATTTCATCGCAATGTACATTGTAACGCATTTTTAATCGAACGGCTCTTTGTCTGCTGGTTGAGGTAGGAACATAATTGGTTCGATGGCGGCCTGACACAGTACTAAATACTTTGACGGGATATATTCAAAAGAGATTGTTGAAGAATACTCAATACAAAATTTACTGTAATCTGTGTCTGAAAGACCAAGGCTTTGACATGCGAGCAATGTTCTTTAGATCGACAAAAAACACGCCAGACCTTTCTTCTCCATGCCTCTCTCAAAAACAAAATATGGTACTTAAGGGTGTCTGACTCGAACCTATCTTTACCAAATCTTCACCATACTTTAACGAGAATTAGGTTGCCACATGCCCAGTATAAGCGCTGTACCTCTCTCCGAAAACGCCTTCTTCAATGGCTTTAATTTCTACGACACGCATGATCGAAACATGTTAAGCAAGCCCAGTTTTGAATGAAAATTAGAAATATACTTACGGAGCGCCAGAGTCTTGGAATAGAACCGGCACAACGCCAAATTTCCTTCAAATACGATCAGTCCTGGACCTTCTGCCGTAACTACGTATAAAACGACTTACCCTGGATATTATAAAGCCCTTCATATCCAAAATCGCGGAAGCACCCACTAAGCTCTCCCTCCTCCGTCAGACCCCATATCTGGGTCGACTTGTCCGCCACCTCGTCCCCGAAAAGCTTACGCAGGCTGTGGCGCGTGTCGAGGTACCTATTGTCCAGTGAGAAAGCAAATAATTAAATAGGGTTCTTTTGAGTCTGATGACGTCGATCGACGTACCCAGTGCAAAATATGACCACATCGGCGGCAAGCTCGCTCCCATCGTCGAATTTCAGCCCTCCTTCCGTGAAGCCTTGGATCTGGGCGTCGTTCTTGAGCTTTATCTTCCCGTCGATGATATACTGGCTGCCGCCAACGTCTGTTCCGCGATCCACTTCATCTTTTGTATCCCAAACTTATGGAGTAATTTTGCCTACCCATATAATACCCTCCAGCTCTGGTGAACACCGAGAGGAGAAGCCCGGTGTCTTTGAATCCGCCGTTTGTCCTGAAACCTCGCTTTTGAAGCCCGTCGAGAGTTTCTCTACAAACAACGTTTGTGATTATTGTTACTGACGACAGAGGAGGATATCCACTCACTTGTCGGCGTCTGCGATCATCTTCGATACTCGGTATGTCACACCAGCCATGAAGAGGTTGGACATCGATGCGTTAAGTCTGTCGGCTAGAGCTGTGGGCGGTCCGCCTTCCGAGTACAGTCCTAGAAGTTATAATCAATTTATCAGTAAAAAATGGTCCCCTGTTACAGAGAACTGAATGACCTCCTAGAAGCATCGGTACCCCGTTCTTGGTGGACATAACGTAGGTTGAGCTTCTTTGGAACATCGTAACATCTTGAAGGAAATAAAAGCTCAAAAATACCAAAAGCGTTCGTTCAGGCATTAAACGTACCGATTCCATGATTTGCATAGTCAACACAGATATCGTGCGCTATGTATTGCAAATTATCAATCAGAAAAGTGTCCCTAGAGTGAACGGTGAAATACCTGAGGTACAAGAACCGACCACAACGATTTTCTTCCCAGCATGATCCGTGGCTTTATTATGGTGCGAAGAATGTAGGATTTCCCCCTTGAACGAATCCTGCACCAAGGCACCGAGCAGGGTCAGAGACCGTCTTGACTTTCCCAATTTAGAAAGACGCCTACCATCCCTGGAATTGTGGGTATGTACCCCACTCCTCCTTTGAAACCGATGGCTAGAACGACGTGCTTTACGTTGAACACACGCTCGCTTCCATCGGCCTTCGTCACCGTAACGGACCAGGATTTGGTCTTTGGGTTCTGTGTGGCAGACTTGACTGTGGAAGACGTCCAGATGTTGAGCTCCATCGATTCGGCGTAGTGCTCGAGCCAGTTCGCCAACTATTGGTCCATAAGAAATTTATTTGTGGTGGAAATATTGGGAAAATTATACCTTCTTGGCAGGAGTGAACACTGGCCACGAAGGCGGGAATCTATCCGAGAACGTCAATTCGGTTGTTGGTAAATTTCAAGAAACAACATACGGCAAGTATGGCATGTGATCGAACCCTGTGATAGAAAGAATGTTATTACTTTTGAATTTGGAGACGACAGGACCTACTCACAGACTGGATCATGCAAACAGAGAGCCTCATATCGCGTCCTCCAATTGTCCCCAATTCTGGAGTTTCTCTCTATGACCAGCGTCGGAATATCTAAAGCCTTCAATCGGGCAGCTGTGCCCAGCCCACTATGCCCACCCCCAATGATAAGCACAGTCGGGTCCTTTCCTTCGAAGCCCACTTCCTCCTTCCTCGCCGCCTCCCACTTCCCATGGTTTGGCTGGTGGTTACGCAAAGCCCCGATCTTCTCAGGGAACCCTTTAAGATCGTCCAGGTTTGTAAACACCGAATGCGCTTTCCAAGTGAGCTCTTGATTGCTCGCATTGGGAATCGGCACGAGCCTCGCTACTCCAGAACACAAGCCCGCTTTCGTCTCGAACTTGAACAAGACCTGAATCCACGCAAGATCGGGGAAGAGCCTCTGGAGCTGGGGCGGCACGTCTGTTTGAAGCTGGACGTTAGAGATCTTGGCCGATGCCAATTGCTTGGAGAGGAACTGTTTGATGTTCGCAGTGCCTTCGAAAGTCCTGATATCCCAGGTCAAGGCGAGGACGTCTCGCCAATAAACGAGTATATCCTGGGGAGAAGATGGATCGACGTGTTCATCACCTTTGAATATGTTCAGTGCAAAGGAGGATGTGGCGATGAGATCAAGGAGCCCGTCGACGTCTGCTTGTTCGGCAGACTTTGAGAACGAGGCAACCCATTCGGATGCAACTTTCACGGCGTCGAGATCCTGTGGAATGTGAGGTTGACCGAGCTTGGATAAAGTAGGCAAGGACGCCTCTGGGCCCATTGAAGCATCGGTTGGTTTGCCTGTCGTTTGCATAGTAGATATTCTTGATCGATCGAAGTGGGGGATAAGATTGCTTCAAGTTCGAAGGCTTATCATCCCATCTTTATGTACACTTGACAGTGAGAAAGGTTGTTATTATTTGGCTTTTAATTTCTTCCTCGCAGAAATCTACTTACAATTACCCAAGTCGTCTTCGGTGTATGCTCTTCGGCGACGGTATTTGCTGAGGAATGGGCTCGGCTAGTCATTTTGAGATTCATCATCCCGGCCCTGTACGGAGAGTACAAAGCTCCACATTTATGGACGAACAAGGACGAGAAGACTTCCGGGAAAAAGAAGACGCGACAGTTCTATGTTTAACTGGAAGTTTGGTCAGGTGTGCATGGTTAATGGGTTGTTAATGGGCATTGACAAAGTTTGATGATGGAAGTCGTAAAACGCGGACAGTGTCGGAGACAAAGAATACCTGGTCGCGGCAATAATAAGGATCTAACACTTGTCTTGAGGGCAATAAGTAGATCATGAGTGAATACGATCCCGTATGAATAAATCAAAATCAGAGGAAGAAAAACAAAGTAGCCCACCGCGAGGGTCGAACTCGCAGCCTTCAGATGCCTTAGACGCCTATTAGTCAGACAGTCTTAAAAGTCTGACGCTCTATCCGATTGAGCTAGGCGGGCATGGCTTTGATTCACACCATACCTATATTAGTATATAATCACATGTCCACAACGCCACGTGATGACAGCCAATTTAATTTTTGCCGTCCTTGAGTTGAATTCCGAAGTTCATGTCGCTTTGCATTCTTCGAGAACGCATATCGTGTTCGCGGCCATGTACCCGCATTCTCTACTCACAACGTCGCACACTGGCAAGGACCCACGGCACAATTGCTTCTCATGACGCTGTCGAACTTTCATTCACCTCAATCATACCAGAAAACGGAAATGCAACGGTGAAGCCGCTGGTTATCCTTCATGGGCTTTTGTGAGGCAGATAACCAGTCTATTTTCAGTCTATGTGTTTCTAATGCTTTCACTTACTTAGTGGCTCAAAGAGGAATTGGGGATCCCTTTGCAAGGCCTTTCATCGGGACATGCCTCAACGTCCGATCTACGCCCTTGATTTACGCAACCATGGCTCATCACCTCACTCCACGCCCATGACCTATGAAGCTATGGCATCCGACGTGCACAAATTTATTCAGGACAAGGAATTGAAGGAAGTTGCATTGCTCGGCCATTCCATGTGCGTTCAACTTAGTAGACCCTGTTGTAATCCAGCTTATCGTTGTATTGTTCAAAGGGGAGGAAAAGTCGCCATGGCTTATGCACTGTCTCTGAAAGACTTGAATGTAGAGCCTAGGACACTCTCTCAACTCATTTCTGTAGATATAGCTCCCTCGATAGGCAGCTTGTCTCCTGAATTCATGCAATACATATCGGTTATGCAAAAGATCCAGTCCTTACCACCTGGCGACATAAAAACGCGTACAGACGCAGATCATCAACTGCGGCCATATGAACCAGTTTGTTTCAACAGATTTTGACGCAATTACATAAATACTTAATTAAACTGCTGCAACAGGACATGTCCGTTCGCCAATTCCTCCTCACGAACCTTCAGCTCCCAAGTCATTCACGTACAGCCTCTCATGACGCGACTGAGAAAGCCAAGTTTATCGTTCCTCTCGACATTTTGTCACGTTCAGTGGAAGCACTTGGATCATTCCCATACCAGTACAATGTCGAGGAGAACAGCGTCCCAACGAAATGGGAAGGCTCAACACTTGTCATAAAGGGTACTAAAAGCCCGTCAGTCTCCTGCTTTTGACTCCCGGAGTAGAATTGCAAGTTAATGGTTTGACTCTAGGTTCATAAACCGCAAGAATATCCCTCATTTACGAGCGTTCTTCCCTAACACGCGTTTGGAAGAGCTTGATACGGGCCATTGGGGTGAGTTCATTTAGATTCTGTGAGAACGAAAGGATTTAAATGGCATTATTCTAGTGCACGCAGAGAAGCCTACCGAATTTCGTAAACTAGTAACGGACTTTCTAAGCCAGGGTTAAAACTCAAGCAAGCCTTGTGATCTGCATACCATACGCCAACCGAGTTCCTTTGATTCCGCTGCCAGATTTCCAACCTCTCATCCTGTGGAATACTTGGGATAGAACTCATAGATCGCACAATAGAGTATTATTTACATCTTTTGCAGGCTATAGCTTGACTAGTATGTAACCAAGTTTGCCCTGATCAACGTTTGAAAGCCGGAGAGCTTACTTCTGATATGAGGAAAACCTTAGTATAAAACTTGTCCTAAACCTTCCTATTTCCACATCACCTGATAGCGTTGGTTGGTGTCAGTGACGGAGATGCTCTTCTGTGTCTCCCAACTCCTGTAATTTTTGGACTGCCTGCTCCTTCCACGCGCGTACTGAAGCTGGCTTTCGGCTGCCAACGCAAAGCGGGCATATATCGGCCAAATCTTGGGTCAAGTGCACCAACTTCTTTCCACCCCACCACGTCGAGGTGGACTGACAACGAACCTGCCCTCGTACTACAGTTTCTTCTCCGTTTCTGCAGAAGACGGGCGACATCACTTTATGCTCGCTATACTATTCCCTCGGGCCGCCGTCTAAGGACCACAGCTTAAAAGCAGACGATGAGTCCAAAAAAAATCCCAGCTGCTGGCACTGTTAACCAGAGGCCCAAAAACGCGTCCTCTCCCCAGATCACTTGGCCTATCATGCTGTTCTCTGCGACTTTGCTAGTGCTTGCGAGCTATGTATACCGGGACAACCTATTCACCTTGAGCTCGTCCGTGCCGGCGGAGGCACACGGTGATATCATCGACACAGGCTATGCGAAATATCTGGGTAACCGCTCATACCCTAATACTGTAGCTTATCTGGGGATTCCGTATGCTGAACCACCTGTGGGAGATCGGCGATTTAGAGCACCTCTTCCTTTGAACAAGGCGCGAGTTGCACAGGAAAGTAATGGAGCTGTGGTGGATGCTACCAAGAACCCGAACTTTTGTATTCAAGGGACAACAGGAGGTATGTCATGTCCTTTACTTTTGTGAAGGCTTTCTAATTCAGCTCGACAGGTGGTGACGCTGGAGGAGCTGGAAGCGAAGATTGCCTGAACGTCAATATCTATGCTCCTGTCGGTGCAAAGAAAGGGAGCAACTGTGGGCGATATTTGTCGAATTTACCTATATGGCCTCCACTAAAAATAATCTCCTAGTGCCCGTTCTCGTATACATCCATGGTGGAGGTAGGCTTAAATTCCTAAATTTGATACCACTCTCTTATTTGTATTCTAATCTCAGGCTATGTGTACGGAAACCCCGCAAACTGGCCCTTCGACCACTGGATTAACCAAAGTCCAAACGTCGTCGTCGTCTCAGTATACTATCGTTTATCCTCCTTTGGCTTCCTGGCGGCACCTGCCCTCAGAGACCCAGTAAACGGCGATCTCAACGCGGGCTTCCTGGATCAGATCCAAGCCTTGAAGTGGGTCCAGGAAAATATCGCGAGCTTCGGTGGGAACCCTTCCCAAGTTACTATTAACGGCGAGAGCGCCGGCGGAAGCTCAGTGGAACTCCATCTCGTTGCGAATGAAGGTCAGAAACTCTTCAGTGGTGCGATTGCCCAGAGCGTGTATAGGACGCCTTTGCCTACTGCAGAACAGCAAGTGGTAAGAATTTCTCTTCCATGGAAGTACCTAAATTAATTAGTACCCTGCATAATAGCCTCTCTTTAATTTCTACGCCAGTCGGGCAGGCTGTGGAACAGGATCTGCCACCGCACAACTTGCATGCTTGAGAAAAGCCAGTGTCAGCGCGCTTGCTCGAGCTCAAGATGCAGCTATTACTTCCGCCTTGTACATCCCCTTCCAATCATTCATTTTTCTAAACATTGACCGTCTTTCTCTCAGTACGGCATCAGGGTACAATGTTTTCCACCCTGTAATCGACGGAAAGACCATCACCGACTTCCCAACTAAACTAATCCAGGCTGGTAAATTCGCTAAAGTACCTTTAATTGTCGGGTATGTGTCTATCTTCTGAACTCCCCATCTTCCAAAATACTCAAATGAATTAGCGCGACTACCAATGAGACACTATCTGGGGGTAGTGATATACCTACCGCACTGAAGTCGTTCTTCCCATCTCTACCAGATGCAGATGTCAACGCACTTCTTCAGGTTAGATTAGAAACTTGATTCCTAAATGAATCCAGCTGATATATCTATAGGCATACCCTCTTTCCGACTTTGCCTCCTTGCCGGCCCTTCAATTTCAAACGGTAACAGGAGATTCACAATTACGATGTGCAGTAAGTCCTGACCGGCCTTTTTATTTACGATATTGTTCTACAACAACTCAATGTTTTTGTCTTGCAGCGTTCAATTTTGGGTGGCGCATTTGGCAAAGCGACAAAATCTTGGACCTACAGATATAATCAAAGGAATCCTGGAGCCAGCGCAGTATTCCATGCTTCTGAGAACTATATGATGTTCAAAGGGACTAGTACCGGGTACGCTCACACTCCTATGAAACTACTTAAACTTTTATTTATTCTGTAATCTCCCAGATTTAACGGAAGCACGACCTTCAACGCGATGTCACCAACTGAGAACGCCTTCGCCGAGGAGCTTATCGCATACTGGTTATCTTTCGTCCGCTCAGGAGACCCGAATAAGTTCAAGCTTAGTCGCTCGCCAGTCTGGTCGCCATTCATGTCACAGAGCTCGCGAATCGTGTTGCAGGAGGGTCCGGTAAACACAACGACTGCTAGCGGTAGCTTTGTGGAAAAACAGGGCGCAGAGGAGACTAGCCGTTGCAACCTTGTCGCGAGCCAGGTTCTGGCGCAACAAAATTAATAAGGACGCTGCAAACCTCGTGCGGAGTTCTGTCCTTCTGTGAACCCCAGTGCGTACAGAATATAGCTCCCTGTATGATACTTGAACAGGTTTCGATGTTTGGAATTTTAAATTCCCCGGTACACAAGTATGTAAACTTCGAGGACTTGCGACTCTCCGCGACTCATGAACTTTGAACTCTAAATCCAAGAAAGGAAATAACGACCAAACATACCATAAACAACTGGTTGGGAGTCGTTTTCCCATCTCTTCTTCGTTCATTTTGGAGAACGACTGGCGGCACTGGTATTCTCTAGAAACCCCTCTAAAGAGCTGCTTAAAGTCAAACACTCTGGTACAAATCAGTCTCAGACAGCTGGTGGCAGCTAGTGGCCAAAAGAAAATATATCTTCTTCCCCAAGATTCCTTCCAAAGCTGCTTCTCATGTTCAAATTGCTCTCTGTGGTCTTGCTGTTTCTCGGGGACTATGCATACTCCCGCCCAGACAACCAGTTCACTTTCAGCTCCTCTATGCCAACGGGGGCGCAAGGCGATATTGTCGACACCGGCTATGCGAAATATCTAGGCAATCGCTCGTACCCTAACACTGTTGCTTATCTGGGAATTCCTTATGCTGAACCACCTATTGGCGATCGACGGTTCAGGGCGCCCATTCCATTGAACAAAGCTCGTGTTTCCCAGGAGAGTGGTGGATCTGTGGTGGACGCTACCAAGTACCCCAACGCTTGTGTTCAAGGAATAATTCAAGGTTTGCCCACGTTCTTTGATTTCAATGAAAGTATTTTTAACTCGTTCTGACAGCCGGGTCCGAAGATTGCTTGAATGTTAATATTTATGCCCCTGTCGGTGCAAAGACAGGGAGTAACTGTAGGTACTGTTCAGGAATTTTATGGCACATTTTCTCATTAAAAGTGATCCCAGTGCCCGTCCTCGTATATATCCATGGCGGGGGTAAGTTGGAAAACATCGACGCACTCTCATGGTCTGATCGTTACTCTAACTTACTCTAGGCTACATATTCGGAGACCCTGCATCTTGGCCCTTCGACCACTGGATTAACCAAAGCCCAAACGTTGTCATCGTATCAGTGTACTACCGTTTAGCCTCCTTTGGCTTCTTGGCGGAGCCTGCCCTCAGAGACCCGGTAAACGGCGACCTCAACGCGGGTTTTCTAGATCAGATCGAGGCCTTGAAGTGGGTCCAGGGCAACATTGCGAGCTTTGGTGGAGATCCTGCGAAGGTCACTATCAACGGTGAAAGCGCTGGTGGAAGTTCTGTCGAGCTCCATCTCGTTGCAAATGAAGGCCAGAAGCTCTTCAGTGGTGCGATTGCGCAAAGCGTCTATAGGTCGCCTTTGCCCACCGCTGAGCAGCAAGTAGTAAGGATATTCCAAATTTTGGTTGAAAGTTCAAGCATTGACTTCAACATGGATAATAGCCTCTTTTCAAGTCCTTCGCCAAAGAAGCAGGCTGTACAGATGAACTGGTCACTGCACAACTTTCGTGCTTGAGAAAAGCTAGTGTTTCCGCCCTTGCTTGGGCTCAAATTGTAGCTATGATCTCTTCTGAGTACTTTCTCTTTCCGTCTGTCTTTTCGTTCTGTATATTGACCGCCATACTTCAGAACAGCCTCGGGATACAAACTCTTCCGACCAGTAATCGATGGAAAGACTCTTACGGACTTCCCCACCAAGTTAATCCGGGCTGGTAAATTTGCCAAAGTGCCATTAATGGTCGGGTATGTGCTATCCTACGCCATTGATTTTTTAAAGTATTCTGATAATTTCAGGGCGACTACCAATGAAACGCTATCTACGGGCTTTGACGCACCCGCCTCTTTGAAGTCTTTCTTCCCATCCATGTCGGATGCAGACGTAAACGCACTTGTTCAAGTAAGGACGGAATTTTCTCTTTGACACAGCTGCATTGAAGTTTTATAGGCATACCCCCTGGCTGACTTCGCATCTTCGGTGGCCCTTCAATTCCAAACCATAACTGGTGATTCGGAATTGCGGTGCGCGGTAAGTTCAACCGGTCTACCTATTTGTAATATGCCCAAGGAAATTTAAAATCCCAATTTTGCAGCGTTCGATTATGGGCGACGCCTTTGGCAACACTACAAAGTCTTGGACCTACAGATATAACCAAAAGACGCCTGGCGAAAGCGCAGTAGGCCATGCAGCTGAGAACTATATGATGTTCAGGGGATCGCGCACCGAGTACGTTGACTCTCCTTGAAACCTCTTTTTGAACATTTACTTGAATTTATGATCTCCAAGGCTTAATGGAACCACATTCAATCCGCTGTCGCCAGCCGAGAGTTCCTTCGCGGAGGAGCTAATTGCTTACTGGCTATCTTTCGTCCGCTCCGGAGATCCGAACACGTTCAAGCTTAGTCGCTCGCCCGTGTGGTCCCCGTTTACGCCACAGCACTCGCGGATCGTGTTGCAGGCTGATCCGGATAATACGACGACTATCAGCGGAAGCTTTCTCGAAAAAGAAAGTGTTGAAGAGACAAAACGTTGCGACCTTGTTGCGAGTCAAGTTTTGACCCAGCGGAATTAGTAGGGTTTTGCAAAGGTTTTCCTTTTGTGAATGCCGGGGCACACCAGCTATCAAAAGTTCCAAAAATGTATATGATATGTATGTATGTACTTGCGAAAGGATGTCTTGAACTCTTTGGATGCTTTCCGATTCAAGTCCCCAATCGTAAAATTCGAGAAATTGCACCTCTTTGATGTTATCCGAGGGGCATAAATCTGGTGTCCTTGCAGGTCGGTAGTCCTCCTTTGTACTAGGCCCAGGGAGAGAGAAGCATTATAAACGCAAAGAAAAGATAAGCACGATGTTTCGACTCAATGGTGTACGAAACGCCGTTTCCCCATCGATTTGGTCCGAGTCCGCGTGTTGTTTGCGCAAGTGTACGTGTCGGCGTCACCTGAAGTCCGAGCTTTTCGTCAAAATCAATTTCTTCTCCTTCACCCACCTCCATCTTCCTCGCCAGTCCCCTTCAATGGTGCAACTAACGGTTTCTGCGGCTTCGAAGCCACCACAATTTGCTCGTGGTCTCCCATTGACACTCGACATCTCTTCAGAAGCAACCGTTGTGGAGGTTAAACGCGCAATAGTTGCCAAGTATCCTAAGGTATGTCGACAGGTGTCTTCTAAAGCATGGAGGCTTTCTCGTGGTTTTCGTGTTCGGAGGCCCTAAATGTTTGTTTTACCTTTAGTTCAAGCCAACGCGTCAGCGCATCACCTTGAAAGGAGACCGCAAGCCATTAGTCGACGAGACGAAGCTCAGTGACGTGTTTGACACGAAGAATGGTTGGGAATTACAAGTCAAGGATTTGGGACCTCAGATTAGCTGGCAGACTGTGTTCATTGTCGAATACGTGAGTTCTAGAAATTTGACTCAAGTTAGGCTCGTCTGACGTTCCTTCTTCCGAAGCTGGGTCCTATGCTCATCCACCCGTTGTTTTACCACTTTCCCCGGTTGTGGTATGGCGTCGACGTGGAGCACAGTGCGCTGCAAAAGTATGTCATTATCTACCTACATGACTGCCGCCCTAACAAAACACATTCTCTAGATATGTCTATGTCTTTGTTATGCTTCATTTCGCGAAAAGAGAGTTGGAGACATTATAGTAAGATTGTTCCACGAGATTCGTTTTCATAACTAAAACAATTCTCAGTGTTCACCGATTCTCACATGATACCATGCCTTGGGTTAACATCTTCAGAAAGTTCGTCTTTTAAGTGTCATATTTTCGCCATAGATTGTACTAACCCATCCTTCTCTAGCTCCGGGCATTATTGGATCTTTGGAGGTTCAACCTAGTTTTCTCCTCTATCCTCTAACTTGCTAATTATCGCTTCGTTTCTCAAGGAATCTTCCTCGCTCTTGATGTTTACAGACCGAAATTCTCCGCTAATTCCCCATACATCGTCAGCACTTTCCGTGATAATGAGCTTTTCCTCTGGATTTGTGCTGGACTCTGGGCCGTAAGTTACTTGTTCTCCTTGGTCCGGTTGATTATTTACCCCGCCAACTACAGTTCGCTGAGCTCTCCAATTTGCATACTCACTTGACTGTGCGTAACCTACGACCTGCTGGCAGCCGCAAACGTGGCATTCCCCGTGGATATGGATTTGGTCTTGTATCCTTCCCAAATTATTTCTTCGAGATCCTTGGATGGGCGGTTATCTGTGGTATGACAGGAAGCATCGGAGGCACGTCGTCTTGTCTGGTTTTCTATTTTTATTTGAAAATTGACGCGACTTTCTTATTGCCAGCTTATGTGTTTACCCTCATTGCGAGCTTTACAATGGGCAAATGGGCGCTCAAGAAGCACATCAATTACAAGAAGGAGTTCGGAAAGGAATACCCTAGAGGAAGGAAGGCTATGATCCCGTTCATCTTTTAGGTCGGTGTGACCAATACAAGCTAATATTTGTTGAGTTTACCTCTACCAAAGTATGCCCGTAATATATGATTAGACGACTTGACCAGGAATCAGATTGGCAAATCTAAGAATTTGAGATAGTCGAGCCGTCTTTCTACTGTCCAACCTTGCCTTCAATGAGCAATCATTCATTACCGCCACGAAAATGGCGCGCTAGACCTCGCAAGTTGACGGATATGTTGCTTGAGTTACTCCAATTTGGGCTTGAAAGTTGGTTCAAGGCTGCGGCAGGTAAGCACGAAAGGGATTGCGAGTCAATAAAGGTTTCCCTGACGAACTCGCATTTAACAGACATTCAGCCACGTCTTACGTAATATGTAAGTCTCTATATCCAACACCCATGTCTTCAACCAAGTTACCTCCAAATTTGCCGCCACTCCCTGCGCCTAATACTCTTCGTGTCGCTCGTCCAGTGTTACCGCCACTCCCGCCGTCTGATGGTTTTGAGGTTGTTCATATATCCTCTCTCACGGCCGCACTCGCAAAACTAAAGGTCGACATCCCAATCGAGAGTCTCATGAAGGCCATACGTGACGAGGACGAAGCCAGGCGTGTAAAGATTGCCGCTGAACGGCGCGCTGCGATGGTTAGGTGTAAGTCAGCCGCCCACTCCGAGTCCCTTTCCGCTCTCTGATAACAAACTTGTCTAGTTGCTCTCCAACCAATCGAGCCACCAACTGCCGGTTTCGAAATCACCACCGTCTCCAGGTTTGAGCCTAACCCTTCCACTCCCTCCAATGTTGACCCGGAACGCCGTCGTCGTCTCCTTGAACTCCACAACGAGGCTTTCCCTGACGACAACATTCCGGATCCGTTCGCCGTAACAAGGCTCGGTCTAGACGAGGATGCTGCCGCCAACAAGCTTCCTTCATCTTCACCTCGCGTATCGTTTTGATAAGCGCTACAGACATGTTTGCAAATCCCCCTCGATCCGTTTTTTGAGAAAGTTTGGTACCTTCAAGACACTGGCGCGCGGACCTCTTATTATTACCAGCTCGATGCTGCTGTGAGGGGAGAATTAAACCACAGGTTCTGTCTTCAAGGATATCAAATGTGGCCCGCTTCATTAATCGCGTCTAACTGCAGCATTTGCTAATAGTGTGCGTCAGATTCCGGAGCGTGAACCAAACCACAGCTTCGTCCATTTACTTCCACCCTCAGCTCTCTAACGGCGTGACGTTCGTTGTTCTCTGTCAATACGTCAGTCGATGTTCTGTCTATCACTCCATTGAAAACACGAGAATCCAATTCACCGCCCTTGTCATCCACGACCTCACAAAATCATTAATTTCCATCGAAGAAATTGACGGTCAGCTGCTATTATCAAGCACAAATTTGGTACTTTACATATGGGTATGTATTTTAAGAAAATTGAAGCCTTTGGCATTGAAGTTTGTTTCGTTGAAGCCCTGAATGGCCTAATGTCTCATGTTATGTTAGTATTTAAGTATCTGCCATTCATCCACCTCACTTAAAATTTTGAGAATTTTTTGGGACACTATTACTTCCTTACCGATGCACAGAGGAAAGGTGTTCCGCGAATGTGAAATGAGGGAACGGACTTCGTCATCGTGGCCTTGCTGTTTGGTCACAGTTTTATTTTCAAATTTATGTGGTTAGCCTTCAGGGGTGGTTCCCGTTGCATTGACGAACAACAGATACAATAATGCTAAATTTTATTGGTATGATGAAGAGGACGAGGACAACCCGAACGTGGGAGATAATTATTCTCACCTTTTAACCCCTCACTCTCACTTGCTTTATTAGTTTCTTGCACTTAGGAAGATGGCACCAGCTGGAAGCTCTGGATCGTGCATGAAGTTGACTGACATGCCACTAGAATTGCTGGCTATAATACTGGAGATTTTGGGCTGGAAAGATATTCTAAGAGTACGGCAGGTAAGTTGAAATGGACTTTTGAGCCTTGAACTTGAAGGGTTTGACCGACGGACAGACCTGCAAGTACCTCGCAGAGGCGTCCCGCTTATTCGGCGTTTGGGAGCACCAGCACAGGACGACAAGCATAACAATACCTCGCCTACTCGAAAGACCCACCACCTTTCATACCTCACAGGAACTTGAGGTTACCTTTTTACGCTGGAAACAAACGCAAATTGGATGGAGAACCGACGATGGCACCTACGGACACCGGCGCAACATTGTAAACGACGGCGCGGTGGAAGTCCACCTCGTCAAGGGTGGTCGATGGCTACTTACTGTTCAACAGACTGGACGCACCATGTACTACGACCTCGATGCCGAGACGGTCACCGGACGACGCCTTATACCAGATCAAGTCGAGGACCACCCTTTATTCAAAAAGTATATATATTCCAGTGTCGGGATCTGTGTTGACATTGATGAAACGTCCCCATTCCTAAAATTTAATCTGGCATTCACTGTTGTACGACCGTCGGATGGTTCGCCCCCCAAGACGGAGCATCTAACTCAAATATGGAGCGTGTCGACTGTGTTCGAGGATTCACAAAGAGTCGTTGGGTTATCCGCCAACCTCCTGGCCTCTTTCCCCCTCCATTCTTCTGTTCGATTCTTATATTCTACGTCACTTCTTGGAAACTTCGTAGCCTTCACCATCCAAGACCCTCGTTATCGCTTATCCAGCCTTGTTATAGAATGGGAACAAGCTGGCAGAAATCCATCGAATTATCCCTGCCGTCCCTTCTATTCCCATGAGTCAGTGAGCATCATTCACTCTGCTCTGAATCACTATTCTACACCGATTTTCATATACTTTTTTTGCAGGATGACCTACGCCTCCTCCCAAACAACAGAGCGCTTGTCATCAATAAAAATACGTTGCGACTCTATGATTATCTTTCAATGAAGGAAACAGCGACTACAGAGCCTTTTAACATAGATGGGAAGTGCCTCCTCTGGGAGGTAAAGGTACCACTCCTTTTTGGCCAACCCATATCAGGTCCATTCCTTGTGAGGGGTACTTCAAGATTTATCATGTTGACCGATCAGGCCGTTTATGGCCTCCTCATTGACAACGCCGCTGTCAGTCCGCCGCAGCTTATGGAGCTACTCCACTCTCCGGATCGCTTTGCTCTTGAAGGACTTCCAGTTCTTGGGTATTATCATGGAATCGCTACCATCAGAGGCTGGGGAATTGTGCTGCTGCACTATTCGTTTCCTGATGAATGCGAAGCTCAACTCGAAAAGCAAGGATTTACTGGCGGACTTGTCCATTCATCGGTCCTGGCAAGCCATACAGGGCGGCCGGCTATGGACGAGGGGTCAGGGCGCGTGGTCTTGAATAACCCTCCGGACATTGACCACCGAGTCGTACTTGAATTCTCCCGTCATATCTGACCGCAATTCTGATACCCACGACTTACACATGGACCGGTAAATAATGTTTTTTCTGAAGACATGCCGCTTTTTAGAAAAGACTCACCTGTCTGTAGTGTTACTTAGACTAGTTAACAAAAAAAGTTGTCCATTCCTACCACGAAAATGTTCAAATAGGCCGCTCTAGACCTTGCAGGTTGACTGAAATGCTGTTTAAGTTACTGGCTAAATTTCCGCTGGAAATCTCAGGCATGCGGCAAATAAGGGAAGTGCAAGCCAGAAAAGCTTCGCTAACGTGCAAATATCTCGCCGAGGAGTCCCACTCCATATCTCCCAAGCCAACGAAAATTTGTATTCCCAATTTTCGTCAGCCCTTTTTTCATGGCCAGGCTGGATCCCACTTATCACATCTTAAAAACCAATTGGCAAGAGACAGGAATATGCAGATAAGATATATAATGTACGGATTGCGACAGCATCCAGGTGTAACATGTAACATGCGAGCAACACAAACATAACAAATTAAGAGGCAGCACGGGCAGCGATGTCATCAGCAACATCGTAACGTCGGCGCTTTGCTGGCCGCTGAGCCTCCGAACGCGCAATATCGGACTCTTCACGGAGTCCTGCATCCTTAGGAACGTCCTTTGGCCGTGAAGAAGAATTACGCGGTGTGCGGGACGAGGAGAGTGGGCCAGAAGTATTGTTTTTCCTCTATTATGTATCAGTTAGCTTGTGGTCTTGTTCAGAGTAATAAATTTACCTTGTCGCGCATGGTACCGCTCACCGGTGCAGGGCCTTCGGTTGAGCCAGCATCGCCAATACTCAGAGGAAGATCAGAATTATCAGCAATATCTGGTAAATCGCCTCTTGGCGGCAGCGTCGTCGGGGCTGTTGCTGGTTGAGGTAGCAGATCGAATAGGGTGATCCATCTTTTGACAACCACCCCCCTCGACGTTTCGTGTTCCTCAACATGCAACCTCGTGCCCACGGGACGGCCCGGAAGAGTTAATATCAATGAATCCACTGGAAGAGGAACACCGATTGGGGAAGCTGTAAGGGGTCGATTTGACAAACTTTTTCTGCCACGGCGGGGACGTGATGCATCAGGCTCGCATTATATAGGTGTGGTGGGGCCAAATATTAAATAAATTAAATTAAATTAAATCGGAATAGAGGAGAAGAGAATAATTAAATATGACCACTCACATTGAATTAAACCTCTGAGAACTTCAGAATACCCTTGTGAGACCTCGGGAATGCGATGCGCAAAATAGGACATTTTTTCTGGGCGCGCTTCGCGCGCGGCGACTGATAAACTCGGTCAGCGTGGCAAAATGTACCGAAAATGCAACAAATATGCACATTTTTTCTTTCACGCTTCGCGCGTCTATCAATGTTTTTGCTTCCTCAGAAAGTGGGTCTGGTAAACTGCTGTTTCCTTATTTTTAAAATTAAATATGAAGCCTTTGCTCTGGTTAAAAAAAATTGCTTGACTCCGGGGAAGTAGTATAAACCTGGGTATAACCTTTTTTTTTTTCAGGCGCGCTTCGCGCGCACCTGGTTAATTTAAGGCATCTCAATGTTGTACTCACTACTCCCAGGAACTCTAAAGAGTTTTTCTCTCTCAAATCTTCGAGCAGGTGTTCACATATCAAGTGATAAATTAGGTACACAAAATATTCAGAAATTCTCTACTAGCGGCACACAAATTCCTCCTAAAATTTCGACTTTTTGATAGACAGCACTTCATTAAGTTTTCATTCATTTGGCTGATTAGAATTTCTGAATACTTTTGTCTTTCATTCAGGAATGGTTCAACACGATAGAATTGATGCAGAGAGATGGGTCATGTGACTGCACCTCCACGTGAACTATATCAATTCAAACTCAGTTAGGTCTTAGTTGGCGCACACCTATCGAATGTGAGCCGCGTCAGTGATGCTGGCTTTGGCAAAGCACCAGCAGGTGGTTCAGTCATATGCATTCTTCTGTCAGTAAAAGGCCTAGGCGACATTGAAGACGATTCTGATGATGGCCGGAGTTTAGCAAGGAGGAAGGCGAGGACGAGGACGAACTTGATGAAGAAGAGGATGAGGAAGAGCCTAGGTGGGTTGTATGTAAATAAATAAACGTTAATTTCTCTCACACCAAAAACATAACCCCTCACTCTCGCCTCTCACTCTCGCCCTCGTCATCCTGTTTATTGCACCTAGGAAGATGGCACAAGGTGGAAGCTCTGGATCATGCGGACTGACTGACTTGCCACTGGAATTACTGGCTATAATACTGGAGAATTCTGGCTGGAAGGATATTTTACGCGTGAGGCAGGTAAAAGGCATTTTGAACCTTTAACTTGAAGGGTTTGACCGACGATGCCCTCTTGATAGACCTGCAAATATCTCGCAGAGGCGTCCCGCTTATTCGCAGTTTGGAAACACCAGCACACGGGGTTAAGTATGACGATTCCTCGACTACTTGAAGCCCCTACCGCCTATTACAAGTCCCAAGAACTTGAGGACCTCTTTTTGCGCTGGAAACGATCGCAAATTGGATGGAGAACCAACGACGGCACCCTTGGATACCAGCGCAATATTGTAAACGACGGCGCGATGGAAGTTCACCTCGTCAGGGGTGGTCGATGGCTACTTACTGTTCAACAGACAGGACGCACCATGTACTACGACCTCGATGCCGCAACGGTCACCGGACGACGCCTTATACCAGATCAAATCGAGGACCACCCTTTATTTAAAAAGTATAGGTATTCCAGTGTCGGGATCTGTGTCGACATTGATGAAACGTCCCCAAACCTAAAATTTAATCTGGCATTCACCATTTTACGGCCGTCGGATGATTTGTCCCCTTCAACGGACTATCTAACTCAGATATGGAGTGTGTCGACTGTGTTTGACGATTCTCGGCGGGTCAGTGGGTTATCCACCAACCTCCTGGCTTCCTTCCACCTCCATTCTGCTGTTCGATTCTTATATTCCATGTCACTCCTTGGCAGCTGTATAGCCTTCTCCGCCAGAGATGATGGTCTTGACTTACGTAGCTTGATTATTGAATGGGAGAAAGCAGGCAGAAATCCGTCAAATTATCCCTGCCGTGCCTTCTATTCCCATGAGTCAGTGAGCATCCTTCAATTTGCTCCTTAATTCGTACCAATGCTTATACTTTCATGTAGCGTGACGTACGCCTCCTCCCGAACAACAGAGCGCTTGCCATCGGTGAAAATATATTGCGACTCTATGATTATCTATCAGTGAAGGAAACAACAACTACAGAGCCTTTGAACATGGATGCTAGTACGGCGAAGTACCTCCTCTGGGAGGTAAAGGCGCCACGCCTTTCTGGCCGACCCATATCAGGCCCATTCCTTGTGAGGGGTACTTCAAGATTCATCCTATTGACCGATCATTACGTTTATGGCCTCATCATTGACGATGCCGTCGAAAGTTTCAGCTCCCCGCAGCTTATGAAGCTCCTCCACTCTCCTGATCGCTTTCCCCTTAATGGCCTTCTGAATCTTGGGTATTATCATGGAATCACTACTGTCAGAGGCAGGGGAATTGTGCGGCTGCACTATTCGTTTCCTAATGAACGCAAAGCTCAACTTGAAGAGCAAGGATTTACTGGTGGACTTGTCCAATCATCAGTCCTGGCAGGCCAGACAGGGCAGCCGGTCATGGACGAAGGGTCAGGGCGCGTGGTCTTGAATAGCCCTCTGTCCATTGACCATCGAGTCGTATTTGAATTCTCCCGTCACATCTGAATGCAATTCAGATACCGAGCGACATACACAAGGACCAGTAAATGATGTTCTTTCTGAAGACTTTTTAGAAAAAGTCACTTGTCTATTCCGTTACTTACTTCGAGTTCATGTCCTGATATTCCACTGCACGGTCAAGTAATTCCAGAATTTCGAGGCCTATAAGGTAGGGCTCATGCACGGCTTCACCACATCACGTGAGGTGATTTGGCGGGCAAATTGATGAGAATTTCGTGCAAGTGACCATTTTGCAAAGCTAATAGCGCTTGCCACATCGCAAGAATAAAAAATCTGGCCGCAGGAAGTTGTTTCAAATAAGCATAGAAACAACTTGCTGGGGCCAGAATTTTGAATTTAACGTTGGTGTATGTGCTATTAGCTTTCTCGTTGGAAATGTCCGTTTTTCGGCCAATTATCACGTGACGTAGTGAGGTCGTGCATGAGCCCTACCTTAGCACCTCCGGACAAAGCTCGCCGTGCGAAGATCGCTATCGGGTCCAGTGACCAAAATGCCATCATCGCTGACAGAAATCAATGTTAATCGAGTCTCGCCTCCGACCTCGTTGGACCTCGTTGGATCACATTCTCCAACCGTGACTTACATCGCTGAACCCCTTCTAGAATGCATCCAGCTGCTACATCCTACATAGGGGCACCACATGCTTCAATGCCAAGCACAACTCCTCCGTTGCCGTATAAAATGGACGATGAGACACGGCTAATAACTCCCTCGACTTGAACATCCACCATGATTCTCGGAACTAGTCTTGCTTTCCTCTGCCTTTCCTCGTTGGCCATGGCTTCTCCTGCTGTCGAATTGCAACACCTGGAGGCACGACAGGCGGTGGACAACATTGTTTATGTCACAGATTCCAATCAATTTTGGTGCGCGACCTTCACTCGTTATTATACTGTACCCTCATTCACTGGTTGGGTAATTCGGACAGTATGATTATGCCACGGTGAGGCCCAGGTCTTCTTGTGATTATTGAGCGCAGGTTCTGATACTTGGTCCAGGAATCCTCATACCAATATCGGCGATAGCGAAACTCCCGGAGGCATGAAAACGTATTGCTCGCCAGCAGGCCGCTACTCTCCTGATCAGGGTCAATTACCTCCCGATTTTTGGAGCAATGTCGCCTTCACGAGCGGAACTAGCTCTAGGGGAGCACGGTTTGCACAGTGTAGGTTGTTTCCAGAATACTAGTTCACTCAAATTTACGAACCTTCTTCTCGGTCAGTGACTGGCTGCATACGTCCCGAGAAACTCAGTCGCCTCAACCCGAATGATGGTGGAGGCCAATACGATTCGAGTGGCGGCGCCGGAGGCCAAGGAAACCCGCAGGGTAGCAAATGCCTTGGGTAAGTCCCGGTGCTCTCAGATAGGCATCGTGTTGGTCATTGAATAACTGATAATTTTTGCTTCCATTCTAGCTACAACCATTACGTCGAACTGGTCGAGCCAGGTGACCGCCGAGCTTGCATCAAGTGCTGCGACAATTTCGACGACTGTCCAGTGAATATGGGTACGTCAGACCAATTCATTATGGCATTCGGTTTTTGATCATCTTACCTTGACAGATACTGCTGGATGCCCCCAAGTTATTCCCGGAAATTATTTCGATTGTGATTGATGGACATGACCTAAAGACACTGAAAATTTCGGACTTGTCACGATATCGAACTGTTTATGGACTATTCTGTGCCTCCTACCCTACTTCAAGGACAAAGCTATTAATGATGATGTTTTTACGAACTTTTGTAACGCAATATGACTCGAAGTCTTTATCTACTGTTGTACATCTCTTGGACACATGCTATTACGCCGCTCATAAACGAAGAATCGGATATCTAACTGCCTAGTCTCCTCCGAGAAACTGCTTCTGTCTTACTGCTATACTTACTCGAGTACACTAAAAAGCCTGCTGTCTAGCCAACATACTCGTCAATTCTTGAATTGCGCACTGGATGCCCCCACATCTTTCACGAAAATTATCTGTTGTTGTGACATGAACATACGATTGCAAGATGATGCAAGTCATCGATAGAGTTATGAAAAGATATATTGTTCGTTCATCAAAATATGGGCCACTTTGAAGCAGGTAAGTAAAGACGACCCAACAGCCGGAATGGCGGCTTTATATCAGTAACGACAGACTTAAGTCCCATATCCTCACATCGAACCGTGGATCCACAAACATGCCCGAAAGGACCATGGGATCGATCATGAAAGGCAACGACCAGACAAACCAAATGCACACCCAGGTATACCCAATACATCTGATCCACATCTCCGGCTCAGACGAAGGGGATTCGGCGTTGTGTCCCTTCTGAACTTGTACTTGCTTCGGACAGATATTGTGTTTCTTAGGCCGCAGAGTCCAGGCAAACCCCACGGTTTTCTCGATTGTTATGCCAACAGCTTGGAGGACGAAAAACGCGAGCGCGCCGAATCCAGGTCTTCCGAGGAGCATGTATTCCCCTCCGACATGAACGACCCCGGTAATGAAAAAGGCGGTATAGAGCCATATAAGTTTGTTCGCCGTGTCGCACAGGTTGCTCGATGTTTTGTAGACGATGGAGGGTCGGCGAAAGATTTTAGTGACGACAA
This sequence comes from Galerina marginata, assembly GCA_023014335.1. NCBI lineage: Eukaryota > Fungi > Basidiomycota > Agaricomycetes > Agaricales > Galerinaceae > Galerina > Galerina marginata. Next base: position 1,235,991 of record JAECYW010000004.1, read on the forward strand.
ATTCTGTGCACGCTAGGAGAGGCTATGGTGCAAGTAGATTAATATGGAAACGAGGGATAGAAGAGGGATGCCTACCTTCCGCAATAGCTGATGCCATAATCTCCTAAATACGAATGGCGTGTAATTAACATCCGAAAGCTTGATGAAGAGCTTATGAAGCTTACCGCCAAAACCGCTGCACACTCCAAGCACTCATTGGTGACCCAAACAGGCCTGGCCACCTATCTGGACGCGACCAACCAAGGCCAACCACGACGATCGACAAGGCATAATTCATCGAGGTGATACGCGCCGCACCAGCTACCGCGAAACTGGCGACTCCAAGAGTACGCCAATGGATCGCAGAATCAGACAAGAGCCGTCCAGGCGTGGTCATGCCTGGATTGGACGCGTTGGACACATACGCAGCGAATTCCCATGCGGCACACAATATTATGATGATGATTCGTGTGCCAATAAAATTCCAGCGTGAGGTTGAAGGTGAGGGACGACTGGGAAGGTGGGAAGGTTCGTGCGCCCAACCTATGCCGCGAGGATTTGTGTAAAGGTTGAAGGTCCACCGGAGCCTCTGTGAGAACGACTTCTCCGTGATTTTGTTGTCGCTCGTTTGTGGATCATGCAAATTTTTGAGTGTGTTTGGATGAGTCAAGGACATAGCATCAAGCCCAGTCATAAGCTGCGTAAGGATAGCAGAGCCTAATCCCAGGTCTACTACGAGGTCCCCTGTCGTCGTCTGCGTGATGAGGTGGTAGGAAATCCACAAGGCGACCCCAAGGAGGAACCATATCAAGAGCCGTGGAAGGCCTGGTATCGTTCCAACGAATAGAGCCAGCTGACAGGCTCCATAGAGAGCGCCATCGAATGGTTTCCTCGAGTCGCTCATCATTGAACGTAGTGGCACAGGTGGAAGCCTAAAATTTCAACCCTTCAAGGGTCGATCAAAAGCCTTTACATAGTTGCGGGGCTTAGGGTGTGTATAACCACGAGAGCCCGTAAACGATCATCAAACCGAAGCCCACCCATTCGATTCGCCGAGGGGATAGAACATCAACTGGGAGGATCATGGTGGTTGGATTCGAACAGCGGATGAATTCGAGTTTCAATCTTATCTATTGTCACGTTCGCGTGACGAGGAAACTTTGAACCGTTTCGCTGCGTATTCGTAAACGGTTACCGTCAACTCTGGCCAGTGTATAAGAACGAGTTGAGTCTATATCTCAATCTATCATGCTAATTCTAACGAAAATTTACGACCGTACAGTGGAAGAAGCGTCAACGGGATCGGACTCAGATTACTCCAGGTGTGTATCAATTTTCTGTTCGAAGACTTGGATATTGAACTTACCAAGTTTATGGTGGATCTAGCACAGTACGGCCTCCTTGGAGTTTTTTCTCAAAGCAGAGGGTGATAATGACCGTAGCTTTTATAGTGGATCTCCTGGTTTTTATCGTCAAAAGGAAACGAATACTTCTGCGAAGTCGACGAGGACTTTATTTTAGATCGATTCAATCTTACAGGATTGAACAACGAGGTGGCGAACTACCCTCAAGCTTTGGATCTCATCACAGATAGCTTGGGTGTGTACGTTGACTGCAATACAGCGTGAAGACAGGCTGATTGGTCTGCAGATGACGATATCCAAGACGAACTTCGCGGATCGCTGGACGTGCAGGCACGTCTTCTCTACGGACTCATACACGCACGATGGATCGTCACAGCACGAGGACTAACAAAGATGGTACTATCCCACCACTTCTCCTAACCAAAATCCTCCTAACTCAACCCAACTAACTCTCCAGCTCGACAAATACAAACGCGCCGACTTCGGACGATGTCCACGTGTCCTCTGCGCATCCCAACCCCTCCTCCCAGTCGGACTCACAGACATACCCTACGAAAAATCCGTCAAGCTCTACTGCGGGCGGTGCGAGGACCTCTACTCGCCCAAGTCTTCCCGCCACGGCTCCATCGACGGCGCGTACTTCGGGACGACCTTCCCCCACCTGCTCTTCCTCGTCTACCCCACCCTAATCCCGCCAAAGGACGGCGAGCCCCCGGTGAATGCTGTGGCTAAAGACGGGACGTCTGGCGACTCCAGGAGCAGGCGGCGGCTCCGCGAGGAGCCTGAGGCGTCTGTTGCTGCTGAGGGTGGTGGGGAGGGTATCAGCACGGCGAGTGTGGCTTTGAAGGCGGAGAGATATCGGCCGCGGATATATGGTTTCCAGGTTAATGAGACTGCCAAGTTGCAGCGATGGCAGGAGGCTGTTCGTGATCGGTATGTCGTCCTTCGCAATCACCGCACTGTTCGAAACTGACTTTTTTGCTTTACAGACAAATTGCGAGATTGGAGGCACTAGAAGAGAAGACGCCATAAAATTTGATTAGCATTCACGAGATTCCTTTGTATTCTTTTTTTATGGATTTTTGCTCAAGATTACCTTTCTTCTCTGCTTGTTGATCGTACACTTCATTGACATTCACCAAGGAACGGATTCAAAACATAAAGCTTAAAGTAACACATAATTCATATTTTATTGCTTGCAATTGTCCAAAAAAACTAATGCATTTTTACATACTAGACTAGCTGATACCCGTGCGTTCGCACGGGTGTACTTGGTCAATAGAAAAGAAGGGAATTATCCATGGATATATAGATGTATTGATACTACTTAAGTACTTAACAAACAACCTAATGGACGCTCGGTCGGTCCTGATGTGCATGCCTTCTTTGCTGGGCTCGAAGTTGCCTGACTGAAATCAAACTGGAGCCCATTGCGCTTCAATGCAGTCATCATACCATCAAAGTTACAGCTGAGATTAGCCAGAAATACAGTGACACCCAGTGAAGTAAAGGCGAGTGCCCAATCATATTTCCAGATGTCCTCCCGAAAGGATTTTGAGACGTAGTTGTCAGACATTAAGAGTGTGCGTGAGGCTCAGGCAGGGCTTCCGACGCGGGGAAATGTACTCGGCCCTCTGAACAACATGTACCAAAACTCGGACTTCGTTGGCTGCTCGATAAGTATTTCTCAGCAAGTCAGTGAAGTGCTCCGCAGTCAGGACACTGCACAGTAGGGCAGGAATGGATGGAAGGGCCACCTTAGGATGCGAAGATCAGGCTTGAGGTAAAAGAGACACTATAATTACTCACCCCATTTCTCAGCACATCACTCGCGACTGACCCTCCTCCCTCGGTTAATTATCTGCATTGCGCCGCTGTCTTGCACCTTCAATGCGAGCATCAAGTACCCTGGCATTCAAGTTGTAGGAAGTAAGTAAAGTTCTATAAAGGAAAACAGAATTACTCACTGCATGCCAAGCAAGGTGTACATGTCCTCGACCCTCAAGTATCGTCCTGTCCGCCTGTTCTGTTTATCAGCATGGGAATAAGCACTCGGAATATGTGATCTTAATATAACTTGATCACTTTGGCGCCTTTCGTTTTGTTCTTGCCTTTCACACTCGCGGCGGCGACGCTGGGCTAAAGACCGGGCATTGGGATGGGCTATTTAACAAATGAAAATTAACATATAAATGAATTTACGATGATATGATAAAAACCTTAACTGCTGCTCAGTGCTTGGTGTTTCTGCGGCGAGTTGATCTTGGGGGGAAAATCTTCCGGGCGGTATATCTGAACCTCGAACCGAAGTCTGTTTGGTAGCCTGTGAAGCTCGTTCGCGATGAAGCCATGCCTGCTAGTGACGATGCGGTAGAGCCGCAGACCTTCTACTTGGAGGCAATTGCACCTGCTGCCTGGGTGAAATGATTTGATGATTGACGCCAATGGCTATTCGAGTAGGAGGGCTCGGTAAGTCGAAATAGGAGCAACTGCTATCTGAAGAAGGAAGATGAGGTCAAGTATCACGTAAGTTGGTTCAATATGACATACCCTACTTCCCAGACCATGGCTCATTACTGATCTTCCACTGCTAGAAAGACTGTGTGGTTGGTTTTCGTCCTGGGCTTCACGGGGACGGTGCCTTCTGGGACTATCCTCAAGGCCATTTTCCCGAATGTCGCGCCTGCGTCCTAGCCCTTGCAGCAGCCCCAGGTGGTGGAGTAGATGTTTCGGGTCTTGTGGCTGGAATTCGACGGCGGCGAGGACTTTCATCGATATTGACGCTACGTCGATGAAGTCCTTATTTTGATGCCGTTGAGGCGTATTGAGCTTTTCGTGAGGCCTATTGAAAGGCATATGAATGTCTACAGGGGAATAGAAGAAATGAAATACTCACATATCGTCGGTAGCAGAGCTGTTTGAGGTGTTCAATTTTGTTTGCAATGCGGCACCTTTACAACGCTGAAATGCGCCGCCAGGCGCCGTTGAGAGCGTTGAACATTCCAGAGAGCAGACCCACCCAAAACAGAAAGCTATCGGGCGACAGTTTCGGGGACCAACAACTGATTTGAATACATGAAGACACAACTACACAGGCACTGTCTTGCTGAATTACACATAATGGTTCATACATATGAAAGAGAAAATTTAATCAACAAAAGATACAGTATCTTTGGTAGACGGTCCAGGTGAGGGAGAGAGGAGGCTCATACTGGAAGAAAAGAACAGCGGAGAGGATGCTCAGTGAGGAAGTGATTCGAAGCGACGCGACGCGAAATTGATTTCCCAACCACATGCAGCTTTCCCATGACGTCATCAAATTCAGCAGCCAATCAGAATGTCTCTTCTAGACCCGTGAGAAACACCATTCCCAATTTTTGTTATAATAGATACATAGCCCAAGAAAGAAAGGTCGTGGTCGTGCAGGTGTTTCGTAAACTAGAAATGATATGAAGTACGAACTAAATGATGAAGTAAAAAAAATGGAGCACGTAGTGTATCTACCAAACGCACCACTCAATCAAGAAAAACGCCATCCTCAATATCTTCGAGGAGGGCAACCTGACGTCCCCTCATGTGAGAGGTCTATTGTCCATGTGAAGCCTCTGCTTCGTAGACCCCCAAAAGGACGTCCATCAAGTCGAACAAGCCTATGCTTGATCAACGCTCGGCCCTCTCCAGCTCTGGCTGACAAGCCATCTGAGCATGAGCATGAGCGAGCCAAAATCTTCCATCCAGATAATTTCACCACATTCCAACCTCGTCTGTCTACCCCGCCTATCACGCAGCAGGCTGCCAATCCCCGTCCAACCCAGCAACCCACGGCGCATTCGCCATCGAGAAGGAAGCACTGCTCAGCGGGCTCATCGAGCGCTCCGTCTGCAGGCCGCCATTCCCACTGCCACTGCCCCTCACAGTATCGATCGTCCCGAACGAGGTGTCCATAAGCGTCGTCGAGCCCGAGCCCACAGACCGGATCGTGTTCGTCTTTTCTGGGCTCACATGCGCCGAGGGAGGCGAGCCGATAATGGGCGGGAGACCGAGCGAAGAGGACTCTTGTTGTCCTTGCCCATGTCCTCCAGAAGAGGAGGTCCGCATCTGACCGTGCCCAAATGCAGAGAGAGCAGGCGAGCCAGGCAGGTGCCGCTTCCTATCGTCCGACGAGACACTTCCCATCCTTAAGAGGGAGTGGGCTACGGAGACACCACTCCCCATGGAACGAGCGACGGAGTGGGCGGAGGGCCTGGAGGAGTTGGAGCTCACTGAGCCGGAGTTGTCCCGCCGTGCGACGGGTGCTGAGCCCGTTGAGCGGACTGAGGGGCTGAAGTGGGACCGCATAGAGTGTAGAGAGCCTTGTTCGGAATTGAAGCTTGGGCTGTGGACGAACTATACACAATAAAAATAAAATAAAGTCAGCATGAAGACGAAGTTGAATTTTGTAAAATAACTGACCACACCAAACGTTCCTCTTCTCGAGGGATCCGCATGTCCACCGCCGCCACCACTACCTACTCCTCCAGCAGACGATATCGTGCGCCAGCCCTGCTCCGCATCAGGCGGGGCTTCCTCCAGCAAATCCATCGAAATGCCTGTAGTATGATGCGTAACCATCCCACCAGAAAGAGACAGGCCAGCAAACGAGCCCCTAGAAGCAGTAACATCCGTCGCCGTATCCGACCACCCAATCGGCCTGATTGTGTCCAGCCCAGGGGGTGGGAACGGTGTGGGCTTGTACCCGATACTGCTGCCAGTCGCGGTCTCCTTCAACGAGGAAACGGAAGAGAAGTGGCCCAGTGGGGCGGGTGCGGGCATGTCGAGGATGTCGTTGGCGTTTGTCTCGTCGGGCGAGCCGATGGTAGGCGGCGGAGTGGATGCAGCGAGGGGGTAGTCGCTGTAAGCCGGCGGGCTAGCAAGCGGGCTAGAGAGCCACAAGTGCTCGGTTGGGAGGACAGGCTGTTCGGCAGGTGTCAGTGCCCTAGGAAGTGGGGCCAGCAAAGGGGTACCGGGCAGCGACGAATGTGCATCGTGGTACATCGTACCCCCAGACGTCCCGCTCCGCGCACTGACACTCGATTTCGGGCGGGTCCCATCAGGCAGGGTGCCCACCCCGCCTCCACGAGGGCGGTTGCCGAAGCTGTCGACCTGCCGCGCGTCGGGGTTGAGCATCGACCGCCCGGTCTCCAGGTCCTTTTCAGAGAGCGGGTCCGTGGTGAAGCTCTGTGACGTGAGGGTGTGCCTCGGCGAGTCGAGGTTCTTGAACCAACTCAAGCGTCCAAGATTGGCGAGGCCTCCAAGGCCGAGCGCACTGAGGAAGCCGTTGCTGCCTTGTCGGCTTGGTCCAGCGTCAGGGAGATGCGGGCCAGGTCTAGGTCCGAGGTCTTCAGCTCTAACACGACGTGCAACTAGGACTTCCGTCCCATCTTCTGGGTCAGCTGGGAACGAGGATTGATTAGAGAGATACGAAGGCTGAGTGATAAACGGGGGCCGATCCCCTCCGAGAAGTGGGGTGGTAGCCGCAGCGGGTTCAACGAGGCGGGGAGGAACCTGTGGGTCCGACGAATAGGCGTAGGCGCCCGCGTATTCCTCTTCAGGATATTGGTCTGCATGTTCTGGATCCGGAAGGACGCTTTCGCGTCCCATGCGTTCCATGTCCGAGGAAGAGAGCGTTGTTCCGCCTGTTTCCTGATGTTCAGGCATACTGGGTAATAACCCAAGGCTAGGTCGATCTATAAGGACACCAAAGCCGGAGGCATTGGAATTGGTAGAGGCCGACGAATTACTATTTGTCGTCGCAACCGGCGGCGGCGGAACACGGGGAACACCACGAGAAGTTGACGGGCCAGGCACTTGGGTCATAGCAGCTCCACCAGCCGCTAGTGCAGCTGCTGCGCTACTGCTGTGCTGAAGGAACGGATCGGCTTCTTCGCCGCTGTGGCGCGGAGAACCTTCTCCTGGAAGGCGGGATCCTGGCGGAACGATGAAGTAGTCATCGTCGATAGGGATTAGAGTGGTGAATTGACGCCTGTTTCTGCGGCCCTTCAAGCACAGGAACAAAAATAGGGCTAAGACGAATAGGAAAATTAGGCCGAGGATGCTGGCTACTATGACTCCCACTAGTTGACCTTTAGTCAAACCGGTGGCTTGGGCCGGGAGGGGAGGAGCCGAGACGGAAGAAGAGGGAGCGGGTGAGGTAATAGAACCCGATGGTGAGAGAGATGATGATAAAGATGCAGTTGTGGATGTCAAAGAGGCGGCGGATGATGTGGTAGATATCGATACTGATGAAGCAGAAACTGATGATGATGATGATGATGAGGTGGTTGAGGAGACGGAGGTTGTTATGGGTGTCGCAGAGGTAGAAGAAATGGTCACAGAAGATGAACTTGAAGCAGAAGCAGAAGTTGAAATAGATACAGAAGTCGTGGGTGTCGCTGTTGTCGTAAGTATGGTCGTTGAAGGGGATGTCGCTGTCGTCGTTACTGGTGGCCCCAATGTGGTGGTAATCGTCTGCGGAGTTGGAGACGGTAAAATCACTGTGGGAGGTTCTGAACTTCCTCCGAAAATGTATAACGATCCCAATGGTATCTGGGCTCAATGTTAGCTTTGAAAAGACCGTATTATAGTCTGAAATCCGACTTACACTTGGTCCAAAGTAGGTTGGTGGGAGGTATATTATGGTCGTTGAGGTAGCCACAGGGACTCCTCCTGCATCAGTGATAACCACTGCTGAAGGTGCCAGCCATGGGGGGAATTCCTGAGTAGGTTGAGCCATTCTGTTATGGTCTCTAAAGTTTTATAAAAGTCGTTGCTGCGGAAAAAATAATCGTTAGTAGTGAGCGTGAGTGGCTTCAAACTGCAAGAAAAGCTGGTGTCAGTGGTATTTCATATGATATACTTCTAAAACGTACGAAGTCTTTGGATTTAGTGTTTTAGGGGGATACAACACGGCAGGATATCCTAAGATACCAAGTGGAGGAGGGGGAAACGCGGGAAAGAGAGGAGGAGGAAATACAACCGAACAGTCGCGTCAAAATTCGAACCAAGACCACGTGATCCTTCTTCTTTGGCCATTGTGCCTTGGCAAATTTCCCCATATGGAAAGGCTCTCTTGGTTGAGCTCTCCTCTCGTGCTGTCCCGCAACACTGGGAATGTCGCTCGAATGATCAAATATCAGAAATAGCGGAGCCCCGACTTCTAGTTGTGATACCGTGGTACATAACGTCCGAAGGTAAACATATGATATATGACCTCAACAGAGTCCTTCAAGCACGCGGGACGATGGCACGAGTGGGCAAAGCACAGGGGGATTCTGGATTCAGACTCCAGAGGAAAGTCCAGCATATTCAACCTTGAAGGCTGGATATATTGCTGCTCGCGCCAACAAAATCTAGGACACAACCACCTACATGGGTATTCGGAACATTCACAGATAAATTTGAGTGGTAATTTCGAGCTCTTGCGTATTCCAACTTCCGTGTCCTTGGATCGAGCGCATTTGCAAAGGAATATCTAAAGTAGTGGCGAGTAAGATAGCGTTAGACAAACATTACTTAATTTACCAGCACAGAATATCTAATGAGGTACGCAACAAAAGTCAAAAGTTGCAATGAAATTCCAGACTACAGGTCAGCATTGCCGCTTGCCTCGCAGACCCTCTTGATGAGACATCACAATTTTGTTTGGTCATGATCATATCATCGAGTTTGACTGCTTAGGAAACAACAAGCTCCATGTTTCATACAATGTGCCAGAACGTCGATATTTATTGGCCAATGGCCTGTCCGGCTTTGGGCCAACTTGCTCGACGAATTCCTGGCCTAACCCAGGAAGATTTACTTACGGTCAGTGTTTAGGCCAAAAAATATTGCAAGACGAGAGATCTAGATGGGCGAACCACCTCAGGAATAACGTTTGATAAAGGCATCAAAACGGTAGTGAGCAGGCTCGAAGGTAGGACCTTGTAGCACTGAACTAACCATACTATTATCGACTAATTACTAGGCTCCGATATTGCTGTCAACAAATAGGCCGCTGTTTTCGCTGTCTGACATCAGGTTGGGACAACGCGCCGCAGAAATTCTAGTTCCGACTCAACAGAGGTCTCATAGAATTTGGCACCAGGATAGATGTCAAAGTGACCAGCTGGCAGATAATCGCAGAACATCAATTCTTCGTGACCTCACTTGATTTATGAGTCTATCTCACCGTCGTCGAGTAGAACTGCCTCGCCTTTCGGTGCAGCCTCTACTACCTTATGTGCATTTTCCGCAGGACAGAGAGCATCTTTCCCACATATGACGACGAAAATAGGACATTTGATCGACGCTGCGGTTTTCCGGGGGTCGTAAGGAGGAAATTGGAAGAGACTCGAAGCCGACATCTATTCGTAGATCAGCTCTTCGTTTCGAATGAAGCAGGAGGAGTTATGCCAACCTTATTGGGCCAATCACTTCGAGAATAATATGACTAAGGACAACAGGAAATGAAATTGGTCGAAACCTACCCATCTTTGAGAGCGATGCCCGAAAGCCCCTCAACGGAGCCAGGAGCTACCATCGCACCCACAGTCCCAGGGGGTGCAGCAGCGGGTATGTAAAGTGGCTCGAATCCCAACAGTTGTTTCATTGAATCAACAACGGCATAAAGCACAGTCCGAATGAAGCCCCAAGTGAGTTTGACTGGGGCTGAGCGACCGGTGTATGGGCATCTCGAGATCGCCGCTACCGCATTCACCGCTTCCTACGCATGAACCAAAAAAATTGCTCAGCAATGGCCCACAATTCGCGTCTTAAAAAATTTTTTTTAGCTCACTTCTGCAGCGAGTGAGATAACATGACCTCCTGCGAATGCCCTATTCAGACCAAAAACCCGAAAAGGAGAAAGAACAAAAGGCACCGGAGAAACTCGTCCCCCAAAGAACCAAGCGCTGGCCGTCGAAGACGTCATGATGCCTGGCGTACTTGATCACGGTCCTGTAATCTTCCAGCTGTGCCTTCACGTCAAGAACATGCCGTGGTGCTCCATCTAAATAACCCCGAATTAGACGGGGACTCTCTGGACGAATTGCAGCCCACTCTGGTTGGCTTGGTCGTTGTGCCCCAGAGCGCCAGAGGTCTACGCACCCGAAGCACCCCATCGTCGATAGTCGAACACAAGACATGCATACCCAAGTGCCGCGAAAGACTCGGCGTACGGCGCCAGCGACATCATCTTGTTTCCGCTAAGTCCATGAGCCCTATCATTACTTCAGTTGCGGAGTCACGACGTTTTCGAATGATTGCCTACTTACATGACAATAACCGGGAATGGCTTAGAGAACTGTCCGGTCGGGAGATACTCCCATGTATCAAGGTTCCAACCATTGGTTGCGCTGGGTATTTTGATCGTTGATTTCGTGAATGACATGAAGCTAGATCATCAAGAGCAAGGCGCTCGATGGTATACAGATAAAGGAGGAGTTGTGCTTCCGGTGGGGAGAAACAGCTAGACTAATATCCCAAAGAGACAACCATGACTTCAGCGTGGTGGAACTCCTGATTTGGGCAAAGAGCACTTACTTGACAGTCGAACATCGTCACAGTCGATTGCTGATCCTGACATTGACAACACGTGGGATGTGGCACCCTGGAGTAGAGGAATGTTAGAGGAATGAGGTCGCTGCGATGAACGTGGTGGAAGTAAAAAAATGTTCTAGAATTGTTATCGTGATTGTTTTACAAGTGGCAGGGGAATAGATACAAGTTGGTAGAAAGAACTACTAGTAGCTTGATACGCCGAGAAAAGGAGTCGATAGCGCGAGGCAGAACAGAAAGCATATCCAAGACAGGAATGAAACCTGAAAAGAAGCGCGAATGCGTAGCGAGGAGCGAGGAACGACTGAAAGCATATTCAGAGGAGAACGGAACAAACGAACTATAGATGCCATCGGAAAGTAGAATATTTCGCCAGGAAAAAAAGTGCTCTCCTTCCATAATGACTACTGCGCGCGATGTCTTCGGGAGCTTCGACCAGTCTCTTCCGTATCCTGCTCGGGAGAGATATCCGAGTGTGGGCGTCTAGCCCTGGGCGGCGGAGCACTGTATCCGTATGGATTCCCTTGTCTAGCAGGCATCGGAGGGAAAGGGCCAGGATAGCCATGTCCCGCCATCATGGGTCCGCCACCACGCATCTGTGAATAATGTTCGACCTGCGGAGGAAGGCCCATCGCAATGGGGTATGTATTAGCACGGGACATCTGCATGCTAGGAGAAGCCATCATTGGCTGGGTGAAGTGCTGTAGGTGCGGCGCCGAGGCAGCAGGGCTCCAGCGGGCGTTTGGGTTTGTCTGGTCTGAATAATGATGGACAGGAGGTGGCGGCATGTACCCTGGGGGTATGGCCATCGCATTGGCGGGAGCAGAAGGGTGGAAAAGATTCTGTGGAGACATGTAGGGTCCGCCTTGTCCACGAGTGGGGTTGCGTTCGTCTTCATCAGAGTCATCAGATGCGCTCGACCTCGAACCCCCCACTGGATCCTTGCGTTTTCTGTCGCGTTTGTTTCCCTCTCCCTGCCGCACATCAAGAGCCCAGTAGCATCCCTTCCCAGGATGATTGACAGGACGTTCCACGCGCACGAAGATGGCTTTCAACGATAGGTTGTGTCGAATAGAACGCTATCACAAAACAATTAGCACGTAAGGGGAATATCATTGGGACGGAACGAACCTGCCAGGGTTTGTCGCTCGCAGTTTTCCAGGAGGGATATCGCGTTTCGATTGCATCATATATTTGCCGAAGGGTAAGTTTCTTGCTTTGGCTCCCCCAAATGGCAAGTTTGATCAACTCCGTAATCTTTGGTAGTCGGGTCCCAAAAGGTTCGTCTGCTAAGGCATCAAGGCTCACTGGTTGAGGGGGGTATATGCTGAGGTTCTGACGCAAATACGACTCTGTCTGCTCATGGGAAGGTAGAGACCCGTGAGACTGCGGATGTTCGTTGTGAAGCGAAGGAAGGACCTCTACATCATCCCAACTTGAAGAGTATACCTCCGATCCAGGGCTTGGATGTTCCATCATGTAATTAGCTTGATCATCCAGTGCTTGGGTCATACCGTCCATCTTGAGTTCCTGTCCATACAAATTTCCGCCATGATGTTGAGAAAACATTGGGTTGGAGTACAGTTGGCTTCCGCCGTCCTAAAGGAGTCACCAGTAAACACACGAGACCAGTGACAAGGAGTTAACGGGAACGAACCTGAGAAGTAAAGGCTGGACCTGGAGAGTATGATGATCAGCAAGGTTCACGATCGATATAGGCGCGGAAGGTGAACGAACCAGTTGCGTTGCTTCCAAAAGTGCCGGGGAAGCCCCCAAAGTTCTGCTCTGTGTCTGGATCGTTTTTGATTTGTCTTGTTCCTCCATGTCCACCTGAGGAAGCGCCTTGTGACATGTCGGTGGAGGATGGGGGATCGCGATGGTAAGAACGAGGTGGGTAGTGGTCTGCGTAACCGTTATGTCGTCCTGTGCGTTGCTGAAGACTGTTAGGAGAATAAAAGAAGTCCATTTCTTTATGAAAGGAACGACCGAGTCATGGTAGAATTATAGCGAAAACGATGCGAAAAATGGAGTTGAAATGGAAAAAGGTGACCATCAAAATTGAAAGATCGCGGAGAAAGAAAGTAACCCAAAAAAAAAAACAAAGAGATGATATTAGCGCTGGACCCACACCAACAAAGGGACGCGGGTATAGCGTACCGAAGTCACGGGGTCTGGATTCTGGTACGATCAAGCCTTGATGAAGCCTAATCTAGTAGTGTGACGCCGGAAGATGGTAAAGTGCTTTGAAAAGAGGGGAGAGTCCAGAGAAGGGTTCTTATGATGCTAACAACTGTAGAGAGCTGTTGTTGCTGGCGATCCACAGCAAAAACATGGCTGCCTTTATACAACTTGATCCTCGTTACACGATAACGAGAAACGTCACAAAATATTTACCAGAGAGAGTAATATTTTTGGATTGGTTGGATTGGTCGTCTGTAAATTTGGCTTCCTTTGGCCTCGGGATTGTCCCCGAGGTACTTTTTCTCTCGGCGAATCCCCTGATCCAGCTCTGGCAGGGCAGAAGAATAGCCTTAAACGGCAAATATGCCAGAGGAATTCCTCAACATAGCAAAAACGCGACTGCCTCGTGGTGAGTGACACCTGTTTATACCACAATCACAGATATGGTATGTTGAGGGGATTGGTACGGGCCCATGTTTTTGAAAGTTGCCATAGCCGAGCAGGCGGGTCCTGTATGAGGAAATCAAGAATCGGCGGGCATCATCAAGCGGACTGTGGGTCCACGGCCGCCCGACGGGCGCACTTCCCGAAAAGGAGACCGCTCGAGTTTAAAATCTAGCATCGCATTCCTGGGCGCATTCCTGGAGCAGCATGTAAGATCTGGAGGTCAATCGTGAATACTCAGAAAGAGGAAGACTTGGTAGTTGAAAAGAAGGAAAGGAAGGAAGAAAATTTGCGATGATCGTGAGTCAAAGCGCCGCTTTATTACGTAAGCCGCATAGGCCGCCCCGGCGCAATACCCCGATTTGCAACTTGATTGCTCTTTTATGCACCGTCAACAAACCGTCAATTCCCAAGTCTCTCGCCAGTATGTTATGACCGGGATGACCCCATTCAATCCGACAGTTGCTAAAAACAAAATGATTTCAAGATGAACTCTTAGTAAATGTCAGTCCCAGTGGTCGAAGTAAATATCATGAAGGTTCACGCCATGCTGCGAGCTCTTCTACAAATATCTCGGCAATGACTGCCTGCGCCACGAGCATTTAGAGAGAATATGTGTATATGCGGTCCCTGCCTAGATTTCGCAGGTAGAAATGTTGGGGCAATGACGATCGATGGCGAGGACAACCAGGCCTTGAATTTAAGAAAGGAGAGTTAGTAAGGAGTAAATTGAAAGTCTACTCTTGATTTATAAAATGGAAGTGCTACAAGTTACTGTTAATATAGAGGGAATACTGTCATCTCATGGGATGTAATGCTCCCATACAGCCCTTTCGACCGTAAGCTCCGCCCCATAACTTGGAAAGATATCTGTGAACACTTCCTTCCATCCGAGGTATTGTTCGCGTAAGTACAATGCCCGGGTATACTCCCAGTATTCCGGCATCCATCCCGCACACTCCCAGTCAACCAACGCACATGGACAAAGGTTTTCATCAACGAGGATGTTGTGAGGCGTAATATCCCCATACGTGAAGCATATTTTGTACTGCGTATTCGCTCGCTTCTCCAGTGCCGCACGCAGAGCATCGTCATAAGGTTCCCAGGGTTGGCAAAAGGGCTGCATATGTAACTCGTCCTGGGAGGCGAACGGACCAACAGTCTCGGGCCATCGGATACGATGGGAGGAGACACCAGTTCTCATAAACCCAGAGATAGTACGGTCACCCGGTGGTCGTAGACAACGTAGTTAGTCGAACCACTCACGCAAGGTTTTTATGAACACCTCCCCCGTTGATTTCCTGCCATCTTATCCAATGTGACCCCGCACTCTGTTCCATTTACACCGGTCATAAGGAGGAAATTACCTTTGCCAGAGGGGAGTGCGATGACATCCAGCATGCGTAGCACTGGGATCGTGGTGTTTTCCGAAACGTATTGAGTGGCGAGGGCTTCTGAGGCCGTGACGAAACGACCTCGTTTTGCATAAATGTTGAACGGGACGAGGCGCCTCACCATAGCGGAGGAGGTTCGTTCACCGTGCTTGACCGAGAAGCGGAGAGCCTGATATGCCTTCAAACGTATACCAGAGGGAATTAAAGCCAGGCGGACCACAGAAAATCTGTGAAACTGTACGGTCTTCATTGATGGGTCAGTTGTGTCCAAGATATGGGAGAACTTTGCCTGTCGCGACGTACCTTCGGTGGTACACGAACTGGGCCGCATTAAACAGATTGACAGACATCTTGAAGCGTCACAACAAGCTGGAGGCCCGTAGCGCAGAGCCGGGTCGTAAGCTTGTGAAAGACGGTAAAAAGAGAAGTGCCAGTGGCTGTGCTGTCGGTTGATCCTTGAAAATCAATTTGATGCTCCTCAGTGTCACTGCCACGATATTGCGGCGTGCCAGTGCTTCCCAGATCGCGCAAGGCCTGCTCGATCGAAGCGCCTTCGAGCCTTCCCAGACCCAGCTGTTATGTAGGTCCAACTGACCTACTCTATCGTTATCCTTGTATATGCCATCTCTAAGAACTTGAAAAGAGAACGTCGTAAGAAATTTCGCCTTTGTTCTTGCGTTGTTTTCAACCAATTTTCAACAGATGAGCTGATTATTACCTGCTAGACTTTGGACAACTGTGAAAGTCATCACCCTGCTGCACCTTTTGAAGTTTTCTCATCTGGAACCTGCCAAATCATAGGCGAAAGTTCAGGATGAACATTCGTGAATCGTCATTTCACTAAACCTCTCAAGTCTGCACTTCAAGTTGTCGGATTACCTGCTCAAACTTACGCGTTCTAAGCAAGACGAGAATGCTACCTCACCTTTCGTCCCGTGAATCGTGATTGACATGGACATCTGACTGCACAAAAGACTCGATGGCAGATGTTATGTCACTGGCTACACGACCTTCGCCTTTTTCTTGTGAAGGGACATCGGCTTTCGGAAGCTTCACAGGAAGCCAATGTCGGCTGGCCACCCAAAATAAGATGCAATGAATGGGGAATGATTTGACTCATTCTTGATCTATCAACAATTGGGCACGTCATTGTCAATTCACGTCTCTGAAACTGAAGAAGCTCTAGACTTGGAATTCGATGTCTTGTCGGATATGCAACTGGCTCGTCCTTGGCTCGTCTGGTCTGGTCCCTCCAAGGTCTTTGGATGAATACCCTATCTGCGAAGCTGCCGAAAAGTATAAGATCCCACGACCTTTCTGTCGTGGAGTTCAGGATCTCTACGAATATGCTATCTGCGAAAAGCTTGCCGGTGAGGAAAAGTAGAATAGGAGACAGAAACGATAGGACTCTAAATGCGGGACAAAATTGACCACATGGTCTGACTTGGACCTGCTCATCGGTAACTTCTTATTGGTTGAACGTCTTGCGATAAGAATTTGACTCTTTCCAGAGGGTACCCGCTTTAAAGAGAAGTATAACTTATGGCATATTCAACCTGTTCCTGCGCCGAGTTTATCCGACGCAGTTCTTGCACCGCCAAGACTGTCACGAAAAAGCAGAAACAGGACAGAGACGACCCTTGTGTCTTGTGAGGTCTTATCTGTGACAGTGGGGATAAAATCTAAAGCTTAAAGGTTCAACTACCACTCTGCTTCCATCCATCGCTTATTGATTTCCTTCCGTTGAAAAATACATCCAGGATCTCCTTCCCTATTGGACCATCTCCCATTGAATAGAGCGAGCGATGTATTGATGGGAGATGATGTTATAATGTCTATTCATTGTCACTGGAGTACCGTCTCTATTAAAGGCATTTCCGGAACTCATGCTCCAAAAAGCCAGATGCAGTACGGCAAGGTGTTCGACATGACATTTCAAGCTATCAACGTCCAGATTCTTCCTTGAGGTCGTGTCATCTACTTCTGAACTATAGAACTATATATAATGTGGGTCAGCGTCATATGTACTCACCTACCGAAAGGTGATCGGCATCTCCACGGAAAATGTTCTCCACCAATGTGCTCAATTATGTTCCTCATTCCATTTGGTTTTTCTTGCCACTTGCAGTGTTCGTGTTGTTTTTCTTCGTTCGAGGCGGGTTCAGATGGCAAACACTCAAGAATCTACGGGGTCCGCCCTCCTACTCATGGCTCTATGGACACCAGGTCGAATTCTACCGGCAAAGCGATGTGGGCGAACTGGACTTCGCATGGGCCAACAAGTATGGTGGTGCCTGGAAGATCGATGGTTGCTTTGGTGTATGAACATCCTAACTCTCGTTTTGAACCGAACATTAACTTTGAACATAGCGTAATATCTTGATGCTGTCAGATCCTTCAGCAATTCACCACATACTCCACACTATGGGCTATGGCTATCGCAAGACTAGGGAGAATAAGACTTTCATAGGGTTATCTATTGGCCGAGGCGTTGTTTGGGCTGGAGGTCAGTTACTTTAGCTGAACATTCTGATAATTTGTCTCATTCGAGCTAGGTGAAACCCATGTTCGTCACAGGAAGTTACTCAACCCTGCTTTCACCACTGAAGCTCAGCGGCCTTTTTACCCTGTATTTAGGCGAGTCGCGGCTCAGGTATATAGTCCACTTGTTATTAAGTCACTTTTATTCACTGCTATGCAGCTGACCAGTCAATGGAAAGACAATCTTCAGGTGGGAGACTGCTCAAAGTTCCAGGTCATGGATATCAGTCGTGGCCTTGTGAATACTACGCTCGACATCATTGGTGAAGGTAGAATCATTTTATGCTCCAATTCCACCTCGTCTGATTTATTGCACCTACACTCAGCCGTTTTCGACTATCACTTTGGTTCACTTGATGGACGGGACGAAAAAAATGAATTTAGTGAAGTTTTTCACAACCTATTGTAAGTTTCACTTCGATACTCTTCGGTTACTATTTCAACTGACTTACTGATAGCGCTGATTCCACCCTGTTCCCGCCGAAGAGCGCCATTCTCTTTGCCGCTAGTTGGGCATATTGGCCAGAAGGAATACTTCGCTACGTAGACCACCTCCCATTTCGCCAGTTCGTTCGGTTCAAAGAGTTCATCACGCTCGGAAAGAGGCTCGGCAAAGAGCTTGTAAAGAACCAGGCCCCCGTTAACAACAGCGAGAAACGTCGTGATATCCTGAGCATTCTCGGTAAGTCCCTAGTTGTATCTCTGTAATACGATCGTGCTTATGCAGCCCTCTAGTTGCGGCCAATCAAAGCAATAGCAGAGCTGATCGTCTCAGCGAAGATGAGGTGTTGTCGCAAGTAACGTGAGGAATATTCCACATACATTTACCAAGTCTTTGGAGTTTATTTGGGGTTAGAACACTCTTATTTGCAGGCCATGACACCACTGCCACCACCCTCACATGGATCATGTATGAATTAGCCAATCATCCCGAAGACCAAGCAAGTGTTCGACATGAAGTTAAAACCAAACGGGCCAAGCTTTCCGGAAATGGACAGAGGGATTTCACGTCCACTGATCTTGAGAGTATGACCTTCACCAATGCAGTGATCAAGGCAAGTCTTAATTTCCGATCTTAATCGCCCACTTTTGATTTTGCATAGGAGGCCCTGCGACTGCACCCAGTGAGTCTTAATGTTCCATTTTTTTGGTGTTAATTTCTTATGAGATCGGCCTAGATTGTACCATGGACGTTCGTCCCCGGCCATCTCAGCTCGTTGTAAAGTTGACTAAAAACTGATTAGTACTCGCGAGGCTGCAGTCAATGACATTATCCCGCTCTCCGAGCCTGTTACTGGTATCGATGGACAGCTTATCTCTCAAATCGAAGTCGTACCAGGCCAGCATATTCTTCTCTCCACTTGTGCTTACAACCGGTATGTTCCATTTTGTCTCTGTACATTTTACCTACTTACTCTGGGGTAAAATCTAGTCATCCTCGTGTATGGGGTGCTGACTCTCATCAGTGGAACCCCAGACGTCATTTCAACACAGAATTAAAAGAACAACAGATTCCTCTCGGCCTGTATTCCAACGTGTACGTCCATACTTCTTCACAGTTTACGGCAACCGTTGATTAGCTGGATCCAGCCTAACTTTTGCTGGTGGACCTTCAGGATGCATTGGCTGGAGATTCGCGTCAGCTTTCTCCCAAATATTTGACGAGATGTCGCATTAATTATTCTCCTCTAGACTTTCCGAAATGCAATCGGTTCTTGTCGAACTGGTGGAGAATTTTGAGTTCTGCCCTCCGGCTGACAAGAATATCAAGATGTTACGTACGCCTGTTGGTCCTCTCATGGCTCCTATGATCAAGGGCAAGTTTGACGAAGGGGTTCAAATGCCGTTAGGTCTTCGCCCCCTCTAAATCGAGTTGAAGTAGTACCTATGTGATCTGGCACTTAGTAAAGTCTGGTCAAGTTCACCGACTCACATATGCCTTATATTATTACTCGTAAAATATTGGTCTGGGGTTTGGTTCCAGGCTTCAAGACCACTTTGTCTTGCCGAGGCAACATATATACCTCGCAACGGTCTGTATTAGTAATTGAGAGAGTTAGTAAAGCAGAAGACGCCGAGGCAAGGTTGAAAAGCGTCCTGTAATCCATGCTACTTAGAGTCGTACCCATCACGGTGGCAGTTATTAGTCGTGAACAGTTGAACTACTCGAGTACATTTCTGGGCTTCGACAGCTCAACGGGTACATGTTTCGTGCTATTTCTTCTCAGTGGGTCCAGCTTTAAGACTTCGACAACTGTTGCTGCTGAGTGTACTCCCAATAGGCACCCCGTTTCGCAGTAAGCTGATCATGAGTCCCAGATTCCAAAACACGTCCGTCTTGCAAGAAATATCTGTAAAGCAAAGGTCAAACGGTTGGCAATCGCACCGTAAAATCTTAAAAGCTGCAACGTACATGCAATCCGCGTTCTGAATCGTGGATAGCCTATGGGCAATGGCAATCGTTGTTCGTCCTTTCGCAGCCTGATCCAATGCCTCCTGCACCACTTTTTCAGATTGGGAGTCTAGTGCAGATGTACTTTTCAGGTGGAATGGATCGTCAGATTGTCATCGATACTACCGAGAACAGAGACTCACGCTTCATCCAGGAGCAGGACCTTGGGATTGCGCAATAAAGCTCGTGCAATCGCAACACGCTCTGAGCAAAAAAGCGATCAGGGACCAACAATCGTACACAAAGCCACATTGAGAACAAACTCACGCTTTTGACCGCCAGAGAGTTGTGTGCCTTTTCCACCTACATCCGTCTCGAAATCACTGTGCATTGAGAAAATCTGGTGAAACACTGAAAATACACGGAGGAAGATCGTAAACTTACTCGGGCAAAGAGTTGATAAATTCCAAGATGTTCGCATTCCGACACGCCTCTTCCAGCTCGACTTGGGTAACCTCTTCGATGGGCTTCGTCGCGCCTAGCAAGATGTTGAAGCGGATGGTGCCAGCATACAAAGTAGGCTCCTGAGACACCACCGCGAGGTGTTTCCGATACTCTTGAACGTTGAACTCGTCAATGGGCACGCCGTCCATCTGTCCAACAATTGAGCATGCAGAGGCCATAACAGTGGGTATGTAAGGGGCTCACCAGCACCCGACCAGCAACAGGGTCATAAAAGTGCTCTAGCAGCTGTACCACCGTGCTCTTCCCGCACCCCGAGGCGCCGACCAACGCGACATAAGTGCCAGGTTTGACTACGATGTTCAATCCGCGCAGGACCTTGACAGATGGACGAGTCGGGTACTGGAAATGCACGTCCTGGAACTGGATCTCGCCCACCACCTCCTGCGGGATCTTGCCTTTTGTCGACTCAGCATCGATAGTGGGTAGCGAGTTAAGCAGGGTGATGATCTCGGATGCACCACCTTTTGCAGCAGATATATCCGGTACAAATCCAAACACACTGCGAATCAGATTTATCAACATCAGACTTTGATCTGATAAACGGATAAATGCACCTTCCAGCCTGGATCGCGCTGAACACAACGGACATAAGACACACAAAGAAAGCATTCGAGTCGTACACCCGATCCGCAACGAGTCTCGAGCCATACCAAAACACCAACGCAATAACGAAAAACGTCAGAGCTTGCGACAGTGCATAAGCAAATGTGCTCCCGATTCCCGCCCGCGCCGCGCTCTTCAGCGGCGCCTCCAAGCTCCTTCCATATACATCGCAGCAGTCCTTTTCCCTAGTCAACGACGCAACTGTTCGTATGGCACCGACTGCCTCGCACGCCATCTGCGCGGACTCGTCGTGCGCTGCCTTGTTGACCTCGTCTTTGAGTACGACAACGCGCAACCGGATATACCCTGAACCGATGACAAACGGGAGTGCGGCGATGGCGACGGCGGCGAGCTTCGGGGCGAAAACGAGACCGATGACGATGCCAGCGACGACGGTTGTGCAGCTTTGGATAATGCTACCGAGGGTGATGCCTGCAAGCCCATTCACCTTCTGCGTGTTGGAGCTTAGGCCTGAGGTGAGGGCCCCAGTCTACATTAGGCGAGCAAGTTATGGTCAGGCTTTCCTGGAATACTAAAGGTGCACGCTACTCACGCTATTACATTCTTGGTCAAAGAACTCGACTAGAAGAGGACACAAAGTTAGCGAAAACAGCGCAAAAGGTAGAAAACAAAGCAACTCACTGTCCTGCCGCAAAATAGCCTTGAAGCTCAAATACCTCAGCTTGCTCGTAAGTATCGCGGCTGACCTAGCAAAGAAGAAAGTCTGCACCGCCATCGCGGCCGTTGAGAGCAGTGCAATGATGAAGAACCACAGCGCGTTCCTGTTCCCCTCGGCCCTCAGCTCATGGCGTGCTGCTGCACTGTCCGGTACAATCTGGAATGTTGACACCGCGCGCGCGTACACGATCCCGAACGCGGGATAGACGCAGCCCACGGCCACGGCACCGAGGGTGCCGTATAGGTACAATGGCCAGTTCGATTGGCCGATGCGCCACATGCGCCGGAAGAGGTAGGTGATGGAGTACACCTTGTCAACAGACGGGAAGAGCATCGTCGTCTCCTCTTTAGCCGGGTCAATCGAGACCGCTTTCTCCGAGACCGCATCGCCGCTGGCCACCGACAAACCACTCATTCGCCTCTGCATCGGGACAACTTCGATCTCCTCCTGTGGAACCACCGGCCCCTCCAAACCCTCACGCAGCTTCTGCGCCGCGACGAGCTTCGCGTACGTGCCTTCCGCATCTAACAGCAGCTCATTGTGCGTGCCCCGCTGCAGCACCTCGCCCTGCAGGCCCATCACGAAGATGCAGTCCGCGTCGCGGACGGTCGACAGCCGATGGGCGATAACGATGGTGGTGCGTCCCGCGGCAGCCTTGTCGAGCGCGTTCTGCACGATGCCCTCGGACCGTGTGTCGAGTGCGGAGGTGGCCTCGTCGAGGAGGAGGATGCGCGGGTCAGAGATGATGGCACGGGCGATGGCGATACGCTCTGTTTGTTTCGGGTAAGCAAGTGCAGAATGAAAGCGAGTGTGCATGGATATTACTCACGTTTCTGACCACCAGAGAGCAAGAACCCGCGCTCGCCGACAAGGGTCTCATACCCCTGCGGCAAACCCATAATAAAATCGTGCGCGTTCGCCTTGACACACGCCTCCGTGATCCGCTTCTCCTTTTCCTCCTTATTCATCGCCTTGCCACCCACAACCTCAAACCGGCTCCCAATAAGTCCATGAGCCACGTTCTCCCGAATACTCGTCGCGAATAGCACCGGCTCCTGCGCCACGAGGCCAATTTGCCTTCGGAGCCAGCGGAGGTTGAGCGTGCGCAGGTCCGCGCCGTCGAGCTGCACGGAGCCGGAGAGAGGATCGTAGAATCGCTCGATGAGGTTGATGACGGTGGATTTGCCCGAACCGGAGGAGCCAACGAGGGCGCTGGTCTTGCCGGCTTCGAATTCGAGTGACAAACCTGGCCACAGAAAGAAAAAAGAAAGTTGCAAGTTGAAAAACAAAAGAAGGAAGTTAAATATGCTGACGCACCGTTCAAAATGGGCACTTCCGGTCGGCTGGGGTACCGGAACACTACACCCTCCAATTTGATGTGACCCTTCACTGGGGTTTTCTCATTCGCGAGTTCATCAAGCTTCAAGCCTACGTCTGACAAAGAGTCGATTTCGGGCACTCGGTCAATCGTGGCGTAAAGCTTTGCTGCTGCGCCCTGAGCTTGTGCGATCGCCTGCTGCTCTGGACCCAGAAGGACGAGGGCGTAGGATCCTGTGAGTATTGACATGAACACATTCACCACGACGCCCACAGTCGCGTGTCCGGAGAGAATGAGGGTCGTGCCATAGTAAAAGGCTACACAAATCCGAATGCCATCAATGCCACCCAAAGCATGAAGAAGGCAAAGAGCTTACCCAACCCATACGCAGCATAAACAACGAAATAAAAACACCCCAGCCCAATCCCATGCACGCCTGCGGTGCGCATGTCTATCATGAGCGCATTGCGGTTGTGCGCGTTGTACATGCCGCTGAGCATACGTTGCGCGCCAAACGCCTGCATAGTGCGCACGGAGGCAATGACCTCCTCAGCGAGGGTACCGCCTGCGGCGAGGTGGGAGAGGGAGCGCTGCATAGATCGAGACATGAGCGCGGACATGATGGCGCCTGTTAAGACGATGCAGGGGAGGATGGAGGTGAGTGCGAGAGCGAGGCGCCAGGAGCGGACGTAGGCCACTGGAGGAAGGTGGGTTAGCATAGGGGATGGAATGGGAGTGGAGGGGTAAAGTCGTACCTAAGAATCCGGTGACGAAGGACGAGAATTGCTCGACGACCATGGCGACCTTTTCTGAAGTGCCTTGCTGGACTAAATCTGATCATTCATATTAGCAAATGTTCTTCCTGGTGTTGGGCGAAACAAACGTACGAGTGTCAGATTGGATACGTGTGGCAACCTCTCCTGCGCCGACATTATCAAAGTACGCGATGTCTTGCCGCAGGATAGCTTGTAAATAGCTCTCGCGCAGCCGTTTTGCGTTCACCTCGCCGGTGTATGTCCAGATGGCCATGAACAACCATGTAGAGAAACCCATGCCGATTCCTGGAACGACAAGTTCGTAAGCTTTCAAGTCCATCACCGTCACAAATTAATTATACCCACCGATAGCAAAGATGTAAAGGGCATCTTTAGCAGCCGCATCCTTAAATGCCTGCGCCGCGTTAGACACGTCCTTCCCTTGCGAAACGGCAGCTCCGAACCCGATAAAAGACTGGGTGAGGTTGCCGAACAGAAGAGACATAAGCGGCTGTGCAGCCCCTGCTGCTGCTGCTGCGAAGAGGCCGAGGATGTTGAGGGTCGTCTCGATGGGCGTTTGGAAGCGGAATAAGGAGAGGAAAGGGACTGGAGGTAAGGAATTGTCTTTATGTGCATTGTCCTTTTCCTTTGCTTGATCTATCGTTGGTAGGTTTGTTTTGGACGGGCCTTCGTTGGGCAAAACCTTCTCGTCAACAGAGGGCAGTGGATTGCTAAACGACATGGTGACCATGCAGTGCCAGAATCTCGACAAACTCAACTGGGGTTCGGCGAGGGTATATCACCAATCGCACCGATGGATGCTTGGTAAAGAATTGCCAGAGAATCGCCATAGTATCTCCGTTCCCTGTGCATTTTCTCGTTAACCGTAAGACGATATGACGAGGGTTGGGGAAAACGAACTTACAAACCACCCCCGCGCAGGACGCCAGTTTCTTGCCAGTTTCATTATGGAGCAAATGTCAAGATGTGCACCGGACGGCACGGGCTTCCCTTTCGATCTCTGTTCCCGATCGAATGATGGCGATCAGAACCGCCGAAATAGGCGAGCGGAGGCTTCTTCATGACAGCGGAGCCGTTTATTCTGCTCATCCAACACGATGCCTTGTCCATGCTCCTGTAACATCCCTCACACTTCATCGGTTCTTCAAATTCAAGTTTGTCCGCTGGAATTACGTCACTGGGAGATGGCTTCATCCAAGTACCGCCACCCTCAGGCTTACGGGTAAGTTCACAAAATAAATGTATCACAATCATCATGGTGACTCTCAGAAATATATATACTTGGCTTTGGATTCTGATTTTACTTCCCGAAGTTCTTACCACTTCAACAAGAACACACGAGCCATTCAAATAAACAGTAATGACGATGCTGCAGCTATCCTGACGATCGCATGCAGACACTACGTTCCAAACACTTGGGACTCCCCTTTCGTGGAGGCAACGTAGTAAACATGGTTCCAGTTTACCGACACCTCTTCGGGCGCTGTTCTCAGGAGCTGGATTCAAACAATCCGCGAATGAAGTGGATAAGCTGACTGGCCGATCGTGAGGTGTTGCTTCTGGTTATGTGCGGAAAGGAAAGGTACTGTTACCGTTCCTCGTTTATTTCAAGACTAAGTTATCCATCATACTTAGGGTGCGGCGACGACATTTCCTTCTATGGCCTTGAGTGTTCTGACAAAGGAAAAGAGGGTTAAGGTAAAAAATATGCTGCTATGATAAGTTCTTTAGGTTTGTCGAATAGACAGTCTACCTTATACAGCCATCCATGCAGCCAAATCCTCGGAATGGCCGCGAACAGTCTCTCAAGGACCCTCAAAACGCAAACCGTCTCTGCCCACAATACATTCCTTTAGGCAATGACCCAATCCCTAATGTACAAAAGCACGCGGAACATGAGCTCCTTCGACGACTAGCGTTGGCTCTAACCGATGTGTATCAACTTCCATTTTTTTTTCATGATCTCCTCAGAGGGATGCCGTCGTAAAGGCCAGGTTCCCACTTGAATTCATCTCCAGCACCCTCAACAATGACGCTTCGTATTATTACATACCTCAGGGTAAGCCGAATAAATTCTCCATACAAGAACAACTTAACATTCATCTGTATTTCAGGTACCGTGATATTCACTAACATGCTGCATGACTATGGAGAGTACGATATACCCTGGGCGTTACTTTTACGAGAAAAGGATTCTCGACAAAACCTATGGGATTGGATTCTGAAGACTGTCTGTAACGCGCTTTCTCTTCAATCCCACCAATATATTTCCACCGCCTCTCCCTAGAGTTGCTTCAGTCAAAAATTGGCTTCCTCAACCGCAATGTCAAGATCAGCCATTCCTCTGCCGTGTACCGCGGCCCTAAATTTTAAACCTCTATCCTGAGCTTTGCTGGCGGTTAGTATCATACTTTCTTCGTCCGATGTCCAGAAAGAGGTTGGATGACGGCGATAAGTGGTCATGTGGACTTTGAATCCTACTCTATGGTTTTTCGAATCCTTATACATTTTTGAATTAGCCAAATAATGGCTCCAGCACACATCGGTCCGATGGAGCGATGAGACGCGTCAAACATTGGTTAAAAGACGCGAAGGTCGAGTGTACACTGTATAGATGTTCCTTCTCGCGTTTTGCCTTCGCGTGTCCTGTCAACAACTCGGTCACTATGACCCCAACACTTGATCAAGTCGCTTGCAGACAGGTCACGTCAGATTTGGGAAGAGAGAGGGGAGCTCAATAGATAACTGAATATACATGAGGGGGTCGTTGCAAAGTATGATACGATGTATGTAGGGAAGTCAGGGTTCTTGTAGTTGAAACAGCTGTAGAGATTTGTAGCAAGGATGATGACAAGAGAGTAGGGAAAGCAATAAAAAAACAACAAAAGAAAGAAATGTAACACTGGGGAAAGACGGCGGAACAAACCGGGATGCGTTACTGTATACCATTGGAAGAGAGAAAGAGTATGTGTATAGTTGAGTGTAAGTAATTGGAACCTGGAACCAATGCCCGAGAGTCCGATATGAATGGATGATGATGATAATACAGATTGAAGGACGTTGCGCGATTTAGCCAGTTCACGGGATGATCTCATCTAGGTCTCCTTCTTTGACGCGGATCTCTACAACCTCGACCTCATAGTCAGTCATTGCCGAATTGTTCGACCCCACCGAGCTGGAGATGAACCCTCGAGAGTTGGGAGGAGAGGTAGAAGCGATATCTGGAAGAAAATATTAGCGCGGATAACAGTGATCAAAGTGCTGGGTACCCACATCTGTCTTTGATGTAAGGCGGTACGAACAGATCCTTATCCGACCGAAGTCAGTTTTGTAGTAATTTTTGAGAAGAAAGAATCATACCTGATTCCACACGAAGCCCTGGCTCCTTTGAATGGTTAGGATGGGTCGAAGGGTGTAGACGTGCGGCCGCTTCTTCCTCTGGCGTCTAGGGGACTCAGGCTCAGGTTCGATAGCCCTCTGCTTGCCCTTCACATCCTTCTGCTTGTCGACAGCCATGTCTTTGGATTGCCCATCGGGACCGTCCTCATCCATATCCATGTCGATGTCGTGGCTATCGTCGTTCCGCGCTGTGTCCGCAGCAGGCGATGGCTCATTATCCTCGGAGTCGGAGCTGTGCTGTTGAGCCCGTGCTCCACCCTCGTGGTAGTCGTCCTCGTCCTCGGAGCAGGAGTCCGAGTCCGAGTTGCTGTCGTCGTTGTGGATCTGCTCGTAGCAGGCCCACGTCGGTGGCGAGGCTGCCCGGCCTATAGTGCGGCGGCGGAAGTAGTATGAGTTGGCAGCCGTGCTCATCGTGACAGACAGTGTTGAGTGGAAATGTTACAGGAATATGGCTATAAATTTGATGCAAGTCGTGGTCGTGGTGGTTCTGGACAAGTCACAACTTCCGGTGCAAGGCCTACTTGAGGCAGGTGTGATAATGTGAAGAGCCGGAATAGGAAGGCGTCTTCGCCGTGACTCATTTGTTATCGTACAATCTCACAGCGACAAGCACAGCATTTTTGCAGAAACCTATCTCTCACAGAAAAAATACCTCTAGAAATTCAAATGCTACTTCGAAAAAGAATCAAGTTATTTAATTTTACGGACGGGAGTTCTGAACAAGTTCTGAAACCTGGTAAATACTTGCAGGGCATCAGATGTTCGTGTTAATAACAGCTTGAAATTTCAATCAGAGTAGAATATGAGCCCTGGAATGGAGTGCAGAGAAGAATTGTAAGTAATATCCCCATGACCTTTCGAGTTTGACTTAAGATTTTCAGCTGCTCCTCAGGCGCTTCGTCTCGTGGACCCACTGTCGGCCCGGATCCGGGTCGAGTAGATAAGATAAGATCCCAAGCTTCACCAAGGGTATGAAATCGCAGCGAATACATTTTAATCTTCAATTGCTCCAAGCCACGGATAAACCCTCCACACTAACAAGACTGTAGGGGAATTGTTACGGCTCATGACTTCAATACAACGTAGGAAGGCCAGAATACCAAGTAAATCCAACAGAAATGTCGGTGATCGGACCGTTGCAGTTGGCTCGGAATCATGATACGGGTGCCGGGTCCGTCGAGCGAGGACTCCTGGGCACACTTGGGACACACCGACGTAGTTCAAACCGCCCAAACTGCAGTTGTTCTCCCAGCAAGGAATTATGACCGCTTAGCGCCAACAATTTTTCCAGCTAAATATCCTCATGTCAGTCTTCAATATTCAATGCTCTTGCGA
The DNA here is from genome assembly GCA_023014335.1 of Galerina marginata. Classification (NCBI taxonomy): domain Eukaryota; kingdom Fungi; phylum Basidiomycota; class Agaricomycetes; order Agaricales; family Galerinaceae; genus Galerina; species Galerina marginata. The sequence continues at coordinate 1,264,494 of JAECYW010000004.1, forward strand.
TTTTGGACCTTGATACAAGAGCCTTGTTCAGGACCGGCTATCCGGGGATTTCTTCGAGAAGATTTGTCTCCAATGTTCTATACTTCTTGAATTCAGTACGTGCTAAAAATAGCCTTCTAGAGTAGGGTGTCCTAAATCCTCCGCCAGCACTCGAAAGATTCTCGGAAAATGGCCAATAAAAAAACTATATAAACCCATCTTTATTCGAAAGACCGCTCTACAACGCGCTGGAATGTTTAATTGCCCAATTTTACGACCCCTGACCTTGCTGGCTCTTTTTTCGAGTTACGCGCTATGCGGCAGCGTGACCGTTTCTGTCCCCTTTGCCGCTCCTTCCTCTGCTCCAACAATTTCGCCGTCCGTAATCTCCCTGTCCATCGAACTGGACCGCTGGACCGACTGGTCGGGAAATACCACGCGAAACCAATTTTTCTTTAACACGTTGAATAACTTAAAGCAGATTGCAGGGGAAGGCCCACGCCTCAGAATTGGTGGTGATACTGAAGACCATGCGGACTTCAGCCCAACAGTGAAGGTAAGGTTTGGCGCTGAATTCTAATCACAATTTTGTTCATTTCGGACTACAGTACGCTACTGCTACATTCAAGGCGCCAACAGCCGCTACGCCATACTTCGAGGCTTCAAATGTTATTGTCGGAGATGGTTTTTATCAAGTTGCTGACTTTGTCCCCCCCGGTAAATATCACTCCTCGTTGTCCCCACTTCTTCTCTGACCCTCATTTATATATTTCGATCTGTCTTTCAGGTACCCACTTCACTTGGGGTGTAAATTTCAAGCGGGGCAATATGACCACCATGTTTTCCGAAGCAAGGTCCTTGCTGAAAGCTTTTGCTTCTCCGGCGCTTGCCAATATGACCCTCGATTATATCGAGATTGGGAACGAGGTGGGGGGTATGACCCTGCCTGCCTACGTCGAAGAGTAAGTTCGCACAATCACAAATAAAAGACTCTGAATTTCGAAAGGCTGACATGGTGTTGCGTAAGGTGGACAGGCTACGCTACCAATATAACGAGCTCGCTCAACATGGGAAAAACGAAATTCTGGGGTGGCGCCTTTGCTGCTACAACACACACCACTGACGGGTTCTCGCCCCAAGGTATTTTTGCTAATGGTATCCTTGACTCACACCCTGGTTCTCTAATGACCTCGTGCGTGATTCGCCCCATGCATCCCACTTTGAATTAATTAAATATCCACCCATTTTCCATTAGGTTTTCTCAGCACCACTATAGCGGCGGCTGTACCCCTGACGCTCCTATAACTGGGAAGCTTCAATACCTGATGGATAAAGCCCTTCTTCGAAGCAACCTCACCCATTTGAATGCCGATATCGCTGCGGTGCATGCGCAGGGACTTGATTATGTCCTTGGAGAGACTAATAGCAATGCCTGCCATGTAAGTTCTAAATTATTGTGAACTACGTAAAGTCTTTCTTATCGTCTACCAGGGGACGCCCGGTGTCAGCAACGTAGGAGGTACTGCTCTCTGGATGTTGGACCATGCAATATTTGGGTAGGTGCAAATCTGCTTCTAGCGTCTATAAATTATATCAATTGTTTCGTCATTAAGCGCTGAAATTGGAATCTCTCGTATGTACTTCCATGAAGGAATTGGCTACAAATACAATTTAGTGAGTGCTCAAATTTATACGACGCGGATGTTCTAGTCGTTCTTTTAACCTATTACCTTTTGGCAGATCCAGCCTGTCACATTAACCATCTCAACAATTGACGGTACACCTCTCCCGAAACCTCTACCACCACACGTCCAGCCGCAATATTATGGCGCCATTGTTGCAGCAGAGGCCATCGGCGACTCTGGCGCCACGCGCGTCGTGGAACTCAGCATCAATGACCCACGTATCTCGGGGCACGCATTCTTCGTTGGGAATAAGCTAGTCCGGGCGGTAATTATCAACTCTCTTGTCTACCTCACCACGGACGCCGGCACCCCGCGAAACAGCACTCTCGTTAATCTGAATATTTCTGGAAGCGGGGTGCCAACCAAGATGACCGTCAAGCGACTTTTCATGCCGTGAGTCGTATCTGTTCTTCTTGTGAACCAGTAATAATTCGACGACATCCTTAGATTTTCTGATTCAACTTCTGGTCTGACCTGGGGCGGCCAGACATACGAAACCAGCGATGGAACAGTTGGAGGTTCTCTAAAGGTTACAACAGCGAATGTTGCAGACGGCGTGGTCGTTCAGGCATCGGAAGCCGTCTTGCTGACTTTTATGTGACGAAAGCCAATTTTTCATAAATGTATTCTCTGCAAAAAAAAACCCAAGAATATGCCTTATCGAGGCCGTTTAGAGCAGGTTTCCTCAGTATGTAGGCTGGGAATTGGCCGGACGGTTCTTGAAACAGGAACCTGTAAACGAAGTTCAAATCGGCTGACCGACTGCTTCCACGATGAATTATGAATGGCTTCATGGGTCCCGGACGTTACTGGACACTCACAGAGGGGTGGGTGGCTAAGTTAAAAATATATAAGCATTCGAGGATCACCCGGCGAAGCTTAAACGCACCTGATCATTAAGAGGGATATTAATTCCAGAGGCCTCTTTTTTTCTGAATACTGAACATAGAATGAAGGATGGCATCGCTTACGAAGGCTGAGTAACGGTGTTTTAATACACGGTAAGGTGTGCGAGCTCAAGTCATACCGTTGAAGAGGCCAGGATGAAAAATTACAGTGCGTCGTCGTTTAGTTTATGTAGACCGGTAGTACAGATGGAGGATATGGAAAGGAAGTCTTCTTAGACCGAAGGTACGTCAAGTATAGGACGAAAGCCCGCTTGCTAATCCAATAGGGGGGCAAGTTGGAAAGATGGTATAGAGAAGTTCCAGGAGTGCCATTTCTGTAGCCTGGAAGGAACATTCATTGAGGTCGTGACTTGCAGGCTCTCTTGACCCCGGAGAGGCGACAAAAAAGCAACAAAAAAGTAGTTCGGGCTCCTTGAGAAACTAATTCACATTGGATAAACAAGCCAAGAAGCTGGGTATGCCAGGTTCCTTCCTTCCTGCCTTCCAAACGAAGTAGGAACATGTCGGCCTCAGGCTGCACCTTTTGATATCACACTCAGTTGGTTTCAAGAAATTTCAAGTGAATATGGAGCATTACGATTAACAGTGTAGGTCGAGCCTTGAGCGCTTGAGCGCTTGAGCTTGAGTAGCCTTGAGACTGAATCGCAGTCAGTGAAAATGTACACAGTAAGAGTCGAAGCTCTGGTTAAGTTCTGACGACTTGGATTTACCGTTTTGGTCCTTGGACGGGCTCAATATCACGACGGAGTCCGGACCGATCACGTGAACTGTGCAATACTTACCCCCGAACCTCCAACCGAGCTTGCAAGCGCCACTGAACTGTCGACACGGTAATTCCTAAACTTTGCCGTAGAAGCACTGCACGCAATATTCAGAATTGTACGCATTCTTAGGGTTCACATAGAGCAAGCGGAATAACTCACAATTTACCCAGATTCAGAAATTGCTTGAGAAATCGGAGGACGGAACGATATCCCAGCTATGGCCTCATCTTGTTTTCACATTTCTGCCGCACTTGGAGACCGAACGGTTGAAAACCACATATCAAAGAAATATACTACTGTCATTTCCTGGAATGCATATCGTTCGCAGGCAACTCGACCTGCGAAACGAAGAAAGGTATGCAGAAGTTCGGTTTTCAATGACGCTGATTCAAATCCAACCTCACAGATAGCTTCCCCATCGTGCGGCACCTGTGAAGTTTCTCTTTCACGGCCTTTTGCATGTCTTCAGTGCTCGTACACGGGTTGTTGGCAAGATGGCCACGTCGTTCATCACCTGAAAGAAGCTGGCCATCAGTTCTGTACGTCCAGTCACCGTTCTTCACGACCTAAAGTCCATCTCTAATTTAGGGTGAAATAACAGGCGTCGATGCTAAAACTGGTTCTCTTTTTTGCACCGAATGTGATGACTTCGTTTACGACGCGAAGGTTGAACGAATACACCTTGCGGCCACAGTTTCTGCTGAGGAGAAGTTACCAAAATATCAAGGTCCGTCGACTTAGCTTCCTGCTATTATAGTACCTAACCATCAACAGCTTCGAAACCGCTGCGAGAGACGTACAGAACATGGGATCCGAGCCCGAAAGATATTCAGGCACTCGAAGGTGCTCAATCGATTCCCTGTCATGGTAGGTCACTATTTTTCGTAGTGTAAATCTATTGGTCGACATACGTGCGGCCAGGTCGTCGTGGGCTCTGGAATCTTGGACAGACATGCTACATGAATGTGGTGCTCCAGTGTTTCGTCCACAACCCACTACTTCGAAACTACTTTCTAAGCGACAAACACAATTCCAAGCAGTGCAAACTAGAGAACTGCACCTCCTGCGAGATGGACAAACTATTCACCGAGGTTAGTGTAGTGCGCTTGTATTGTACTTGTCGCTGATATCTTGAATAAAAGATCTACTCAGATGACCCGACACCTTATGGTCCAATCACATTCTTGGCCACCACCTGGAAGGCGTCCGCTGAAATTTCAGGCTATGCACAGCAAGATGCCCACGAGTTCTTCATGGCCAATTTGAATCACATACATTCGACCTCCCGTGGTTGCACCAATGTTTCATGCAATTGTATCATTCATTCGACATTCTCTGGTTCTCTTCAGAGTGACGTGACATGCGACCGATGTGGCAGCGTTACGAGCACCATCGACCCAGTGCTCGACATCAGCCTTGAGCTCAAGGGTAAAGGCGGCGAGGTCGCCTCAGGAGACACTCTCGGTGCATGTCTGCGGAGGTTAATCCCCTGCCATTCTTCCGTCAGTGGTGTGCTAACATGGCATAAATAGATTTACACAACCCGAGAAACTTGGAAAGGAATATAGTTGTGCCAAGTGCGCCAAGGCATCTCCAGTAAGTGATTACTTTGGTATATCTTCGCCAGTATTCTGTTCGATACCACCGGAACACTCTCTCATGATTGCTTTCGTCTTCAGGAGGCGACCAAGAGGTTTAGCATCCGAAAGCTGCCTCCTGTGTTGGCATTCCAGTTCAAGGTAAGCCCTCTGTCTCCACACGTTGTTCCGATACCATCCTGATATACATTCTCCACCAGAGGTTTGAACACAAGACGAACGACAAAACATCCGCTCGCAAAATTGATACCCCCATTCGTTTTCCAGCATTCCTGAACATGGCTCCGTATACCACAAACGCACTGAAGGATTCCGGGAAGGAGAACATGGGATCTCATTCGTCGTACGCCCGATTGCCTCTTCGAAGCTGATGAATGCATCTCATGGCGTGCCCATGGTGCATCAATTAGATCTCCCAGCCGGGAAGGAATATGCGAATATGATCTGTTTGCTGTAATCAACCATGAAGGCCAAATCGATAATGGGCACTACACCAATTTTGCGCGCATCAAAGATGAGGTAGGTGGTGTTCTGTGTGGACCAAACGTGTATGTAACTAACAAACTTGGTCATTTAGTGGTACCGGTTTGACGACGACAAGTATGTGAAATTTCACCTGTGGCTGACCGTTTATTTTATTCCTGTTACTTAGGGTCGCACCGTCGAGTCTGGGTGCATGCCTCAACTCACATGCTTACATGTGCTTCTACGTTAAGCGGCACCTGGACTACAAGCCGAACATGACTCCTTCATACGTGCTCACAAGGGAGAATGAGGCACAGCGCGAGAAGGAGCTCGAGAAGGAGAAAGAAGCTGCCCGAATGAAGGAATTGGAGGATGACTTGCTGTCTACGTTATGAATGACCACATTGATCGCCATTTTTATTGCTTTGCTGTAAGAACATTGTATAATTAGAGCTTGGCCGAAGGATTCCACCTTTTTCATTTACGGCTCCTCCGAGCTCCAGCCGCTAGATTTGTTGCATTGTGACCTTTCTTTAGAAGGCGAAAGAAAAGGATCAACTCATCAAGCATCAACCATGGGGAAAGAAGGAGAACAGAGAAGCCTCCGAAACTCGGAAGGCAATGCATTCCACAGAGATAAAGATAGAGTGATCTAATCCAATCCCAAATTATGGCTGGCAAGCTGGCAGCACCGTCCATGACCACCTCTCTCGGCCCTCATCTCCATTTCTCATTCGCCCAAGATCATGGGTCGATCGTTCCAAAAATCATCTTTGATGATATCGCAGTGCAGAGTCTTTAATCTCGTTGGCTGTTGCTTCGGTTTCTTCTTCGTTTTTTTCAAGTTCATTTTGGGCTGCGCCTCTCCATGCGTATTCGTCGGCGAAGCCTCGCTTGCGATGCCTATTATAGGCATGGATGAGGATTCGGGAACCTCAATTTGCGCTGCGTCGGAATCTAACGCCTTGGTTTGTACCGATTCCCTTCCATCGCCACCGGCAGGGGGTTCTTCTGCGTCATCGCCTTCCGAAGGGATCTGTTAAAATAAGACCATCATATTTACTTCTGGAGAAACAAGAAGTTCAGAAATGAGGGACAGACCTCCTCGCGGAACAACACGCTTCCTTTCCGAAATCTCTCGTTGAGCTGGTTATAGTTGATTCCAAATCGAGAGAAAAGGATTTCGTGTTTCTCCTTGGAGAATGTGCCCTAGAAAAGCGGAAAAATTTTAGCGAGCCGTCCCCGAATTACAGTCAGGAAAAATAGTCCAGGGTATATTTGTGACTATCATAGAAGCTCAGGACCGGAAAAGAAAGCGCGTACCCGCAGTGTAGCATGTGCTTCTGTCGTTGTCTGACCCCCTTGCTGAATAAGAGCCCAGAAAGTTGTATTGTACAGGTTGTTTATGTGAGCTGCGGACAACGTTCGTTTATTCCTACTATAAAGGGAACTGTTGATTGAGCACGAACTGTCGGCTTGTCTCCACGCGAAGTAGTCTCTTATATTTTGCTCGGTTGGATAGAGGACTATTCGACCGTCAAAAGAGGGCGGATACTGCAAGGGAATTGTCGGGAAGTATTGTGGCCAATGGAACACGTAGGACGACGTGAATAGCGATGTTAAGGTAGAAACGATCTTAGATTGTCGGCGGTTGTATAGTGAGGCTGATTTTCTCAGTAGAAAACTGTTCTAACACGATCGTCAGTACTTCGTCATTCTGAAAATGAGGAGAAACCCTTCTGTCTTTCGAAGGCTGCTTAGCGTTCAAATTTTGTCCGAAGGCTCACCTGAACTCGTCTGATTCCCCGAATGCAAGCGTGATATCTGGATATTCGGCCATGACGTCTTTGGCAGCATGGTCCATCAATTCCAATGCACGACCGTCGTTTGGTTTCTTAAACTCGTGCTGTTCGGAAAACCTATGTTCCAGAGATCAAGCAAGGCTCAAATCCACTGGTCGAACTGCAATAGTACCGATGAAATGAATGGCCATCCAATCGGAAAAGCATGAAGGTTCCCGGAAGCAGAGGATCTGGTAGCTCAAAGTCCCGAACATATGCAAACTTAGAGTTCGCCATATTATTTTAAGGCAGATATTCGAAAAAAGATGGTGGTAGAGATTCACGAAAGATATGCGTGACTCGAACTTCAAAGGTGGTAATAATCACAATGTCACGGAGATCAAATCCGGTCGGACTCTAGCACTCCTCGTGTTGCTTGGACCGTTGACCAGTGCTCCTTCAAGCCTCTATGGGGTGCCTGTGTCACGCAAAAGTATCTCTTTGACACTTACTATCCCTTGATGACAAAATTCTGCACTCCCAGGGAAGAAAATCGCAGTAATTGCTCATTACATTGGAAAATGTAGTACGTTCTCTCTCTAAGTCAAAATTCGTGTCCTGACTGAATAACTACGCCGCTAGAACAAGCATGGTTGTCGTGCTGTCTGTTTTTATATCCTGTTTTAAACCACTATTACAGAGGGCAAGCATGGATAACGGCGCCGCATCTATAAAACTGCCAGACTCGCACTTTTGTAAATTCTGTGAAGCATCAGTGGAACGTGGCTTCAATATCGTTTACGAGGTATGGTACGTCTTTAAAAGAAACGCCGACAAGTTTTCCTCAAAATTTTTAGGACGAGTCATTCGTGACTTTTGAAGACCGTAAACCCAAGAGTAGATACCATTACCTAGTGATACCAAAGCGGCATATTGGTGCACCTCTTTCAAGCTCCTTCACGCCTCTACCTCATTAACCAAGAATTCGATAGACAGTGTCCGGTCTCTGAGAACGTCGGACGTAGAACTCGGTAAGTAGCCGAATTCTCCGAGACCTAACATGCTCTAACTTCATCATGAAATCCAGTCCATGCCATGGAAGAAATCGGCCATAACATGATGACTAGTCTTGATATTCCTCCTTCAATGCGTGTGTACGTTGTGTCCATTCCTATTCCTCCTCCTAATATTGACTTCCTACCTATTGGGTGTAGAATGGGCTTCCACATTCCGCCTTTTAATTCAGTCTGGCATCTGCACCTTCATGTGCAAGCTCTTCCCTATCGAGACGCCAGATCTGCAGCAAAGTACCCCGTCCGTTCTGGATTTGCCGGCTACTCAAAAGGCTTAAGCTGGTTTGTTGAGGTCAAACAAGCCATTCAAATTCTGGAGCGAGGCGGGCGCGTGGGGATAATGCCTTGCTAACAGCGGGCTCCACACGCATCAACCGGCATGTTCAGCTTTGCGACTTCAGAGTAGCCCACTAGCGTCACTTGTTAATTTTAAGACGGCCGGGACATCGTCGCTTCAGCTGATGGTTCGTTAGCCACGTATGTGCAACTGTATCACAGGGTCCTTTTCCTTTGTGGTAAGCTATCTTGCTCTATACATCTGCTTTCCGCGACCTTTTTTGAACTATCGAACTGACTATTTCTCTTCGTACAAAATAGATTTCTATTTGTATAATCCGCTTGTTGGTAATCTAGAAGTATGACGTCGTAACTTTTTTCCACCGTCGTTCGATACCGATATCTTGCCCGCCAATTGAACCTCTCCGTTTACAATATTGGCGCACCGAAGCACGCGACGATGCCAGAACTTTTTATAGGAATCGTTTTCACATGACGAATATCTGGAAAACCGGCACTGATTTGAAGCGTATCGAGAATCGAGATCCCTACCGGAGACGGCATAAAAGACGGAAGGACCTGATAACGTGCCGACAGAACCATTCATTCTAGTGATCATCAAGTCACAGCGTGTCTTATTTTAATGGACCTGACTTCCTTGGTTCAGCCGTGGATACTGGGAAAGGGCATCTAAGGACATGAAGTGCCACAATCTAATGAAGAGAGGTCATCTGTTACCTTTCAGCTCCCATAAAGCTGGTATTACTACCCGGTGAACAATGGTTTAACCAGGCCACTGACAACAGATGGCGTTGGGCGATGGGCGACAAGGTTTCGGTCTGAATATATCCTCTCCGTGAGGTCACGAAGCATGAAAATCCTTCGAGGGCTCGTTATCCTACATCCAAATTCCAGGCTTTGATAAGAAGGTGATCGTAAGGAAGGCAGACATTATCTTTGACGAACGCTGTTAAAGTCGAAGGGAAAAAATGTGTAATTATATCCATCCCCGCTCCGGTCGCCGATATCTTTTGAGCGTCTTATTTTAACAGGCTTAATATAGCACAACTGACCATACGGAGACGACTGAGGTGAGGCTCCAAGCGGCGTAACTCAGGTTCATTTGGTACTTTTTCCACTTCCGATTTGAGGGAGCTCATGCAATCTTCACAACCTTAGAACAGCATACTAGCTCCCTCGCTCAAACTCCAATGTATCTTCAAACAACTTGAGATGCGCCTCACCTCTTCCGTTGAAATGATGGATGAGGTAGGGTTTTAAGTACATGTATCTCCGAGCCAAAGATCAGGTTGGTCAGGTTGGTGGTGCCAACGCCACCGATAGTCCGAGCATAGTGGATTATTCAAGGTTAAGCTGTCCCTTCTCTGTACCAGTCGTGAAACTGAAGCTGCTTTGTTCTATTTATGTTCAGATGCACATTTCCAAGTTAACATTGTAATCTCCGTAAACGGAGGTACCCAATTTGGCGCTTTACGACATCTCATTATCAGTCGCTAAATTTAAACACCTCTGTGAGTTTTACATCTCAGATATCCTAAAATCTCATTTCGACTACCCGTGACAAAACAGTGACAGACTCCACTTCCTACTTCTGATGGATCGTTGAAAAAAGTCTTTTGTGTCGCCACGCATTGCCGTCGGTTTTACTTACCTTGCTAATCATGGGCTATGTTCTTATGACCTTTTCCTCCACGACATTAACGGCACGGACTTCATTGGTAGCAAGCCGTGCCATATTTTTATGCAAGAACTAAAGCGGCCTTGTCAGGAGATGGTTCATGCATTATTAACTCTACGGCCACTGACATTGGCCACATAAATCTCGGCTCTAGCGTCGGGTAGACTTCCCTGTTCAGGTCAGTTTCAATCGACTTTTCTCTCGGCGGTTTGAGGAAGACAAGGCGTCTCCGACCCGATTTCGACACTCTCCATGAGGAATGCAGGATCAACCGTTCCCTAATTGGCTTCAGAGGCGATTCCAGGCTCTCATCCGCGTCACTTTCGCATGACTCTCCTATCCGCTCCTGCCTTCGATTCTTTGTGAACGAAGTGAAGTTCACAACCGGATGAACGCTTGAAACCGGAGTACCAAGCTCTTTTTTCACGTATAAAAAGCCTTGAGGATTCACACTGAAAATCAGAGCTAACCACTGTACAGAGTCATTCGATCGACATGATCAAAATCTCTTACTGCATAATCGCCCTCTTCTTCTTTGATATTTCTTGCGCTGCCCCGGCAGGAGATCCAGCTGCTCCTGGATCGATCGCAGCGGTTAGCGCGGGTGTTTCCTCGTCCTTGAAGACAAAGCCCCCACCATCAACCACCGGCACGGCGTCTGGTACCAGTACCGCTGCCCAATCTACGGCCACCGTCCCTTTTATCAAGCTGGACCCAAATGGCCCGCTTTGGAATGCGTCTGTGGATGGGTCTCCTCAACCCGTCCGCGGTTCTCTCGGGGCAACGCTCCTCGGCCCCACAGACGATGCCACCGTTAAGGAAAACCCAGATTTACTTGCCCCGCCCACAACTGACCACGGCAGCCTGTATGTCTGAAAATCGATCCACACTTCACACTGACACTTATTTAATTTTTATTTTAACAGTTCAAACGCTAAGTGGCCATTCAGTTTGAGCCACAATCGTCTTCAGACTGGTGGTTGGGCTCGTCAGGAGAATAGTAAGAACTCAAGCCATAGACGTCTCTGTCAGTGCTAACTTAAAAATATAGTCGGCGTGATGCCAATTGCGACTGGTAAGGCAAACCCCAAATCTCTTTGGGCGAATCTTCTTCACGAATATCCCAGCAATGGCCAGCGTAAATATGAGACTCCAACCGGGTGCCGTACGGTAGCCCTGTTTCTTTGGCTCATAAATGTGATGCGCTAACATTTCTGTTAGTGAGCTGCATTGGCACAAGACCGCCGAGGTAATTTCCAAGAATATACATGGTAACCCTATCAATTGAATAGCTATTTTTGACTTCAGTGGGCCTACATTCTCAAGGTAAGTTGACTTAATAATGTTTTCTGTGGGAAATTCATCTCAGTTCTTAATTTTAGGGAAATACTCAAGTCACTGCAGTCGATACAAACGGTAAAAACTTTATTGCAACAATGGTAAGGCAGCCCTCAATCCTAGCACATTTTTGTTGATTGTACCACCCCAGGGTCCCGGAGATCTTTGGTACTTCCCCCCAGGCATCCCGCATTCCCTTCAAGCGACTGCGGATAACCCGGACGGCTCTGAATTTATTTTGGTCTGTCCTATCATAATTAATGGGCTTATAGAACCCTTTTTAATACCCGTTGATAATAAAGGTCTTCCCGGACGGCGCGTTTAGCGAGGATTCCACATTCTTGGTAAGTCGTTTGGCTTCGGAATAGCAACCGCCTGGCTCATCAACATCCCAGTTGACAGACTGGTTATCCCACGTGCCAGTTGAGGGTTAGTGCTTCCTATTTCAAGAGATAAGTTTAAGCTTAACATCTGTCATCAGTCCTTGCGAAGAATTTCCAGACGTATGTCTGAAATTTTACCCTCTAAGAAAACCAATAATCGGGTACGAATAGGAACATCTCTGCCTTTGCACATATTCCATCCGAGGAACTTTACATCTTCCCCAGCAGTATGGCTTATTTATATCTTTTTCATGCCGCAACTAATGTCGGGTATAGCTCCTCCAACTGATAATTCCCAGCTGCCCAAGAGCCCTCAGGGTGTAGTTCCTAACCCGTTTACCTTCTCGTTCTCAAACATGCAAGCAACAAAACTGAACGGTGGCAGCGTCAAGATCGTAGATTCACGAACGTTTACCGTGTCCACGGCTATTTCTGCTGCTGAAGTCACAGTTGAACCTGGCGCAATAAGGTCGGTCCGATGGTTCGTCCAAGGGAGTGGTTCTGATTTATTCGTCATCTAGAGAACTTCACGTAAGAGTCTACCCAATCAGATGTGGTCTGATACTAAGTAAAAGCAGTGGCACCCAACGCAGGACGAGTGGAGCTTCTTTATGTAAGTTTAGGGCGCTTTTCATATCTGAGGTTACCCGATAATTTTAATATTTTAGTGAGGGTCAAGGACGCGTCACTATTTTTGCCTCCCAATCAAACGCAAGGACATTTAATTATCAGGTGCGACCGCACCAAATTCAACGTATATTTCGCACTTATCGTTCTGACACGAACTCCTTCTCAGGCTGGTGATATTGGTATGGATCGTTCACTTCCGTTCACACATACCATGATTACTGAATAATAATTATCCGAATGACAGGTTATGTGCCTGCAACCATGGGTAAGTCGCCTATTTTTTGTCTGTATTGTATGCAGTGCTGACTATAGAGTAGGGCACTATGTCGAAAACACTGGAAATACAACTCTGCGCTTCCTCGAGATTTTTAACACTAGTGAGCAGTTTTCTTTCGTAACCTGGTGCGGAAGTGCTTAACATCTGTGCAGATATGTTCGAAGACATCAGTCTGAGCAACGTAAGCCAATTGTCAGATTCTTAGGCTCTAGCTGAACTATTTGTTGAAGTGGCTGGCTTTAACACCGCCTGAACTTGTCAAAGCACATCTCGGATTTGATGATGCGACAATTGCTCACCTATCGAAGACAAAGCAGACCGTTATCGGTCCCGCTTGAAGGACTCTATAATGAGTATTAGTCCGGACCCTTTACGCCTTATATTGTATATTTTACATGTCTATTTTTACACGAAGTTTGCTATTTTTATCACGATACGAGAATAAATGGGGAGTTCCCAAAATACTTGACACTCAAACGTCGCCGTTTCTTGATATCGCACTCAATGGCCCTTGAAATGTCGGTAAAAGTCCTCCTGGAGTAACATCAACCCGCGGCCTTGGACGTAACTTTGAATAGGAGGCCATGTCACTGGCCGTGTCCTTCGGAAAAAGGTCTGCGAAAACCTTTTGAAATACTTCCAAAATACCGCCTTTTTTGGCCGAAGTGCAGATAAGGGGGATTGGGAAGGACGAGCTGGACTAAGCAAAACTTGTTCACGGGTCTGAATATGAGAGAGCTGCCTTTGACAGTCAGTGTCGGTCTGAATAGCAACATCGACATGTGGTGGAGAAACAAGTTCATCTCTGGATTTGGAACTCGATGCCGATACAGGTAAAGTTCTGCTGGTTCTGCGTTTTCTATCCGGCTTATCGTTATCGAGCAAAAGAACAGGTGGGCGACCTTCCTCATAAGCGTAATCGGATACCGGCCACAACGTCCGTGGTGCAGCGCGCGACAGTCGTCGCGGAGAGGTCAACACCGTCGGCATGAGTGGTGCCTCGGCAATATTATGACATGGATTTGCCGGGAGATCAAATGACAGAGATTGAAGAGATGAAAAGATTTCCTGCGAGAATGATCTGTCCGAAGTGATAGTAGGAAGAGAAAATTCGTGTTTTTCGGAAAATGATTCAGTGGTGTCGTACTCTTGAGTTCCAGGCCTTCCCAACGAATCGGATCCTGAGTCGGTGGCGATTTTAAATCGCCCTTCAGATCCAAGACGGTCAACGTCAACCACGGGCCGAAATCCAACCATGCTGCCGACCTCAATGTTGGCACCCTTCACCGAGAAAGGCCCTTGAGAAAAATAAGCCATGTTGGCGCCATTTTCTGAAGAAGACAGTTCTACCGCGATTGAAGAGGTATTTTTGTCATCGGCTCCAGCTAGTTGGCGGCCATGGTTGGCCATGGGAGACTCTGAGAGTGAACGGAACACGGGGTGGTATTGGGTAGAACATCCATGCGATACAGGTTGACAGGACGGAAACAAGGTGCCATAATTATCACGTAGGGTTGTGTCGTTTGGTAACAATATTCCTGGCATAATCTCCGGGGTCATTATGGACTGATCGTCAGAGTGGATGTCGATGGCTCGTGGGGGTGATTCAGCTAATACCAAATTATCATGCTCAGCGGCGTGGCGGGACGCCGTCTTCGGTACCGATAGCGAGCACGAGGCAGTCAGAGGGGCCACTGAAAATATTCATATTCAATGGTAAGTCGACGAGTTAAAGGACAGAATATACGTGAGAGTCACCTTCCACGGAAGTCAGAGGGGGTTGACGACTTGCATTGCTCCAGTTGCCTAGGTTGCAGGGTCGAGCATGACAGAGTCCAAGCGAAGATGTTACAGCACAACTGAGTTGAGGACGAAGTGCAAACGGTTCGTCAGCAATAGATGTCGCCAAGGTAGAGGAATCATAGATATCAGAGACAGCGGCTGTATCGCTGAAAGGCGAAGGTGAGCTGTGAGTCTCAGTCTCAGTCCCTGGCTTTATATGGTCGCCAGCGACTACAACTCGGAGGACCGGAATATCGCCCGCAGCTGCAGCAGAGGATATTTTCGGTGGAGATCCTTCCGAACGATGAGCCAACGTCGACAAAACCGGCGAGGATGGCAACCGCGTCCTATCTTCATGACGGAAAATCTTTGAAGGCTGTATTGAAGAATGGATCTTCATCTCCATCTCCATCGTTGAATCTGTGCCCTTGACATTGGGGGGATCTAGCACGAGAATAGGTAGGCTCAAGTGGTCGGCGGGTTGTTCATCCAAGTTTGGACGTAAGAAGGACGACGGTGATGAAGGACCCAAGTAACGATGGCCATATGACAAGACAATCTCCAAACGGATGAACCTTTGATAATGTTGGCCAAAAGTGGGGCGTTAGGAGATGAGCTTCCTCCAGAGATCAAAGGTTCCGTTGGATTGCGGAGATTCGACGAGAGGGTTTGCTCGATAAAGGCTAGCATTGAAACTGAAGGAGTATCGCTATCGTCAGCTATTCTGGTTGAAGAATTGGCCGGGTCATGAGGATGGCTAGGGATTGTTTGTGGTGTCGCCGATGCAATCGGTTGACCTAGAGCATCTGGAGATGAAGGAATCGTCAAAAAAGAGGTATTTGCGTCATCGTCCTCATCGAGATCCGTCCTGCCGCCGGGCCCTTCAAGTGCCAATGGTACAGAGGGGCCTGGATTAGCCACGTCGACAAGTGGTTGATTATGACTATTCGGGGGCTCAAAGGAGAAATCGACCAATAAAGGCAATAAAGCTCCCAAAATGTCATCATTTCCTTTAAATGCTGGCAAAGGTGGTTTAGCTTCTATGGAACTGGTAGATCGTCCGGTCAAGATGGGATCGGAAGAGATCTGACCAGACGGAGAGCATTCGTGGGGTGTGTTGTTAATAGCCACTTGACTAGTGAGGATAATTCTGGGTCTTGAGCTTGTGGTGGATATGACCATCGCGCATGATAATGACGGCCGACGGATCACATTGCGTTCAGATTCGGAACTAATGGAGGAATAGATAACCGGGTGAAAGATATCGGATTCAATCGACGCGACAGATTTGTTTTGAAGCATGCTTAGAGTAGTAGTGACTTCGGTGTCTTGTATAACTGTAGTTGGCGGAATGGTGCTTTCGTGTTGAGGTTCAGCATGGTCATGAGGTTCAGTGTCTAGATGTTTGTAGAAAAGATCGCCAACATCGATGGGCTCTTCTGGAATTCCTGACAAAATAGTCTTGATGTGGAGAAATTTGTCGCGAGTCAACGAGCCATCGTGAGTAAGGCGAACTCCTGACGAGAGGGAATGAGGTATCGTCGAGTTCGTGTCATCTTCGGAAGTGATACATTCATTGACAATTCCTTCCTCCGCAATGGCAATAAGCTCCTTTGTCGTTGCTTCATCGCGGTTTGGTTGTCGAGGGCCAGACAAACATTGGACAGGGCTGGGAAATATCAGACTATTGGTGATGGTCATGTGGGGTTGAGCGCTGTTTCTGTCCTGGAAAGATGTTTGTCGTTCTGCGCAGTCAGAGATGGGGTGTTGCGTGGATGGAAATAGCACTGGGTGCGCGACATTCTCTGTTGGAACACGATCGCGTTCCTCGTGGTTGGTGAAGGAGTAAGGAGACTGGATGTCAACCTGAAAGGTTACGTCCATGTTCACTATTTGCTCGTCGGCTACAACTGCGTTGAGGGCAGGTACAGAATTTCGGAGCACAAGGTCGTAGACCCACTGGACGGGTTCCACGTCAAGTTCCTGAGTAGAATCGTCCCTATCGAATTCGTCAGATTTTGAGCTATCTTCGCCCTGGAATACCGGGGGTTTGTCTAGACTCTCTTCTTCAGGACTGTCAACTATGCTGTGGCTTTTAATTGCTGCTGATGAATTCCTTGCTCGAATCTCGCGAATAGCAGGTGCCAACTTTGGAAAACTGTTGGATCTCGATGAAGGTGGGGTATTTACCCGAAGTAGAGTCTTCAAGTGTTCAGGGCGGGAGGTTTGGAGTGAACAAAGCCTTTCTCGGATATTTGTGTCGTTATTTGAAAGGCTGCATCCTAACATTAGTGACAAAGCTTAGGAGCTGCTTCATCATAAACTCACGTATTGACAATACTATCACCTCATTCCATGGATTGACGACCAGAGACCTTAAAGTGAAGGACGAAGTCACTCGCAAGGTTGGCGATATCAGGCGCTGTTGTACCAATTGTACCACGGACAACTGTGGCCAGCTCATGGTGGTCGAAATCGATAATCTAAAGCACATTAATTAAGAGATGAAAAGGAGACGCAGGAAATGGGATCTTACTGGCGATTTTGGCACAGGGAGGGTGAAAATGAATGACATTGTGGAATAAGGACCCATGAAGGGGCTATGGTGTCCAATTCTTTCGTCAAGTATGGAATTAAGGTAATTCGCGAAGTTCAGAGTGCCAAAGGTGTTCTAGGCGTCAACCTGGACCGAAAAAAGCACCAGCACTTATGGAGTGAGGAGTAGGTAGGAACCCAACCACAATGGCAATATAAGGCAACAGCAATATAAAGGAAAAAGCTGCTGTGCAAAACGAGGTTCAAGCTTTTCGGCTTCGAAGAATCTTGTGACTCGGTCAATAGAGTTCAGCGACGCTGTGCCCCTTCTTCGGACGAACATGAGGCAGCAGGGCGCTTAGACAAGGACGATCCACAAAACGAACCCAACAAATCGGCGTAGAATCTGGATCACATTGCACGGTAATTAGTACACCTAAAAAATATCGCGTCAGTGAAGTTAAATTGTGTGTCAAGGGTTAAAGGTGCCTAAATATCACGAATGTTCGGTTGGATGTCGCTTTTTTCATGAGTTCAGTGTCGAATGTTGGTCGAAAAAGTGAAACTTGGAAGAATGCTGGGGCACACCGCATGTCCGAGGATTCTTTACGTAATCAACTTAACCGGCCCTAAACAACTACTCATAAATGCTTTTTTTTTTCTTCAACAGAACTTCCATGAGCGCGTGCCTTCCTCCTCGACCTATGGCCTTCGAAAAGCTCTGAGAGCGCCGTCAACGTCTATTACTCCGTCGGCGACAACGTGGAGCGCGTATGGGGTGGGTGATTGCCTCTCACCCTTGGGTTGTGGGTCGTGTCAATGGTACGTTTTTCTTCTTCTCACCTCGGCGCGATGAAAATTTTCCATTTTGTTTCGAGTGCGATTGTCACACCTAGACGTCGACACGATGTGTTTCTTTTGTCATAGTTACACTGACCGGTTTAACATGTGTACTGCGTCGACATTGTACTCATCGTCTTTCCGCAGGTGTTGTTGGATGGATATTATTCTCTGGGTGGACATCTCCATATTGTTGGTAAGTCGTCCTTAATCTTTCTTTCACTTTGTTTCTATTACGATGATTCAAAGCATTCAAACTAGAGTATATGAGTGCCATCCAGGCCCAATGCTTTTATCATACCTTTTACTGAATTCAACCCTGTTGACCTTAACCAAAATACACCTTTGCTGACCTATTGTAACAGACCTGTTCATTTGTACTTCGCCTCCAGTTATACGAGCACTGTCGATTGATGCTTGGTGAGCCTAATTCCACTTTTCTCAAGTGATGATTCAAAGGAGTTACCGCCTGATCTGGTCCTCATTGGATTAGCGTTGACGACAATTCCAAGGCTGTATTTTTCGAAATATTCTGATCTTCTGTCTCTTCTCTGTTCGCGTTCGACTTCATTTCTGACCACCTCATCTTTTAGGTGATTTTGTTTGAAGCTCACTGGTATCGCACCGCACCTCGCTGGCACTTCCTCATGGTGATTACTATTCCTTCTTTCCTTCGAATGATGTTTTATCACGACGGTCTTCGTATTACGCTGCCGAAAATGCCCGCCACAGCTCAATTATTCGGGCACCCCCCTCTGATCTCATTTTGAATCTACCGACCTTTAACATCATACTGATTCATAATACCTAGGTTAATTACGCAATCAACATGCGGTTGCTTCAGACATGCTAGGATAAGCCAAACACAGGTAAGTCTTACCCATCCATGCCTCTCATCGTCTACCTTCCTTTCTGCGATGAAAACCATTCAAAAAATAATCAACTAGAAGCTGTTTCTGAGCTTCGGCCATGATTTGATATCCTATTGCTGATCTTGTCCTCTATTGAAATCCTTTATGAAGTGGAAGCTCACTTCATCATCGTTCCTAGGTACGTCCCCTCCAACCATTGTCGCCATTGGACATGTCATCAGATCGGTCCATCATGTTCCCAAATCTTACCTGTGTACAGTGTCTACTCTGTACCTTACCGGACCTTAACTGTTGTTTGTTCATTCGTCGCTTATGAAATTAAATCTTCGTTCGCCACGTATATCTGAGATATTTCTATTTGGTACTCGGCAAAGTATACAAGAACTCGTAATGATAGTCATTAGCAGGGTTGAAGTGGCATATAAAATACATCTAATCGTGATCGTACACACTGCAGTGTAAAGCTTGTGGGACTTCTACTTCCACTTGCTATCGTGCCAAGCAAGTTTAGGCTAATGAATTGAAGTAAAGCTTGGTTCTATTTCAACAGCTTCCTAGAGTGAGGACGACTCACAGGCTGAGGTTTAGCGACGGTTGGGCTCGATGTTACCGATGTTTGTACGGTGGTGCTCATGACAAAGTTCATAGTTAGAGGCTCGATGGATGATGGCGACAGCGGTATGGTCGTCATTCCTGAATTTCTCTTTCGTAGGGTTTCGCGAGTGTTAAGAACGGCTAGAAGGCTGTTGACGTATACTGCAAGAATGGGTCGGATAGTAAGTAGAGGAATGGGATTACGGGGAAGATGAAATGACACTTGCGTTTCCCGAGAGTGAAGTAGATACCAATGAAGACGAATTGATGAGGCCAGATGGCGAACTGCAATGAATTTCATGATAAACTTTACTTGGGCAAGGCGAAAGTAGTGCATACGGTCACGAAGCAAGCAGTTGCACAGACTCTGTTTCCTCAGTTAGCTTAGAGACATGAGAAGAATGCAATTAGCGCTTTACGAAGTCAGCAAGCCTTGAGAATGACGACATGAGAATTGCCTCAACGGCCCTATTTTCTGAGTACTTACCAGTGTTGATACTGTATAGCATCAGTGTGTTAACCAGTGTATCTGTCCTACATTCATGACGTTAGTTTGATCTTGGAACCATGTCCAGGAGAGATTCAACTCTTCATACGATTTGAAGCCAGTGCGGTTCTGGTATAACAGCGTGCATAATGAGGCAGTGATAAAGCCGTCGGCGAGGACACTTCCGCTTAAAGCGGTGTACAGTAGCCACTGGTTGAGAGTTAGACTTTTGTCAATCGGCGACCTGGTAGACATTTCATAAATGCGAACCGATTCCATGATGAGCTTCACATATGACATGTCGATGAAGCTTATGAGTGTGGATTGTCAGATATATGAAACTACAAAGACAACGAGGGCGCTACCCTCTAGCAGCGAATGCTTTGGTAGAGCAAGAGGTTAGCGACATTGCATAGACAAGCGAAAACACAAACCTATGCCCGTCCCTAAAGAACGACGTCGATGTCAGAAATTGATATAACATAACATAAGTATTACGCATACCGAAGACAAATGTTGAGGCGGCAACCTGGTTGCTCCATCCATTTGAGCTAACCAGAAAATAAGGAAGCAGAGAAAAAAGCGCCTACGATGACGAGAAGCAGGACCGTGTTGTGCCCGCTTACTGCCAGTGCAATCCTTGTTAGCAAAGACAGAAGACTCGAAGGACAACACTTACATAGCCAAATTCTCCGAGCGAAGACGCTGTTAATGGGATGGTATCAGAGGCCGTAGAGCCACCTTTCCGTGGTCGAGGTAGACGCACCATCTGACTATGAAGTCGCTGATGCACTGATGATACGAGAGATTAAGGGTCCGTATTCGCAAGCGTAAATTTCGAATGTACCGTTATCAGCACTTGAGACTGGCGTTAAAGAGTCGACTTTAGTTCAAGGATACTATGGAGAACGCGAAATCAATTACGAGGAGGCTCCTGCGCATTTATCAGATTAAGTTCGCACAAACGTTCGACCGTTACTCACCAAGTTGGCCTTTCGAACGCAGAAAAGTTGCAGAAGTTGCTTATTAGATAGCGATAAACGCCATGGGTCATGAACACTAGGTGGACTAAATCCATAAGCCTATAGAATGAATGCGTTGGGCATCCTGGAAAATGGGAGGGCAAAGCCGAACACTGACCATAAAAAAGCGATCTGAAAAAAGTTATCAGCAACTGCGAAAACGGTCTAGAGATGGTGTTTTCCAGACAGTCTTACCAATTGTTTGAAAAGTTTCCTGTCTCTCGTATTCTTGTTGAAAAAGATGAATGTCTGGAGAGTTGTTATTCCAAAAAGGCTGCAAGACGGCATTCAAGTAAGTATTATAATGCCTGTCTAGAGTATAACATGACTTACGCAGCAGCCACAATATTACCGACGAAAACCGCACCTAGCGTTGTGTTAAGGTTGATGTGGGGGATCGACATGACGATAAGGTCGAATCGCACCCGTTCGGACAAACAACGGACCTTTATTACTCAACAAGATAGATTTCGGCATCTCGTCAAAGGCCAACGATGGCGTTCATTTCCCAATTAGTGGAGATGAATGTTTAAAAAGCATATGCATCAGTATTCTTCCGACCTACGAGAACGCAGTGCGCTCCCATCGTCTCTATACTGGGAGCTTATCTGTCTCAAAAACCCAGGCAAGCAAACTAGAGGAATGGCCAATGAATGCAGAAGTCGGGTTCGGTTAGAATTAGTGACCTATCATCCGTGAGGATGCACCATGCAGTAATGGCGCTGCTACATGTGATGAGAATCCGTATATGTGCACACAGTGTCAACGGATATGAGCGCTGGGGCAGCCGTGCTGGGGCTTCTTGATCGGGCCGAGGTTAAGGCATCATGCATCAGCGACGCATCCCTATTTTGGTTTTGGCGTTGACGATCTTTTTATAAAGAAAAGGACGACAGAAAAATAGGAGAGGTGCAGTAGATTCATCACCGGTCTGCCACTGTTGAATTGAATATCAAAGGTCCCGTCGATTAAGAACGATGAACTTACCGTCCACGCTCCAGAGAGAGATATGAGCTTGATAATGAAGGAATGAAATTCAAGTATGGGCTTGCAGGAGGAGGCACAAAGATAAAGGGGCGGGGAATGTATAATTGGCGTCATCTGTCAAAATAAACACCTCATGCCCATTCACCCAGACACCGAAATAGATTGTCATTATTGGCTCATCCATCCTACACAACTTACAAAAGTAACATGCTTCTTTTGGCCGATTAGACCGAGAATCGTCTATAAAGAGATGAGCAAGCGTGGTCGAGGAACGAGGCTTATCAGAAGATTAGAGCTTACATCAATCCAATCCGGGCGTCGAAGTATTAGCAGGAGTTAATACCCTTCTTGTGGACTGAGATTGTGCTGGCCCGCCAAATAACGACGACATCATGTCTCCGAACGGATTTGCGGGTTGGTTGCGCGGCGGCGGAATGGCAAAGTATAGAGTTGCAATCTCATTCAAAGACTGGGGATAATCATGCATTAGACTTGCGTAGGTTGGGTAAAATGATTATCGTTACCATACGCATTTCGGGCGTTGCTAGAAGGCCAATTTTTCCCTGATAGGTCCCACAAAGCCGTACCCAGCTCTCCCTCATGACCTTGTTTTGATCTCCCTGCGCTCGCTGGCATGTCAAAACAGCCATCTCGGCAAAATTGACCAAAGAATCTTTGGTTATTGTAACCTCATCTTTCTCTCCGACAGGTATTATAGGATCTGATTCCAGCTGAAGGGACGAAGGAAGCGCAGCGGTAAAATGTTTGATGAATGTCTTAGCTGCCAAAACATTCCCATTTTGCAGATAACTAAAATTTTGGTTAGTGGCTTAACTCATGAGATGGTATAGAGGTACACACGGTATTGTACCGCGAAGAGCAAAAATGCCATAAGATTTCGTCTCGGCTGCCCATTGGATGAACATCTCGGCAAGTAGTCGAGCACTATCCCGTTTTCCCGAGGCCAAGAAATGGACTTCTGCAACATCAAATGCGCCC
This sequence comes from Galerina marginata, assembly GCA_023014335.1. NCBI lineage: Eukaryota > Fungi > Basidiomycota > Agaricomycetes > Agaricales > Galerinaceae > Galerina > Galerina marginata. The sequence goes on from JAECYW010000004.1 coordinate 1,287,468, forward strand.
TCTGTGATTTTATTGTCGTGATTTGAAGTTCTAAGCCTTTCAAGGTAGAAACCGACCTTTATAGAGCAATTCACCAACATAATGTTGCAGTTCTGGATCACCCGCTGGGCATGTCCCATGTTTAGCTGACCATCTGAATGTAGATCAGCTGGAAAGCACTTGATGAGAATAGAAAGACTGACGCTATCGACTTGTCGATCATCGTTTTTCTCCATCCGCCTGATGCTCCTGCCAGTGCGATGACCTGGGTGAGTCTTCCTAGTGTCGAATCAGTCGAAAGCTTTAGATCTCAACTCCCTTGAAACTCACCTCTGCTCTCATCGGTTACTTTCTCGCCCTTGGTTTCGTATACATCCAACATAAAGCTTGTCAGATCACATCCACTTCCTGTTTGACCTGTCTTTAGCAACTCCCTAGCACTTTGGAACAAAACGTCGATTGCTGTATCGTATTGATTTGATTTCACATATCGTGAAGCAAAAGTACGAGCTTTTTGGTGGGCCTCATACGGAGCAGTGGGTATCTGAGGTAGAATCGCATTTAGAGCTTTAGTGGATGGCGCAGCGGCCATGGACGTAACTGAAGGAGGGGCTGATTGCGGAGTCCAAACCAGACCGTGCCAAAATAGGCTTCCTCATCGTGAACCACAACCACCAGGATCAATTTCAAGTTCTCCGCTACTTTACTACCCTTCACTTTGCTACAATGTTATTGGACTCAAAACTACCAAAACTTCGACAAGGCTTCCGAGACGAAACCCCGGTGGCTCAGCACGAAGTTTTCGGACTGAAAGCAAACTTCATAACGCCATTGGTCCCGTAGAGCCCATATCCAGGCTCCTGGTTGTCGGAATAAATATGCGCAAACCAACCTATACCACCGCCTGGTACAGTCTTAAAATAAGAACACTTGGAGTCGAGGAGATCAAAGTAGTCCTAATTGTTGAGCATTTATCAAACAGGTGAAGTCATTTCCGAAGCATGTGTGGTTCCAAACTAACCTTTTCATTCTGAACGTTAGCGACAGCAGAAGGGCTATTAGGCTCGACACCGGAGTAGGTCACCGATGGCCAGCCGTTCTACATATAAAAATTCAGTGGAGTACAGGTAAGTGCAGACTGGGTGGATCTTTTACCTGGCTGAAATATATCTTCTTATTCTGAGCTTTACTGACAAACCAGTTCATATCAGTCTCGACAATTGGCCATGATTTACTCGCTGGGACACTTGAGGAAAATTATCGATGAATCTAATATGACCAACTCACCGACCGAAGCCTGCGTGGAAAAGAAGGGCAGCATATGAGCATCAACCAAGTCGATCGCATTCATAACATCGTTAGATCCAACGTTCTCTCTCTGTGGTCGGACTATGAGCATGCTTTACTTAACCCATATCAGGTATGGAAAATTCATTTCACCTCTTGGTACCCATAGGCCATCTCACTGATGGTGACTGGTATATGTAGGCTCGACAAGTTTGTTTTAGCATCGTTGATTTGGGTTGCCAAAACCTTTGGGTCCAATGCATAATCATAAAGAGGCTCCGACCCGAACTGGAGCACTCGAGTGATGAATTTGGCCTTCGGATTCGAATGCAAAATGCCCAAGAGATTGTCTCGTCGCGTCTTCCAGATATTGGGATCGTCCCATCCGAACTGTAGAATGTAAGGCGCCTTCTTTTAGCTACTGACGCGTTCAGCTCAACATATGTTCGCGTACCCAGATAAGGGCATGTACACCAACGCCCGCGTCCCACGCCGCATCAATTACATCGTTACTGGGCCCAATTTCAAATGCTAAATTGCATCATTTCTGATGAGGGTACTCACTAGAATCCCGTCCTGTCACAAGCGCCATAAAGACGAACATATCTTCCTTTGAAGGTCTGCCTGATATCCTTGAATTCCTTTTTCAATGTTGCAAGGCTTTGGCCTATGACAAACGAGCGGATACCACGTGAGTAATCTATATCATCCAGAAATCTTTGTCAAACCAGTGACTTACAATTAGTAACTTCATAGCTAATACCAACGAATGCATATTCGGTGCTGTAGTCGCACCACCAGTTGGTCGTCGAAGAGGGGACGCTGGCTGGCATCGTAAAACCAATCGCCGGAAAACAATTTGGTGGCGCATTAGCAGCAGCAGCTTGTTCTTTGCGAGCGGCATGTTCGTAGACGTCCACCGTACGGGTCGGTGATGGATGGGCTTCAGCTCGTTCCAACAAAGCCCAGCCCCAAATCGTCGCGGCAAGAGTGAAGATTGGTAAAATCATATCGAATCTGTCGAAGCAAGGACACTGCTTGGTATCACGGTACAACTCTGCTCTCCCTTAAATATGGAGGCGAGAAGCTTCAGTTACTTCTTCGAGATGCTCAGGCATGATAAGCAAAAACTCGGGCGATATGCTCCAAGTGCGATGGAAGGGGTCCATCTGATAGAATTGCCTGATTATGGCCGCAGAGCCAGCTCCAGTCGAAGGAAGCTCTGGGTGGTTCTGAACCTGAAAAGTAAGCACACCATAGTCTGATCAACTTCGAAATATTGAATCCCATTGGTATAGGACCTGAAACGTAGTTGGTCGCAAAACTGATGGAACGAACGCAGAGTCAGCAATCTCCCCTTTCGAGCAAGAAGCTGTTCTTTTGAATCGTGACTCAAGACGATTGAATCCATGTCCATTTTGCCAAGCAAGAAGTCGAATCGTTGGTGTCTACACCGACATGCCCTTGAAAGTCATTGTGGCTGGCAACAGCAAGGACCAGCAAAACATGGACTACAACTCAATCGAGAGATGCAAGTCATACATCACGAACATGTGACAGTATATTCTCCTCGGGAAAACCAACCGGAATGCACAACCGACTTTCATCCCTAACACACTATCGCCTACCCCTCTTCTCAGACTGCACTCTCTTTATAACGTCGATGCTCCTGAACTTCTGAAACTTCGTCCACTTTGTCTCCATCTGTCACGTCAACGGCCACCCTCTTTTCAACCTTTTCAATATCCACGACCATGTTCTTGCTGTTCGCCATGGTCCCTCTCATCGACTCAACTGGATCGCTTGGCGACTTGCTGGGGTCGCTGGTGGCCTGATCGGGAGCGAGCGTCCAGTACCGATAACTGTCGATGTATCAGCCATGAATCGAGGTTAGAAGCACAGGTAATGGACACATACTGCTTCAGAATCGCATAAAATCCTGCGCCGAGGAGCGAGCCCAGGAAGGGACCCAGCCAATACTGTTATAAGAACAATTTCAGCGTCATCAGAACTGTCAAGATACTTGTGCTTACCACCCAGTGATTGGGTACTGGGAAGCCAGATACGACCGCGGGCCCAAAAGCTCTCGCGGTGTTCATTGCTGCACCAGTGTAGTAGACCGCAAAGCTGTTTCGGGAAATTGGATCTGAGACCATGTTGGAAAGACCATTGAGATGGCTTACAGGTAACAAGCGAACAGCGTCAAACCAATTCCGATCTATTTTCTTACCTGTAAGTTACATCCAACAATCGAAAATCAGACGAAAACTGACAGGGGCAAATGGGGTAGCCTGATGCTTTTCTGCGGCTAGCATAAGGACGGATATGACGAGGGCCGCCGTGATGAACATCTCGATGAAAACCCCCTGCGCGCGATTTGTACCCTGTTGCAAGAAGGTACTGACGGAAGACCAGTCTGTTAGCTCGACGGTTGTATACAAGCATGCGCGATCGACGTACTTCACTGACAGTGGCGCCGAAGTCAAAGACAGAATCAAGGCTGATGCTGCTATCGCCCCGGCCAACTGTGCGATGCAATACAGGACAAAGCGCACAGGTCGTAAACCCCCGACCAGTAGAAGAGCGAGCGAGACGTTGGGATTAAATAAGCCTCCTGTGACGCGGAAAAATAACCAAGCGGACACGAGCAGGCTCATGCCCATGCAAGTGGAGATATAAAGAACCTGCTCTACTCCTGAGGACTGAGTACCGGTCGCGATGCTCTCGGATGCGGCTGCCTGTATTCCACCGAGTCCGAAGAGGAGGAAGAAGGCAGTCCCGACGAACTCGAATGCTGCGGCAGCACAGTCATCTCGGAAACTGTTGAAAAGTGAAGACCATCCGAATTTCTTCATCGTTGCTGGAAGCGGACGTGAATTGGAGGATTTCTATGATAGTCTAAGATGAAGACCCATGAAATGCGGGTGTCAGGTCTGTCTGGAAAGCTTTACTGTCAGTGCACGTATTTCGATCGGGATGATCGGTGGGCGGCTGACTAAAGGCGTCATCTATGGTACTACTCGAGTAGTAGGACCGCTCATTTTTGCATGTATGTATACCATCGCAAAAAGTACATCAATTCACTGTCTAACCTTTAACCTCGACTTGTAAACGCGTAAGCAGGTATGACTACTTTTTGTGACTTTCTCTTTCTCACACTGACGGGCTGCTGACAGTCTAATCTTCAAGCTTCAAGGTTAACACCGCACCGCGCCAACTCTTTGCTCTCAGGCTTGCTTTGCTCTTTGTCTTCCAAACCGACGGCATCCGGCATCCTTGGGCAAGGGGCATCTTGACTAACTCCCACCTCGGGAAATCTGCGCACAATCGTTCTCCGACCGGTACCGTTCTCAGACTCAATGCATAAGTCCGCTTTTTTTCAAGCTCTTGGACTGGACTTTGTCGCATCCCCTGATTCAAGCCAGAGACGAGCCGCTTGAATTCTACTAGTCTGATTGCTACTACTTTGCCTTGTTGTTGTCCACTATGTACTTTCCATCCAATTTTGCGAGACCTTGTTGCTCGCCGGTGTTAACAATGCTTCAGACGGGGAAATTGGCTGTTCAATTCTTCCAGGAAGAGCACCACCCACCATGTAGCTATTTTTATTTTGGCTGCTTCTTGACAGCGAACTTTATAATTGATTGATCGCTTAAGGACCCGTTTTGGCAGACGGACAGATCGCTGAAGGGCGTTTTCTGCCGATAAACCAGTGGCGTCTCTTTATTAAAGCGCTACTGTGGTTTGCCTCACAGTCCTGGGAGAACAAGATGTTATGCGAGCAGAAAGCACCGCGAAATTAATTCGGATCCACAAACACCTCGGATCTTTTGTCTTCGTGCGACAGACAGCGCTCAAGCACTATCGGGCGGTCCAATGGCGCGTTCTCCACATGTGAATGGATCAAAGACAGAAGGAACGTCCTGGCATCTATGTCCAGGTATAAATGCTTCGGTACCAGCCACGTCTCTCCCCCACGTCCCACTTGATCTCACTCGGTATGGCGTCGTTGTCGCAGCAGCTCAAGCTCGACAGCACGCTCGGTGCTGCATTCATCGGGAACATCGTGGCGGGAGTGTGCGTGCTATTCAACTGCAGTAAATTGAATACCGCTAATCGATCTTATCCACCAGACTCTACGGCATCACTTGCCTACAAACATTCGTTTATTACAAAAAAGCAAAAGGAGACCAAGCATGGTTCAAAGCTATAGTAAGCCTACATCCCTTCGTACTTTACTTGAATATCTGTATATAGACATTGTCTTGATTATCAGATTTATTTCCTCTGGTAAAAGGCTATGTCTGCTTTCACTGGTAGATGTGTCATTGACAGTACCCATCGTAATTCCAGGTTCCTCGACACATTCCATCTGGCCCTCATCACACACGCACTGTATTTCTACCTCATTACAAGCTACGCCAACCCTCTGGCTCTGTTATTTCCAACTTGGTAAGACCTGCCTTCTTCTTATTCCAGTGTATGACTTATTTCGGCGCATTAGGAGTATTCTAGTATGTCTAATGTTCGCCTCAGCAATACACTTTGCCAATTGAATCAAAAAAAAAAGTCGCAGGTGTACGTTACAGTAAGTGGATGCATTGTTCTCTTTGAAGGGGTGGTAATCTTGAACGACCCTCTAGTGTATCAGCGATCTCTTTGTACGATTGTGAGTGTGCTTTGCTTCTCAGACCTCATCATACATATGTCATTTTTCGCAGAATCTATGCTCGACGAGTTTGGATGAGTAAGTGATCAACTGCATGTCGCATGCATCACAGGCACCTCAATAACTCTTCTTGCATAGTCTCGCGCAACATGTTCATCGCTTTCCTCGTTGTGAGTACTACGCTCTCCCTGCAAATTTCGTAGATTTTGATTTTGATTTGTAGGTGTTGACTTCAGCCGTTGCTCTTGGTAAGAGTATTTTCAGCAACAATGAAAGGCATATTTCTAATCGCAGATCCCAGGTACTGGGATAGGTATGCTGCATTTTCATAATCTGATAGCAGAACGTGTTTTAACCTCCTCGAATAAAAATAGCATTCACCACTCTAGCGTGAGTCCTTGAGGTGGCACAATTCCTGACGGAAAACTAAAACTGATTGAATAACCTCTTAGCTTCATAGGCAAAACATATGCTAGTTTGACGCACATATCTGTATGTCCCTTTGCAGGTCCTGTCAAAGTTACCTCATCTTATCAAAGTTCCCTCAGTACCTGATGTATATCGCGTTGGGCGGTGCTGTCGCGGCCGACATCATTATCGCCTCAGCATTGTGCACCTCTCTAGCTCGATCCCGAACCGGTTTTAAAAAGTTGGCTACTTATACCCAAAATTTCGCAAGCATTGTCTAACCAAGCTGTGGCATCTAAGAACCGATTCGATGGTGACAGTCTTGATGTTGTACGCCATCAATTCCAGTAAGGACTTTTTCCTTTCTTGACTCCCATAAACTAAGCTGAGATCTCCAACTATATAGGTGTCCTAACGACGTATGACCTTCTTTTTGTTGACCGCTAAGGAGCTCACAGTGTCATTTTTTTCTCTTGATCTCCAGCGTGTGTTCCGCGGCGTGCTTTATTACCTACACCATCTGGCCAGACCAATTCACATTCATTGGAATTTATTTCTGTCTCAGCAAACGTCAGTACAAATCACTTCTGTTAACGGATGCCTAATGGTCGTTTCGTCCATCCTTGTAGTGATTTTCAACAGTCTTCTGGCGATGTTGAACAGTCGCTCGTCGTTGAAGAGAATGGTCAACGGACTTTCCACAAACGATCGTACATCCGCTAGACCCGCAGAATTTAGCAGTTCATGGGTTTCCAAAGGCACTTATCAAATGCAAGATGGCCCTCGGAGCGTAAGTCGAACTATGCCATTTTACTTTACTTTCCTGACGGTATAAACTTATTCTGACCCATTTGCAGCCTGTTGTCATATCTGTGGACACCCACGTAGAAACCCGTGCTGTTGTTTGATATTATACCCCATAGATAATAGTCGCTTACCATGTAGTCATTCATTTCGTCTCCATCGAACTTTTAAAATGTAACTGATATGAGGTCCAATCCATTTACTAAATTCCAAAATTTGAAGGCGACGATCGCGACTTGTGTCGGACTGTTTCGCATGAGCCAAAAACTTTACTTGACGTGGGTAGCAAAGTGACATTCTTCCGTTTTGTCCAAGGTGCGCCTGTCCACGCGGTCAGGTCCAAAGTGCTCGAATTCTTCCAAGTTCCATGGAAAGTAGCGAACACACGCGGAATTACTCCGCCGGTTTGAAGGGTTTTGCACTCACGATGAAGACGGAATAACTAGAATAAACCGTGGCGCGGGTTGAAGTTCGGTTTTTTAACTTGGGCAGTGTGAAGGGAGCATGAACGGCGAATGCATTGAAGGAACTGCATTTGTTAGTCGCGTAACCGTTCTTAGTCTTAGGAGATCGTCTTGCCCATCTGGTCAGTTATAAAAACGTAAAATAGGTACTATGCAGGTATCTGTTATTTAATGAATCACCAGCGCCAATAAAATGTGCAGGGAGAGTACCCACATAAATAAGGATAATGACCATCTTAGCAATGGGATCCGCCAGTGGCACAGAACAGCAACGAATAACTTTTCTGAGTCGAGAACACTCCGCAGGGAAAACAACAGTCGACATCAGTAATCCAGCGCTCTCGGATTAATACCTGGATTCCCGTCGTAAGGTCGGCTTTGATTGACTCCTCCGAAGCCACTCTCAGACCGAAGACCATTCAAGGTATGGCTTGAGCCCTGTTCAGAAACAGCAGGAAGGTCGGTTGGAACAAGTCGACCCTCCTTTCTCAAGCAATCCGCCACAAGGTCAAGGAAGGAGCCTCCTTCCTGTTCAAGCATGTCTAGCATCCGGTAATCGTTGAACTGGAGTTGGTATTCCAGCCCTTCGCAAAACTCGCGTAAATTTTTGATGTGGGCTTTCATCCGACTGTGGTACTTTTTGGAAGCTGGAGGTAACGGAGGTGGCGGTGGTGGTGGTGGTTGGTGCCCGGTGTCCGCCAGGGAGTGAGTAGGGTCCACGTCGTCATTGGGTGGTTCCAAAGTATCCTCGGCAGAACCCTCTTCCTCCTCCGAAGATTCCTCTTCCTCTTCATCACTAGCGGTATTGGGTGGTACTTTCTCGACAGGGCCGTCGCCCTCAATTTTATTGCCTGGGGTCCTTGAACTTGAGTGGCCAGCCCAGCCAAGACTCTCCCATATTCCCAGCACAACGTCAGGGGGTAAATTTGCGTCGATATAAGCCTCGTGATTGACGTGGTGGTGCATCCGCACAGTAATTATACGCGTCCCTGGTACGTCCGAATCCCGAGAAGAGATGAGGAGCCGACTCCGGCATGGATATCGCGCTTTGGCCATGGCTTCCCCCGCACTCGTTACACGAGGCTTATAGCAGTCTCCCTGGGCTTTGCGCGCAGCTCTGGAAGATTTGGATCGATGAGCTTCATCTTGAGAGCACCAGAACCGCGTTTTGTGGCCATTGGTGAACTGAGGATGATCTTTGACACTTACGACAAGCTTAAGTATAAAGTGGCCCAAGTACGAGACAGAAACGCACGTAAAACGGTACCCAGTAGTCTTCCATATCTCATGGGCAAGTGTCTGTATTCGCTGCTTGTGAGTTACACCAGCATCCATCATCTCGTACACCCCGTGAAAGTCAACGTCTGGGCCTTGTCTGAACTGGTCCCGCAAAGCAGCCAGAAGCCCATCACGATCGCTATACAAAGTTGTTTGCTATCAAGAAAAAAAACCTTTTCAGATTCGAGCAAATGCCCTCGAAGCCGTCTTACTCACCTCTCTAGAGTTGGTCTCATCCTCCGACCTTCTTTTCGCCACCTTCTTAACCCGACTTGGCCCAGCCTCGCTGTGTTCTCTCATCCGCTTCCCATTTTGAAACCGGACTCCCCAGGGTTCATAAGTCGGTTGACTATACACATTCTCAGGGATAACAGGTGGCCCACTTCCGTTTAGAGGTCGCGCGGTGACAATTGCATGAAATCGAGAAAAGCCAACCATTGTGGTGGGCGTCGTCATTTTATATCAATGGCGCGTCGAATTCAATTGCTTCAAGTTGGAAATATCCAGAGAAGAGAGGCTTAGGAATGATATTTTGCCGAAATTTGGGATGCAAGTAGGATGTTGTGAGAATAGTCGAAGACGACTTGTGGTCAAGAGACCGATGTGACTTCCGAATTTGAGATTGATGGGCGGAATATTCAATTCAATCGTGAACCATCGCGTCAAGCTCACTACCGACGAACTACATGTAACCAAAATTCTCGCAACACGGCCTAACTAACGTTGATTTAAGGGGTATTGAAGGCTACATTGAAAATAAGCAGCTCAAGGAGAACCCAAGTTGAAAGGCTACGCTGTCATTTAGAATGGGTAGTTACAATGGGAATGTCCTGCTGGAGATCCAAAAAGCCTGCTGAGGTACGGAACTTGGAGGAACCCGACTTACAGTGGGGTTCTCGATGTCTTGAAACGGCGCCCTCGGCCTTGCAGATTACACCGTCCTACAATATCCATGCCCTCCAGCGGCTTCCTCGAGGTTCAGTGCGATTGGCTCCCAACTGCAGAAACATCGAAATCGATAATGCGTCACAGTGCAGAATAAACTTTCCCAGACAAAACACGTTTGACCATCATGGAAGAAAGAACGTTAACTGATAGATAAAACTGCTCGAATCCCGGTAGGGTGGTCCCGGTCCTGCAGCACACCACGTTGAGGAAGGAGCTTGTGTCATTCCGGGTTAAATCCTTCAAAGTTATGAGCATTGGATAAACGTGCGAGTGTAACGAATGAGTATACACCAACCATCCAATTTCCGATGTCGTCTTATCGATTGGATTCGAGTCCGGAGTACTACTGCAAGCCGCTGTCACTCCGTCGAATTGCTCCGGGAGTGCCAGGTGAGGGCGATTGCGGCACACTAACATCCCCATTGATGATATCCTGTATGGACGCTTCTAATGCATCGACTCGTGTGGACATCTGATTCACTGGGGGAAAATAATTATAAAATGAACAAGTCAAAACGATGTGGGTTTTGAGAGATGAAAAAGGAATCGAACTTCGGTCTAAGATTTGTTTCGACATATCATCGAATTTCGTGTCTAGTTGCTCTAGTAGCGTTTCAACCTAATTGACATTAGATTTTATTTGTAGAATCGAATTTGAGTGTCGTACGAAAGCCGTCAATTCATGCGGGCTAGAAATATCGTTTGGAGCAATCGTTCCCAGTTTTGAAGGTGCCTGTTGCTTGCTTGCGACTGGAGTTTTGTCCTTATCCATGTCTGAGGACTTGGAGGGGGTTGCGGGTACTTTTAAAGGCTGAGCAGCAGGCGGAGGAGGCATATTTAGGGCGAACTGGCTGGAAGTTGTGGTTGACAATGGACGCGTTGTGGAGGTTGATAATGGGTATTGGCTTCCAATCATAACATCCACAAATACAAGCTCGCTGAAGTCAAATTGGAAGTTGAACCCATTTTTTACTCACCCTTCAGGCTCAGCGGCAGTGCACCAACGACAGTTTCTAGCGAATAAACTCTTTCAAAATTACTACGTAAAGCCGACTCGTCCCCGACGTCTATGGTGGCTTGATGGGGATTCAAGTCAAGATACGATACCTGTCCAGCGTTGTTGTAATTTTACGTTCTGGGAACAAGAATGTCCGATACATAGCAGGGTTTACGGCTAGAGAGCCCACATGACCCAGCATTGGATTCCAACACTTTCAGGGCATTGAATGGTGTTGAACGCCATGTGCCCGCTGAATGACTCTAAGTTCGTCTTGGAATTCACAAATATATTTATACCTGGATCTGACACGAGTCCGACTACATAAGCGAGATAAACCAAAGGAATGCTCAATCCAGTTACCACGACCTGATCTATTGGCTCGATCCAAAGCCACGCGAAGTTGGTCCTTTTCTTCCCAACGGCCTTCCTAGGTATCAATCCGATAATTCAGCAGGACACACGCCATCGATCTATGATTATTTCGGCGTCTGTCGTCCCTGTACTCGACCCCTGCTCTAGAGACAAGCGGGGATTAGTAGTCGCGGCCTTTGAATTTCTGCTGATTTGGGAAATTAAGGACCTACCCCCATGACTCTGGTGGGGTGCTGATGGGCGGATGTTAGTACGTTCTTACCACAAATACTAGGCGCCAACTGCTTCCAGTACCCTCAGTGACGGTCCTTATATTGGAGCGCCTTCGTACTTTCCTTCTGGGCTGGTTTGGCCACAAGGACTCAATGGCTTCGGGTCTAAAGTGAAGGTCAGTGACGAATTTCAATTTTACGCAGCTCATCGCAGCCCTTTGCCGGGACATGTCATAGTGAGGGAAATGAGCTGCGATTGGTCGTACAGGGTGGAACAATGTCAAGTTCACTGAGGAAAAATAAGCTAGTCTTATCTTCTGAAGAAATCGCAGACTGCGGATCATGACGCTTTCAAGACGATCAACACCGGGATGTCAAATACAATTTCAAGGTTTTGAAAACAGGCAAGAAAACATGGACGATGTGATGCTAAATTTCTGTCTCTTGGTAAACGACCCGGAGCCCAACTTCACACATCAGAAATCAATTCTTTCAGTTCCATTTTGGTTTGACCCGCAATCCAGCTGACCATGATTCGTATCTGCTACCCTCGAGATATTTGCGTCAAGTTCGAGTGCGCTGTTTCGGCCTTATACCCCAATGAACATCGAAATGATAGGGCGGTTCTGGGGTGTTTTTATATTTGGGTTTGGGAAAAGGGCTTCCGACTTCGTGGGTCCGAAGGAACTCGCTCGAGTGGCATCACGCAACACAAGGACGACCTATAAATCTCTCAGTCATCTCGTGTGGCGGGCATCAAGCACGAGGCTGCCCAGGCCTTCGAGAAAGTAAGATAGTGGCCGCAAATTGTAATCTAACCCCAGTTGAACGTGCCCACAACCGCCGTGTTTTGCAACATCTGCCAAGGTACAATAATAAACGTCAAGGTGACGGGGTGGGGAACTTGGGAATTCGAACGCCGTGCTGAAAACAGATGGGACCAGGCTGACGGTCAGGCCAGAATATTTTTAAGTTCTCTCCCCACATTCCACAGTCAGTTGACAACAACCCATACCTTGGGTTTCAGAAACCGACGTGAAGACATTGCCAAACGCGAATTGATTTCAGGATGTTCGCATACCCGGAACGTGGCTGGCTAAAATATATGTAGCGCCTCCAATTCGAGAAGATAAGGTTTCCATTCTTATATGTCCCTTAGAAGGCGTGTTCTGGCATGCAGTTGGTTCAGTCATATTCTCGAAAGGTCGGAGATTCCGAGCCTGCAGAGCACAATGTCAATTACTGATTCAACTCAGTGTGCTCTGGTAAAGCCCTGAAAGCCAGTTAATCCAGATTTTAAAGCCGCTGAGTTGAGCTGTTTCATTCAGTTTCAAGGGACTAGTGACAGATGTGATTCAGTTTGCGAACGTTCCTGCATGAGAAGGATTTCAAGGTCGCGGAGTCGAAACTAGGGCTGCGCACCGTACCCGTATCGACGGGTCCTACGGACGGGTCTTACGGGTAAATGCCCGTCCCGTCGGCGCCTCAAGAGCACACAAAAACGGCCCGTCAGACGACGGGTGCATGCCGTCGTCACCCGTCAATCTACGGCCGTAACTGCCGTCATACGGGTCTACTGGAAAATGTCCAAATTAAGCAATTAAAAAGTGCGAAAATGGTCTCAAAGTCTGGCGGATGGTCGACTAACACGCAATTTAAATCCCGCGAGCATCGTCGGAGGGCTGTGAGGGGTGTCGTGAACAGTATTGGTTGGAACACCGCCGTTATAGAGTCCGTTCGGTGGTATTTCCGTGGTACTACATTTTTTGTTGGGACTGGACATGATGTTCCTCGGTCGTGCAGGCCCTAATATTCATGTTGAAGCTTCTGATATATTATAGTAATTATCTAAAACACTTCTATAATCCACCAGCTTGCAAAAAACGCAATAAAAGACTGAAAATGTCGTCGAAGAAAGAAAACGGCCGTCGACGGCCGTTCCAACCCGTTTTGGACCCGTCCCGACCCGTTTGGATTTGGCGGTCAAGCCAAAACGGGACGGTCGTGTCGGTATCCAACCCGTTTGACCCGTAAGTTCGACGGCCGTACCCGTAATACGGCCGGTGCGCAGCCCTAGTCGAAACTGCGCGCCAAAATAAACCGGTGCGCGCCATTGTAAGGCACATGGTCGGTGAATTGACGCGTCTTTGGTGACAGAAGGTTCTTCTCTGACCTTCTATTCGATTTTTGGCTACTGCAATCCGAGTCGATGTGAACGAGTGAAATGCAGTTTGGTTTGGAATTTATTAGAATAGAAATTTACCGAAATAGGAATCAAATAGGAACTGGTTCACGTGATGTCAGGCACGGATGAGAACTTCACAGGACTTCAGCTGTTCTAACTCCTTATTCACGGAACCAACCTTTTACTTTCAATACCTTTGCTCAGAGATGATCGAACTGAGCCTTGAAGCGAAAGTCAAAGTACATGGCTATTTTTGCTACTTATTTCCATGTTTCAGGAGCTCAAACCTCTCTTCGGCTTTAGTTAACGGATGGACACGAAATTCCTGTACTTGGCTACGGTTCGTGAGGTTTAAAATTTTTTTGCATGAAAAACTATGACCTACGAAATATACTAATCAGGGACATACGAACTGGAAGGAAATGAAGCATACGAGGGGGTGACTTCGGCTCTTAAGGTATAATTTTATGCAAAGCATGCTTTATCATGTCTAATCTGCCCGTTGACTCTCAAGGCTGGTTATCGTCTCATCGTCAGTGGAAATTTGTTCATGATGATCGATACTGTCGATCAACCTTCTAATCTATTATTTCCAGGACTCGGCTGAGTGGTATGAGAACGAGCGGGAGGTTGGCCGAGCAATCCTCGACTTTTGCAGCATGACAGAAACGCCCCGGGAGGCCGTTTTCTATACAACAAAACTCAAACTGAACAATGGATATGACAATGTCAAAAAAGCTATCCAACGGTCGCTTACAGCATGCGGCTTGGGTTATATTGATCTTTATCTGATTCATGGTCCTTTGGGCGGACCAGAGGCTCGCAAAGAGAGCTGGCGAGCCATTTGTGACTTTCAGAAAGAGTCTGGAGGTCTTCTTAAAACCATAGGAATCAGTACGTTTGGCGTTCGGCATATGAAAGAAATTATAGATTCAGGACTGCCTATTCCGGTTGTTCACCAAGTAAGCAAAACCCTGGTGAATTCGGTCCGCACACTGTACCTGCTGATTAAAAACGTTTAATCAGATTGACCTCCATCCTTTCATGACCCGAACGGAGATTGTTGAGTATTCTAGGAAACATGGCATGGTCCTCGAGGTGAGCATATGATCCACGATATTGTCTTTAAGCGGGTTCAAAGCTGCCTGAAGGCTTGGGGACCACTAGTACGAGGATACAGATTTAAACATCCGGTGGTCGTGGAGCTCACCCACAAATATAACAAAGAGCCTGCCCAAATCCTGCTGCGGTACTCCCTCCAGAAGGTATGCATGTCAGAAGTCTAGCCCCTGCTCTAAAATGTATTGATCTCCGTGGACTGGCAGGGCTACATTCCCATACCTAAATCAGCTTCCCAGCCACGAATAATCGCAAATGCTGACCTTTTCGACTTTCATCTTACGGACGACGATGTCGAAAGGTTAAATCAATTAAACGAAGGTCAGTAATCTTTCCACCTTGATTGCCCCGACGGAGTTAAAACATTCCCCATGCCTGAATAGACCTGGTTATTGACTGGGAGCCCACTGAATGCCCATGAAGAAAAAGAAGAGGCGCCAACCTTCACAGCGTCAATCCTTGATACTTTCACGCATTGGAAGATCGGATGAGCTCACGTTATTTTCATAGTATCGGCAAATCTGTTTTGTAGTTAATCTCGGACAGTTCCATCTGGTTTATAATCGCCATGAGGACTAAAGAAAGCACCTTTGACGAGCAAACGAGGCAACCTCCACTGATTTTCACTACGATAGACTCACTAACGTGCGGTTATGGTTATGGACCATTTAATATCGGGATCAAAAGCCAAAACCATAGACACGATCATACTACTGTCAGCCAGAATGCGGGTGGGGTGTTCAAGTGTTGGGCTTCTTTATTGGCTGCCTTCGTTCCGGGACCGATTGCTCCAGGATCTCTGGAGCCATTCTCCTGGGCGCTTTCTCAGCCCGCTCATTTGGCGAAGTTTATTTATGCCTTTGACGTTGTCAAATTGCAGGGCTTTCTACTCTCCTTCATACGGTCATTAATTATGAGAGCTGTGATCCGACATCACGCGGACGCGCCACCAACAACTCAACTCTCATCCACCAGGCAACAAGAACCTGCATTCGGTTCTGAGCTTTGTCGGCCTGACCAGTACGGATGGCTCGGCCTTTACCTCACGCTCGATTTGTCGAAAGCCGTGAAGGAAGGATGACTGGAGGGAAAACTTGTACCGTAAGCCTGCCTTTCCCAGCATTTGCAGATCTTGCTTGATAGGCAAGTAGTCGTCGCAATTGTCGCTCGACACTCGACATGTGCTGCTGAATACGACCTGAATGAGCGATTTTGAAGTCGCCGATCTGTCAATGCGTTGAGTGATGTGGTTGAATGAATACTTATCGAGAACTCGCGAGTGATGAAGAATTTTTGCTCGGCGGAGTTTATCGGGTACTTGAGTCGTTAGTTTGAAAGAGATATGTCGCTTCTCGGACGCTGAAAGAGGCGGAGAGTGCCGCCGCTGGCGTCCATTGATGGTGTGCATTGTTGGGAAAGGAGCGGTCGCATTTGACTGGCAGTGTGATATTACTCGCAATTTGGGAAAACTCTGAGGGTTCATGCCGTTACATTCGTGAGTGTGGAGACTAGATATCATCCCCATGGTTAGAGGGGAAGGGTGATCTCCATATAATATCGCAAGTCATTGGGTGTTGACAATTCGAAGGTGTGCCTTTGTAACCAATGGATTAACGTGGAAGGTGTATCTGTTGCGTGTCCAAGCGCTAGCCGACAAGGTATCTGCTAAATGGGAATGAAATATGTAAGTTAAGCGTATGGAAAAGAGCTTCCTCGAACAGAGGATAGAGGGCCATTATGGGCTTACTTGCAATCACAGAAGCCATTTCAACGCCGACCTGGTGGCGGTTAAGATGAGGGCTTTCAATCAGCGGCAAGAAACCGAAAGTATGCCACGGCATATTCCGGCCGCCGGTCTGAGCAGTGAACAGTTGTACTTGATGCTCGATTTCTCCTACTTGGTTTTCTCTTACTTACCTACTACCTAGTTGCAGGAACCCTCCAGTGAGAGTGGGCACCCTGGAAGAAATAGTCAGAAACAGCACAGAGGATGACTGATCCTTCTCACTGCCAAATTTGGGCAACGAAGGACGGCGATCATATTTCATCAAAGTCTCCGATTTCCGCACGGTTGTTCTTGAATTCACCCCATCAAACATGACATGCATGACAGGCAATCCTCTCTCTGCTTTTCCTCCCTTTGAATCTGACAATGGCTCTTAGATATACAGCTGATATTCTCACATCCGAAGTATGGGAAAGGATTGCTTTCTATGCGGTGGCATCGGAGGATACATTCTTAGGGCCTCCTTCCATGATATGCTCCTTGGCGCTTCTATCACGCCTCGTGTATGACCAAATCTCTTTCAAAAATAATCCCCGTCTCTACGCAAGGATTTTTCGTTTTAAATTCGACGCCTCCGCACCAGCACGACGTTTATCAGAGCGATGGCGCACCACAAAATGTTTGGCCTCAGAATTAATCAAACGTTGTCGGGCAATGAAACGCATCAAAACGAAAGACCTCGATGTGGATGATGTTTGGACGGTCTACTTGATGTGCGTCTCTCTATGTTCCTGAGTTCAAAATAACTTAAAGATAAGACCTTGACAGGATGTCAGAGAACGATGGGAAAAATGAAGCGCAGCTTATCCAGTGGGCTGACTTGAAATCGTATTTAAGAGCCTTGATCATTTACCGAGCCACCTCCTGTGATTTGACATGGTTTAAAAACCCTACTCTTGACTCACTTGTGGTCTGGTTGCTGTGGGAGACTAGTGAAAGAGGTAAAAACCTGCCTAGTTGGACTTGGAGGGTATCTCACAGTTATCCATATTCGCAGAATCAATCAGAGTAGAAGGTTCAGGATCGGACTTTCGCGAGTATCTTCTAGGACTTCTGCACTCATTTATTATTACGGGTTATAGGGTAAGTATCCACGCTTCAAGCTCATGGTCCTTTGTTGATCCATCCTCAGCATTCGTCAACCTATGGCCCAGACACATATTTCGCCCTACCGCTATGCAACGCATTGTCCCGTGGAGATATAACCGGTTGGCAGTCGTCTCCAACATCGGAAATTGTTCACTATTCTCATCGGGTTCAACTTGCCTGCCCGGTGGTAGCGCCAGCTGCAGTGCTTTCACTGGTCGTGCAAGCCGATGCCTTTCAGGACCAAACGAATATCCCTCTATTTATATCTCAGCTTCCTCTGAACAGAGCTGATGCTATTACACAGGGACAAACAGGTCCCACCGTCGCGGATGTCCTTGACTTTCATCTCAACACTCGCCCTCCTACTTTGACGAGTTGCAAGCTCGTTATTGACGGCGAATTTATTGAAGATCTCGAAGTAATTCAAAATGCATGTGTGGACTCCAACGAAAGCGGTCGACAAGGAAGCTTTCGTCACGACGAAGACTGGTACCGCCTAGTAGCGTGCCATGATCCTTGGATTGGCGATTTGCCTCTCCGAGGGGCTGTCTTCACTCCCGGTATGCTGGCTGGATGCTGGGCAGGCCGGTTACTGGTATGTATGCCCAGTATATCGACAGAGTCGAAGGACTGAACTTCTGACTCCAGGTGGCAGATTTCGAACTATACACTTCGTTGATTAACCACCAATTCAACCCTTCCACCGTTTCCGTTCGACACGAGCCCTTGTACTGGGAATTAAAGGAACACCATTGTCTCTCGCCAAATGACCCTCTCACTGCAGGGATGGATGACTGGGGGGATGATCTCCTTAATGCATGGGTGCCGCGAGGTGCCACCTTCACTCATCTGGAGGTAGACCTGTTTTTTTTCTTAGTGGGTATTTTCGTTTATGTACCTCATGTGCAGGATTCTCTAGAGGTGTACGATCCAAATACTGGGCATACTGCCATATATGAAACGGTAATTTCCGGGAATGCGGCTCTTTATTCTTCTACGTCGGCGAGTGAGAAGCTTTCGAGAAGCTGGATCTCTGATGCATCGGATGGGGAGATCGCCGGCTTGCGTACCGTTGAATCGGGTTTCTCAAATCAGGAAATAATGCTTGATTCTACCTCCACCATCGACGACGACGACGAATACTGCGATACAGTAAGGCTTGTATCGTTGTTTTACTTGAGGAATGAATGCCTGCTCATCCGCCTATATAACAGTCACCGTTCGACTGGGATCTCGGACATTTTGATCACAGGAAGGGTCAGTATAATCCATTGAAATCGATTCCCTCGCTCACTGCTAAATTTCAGACCGGTGAAACCTACGGAGAGGCATGGGGTCACTACGAAATTGTTGGGCGAGTGAGGCCGTGGGATGGTCTAGTTGTTCTTCTTCGCGTTCCCGTGTGTATAATTACTTGTTTTTTAAAGGCATCTGCACTAACCTTTCCCGGCAGAGCAACCCTCTCGAACAACACTTGGGGAGGTGGATATTCAAAGGTTATTTACATGACCAAAATTTTGTGGGTAGATGGAGAGAAACCTCTACACCATTGGATTCGATAGGTTATGAAGGCGGATTTGTGGTTTATAAAACGAAACCAGCAAGGGAGCTTTGATTTACAACTCTGGTGTACTTGATTGTTATTATTTCTTGATTGCATTCCAATCTGTAGTACGACCTTTCTTTGTGTTCCATTCTTGCGCTTCCGCCACACCTTCCGTCTCTATTTCCTCGAATCTATATTCGTATTTTGGGACACCAAAACCAGATTATTGGTGGCTCGCGCTCTTCAGCCAAAGTCCAGGCCAGCGGGTGCTTTTATTTATTATTAAACGCCAGCCTTTAGATTGTCAGACTACCCGCCCATTCGGGGCGAACCCTGACAACCGAGCTGACCTAACTCAGCGAACCACAAGAGGAGCAGGGGTTTGGTTCGCTGGCTTTGAATTTCTGATTATCCACTTCTTGTGCCCTTAAAAGGAAAGCGGCACAATACTTGGCTCGAGTCAACCCGACCGGAATATGAGAGCCTGAGGCAACGTAAGCCTTCTTGCACGCCTTAAACCACAGCCCTGTCCCCTCGGAGAAAAGTATTCGAACCTGCGCGCGCCCCTTTCAATGGATCTCATCATTTATCGCAATGACAAGTGCCGATTATTAACGCCCAACCCAGGGAGGAAGTTCTGGAGATATTCCCCGTGCAGACATTCAAGGTGGGATGTTTTCCATATTTGTTAAGATTTGAAACGTTATCATAAATTTTGGTACTGGACTCAGATAACGAATCCGCTCGAGGCTTAGCCTTCTTTGCGCTCACCACTCTAGTAGATATACAGCGCTGTAATTATCCACGGACAACGTATGGGGAATGAAGAAGATTCTGTATGACCTTTCAGAAGAGATATACAAGTACGGGAATGCTCCTGACTACTTAGTTCACAAACAATAGTGGTGCGCATCCCAAGCAAGTCGTTCTGGACATCAGGATGGCCGGAGCTAGATAGAACACAGGAAATACATTGAATGAAATGTCTCCTTTGAGATGGAAGTCACCAATGGTTCGGCGATTCAGATCTTCGCTGCATCCCAGAGCATTTACCGCTTTAAGGTTGCTTCAAGGCCAAAATCCGGGCGGCAGTTCCTGTAGGAAATTCTCACAAAACAGGTGCATGAAGTTGACAGGTGGCGTCGATTGTATGTCATGTAAACAGCTTCGAACAACGTACCCCCCTCATTCCCAGTAAAGATCGTTGGATGCCTTGAAAGGGTGGTTGCATGAAGCCTCGATCATGGCTATCGATCCGGTACCAGATTGGATTCATAAACTAGAGGCAACGGGCGGATGATAAAGAGGCTCACCTTCCCCGCAACTCATCCCACAACCTCATTGTCGAACAACCTCAAGCTCCCACCAGAATGACGAGCAACCCAGACGTTCCTCCATTTACTGGTTATGTTGAGACTACCGTCAACGCTCTTCGCCTTATCCATGCCGCTCGACAAGGGGTCATCCCCCGCATTACTCGACGTCTCAATGATTCCGAACGCAGGTCCATGATCAAGTCTGGTGCCGTCTTCGTCTTCAGTGTCGAGGAGAGCGGCATTAAGCGATGGACGGGTGAGTGTTTGATTGGGGATGCCTATTTGTAAAGCACTAACCTTCCGCTATAGACGGTTTGTTATGGTCTCCATCTCGAATCGTTGGCAACTTTTTGGTACGTTCGATGTTTATCGCTTGCATGACAGAAGCTAAAATTTGGGCAGGTTTACCGAGAGATCAACGAAAGGACGAGCAGTAGAGGAAACCACAAGAAACCATACCCCAGCGACGATTCCCCGACTCGAGCTCTCCCTCGCAAGAGTTCCCCTGAACACCTATCAGTAGGCTTTGTCAAGTCCCATGGCGCCCTCGACCATGGCACATTCAAGGCCGGAGGGCTCGTCAAAAAGGTAAGAACACCCAATTGAAACGTACCGTTTGAACCATATCTAACCTGTTGCACTCCTCCAGACCATCACCGTCACCATAGAAGGGTCTGACTTGCACCTGATTTCATACTATACCCCCGAAGATATACGTAGCGGACGGCTCAAGGTAAGGATCACCAACTCTCAGTCACGAAAGGAACATTACCGTCGTTTTAGAGACCATCATCGCGGTCGGATATCATGAGTCTCTACATGCCACCAGACATCTTCCGCTTGACGAACTTCCGTGTACCACCTAAAATCGAAAGAGGGCCTGATGGAAAGCCGAGATTAGTGTAAGGTATTACCATACCATTTAGATATCATTGTTAACGGCGCGGTCCAGCAGTGAAACCGAAGACGTTGAAACCGTTGATTGCAAAGTGGAAGACCAAGGGTACAATATCCCTGCTTCGCCAACCTGGTCAAATCATAGCCCTACCACACCTGTGGAGAATGGGTTCGGCGGTAGCCCGATGTACCCCCTGGGACCCGGGCAGGGAAACGGCGGGTCCAATGGGTACGGGCGAGGAAATCAAAATGAGAGATGGTCTAGCCAAAATGATTCAAATTCCATCCTGGGCTCAGTTCAAAGGCAGGATATGAACTGGTCGCCTACCATCTCCACATTATCTTCGGGCCATAGCATGAGCCGCCGGCGAGAAAGTACCCATCTCCAGTCCGATACTTGGCCATCCATGCATTCGCACTCAACGACTCGTTGGCAAGCCCCGCCTCATGAGCCCGCTTCGTCGTCTTCGGCGAACGGCTTGTACCAAGATCGGTCTCGAGCTAGGCCTAGCCATCCCTACGAAGACGGCCAAATAGTCAATCGCAGAGACAACGACAACGCGCAGCACAATCTTCCAGTCCGGTATACGCACCCAAACGGAACCCGCGAGGGGGCGTTGCAGCGCCTCCACTGGCATTCCCGGGACACGCCAGACCATCCACGAGACCTTCGAAGAGCACCTCAGAGTAACAGCTCTTTCTCCCCTTCTCCAACCATGCCATTCACTGCGCAGGGTTATCATACCACATATTCGTCGCCATGGACGTCACCCGATGCCAACCTGTTAACAACCCCGACCCTACATTCCATTGCCACTCAGCCAGCGATTTCTTACGACGGAACGTATACTTCCCATGCGACCTCTGCTTCTATATCTAGTCCTGAAGAGTATGCCAGCGTCGAGGATTATCAAGACTCTTAAACTAGTTTAACGTTCGTAGGGTCTCTTAATTTCTTGGAATCACGTACCAGTCTTCACTACTATTTCTTGTCGTATTTTACCTATTTTTTTGCTTGTGTAATAACGGCCTCTTGAATCTGCTTGGGGTCTTCCGGTTCCGTCCGTCTCGGGAAAGGCGATCATATCAGAAGTTGAAATGACTCCGAGGCGGCCACTTGTTTTTCACGCCGGACTATCCCTTGATCCAACCTTAAGTTCCTCTTCTAAAAGGCTGTCCACAATAATCGGTTAATGAAGCATGAATTATCGGTGTTTGGTATTACAATACAATCGTTCAAGCGAACGCAAGAAGGCAGGACACGGCGAAGGCCTGGGGAGAAGAAGGGCAGTTTTATTTCAAGGAGTGGTCGGCAGGTGGATGGACTCACCGAGAAATGAAAGCGTGCTCAATCAATGGTGCACGGTCAATGTACATTGGGATTTGGGGTTTGAACCATGCCCAGGTGACGGAGAACACCTAATAGCCAAATAAGATTTCAGAACCCAAATAGGAATAATCACGGCATCGCATCGTGAGCGGGCACAGAAAAAGATCGGAAACCTATCTACCTAACCACTAGCACCTAGAGTGCGCCGTTCAATAAACCCTTTGATGTTTGCATGCCCTTCTAGGCTACCAAAGAAACAGCGTTTGGCAGGACTTTCCCAAAGTACAACCTCGAGCTCTTTGGCATAGTTAAGCACAAATTCATAATCAGCTTGCGAGGCGAACGCGGTGTATAGGTAGCCTGCCAAGCAATTCATTTGGTTCATTGAGTAAATATTTCGTAAAAATAAAAAAAAGAAGTAGCACCTTCGCGAGATTTCAAACGGTTTCGTTCCAATTCCCAGAGTCTTATCTGGTCTTGCACCGTGACAGGAAGTAATGGGCTCTACAGCAGGCTTGTTAAAGTAGGTTCGGAATAGCGTAAGGTATTCGGAATACATTTTTTCGCATTTGTGGATGGGCATGAGTTACAAGGTAACTAATGATCTAGACAAATCAAAGGGAGAACATTAACGGCATGACTGGGAATAGGCGGGATTAGACTTACTTGGTCAGCCGATATTCCGTTCATGAGGGCCTTCTTGACGCTATCTCGTGTGATGGAACCAACGACGAGGTTCGGGAAGCGATACTTTAATGACACGAACAGGTTGAGAACGGCGGTTTGCAAGGGGTTGTCTGCGAATTGGAAATGAGAAGAACGCCTGATAAACGTCATAACGCAAAGTCAATACCTGTGTAAGCGTACACTCGGTAATTGGTTTCCAGAATAATGAAGCCCTCTTGAGGACCGGAACTAGTGCCGGTAGAGGTGGGAAGCGGGGGAGAAGAAGAAGTCAGGGTGGTCGAGAGACGGGTAGGGCTGAAACGCCGTGATGAGGACTTTGAAAGGCAAGGTCAGAGCCTTGATATGGTGGCACAAGTCCGTGGGCATACCTTTCGCTGCCAAATTAGGCCGTAGTCGCGCAGGTCTTCGAGCATTGCCTTTTGTGTACCGCTTAAGTTCTCAGTTGAGTATTCCTGTAAATGCAGTCGTAAACTTCGAGTCCATGGAAAATTGTATTAAAAGATATCACCCTGCCCAGCTCCATGGTCGAAAGCATGAATATAAACCCCAAAACCTCGACCAAGTCCATTTGTCGTTCCTGGACAGCTAGTGAGTGCAGCCCTGAAACCTAATTTGATACTCACTTCGGAGAAATGAAGGTATTGGAGCAATAAGTCCCATAGCTGGTCGTGTGGTGAGTGGAGAAGAAACTGAAAACCTGCTGATGTAATTTGAAGGGAAGAGTTGCTGAAGGTGCCGATTTATCAGAAGATGATATATAAATCAACGAAGCAATATAACATACTGAGTTTTCGCCATCAAACCACTACGCTCCAGAAGAAATAGTACTCCTTGGGATGGACTATTTGCTGAACCCGCAGATACCATGTAGTGTAAGATAGTCTGTGCGTTGTATTATTATAAAGTGAGTGACAGAGTAAGGCCCAACACCATATACCTCCCATCGCTCTAAGGCGTATCCATCAAGAGCTTCGAGGTCGATGCCTTGTCGTTTGTCAT
This sequence comes from Galerina marginata, assembly GCA_023014335.1. NCBI lineage: Eukaryota > Fungi > Basidiomycota > Agaricomycetes > Agaricales > Galerinaceae > Galerina > Galerina marginata. The sequence goes on from JAECYW010000004.1 coordinate 1,311,843, forward strand.
CCTTGTCAGCAGGAACACCAAAACTACCACTTGTTCCACTTGTAATACGAGATTAGCTTAATCGCGTGCAAAGAGATAAAACATAGAATCACCCTCCAGTGATGGCTTGCCGAAAACCTGATTTAAACGTGGCATTCAATGCCAGCTTAACGGCGGAGCTTGGCAATATGTTCAGGCGGCTTAATGTTGCTAAGGCGTCATCATAGAGCCTAGAAAACAATAAACCAGTGTTTTAGGGTTGTTTGTGGGCGTCAACCGTTTACTTTTTTCCTTCTCGGATGACCCATGCCGCCATAGTTGATGCGGCGATTGCGGATTCAAGCCAAAGTAGGTTCATAATTATTTGCCTCTCCAACGGCGCCAATAAACTGTCAACACTTGTAAGAAACTTTACAACATCGAAAGCGTGTCGAGAAGTCTACCGGAAGATCGAAAGACATGATGACGGTTTTTGGTACAACCTTGTCAGCGTATTCTGTGATTGTGACTGCAAGAATGGAAGGAGAGCATGCGGTGTGTGTAAGGTCTCAGCATTGTCCGCGTAGCTGTACGGCGAGGCTGAAGGCATAAGATAAAGAAAGTAGGAAGGAACAGGACATTTCAAATTCAAAACTCGGACTTTCAGTCATCTGAGATCTCACAGAGCACGTGAGCTGAAGACGCGACGCGTCACGCGATAACTACGTAAGCCTAGTCGAGCGAGCTCTGCTAATTACAAGGTCCCTCCGCTACTCTCATCTACGTTCTACAGGCGATTAAAAGGCAGAACCTCCTTTAAATAAATGTCTACACTAACGGTACATTCTGCTGCTCAAAATAGTAACGTTCGCTCCTCAGAACCGCACGAATTTGAAGGCTAATATTTGGTGTGCATCCAGACCAGTTAGCCCTTCTTCGGACTCTCCTTGCCGAGGATCCAAAGCTTGTAAACGCGGTGGATGTGGTATATACACCGATCATGTCATTCTGAACCATACTGAGCATTGACTAAAAGGATGACCGGACTCCGCTTCATTGGGCAGCATCTTCTGGTTCCATTGACATCGTGCGGTTTCTTATTGATCAGAAAGCTGAAGAGGACAAGACCGATGGCTCTGGATGGACCCCTTTGCATATCGCTGGTAAGTTACCTAGCTTCTTCTTGGTTTTTATCCCCTGATTTGCATGTGGCATATCCCAGTTAGCGCAGGCCACGAGAACGTTGTTCAAGAACTAATCGGGGCTGGAGCCGACGTAAATAGGTAGGTTCCATGAACAAGCTCTGGTTAATGGCATCTTACTCTGTCCGACAGACAGAACGACAAAGGGTTAACCCCCTTGTAAGTGTCTGAATTTTGTCTCCTTGGCACTCGGAGGGCGACTTACATGTTCTCAATTCTCCATAATATCAAGGCATTACGCAGCATCTAAATCTCGCATCGATGTACGCTGTCATTTTTAAATTATCACGCGTTGCCTCTTCTGATGGTATTTTTCTTAGATTGGCAGGCTCCTGATTTCGAGGGGCGCAGATGTACGTATCCTTGACGCATATTCATGACCGAGGAGTTCTGTAACTTTGTGAAAGTTCAACGCACGGGACAAGGCCAATCAGCTCCCACTGTGAGCTCAAATTTTGTCCTTTTTTCCCTGAGGACTAAAAAATTCCTTATCTGCTCAGCCATCGGGCAGCCACCACTGGTTCAGTGGGATTTATTCGCCTTCTACTCGAATCATCAACGCCGTCCAACAAGCTGCGCCTTAACACGGGTGATCGAATCGGTAGATCATTCTTTCGACGATCTACCAATGAGCCAGCATTGCTAATTTTTTTTTGCGCCATTTTTCTGTAGGAAATACACCTCTACACCTTGCCATGGATTCGGCCCATGCGGAGGCTGCTGTGCTTCTTATCAACGCAGGAGCAGATCGCACTCGTGTTTGTTTTGCATTTCTCCTCTGTCAAGTTCGGTGCTAATGATTATTCCCCATCAAGGAAAACCTGGATGGCGAGACTCCAGATACCATCCCAGGTGTCGGCGACCAGGAGCAGAAACTAGCCCGGCAATATGTCAACGATCATTGTGGAAAAGCATAACCCGCGCCAAGGCATCTCCGCCAGAAATGAAAGGATACAGGACGAGACACAATCGACATTTTGTACTATTTAGCCCCTAATCACACTTTCAGCCCACCTCATGAATAATGCTGTAAAGACCTACCCCTGCAAATGGACTGACGGTTAAGCTTTGCAACGTTGAAAGTTCGAAGCTTAGGTCAGTAACTAAGGGTGAATTTTGTCCTTGTTTGACTCCTCTGAACCTCTCAGACGGTGGGTTGGTGCTTGGCACGGCTTATTATCCTGATGCCCTTGCCAGCTCACTTTGCTTTCTTCGTTGGTTCAGATCGCTTCACCGATTCCTCCGGCGAGGTTCAATTTCTTATCATCACGCCTCCGGTTTTCATTCGTTAGTGCGTGAAGGTCTGATTGTATCGGGTACAAGAGCTCCTAACGTTATTTCTATGACCCCCCTTTGCAAAATCTGCAATTCACTTCTGATGCAGACACCTAAATCAGAGCAGCTTTGATCTGAAATCAACTTTTATTCGGAAACCTGGTCGTGTCAAGCCATATCAATTCTCCTACCAACGAACCATTGACTATCTCGCCATTCCTCTCTACAGAAAAGCTTCTTTACTCTGTACTCCTCCCAAACACAACACTGATGGTCGTGGTTCAAAAATGCAGCACACAGCCTTTGCTGCCGATGGGGTATCCACACCATCTTCCTCCATAGTCCAAGTTTTTCTGAGAGCCATGGATATTCCGACATGTAAATCCTTCTCTCACTCTCGCCCATAGGATTGGCCGCTGCAATGCACAAATGCACATTTAATACCATACTCTGCCTTGTAGCCGGGTAAAGGCTCGGGGAGGGAGCAGTGATGGACCGCTAATCTTCCGAATTTGGGGCGTCCATCAATTGTTACCCGTCAGCCGGCTGTGTTCGGCTATTGTGGCGAGGAAACAGTACATAAAGCAGCGAAAACCATATATCTTTTCTCCAAGCTAGTCTTCGCCCCCGTTACACCCACGAGCTTGGTCTTGTGTTTTTTGCACCTTCACCCTCTCTTCCCGGCGAAGAAAGATATTCGATCCTTCATATCTTCCAACGACATTAACTCTATCGTTCATCATGCGTTTCTCACTTTCCGCCATTACCCTTGTCGGTACCGCCGTGTTGTCAAGCGCGGCCGTACTACCTCGCGCGGGCCTGAAGCCAACGGGAATCGAAGCCCGCTACTATGATGTCGATGTCCTCAAGCGCACGGTCCCCGATGCGCCCATAGCCATCGAACACCGGGAACCGCAACTACGCACAAGGCGTCTGCACTCCAGGGAATTCCACGTCCCAGTTGAAGCTCGTCACTCCGAAAGCGATGTATACGAACGGGATGACATCTACGAGCGCATAGACTCTGCGCCCAGAGTCGAACGCAGAGCACCTGCACCGGGCACAAGGCGCTTTCATGCTCGGGAGTTCCGCCGCCGCTTGCCAGTCGCGAGAAGTGAACACGAAGACGATATATACGAACGCGCAGTCCCAGTTGGGATAGTCGTGGTTGCACGAAGGGAGCCCCTACTGCGCTCCAGACGGATTCATTCCAGGGAATTCCGTAGTCCAATTGCGACTTATATCGAATGAGTAGGTTCAATGTTATTTTCGGCCTTGTCCACATCTGAATATCACATTTGTAGACGCCATCGTTTGGTTATCCTAAGGATCTAATAAAGGGCATACCATATCATTGAAATTTAAACTTGGAGGGGTATTCTGTATGAGGTTGGACATAGCAGCAACTGTAGCACACAGTTGTTACTTTTTTCCGAATACATTTATTCTCTTCCTCAGTCCCTTGTGATTCCGTTGAATGAACTGGTGATTAAAAGCCGCGTTGTGCAACAATTCAGCACTGGGATTGCTTTCCTTCGGGTCGCTAAGTTGGTAAGCACCTCACATTTGGAGTTGCCAAGACCAAGTATTAGAGTGTGGCGCGGTGGCTGTACTCCATCAAAATCTTAAAATAGAAAGCGGCTTCCCATCCTAGGTTCAAGGTTGTTTCGCACAACGACGGAAGCTTTGATCTCTGTCTGAGGCCAGTCTGAGGGTAAGTGTAAAGAGTTGTACCGCGACCTTCGACCATAATTTGCTCTATAGAAGAACGACCTTCAGTTGCTCTTCAGTAATCATCTCGTTAGCTTTGACGCATCACCCTTGACGATAGTGACAGCAAGAAAGTCGAATAATGAGGCACTCCAATCAGTGACCGGAGTACCGAAGTGACTCAGCAGAGCCGTTGCCAGCTGAGAACATCCGTACGATCTTATACATACAGCTTCCAGTTTCAGAAAGGAAGTAACTGGCATGGCTCCCACATGCAGCTGGACCAGAACAAACAGTGATCTCGAGACTCATAAATTTGAGCGTGCTATTACTTATAATTTTTCTTTCTCTCTACCTGGCGTTTGCATATGTCCAGTGCCGAGGTGTCTTTGTAATTTAAATTTGGCGTTGGAGCAACCGCAACACCGCCACCATTGTTTGCCCAATGGCTGCATCGCCATCGCCCACACCAACGACACAAGGCTCAAGCTAAAAGGACGTGATCATTACAAGTTCGAAGGTGCTCATTCGGGTTTTAAGAATAATCGATGGCACTGCGTCAATGCTTACCCCTTGATTGAAGTTGATTCAGAGTTATTTCCTTTCTTCCATCTTCTGTTAAAAGTGCACACTGCACAGACGAAAGTAGTTGGGGCACACACACCGTCAAAGGACTTGCCATCCAATTCTAGGTTAAATATGGTGAAATGAGTCTGTTGAACAATGGACTAACCGGCGCGTCCTAGAGTCAAGACAGGACCCCCGATTATTCAGAGGTAACTCAGATACAAAATTGGCAATTTCGGGCCAGAAATAGGTGGACACATTTTTCGGGCCTCCGGCGGATTTTTTGGTGGACTTCGTACCCGACCCGAAATTTCGCCCATCTGTAGGTGGACTTTGTATCCGAGTTCAAAAAAATCTTAAAAAATCTCGAAAATTCCGAAAAAATTTTCTGCACCCTGTATTCGTACACTAGAGATCTGGTAGATGAGCAAACCGAGGAAGGCACATGTGTGCTGTGGATCCCCTTAAATTCCTTCCATGATTCTGAGCCCAGATTTGCGAAGGAAGATACGAAACAGAGCTAACAGATGACGCCTCCGAAACCCAACCATGTTTTACCACCTTCCCACCTCCGCGCTTTCGTACATGGTGAGAACTAGCCGGTGACTTGAGAGCGGGGTAAATGTTGCAAACGAGACAGAACACCAGTCCAAGCAGAAATAATATATTCAAGGTCTAGAAACATGGCACCATACCAAAAAAAGTTATTAAAAGTGGCCCAACTGACGAGTGAGCATTGTTCTGGTCAAAAAGTTGGTCTTTGGCACTGTCATGCACAGTGAATTTCCAGTTTCGGTAAGCCAGTGGCCCACGTCAGGCCGCTCACCGGGCCCATACATAGGTGGACAGTATCCATGTTTAATCGGAGCGCTGTGTTCATAGGTGGACTTTGGATCCATGTAAAAAGCGAACAATGTTGGTCGTAGGTGGACGCTCCCGCCAACAGTATCCGGGTTCCGCGGCCTCCGGCCGCGGTTCTGTGGTGGACCCGTATCCGGGTCAGCTCTGTATAATCGGGGGTCCTGTCAAGACGCGTCAACGATTATATAGTCACGTGACATGTCCGTGCACTAAAAAGACGTGAGGCCCAAATGGCTCTTGTCCCCAAACCACGACTATCCCCTGCTCATCGTCGTCAGTCATGGCGACTATCGTAGAGCGCCCAATGTCGGCTCTCAGTGATATGCAGCCCACTTCTCAGCTCTCTCGCAGAGATTCCATCGAAATTATCGATGTTGACTCTTTTGACCACCTCGAAGGGTCAAGCTCGCAACCCCAACGGACCCGACCGACACCCCGGCACAGACCCCTTCAACGACGTCCGTGGAGTCAGCCAGAGACGATATCTCTGATTGACAGTGACGACGAGGACGATTTTTTCCCTCAGATCCTTTCTAGTCATAGTCGGTATTCCTTTCACATGCTTGACGAACCTAATGCTCATTCTACGTTTGAAGACGTTGATCCAAATAGAAGCCACCGCCGCCTTATTTCTCCACCTCCGCGTACTGCAACTATTTCCAGTGTCATTCCTCCCGTTCCAACATTACACCCCCAATATGCAGCCCAAACATCTTTGCCTATGAGGCTACAACCTCCCGCATACCCCTCTCCACCAGTCGTTTCCAGAAACGTGCCTTTCAATTTTGAGATGTCACCAGGACCCCCCGTGCGTGGGACCTCCATTGCCAGACGGCCAGAGCCTCGAGCTGCTCCTGTTTCACACCATCTCCCACCAATGGGTTTTGGTGGTGCTCTGATATCATCGAACCGAGAGCAGGCTATCCTACGACATTCACGTTCCGCAGCAGCAACCTCCAGAAGAAGAAATGCGAATAGAAATAATTCCACAAGGCAGATCGGTGCCCTAGATTTTGCCCATTTTTTTGACGACGATTTGCCCCCCGCTATCCGTACATACTTGGCAACAGACGAATACGAGTCGAGACAGCGGAATAACTGGGGGCACGGCAGTCGTGACAAGGAAGAATATTACCAATCCTATACCCATCCTCCGCAACCGGAACCAGGATTCACTTTCGATTTTGCCCCCGAAGACGAGGATGTCCCACGCTCGCGCTTCTTCCCACCTACATCTATCGACGAGCCCATCATTCTGGACGACGATGACAACGAGAGATCACCAAACCCCCCTGCTGGGTCGTCATCGTACTCTGGCGCGCGAGAACGTAGCCCTGCAGGCAAACTTGACGCTTTGCTGGTGTGTGCCAAGTGCTTGGACCCTCTCATCCTCAACGCTGGTCTTGATCCTGAAGAGGCTCAATATAGACGTGTGTGGGGTCTGAGATGCGGTCATCTGATTGACGAGAAATGCCTCAATGAATTGGGACAGCCGCAAGAGGAGGATCAAGTGATAGACCGGAAAGGTAAAGGCAAGGCTAAAGCCGTGCAGAAGCACACCTATGGAGACGCCGTTCCCGAATTACAGTCACTGGCAGAGGCAGAACCTCCCAACATCCGCACACGCCTCCGTTCACGCGTTGCCAATTTGTTTCAGTCATCGTCTTCATCCTCTGCCGACGCCGAAGCGTCTTCCTCTTCCTCGTCGGCTGTTGCTGCAGCTCTCGCCGAACTTGACGCTGTCGTCCCTCCTGCGAAACGACGCCGTGTCACGAACAAGAAAGCGAAGATCCAGGGAGAATTCGAGTGGCCCTGTCCCGTGGCCAACTGCGGCAGAGTGCATGTGAGCGTAAAGATCGACGGAATTTGGGGGCCTGAGAAGCAGAAAGACTTTAAGGGTGTGAAGGGGTTGCCCGCAGAGGCGAGGGGTGCTGTCGCTGTGTTTGCATAGATGGCATGGTTGCTGGACTGCCGGTGATTTTATTTCAGACGCATATCTTGTTTGTTTATTGCATACTGCATCAGCATTTTTCTCCTTCACGATTAACAAATAATACTTAGCACTGAAACTCATGCATGTACCATAGTGATGTTATAAACCCGTATCACTTAGCCCGTCGGGTTCATTCATCAGCGGATAATGGATTACTTACTTTACGACGGCATTTAGAAAATTGCAATTTTGAGTGCTCAACAAATATCTAATGTAGCAAGCTTTGGTTGTTTCCAGGTAGATAAGAAGCTAACTAGTCGATAGCTAACCCGAACCTACTACCAAAACGTGTGGTGGTTGTCTAAGTTGGAGGACGCCTGTCAAAAGTCATCTCAAATGACTTTTGGCATGACCAGTCGATGAAGAGGACGATAGTAGAAGCCAAGGAGAACCGAGAACCGATGAAAGACGCGACAGCATCATTCATATCCCAAAACCAGATGCGACATCAATGTAAAGAAGAGAGGGAAAACAGAACCAGATGCTTTGGAATGCTGCGAGCGAGAGAAAGAAACCAAGGATTCCAGCACAGGGATTCCCGAATCAAGAGAAACCCTGAGTCTTGTGCTGGAAACTGCAGGGCATGCTGACAGAATGAAGGAAATAAATAAGATGTGATCATGATCATGCTGCGTGGATAGTTAAATCAACGCAGGATGTGTGTCGTTTCAGTTCGTGTCGAAGTGGAAGTGTGGCGGATGATTAATATTGGCTGAGCGGCGATGGTGATCGATCGCGCGCTTTTTTTTCTCCATTGCACGCTTCTTCTTGGATGAGCAGGTCTTACCCGACGAGCTCGACGGTCCCACCTGTGCTGGAGCTGCGGCTGGAGACGATCCCACTACTGGGAGGGCAGCAGCTGGAGCTTTCGGCCCTCCAGGTGCGGCTGCTGGTGTCCCGGCAGCTGCTGGGGCAGCAGACGAAGCACCAAAAGGATGCAGCCCTGGAAGGGAAATAGACGGGATAGAGAAAGTCGGGATCGAGATGCTCGGGAATGAAAGACTCGGGAGGCCCGTGGTCGTCGGGTGCACCGCAGTTGTGGTGGTTGGCGCATGACTGGTTGTGGCTGGCGTTGTTGAAGGCGAAGCGGCGGCTGAGCTGGTAGCAGCGGGCGACGAAGCGGGAGTGGTTGCGGGAGTGGTTGCCGCAGAGCTTCCAGCAGCACCCGAGTTGGTCTGCGCAGGGGTTACATCCGAGCCAGTGGCGGTGGGCGAGTCTCCGGTGTAAGCATAGATGGGGGAAAGGAGAGGCGGAGTAACGCTGTCCACGAACAATGTAGCCTTCTTGCCGTAGGGTTGGACAGGGTTGTTTCCGGGAAGCTTGAGGAGAGTGCCAGTAGCTGGACAAAGGATTATGAACCATTCATCAAGAGTGACAACAAGATGGGCTTACTCTGCTCATCAATTGATTTGGTGATGCGGCAGTTTTTGCCCTGGTCCATGTTGAAAATGCCTTGGTCGACACAGCAGGTAGCGTCACCGAACTCGTTGCAGTGGCATTGATCAACAGCCCTTTGCAAAACACCAGCGTCCCATCCGTTGATGAAGTCGGCATGGTATCCGTACCCAGTGGGATCTCCGTACGAATAGCTATCCAAAAAATTAGGAACTTGAGAATATCACATCAGGAGGGGCTAAACTTACACAAATGGCTGAGAGGTATTCCTGGCTTGAGACCTTACGTTGTCAAAATCTGCAGACCCCCAGTAAACCTTGAGGGTGAAATTGTAGCTCAGTATCAGATCAAAATAGAGCTTGTTGAGTTCCCTTACCTCGATGAAGATACGTGGGAGGACAACTGGGAAGTTGGGGTCGCTGCATGTCCCTGTGTCAGGTCCTCCGGAGAGGAATGCAACGTGCGATTTGTGGTCAGCCGAGTCGAGGTTCTGTAATAAGTTGTTTCATCAAGGGGTGTGCTCATGGTGTTTGGAAACAATGAACGAACCTTTCCATCCCAACAGCTTGGGAAGTTCTATGAATTCATAGCTAATTAGCTTCAGAAATTGATGAAGTAAAGTTGAACAACTCACAATCTGAGCACGGATACCAGACGGGCATTCCTTCGCTGGAAGTTCGTTGTGTTTGGTCGAGACGCCGTTGAAGTCCAGGCAAAGGAAGGTAACCGCTTGTTGGGCAAAGCTATTTGGGTCATAAGTACGGAGAGTAGGGTCGCCTAAAGATTTGGTGGGTATTTATTGAGCGCCTATTTACATAGCGAATAATAGTGAAGCTTTGCTTACCGCTGAGCATGCGGAACTAATTTTCGGACAAAATAAAAGATCGTCAGGGATGGGGGAAGAAGCAGAATGAGGCAACCACTGACATCATCGGGGAAGGCAGTCGTCGTCCCTGGAGTGTCGCTGAACAAATAATCTGAAAACAGAATATTGGTGACTGAAAGCAAATAGTAATGTTTTCCTCACAACTGTAAGGGAAAAAAAACCGTCAGTTGCATGGAAAGACATAATTAGATAAAAGCCGACGAACATGACGGCTCCACCGTTAAGACTGGTGAAGCTCCCATTGTTCCATCTTCAGGTTGATGGGTCAATGAAGGTCCGCGGACGTATGTAAATGCATCCTTACTGGAAATAAAGGTGCTATAAAGCAACTTTCGTCAGCGAAGTCAAGGCAAAAAAACAATGGAAATGCTTACAGGGAACCAATAGGCAGACTTATCCTGCGGAATAGGAATCGAAGAGCATTGACTCTGTCGCAAGGCGGCGGTGTTCGTTGTGAGTCTGAAATTGCTCCCGCCAAGAACTGGGAACAATTATCGTTAATTGAGTATTTTCGATCCGCCATCAAAATATTAATTAAGGAGATAAGCGCTACCCACCTGAATGGACATGGCCGGAGACTTTACCAGGATTGACGATGGGGTCCATACGTTCAGTCGTGATAAAATCCTCTGCAAAATGGGCGTCAATGTGGAGCTCCACTGGCTGCAAAGCAAAACAAACCGATTCCCATGAGCCAGTAGGCGTTTGCCGAGGCGACCGCGGCGGCCAAAGTCAACAAGAGCTTCATATTGAAAGAGCGAGCGTGTTGTAGAAAAGACTGAGGGGCCCAGCTGAAGAAAACTGGGATAAGAGAGGGACGTTATAAAGGAAGGACAGGGACGGAAAGGAGGAGGGATGATGGAAGGAGGAGGCAAGAAGGACTGAAGCACCAACTCTACTCCTCCGAAGCGTAAAATACAACTTTGCGTCTGTTTGGCAAGGGCATAGATGCACTGACTGCAAACCCCCTGGATCACCTCATACCTCTGCGCGTCGGAATGACAGCCCGTGGAAGTTGGCGGGCTAAAAGTAGCTATCACCACTCTTCTTGTTACCATCCAAATTCGGATCGACAACGCCGCTGAAATATGTCTCCGGTTTGGCGGAATAATCCTATTTCCTCGTATTGGCTATCTCGCCATTACATACGGGCCTTCGACATCTTCGAGGAAGAAGCGACCAGAAAGCGTGATAGAGGTCCTGCAGAAGCATGGACACTCGTACATCATACTCATAAAACAAACAGGCATTACATGTGCTTGATCTTTGTTTTCCGCATCCCCGCCGCGCTGCTGACGAAAATAACAATGATGATGCTGTTATGATGCTGTCGAAAAAAGCAAGACATACCATAATGACCGAGGCCAAATATGCTGTAATGTGACAGTTGAGCGTCCCACCTTATCGGAGAAATTGGCAATCCACCCGTAAAAACTTGACAGCATCGCTGTCGATTAATCAAAGAAAAGCCGACGCCTGCTCTTGGGTGGGTATATGTTCACGAATAATTAAATCAACGCGCCGTGTGCAGAGTGCTGACATGGGAACAAAACGAAAGCGAAAACATTCCGAGAGTCAAGGCCGTCATTTGGAACTTTCCCCTGTGAAACTCCGCATGCAGTGAATCAAATATCAACCAGCATCCAAATATCTGCTGCAATGTTCGGAAGCTTCGTTAGGAACCGAACAACGATCCTAAGATTTCGAACTGACCTTTCTGAAAGTAAGCATTTTCTTTCGAAAACGCAAATCTTTTGCGCATGCTTTCAGTCTGAGAGGGATGCGCAAGGCCAGAATAGTTTCCAGAGAAAACCGGTTCGCAATAAGATGAAACGCCTATTTGATCGTGACCGTTTCTTCTCAAATAATATGAAGAACACGAAGCTACTGGAAGACAGAGGATCAATCTAGGATACTTATCAGACTCGAATGAAGAAGTTACTCGCCTCCTTCTAGTAACTGTCTCTGAGTCGAGGTGTTACATATATTTCGTATGGGGCTCGGCGGTTTCAGGTTTGCTACTGCTCGAATGACGGCTATAGCCGCTGCGGAAGCGCAGGGATACATAACCTCCACCACCAGTTTACAAGATGTTTCTCGGAAGGAAGTAATACGGCGGCGGCGGCGTCATTCTAGACAGAAAAAAAATTCAGTCCAGACAGGATAGGCAGGATAGAAAAATACCTGATGGCGCTTCCTCATCTCCTGATAGAAACGAGTATCAGCACTCGTGGGCAGAGCAGAGGGACCGTCTGCTTACCGAAACCTACATTCGAAGCTTTCAACGAGTAGCAAATGCCCCATAGTACTGAAGTAAGCGCGACCTCCATTCTGTTCCATTCCACCCCAGTGCGACTCCGACGACTAAAGCCAAGTGACCTTCGAAACAAAAATAGATCATATAGATAGACCGCAAGAAAAAATCCATAAGAGAAGAGTTCTCCGGCTCCATCGACCAACATGGACAAGTGATCATCCCATCCAACAGCACTGCAGTTCCTGATCCACTCAAGACGCATCTAGATGCCATCACCTGAACGGTCGCCAAAGGCAGCCTCGCATTGGCAGTTCCCTCTCCTTTACGCGCCGTTTTCATTCAAACCAATCCTTCGAGAAAACAGGAACATCGAGAAGTCACAACGGCACTGCACTCATCATCCGCACCTTTGAGGACCGCAACCCAGGTCGCCGGTCACCCAAAAAATACGTGACCAGAAAATTTTCAAGCAAAAATCGTCAATCCTTGGCCACCCGTACAACCCGCATCATAGCCCCAGCAAAACACTAGAGTTCATCAGCGACCTTCTAAACAGAAATTCTGCTATCACAATATCCACTGCTGAGTGATAAACCGATCACAATTTTAACAAAGAGACTAGTTTAACCAGCCGATAAGCACAAGGGTATTCCCCATACCAGTGCTTCGCCCACAATCAGAATGAGGGGCAATTGCAATGGTCGGCCGTCGAAGATGATTGAACGGGCCAGATAAAATGAAAAAATGCCACCGCGGAAGAAGCTGCCTGACACCGCCACGCTAGGCAAGTTGCTGGTGTTGGAAGCCATCATCAGGATGACTACATTGCTGACTGGCGTCGACGGATAGATAAGATAAGACTGCGCCAAGCTTGAGGCCACAAGTGATGCTTGTGCGGTAATTCCGCCAACACTCCTGGAAGAGAAACCTCGGAAACCTTGCTTCGCGCCCTGATATGACCGCCGCTCCGGCGGAGTAGGAGAATCGCATATCCAGGACGCGGCCATGCCATTCGAATGGAAGGTATAGTACCTTTGAGTCCAAACAGCTGCGCAGTTCAAGAACTAGACGCGAAATAGCATCCCCATTCGACCTTACTCTACACTTTCCATCGCTCAAGGGGCTCTTCTCGCACGTAACGCGTAACATCGTGTGGCAAGGGGCATGGGCTCGGACGACGAAGGTTCATAACTCGACAGGGCGTGTACTCTCAATGGAACAAGAGGCTCAAGGACGTGGCTTCTCTCCCATCTTATCCACGGAACACCCTCATTGTAGTCTTACGACTCTGTTCGTGGTGGCTTCGTAACTTGTCTTCCTGCTGTGTTCGAGTATGGTGCACGATTGTTCCCTTTCTCGATCACGATCGCGCCACATGAACAATTGATTTGTATTTCATGCTGCCCCCAGGCAGCTGGGGCGAATGAAGCAGTTACCCAGAAACATCATTCGGGACCGACTGACAGATGGTAAATGGCTATATGGATGGCTTCTTGAGCCAATGTAGCGTGTCGGCGCGGATAGAGGAAAGGGCACGCTTCGGATAAGGCGAAATGAATCCTGAGTCCGCGGATGCTCTTCTTGCTGAAATTGATATTTGTAGTGCATTGTCCACTTTGTTGATTGGTAGGCTAGTTTGCCGAGAGGTTGAGAGTTGAGGTCCTCATGATCGAGTAATTGTCGTGATTCTTGCACTGGTGTCTTGTCATTTGATGCGTGCATGGCCGCCTTGATTATGCATTGCGAAGAGGAATAGAATGCCACGAATGGCAGAGTGTTTGGCATATGCGCCAAAACGCCCCGGTGGAAACGGACCAAGTGGCGATAGGCTCAATGAGTGGTCCACCTTTCTCGCCTCCAAAATTCGAATGTTTCTTGCACTTCGTTAACAGAGGATATTATGAGATTTCGGGAGGTACCCAGGGAACAGGGGTAGAAAACGGAAGTAGGCAAGGGGAATCTGGTGGAAAATGGGGCCACTATGTTCGCCGAGCACATCAGGTCGACGTGGACAAGACGTGAGGAAGGCATCCGAGGCCAAATAAATCGCAGAGGGCTATGAACTCTGGTCATGATCCAGGTCCGACTTTCGTTAAACAATGGACACGTATTGTGTAATCGAAAACTGCCATGCCATCCTTTTGGTTAACCAAATGACGAGGGCAAAGCTGTTCGACGGATCAAGGCAGTGGGTTGATAGAAATGCGAGTCAGTTTGTTAGGTCGGAGATATCCTGAGAGAGCGGGTGAATGACTCTGAAGTACGTCACGAAGTTAGGAACTGAAATGTATGTGTTGGATAGATCTGCTCGAACTTACTGGTGGCACCGTCTAACCGACGTCATGCTGTATTCGAAAGCCGATTAATGGCAAAGCCTGTGTGCTAGGGCCTTGAAAAACCCCTCCACGTAGTTGAAGACGTGTCAGATTGACCCAAACATGGAAGGAAGGGACTGGTCTGAAGTCATGTTAAGAAACGGACTCGAAGACCCGCCACAGAAAAAAAAACGACTCACAGAGCTCTCATCATTAAAGAAGGGTGTTTCATCCGCGTTATGGACAGGCATTAGAAGTCGAATCCGCCTCCTCTTCCACTACGACTTTGCTTGACGCTGCTCCTCTTCTTTTTCTCCATTGTGCGACGTGCGTTGGCAGCCTTTACAAAGCCTTCGATTTTCTTTTTCTGGGCTTCAGACGGCGCCTTCTTTATTGTACTAGATGCGGCGGTTATAATCAAGGCATGGAGCTATGATACCGATTAGCATGTCTTATGAAAGAGCTCTGACTAAACAACAAACTTTCTGCAGACACTCGTCAATATTTTGGGACTGTGAACGGTGGACGGTGGATGTCACTAGAATAGAATGAGTGGACGCCACATAATGAGGCTAAAATTTCGTCAGCACGAATATAATAAATCAAGAAGTGTATAAAATGGGTGCGTACGTCGTTTTTCAAAACTGGTATAGCCCAACGAGGAATCCACGCTTCATTCAAGGAGCATCGTACTGTCGCCTTGGTATTCACCTTGTTAACATTCTGGATAAAGCGTTTAATACCGAGAATGAATTATCAAAGACCACGAAAAATCTCACTTGTCCTCCTGGGCCAGAACTCCTCGAAAAAGACAATTCAACCAGTTCCTTCGGTATTTTTTTTTTCATGGAGGAAAACCGTGATAACCACCCAGAAGCCTCGGCGTTTTCTTTCTCGGTGACGAGTTCAGAGAGCAATGGTGGTTTCGGAAGGGACCCAAAGTGGTGGCTTGACCGTAGAGGTGTGCAATAGAATTTAGACAACAAATACTGCGTCGGCAGACGTCGTAGCAGCGAAATAGAACCCATTTTGCCTTGAGATTTCGGGCTCTGTGAAAACTTTGGTCAATGTTCGGAGTCGACCACTGGTCATGACCGGTCACAAGCACTGTTCAACGGTTGGCGGGACTTGAATATTTATTTGGCAACTCTCCTGAAACCAAATATTTCTGGCAAGGGCTTTTCAAGAAGTTGAGGAACTCCTTCATGCTTCAAGGCCGTGACGATGAGGGAAGTATCCCATTCTAATCCCCCCTCTTAAACCTGGGGATTTTCTAACCAAGGTCGTGAGAGCCCGTACATTGTTGTTCATAACCAAAGGTGCACAGATTTTGCCCACTTCACTCTACTGAAGTACCCAGCTTAGAACTCTCTGACCCGGAAGACATGTTGAACTGTGCGGTAAATCAAAACTCTCTCGGTGGGGTGTGAGTTCATTCGCTGAGGTCGCCGTTTTGAAGCGATAACATGTCGTGAGAAAACGATCTTGTGCGCAGAGCACGCGGTATCAGGCGATATCACGGAGGTGAATCAAACAAAGCTGCGCAACATCACCGAGTCAGATAACAACCCGTTATCATGGGTATGAATAGTACCAACAACAGTGTCCTGTCTTTTCGCCGACGCGTCACCTTTGTACCACGATGCTCCTTGCATGGGCGGCTCTTGTCCTAGGACCTTTCTTTGCTAACGCAGCGTCTCCAAAATGGCAAACTGTGTTCAAAAACACAGCTGTCACCGAAACGCCGAACCTATCCCAATGGGACTTGACAGAAGAACCATCAATAAATTCCACTAGCCAGCTGATTTTCAGCACCGTCAACTCATTACTCCAGCACTGGCCAAATTCACGCTATCGGAACGGTAATTTGCAAAGTACCATCTTCTATATTTACTACCCTGAACGAAGCCCTTCTCTAGGACATAATGTTGTGCCTGCCACAATTCCAGTCGGAACTCTTCTGTATCATGGTACATACAGAAGTGAAATCCCCAAGGTGCCAGAATGGACAGCTACCGATCCAGAGCATTCGTATCTCTTCTGTCGCAACATCGAACCTGGTGTAGGCTGCTGGCACTTAACCCTAGTTGCGACTCGTCCTCTCAAGGTCCTTTATTTTGACGGCAGTAGCGCGGCTAAAATGCTGGGTGGGCCGATGGATACGCAGGATCTCGTAGCTTGGGGAGAAATCAAACCTGATAAGACATTTAGTGAAAGACAGAGGATTGTAGATCTCTGTGACTGGGGGAAGAAGTACAAGGTTGATGGCTACCTTAGGTGAGTAAAATGGCGCCGTCCGTTATTATATTCGCTGACCATTCATATTTGAAAAGAATGGAAATGGATTTGTGAGTTTCGCCTCTTGAGCTAAAACAACCCAGTTGTCCTGACTTATTCTGCTTGTGTGATAGCGAAGTCATGCTATGCGATTTCTATTCTGGAGTTAAGGTTGTCTCGTTTCTCGACCTCGCCCCAGCAGGACGAAGGCCCGGCCTTCCACCGGACGCTTCGTCGCCGTCTGCCCCATCCCTGAAGCCCTCACATGTGCTCACAGAGAAAGACATGGCAGGGCGTGCCCCTCACGGTCTAGCAGATTTCAGAGTCCTGGAAGCAGGTACCTGGCATGATAATTTCCCCGGAGACCCGCGCATCCAGCTCGACTACACTCGCTTGATTTCTTTCTACGATTCACTTATGTTTCCAAGCTTGGAGGCTGCCCGACTTGGGAAAAACCGGCTGGAGCATCGACTAGATGGGATCAGTCAGGCCGATGCAAAAGCCTTCGCTGTGCGCCTCGAAGAAGTCCTCATGGATGACCCACAAAATTTTGGGAGCGGAGTTGACTGGCAAGCCCTCTTGAAGGTTATCACCAATCGATTTGCTGAGAGGCTGGAGCTTCTCCACTACCTCCTCAACTCGACTACTACCACCGTCGAACCTGAAATCAATGGCCCGCTGAAGAAAGCCTATCGTCATATAACGAGCATGATCGTACCATATGTTCTGCACACCGCTCGACCTCCAAACAATGGGCCACTATCCTCGAATTATACCTGGGCCGTGCCCGTATTCGAGCTCTGTGCGACGACACATATCAGCTACATTGAGTCTAGTGAACTTATGGAAAAACTGACACCTTCAGAACGAGTCCTTCTGCATTCCTTCAAAGGAGTGACGAAAGAAATTTGTCGAGTCCTTGTCGGATTATGGGCGGAAGGAATGAAATCGGGCCTGGGCGAGTCCGATTCCTCCGATCTATGTCTTGAAGCTCCTCAAAAGGTAGTGGACCGATGGAAATCGAAGATTGAGGGTTTAATGGCCTGGTTGGACTGGAGCTCCTGGCTGAGGTGCCGTCCCGCTTGTAGCTACGATGTAGGTTTAGATTCTGGCGTTTTTGACAACTAGAGGAACTGACATCGCTTTCAATACAGGAAATGTGTTACATGCCTACATGGCCATTTTTCCGTGGGTGGGACGGCTTTCCAAGGCGACCTAGGTCTCTCACTTCTCTCCGGGGGTCTCGCGATGCTGGTGGAGAGCCCGAAGGAGACCCGGAAGTTGGGGAGTGGATTGATCCACAGCCTAGATGCATTCGCCGCCTGGAGCCTTTTCAATTCGACGATTTTCCAACATTTACCCAAGTAGCCTGACATATACCCGTATTTCAGTTCTTATGGCTCAATCGGTTATAGCACTAGCGGTATATGTATATACATTCATGGTTATGGTCGGTCTTTAATGTTGCTCCATTACAATGTACATAATATTTGAATACCTGTGGCTCAAGTAGATAGATTTTCGACACCTATTTTCGGTGTATGTAAGAATGATTTCTTGCCTTGCGCTCTGCCGAGCTCCCTAGTACCGACACGTGAGAAGTTGGCCGTTGGCAAGGAGGAAAAAGCTGCGAGCTGCTGCCAGTCTGATAACCACACTGATAACCTATGAATAGCAATATGGCCGATCCTTCCAGCGCCATCTTGCTGCCATGATGCGCCTTGCTTGGGCTCTTGTTTTGGGACCTTTCTTCGTTGACGCAGTATACCCAAGGCTTAGGCAAACTGTGTTCAAGAGTCCACCAATCTCTGCAACTCTGAGTCTTGCCCAATGGAACCTAACAGAAGAGCCATCTGTAAATTCCACCAGCCAGCTGATCTTCAGCACTGTCGGCTCACTCCTCCAGCACTGGCCAAATACACGCTATCGAAACGGTACTTGCAAAGCAATCCTCTTTGAACTTACTTCCTGACGCTTCCGCAGGACATAACATAGTGCCGGCAACTATGCCGGTTGGGACCCTTCTGTATCATGGCGCCTACAGAAATGAAATCCCCAAGGTGCCAGACTGGACAGCCACCGATCCAGAGCTTTCGTATCTCTTCTGTGGGAGCCTTGCGATTGACTTGGGATGCTGGCATTTAACCTTAGTCGCGACTCGACCCCTTAAGTTCCTTTATTTTGATGGCAGTAGCGCGGCGAAAATGCTTGGTGGTTCGATGGACAGCCAGGATCTTGTAGCCTGGGGAGAAATCAAACCTGAGAGGACATTCAATGAAAAACAGAGGATTACAGACCTCTGTGACTGGGGGAAGAAGTACGGAGTCGATGGTTACATTAGGTAAACAAAATGGTACCGTCTGCTATATATTTTAGCTAACCAGTAACGTTTAAAGGATGGAAATGGACTTGTGAGTATCTCGCTTCTTGATATGTAAGATCCGCCTAGCCTAATTTGTTTGTTATGCTTGGGTAACAGTGAAATTATGCTATGCGATTTCTCTGCTGGAGTCGAGCCCGTTTCGTTCCTCTATCTCGCCCCAGCGACACCGGGAAGGAGACCAGGCCATCCACCGGGAAATTCGCAGCCGTCTTCTCCTTCCTTCAAGCCGTCTAGCAAGCTCGGAGCAAGGGACATAGATGACCCTAGCCTAGCGGAAGTATCAGCTTTATTCAGAGTTCTAGAGGGAGGCAGCTGGCATAAGAACTTCCCCGGAGACATGCGCATCCAGCCTGACTACACTCGCCTAATCTCCTTCTACGATCCAGTTATGTTCCCAAGCTTGGAGGCTACCCGACTTGGGAAAAATCGGCTAGAGCATCGACTTGATGGGATCAGTCAGGCCGATGCAAAAGCCTTCGCTGTGCGCCTCGAAGAAATCCTCATGGACGACCCACAAAATTCTGGGAGCGGAGTTGACTGGCAGAGTCTCATAAAAGTCATCACCGACCGCTTTGCTGAACGGATGGAGCTTCTTCATTACCTCCTCAATTCGACAGCCACCTTTGAGCCCGAAATCAATGCCCCTCTGAAGAAAGCCTATCGTCAGATAACGAGCATGATCGTACCATATATTTTGCACACCGCTCGGCCTCCAAACGATAAGGCACCATCGTTGAATTATACCTGGGCCGTGCCCGTCTTCGAGCTTTGTGCGACGACACATACCAGTTACATCGAGTCTAGCAAATTTTTGGAAAAATTGACAACCTCTGAGCGAGTCCTTCTGCGTTCCGTCAAGGGAGTGACGAAAGAAATCTGTCGAGTCCTTGTCGGATTATGGGCGGAAGGGATGGAGTTGGGCCTGGGAGAGCCCGATTCGTCCGACGCACATCTTGCAGCTCCTCAGGAAGTAACCGACCGATGGAAATCGAAGGTTGAAGGTTTAATGGCTTGGTTGGACTGGAGCTACTGGCTGAGGTGCCGGCCAGCTTGTAGTTACGAGGTGGGTTTACGTCCTACAGCTTTTTGACAACAAGATGTCAATGAATTAATAGTTTGTCTAATACAGGAAATGTGCTACCTGCCGACTTGGCCTTTTTTCCGTGGGTGGCCTCGCATTCCAAGGCAGCGCAGCTCTCGCTCTTTGCTCGAATGGATCCAAGCGTCTCGCAATACTGGTGCGGATATTAAGGAAGACCCGGAACAGGGGGAGTGGGTCGATCCACAGCCTAGATGCATTCGACGCGTAGAGCCTCTTCAATTCGTTGACGACTTTGCAAGGTTTACGGAGCCTGTTTAATACATTCTCCGTCTAGTCCACTCTCATTGCTCGGAGGGGCTCGTAGTGGGGCTCGTAGTGGTAGTTTAGAGTATAAGTTTCATTGGAAGGTAATGGTCGGATTTAAAGTTGTTTCATTAAAATATAGGACATAACTCTAGTTGATATATGTATTTTCGATATCTATCTCTGGTGTACTGTATGTAAGTGAGTACAATTGTTTTACCAACATTGTCGAATCGACAGTGTATGCTGCTCAGTGTATGCTGCTTTTACTCTAAACGACGGAAGTCGCAAATGTGCGATCTTGCCTGTTCGAGCGCCTTCACCAGTGGTGCTTTGTCTTTCTTGTACAACACTGCTAGGACAGCACTCATAACAGGTTTTGTGGTTCGATTGGTCAGCGTTATTGCGATTTCATGATCTCAAACAAAAGTTTTGAAGCCCGGCTCATCTTGGAACGCTCGCATGGATAAATATTGAGATATCTCGCAGGATCTGCCAAGGAAGCGAAAATTCGAATGTGCGTGCTGGTACCCATCCTCAGTTCATCTCATAAAGCATTTCAAGGGATTTTCTTTTTGTTATTCTTCACTCTGATTATTGATAGAGGGAAATATATTGAGCACCATATTTGTGATATTCTGCTGGCTTCCTTTTATATAGAGTTTTATCGAGATCTATTCCTTGGATGTGCAAGTGTGGCGCATCTTCTTAATCAGGGATGTCTATGACCGCTGAGATTTCAGATGCAGATTGCGCATCGGGTGTGAAGGCATCTTGGGGCATCTAAAGAAATCTGGCTTGTGCAGGACAGGGCCAATGCCCTGGAAAAGTTTGGAGAAGAGAGTTCGAGGTACTGGATCCGGAGAATGTTTTTGGCGACTCAAAAACCGAGCCTGGGCCCGGGCTATTGACCTCATAATCAATCTCGTGCGCCGACTTCCTGGTGCATTTTGACTCTGTTACATACAAACTCTAATAATTATAATTGAGCCTTGTTAGCCGCCTCTAAAAAAGAATACTCTAACCATCGGAAGTCGTGTCTTCGTTGACCCTGGAAGCACGTTCCCATAGCGTCTGAATAGCTCCCCAGTATTGTTGAGGATACACCTTCGCATGAGCGACATGGGGCGAGTCGGCAAACTTTTCCTCCGTAACCGGAAAACCCAAGGCCCTCGTTTGCTCAGCGTGCTTCACGACTTCATGGTACGGAACTACGTCGTCTTTCAACGAGTAGAGATATAGACGTGGGGTATCCTTGCTGAACCAAGGGAGCAAGTCCACGCTCTGCAAGCGGGCTTTCATATGGTCAAGTGCGGTCCGAGGACGAGAGAAGGAAATTTTACGCCTGAGTGCGACATAGAGGTATATTAGTCGGATGACGAATCCGGCGACTCCGCGAAGAATAGGACTCCGAATGACGCCGGAGAACGCTCGAAGGGTGCCGTTAATGCCACCGTGACCCGGACACGAGTCAAGCACCAATGCTGTCGGAAGAAGTTTGACTGTAGCATATTGTGAAGACCTGGCACGACATGAGAGTATGTCACCCAACGTCGAGAGTTGCCATGAGCCACCTTTAAGACAATCATAGAGGCAAATTCAGCATTTGAGGCATAATAACTACGAGAAGATGACGAACCGTTGGAGAATGCATGAACGAGAACTCGGGGAGCCGGATAGGGAAGGATAGGCTCAATGGTCGCTTCTCTGACAAGCTTTGAGCAATTTAATGCAGGAGGCAGGCATCCCAAGAGTTCTAGGGATTCGACTACGGGCTGTAGATGAGCCTCCTATGATCAGAGTCAATTAAAGAGAAGGTATCAGGGTGTCAGGTGTTGCTCCTTACTTTCGTGCTTTTAGAACCCCAAAAGAAAGAGGGCTCGGATCTAACTATGATTTGCGTAGAATCCGGGTATATTTCATTGTAGACGTTTGAATACTTGAGTAAATGGGGCACCTTTGCACCCACTGAGGTTTTGATGTCAGTGCAAGCGTTGTGGGTAGGCGCTGTCTGAATTACGCACTCCAGGTAAAGATTAAGATAAATCTTCAAAATACACAATAATTCTAGTCATTAAGTGTTTGGTGAACGAACTTGGAACTTACGTCGGCGGCTGCAGTGACTCGGGCAACAAGTTTGAACTGAGGTTCTCCAAGTGATTGGCATTATGGAGTGGCTTACGCAAATAGATACCTTTGCCTATACCGATCAGTCCAGTACCTCTGAGTCCCGAGTCCGTCATTGCTGATGGTTTAACGAGGTGGAATTGGAGGGTATAATTGAAGCTCTGAACAAGGATTGCCGGCTACATAATAGTTCGACTGTACCGGCATCCGGGTACTCTTTATTAATAATTAGCTGCGGAGCCAAACAACCACCAGCCCGTCATTGAAATTTAAAAGCAATCTCATTCTCTTGACCATCGTTTTGTTTTCAATGTCTAGTCTATACCGTTCTGCTATAAGTGCCAGGGCTGCGAAACTCCCTCAACTCCCTCCTGTAGAGTTCAGCAGTTCTACCAGAGGCGGTGAGGAAAACGAGGAAGAAGATACCATTGGCGATTTACCAGGCAGCGGCCTTGGTCCTCCAGCGATGCAAGTGAAGTCGTACATCTTATAAGGTTTGCGGTGTTCATACAAGATCTGAAAGGCCTGCCAATTCGTCACGTTCGAGGATTAAGCGGACACCCAATCCCAGTTTTGCTGCGATATCTGCCTCTGGATACTTCGAAGAAGCTCTACAAGTTGCAATACCTGATCGAAATCTAGACTGTCGCGTGTACTATTCAGCACCCAAGTCAAAGGACGGAACGGTCATGATCTGTCACCATGGGGCAGGCTATTCTGGACTGAGCTTTGCTTGCTTTGCTAAAGAAGTGACAGGGATGACCAGAGGCGAGTGCGGGGTTCTTGCGATTGATGCAAGACGTCACGGTATGGATTAACGCAATGATTTACATTCCTCGTATCTGACAATTTTCGAAGGAAAGACAACGTCGACGGAAGGCGATGATGGCGATCTGTCGATCGATGTCCTGGTAGCTGACTTCTGTGCTACATTGGAAACATTATTTCCTTCGCCTCAATCTGCTCCGACATTTCTGGTACTGAAACATCTTGGAACACGGCTTTGTGGTTTAATGACACGCCTTGCAGCTCGTCGGCCATAGTATGGGAGGGTCTGTTGTGGTAAGGAGTTGCCCGAAAATAATGGACAAGAAGTATCGGGTGGCAGGAGTCGCAGTTCTGGATGTTGTGGAAGGTCGGGTTCTTTGCATGAATTACGATCATCATTAAAGAACGAGCTTTTAGGATCGGCGATCGACGCCCTCCCCCACATGAACAGCTTGCTTAATGCACGACCAGATGGGTTCGACAGCATGGAGGAGGCAATAGAATGGCAGTATGTCGTCATCAATTCGTTATCGACCCAATATCGACCTTCTTTTGACTGGTATTCTCTTAGCGTCTCTACAAATACAATTCAAAATGCCGCATCAGCGCGAGTGTCTATCCCATCCGCAATTCAGTTCAAGGAAGGAGCGTCACCGTCGTATCAATGGCGTACACCCTTGCGGTCAACTGCACCGTACTGGTTAAGTTAGATGGTTTTATTTTGATTGATCCCAGTCGGTGCCTTCTAACTGGAATACTGGACAGGTTGGTTCCAAGGGCTCTCAAGCAGCTTTCTTGCGACACGATCAGCCCGGTTGCTCGTGTTGGCGGGAACGGACCGCCTTGATAGAGAATTGATGATAGGACAAATGCAAGGCAAATTTCAGCAGACCGTTGTCCCTGGCGTTGGCCACATGCTGCATGAGGTATATCAATGTTCTCTGTCAAGCCAGGCCATACTCAACATGATCATTCAGGATGATCCCACAGGTCTTGCAGAAATTTTGGTCCAATTCTGGAAGCGGAACGAGCGTGTTTTGCTTGGAATAAAGAAGGTAGGGGATCTTTAGATATACACGGATGGGCTATCCCTTGCAAAGGAATTCTACGCCAAAGAGACCGAGTGCTTTACAATATGTGCTTTCGACTGAGTAGTACCACGCCTATAATTCGACGAGCCATATTGCGAAGCTTGTTCTTGACCAAGTGAGTGGATTTCGAGAACGACACGACACGCCAAGATGGCGTGCAAAACTCGCGACATCCTATTCAGTTCAGGTAAGATGCGAGATGCGGCAAATACTATGCAAGTTGCAACTTACAGCGATATGACGAGAAGAAGTGCAACCTAACGACATGAATAAGTCAATGGCATTTGTAGGAAACGAAAGCGACGCACCGGAAAGGTTAAAGTGATAAGAATGTTTATCAGGGATATGACTAAACGAGATAAGTGGCTTTAGCAACATCTGAATCTTAGTATCAAGGGCAACCTACTGAAAAGGTACAGGTAATATAGGACGCCTGCCAAGATGATCATGTCAAAATTTCGGTAGTCATATTTTGGAGTGTCGGCTCACCGTCTCGTAGCACCACGGTCATCAGGCGTGAGGTACCACCAGCACGAACTGCAATAATTACTCAGTTTGTTGCTATAACCTTGTGAGGAAAAGAAACCTACAAGCCTTGAACGCTGGGATAAGCATCAATATAAACATGACTAGACGCATAAATCAATCAGGGGGGCTGTTTAATACACTGATCATGCGAACACAACAGACCTGCGTCGTATACCAGCAGAAGCACCCAGGAAGAGAATATGATGGAGCTTGTATAAGTCGCCAAGCACCCAAGGTAGGGTGTGAGAGGGTTAGGATCAACTGGACAATTTTTTTCAACGGTCGGCTCGATGAGAAAGAAGTTTACTTACATTTCAAAGACTGAAGGAAGATCCCAATAATCGCAAAACCCGCCGACCACGTACAAACGTAGAATATAGGAAGCGCAAACTTCATGAATCGACTCTTCCCCCAGACGGCCCACGTTCGGATGGTCATTATAACTATAAGGGAGAAATAATGTTGGGAAAATCGAAAATAAAGATAATCAACACACTCACTTTCCCCGATGCCCAAACCGAAAACAAAAAGCCCTGCAAGACTATCGCGTTAAACAAGAATGGCAGTTGAATAACATTGGCTCACAAGCGTTGAGTTTAAATGCAAAAGCACACTGAGCATACCATGTTCCAGGTATAGATAACTCTACCATCGAAATAAGTAAGTGTTGGACGAGAAAGGTTTATGAAGTAATCACGATAAATGACCACGCCCGCTTCGATGAATGCAGAGTATCTCGTCAAGATATACATGAACTTGGTGTAGCTCAACTTCCCCTTCCATATCGTTTCGACTTCTCTGTCCAGGCTAAGAAAGAAGTCATACATCTGGAGTCGATCTTCATGAGCAACTGTTAAAAACACACCCTAGGTAGAAAACTTACCAGAATGGTTATGCTGCCCGCTGGCCGCCAAAATCAAACTTCGCATCCATGCACCAAGGGCGGAATACACACCATTGACATACTGTGACTGTATCAATTTTGTCCTCGACGCTGAGATAAATAAAACTCACAGAGACGATCCTTGTGTCGACGATTGTTTCGGTCAGAAACTTGACGAGGTCGGCGTCCATCGAGAGCGAAGGGGAAGCCGAGATAACAAGAGCTGCAACCCAAGTTTTTTCTACGCCTGGTATATGAAGTCCTTATGGACCCAATTTCCGGCGGCCTGGAGATCCTTTGTTGCTCATGCCATCTATTTTACATCATCGAATGCCGGACCCCACGTGTGGGGGTAGACTCGATCAAATCTCGTTCATGTGAAGGTGTCAGTGAAGAAGGGCGAGGATCGCCCTGGATAGCGCCACATATGGACCATATTGGTACAGGACCAACAGCGTTCTTCCGACACCGGCGCTTGCGGCTTAGCACGTGAATGTCAATGCACTGCAGATTTTGGGAGGCTTGAAATTAGGTCCTTACTTACCTCCTCAAAATGCTAAAGGTAGCCAGAGCTAGCCGCGAGGACCATGGCCAGGACGGTATTTTGGAATGACCGTTCCTCATTGCAACCTATTTGCCAGATACATAAGTTCTCGCTCCAAGGAACAAATGATAGAAGTTTCGGTTTCAATAATTACCAGCTTTTTTGCACTCTTCTGCCAAGGGGTACTCGGGATCTTTATAACGGACCTGGGGTTGGGTGGTTGGTTCGGCCGTCAGGCCGCTAATTTTTTTTTTGACCTACCTATTTTTAGACGGAAAATAGCAGAAAACCTCTCTGCAAAGAGGCCAAAGTCTGTAGAATATTTGTAGAATGGCTTTAATCATTGTTATGCCACTGGTAATCTGAAATTATCTCACAAACCTACTGCCGAGCTGTTTTATTTGGCTCAAGAGTCAAGACTGCTGTGTTACCGGAGAATCATTTCCATAATGTCAATTTTCTATGCATCAGGCTGACGGGTTCAGCGACTGTGCCAGTGTACATACATTGGCAGCCAAAAGCTGGAAATACTGTTCAAGTACGGTGTTGCCGCCGTGTCGGAGACTCGCGGCTCAGCAAAAAGTACCGTGATGACATAATATTTCCTAATATAGGTATGTGCCTGATTATGTTGGCTGGTTGGTTCAACAAATCTCCGCTAAAAAAAAATTGGAACCCCAGGTCCAATTTTTTAATTTTCGAACCCCCTTGTCTTCTGCAGTGTAACACTTTTAATCTTGTGAAGTTGACATGATAACATGTTGTCGAGACCGAAGTTCGCCTTTTAATGGAGCCCAAATGACTCTTCTATTGGCGAAGGGATATTATCTCCCGGAGTTATAATGATGTAGTAGGTGTGCTGGTGTAAGTCCGGAGCAGAGGTGCACCTTCGGATGCATGAAAAATCGCAGGTGCCCGAGGCGAATGACTATTGTTTTTGGCATTTGACGGTTTGTATGATGTATCCGACCCCACGAGGACCATGCTTTGGAAATCATGGGGGTGTTGAGCACTGAGTGGCGGAAATGTGGCGCACACAAACACCCGTTACTGTCCATCCCTATGGTAACAAGGGATTTCAGTTCACGGCTTACCAGAGCAGGATAAGATCCCGTGTGTTATTGAGGTTGAAAGCAGAGTGCTGGCCGACGGAAGACTGGCCACGGTGTGCTGACAGGACAGTCACAAGAGTAACGTAAATGGGATCATTGGCAGGAAAATTCCAACTATGTTTCCATTCAACGACGGCTACCGTTTTCTAAAACTTTACGTGGCCATCTTCTCTTCCACTCGTTTATCCTCCTCGTCTCTTCCTACTCGAACAGGCAGACCCGCGAACTTCGACCGCAAGTTCTGATACTTCCTCCTTTGGGCAGCGCTCACACTGGGGCTGACCTTGTCCAATGCCTTGACAAAGTCGTCCACGCCGACTAAAATCGTTGGGCTTGCCGTGGTGTCTTCCATCTCGTCGAGAGCCCCTAATGTACGTTTCAGCGCAGCGACACCAGCTTCCCTCACAAGAGCCGCCAAATCAGCGCCACTATAACCGTCGCATCGTTCCTGAACCGTACGCTCGACTATCTCCTTGATCTGGTCGGAAGGCGTACCGTCCACACTGCCAAGTGGGACTTTGCGCATCAAGGTGCGGAGGATTTCGACGACTTCAGCGGGAGTTGGGAGGTCGACGTAAAGAAGTTTGTCCAGCCGACCGGGGCGAACCATGGCAGGATCAATCATGTCGGGTCGATTGGTTGCTGCGATGACGTAGACGCCTTTACGTGCATCAAGGCCGTCGAGTTCGGTTAGAAGAGTGTTGACCACCCGGGCAGATGATTCTGACTATAAGGATGTTAGCTACATAATCTACATATGTACGTAAGGGTACTAACCAAATTATCGTCTCTTCGAGGAACCAGAGCGTCGAGCTCGTCGAAGAAGATGACGCATGGAGCCGAGGCACGAGCACGAGAGAAGACCTGCCGCACAGCTCGCTCACTCTCTCCGACATACTGTTAAGATGGTAACCTTCATGAATTTTTTAAACAAAAAGAAATCCCGCACCTTGTTAAGCAGTTCGGGACCCTTTACGCTCATAAAATTCGCTCTAGACTCATTAGCGACAGCTTTTGCCAAAAGTGTTTTGCCGCATCCAGGAGGGCCCCATAGGAGCACCCCACACGGGGCTTCGATGCCCACAGCACTAAACAATTCGGGTCGTCGAATAGGTTGAACAATTGCCATATGCAATTCTTCTCTAGTCGAGTGCAGAGCTCCGATATCTGCCCATGTTACATCTGGCACAGTCGCGAAGCCTTCTCGTTTTGACGAAGGCTGAACTTGTTTCAAGGCAAGCGTGAAATCAGGCGATGTGATGCACAACGGGGCTAGTTGGGCCTCCGTAAGTGGGTCTGGGTGCGCAATTAAAAAGTGGGCTATTGACCCGGACGAGACTTGTGACGATAAACCAGAAAATAAGGATGACTTGACTGCAAGAATGTTGGATGACGTCGGCAGTGTAGGCGAAGGGTCGACGGACATGGTTACATCCTGGTCGTCATCAGAATTTGACACCAGGGGCTCAGGCTCAGGGAGGACAAGTGTGCCATCGGATAGTTGCTTGAAAATTCGCTTGACAGCGATGATACCAGCGGCCCCTGTGAGCGCCGCGAGATCTGCGCCGACGTAACCGGGCGTGGCTTTCGCAAGAGCAACAAAATTGAAGTCGCCTTCAAGGCGCAGCTTCGCACAGAGAACGTGAAGAATTCTGTGAAGAAAAAAAATGATAAAAAAGTATTAAGAGTGAGGAGACAGAGTACGAACTTAGCTCGTGCCTCGTCATCTGGTACACCCATACTGATTTCGTGATCAAACCTACCGGCTCGACGCAATGCGGGATCAAGTGAATCCGGGCGATTTGTGGCGCCTATGACGATGATAGGTTTGTTATCAGTTTTTTCCCAAGACATATCTAGCGGGTTATAAAATCAACGAGTTATCTATGAACGATCTCAACACCTAGAGGCTTACCATCCATGCATGTAAGAAACTGTGCTACAATCCGCCTTTCCATCTCCCTCTGTGCACTCTCACGTTTTGGGGTGATAGCATCAATTTCATCAATAAACAGTAGACAAGGAGCGACCCGCTAAGGTTGCACCAGTAAGGATTCAAATTGACCACGATAGAAACATGGAAAGAACTTACTTTTGCCTCGTCAAAAGTATCCCGAAGAGTTTTTTCTGATTCACCGGACATCCCGGAGACTATAGACGGTGCTGATATACTGATAAAAGGCACTCCGAGTTCCTAGAAAAGTATATATGAAATTAGGATAGAAAATCAAATGCAATGATAACTCACACCAGCCATCGCATGGGCAAGCAGGGTCTTTCCACAACCTGGAGGGCCATGCAGCAGGACTCCACGAGGCGGCTGAACGCCGGTGTGGAGATACACTTCTGGATGACAGAGCGGCATGGCGACAAGCTCGAGCATTTTCTCAATGCATGCCTCTACTCCGCCAAGATCGGATAACCTGGCAGTGGGAGCTGCATGTTCCTTCCCTATCGTCCCTCCAGAGTTCGCCGTGACTTTCGACCGCTTACTGCTGCTGCCTTCCACGGCGCGAGATGACCGAACCTTTCGTTTTCCGTTCACTGCTGGCGCTGACACATCTGGGTCTGATCCAACAGCCGTGTTGATTGGTGGCTCCGACAAATTGGAAGGTCCTGGAGGCCCAGGTGTTGTTACCTCGTCCACGACCGGCGTCGCAGGCCCAGGAGAAGCAGGAGAGTTTAGGTTGAGTTTGTTCCTTCGGTGGGTGGACCAAAGCCCCTGCATAGATCGATTGAGCGTGTTGGGGGGACCCTATCTAAGTTTTCATTAACGAATCTATCAACGGGACAGTGCATCTCACGTACTGTAGACTCCATATTCATTCCCAGTATCTTTGTCAAGGTTGGTTCAAGAACGCAGGTGCCTTGCATCGCGGTCCGACTAAATTTGTTGATTGGCAAAATCTTCAGATGTAAACAGCTGGAAAAGGCAGTCTGTAATCCTTTTGCAATCCTTTTGGTCTTTCGATCGAGTTGAACTGTGCTTCTTGAAATTTGCCAACAAATGGTGCTCGAACCTGTTAGACCTAGCAGAAAGTTCAGTAAGGAAGAGAGAGCGGATTGATTATTTAAACAAGTAGATGACTAGCTTGTGACTAGCTTATACATAGGTGCCAAAATAACGAAAGAACTTGGGGCAATGAATGAGTAACCTGTCGACTATTTACGTGAGGACAGCTTGAACGAGCACCACCTCAAAAGAAAGAAATTCATTCAGGTCCCTTATTGGAAAAGTAATTGTAAAAAGTAGATGGACATATGAATCAAGAGCCCGTTGGGAGGTCAATACACGTACTATTTGATTTATAAGTCAGTTGAGTGGGTCCTGCGCGGATGCCAACGAGAACAGGTACTCACAATAAACTGGTCATTGTCGAGGTCTGTTAAATCATCAAAGGCATCAGCTCCAGTCACTACGATCTCGCCACTACTCTCGTTCTCCTCCATCCGTCGTTTCTCGGCATTCGCGGTGCTGAGCATCGAGTAGTCAACAATTTTCCCAACTGAAATTTAAAAAGAAGTGTCATAATGACACCGATTATAAAATAGGCAGTAAAATAGAAGTCACCTTTTCCTCTGGAAACTCGCCGTCTCCGATTCACGGCGTTGAGGTGCCGAAGGTACGCCGCAGTAAAGAGAACGAGGAAGGAACTGGTAGAGAAGCATACTAACATCGAAACAACTCCTGAAAAATGCTACACAGCTGGAAGGCAACATAAAATTCCAATGTGTGTTACCTTTGTAGTAATAAGGGCTGTCTTTGGTTGTGAATAACAGCGGTCCGATCTAAAGCGTTCAAGGTATCAACGATTTACTAGCAAAATTTTCCGGGAAGCATTGAAGTGAACACGCTTACGATGCTCCCAGTGAAAGACCCCATCAACATGAAGCCAGTTGTCTGGAAGGGCTCTATTAACAGAATATCATGATTCGATCCCTCGATATACTGACGGTGCTCTTCTTCGAATGTCCGGCTACATTGGAAGATTGCCAATTGACAACCATAGGAGTGGCAACCGCGGAAGCGCAATGTAGTGTATAGTAAGCGACGACAAGAAGAGGCTGCTCTTGAATAGAACGTCCACTTTCAAGCAAAACGACTAGAAGAAAGTTTCAATAGGTAGACATGGCCAGGATTTGAAACTATAATACTCACGGGAAGAAGCCACGCAAAGCAGCAACAGCCCAAAGATAATTGGTGACTTCAAACTGTACCTCCTACTGAGCCACTACCGTGGCCATACATTTTAAATAATGTATAATTCAGCCTTAGCATGCAGATTGCTCACAAAGCCACCAAAGATGCCGAAAACCTGGAGACAACCAAGAGGAATCATCAACAACATGATTTTATATCTACGACAGCGTTTAGTACAAATTTCCTCTTCAAGTTTGTCCAAAAGTATAATGCTCACGCGTCAAAACCAAAGCCTCCCATTATTAATGGGCCGAATGTAGCGATCCCAGTTCCAGGGATAGCCATAGTGAAGGTAATACACATCCAGCACCAACTTTTCACGTCCGACAACATCTCCAGCAATTGCCTGACTTTGAAAGCTTTGGTTTCTAGCCCCTGTTGGTTAGCTCGGAGCCTCTGACGAGGATTGATTTAATTTTGAAAACACTCATATATAGAAAGAAGATACCTCTATGGCCATGATTTTTTCATCCGGTGTGAGGAATTTGCAGCGAACGGCGTTATCTGGAAAAATCAGAAACCTGTGAAATGGCGATTAGCAACTGACTGGATCTGTGAAGATTTTACGGACGAAAGTAACCCAACCAAGACTGTGGTCGACCCGAGACCGAGAAATATTATCTGGTAGGTGTGTAGTACCCTAGATTGAATATGCCCCAAGCCATATATGACGAGACTTCCAAAAATATTAATCCAACCGGCGGTTGAATACCAGACTACGAGGGTTAGGTACTCCCTTCTCTACTAGAATGGTGGAAACTTACTGGCGAGGCGGAACCCTTGTTCGCGTCTTCTATACCACATCTGCACAATAAGGATAAAAGAAGCCTGTATTGAGGATTCGAAAGCTCCCAGCTGGAGATGTTAAAACAATATCCGGATGTCAAAATACGACCGACTTACGAAAAACCGAGCACAAAGAAGACCAGTAAAGTTCCTAGCAACACCCGTACACGCTACGGATATCCCCCAGCACGTCACCACGAGGGGGATATACACTGACAGCCTCAGCTTAACAAGTAGATAGGCAGAAAGGGGCTGCATGCCAAGTTGTGCGATGCTTTAAGGGCGGATGAGATAAATATCTTGGAGGCTGGCCATATAGTGCAAGGCTTACTATACGATGGATCCTAGAAGGGAATATTCGTCCCCTTGAAGATTGGTGTCTTGAGAAAGTCCAAAGACAGAGGCAAAGGAAAGAGCTTGTTTATCCATCACTGGTATTGACGATAATAAATCGAAAGTGATAATGATGTGCCCGATGCACGTACGTTGCAGAAAATATATGCAGAACATAATCGGCATGAGACTGAAGTATCCTGGTAAGAAAGAAATTATGAAAATAGGCGAAAGGCGTACTGTCGGTCGATTTTCCGTACCAGGCGAGCGTCCTCTTCTGGGGTGGGTAGGCGCAGGTTTTTCCCTTCAGAAGCCAGAATTTCGAGAGCTTCGTCTTGTCCTTCCTGTGTGCAAGGCGTTTCCCCTATCGAAACATTCTGCTCCTTAGACTCTGAAATGTGTTCAGCACTGACAGTTTCGAATGTCACCGAAATTCCGATCTTGTCGTCGTCGAACTTCTCGACATGGCTTATAGGGTCGGCCATCGTTATCGACCTACAAGAAGTTAGAAGGAGCGTTCTTATACAATACCAATCGAAGTAGGAGTCGTTATCTGGTTCCTAATGCCCTCAGTACTATCTTGGTCCCATAGATCAAAGACCAGGGCCAAAGTTTGAGTCTGTCTCGTCGAAACCGAACCATAAGAGCCATATCTGGCAGAATAGATGTCCCATGAGCAAGGTCGAAGACCGCACTGGAATCACTAAAGCTCTAATAGTTATGATCCTCTGATGTATGATGTCGGCAAGGTCAGGTAGTAGAGGCCACAAACAAGATTTAAGCGACTTACTCCACTTCTTAAATTAACAGGGGCCACCTATAAGGCGCTTCAAATATAGCACATCCATTCTCTGCCGTCTGCCTAGCCAAGGAAGGCGAGACACAAACTGTAAACGAGATACCGCTCCACTCCATCACTGGTAGAGAGCTTCCAGGGGCTTTCGAGCATCGTGGCTAGGTAAGAACCAGTGACGATGAATAATCAATGGACCCTGAGATAGTTTTGCACGTCAGAAATACGTATGAGTCGTCAGCGGATTGGTAGAAAATCGTCCAGAATAGGGGACCAATACCTCGGTACTCACTGCCGAAGGAAATAAAAAAGGGACGGTTTTAACTTGCCTAGCCACAAAAAATATCCTACCTCATTCCACCAGGAAATATTCTTTCATCACAGAGAGGCTTTCCTCCAGCGAAATGTCCAGGATTATAATGGTGGAACAAGTGCGAGAGGCGACGAGAGGCGAGTCTCACGAACGCAACCGCCAACCGTTGGCCAATTTTTTGTGAGTACTATGTATCCGACAGTAGTAAATTCGGATTGTATATCGATTTCGACGGGCTTAGCCTCACCAAAGTCCACAGCCGTTTATAACTAGACGCCAGACTAAAAACCATCTACATAACTTGTCTTTCTGCCAAGACTCTCGGTCTGACGAATGAATCCTCATTTGCAGAAGGATTGGCGTTGTGCCTTCACAGGGCTGTTTTGCCCGCGGTCTAAGGAAAGGAGTTAAGTAACTCGAGTACCAAGGGCCAGACGAATCGGAATTTATACCTCAATTGGCAGAAACAGCATTAAAACAGCTGCAACAATGAAAAGAGAGGCGGAAACAAAGACTGGTCTGTGGGAGGTTAAGGTGTAAAATATTCTCTAAAGATCCGGACTTACCCATTTGCCTTTGCACCAATCGCTCCCACTGCTGGAGTCGTAACGATCTTTATAACCGGAGAGAGTATCCCTGTAATTCTGTTAAAACTGCTTGCAATGGCATCCCCAGTTCCACGATGAGGTGCAGGGAAGACCTTGACGATAGAGTATAAACGAAAGAAGAGAGCGAACAGGAACTACTAAAAACAGGTACCTCGGGCGTATAAGCATAAAGAACTCCGTACATCTTCACAGAAGCTCCCGTCAGATAGGATCGGACACGTACTCACAAATGTGCACTTACCGCGTTCCTAAAGATAAAATATGCTCAGGTAAAAGGTCACGCAATATTAGACACACATACGATGTAACTGCAGTTGCACATGAGTAGCCCAAGACAGCAGCTTCGGTATTACTTGTGGTGAACAGGAAGAGGAAGATGCCGGTGAGGGCCGTCGACACGGCCATGACCAGTTTCCTACCTCCGAAAGACCGCCCTTTGGATTGCCTAGTCCAGTCCACAACAGCACAAGCAATGAGTGAGCCAGGAATCCCGAGGACGGAGACAATAGTGTAATTTCGGTAAGTAACGGCAACCCCGCTGCTGCTGCTTGAGACGCGATCCCGCAAGTAGAATGGAAGAAAGGCACTGAAGAGCGGATAGGCAAGACCGATGAGTCCTAGGAAGGATATGGTTAGACTTTCTCATCTTGACTGAGAAAAAGACATTGGCACCCCAAAGTATAAACACGACCGAGCTGTTCAGAGCCAACCTCTTGCCAGAAAAGAGAGGCTTCACATGTGATAACGAGAGATGAGAGAAGGAATTTTTGACCACTTGGAGCATGGATCTCGACGGTTGATCCATGCTTTTTTGTACCGCCTGGAGTTGATCTAGGGTAAGAGAAATCGATTTGCCATTCTTCTGTGCCAAGTGCTCCATCACCGCCATTGCCTCCCTGTCTTGTCCAGTTGCAATGAGATACTTCGGTGACTCCTGGAGGTCGAAGACAAAGAAGCGGAAGATGAACATCAGGAGGGTCAGGGCTCCGCTATGATGGCGCTTCATCAGTATTGGTAAGATGGAAACTGCGGCACCTTACAGTGTATAACTTGGATAGAAATGAGTGGCGTTTTTCATGGAAATGAACAATAAGAGGCTTACAAGGTGTATCTCCAACCCATGTTGTCAACTTTCGGACATTGTCCCACTGGAACGCTACTGGCACACGAGAAGTTTCCAATAAAGCCCCATGCTATTACAGACGCCACCAGCTGACCAATCGCCCACCAGGCAGATAGAAGGGTCAACGTCCACTACAATATGATGGTTAGCTTTACGATGTTAAAAGCATTGCATTCCACATGTAATATGAGCCACTTACCTGATGCGAGCCAGGGATGAACTCCAGATACAACGCTCCTGAAGATAGTTTTACACAAGCAATTACGAGGTTCGAAGCTTAAGAAATACCATCGACCGGCAAGCTGGATGTCGTGAGCCATTAGAGTCTACTTTCATGAGATTGGGTATACATACTTTCCACCAACACCGAATCCTAAACACGCCAGCAGTGCCCCAAATGTTGTAAAATTCGGAGATGCAGCGGAGGCAATGCCGAACACGCCGGCCAAAAACAGCGTAATCTGCCACAATTGGGAGTTAGTAAAATCAGTGATGTCGAAAAAAGAGAGGGAAACTACAACATTAAATGAAACCCTACGTCCAATCAAGTCCGCAAGGACGCCCCACGTAGAGGCTCCAAGAATAAGCCCCACATATAAGGCGAGTGTCGCAAATTCGACGCGAACAGGGTTGAGTTCTTGCTGCACCTGTGGCAGAACGATCGCTACGCCTTGCAGCCAGATATCTTATACAGGATAAGAAACGTAGGTCATAGTGTCAGATATGTAGAGAGAGAGAGACGTACTGTCTGCCATCCACCCAAACCCGGTCAGCACGAAGAGTTCAACCTGATAACGACCGAACCCGATCCTGTTAAAGCAAATCCAGCGTTTATATCACAAGATATAAGGGTCTGTTCAAAGGCCTACTCCTCTTGCAAGCATTTATTTACTGCCAGAACAATTAGTTTCGAGCAAAAGCCATAGAAGTCGTACAACATACTAAGTTCACACTTCAATTCGTATGCTCTGTTGACTCCACTCTCCGGATTGAGCTTTGTCAGGTCATCTATCTGCGTTTCGAGGTCGGAAGTTCTAGATCTGAGACTAGTTTCATTGGTTTCTTTCTCGTTATGCGCCATTGGGGGTAAGCGATTGTCGAAGTAGGACGCAGGAATGGTTTGCAGTAGATTACGCAAGAACCTTTGAAATGTGACCAGTTAGGCTTCAGAAGGGATAACTTTATTCCGTTACTCTTCGAATCATATAAAAGGGGGTCAAATCTTGTAGACCTGTGTATAAATTTCAGCCGTCCCACGACTGTGAGAGGTTAATATTGAATTATGATAAGAGATCCTTTGGGAGGAGCGACTAAAAATTGCCTTGACATGCATGCAACGCACAAGACCAGGTAGACGTCAAGAGAATTTCGAATATCTAACCTCGGCAATCATGGCAAACGCATGCGTAGATTTCGAACGTTCGTTCAATTTGGAATCCAGAATTATCGATATACTTACTAGGTACAGCGGCGATTCACCGCAGAAGCCGCGAAAAGTATGGGGGGGGAGTTGGATATGCCAAATCCAGCTGATCCGAGGGGGAAAATCTCTGCGGGTAGATATCCAGACACCCGCGTACCCGTTCTATTGCCTGCGTAAAGCCAGTCGACAGTACGTCGGTTAACGTTGGTATTCTTACCCTGTGTAAATCGAAATATGAGAGCATCTGCCCAATTTGTTTTCTAGAAGAGAAATGAGTAGAATATAGCGGCGAGGATTATAAGGAATCCGAGTTGGTAGAAAGCATTTGTCGACGGCGAGAGAAAGACGGGGACGGGGACTGGCGGAGTTGCAATTAGATTCACACAGCCAGCAAGGTATACACTTCGTCTTCCTATCCACCTCCATCACGGCCTGTGCGCATTCGAGACCTAAATTTTCTTGTAAATATGAGTGCCAGGCAACCTTTTTTTCCTCAGGCGCCTGTTAGACCCGACACTCGTACCAATTTTGTCGCTGATCAGGGAAATCCCCTTCACAGTTCTTCTGGCGCGGTCGAGGTCGAGGCCAAAAAGCTGGAAGGATCCCTCGTTTCTGGCCCAGTAGCCTCGCTGAACGGTAATAACATGACATCCAACAGCAGACCGACTTCTGGTCTTGGTGGTCTCGTGAAAAAGCGATCCAATGCAACTGGATCGGCAGCTATCAACCGACCTGGAACTGCAGATCCTCACTCTGCTCGAGCTCATCAAGGTCGTCTTGCGAATGTACAAAACTTTCAGGTGCCAGTAGTTGCTCCGATTCCTCAGCAGGCTATGCGCTCTTCTTCGTCTCTTCTTTCTCGTAACACTGGTTCTAGTGCACTCCCTTCAATCAATCCTTTCAAAGTACCCTCCATCTCGGATTCTTCTTCGAATTCGGACAAATCCTCGGAGAAAAATGCGCATACATCCACCTCAGATACAGCTTCCTCCCTTCTAGATGCGTCGAACAACCGCGAATCGTCTTTGCCGAAGTCTGATTCTGATCTTGCCACCGAAGCCTTTATGCAGCCTCCGACTCTCAAGTTCAAACACGCTGGTAATTCAATAGGACCTCGTCGTGTTTTTATTGATCCGGGGCCCGTACAAATCGACACCTTTGGAAAAGACAAATCCATCTCAGGACATGAAGTGACTGAAGATGGGAGAATCAAAGCGATGCCTCAGCGCAAAAGGACCAGGAACGAAGTCGACGATGACGAAGAAGCCTATCACCATGAAAACCCCTCTAAGCGTCATAAAGGTCATCCAGATAATAGGACCCACGAAAGCGTTAGCCCATCTATCTTATACCCTCCTTACCGCTCTGAAGTTGTAATAAAAGCGAAGGGCCTTTTCCAGAGAATTATCGCCTGGTGTAGAACGACCCAGTTCCGGTCTGTCTCACTCTGCAGATCGACACTCTCATGGTTACCAAACACAAGAGAGCCCCGTTTCTCGTCAAAAATCTCGGGATCAAAGCCAAAGAGGGCATTCGAACTCGCCTTTAGGGGCTAACTATTCGTCCTACGATATGCGCCATGCTCAGCCAAGGCAGGAGGAGCCTGGAGCGCTTGACAAGCTGCTTGGGCAGGACACAAATGGCTATGTGCGGGAAAATATGGACGACTATGACCGTTTGGTTGAAAAATGGACAAATTGTACAATGAAAGAGTGGCTTGCCGGTGCTGATGGTACGCTTCCTTTCTATTAGCCGTTGCAAAAGGCTGTCATGTCGACTTTTCTTCAGAAGTAGCCTCCCAATATCACAAAATTCTCGATTTCGTGAGTTACTATCGATGCAATACCTCAAGTTTGCTCCTAACCATTTTCTTACGATGTTCCCAGGTGAAGGAATATGTTAGGTATGTCGTCAATCCTTCTGACCTATGCAAATATCCTCCTGAATGTATTCCAGCGTCAAGTTAAAGTTATATGGAAGTTTTGATACTACGATCAGCAAGCATAATGCCCTTCTAGGCGACAGAAACCATGTTCTTGCTGTGGCTAGGAAGCGGTTGGTCGAAGAAAGCGGGAGTGTCCTCGGAAAGTGATTTTGGGTTGGCTCTTGATTCCTGCTAAATGACTCGTCTTTTCTGAAACTGACTTGACTCCATTCATTGTGTGCCTTCTGTGCTTGTACACTTTCTCAAGTCGCTTCCTTTTGTGTTTAGCATCATTAATATAGCTGGCATCAGGTTTCCTATTGATCGTTCTGCTCAAGATCCTAATGCATGATTTCGTCTTTGCCGTTTCTGGACGTGTCAGCCGCTACTCTAAGGCGCAGTTTCTCCCACTAAGACCTTGTCCCCTTCGCGTTGACATAGTT
Source organism: Galerina marginata (assembly GCA_023014335.1). Lineage (NCBI taxonomy): Eukaryota > Fungi > Basidiomycota > Agaricomycetes > Agaricales > Galerinaceae > Galerina > Galerina marginata. The sequence goes on from JAECYW010000004.1 coordinate 1,351,267, forward strand.
CTAGTTCTCAAACGACGACTTTACCATCCTTCGTCGTCGGTCTGTTGTGTTTTTATCTTGCTGTTGAACCATCGCGTTCTCCTACCCAGTCCCACTCCTCTCCATTCGTCGTTATTCGAAAGCCTTGACACCATACACTCTTCAACATTATGGACGCGCGAGCATTCACTAATTTGGCCGCAGCGACTTTGCACCCTCATGGCTTCCACATCTCTAGTTCTCAAAGCTTACCGACGCTCCTGTTGGCGAAGGCTGTACATGATACTCCCACCTTGGACTCGCAAGTCTCGGACCGTCCAGGTTTCTTGAACCCAGGAAGATCACTCCAAAATCTCGTCGTTAACAAGTCGCATGCGCCTGACTCGAGTTGTCGTCGCTGTTATCGTATTCCGACCATCAGCCGCTCTACCTCTTACTATCTGAACGAGGACCAGTTGCTCGTTTACTGCGCATCCGAAGATTTCTTGCCTTGCTTGGTATCTGCGCCAACTCATGCGAAAGAGAAGGATACCACACCCGCACCGAACCTTCCATGGCCTAACAAACCTCTTCCTTTCCGAGCGCTCGTAACGTTCATCTCTCCCCCGGTTGCTCGTCAAAGCGGCCGTCCAGGCTCTTTCAGATTCTCCCGCATCACTGCTTCTCTATCCCGGTTCTCTGGTAACTTAGCGGCGTCAGTTGTGGCCAAGTACAGGAAGGAGTACCCGGATGATTATGAAGATGAAGGTCCGGATGAGATTTTCCAATGGGAGGAAGAGATGATACGTTTCGAGGAGAAGGTGAGGTATTTCGAGGGATGACATTAGACGCGGAAGATTTTTTTTGGGTTTGTGCTTGGTCTCGATTTTTAAGTTATGGTATCGACATTCTTTCTTTCAGAAATGTATTTCTCATTCGCGAACACACGGAACCACTTCGAGTTTCGAGTCTTGCCTTGATAGTGATTTGGGCGGTTGGCATTTGTACATACTACATTGAAACAAAGTTCCACTTGATGCAGAGATCCAATATCCTCCAGTGACAAAAATTGAGTTGGGCGGTGTACGGCAACGAATTATTCCTTCCGATATACGGCTTTCTTACGAGCGGAACTGAATGTGCAAGGCTATCTTGGAACTACCACTAGAAAAGTTGAATGCAAGCTCATAGTCGCAGTCGGCAAAGAACGATCCGGCTAGCTAAAAGAGATGAAGTCGCGGCGTATCGCCCTGGTAACCTCGCAATGACCAGAGGCACAACATATAAGATTTTCTGAGATTCCTATATATTATCGTTCTGTTGTAAGCTCAGAAAGGGAGCAGAGAAGTCAAGGGGTACTGAACCCGAATAGAATGCATAGCAAACTTTCGACTCAGTTGCCTATGAATTAAGAATGGCCAGGTATATTTCAAACGCTCGGCCTTTAATTAGGCTGAAAGTAAACAACGGCGCGCAGCTCAATTCGAATAGATAATGAACAACTTAACAAATATGTGAACATCCAGAACAGGGAATAGGCAATAATGACAGATGTTTCGAGCCAAAAACCACAGTCTGAATATCTAGCCATGGCGCACCCAACAGGCCATACGCTGGTTGAGGAGAAGGAGAGGCGCAGACGTGATACTTCTGTTAGATATTAATTAGCGAGGACGGACGCCAAAAGAGAAAAGACACACCTTTCGAGATTTACAGGCCAACCGCGTGAGCTCAAAGATTGAGCAGGTTCCAAAAATTCAGACCACTGGACTACATAGAGTCCTATGACGCCTTACGCCATAGAGTACAGTCATCCAAGGGATGTCCGAACATCAATAACGAGCACGATGAAACAAATCCCAATCATCCACCGCCTTCCTCGGAGGACAAAATCAATTCAAATGCGAGAAGGCTTCGGCCACTCTTCCACGTCTTGTATACAGCTTTCATGACGCAAATTCGACTCATATGATCGAGGTCTAATCAGCTGATGTAATGCCTGCATGCATTGCAACACACCGAGGGACTCCTCAAGGGATCCCCAAGCGCAGTTGAGAACAAATCAGATTTGATCTAAGCAATCGGCGCAGCGGGCAGCTGCCATGCAAGGCGTGCACCGCACGCAGCCAAATGGCCTAGGCACAAGGCAACTTCACTGTAAAGAAACTAGAGCACCAACGTAAGCTGATACACGTCGTTCCGATAAATTACCAGGAAGGGGGCCCAGCCTCGCGCCATCAAAGACCTGCAGGTTGACACGGTACCATTATGCCTAGGACATAAGGAATCCCGTCATACGACAATCCGTGGAGCGAGAATACCATTCTGCGCGTCCCCGACGACAGTTAGGTACGCCCAGCGAGCATGGCTCGAGGTACGCCCGTCGAGCATGGCTCATTGGGCTAAGTAAAGGTGCTGAGAGTAGTTTGCCCGAGGCACCCAACCTCTCAGTCCAAACCGGCGATGCAGTATCACAAGAGAGCGACTTTTACAGTCCTGAGTCATACCAGGAAGAGAGTTATAGAACCCCAGTATCCTTCGAACAAAAAGCGTTGGACGACGAAAGAGAAAAGGTTCAGCAGCAAATGAGCGCCATTCGCGACTATAGAGGGTCAGAGACCCCCTGTGGGGAGCGAATTGTGGTGGTTGAGGTCTACGATTTTTCAGCCACGTCAAACCCTCGTTTTCATTCCCCTATCCTCTCACGGTTGTCAGTCCGTCATTTTTTCCATCGTTATTCTACGCAAAGTGGCATTGGTGGTTAATGTTCGACGAAGTTCGTTTGTTTGTTTGTCAAATTCCCATTAGTAAAGCTGCAAGGCAACACATGATACTCTATAACAATCATGGGCGCCTAAATCTGGACCAGGCAATTCCAAAGGGTCATTATTCATCACAGACTCGGAGAACGTGCCAACACTACTTACTCTTTGTTTAGGTTTGAACTTTGTCGCTATGGCATTCGAGAAGGGGATAACACGTTCCACAAAGACGGGACCACCATCTTTCAGCTTTGACACGAGTTTATCTCTTTGACCTTTGTGCTATACTTTACTATTGTTTTCGCCGGTATTGATAAGTCTCTTGCTTTATAAATTGCCGTCGAAACTGATTTGCTTTTCGACATCATGCCTCTCTCTCCCACTCTCATAGACGCCACCCAGCTTCGCGAATTACTTGATAACGATGTTAATAGCCATTTCGGGCCTCCGTCGCAGGAGGCTCACCAGGCGGAAAACGAAAGCATAAATCATCCCGAGTCAGCACATTAATTTTAGTCATTCGAAAGAGTACTAATACTGCATCTCTTCCAGAATTGCTTTGTTGATGAAAATGTATACCCAGAACAGGTCTTTCGATGCATCCCAATGTTCCGCCCCGACTGCAGAGGACGAAATTTATTACCGTCCAAAAGTATGGGGGAAAGCACCCACCTGTTCAAATCCTCCTGGATGCCGGAATCTGACATCAGCCTCTACATCTCCTATTCGAGGCCAGAATACTCTGTCAATTCCACATACTCCTCTCGCTGGCCGAAATCTAGTGTCGAGTTACAGCTCGCCTTCTCCCGCCCCAATTACACCGCCAAGAATAACCCAGCTCCTCCCGCAGGAAAGCCTTTCGCCACTTTCATATCAATACGCATCTTTATATGGTTTCCGACTCCCCATTTGTCCCACGACACCCGCATCTGCTTATCCTCCTACTCTTCCAAATACTCCTGCCCGTTGCAACCTATCAACGTCTCCGAACACCGTTCATCCTGGACCACTTGGATTAACCCTATCACAATTCGGGACCGTGTCGTCTTTAAATACTGACAGCTCGTTCTTTCAGGAGGGAAACCTGCATCCTCGAGATCCTACACCAGAAACGGATGAAGAAGAGGAAGGTGTAGATAGAATGGACTTAGATGACAAAACGAGAGTAGAATCTGACAGCGACGATACCGACGGCGAAGGGAACGAACTACGATCGGAGGGTACAACTAGTGAAGAGGAGGACGAGGAAGAAGAAGAGGCGGACGAGGAAGAGGAGGACGAGGACGAGGACGATAAGGCGGAGGATGAAGAGGAGGAACTGGAATCCAAAAACGAAGAAGAAATGTCAGCTTGATCGTGTATTTTGAGGCGCCTTGGCACCATCCTACCCCACTTCGCGCTAAAAGGTTATAAATTCCGGACTATGTAGTACCCAATACGCAAAATTATATGTATTGCAATGAAAACCAGTAAGAGCAAAATAAATTCCAATAGTGGGTGTTTGTCATTACTTCTCAATTTTTTTGGCTTTGGATGATCCGCTTTTTTTCACCTGTGAAGAGTCTGGTTCGCCTTCTGCATCAACACCTTTCACATGCTGGCCCACACCCGCTGTTCCCAACGAAACAGGCTTCCGAGTCTTCGGCTTG